>CM056994.1:29632960-30965460 GCA_029891345.1 Dryococelus australis | reverse complement strand
AATCTTTGTCTGTATATTATTTATTTTATAAATATTTCAATAAACACTTTGTCTGTAATTATTTATTTGGGTAAATATTTTCAGGATAACACTTTACTTTCAATAAACTGTGCCCTACACACATTATTACACTCTCAATATTTGTACTAATGAGTTTATAAAGAATTGCAATGAACGAATTTCCAAAATTTGTTAATCATAAGGATTACGGTTGTAAGGGGCAAGCGGGGGGGGGGGGGGGGGGGAGGAGGACACAACTAGGTAAATAATTTGGATTGCAGTATAAATGGCAGGAATTTAACAAATTGTAAACACAGGAAGAAACGTGGTATCTAAAGGTCTGCGAGTATTCAAAAAATCAAGTTCAAGTCGAATACCTGCTTGCAGCTCGAGCTCAACTCAAAATATTTTTCAGGCTCAAAAATAATTTGAGTTTCTTTATAAATGTTAGCTCTACAAGTCAGTAACCGATGATTCATCACTAATATATTATATATATATATATATAGACAGACAGAGAGAGAGGCAGAGATGCAAGCACACACACACATGCTAGCACACACATGCACGTGCACGCATGCACACACACACAAAAATCCAAACACACTTACAACCAAGAACTTATGAAATATTCATGTCAAATTTAACATGGAAATGTCAGTTCTGTATGTTACATTTGATGCGAAAAATTATAAGTTCTTAGTAGTGGGATCGTTTGGATCCAGGTTAATTATTTTTCGTATTGTGACACTGTACTTCAGGTAAGGGTTAAGGTTATGATACAATCAGGTTCCGGGTACGGTTTAATTCACTTAGCGCGTGTCATTAGAGAAGGCACATCACAATGTTACGGATGCATTCGTGTCCGTGTTATTACCCTAGAAAGGTATATCGTAATATTTTGTAGTTTTCAAAGGATGTTGATAAAGAAGACAGGTCGTGGGACTTTTAAAATTGTTGATGTAAAAGAAAGTCATCTTTTGTTGTCATTTTTGTATCGTTTTGGTCTTCAAGGAATTCTGCTAAGGCAGGTAGTTTGTTGGAAATGTGTTTCTTCAGAAAGCCGCAGCATGAAAAGAATCCTGCTCCTAAGGAAATTAGCGATATCGACACTCGCAATATAATATTTTGGAAGACTTCCCCAGTTCATGAAGGGAAGATGGACAGTACTGCTGTCATTACATTTCCTATCTCAAAATTTTGTGTTTTCTATTGCAGAATTTGTAATTCCCTGTCGCAGAATTTTGGTATTTGGTGTGCAGAAAACTTCTATCCCTACCGATGATACTGTGTTTTACTGTTAACGAAAGAAAACAACACATTATATATGAATGAAACATAAATATTTAAAAGTTAGGCATGGTCTGGTAAAAGGATTCCTCAGAAATGTAGATATGAACACTGATTAACAGCAAATTTATCCTAAAACTGGGCTGCAAATCCACCTAAGATACAACACCTGAAGGGACAGTTCGTTAATGCGAGCGAGTTAAGAGATTTGGGTGGCTCTTAACAGCGAGGTCTCGAGAGGCAACGAGGGTGACCCGGTTCACATTAGTAGGAGGCGAGCAGGCTAACCGCTCAGCTACTGCGGCCCCAGTTTATTAAATTTTTACTATAAAATAAAAAGTTATTCATTCACAAAATTTTTTAAAACATAGATGTGTTATAGTTAAAATTATTCCCAATTCTGAATGTATGAACACAAACTACTGTCAAAATTAAAACAAAAACAGGGTCACTAATTGGTTTGCAGAGGCTGAGGAGACAGACAGTTAGAAAAATTCAATTATTTAAGGGGCACTTCTTTTTCGCAAAGCATGAAATTGCAAATCTTTCATGAAATTTTTTTTACTTATTTGGAATCACAAAGTAAACAAACACTTTGCGAAAACACAAAATAGTAATGCATGATTCACATGTGAAGTAGTAAAAACGTAGTTGATTCACACAATCAATTGCATAAGTTTAGGTTAAATCAATCGCTAGTCGGAACGACATTCAAATAGTATTATTATAAAACTTGTACAATAAAAGAGCTCGAGCTCAGAACTTTTCAGTAGGCTCACTCAGGTTCGGCTCGAATTGAAAATCCCAGGCTTGCACATCTTTAGTGGGACTTGAATAAATTGGTGTATTGAAGGGGAAAATGTAACTAAGGAGGATATAAATTGAGGTTCTAATAAAATGAAAGTGGTCATAAAAAAGCCCACCTCCAGCTGTCCCCTTCCTCCCACCATCCCAACAACTGAATCCACCAAGAAGTACTGAATTTGATTTCACAGACCATTAAGGTTGTAGTGTTACACATAACACTTGTAGTGTTACACCCACTCATTCATAACAACCAAACTATGAAACAAGTCTAACCTCTCTGCAGTATAAGCCTATCTTGTATACAATTTGTACTATGCACATTGCAGTTGAATATAAACATCAACTGAAAATGTTTTAGTATAGGTCGACAAGTTACAAAGCGACCTCCATGGTGCTAAGGAGGGAAGGAGCGGACACATGGCTGATGCGGCAGGGGTGGGGGCAGTCGAGTTGTCACCTGCTTCCGGGAAACGTCGGTCCAGTAGGGTTACCTTGCAATCCTGATTACACAATCCAACTCTATGTATGGCATCAACGTCGGGACATAAGTCATGGATTTCATATGGCAAGCTGTTGCGGGGACATGCACGGGAAATTGTATACAATGTGGCAACACATTTGAAAGACTAGAAGCGATTACACAATTTGAAGTATAACATTGCTGAAGCGACAAGTGCTGCAACAGGAGTTTCTCGGACAACACTGAAAATAATTGTGGCAGAAGGTAAAGTTAAAAGCAAAAATAGTTTAAGTTTTTCTACACCCATGCGAAAGAATAAGGAGCGGAAAAAAGAATTGAAGTTAATGACTTTACGCGTGGAGCTATATGGAGGAAAATTCAAGAGTTTTACACAGTTAGGAAAACAGTTCCAACATTAAAGAAATTGACCAGGGCATTAGGAGATAATGGAGGTTTAAATTGCAGTAGAGAGTACTTGCGGAATTTGTTGAAAAGTTTAGGGTTTAGGTGGAAGAATTGCCAATCTAAAAGAAAAGTTTTGATAGAAAAACTGGAAATTACTGCATGGAAGGGGCGGTATCTACAGGAAATTCGTTAGTATTGAAATGCTGGTAGAAATATTGTGTATGTTGACAAAACATACGTACATGCAACACATATCGTTAATTCCTGCTGGCAGTCAAGCACTGAAGTAGGTGTAACAAAATCAATTGGCGAGGGGCTACATTTGATAATCCTACATGCTGGGGGAGAAGAAGGCTTTATTTCAAATGCTTTATTGATTTCAAAATCTGGTGACTAAAATGATGACATGAACTACCAAAATTTTCCCACTTGGGTGACACAGAAGTTACTTCCAAATTTACCTGAAAAAAGTGTCATGGTTCTAGACAATGCCAGCTACCACAATGTTCAAGTAAATAAAAAGCTTACATCCGCTACTGTGAAATCTGGCATCCAAGACTGGTTAAAAGCCAACAACATTCAATACTCTACTCACATGTTCAAAGCAGATTTGCTACTTTTGGTAAAAACCCATTACAGCACAAAAAATTCAAAGTGGACCAAATAATCGAGGAATATGGCAATGACGTAATTCGTTTGCCTCCATACCATGCTGATTTGAATCAAATTGAACTAGTTGCAGGGGGATATCAAAGCAAAAATCTGAGAGGAGAAATCATCATCTCTGGAAGATAAACGAAAGCTGTGTGAAAAGTTATTTGTTTCGTTTACAGTGGAACAGTGAAAAAAGTGCTGTGATCACGTGAAAAACATTGAAGCTGAATATTTCAAGAATGATGCAATAGTGGACATCGAAATAGACAAGATAGCTGTGAACCTGGACATATCATCTGATGAAAATTCCTCAGGTGACACGGGGTCGAGTGACACAGAAACAGCTGACAGTTTCAACTATGGCTCGGGCTCCAAATAGCTGAGTCTGTTACAATATAGTCCATTCTCTGTAAAGTGAGTACTTAACTACTTAACGTGCTACAAATTTCCACTGTACATGTAATAATAAGTTACAACTTTGAACTTCTTTACCTAATTCACTACCAACTGTACAAAAAAAAACAAACCAACATTTGTGTTATGTCAGGCAATAAATCTGTGCTTTATTAGAAATAATAATTTCAATATATATTATATATATATATATATATATATATGGTAATATAATGGATATATCAAAATGTTTCTTGATTCAGAAGGATCTTTACAAAAATACGTAAAATGAGATCTTTAAGGGGGTGAAAAGACGTTAAATGTGTTTTCGGTTAATCATATTGAACCAGTTGAAATGTCGAGGTGTTTTTTGCTTCATAATGATGCTTATGGAGATACTAGGGATGGGTCAGTTCGGTTCTTCAGTTCCAATTTATACCAGTTCTTGAGGTTTAACTCCGAACCGGTTTTTGGTTAACGACGACTACTCAGTTCTCATTTCTACACAGCAATAAATTTAGTAATAATTTCAGATGATATACTTAGTACGAAACGTTACGAATTAATCTAGTTACGGCAAAACTCCGTCATTACAAAAATAACTATAACGAGAAACTTATCAAAACAAACCAAAATTGCAAAAAACAATATAGGTTAATACATCTGTAACAAGCATTTTTTCCTTGGCACCAGTATTTCCTTACAGTGATTTACTATTGCCATTGAAAGCATATAAATATTAATTTATTTGGTACCAATGATCACAAAAGTAGTTTTCAAGGACAGGCATTTTATCAAATACAGTATTTGGTTTATATTGTCAGTTAAACGAAACAAAACGTAAACAGTCTCGTGGTGGCAATGTCATAGATAAATATATACAGAGAAGACACTACACTAAGCATTGAGTGAAACAAAATGGCTGACGTTTATGTACAGATTTTTATCTTTGAATCGTTCTAATTTTTACATGTTTACGTCTTCTAAACACGGCATTCTAGTGTATTATATGAAAGAAAAAATTATGCAAACAAACGGAGTAGAGTATGTGCGTGTATTTTTGCGAGCTTTTGGACGTGATACATGAATAATGTTTGGTGTTTTTTCAAGTTATTTAAGTCTGAAATTATTAAAATGTCATCTGAATACTAGAACCGATATTTAAATGTAGAATCGTACTGGAACCGAAATTTTTTCTTATTTGACCCATCCCTAGTATATACGTAAAATGTAATATCAGGGGATTTTCACCATTCAACTCATAAAGAGACGAAAAGATGTAAAATGTGTTTTCGAGGAATATCGAATATCTCTCAAACCCGACTAAATATTGCGGTTCTTTATGCTTCAGACTAAGATTGCCTATACTGTTATATACGCAATGTGGTATAACCTCTTTGTGCATGGGCCTGTGTGTATATATTGACGCGTGCCACTTCTACACCTATTATAATACGACTCTGACTTACAGCCTACGAGTACTACTTCCATCTCTACAGACGTGGGCAACACGTTGCCTACCCCTACAGGTAACGGGAACTTCTGTGTTTTTCCTTCTTACCTGGAAGGCATACAGCCCCCCCCCCCCCCCTTCCCAAAGCTCGACGCCAACAAGCTGCCCAGACCTCGGGCAACGGCCGAGCAGAACCGACGAGGGCATGAAGCCAGAACCATTGACGAAATAATTCTCACGCCATCCAGGGCCGGAGGACGTCATTCCTCCTCCAGTCCCTGCGCCGGCAGCGTACAAGCTACCACTATATAAGTCCGGCCGCAGCCAAGCTCTGGAGTCATTCTTTCACATCTCTTGCACCTCCCACAGTACTCTTTAGTGCTCGGGAGCTCTAGAAGTTCAAAGCCTACAAGTACGCCTTTGCGGCAACCAACTACGTACATCGACAACCAGTCAACCTGGCAATATACAAACACAAACTTTCTTCTTTTAACTTCATTTGTCTCCTCTAGATACCTTTAATTAGCAGTTTAACTGTAACTAGAAACAGCTTTTACCCTTTCTTTAGAATCAGGTCACCTACACCTGGAACAACGCAATTACCTTCAGCTATCCTCGACTTGGTATGGGGTGGCACAGGTCATGTGTCTATTGAACTTTCAATAAACAGAAGTTGCTTTCTACTTTGCTACTTTTATTTCCAGGGTATAAATGTATTCATAGTTGGAGGTAGATTACACTGTACACTGCCAACAAAATCCGGAGAAGTTATTAAACCGAACTAAGGCATACACATTAGACGGCTACCTGTTTCTTCCCATGAAACACACAGCACTATTAGTGTTCATGGGGAAGAAACAGTACCGCCCCAACCACTAGTAACACCATCACACCAGGAGACACGACTAACTCGGGTTGCTTTGCACCACTCGCACTATTAGTGTGCGGTGACTGTGACCTGCAGTGCTGCTGGGTATTCTGGGTGGACGCACAACCAGTAGAGGCTTGGCGCAACTCCGGCTCAACATCATCCCTGATCAGTCCGTCTACGGTGGGGGATCAGTGGGGACTCTTATCGAGCCGGCCGAAAAGTCACTATTGGGGTACAAGGTTAGTATTTCCGTTTCAGTGCACTGCGTGATTTATAGAACTGTTACCCTATTCCTCATGAGAGAAGGAGTAGTAGGAGACATAGAGAGCAACACCTGGCTCACCCTGCTGCCTGGCCAAGGAGAGTATCACCCTATCCTACGCAGGATAGACAGGCGGAATGAGTCCTTGCCGCCGAACTCAGACGTCAAGCAGTCATGCCTGTACCGGTAAAATTGAGTTTCCACCGTGTGTTTGTACCAGCTGTAAGTATCACCCTGTTGTCTATGGCTTCTTAACCGGAGTGGAAGTTCGCCTAGGTTGGGACAACTTGGTCTTTTGGACGAAAGAAGCACGACTTTGGAACATTCATGCAAGCATTCACCCCGCTTAAGACTAAACTTAACTCAACTACCCAACTAGAGGTGAGTGTGTTATCAGAACTAGCCAACACTCCTCACCTCATCCCCACTACCTAAGTTGCTATTGGTCTAGCGAGTAAAATCTGTAACTATAGTGTCCAGTCAGTCAAATCGAACACGCATATATATATAATTTTTTTAGAACACTGACTGCATTATGCAGCACAGTCGTTTGGAGTTGTGGTCTACGATTTGGGAGGTTCTGGGATAGAATCCCATGCTAAGCATGGGTGTCAAGTTTATGCCATGTCGTAAGTTAGGTCATAAGCCTTCAGGCATGAAAACTGTGGAATGTTAATATTTCATTGCGCGTGAACTTTAAAACGTTGGGTCTTAGTTTAGTTGACAACAGGATGTTTAATAAAAGTCAATATTAGCGAGTATTACATGTGGGCCGATGGCTATATTGTCCATGCAGAGTGTACTTTGCAACTGTGTATGGTACAGTATTCGTGTAAGTAGGGTCCAGGGACAAGGTAGGAGTCATCATCCCTACCGCCCCGGTTCCCGGATACTTGTGCCTGCGCAGTAGAAGGTCCATTTAGAGCCTGTAACCCTATAATTAAATAATACACTTGACATAGTTGGCTTTTAAAATTCACTTCATTTTTAATATAATGTTAAATGTTTAAACCATAATTCTACAAATCAAAATTCTTGAGTGTAGCAGTATATTTTGCAGAAAATTTCTCACATTTTAAATACATGTATAAATATAATATCCCAAACTCACCAGCTGAAATCAATGATCTTTCTATGGTAAACATAAAGAACTGACACAAACATAAACAGCATGGTTTCGTAAGTGAAGAACTAAGGCAGATGGATACTTTAGGAAAACAACAACATTGGCGATACTTTCTTCGAACTGTCAAAATCTTGACGAGAGAGAGAGAGAGAGAGATAGATAGACAGACAGAGAGAGACAGAGAGAGAGAGAGAGAGAGACAGACACATACACACACACACATGCGCGCCTTTGCACTGTAGCATACCAAAACACTTCTCTGTTATCACCAAAATACTATCTACATAAAATGGTAAGAAAAAAGCCTAAACAAAGACTATTCAATTAGGTTTACCATCTGGTCACTTACCAATACAATGCTTGATGGACCACACTAACTAATTACAGAGTTGTGGCCTACTTATATGTATATAGGCAGTTTATTTACATGAAGATACGATAAATTAAATATAAAATTTTATTACAAGTTTTACGCAAGTGATAGTTAAATTTTTCTGTTAAATTAGTTAACTATGTGGAAGAAAATATAATGATATTAAAATTTTGCTTATAAAATATTTTGTTTGCAGGCCAGTCCAGCGAGTTTGGCGAGCCGTATATAGCACATAGGCCACTAATAGCCCTGATCTAAAAATTAATCCGCAATATTATCAAAACAATTTTGGTAGCAGTGTGCAACTGATGATTGAACAGCCAAATATAGCTGGCATTTCCCTGAGTTCCCTGAAAGTGTTTAAATTCCCTGACATTTCCCTGTTTTCCAGGTATTCCATAACAGTGGCAACCATGATGACAGAAAATGCAAGTTGCAGAGACTGACCTGGACGGGGTCCTCGCATGCCCATATGACCAGGTGGACCTCGTGGGTGGAACATCGGAACTGCAAAACAAAAAAATCACCTTGTTAAATTGTCATATGGTAAGGTTTAATGAAACCCTAACAAAAGCTGTCACAAAACCTTTAAGAAACATATTTTTTATAGCAATTTCACAGAAAGGGCTGCATGTACAAAAAAAATTGATTCCAGCAACCCACAAAATTGTTTCAGAATCAAGAGATACAATGGCACTGAGCAATATGCATGTTTTCCCCTTGATATTCATTTTCCAGTAATTTTTTTTATCATTGTGTTAATACTGCACGTACAAAGCAATACTACAGAAAAATTACTTGAATGCATGCAAAAATATGTCATACCTGTATTTATTGCAACATCATTGCTTATACGCCAGCTTATTAGTTGCCATGTTTACATTATCAGTAAACCATAATTCAGATTAGTATTTTCACTAAGAGTTAAAAAGTAACAAGTTCATGGCCACTCGTGAATTTCGAAGTTGACGAAGCTTTGGGCAAAGAATGGGAATAGAATTTGATTTCACTGTATTGTGAGGGGGTTGCTGCCAGGGGTGTACAAATAGAAAAATCTAAAAATGAATAATTATGCTACTGAAATTTAAAAATAAACATAAAAATTACAAAACCGAAATAATGATATATAAACACACGCAATACAGCTACCAAGTCCTGCCAGTCTCATAGGGCCAACTATTTTCTCAAAAGGGGATACAAAAGGACTACCTGTTACAGAGTCATGACCATAAATTCCCATCTTAAAGTCACTTGTAATATTAAGGCTAACTTTTGACAGTTATTGATACAAATTAAAAGGAAAAAACTCTACGTGTTAACATCGGTCAAGAAATAAAGCATAGGGTTGACGTATGTTCCCAGCCAGTGTGATCATTTCTGCTGTGATGTGGAAGCTTTGCTTATGCCAGAAGGCAATTAGCTAAAAGGAATGTATAAAGTTGTATGAACAAAAGGTAAACAAATCACCATTTCCCCAAGTTGTATGAACAAAAGGTAAACATTTATCCATTTCCCTATAAGAAGCAATTCTAACAGCAGAAGTTCCTTAACCTTGCTGAAGCACCTACATTCAAGATAATTTCTTAGTAATGGTATTTGTTGTGCCGCCGGGCGGCGCCTTAGTCGTCGTTATTTAATTGCTGTGGCCAGTGCACCATGAGAATTGATTACTTCGGCGATAGTCTGGCACCCCCTCCCTTTCACACATTCCCCTTCATACCTTAACCCTCCCTCCTCCAGAGCCATGATTTTTAGGTGCCCAATAATGTTACAAAAAGGTTTGCAAAGCCTTGCTCCTCCTTCTTCGACCTCTTAATTTGGTTGTGTTCACTTGGGTAAGCCGGCATTCAATGTCGCCATGCTGTGTGAACATCATGGGTAGACAGCATGTACGATGGCTGCAGTGCAACTTCTGCAAAGGTGAGTCGTGGTGGCAAGATATATTCTCTGTGTATGCGGCGAGGTGACACCTATGTTAATTCAATGTGATGCAGAGCTTGTTTTTGGAGTTTTGGAAACTTTAGAGGTGTGTATGAAGCCTGTGTTAGACATACTGCAATTCATCAGGTATCCCGTTTGACTTGTCCGAAGTAAGAAGTGTTTGTTGCATAGAGAGAATTGTGACACCACGACTGACACCTGTTTACACTGGCAGTATATAAGTAATGGGAATTAGAATGACAGTATTTAAATATTTTAGCTCTCGGCTAGGGATTATTTGAAGTGAAGTACAAATTTCCTTAGAATTGAAGTAGTACACAGGTCTAAATATTTCAGTGTGTTTGCCCTTCTTTTAATTGGATCTAAATTAAAAGTATGGTAGTTGGCTGCCAAATAACCCATGTGTGAAAGGTCATATAAAGATTTTAAAACACTCCCTTTTTAAGGGACCTGTCCAGGCGAACAAAGGCCTCTCAATGTCTCCAAAATGAACCATGCTGATGAGGAGAGCATACCGGCCGAGGCTCCACGTATCCAGGTGAATATTAATGAATGCCCTTTTTTAGCTTTGCTTGATTTGGCTGCAACACGAAACTTCATACAAAGCGACTTGTTGACAGCGGAACAGAAGGCTAACTTACAGTTCTAGACTCACCTCGTAAGGATAGCCCAACTCAACCAGACCCTGAAGGTCAATGGAAGACCAACCTTACCACTTTAATCCATCAAGGCAGCCCTTGGCTTATCCGCCAGCAGTGTTTGATGGACTATGGTAAGAAGTGCATACATCCTGGAGATAACAATAGTATAACAATTCATTGGGAGAACAGCCCAGAGACGATCGTTGCACCGCCTATTGGCCCCAAGGATTTTCAGCACGATTTAGACCCAGCTAGGATTTCCGAACTCTGGAAAAACCTAGCCAAACACGTTCATGTTTTACCTAGCCAAACACGTTCATGTTTTTACCAATTAGGCAGAGGATAATCGTGGACCTATTCTAAAAGTGACTGGGGGCAGATGAGGCCTTGTCCTGATGGAGTCAGAGACGAAATGGACCCTCCATACAAACATTAAGAGTCAGACGAAGAGGAAGACAAAACCCTACTGCCTGTTCGCGAGGTCGAACCCAGGACACCCCAAAAGTTCGAACCTCCAACAGCAACCAGATGGGAGTCCCCACCTTCTACCTACAAAGAACTGTCATCCTACCTCCATTTAGAGGCGGAATGTCCGCACGGACCCTTTCCTCTTCCCCTAGCTCCTACTTGCCACACTCGTAGGCCCGACGAGACAAGAGGACTACCCCAGAATCGAAAGTCTCCTGGCAAAGCCCTCTTAATACAGCCTCCCGCCAGACACCTCCTCAACCTCAGCACAATCACCGAGGTTGACAAACCTCAGCACGTCATCCAGGAGGATCCACAAGAACCTCTGTCTCCGGCTACCAAAACTTTGGCTGCTATGGTCCAGATGGAATGGGCCGATGACAGGACGGTGACACCGGATGGTACAGTGGTCCATGCTGCTTCTCCTCCAGCCCAGGAGGAACACCCCAGAAAACCAGAGTTGGACATGTTTCAGTTCCTGCTGCCACCCAGCTCGGTTCCATTCATGCCCCCTCCAGAGGGCATGGAAACCGCTTAGGGAAAGAAAGCCGTCGGAAGACATAGGGATCTCTGTCCAGCTAGAAGCCACTTTTACCCTAGCCGCAGACTGCACCGCTTTTAGCCAGCGGACTCTCCAACTATCCCGGGAGGAGACGTCCCACCCACCAATGATCACGCAGGCTGAGGTACACCCAGTACTTCCAGGGCGTCACCTCTTCGGAAGAAGATGTAACCTCATCACGCCAGAGAGGGAGAAGGTGCCAAGCCACTCCCTCAGACAGCCACCTTCGTCATGCCAAGGGGGGAAGAGGTGAGATTACGAGTAGACTCCTCCTGATGGCTGAACCCGTTCGGGCACCTGGAGGTGTCTGGATGCGAACCAGGTCTCGGCTTCCAGTATGGGAAGGCGAACCAATCCAGAAAGTTGTCGAGGTAGAGGGTCCCCGAGATCCTCTACCTACAGCCACCAACAAGTTGATCCTGTTGATCAGGAAGGACCCGGGCGATATCCCGATCATGATGCTGGACGGCGTTGGAACCACGGATGCGGCCCCTCTTGGACGAGAGATGGATCATAACCCGATCACCGGGGTAGGGGAGCCCCAAAAACCCGACCCAGGTGACCACCTCAAGAATGCCCTTCCACGAGGAAGGAAGATGACAGCAATGGTAACAACCTCTGGTGGCTACTGAAGACTGTTGACGTCAATGGGAGCAGCCTCTGGTGGCTGCTGAAGACTTGGTGACTCGTCGAAGGCCCCAGCACACAAAGTGGTGGAGCTAGCTCAAGAATAACTCGTGAGCTCATCACGTACTAACTTTTATAGTCCGAAGGACAGGTGTAGCACCGGGTAGCGGTGGGAGGTGTGACATCCCTCTAGCCCGAGGCCGGGGTGGGGGTAGCTACCCTCTGTCTGGCTCTTGGTTTTGTGCATATTCGCTGGCGCTCTGCTGTGCCTTGAGATGGCTGACAGCTTGTAGGCTCTCAGAGTGGAAGAGGGGAGGGCGGATAGCTTGCGCAAACTTTGTTTCCACGTGTTTGGAAGCGTCGTCCGGGATTGTTTGGTCATTCAACACATCCGTGTACTAGGTTGGCAGGGTATGACTCTCACTCGGGTGTAGTAGCAATACTAGATTCTGATGAGTCGTATTTGTTTGTATTAAATACATGGGAGTGGCATGCGTCAATTTGTTAAAGAATTTGAGTGTTCTTTTTTGTGTGACAAGGGCTTTCTGTCTCTCTCTTCTCTCTATCAATGTAAGATGGTTAAGTACGATTCAGTCTTCCCATTTTGCCAATACACTAGCATCCCCACTTTAGTGTGCAGACGAGATGATGGAAGGTCTCGGCTGAACAAATCCCATAGTTTCCTTAAAAGCTTGTTCTGCTGTGCATTAAGATAGGGAGGCCACGGGCAGGGCCTACTGCACCAAGCGGCCACAGCTGTTAGCTACGAAACATGCCTTGTGAGTGGGGCCTTAGGCATATTTTCTTTTATGAATTTCTATATAAAATCAGCTCCCCGGGGTCGCAACTTATTCCGTTGGCTGGCCAATGTGTTTGATCTTTCCCCAGATTCGTACGATCATATTGTCAGTAACCAAGCCTTACAGCTTTTGATGTAGGTCTGCACACAATAATCAGAAGGCCACACGTTATCACCGACACCGGATGCCACTCACAATACATTCCAAAATGCTGCACGTTGCTTCCTACCCACCAGCAATGAAGAAGAAGATGCAGAGGGAGGGAGGGAGGGAAGACAGTCTTGTGTTGTGACACAGAGAGATGATTTTGTCTAGCCGACTCGCTACTGCAAGACTACGTCCAAGACAGCACCTGCCTCCGGCCGCCTACAAGCACGTCTTTAGAGTAGTGAGAACAAGCCGTTACCAACACAGAACTGGCGCTCACACAGAAGCCCAGCGAGAGAAAAATATATTGCCGATGCAGGAACAGTCCTCCATTCCCGCATCAAACATTTTTTTCTCCTCTCTACTCAAGGCCCAGATGAGTCTACATCGCAAGGGGAAAGGGGGCGGATTGATGCAAGACGCCTTTCATAAATATTAATAAACGACTGCTACTCATCAGTGCAACTACATCTCTGGCAGTTGTCTACAGATTGAGTTACAGCCGCCGCCTACAAGATTATTGTATCTACAGGGCCGGGAACTGACATCTAAATAATAGAATTTATTTTTGCCAGATGAGCCACCGAGGCCATACAAGAGGCCTGTGGCGAGAACAGCCGTAAGATACCTAGATCGCCCCGCTCTTCACTACGCCGCTTGAACTAAGGATATAGGTGCTGGGCTTGCACCTGCTAACCCCCTCTCCAGATGCCCTATGCCAGTGAAGGAAGGGATGGCCGAAGAGTATAAAAGGAGATGTGCCCCGGCATCCGGATAGTCAGTTCTGCTTCAGTTCTCGATCAAGTCTTTTGACTCTTCTCCTGGGCTCTCACCTCTCAAGCAATTGGTGCCGATGCCCACACCTGTACGGTTTACTTCAAAGCTTGCTCATGAGCCAAAGATCCTCTACAACCTGCACCGAAAGAATCAGTAGCGTCACCAGCAGCACACTGAAACACGTTTTGTCCCTTATGGACAAACAGAGAGTAGAGCTCACCCTGAGGAATTATTACGCTACATGTACCAGCTACTGCCTCCTCCCATAGCTTTGCACAGAGCGCCTTCCCCTGTTAACGCTAGGGTGTTTACCTTTGGCCAAGCTCATGTGGATTAGAAATAGTACTTCCACCATCTTTGTTTATTTTCTTCTCGGTAAATACACACTGATCTTACCCATCTCTTGAGTATCACTCTGACCTCCTTCATCTGGTCATCATCGGAGCTGACGGAGCCAGCAGGAAACCAGGTTTACTCGATCTGCACCTACACTTACAACACAAAAGAACATCCTTGAAGGCTTGAAGTCACCACTGCTTCACAGCTCACTTCGTGGTGCCGAGGAGGGGAACTGTTTCGAGTCTGGGGAACGAGTGACCACTGGTGGACACTCACCTCACCACTAAAGGAAGGCCACACTTTCCTTGCACCTACGTGGAAGGAACGGTAGAGCCACGACACTTTGTACGCTCCTGGTGGGATCGGCTTGCCGGCTGGGGTGGAATACTCTCACCACTCACTTTGTGGGGCCGAGAGGGTTTATACTCCAGTGCAGGGGAGACCAACCCCATTGAGGCAACACCATGTGGTTCCTGCAACCAGAACTTTACAGCTCGAGTCTTCCTCACCTCTGGTGGGGAAATCAAGAGTGAGGTGCGGTGTTGGCGGTAGCAACTGTCACCTACACCTGAACTCTGACACGTCAACTGCCTACCTCCTGCAGACCCGATCTTAGAATTAGCACCTAATGCCTTACACCCATAGGGGTGGTGTTGAGAGAAATGTTAAGAAGGCAAGGGCTATCTCTAAGAATCCACAGAGGCTTCAAATCCTTCCCAACGGGTTCGGACTACTGAGTCAGCGTGAACAGGCTGCTTTGCTACGACAGCTCAACGCACCAGTACCAGTCATGCCTGTCGACTTGTTTGAGTCACCGACCCGTGTTGCGGAAGGATACAATCCTATAGTGCACAAGTACTGTTCAGCGAAGGGTCCACCAGCAGGCCAGACCCGACACCCAGCACCTCACACACAAACCTTACCACTCAGTCGAGTGTCACCTGGGCTGTGGGAAAAGAGGCACTAAAACAACCCGCAGGACAGACACGCCGACCCTCTGTACCAACACCTAAGCCTACACCCCATAGAGGAAACTATCCGAGCCAGCCTTTGTGCCAAGCAGATGGCCTACTAGGCCGGTACTGTACTCCGGTCGGGCACCAGTGCCCTGAGAAGAGTAATCACCTAGAGACGCGACTCACCTAGCATCAAGTTAATTAACCCAGAGACAAGGGCAGCCAATTAGCTGAGTCTGTCAAGCATCAGAACATTGGACAACGATGACTTACACAATCTGGAAAAACGGTTGAATTCTAATGGGGATATGGCAGCAGACAAAATTTCCATCAGAGTGGCCAAGCACATTATTTTAATTAAGGACTTAAGAGAATCGTATTCTTAACATAACAAACGGAATTCAGAAGTTAGCCACTCATAATTTAGACAACATAAAGGTCTTATACTCTTTCTTTAAACAAACTACTCATGAGTTGTGGGACAGGATCATGATACTTGCTTTTAGGTTGGATTTGATCACTATGTTGTTAAGAGAAAGAGAAGCTTTGTCTAGCGCTAGGTAAGAACTTTTTTACCTTAAGCATGCTATCGAAACCAGTGTTCATGGACAGCTAAGTTCCACTTTGTTGAATTCTAAAGATTTTATTGCTATTCTCAAAATCAAATCTAAAACTTAAATTGACATGTGCCGCTTATACCACTACTAAATATGATCATGACTCATTGCTCATCACGTCAAGTAGAATTCCTACTTCAACCCACGTGAAAGTCGTTACTGCAAACCAACACACAGAAGTTGCTCGCCGCCTAAATCTTACCAGGTGACTGAACACGTGGTATCAAGGGTGCATAACCCAGCGAGTATGCCGCCTCCCCCTCCTCCCATGCTGAGTGCCGACAAGCTGTCAGCCACCTTGGGGTGCGGCCGAGCAACACCAAAGATCCACAAAGCAGAACGCTGATGAGAGGGTTCTTACCTCCCAAGCCAGCTTCACAGCAGAGGGACATCACACGCCCTCCCCGCAACCTGCCGCCGCACCCTACAGTTCTGACTATATAAGTCCATGCGTGGCTGGGCTCCAGTCATTCGTCTTGCTATTCTCTCAAGTACACCCCGAGCACTCTCTAGTGTTGGGGCCTTCAGCGAACAACAAGTCTTAAACAACCCCCAGCAGCTGCTCCCTGCGACGACAACAGTCTTTGACAACCACCAGTAGCTTCTATCATTGTCGTCATGAGAGGCTTCAAGTGACGGCAACAGCGACTGGCTACCGGAAGCTTCACATGAAACAACAGTTAAACACGAGAACACCTTGCTACTACAGCAAAGGAACTTCTTTTTCTTTCCACACACCCCTTATTTAGAGAGTTTTAGTTCAGTATTAATTTATTCAGTTTTCTAGCTCAACCTTCACTCTAGCTTAGGACCAGGTCGCCTACACCTGGCTAACGTAAGTTACTTTCAGTACTCCGTCTGCTTGGTAGGAGATAGCATGTGTTACTGTGTTTATTGAGTCCTCAATAAATACAGCTTTGTTCTCTAGACACACATTTTTATTTCTAGAGTAATATCTACTTTGCCAGCTGGGAACAATTTGCACTGTGCCCTAACGACAGAAAACGGGTACGTTTAAATCCGAACTAGATTTGACAGAAGAGCCCCTTCTGGAGTCCTCCAGTAGTGTAACACACTCATTAGACGGCCGTCTGTTGTTTCCTCACCAGAGCACCCAGGTGCTGGAGGGAAAGAACAGAGGAGCCACGACCACTACGAATACTTCCACCCAAGGACAGACAGCAAGACTAGGTTGTATCCCCTACCAGAGCACCTAGGTGCTGGAGAGGGGTAATCTGCTTGGGTGTTGCGACCCCACTGACACCCACCATCACCAAAGTTGCAGCTGCATTCATAAGAGCTGGCTGCAGTTTGGAGTGAGACGCGCCCGCAAAATAACTGTCTAGCCATGTTTGTGTACCACTTTTCCTTTTTTGGTTGTACAAGTCTCTGTACACCTGACATATCTTGCTGATTTCATTTTTGAAGGTGGAACTTCTTTCTTCATTGGGATCTCTATCCTTTAAAATAGTGCATGTTGCTTTTATTGCCTGCAGGAAAGTGCGCCGTAAATAATACACTTTGAATGTTGCAATGACAACCTGGTCTATGGACTGCAACAAAGAGGTTGTTATTTTGGAAAAAACACAACTTTAAAATTTTCGTGCAGGTCTGAAGAGGTAAGCTGGGAGGCCACGAGCGATGTCTACAAAATGTTTTGTAAACCAGTCAGTGAAGAGTGTCTGTGTGATCCATGCCTTATGATTCACCTTCCATAGTACCATATTATTGGCAAAAGTAGTTTTGAGTAGCAGTTAAGTGCCCTTGAATTTTCAAAATGGTAAATAAGGGCGGGTTATAATTTATTATCTCCTGCTATGTTAGCACCAAGTAATAGTGTCACCTATCCTTGGAAGCCATAAGTCCGGGAACAGCAGGTATTTTATTCCAGTACAGACCCGTCTCATCAGAATTATACTCCTACTGAGGGCTGAAACCTCCATCAACAATATCCTCTAGAATGCCAGGATATGATGCAGCTTCATTAGCACTAGCTGCCTCCTCCCCTTTCTTTAACGCAGTGCATATGATATCTCTCTATGAACCACGAAAACCATCCCTTGTTGGCTGTGAAAACTTCACTACAGTCAAGGGCCGCAGTGGCTCAGAGATTAGCCTGCTCACCTCCCAACAACGTAAACCAGGTTCAATCCCCGGCTGGATCACCGGATTTTCGGAAGTGGGAATTGTGCGGGACGATGCCATTGGTTGGCGGGTTTTCTCTGGCATCTTCTGTTTCCCCAGCCCTTTCAATCTGGCGCCACTCCATACACACCTATCACCCTCGTGGGCTCTCAAGTCCTCGCTCCTAAGAGCTGCCCAAATCTCTTCAATCACTCATTCACTACTGTCAGGATATTTAAGTTTTAAAGCACTAAAAATTTCCACTGTTTTTTCTTGTATCACTCCGGAATTAACACCACATTTGTCACTGCCATGATTTTTTCAAACACCCATTCACTAAACAGTCTTTCAGTGTGAATCATGATAGGGGTTCAATTTCTCACTCTCACTTTTGTTGAAGTTAATGCATCAGATGCCAACAGTTTCTCTAGTTCAGTTCTATTTTTGAGAATGGTTCCCACTGTGGATTCACTTAGCCCTAGGGCACGACTGATTGCACTGTTACCTTCATGGTTTTTAGAGTGCTGAATAACTTCTCATATAGTTTCTAAATAAATTGTTTTCCTATTTGCTACAACTTTGTCAGCTGGCTCTATTTTGTTTGTCTAATATTTGCAATGAAATATTACCGGGCACAATAACAAAAACACACAGCAAATTACGTAATGCGTTATCTCAGTATGAAACAAAACACACTCAGAAAATCTTTTAACTAACTGACGTTGATAACTACATGAATCTGTAGCTTTGTTTCATGTACATGCGCCGCATGGCCAGACAGCTGCTCGAGCAACATTTACATGCGTTCGACGGGACAGCAACCTGCTCGTGTTATGTGAGTCTTTATTAGTGCTATCTGAAATGTAGGGCATAAATATTGTTCTCACATTTTGCTGATTCATGCTATTTGAATCAGCGCTATGCGAATCCAAGGTGTAATGTGATTTATTTTAGTTTCTCCACTCTTGCAGTATGTATGCCTTAGTAAGTGTTGTTTGGCTGAAGTACAAATTCTGTGCTGTTATGCAACCCCCTTCACATACACAACCTGCCCCTTAAGAACATGCGGTAGTCATACCATTGCCAGTTGTGCCTACTGGCACTTTCTCCTCTTACTGTTTGTTATTACCTAGTGATTTTCTCATATGTATGTTCTCTTGCAATTTTTTGTGTTAAGTTGTTTTTTGTTTGCTCTTGCCACACTGTCCTATGTGTATCCTGGTTTCAGGAGGGGAGTACAGTAGATCCTCGTTTTCACGTACCCGTTTTTCGCATATTCCCACAATGTGCATATATTTTTAATTGTACCATCATTTATATTATGAATGCATTACTTACTCGTTTTTTTGCAGATCTATTTCCCGTAATGTACGTACGTAATCACTGTAGTACTTTATGCATTTCATCCTAAGAAGCTTTGGAAAAAAAAGTGTTACAGTATGACAATCGATTATAGTAGTAAGAGCGTGCTGGTTCTGGGACACTACGCGAATGAAAAGGGGTTTTACTGTATGTGCGAGATGAATTGGCGCACTTAATTTTTCTTTTTTCTTTTTACAAGGGTTGATGTTTTAGAAATACTAGCCTAATTAATTACCTTCCTTGCCTGAATAATATTTTTTTCTCCATGAATATGTCTCTGGTTAATTTCTTTATTATGTAATTTTTTTCTATGTCAAATGATAATTATTATTAGATTCTTTAATAAATTGTTTTGTTTACCACAATCTTTGATTGTTTAAATAATTAGATGAGAAGTATACTTTAAAATACTGTACTTTTTGCTTTATTTTTTTTAGTATGCAAATTTTGTCAATTTCCTTTGTACTTACCATATTTACCCAAAAGGAAGATGCGGATTTTCGACAGAAAAGGAATAGAAAAAATAAGGGGTAGTCTACAATTCGGGGTTGTCCAATTCAAAACGTAGGCACAAATACCAAAAATGTGCAACACTGCTAGTTCAGTATTTAAGTTTGTGTTACATGGACAAAATTACTACGGGCATCTATTCATAACTTTTTACTCAGGTAGCAGTTAGTCCTCCAAAATTGACGTGCATTGAGATGGAGGATTTTAACAAGGGCTTTTCATACTTATATACAGGTTGTCCTATGGTTGTGCATATTTTTGTATTGCTGAGACTGTACCTGCCAACTTTGACAAGGGTCCTCTTATCTGATGTCACCCAGCCCATAAAGAGGAAGCGCTTTGCTGGGAAACAAAATGGCTCAAGTCCCGAATATATAACACCCACAAAAGTATTCAAGTATAAGAAAGATTCTGCTACCATACAGCCAGGTTAGACACACCTATTTCATTGTGATTAGCTTTTCTTTAAAAGTATATACAATATATCATATTATTCATATAATAGCATTTCTTCTTGAAGGGTTTGTCATAAATTCATGCAAAAATACTTTCAACCTAAATAATTTTTTTCAGCACTTCACAGAGGTAGTCTTGAATTCTGGTTTAAATATTTTCTACTCAAAAATATTTTTTAGGAAGGGGTTGTCTTAAATTCAGGGTTGTCTTCCTTTCAGGTAAATATAGTATTTTGAATGGTGTCAAGTAGCTTTACAATCCATAATTTTGCTAATTACTACTTGAGATTAGATAATGAAATATGTTTTAGTAATCTTTTTAGAAGTCTTTCAGTAGTCACTGAATAATTGATTGTGTGTGTGACACACCGAGTTCTGAGCACACACAATTCAATATACAGTCAAATCTTGTTGGTACAAACATGGTTAATATGAAGTTCCCTTTCATATAATGCAATTTTGTGGTCCCTGAAAATATACTATGAAGTTTAATGCTACGTAATTCGTTTTGTACGAAATACGGTTAATATGTAATGCGAAGTCGGTTTAAGTCCCTCAGAAAATAATTTATATTTAATTTTGATGGTTAATACGAACAAAAACCTAACTGCAAAAAATTAACAAAAGCTATCATTGCACCATACCAGTATAAAAACAAACAGCGCTAATTTACACAGTGTGAAAAATTTTTGCGCCTCTAGCATCGAAATCTGTAACTAAAGATGCTGTCTGCATGTATTTGGGGCATGGCCACATTCAATAACCTCTTCTATGTGCATGTTGCACAAAGAAAGTTGATTTGTAATCATATTATAGCACATTAATGCAAGTAACAGACCAAAGTCCTGTAGTAATGATTAGTCGAATGAGTACATTTTGCTTTATAGAGTCGGCTTCATTGAATACCTATGATGTTGGCGTTGTGTCTCTTGCTACTGAATGATAATCTTTTTATCTGACAATGTGCAAAGTTAATAAAAAAGTGATTTTAGTTTTTTATTTATACATACTACAGTGCAGTGCAATGACGACAAAGTGCAAATAACCTGAGTTTACAGTGGGAGAAAAACTGAAAATCATAGATGAGGTAGATAGCGGGAACATAACTAAAATGGACTTAGCAAAGCAGTTCAACTTTCCTTTATTGCCACTCTCTGTGATTATTACGGCTGTTCCAAATTCAGGTACATACTGGTGTACTAGCATCCTTGCATACTTTACTTACCCTTGGCACCAAACTTGATGAATTCGGACAGGCAGTCTTGTAGATTTGACAACATCTATTAACCAGCTGAACACATTTAATGAATATGTATTCCTAAAAATAACTTGATAATTGCCAAAATTTATAGGGTTTAATAAGGGATTAAATAATATTTCAATTTAATTTACATAACATTTGTTGTCTTGCTGATTGTACGCGAGTTTGCAATTTTGAGTGCTTGTTTTACCTTAACTTTTGTAGGTTATGAACATAGACGTAGTGTGGTGTTTTTGTGTATACCTTTCTTTAAGGTGCACCTTACAATAATTATTTACTCAGTTCAATGCTCTAAGCTATCAAGTTGTAATGTTGTGCTACTAAAATTTGAATAAAATAATTACGTTAAATATCAATAGTGACCAACAAATAGCTTCTCAAAATGGCGGCACATATACAGCAAGTATGCGAGAACTATTCAACTTTATACACTTTTATACTTCTATACTTCAGTTGCAGTTCGGACAGCACTTGTGATGTCACTTACAGAAACAGGTACGCACAAGTATGTACTTCAGGCGAATTCAGACACAGCTCAAAATCATCACAAATTGTTGCCACTTGTGATCCTCTCCTAATAATGCAAATTTGTGCCAAAAATTTACTTTGCCGCTTACTAAAAACATGGTAGGCCCATCCAGCGCTTTTTTTTGTCTTTTTTTCATTTTCTGTCTTATTTGTTTCATACAAACCTCATTATTACAAAGTACTGAATTTTCAGGTCCCCACAGGTTTGTAATAATGAGATTCGACTGTATATTCAATCTGCCAAGGTCACTGCTTTCTTCCTCATCTTTTAACAAGTATGTAGTCAGCTACAATTAAATTTTTCTCTCGTCAAATCTACAGGCATCCTTAGATGTAATTGGTTATTTCACTGCCGTTTATGGTTAAGTTTGTTTGCAGTGTTTTTTTTTTTTTTTTGCTTTATCCCCTTCATGTTAGTTTTTGTGATTTTACTTTAGTTCTGTCTTTTTTTTTTATAATATTTAGCGGTCCACAAGTTTTGTGGAGTCCGCTCGTGTGCAACTACTCGTGGCGCCCTAACTTCATATTTGCCTGCGGGATGTGATATTTCATGATGCAACATCCTTCCCGTGATGTTCTATACTGCTAGTCACGGCATAAGCTGCGCCAAATTGATTTCCTTCTCTTCATGACTACTTCTGCTTGCTTCCATTCATCAAATTCAAGTAATAGATTTCTTTTACTTTGTGCATGGTATCTATCATGCTGCTCAGAATACGGCCAGACTGTTTAAACTTTTAACTGAAAGAGGAACTATAAATTTTGTGTTTAGTCATTGCCAAAGTACAAATTTTTTTGCACGAAAATATGTAACCTAAATTATTAACTTTTTCCTTGAATGTGCCCATGAGGAACACATGTAACTTAACCATTAACGACCTCGTCCATAAGGTGTTATTAACCTCAAATCATGAGGTTTGATTTTTTTTAAAGAAATGTAAGTAAAAATGTAACAGCAATATTCAAAAAAGTTTAGTATAACCTTCCTCTTTTTTTTACTTTGTACCGGGTACCCGTAGAAAAGCAAAAAAGGAGTATAAAATTAGAATAATATACAAATACAAAAAAATTATATAAAAATACTCAATAGGTATTAATATATATTTATATAGAAGTTGTTTTATTTGTTTGACTGCCTGCATTACATGTGTAAGACATAATATATGAAAAGAGAGTTTTAAATTCATGTGTTTTCTCTTTGTCATTTACTCACACAAAGTAATAACAGTTTTGCTATCAACAAAACAAGTAATTAAAACCAATGATTTTTAATGTTGCACATTAATGAAAGTAAAAGCAACTGAATATTTTAATTATTCAATTCTGACATTCTAATATTGCTCAACCATGTGTTTATTCTGGATTGAAAAGGTTTTATTACATTAGTCACTCAATGTAAAACCGGAGCACACAAATGCTGCAGTTAATTATACCATTTCCAATCCAACTCCACACATAAGTCTAGATCCCACTTTACTTCTCATGTGTCTTCCTTTTGATGGAATGAAAGTGCATGTTGTGCTGAATTTCACTTCACGAGGTTGACACATAACATTATGTTAACATTATTTAAAGAGGAATTTTGCAGGGAATACAAAAAATTGTTGGATGGGATTTATCAGTACATGCAATAACTATACATAGAGAGTCGACTTTATACCCAAGTGTAGATATTCTGACAAACACAAATTAAACTTTAAAAATAAATTTTCCTGCTTAAAGCTTTACAAAGATAGCACACTGTCTATTGCAAATACTTAATTTTATCCTTTTAAGAAGTTTGCCTGCTTAATAAGTGCACATTTTTTTAGTATTTTTCTGAAACGTCTTAACGTACATAGTTTTTTTTTATACATGCATCAAACACTGCAGTATTGCTCGCATAATAAATTCAAATTCCACACTTCCAACTCACCAAGTCCACGTGGCCCCATGAATGGTGCCATCATAGGTCCGTGAGGTCCAGGCCCCATCATGCCCCTAGGACCTGGGCTGAACCCTTCCCGTGGTGGAGGATAAAACTCTCGTCCAAAGGCATCAATAGGCGGTGGCTGGCTCCGAATGTCAAAGTCATCCGGATGTTGGATCCTCGGGTCAAACAAGTCTCGCATGGGCCCCCCTCGAGGGTCAAAGCCATCAGGGGGCCGACGGGACCTAATCTCAAAGTCTTCGGCATGGATGCTCCTGACATCGAAGTCATCTGGGTGTCTCTCCATCAGCTCGAAGTCATCTGGGTGTCTCTCCCTCAGCTCAAAGTCATCCAGGCGTCTCTCTCGCATCTCAAACTCCTCTTTTCGAAGGGGCAGGATATCAAATTCATCTGGATGACTTGGTGCAGAAGGAGGGAAATCTTCACGAGAAAACTCTCCAGGAGGTAAATCATCTGGTGGAAGTCTTGGACCACGGTCTCTTGGGTCAAACACCTCCCTCTCCCTTCGTGGGTCAAAGTTACCCTCTCTTTCTGGAGGGGCAGGACCTCTGGGACCAAATGCAGGTGGCGGTCGGAAATTTCCTGTAACTGGCGGTGGTCTAAAAATTTCAGGAGGTGGACCACGTGGACTGAAGTCTGGGGGACCTACAACAAGAAAAAAAAAAAATTGTGGCACATGTGAACCTACAGGCACATGATAAATACACAAAATTTAACTGAAGAGGTAGGAAACAGATTGTTGATGTAAGTGAATTAAATCCATCATTTAAATGAACTTTCTCCATTGCATATGTTAACTACAAAAATACACACATACTGTATGTGTGTGTGTGTCTCTCTCTCTCTCTCTATATATATATATATATATATATTAATATGTTTCTGGACATAGACGTCCAAACAGAGGCAGATGATAGAGGGGCCCAAGACAGACAAAAATGGTCCGATTCTGGACCATTTAAAAGTTACTAATTGTTTTACAGATTTTTTGGACCTACTCATCTCTAAACCAAGAAATTTAATGATTGTGATGAAAATACGTGTCCCAGTGACGTGATTTCAGTAGAAATGGTAGCCGACAAGTGTAGTCACATAACCAAACATCATTCATGCTATTGTCATTACAGCGATATGAAAATAATAACAGTTTTGTAAAAGTTATGTACTGTCCAGATATTTGTCATGCGTTTATGTGCATGTATGCGGGCGGAGGGGGAGAGGCTTTGAACTTCGGGGGAACGTGCCACATATGCACCTTGTTATTCCTCTGAATTTCTCTTGCCCCCTCTATCAGGCCCTCTACGGTCTGTGACTTGAGGGTGAGGAGGATGTTGCGAAAGGAGGGGAGCATAGTACGAGTTATATTCCACATGCAGCTCACTTCACTCTCGGAGGGATAAATACATAAAAACGTTTATACATTGATGCGTGCCTGGTTAAACTGAATGGCACGTTGGTCGAGGATTTTGTTGGTAAACCAATAGCCGGGTTTTTAGGTTAGGCGCGACTGGGTTTGGCGAAGGGTATTGGTTATTGACTTACACAGTCATCCTGGTTGGTGCTGGTGGTTTTGTCCAGGTCTCACTCAATGGTGGCGGGCTTGCTCCACTCTGAAGCGGCGATTCCAGGCAGCTGACTGCTGACTCACTCCTCCAAAAGTGCGGGTTTGACCAACCATATCCAGCCTCAGTCTGGTACACCAACACTCTCACCACGGGGTGGTACTTTGGGCTGGTACGAAGTGATGCAAAAAAATATGCAATTATAATCGGAGCAGGTGTGACTGCTTGGCGCCTGAGTTCGGCGGCGCAGTCCCGTTCTGCCTGCCTTTCCCTCACGGGAGGTGCGAGTACACTCAACTGCTTGGCAGCAAGGAACGCTATGTTTTACACCCTACGCTTTTTGCCATTCCTTACCTAGTAAGGTATAGAGTCGCTTCTTAATGAGATATGGAGTGCAGCATGATGAGGAAACAACTTCACAGAGTATGTCCAGTATCGGCTTGCTGACACAGGCTCGGTAAGTCTCCACTGATTGCCCATGCTTTAGCGAGCTGATCAGAGATGCGGAGCTGTGTGGGCCACCAATGCCTTTACTGGATATGCATTCATGCAAATTCGCACGGCAGGTCTCAGGCTACAGTTACCCCAGCACTAGACAGTGCTCTGGAGCAAGGAAATAACTTGGGATTGCCGCCCCTCCTTGAAGGAAGGTGTCTAGTGGTTGTGGCTCCTCTGATCCTCCCCTCCAGCACTAGTCAGTGCTCTGGCAGTTGGAAAGCAACAGATGGCCGTCTAATGGGTGTGTATAATGACTGATGGACCCCTGAGGGGCACCTGTAGTCAAAGCTAATTCGGCTGTATAAAAAGTCCAGATTCCTGTCAGTAGTGCACATCATAACTGGTTTATAGTGGGCGAATAGAATGATACTCTGTGGAATAAAAGAAGCTAAAGTATAGAGAACAAATTATTTATTGAGGACTATATAAACACGTAACACGTGCTACCCCCTACAAAGCAGTAGAGTGCTGAAGGTAACTAGTTAGCCAGGTGTAGGTGACCTTGTTCTAAGTTGTAAGCAGGAAAGATAAATCTAAATGGGAAAATATATTACTATTAAATTGTTTTGGTAAAAGGTGTCTAGAGGAGACAAAGTGAAGTATGTGAGCGTGTTTGCTGGTTGTCAGGTTGACTGATCGTCGATGTTTGAAGTAGCAGCTGGGGGCCTACTTAAAGCTTAGAAGTATCTTTGGAGGTCCCAGCACTGAGCAGTGCTCTGGGATGTTGCGAGAGAAGAAACAAGAATGACTGCCTGAGCCCAGCAGCATCCTGACATATAGGTGGAGCTTGTAGGTTGCCCGCGCGGGCTGCGGGGAGGACGAGCATCTTGCCCTGGTGGGCGTGGGAGACGAAAAACTTGTGTCAGCAGTAGTCAGCATTTTTGCTTTGTGCCTCTTTGGCGAGGTCCGGCAGCTTGTAGGCTCTCAGCGCTGGGGGAATGTGAGGGGGTGCTTGCCAGGTTGTGTAAACTTCAGGTGACGAGAATTCGCTTACAAGTTCCTGTTGCCTGATAGTGTAGGCAACCGAGATTCATTTGGAAAATTCTCTCTACGTGTCTCCCAGGTCTGTAGTAGTGGAAGTAGGAACACTTAGCGATGAGTCGTAATCGTAGTTGATTAATAGTAGGAGCGGCACAAGTCAATATTTTAAATTTTCTCGGAATGTATATTTCGACCTCTTCATCCGAACCCTGTACATTTGTGTGGAAGTACGCGAGGAGTTGGGGAATGACTTTTTCCCCTGTGAATTGAGAAGTCAGCAGGTAGCTCAGCTGTTCCCACCCACTCACAAACTCCCTGTACTTTTTCCACCAATCCTTCACTTTCCCTAGCAACTGATATTGGGTCTTTTATACCCATTATTTACGAGGGACATGATGATCGCAGAATTCACAAAGCACTTTACAAAAAAGATTGAAAGGATTGTTAACCGGCACTGCTACAGGATTCGGCTGGGATAGCGCCCACTTCTGCACAAACGAAGCTCACCTGTGGAATCACCAGTTCGGCAGAGGTCAAGATCACTACGTCTAAGTAAAACCCACTATGACCACGGCACCCAAGAAGCAATAATACGTACGTACTAGTCAACACCCCTTGTCTCTCGCCATCTATTTAATATAGATCACCCCGCTTTTGGTCTAGAGGACAAAATACTCGACCACCGTACCTAGTAGCCTATCCAGGCACTCGTCAATTATATAATTGTGGAATGCAAGAGATTGAACACAACAGGTTGATGTGTCATGCCTAGTGTGATTTTTGAAAGGTTCAATTCCAAAAGACTGAAGAAAGCGTGAATGGACTATAATGAAAAGATGGTAGATATAATACCTAAGCGCACCATTCCCCTTCAAACTTGATGCGTGTCTGATTAGCTAAGGCTGGATCACAGTCATGTGGCTTTGGTTGCACTTCGGTCGGTTGTGCGTACGGGTTGCTTATGCTTATTTACGGCTGGATATAGCGGTCGGGCACGTGGCCTTACGAGATGGTACGAAGTTCTCGACTTTATGAGTCACAAGTCCCTTTGATTGGTTCGGCTTATGACACGTTTCGGAGCTAGTCGCTCGTATTCGGGTTGGATGGTAGCGAGGACATGACGTGACACAACACACAACACGCCGTTCCAGTCCTCTGAAGCCTTGCTCCAGAAGTTACTGTTTCAGAAGCCTAGCCGGTTCGCAGTCTGATTCAGTAACTCTCTTACCACTGGATGGCAGGTCGAATGCATAAGCGACAGTGCTGATGGGAAAGAAGCTGGATTAATTACAGTCGACATCGGTTGTATCAGTGACCGGAGTAAGGCGGCACAATCTCGTTCCGCTCATCGACTAGCTGTGAGTGGGGCGAGACCAGCCAGCTGCCTGGCACCAAGGCGTGAAACTCTTTGCTCTTTTCTCCTGGAGCAGTGCCTCACCTTACATGGCATAGAGCAGGTTTAACTACTGAGGACATCGAAAGGAGCACTATGGATACAGATAGCCCTAGATTAGTGTTGCCTGGTAACAGTCTTGCCAATGTGAGCTCCAGAGCTTCAGAAGATCCCCCACGGTTGTGGACTGATCAGAAACGTTGGAGCCGTGTGGGTTGCAAAGACTATAACTGGGTATGCGATCCCAACCAAGGCCAGGCCGTAGCACCTAAGCACCTACTCCTCCAGTACCTGTATACTTGGTAGGAATAAAATAGATGGCAGCCTAATGGGTATTATACTTGGAGCCGCCTGAGGGGGAGTCTACAGTTGTAGTTAATTCGTAATAAGAATAATTTCCCATTTACGGTCGACGGTACTTGGCTCGAGGTCCTCCCAGTAGTTGGTGACAAATTACTCTATGAATGAGACTCGATGTTAAGAGAAAAAAAGCCATGTTTATTAAAAACTTATTAAACACGGTCACACGTGCTCTCCTGCCAAGAATACTGGTGGTTGGAAGTAATCATATTGTAGCCAGGGTAGGTGACCTGGTCCTAAGCTAATTAGGGAATTGAAATGAAAACTGTTGAAAATTACTAAAATACAAACCTAACTCTAAATAGGGTGTCTGTAGGAGACAAAGAAAATTACGTGTGGTATGTACTGTAGCTACAAAAAGCTTCTGGTAGCTATTGGCATCGTTGAAGCGTGCGGTAGCGAGGCTGCAGAGCTCTTACGGCACCGTCAAGGTTGACAGCCTCTGGTGGCTGCTGAAGACTGTTGAGTCGTTGGCGACAGCCTCTGGAAGAGCCGTTGCTAGTAGTAGTCTAGACTCCAGCATACAGGTTCTCGGAGGAAACAGCAGGAACAACTGGCGAGGTCCGCCGCACACTGCCTTATATAGCGGAGAACGCGTATCATGGCGGCCACGGGGGAGGGCGTGTGACGTCCCTCAGGTGCAAGGCTGGAGTAGGTGTAGCACCCTCTGGTCATCTTTCAGCCTTCGCGTATCCTCGGTGGGGCTCATGCATGGCCTGAAGTGGCTGATGGCTTGTAGACTCTCAGCGCAGGGGGGGGATGATGATGATGATTACGCGCCGCAGTCTTTCGCAACCCCTCGTATCCACGTGTCCGGCCGTCCTCCAGTACTGTGGGAGACTATTACTTCTGTGTATGAAATAGTGCGGGGTTTGAATCTCACATGTGTAGAAGTAGTACATTAGGGATGCAGTGAGATGGGTTCTTACCATTTGTGTTAATTGGTACAAGTGGCATGCATCAAACTGTTACAACAGTTTTCGGGAGGCATTCTAAATTTGGATGTATGTATCACCCAAAGTGTGCGAAGGAACAATCAATCTCGAAACTATAGATTTTTCCTTGGGCATGAAAGACTAGTGTACAAAAATTGATGAAATTCAACATGCAGATGAATACGAACATCTCTGATGGAGCAAAATTGATGTGTAAATTCTGTAATTGTAAGGTAGCATTTGGAAAATAAAAATTGAGATGGATACCAACAAATTATTTTAAAAATGAAACATTAAGTCATTATAGTAAAGCTATTCCAGACATGCAGTAGAAATGAAAGAAGAGTATTATAAATTGTTTACAATTATGTGTTTTGAAGACTGACACTATTTCAAAGTATGTTACAAACAGTGTATTAATTTCTGTTACACTAAAAAGTGTCTCAAAAGTTGTACCTACATTAGTAACTTTTAGTGACAAAACTGCAGAAAAAGGATTTAAAAATGTTAATTTTTAGTAATTTGGTCTAAGCCTCATACGCATTAATTCCATACCTGCAGCCAGCCAGAACTGGGCACTGATTGTACAAAACAAGCCTGCTGCACCTTGGTGATGCGACAGGTTTGGTTGGGGTGGCCCTGTGTGAGAGTGGCTCACCACTCTGCAACACTCAGCGAGTGGAATGATTTGACCAAACAGACACCTAACAGGCAAGCCTGTTCATAACAGTGGTAAAGTAGTTTAAAGTTAACATTTGCATGAGACTTAAATTACGTCAAGCTTTTGCACACGACATAAGTTTTACTCAATTTGATATGTTTGAGACTGTATGCAGTTCAAGACTTAAAAAAGAGTGTGGGAGAAAAAACTGAAACCAAATATACAAAAAGTCGGCTTCATGTCCAGTTTTTAAGAGTAACTGAAACTGAAACATCAGGAAATCACACAGACCTACTATTTACTCACAATGATGCGGTATGAGAACATACCTTGGAAGGTGGAGTGAGGACCGCCAAGGACAGGAGGCTCGCCTGGTGCCCTTGGTCCAGAGAATCTAAGCGGTGGTGCACCTGGGGGCATCTCAACTGGAGTCCTGTCCGGGGGCTCATTCTGTGGGGGAAGCAGGTCCAGTATCTGTGGGGGAACCGTCTCTCTGGGCCGAGGGTCACGGTCGCCACTGCTGCTCCTGTCTCGCACATCACTATTGCTACCTCTGTCTCGACCATCACCGTTGGTGCCCCGGTCACGCAGATCACTGCTGCTGCCCCGATCCCGCACACCACCTCTGCACAAAACCACATAAAATTCCCTTTAACAAGGGGGATACTGTAGTTTCCCTATACATAAGAGATATTGCATATCTTCAAAATAAATTAATGGCCTCATAAAATTATGCGGTACCTTGTAGAATGTTGAAGAGACTAACACAAGGATAAGGACACTGTTAGTGGCAAGTAATCAAAAAGCTACACATGTCTTTCTACACAATGCATCCTCCATCACGTAGTATATGGGTGTCCAGGATGATAAAATATAATAAACACATTTTCCCATTTTTAGTCTGCAGTATGATGCATCACAAAAACATCTTCCTATTTTTAGTCAGTGTCCAATCTAAATAGTGATGGTGGTACAAAGAAACAAAGTATTTATAAAAGTAAAATTTGAAATTTTATGCACATTTCCACATGCAATAAACTCTAAATTGTATTTTCCAAGAAATTTTAAGCATAGTCCTAGGTCTTCCTAATACAGAACGTTCATGCCCATGAATAAAAGACAGTATAGTTTCCTTTGATAAATAGTTACTTCAAATTTGCTTGTATACACCACTATTAGGTTTTGGTGTTTGGTACAATGGATTGCTGGATATCCAGGTTCTTAAGGGACTGAGGTCTTAATAAGAACTAACTTTAATTTATTCATTTATTTGCAACATATGAAAACGTATTCAGCTATTATCTACAAAATACAACTTATCACTATTATCAAATTTTTATATTATACTAAATTACCTATAATTTAAGGCATAATCACTGTCTTTATATAACTAGTCACTTAATCTTCACTCATCAATCACAAATACAAAATATATGTATTTACTGACATACACCATCGTCATCCAAATGTCCATCACTAACAAAACGAGTTCCACTTCCTAACAGTTTAGCCAGTCAGTTCTTGTTCTCCAGATAACAGCACACTGCACTTAATTGCACTCACTGGTTGCTGTAACAATGCCTGTCATCCCGCAACTTGCCTATGTTGCACGCACTCAGCCACTAAGGGCCATTCAAGACTCCCAACAGAGTTGCACTACGGGCCAATCAAGACTCTCAATAGGGTAGCACCAATGGAGGTGATGTGGCACAATGGCTTCTAATGAATCTTGTGCCAAGTGGGGGTGATGCCAGCCACATTGCCATTTTTGCATCCTGTGTGGTAGTGCCCCTCATTTGCAATGGGTACTGATGACGTCTTAGGAAGGGATGAAAACTACAAAAATATTTGTTGGTTAGTGTTTCTTGCCAACACGTTTAATATTGTCTACCACAAATAATTTGAAATTTGATTATGTATACTACTTTGGTTTTAAACAAAGTCTAACTGTGTGTGAGTGTATGTGTAGGATGCCATGTTCCTACGCAATCCCAATGCTGTACATCACACAAAATTATGTGATGTCTTAAGACAATCTCATGGTGTCATTATTCCAAATATAAACAACTTTTGTATGTCATAGATAATTGATTCTTTGTAATGAGAGAAATGTTACTTTTGAGATAAAAAAATTCATCATCTGCATTGTGGCTGTGAAGTGAACAAACAAAGATGCTATCTGCATGAAACAAAAACAACACTAATGCTGCTAAATGAAGAAATGAAAGCATTCATCTAACTGGAAAAAAGAGTACGGTTATACCTTGCCAACTGCGGGGATACTTTTTTTAAAACACAGGTTGAAAAAAATGCAGTAGAAGAATACAAGCTTTTATGGGGAAAAGGGGTATAGGTTAAATCGGCTGACTATTTAGCGATTCATTACTAGAAATTTGGATGTATTATGCACAAAAAACAGTAACTAAACACACTGTTGCAGATGCTTAATGTTCAAAGAAAAACACAGCATTTTATTTATTGATAATAGATATGAAAATACATATTTAAAATGATATCACTGGTGTGGTGGGGCCGGCAGTGAAAACATTGCCGTGTGTATGTAGCTGGGCGAGTGCCTAGATCCTCTGCAGTACGGTCGAGCGTGACAGCTTGCTGCTGATGGTCAATCCTAGATCCTTAGGGCTGGGCAGCTGACGGTCAGTCACTACAAGATTACTTTGGCATGTGGCGGCCCGCCGCTGCCACTGCCGTCGTTACAGGGCCGGTTCACTTCATTACAGCAGCCCGGTGTTGGGAAAACATGCTGATAGATGCAATTCATGTCAATGTGTTGAATTTATATGAAATTTAGGTGGTGTGTTAGCCTCTGAACTGGCATGATGAGTCCAGTAATGCTTACAGGAATACAAAAATTTAGTGTGGTCTACTTGAAATATTAACTATCCAGAATTTTCCATTAAAAACTTCTGACGTGGCCTATATATGCACATGGCCTCACTTGCCAAAATATGGTAATATAAGAACACATTTTATTTGCACACACTTACCTTTATTCACTTTACACAAAAAAAAAAAAAAAATTGCTTACCAATAAAGACTAGCACCTTACGTAGGCATGGGCCCAAAAAAAAACCACACACTGAATTAATTTTGAAGTTATCATACATACACTGATTAAGAAACAAGTCTGTAATGTGCCGCTGTTTTTACAGCAAACGAGGAGGGATAAGGGAAGCGAAAAAGACAGGGAAGGTAAGGCAGAGGTGGCGGTATGTGACTAGGGCAAATAATTCTGACTGACCCTCCCTCCTCCCCTCTTTCAAAACACCCCAGGCCCCTTCTGGCATGAAGTAATTTATTGCTTCATGCTGCTTGGGAAAACAAATGTCAAAGTCTATGATGGCAGCTTGAGAAATGCGCGACCACTACTATCAGTAAAGGCTAGTTTTCCATAGACTGAAAACCGTGGATAATAGAAACTTGTACCGCGGTTGGGGGAAAGGTCTACAAAACAAATCTGCGCACAACTGAAACCGAATTTGAAGATATTGCGGTTGGTGAGGGATTACTGTATTATGCAATAACAGTGTTTTATACTGACAAATGTCGCTTTTCTGTGCATTGCGCATGCACACATCACTGCAGATGCCGTCCACAGCCAAGGACGCCATCACATCAGCCAGAGGTATCTCGACATCACAACCTGTTTCCTACCCGCCAAACTAATCTTTGTAAACTCCGCAGTAGCAGATCATGCAAACGTCCCTTCTGGTGTACTTTCCCTATCATTTTATTTATCAATGTACAGACCTAGGCATTCCCATTGTGTTTCCATTTATAAATAAAGAAATATATTTAATTGTAACTTGAATCCTTTTGTTGCTCATTTCAGAAACAATCTAGAAAGTCACTTTCATTTAATTGGCTCATTTTAATTTAAGCAACCACTTGCTGACAGGTGCTTAAATCTCAAACATATTTGGTTATCCTCAGCTTATACAAAGCCAGAATAATATTCCTTAATCTGTAGAAGATTCTGAGAATATCCCAAATACTGTCCAGATCGCCCCCACCTCCATTAGGATTCACCCTCAGTTATCCAGCATCACAAATACTCGTTACCTCAGTCCCAGTCTGAGTTAAAGATCAGACCCAGGAGGACTTGAGTATACACCTGGATAAATTGAATGTGTGCATTTTCATTATTTATTTATGAGCCACAAATTCAAAGATTTCCAACCGCTAGGTCCTCTCGAAACCAGAAGTTCTTAGACACTCGCAGCCTGAAAAATACTGAGATAGTATTCCCATTGTCTGAACAAGACCAGGAATACTGACGCAACGAATCAGGTCGACTGACCTATGACTGGATACAAACCTGGGATCCAGGCCATCTAGTTACTCATTATGCACTAAAGACCGGACTCAAGAGGGCTTGAGTGTACGCCTGGTGTTCAGGGGAGTAAGCTACTGTGCGTGTTGATTAAATATGCTGATTAGCCTGTCTGGCATTACAAAGAGAGTTAGATGTACTCAATGTTCCAGCAGACACAGCTACCAACAGTGATGTATTAGAAAAATCAAAAAATGTTAAAACACTAGTTAAACCGGTGATAAAGCCAAGAGACGAACAGCCACCCTCAGGTGAGGCTTTGAGATCCGACTGGGATTCCTTACTTGGTATAGACTGGCATAATCTGCATTATATAGATACACTAGATCCACCAGTATTTTGCTCCGAACCGACCCCATTGCCTTGCCTTTGTACTCCAGTGCAAGAACGGCCGACACTTGCATAGTTCACAGGGCCGCCGGTAAGGTATTAAAAATCTACATGCCTCCCAAACCTGTCACTACATGCAGGCTAATGTCAGTTACACTGGAAACCAACCAGACCAGCCCCCTATAGGAGAATCATTTCTGGCTGGGTTTTGTTTTGGTTATTTTTCGTAATTAACCAGTGACAACTGGTGTCATGACTTTTGACAGCCTTTATGGTGGGCTGGACAAAACTCCCTAGGAGGGAGACATTCGTGGTCAAGCATACCTTGGGTTTTGATGCCCCTCCTCCAAAGGTCCCTCCACCTAAACAGTGTCAGCCCAGATCTTCCAATGTGGGAAGGTCCACAACCCAGCCAGGCAACCAACTTAATAAATCTACAGACACTTCAGGAGGGAACCAGAGTTGCAACCAGCAAGAAGGAATCAGCGCTTGCCCTCTTTATAATTCTCGTTCGTATAGTAGGGAAGTTCCTATTTTCTTGTGGAGCGCAAAAGATCCGAGCAGGAAAGCGCGTCATTGCCAAAGAAGTCATATTCAGGTATGTTATAGCAGGTTCTACTGTGGTGAACCATTACATATTCCAGACCATCAGCAATATTAGCATGTATATGGAACATTCCTTTAAATTATTACTTTCTATAATCATGGGAAGATTATGTATTCCACGACTGTACACCCAGTGGGGGAAGCACCCTTGACATTGAACCAATTATTACTAATAGTGGTTCAGTATCAATGTGTGGTATGGAGGTACAAGCTGTGGGAGGCCACGGGAGGAGTATAGGTGGTGAACAATGAATACTATTATGCACTCATTACATCTACCATGATGAGCAACTAACCATGCTGCTACACCTACGGTTGCTAACTGTCCTGTATTGTAGGGACGGGTTGATTCCGATAACAGGTTCTAGGTTAAATCAGTTCTTGGAAAAACTGGTTCTTGACACTGATAACCATGATAGAGAATTAGTGTCAAAATCTAGATTCTAATATGACAGAAACAGCAAACACACTAGTTACATAGAGTTCATGTGCCACATCTAGGCGGACGGATTCCCTAGTGTGTTATAGAATTTATCTGCCAAAACGTGGCACACGGACTATAGAAGTAATACTTTCACTTTCGAACATTGGTTATTTTCTTGAAATCTAAGAGTACAACAAAATTGTTATTGATTTCTAACCGCATGGCATGAATTTCTCATAAATATACAAAAATAAAAAATTTCTGCAGGTGTTGTATACAACTGTTATGTGCAAAATGCTCAAAATTGGCCAACACTATGGTGGGCAATTGGAAATGAAGCATCTATGGCATTGAACAGGAGTAAGGGGTGAATGAGTGAAGAGATTTAGGCGGCTCTTAACAGCGAAGTCTTGAGAGCCAATGAGGCTGATTGAAGTGAATATGGAGTGGTGCTGGAATGAAGGAGTGGGGAAACGGGAGACCCCCAAGAAAACCCACGGACCAATTACATTGTCTGACACGAACAGGAGTAAGGTTGACGCGCACTGTTACCTGGGCTGTCCCTCTTGGGTCCTAGCGGGCTAGTGGTTAGAGCGCTTACCACCCTCTCGGTCCATATGGAGGAGAGGGGAGTCAAACCCCAGTGTGAGGAGGAGTGTAATATTATCCCTCCCAGGGAGTGTCACCCTCCTCATGAATAAGGTTGTCGAAAGGTGGGACGCCAGCTGTCCCACGGATGTGAAATGACTCAGTCGGTGATAAATAGAGAGTGGGGGGTGGCAAGGGATGATCTGGCTATAGTAACGGGATTAATCCACCTCACCTTTGTTGGCTGGCGTGCGGGAATAAAATTGGCTGGGGTTCAATCTCCGTGTGGTTTAGAAATAACTTTGGCATGGAGTCTAACCCTGATCGTTTTCTCGGAGGCCAACTTCATGATACAGAAGTTCGGTAATTATTCTGTAGTTTGGTGTTGAACCCAAACCAATCTGCCATAAGTTAATTTAATAGTACTGGAGCGGATGAGAGTTGCCTGAATGGGTGTTTTTGGGGGTTCTGAACTAGGCGTCAGCTATTCAGCTACAGTGTGTTCTGTGGAAGTTTCCTTTAAATCCTCATCCAGTGGACACAAACCTAACCAGCGTTTCAACGGGCTTTCTTGTGTCAGTGGCACTATGACGTAATCTATGGGCAGATTATCGGGTTCACTTGGCAACAACGTAGTTGGATAGGAATTTGCAATTAATAGATTGATGTCAGACTCTGTACACAAGGCGCGCCTCCCAGCTTCGCCGTGCTTGTTGCGCATTGGAAAAGGGCTGTGTACCTGGCTGCAGATGGAGCAATCCTGGGTGGGAATTTGTAATAGCTCCCAAGGACCTACGGAGTGATGGGCAGACCAAGGTATTGAATCTTACGTCTCGTATCAGCGGCGGATGCACTGAAAACACAGGACCAGTGACATTGCCCTTCAGGCTTGAATGCCAGTTACTCTCAGGCCCTGTCTCCTGTGGAGTCCAGCGCACCTCGCGTTCATATAGTGACGTATTAAATTATTGCGTAGTGAAATAACGAAAGTTTCCTATATTACACCACAATGAAATTTATTAACATACAAATGAGCAGGGATCTACATTTTTACAGTTAAAATTACTGTAGACGACAAAGAATAAAAATATATGTTATGTTTACTACGCCCCAAAAGAAGAAAATTAGAAAGTTCCGGCTGACTGGAAACACAGAAATATTTAGCTGAAACAAATCAATTAAAATCTTTACTCAACAGGCGAAGACAAGCATGGAAAACAAGTAATTAAAATTAATTAAAGCAAAGTGGCTACGGTAATGCTATTCACAGTGTGCGACTCTACAAGGGCTCTGTCCAGGGGGGGAACATTATTCGCGCAACGATCTGCTACCGCGGGAGTCAATGGAAGTTGACTGAGGTAAAGGGGTAGTGGGTAGAGGTTTTGGATTACCGTTAGAAGAGGAGAACTGTCCCTGACGGTCAGCTGGTGTGGACGAGCCTTGTCTAAGCTGAGGGTTGGAGTGCAGGCGGCGCCTTCTTCAAGCTGCTGGCTGGAGAGAGTACTGCTTAGCGCAAGCAGCGGGTAGGAATCTGAGCCCTGCCACGGACTGAGGAGAGGAGAGGAGAGAAGAGAGAGAGATAGAGAGAGTCTTCGTGGACTAGGATGAGCTTGCGAACCTCTTCGACCAGCGAGCCCGGCATCGGTGCTGGAGGTCTATTTATATGAAAAAATCCCTTCATCAGTGATCGTATAGGGTGCGGGCGTAGTGTAGTCTTCCAACACAGGGGCAGGTTTATCGGGTGCAGGAGTGCCGCTTATTTTCTTACTACCCCTGGTGGAGGCAATGACATTTTTACGTGAATCAAATTGAGGCTGGCGGGTCATGACGTCACCAGGCCACGGGGTGCTGCAATCTCTGGGGTTGATTGGAACTTCTTCGGTGGCTAAATGTAGCGTAGTAGAATTGAAAAAAAAAAATCTTTATTTATCCGTTGGGGTGGTGCTTCAATGCCGGGTTCCGGACGGGTGTAGAATTCCACAATTAAACGCATTTATTACAGTTACTTAGTCGGCTGTCCAATGCATGGTGTCTCCTTGCTCGACTAGCAAAAATTATTTTTGCCACTGTTTATGACTCTTCCCGAGCATAGGGTGCGCTTAGATGGGGCGAAGTCATCTGTAGAGCACGGCTCTGTGCGGCACAGCATGTTGGCATGTGTCAAGGTTTATTCTACTCAAGTTGGGAAGCTCAATCAATGCTTTTTGTTTGGCAACCACAAATTTTTGCCGCCAGGGTGCACTGGTGCTGTTGCAAGTTTTTCGAAAATTTTTTTTAGTTTTGTATGTAATAAATGGGATAGTTGCAAATTTCATAAAATACATATAATTGTGTAAAACTGTCCAATATGTGTTATCAGAACCTACATAAAGAATAAACATTGTTCTTCGCACTAGACTGGAAATACTGAAGTGAATGAGCGGCCTTTCCTCAACCTGGTATGTGTCATCTCGGAAGGAAGCGGTAGGGAACAGAGTATTTTGAAAACTGTTTACCGACCTAGAGTAGGACTGTGGGCAGCCCCTCACTCAGACAGCATGAATGTTGCACACACCACAGATTCGACAACCATCCATACTGAGAACTATGGGATTGTTGCCCGATACCCTCTAAAGGGGTGAACGTTAGAACCTTCCTGCTCATGACGTTTTCCAATCGACAAGGAAGCAGGAGAAATGCCCAGAGGGCAGCAGCTGTCCTAATTTATAATTACCCCTTACATATCCAACCAATACCAGCCTTTAGCTGCTTAACATCGCGGGAAAGAGCACAGGCCGCCCAGCACCTAGTGGAGCCTCACTTCACTACCCTCCCCACCAACCTCTTTGGCACACTGATTATGGTTCCTGGAGCTGCACATCCTGCAGTGGAATTACTGTATTGCGATGTTCCACCACTATTTGGGATAGACCCTATAGCCGACCAGCCCAACGAAATGTCACTGGCCGCGATGTCAGAACCAGCCAGCCCCATGCCTGGCAGCACACCTGCTAGTCATTCTCGGGACCAGACAGGATATATACTCCCTGCCCACCATCTCCAGTGATAATCCGACAACAAACCTTATCCCAGCCACCAGGAGGCATCACATCGTAATAGCAGATTTTGAGCCCTGCACGTGGCCTACCTGTCCTACCCTCTTCACGGGACCAGTGTGAGGTTGTTGTCAAATAATACAGATGCTGCATCAGTAGAGTCCGCCCTGAACCTGCGTGCCTGACTTGTGCAGAAATAAAAACCTCTTAATGTAACATCCTGCTTCCCTGGCCTTCACGCATCAATAAGAAAAGGAGATTTTAGTGGCACCCAACATGGGGCACAGCTAACTTAACTGCGTTAGATTAACAGAAACAGGTCTGCACGAACCTTAGTTAACAGAACAGGCAGAGTTAATAACCTCACCAACCAGTATTAGACTTCAGGGAGTCTCGAAACACTCTGTGGTGCTCAACTTAAACGCAACCACGTCTGAAGGAGGGGAGAATGGGATAAACCTAGACAAGGCCACTGCTAAGAATGCCATGCCTGGGGAAGCCGATAATAAAGCGTGCCAGCTAGCCACTTGGTCTGGCGAATACCGGTACTTGATTCAGTGGGCACCTTTGTGCACTCTCGTTCGTAGCTGCTGCGTTCATGCACACGTGCCCCCACACAAACACACACACTCGTTGCCGCCAGTCCACTTCTTCAGTGTCCCTCAATAGTCCAATCTTTGCCAAATAGCTATCAAAGACTGCAGATCCTCCAGCTGCAACGGTATTTATAGGCAGGCGCCCTGGAACAGAACCTGCTTCACACGTTGGGATGCACCGAAAAAGGTTGATGACCAGCTTCTTGCAATGCACACACAACTCGTTGACTCATTCTGCAAGGGTGTGGAGCGGGGTTGGTGGGTGTCGGGCCATGTCAATTATTAATCATTCCCCTTGTTGCCCTGGTGATGTGGCAATGGCTGGGTTCGCCTGGAGGAGGGTGGTTTTGTGGGGAGTCAACCCCCCCAATGCCATGTCTGGTCGGGCATAAAACAAGTAACATGGTGCACGGCGCGGAGTCCACACATGACAACACAAATTATTTAGGTACATTTTCAGTAAACTCCAAAAAAAAAATAGCATTGTAAAGTATGTCGCAATGCAGATTTTAAGCAAGGAAAAATACACCGTTCTTATGAGTATTATTTTGACAACTTTACGTTAAGCTTCATTAAGTATAAAAAAAATTAGAAATTTTACTGTAACAAAAGGATTCCTCTGTATCACAAAAATTAGACACCACAGAAATTTAACTGGTTACACTACTCACACGATTGTTAGTGTACATAATGCAATACTTTCCACACCAATCTCGTTTTGTGTCCAGTTGTAAATAAATTAATTAAGCAACATGACGAGCAAACTATTGGCCACAAAATTGTGGTGTATAATGAAGCGTGAGGTCTTATTGACAACAGAGGCACATCACTGCCCGAGTGTTTTTGGGTGGTGTGATTGCTGACACACTGGGGTGGATTTGAACTCTATTCGCAGTGTGGAACAGGAGCTCAACCAGTGTAGAGGACTGGTTGTGTTGCTTTCCAGCTGGGCACAAAGTTGGGGATGGGGAGCAGAAATTTATGTTCCGGTGGAAGCACTGTCACGGATATACCTGGGCGACTAATGGCCTTGGGAGGCTGCTGCGGCTCTGAAGGTGATGTGCTGGGGCTGGCATCAGGATCTGGTGCACAGGTGGTCAGCTGGTGGTCGGCACTGGTAACTGTTGAGGTTGACTCAATGAGTTGGAACCCCCTAATCCATGGATTGGCTATACCATATGTGGTTTCCTCTCTACTCAGATAGGCAAGAAGTATGGGGTGAGTAACTCCTGCTAGCTTGACTGGCGGTGTGAATAGTTCTGGTACGGGTGCTAATGAGGCTGGCTTCTCTCGATAGTGGATGACTTGAGTTCTATCTGTGGACTGAGATTGTCAAGGACAGTTGGGTTGGAGCTAAGCTCTTGTTGGTATTTAGAGATAGTAACATTAACACTCTTACAAGTATCACACTAACGGGAGTAGGGCATGAGGAAGTGACTCTCTAATACCAGTCCTGCAGAGGTTGAGCTGATGACGTTCGTTCCTACTTAAGTGTACTTCCACGCACCGTCATCGACAAGCCAAGAATGTTCCCCTTATCCTAGCGCCCGGCACCAGAAGTGCAGTGGAAGAAGCACAATCAAGACTGTTAGTCTAACTCCAAGAGAATGAGTATCTAGTGTCAGGGTTTTACCGTTCTATACAGCGGGATGTATAGAAATGAAAGGGTCGCCGTCCAAAGTTTGTTTCATGTACAAGATTCCTGATGGGAAAATTGCAGTCCTGTGCTAGGTTTGGCAAGCTGGTTTAGAATGAAATTCCAGATCTCCTGCTGTCCCTTGACGGACCTGATGTTTACAGGGGAAGGTTCTAGTACTGTACTACAGGAAAAATATCCTAAGTGAGATAAAACATCTTTATTTCTGTACGGAAATAAACACAGTGGTTTGTACTACCTCCTATCAACAAGAATTAAACGGAAGCTTGCTATGCTAGACACGCGAAGGCGACCTGTTTCTAGACAGACTGGCGTTGTTTCAAGGGCCGTGCCACAGTATTTATACTCTTCTAGCTTGCCCTTGGCCAGTTGGAGGGGGTGGCTGCAATCATCCTCTGAGCTTGTGACCTCACCGGCCGGCCGAAGTTCCAGCTGCTGCATGTTTTGGCAATTCATACTAGTAGTGCCATCCTACGACACACTATAGTACTAGGTGATCTTGAAGCATCATCTTGGTCACTCGGCCGGTGAACAGTACAATTTATTTGGGCTGATGAGAGTGCATCTTTATAAGGTAAAAACTAAAAATGCAAAAAAATAGGCAACAAAGCAGTGTTTGCTGAAAATTAATTTCAGTTTTAACATTCACTAATATTAAATGTGAATATTTAAAGCGTAGAAAGTGGTCATTTTGACGTGTGCAGCTTATACCACTATTAAATACGATTACGACTCATCGTTCGTCACGTCAAGTATACATACTTGCCAACTTTTCATAACTCAAATAAGGAAGACATTTTGAAATTCTAAAATTTTGCGTAAATGATATGCGGCAATTCTGATAAAAAGTAACTTTGTTATGAATTTACTTCTAGTCCCGTGGTTACATGATCTATCATACAGCTACATTGTTCCATTTGTTTATTAAAAACTAAGTACTGAAACACAAAATCTCCATTCAAACATATGAAAACAATGAATTGGCTGCATGCTCAAACAAAATGTTTCTCTCACCTCAAAATTTGAAGAAAAATTATATTCAAAGATATTGAAGCTTTTCACTTTAAAGCCCACAGTAAATCACATTTAAAAAAAATTCACTACCGTTCCCAGAAACTAAGTCATTTTGGTACCTATGTAGAGAATTTCACAGTTTTAAGTGAATACATGAAATAATATAAACAAGAAATCAAACCTATGAAAAAAATTCACTGTAGTTAGAAAAATTCAGTCATTCTGGCTTGTTAGGGATCTAACAGTTTCTTTTTTGCTTTGTGTAAAAATGTGTCGCTGAAAGTTTGTTCATAATATGCCTTCTTTAAAAACTTATTACATTTAATAATAGATACATTTTCAAGAACATTATTTGACATGAGAGAACAAAACTCAGTTCTGTTCTTTTTGACACGACTAAAACCTCTCTCACATTCAGCATTGCTATGTGGTATGGTTAAAATTCCTATCATAACAATGAATAATACGTCATACTTATGTTTTCCACCAATACTTGTCACAGATGATATTCTGACCCATTTATCTACTTCTGAATCTTCAGTCTTAACTAAGGTGGTTAGATCTTCTAGCTGAAGAAGGGAAAATTGATTGTGAAGCACATCTATTGCATCATCTCTAGTCTCTCTCTCATTCATAGGCAACAGAAATGGAAATAAGTCAACATAAAACTTAACACAGCAGAAGTTGGCTTCTGAAATTTTTTCTACTACAGCAACATTTGCTTTCATTATAACTTCATTTTTAAAAGAAAATTTATTGAGTATGTAGTCACAGGCGGTGGAAAAATACTTTCTAACAGACAAATAAAACTACTTCTTATCATTTTCTGACAATGCACTCACTTTCTCAGATGTTGCACTCCCAGTTACCAAATTATGGTCCTGCCGCTGATTTTCAGTGAAATGGTAATTTACTTCCAGCAATGCAGAGGTCTTAAGAACATTTGGCTTCACAAATCTCACCACCAATTCTTTCAATAAATCACTCAGTAATTGATGAAGCAAATGGATTTGTGGGGCTGACGATTGCAAAATAACATTAAATTTGTCGAACACTGGAATAATGATCAGTAAAAACAAATACAGAGCCTTGTTGAGCAGAGATGAGTAACTCATAAATAACATCTCTTCTCAACTAGCTCCATCTTACATGCATTATTTGATTTTAAGTTCCTTTCCTTTCCCATTATTTAAAAAACGTTTCTTGCTGCTTGAAAATTGTTTCATCATCTGTAAGAAATTGTCTCTTTTTTGAAACCCTACATGTGGTTTCCTTCTCTGAACTGTTTTGATGTTTACTACCAGAATCTGTGGATCATTGTACCAGTTCATGAATGCTAGTCTTGCCTTCACATCTGGAGCTTTTGTTAACCGATTTATTTGAAATTGTAAATGCAGACAACCCTGACGGCTATTGGTATTATTATGTAAGTACCTGTTCCCTGAAAAAACTTACTAATGGATCCCACATTTTAACTAGTCTTCTTAAACATTTACCTCGGGATAACCATCTTGTGCAGACATGTTTTAATACCTTTCTAGCTTTTTCTCCATGTGAAGTTTGACATTTTTTAAAGCTATCTTTGCACTTAGCGCAAAGATTGGTAGGCAAGCAGACCCTTTCAGCAGCCAAATTAATAAGATGGCACAAACATCCTATTTCTAATAGTTTCTCTTGTTTTTCCTTCAAAATTGTTATCACTCCATTTTTACTACCCATCATTACTGGTGCATTGGCTATCATATGACTGACAGGTACGTTTTAACGTTCAAGTTCGCAGAGAACTAACTCACTAATATTTCGACCTGTTGCATTGCCTTCAAGTTCTGGTAATAATAGCACAGATGAGACCATTGTCTGTGTTCCTTTTTCGAAATACCATATTTACCACATTGTAAGCCGACACTGAATGCAAGCCGACCCCTAACTTTTAAACCCTCGGGGGAAAAAAATAACATGATGCAGAATGCAAGCCAAATTTATCGCACGCTCTATCAGCTGAGAGCACGTGGTGAGGTATTTGTACCAGATTTTTCACATTCACGGATGTGAATAAGAAGGAAAAAAATATTGGAGAAAGAGATGGAGGAGAAGGAGGAACGGGGCGGAAGTGATGAAAAGATGTGACTGCTAAGTGCCACGGCACGTGAATGTAGGGAGAGGATAGGAATAAGAGGATGAGAATGCTTTATTCAGCGCTCTCTGGTTTTATCATGGGGGGGGGGGGGGGGGAGAGAAGAAGAAGAGACAGCGTGGGAGAGGAAAGATAAAGGGGGAGCTTGGAGGTGTGAGAGTGGCTGGCAGTGTCGTGCACAGAGCTATGTGGGCAGGAGCATAGATCGGTTTGGGTGGGGCTAGGAGGAGGAAGGATTGGCGGACTAGGGGAAGAGAGCGAGGAAGAAGTAGAAGGGAGAGGCCAGCAGCAGGGAGATAGTGAAGTCTGTGGGTTGAGGGAGAGCATGGCGGGAAGCTAATGCGTAATGGAAGGGAATAAAGGAATGCAGTGTTGATGTTTACAACTTTGAAATCACATCTCAAAAGTACAATAACACATGACACAGGAGTACCTCATTACTATATATTTTTCTATTGGTTCTAGGATAGAGCACAGTTTGTGTAAAGCCTCTTCTAGCACCCGCTTTGCTGCTTCTGTTCTGTGTCCTCCCACTCATTTTCTAACTTTGTTTGTGAAAGCGGCGTGGTGCACAGATGTGTCGTAATAAAAGTTGCCCTTTTTTTTTTTTTTGTGGAAATTGTCTTCTCTATGGCTAACTTTATGTTTCAGATTTTCAAGTAACAAAATATTTGGTCAGAAATTTTTTTTCTGAAAATCATGGATGATAAAACCATTTTAAGGAGAGATAGTTTAGATAAGATTTCTGTGATGTGAATTCAGCTACAGATTGGTAATGGGACTAGAAGTTTGTAGATACGGCACTGTGCCATAGTTACGTATACTCTGCGTATGCCGCTGCCCGTTTCCGCCTGACCTTGTTAAGAGGTCACACCCAGCCAGGCTATAGGGGATGCGCGTGACACAAAAACTGCAAGTTTTTATGTATTCGGAACACTTTATTATATTATTATTAGGCCTGTAATGGTACTGATAAATATACTACGTCCATTTTATCAGCTTGTTTTATAATTACTTGGTAGGAACTGTATGTAATTTTTCCTGTCCCGATTCTAAGCCAAGGGGTGATTTTGGAAGATTCAAAATTATAAAAAAAGGTCGGCTTACAATGCGGTAAGTACGGTATGTTACAACCAGCGAATAAATCTTTGAATCTGAATCGTTGGATCCATCGGTAGCCAAACGATGAGGTCCAATTTGCAAATTTTTCACTACGCCTTCCCTGGCAGTTTCTGCCATTTCTCCAACAATTGCTGTTGTTTTCGTCCTACCACATCCATATCGCTTCGCCTCTTCAGAATTCGGTAAAATTTTACAAAATAATGGTCCATCATGGTCGGCTACACTAAGAGGAATGTTGTGCTCTAGCAAAAAACTTGTAAAGAAACACTTTGCTCTTATGACATTATTATCACTGCTAGTGTTACTAAAAAACCAACTGATTTATCTTTTATCTTCCACACTTTTCAAGTTATTAGAATGTTTGATCGACTTCACATGAGTTCATAAATCGGTTTTCCCACCATGTGTGATGTTCAGGTCACACCTACACACACACTGCAGAAAGCTAAGTACTTCCCTTTATCACACACGGAAATTCCTTTGAATATTCCTCATGAAAACATTGTGAATACTGTCTCTTCTTCACCGTACTCATTTTGGTACTCTATTATTTTTCTAAGTGTTCGAAATTCATGTAACCACAAAACGAACACCCACTGCTGTCACACCAAATGGTCACACGGCCATAGGGGAGGAAACGTGCAGTTTCGTGTCAAGCACATCCCCTATAGCCTGGCTGGGTGCGACCTCTAACGTCAGGGCAGGCGGCAACGGCTGTCGTAGAGTATACGTGACTGTGGCACAGAGCCGTATCTATAATCTACCAGTCCTATTGCTCAACTGCAGCTGTATTCAAATCACAGAAATTTAATCTAAACTACTGATGCTTAAAATAATTTTATCATCCACGAATTTTAAATAAATTTTTCAGAGCAAATATTTTTTTACTTGAAAATTTAAAACAAAAAGTTATACACAGAAAAGACAATTTCTAAAAAAGGCAACTTTTATCAGATGCTGCTGTCCGTCTAAACTCTTGACACATTCGCGTGCCACACAGTTTTCACAAAGTTTTAAAATGAGGGAGCAGGAAACAGAACAGAAGACACAAAGCGGGTGCTAGAAGAAGGGAAGACCATCTAGGTAGTTATTTCCATTGGGGGGGGGGGGGGGGGGGGGGGTGATGTCCGTTTTGCAGCCCCTGGATGTCTACATAAATAAACCATTCAAGGAATCTCTTAAAAAGCTTTACACAGACTCTGTGCTCTTTCCGAGAACCAACAGAAAAAATAAAGTAATGAGGTATTCCCATGTCATGTGTTATTAATTATTACTTATGACAATTTTCTTTACAATAGTACCGTACTGCTATTCTTGCAAATTGATATTATTAAAATTAATAATTACTCATTACAATTATTTTTACAGTAGTAGTGCTTTTCTTGCAAATTGATATTAAAATTAAAAACAAAAAAACGACTGCAATGTACAGCATCTGGTGTAAGATAGCAATATAAATAACTAAAATTTTAAGTGACATACTTAGGTCTACTGATTAAGTACTTTGAGATGTGATTTCATGGTGTAAACATGAACTGCATTCCTTTATTCCCTTTTGTTATGCATGAGTTTCCTACCGCCCTGTCCCTCAAACCCACAAACTTCATTATTTCCCTGCTGCTGGCCCTCTCCCTTCTACTTCTTTGACTACATTCCACTTGGTACTGAAAGAACTGACCAGTAGAATGCCAAAAGGAACACCAACAGTAAAAATTCGCACTCCAGTAGCGCTCAGTATTGGAACCAGTTTTCAGCAGGAATAATAGCATCTGCTATGTGTAACGAAGCAATGATAGGGTTAAAGGTATTGTACACAGATTATTTCTTTTCATTTATGTCTGATTCAGTTGACGCATGCCAGAATGCTGCGCAGCGCAACTGCGTGCGCTCTACGGGCACTTTGCCCCATCTACGAGCCATGTGTGCTCGGGGCGGAATATATAAGCGGCAAACCAAAATAAATGTATTGAGCTAAGAAGCCCTCAAGCCTGGGTAGCCGATAACATCATTGTATATTACGTGCGTAATCACAATGCCCACAGCTCGTCCAGAATTATGAATGCAAAAGGCACCCCCGCGATTGGAATTATTATCATCGAGAATTCTACTGCTCATGGCTGATCCCCGGAAGAAGTTCCTGCAATCACGAGAGATGGCAGCACCTCTGTGACCTTGTGACGTCACAGCCAGCCCGCCTCAGACACAGGGGTTTTAATTTGTCGTCACCTCCACGCGGGGCGATAATAAACTCGCAGCGCTTCTGCACCCTTGATAAATGCGTCCCTACGTTGGAAGGCTACACTACCCCCCGCACCCTGAAGAACTGCTGATCGGAGAAAATTTTGTATAAATACAGCCCCGACCCAGCACCAGTGAGTGGCGCCAGGCTCGGCAACCGAAGAGGATGTGAACCCAACCCCCAGTCTGCTGAAGACTCGTCTCAGTCTGCAAGGACTCGTCCTCCTCAGTCGGAAAGGACTTACCTTCCTCCAGTCCGAAAGGGCTCTGCACTTCAGTCCACAGACAACTCTCCTACACCCAGCTTGCAGAAGGCTCTCCTTTGAGTCCGACCAAGGACTCCTGTACTTCCTGCCGCCAACCCTCCTGTCTTGACCCGCACATTAAACCTACGTCAAATCTGTGAAGACTATGTCCCTCAAGGCCTGCACGTCACTGAGGACCTGCACGTGAGACGTCTAACAGCTACACGTATACCCCACCTTAGCCCGGTAATCCTTACTCCAGTCAACTTCCCTTAACTCCGCGGTAATGAGCTGTCACGTTTCGTGTTACCTACCTGATTAGATTCCCGTTAAAGTCAGCTGCTGTCAAAGTTGTGTTGCTATACTTTTTTATTTTTAGCCGCTGTAAAGTTGCATAGCTATATTTTACTTTCCTCAGGCTTGCCTTCGCCTGACACCCGTTTGTTTTACGTGACTCTCGTAACATTTTTTCTCCAGTGTGTGTAAAATCCATTTAAATACAACTAAGTATTTTTGTATTAGTTATAATTATTGCGTTCACTCCCCAGGGACCAATCCCCGCAATAAACAACCACGTAATGTTGCATTCTTGTGTACTGTTACTAGTACTTAGTGAACCCCTGCACCCTATCTTTTGGTATCGTGTGAATCCTAATAAACTGATGTACAATAAGAAAGGAGGTGCTCCTAGTAAGTAACGACGTAGGGAAAGTCACACCCTTGCACAGGCTAACGCCAGCTCCACGTCTGAGGAATAAACCCCCGGTCAGGTGTCACGATCAAACACCATGGGCCATTTCTCCCTTTATCCCTCTTGATATTTCTTCCCCGCTAGATCATCTACTCGGTGGTAATTGGCCTGGGTATCCGGCAACACAATATGAGGAATAGGAGAAATTGTTAAGTCAGGAAGACGAGGCCATTCCCAATGACAACCCTACTAGCCAGCATCAGAAAATCTTCAGTAATCTGAAATTGAGGCTGTTCCAGTGGTCAAAAAATTGTCGTGTTAGCAATTTCATTTTTAACAGTCTAGTGTGTTACAGGCACATCCCATTAGCAGTCCTAACACATGGTATAGCGCGCAGATCAGCTACATAAGTCGCAGCGTCTCATTTTTTAGGTTCAGTCGCCTATGGGTGCTTTGCGAGGGAGGGTGTTTTCACTCCGGGTGGCTCCACGTGACACTAGCGCTATTTAGCATGCTTACAGCAATGGTCACCTATGGTACTTTGTAGTAAAGCCTAGCCAAAAGTTTGAGAGGTGGGTTGGAGGCATGGAGAAACTCACAAGACCGGTTTTACTTTAGCTAGCAAGGGTGTTGACACACTGGGAGGTTGGAGGATGTAACTGATGGCTGTTTAGGGGGTGGAGGAAACGAAGTCGGTAGACAGCCTAGCCCCCTCCCCCCTTCAACCGTGACATTCTCCAGGAAGAAAAACATTTTTCATACTGCCAAGGAAAAATAATTACGAACCGCTCAACACCAATTAGGCAATTCTGTGACGTCATCAGGCGTGAGTCATCCTCCTCCGCAGGTGCGCTACCAGACTGCGGTTAATATGTTTACCACTGGTATAAATATTCGTGGCTTTACGTTGATTATGTTTATTTTTGTTAATGTGTTATATGCGTGTCACAGCATACTTTAATAAAATGAAACGAGTCTTATAACTACTGCTTTGAAAAAAGTGATTTTTATTCCAGTATTAGGTGCCGATCCCCTGCTTTTTGCTTCACAAATACTTTTGTTTTCATATTCCTTTGAGAATAATTTATTTGTTTACATTCTTGGCATACACAAGGCAGATCAGGCCTCGCCATATTGGATTGTCACTATTTTTGCCATAATTTGCACTGAAGAAAGTTTAATAAAATTTTTCACAAGACATGCCATAAATAACAGTTTCTAAAGCTTTATAAAACTATTACAACTCTACCACGTTTATTATTAATTTTTGACTAGTGACTGCCGGCAAGAAAAAATAATTTTTCCTTGTGGCGGTTACAGAGATGATTCTGGCTACAAGTACATGTTTTAGAACATGTGTAAAGCAATGCCATACGCCTTGTCGGTGCCCAAAATGAAATATAAAATCTCTAATGCAAGTTGCGACAAAAATTTCATAAATCCAAGATGGCTGGGCATGATCCCCACGATATACTACCAGAAAGAAAAGCATTACATCATGAAACAGTGCCTATTTGTTAAACAAACCCAAGCTATTATTTCCAGAGACTGCTTAAAACCTCCACTTTTGTGATAAGTATTTAATTCAAAACTAAGTATGCCTGAATTAAATTAGGTATATATTTATTACAGAAACGGTTACCTTACGGTGTAACGGACTCGTTCCAGCTGTGGTAAAGTACCAACATTACCCCAAGATTAACTTCTTTTAGTTCACATTTGTCTCTTACCAACACCAAACCAAATAATATATGCATACCCGTAATACTAACCAACAAATTTTAGTTGTGTTATCGTACTGTGAAACTTTTTCAGAGATTCCGTGCTAATGTGATTCAATTTCTCAAATTTTCGTTCTACTTTAACTGAATGATATTCATTAGGCTATATCAGTGCAATTCTTTGACAGCTATTTTTCGCTTTGACTGAACTATACACGTTTAACTTCCTGGAGCTGGGAAATTTTTTAATTGATTTTGAATGAAATATTAGCTAGTGACATACACAAGCTAATTCAAATCTCAGAATTATTTATTATCTTCAGTACTTTTTGCTTTTCACATAGGAACATCAGCATGCATATTCTGCCAGAATAAATTGATTAGCTTAATTTCATTTTTGTGCCCAAAGTAAAACATAGTAATATCACATTATCTTCGTAATGTGCAACATGTATATCTGTGATGTATTTATTGCAAAGGAAAATATTTTACTCGTACTCTACTAAAAATTTTCTGTTTAACAAAAAGAATAAATTTTCAGTGTACCTTGAATCCTGCATAGGTAATAAGGGGTGTTGGATTTGATTCCCAATGGTGTCTAACCTTGGATAATATACGCATTCGCTGCATTTACAGGGGCACAAAACAACAGGAAAATAATGCTTAGACTAACTCTGAAACCGCTGTGCTTTCTGCATATGGACAAACATTTTCTGCAGTTAACCACGGCTATGCTGGTGGCGGTGGTGTGTGTAGTAAGTGCCTCAACAGAGGCCAATTTTTTAAATGCTTAAATAATCCAAAACAGATATAGTAACAGCTTAGCTAATTACGAACCAAGTACCCAACCAAAGGTTAATATATTGGACCAACTTGTATGAAGTCTTATTTCTTTGCTACTACTGCGTCCTATGCCTTCAGGATTAAATTTACTTTTACTTTAAAGAAAATACTTCACTCAAACTCTGCATTAATGTGATTATGAATGAGATGTAAGCCAACTTGACTACTGTGCAGTTTTGTATTTCAACTTATCGTCGTGTAAGAATGTGTATTGATGTATCAAAATATGTATTTTAATGCCACATTGTGCTATTTACTAATAAATAATAACACTTCCTGCATTTTTATACCTGCATGTTTGCGTGAGCATTGATAGGCCTATATATTACATCATTTTGACTGCACAGTTTAGTTTACTTAACCCAGCCTCTTGTGCCAAAATATTTTTCCTAAGATTTTCTACGTATTTAAATTGTTATTGCACACTTAGTAGTTACAGTGCCCGTCAAAAGTTTGACAGTCAGTAAATTTGTTAAAATACTTATTTTGCTGTAAAATGTTTGCTGCAAATCTGTGTTAAACAATTTTTTAACATTGTTACTGCCAAAATTCACATTATAATTAAGTTATTGAATTAGGTCAAATAGTTTGTAAGTATTGATTTTTGAAAGGAAAACATAACTCTGGAATTATCGCACACATTTTTGTGTAGAAAGTTATGTAGACCCAAATCTACAGCACGCGCACGCACACATGCACGTGCACACACACACAAAGACACACACGCATGCACACACAAAAGAATCAATTTGAAAAAAAGTTTTATTTATTTTTAATTGATCTCTCATTGTAATAAAAATTAGCTACAAATTCACCAAACTTGACAACTATATATGTTTCTTACCAGTTGAGCTAGCGAGATGGGGTTCCCGGCATTAGTTAGTTCCCTTTTCACTCAAATGATAACATTACAAGTTTGTTACAGGGAAATTATAAATTCACTTATTATTGCTGTCCATGTCGAGACATACAGTTGCAGTGGAAGTTTCGTGCCATTGTGTATAAAATGGCGATAAAAGTGTATTACCAAAAATAACGTGACAAATTTTTGGAACGAGTAAGTGCAACAAAACAACTAGAAATTGCAACCCAGTCAGGGATTTCAAAGGCATGTGTATCAATTACAATAAATTCTTTTTGAAGTCAGGAGCATAATACACATGCGAAAAATCTATTAAAAACCCAACAAATGTTCGTCGCTTACCTTTCAGTAATTTTGTTCAGAAGTATTAAATTATTTCACAGTGTTTTCTTTTTCTGTTATTGATTTATGTCCTGTATCATGTAAAGTTGAAGTTTTCATTTACACCTTGCGTGATCCTAAACTTTTGATGTGTACTGTAAGTTTAAGAAACATGTCCACGTAAACTGGCTATATCTTGGCTAGTGTGTTTCAAAGAATTATTACGATCGTTTCGCATAATGTCAATGTGAACTGTGACCCTGTATTGTCTGTTGCTGGCCACTCACAAAAAGAACGGAGTTGTTTTTATTTTGCAATGTCATCTGCTCATATATTTAACCAAGCACATTTACTGTCTTTTTACCTGAATAGGAGACAAATGGATTATAAAGTTAGGCTACTTCATAACGGAAAATTAAAGAAAGCTATTTTAAAAAAGTACAACATAATGTGTTCGTATAGTGGGGAGACAAAACGAAGAACTTTCAGAATATAAGTATATGAAATTAAGTGGATTATTTCATTTGCAAACTCAGTAATATTTGTACATTGCCAGAAATTTCAAATTATGTTTAATAGAAGTACCAAAGTGCTAACATGTAGAGATTAATGTATCACTAAATTGTAAAATTATACAAATATAACTATACATATCAATCTAAGCATTTAATTTTATATATATATATATATATATATATATATATATATATATATATATATATATATATATATATATATATATATATATATATATTATATATATATATATATATATATATATATATATGATAGTCGCACCCTATAGAACACGCGTCAATATTTGGTGCCCAACATGGAGCCATAACTTCATGTAGCTACGACTTGGGAGTTAGGACCAAGCCAGACACCTCCCCTATCCCTTTGTTGGTTTACTCCTTGAACAGGAGTATCCTTCACGACCCCGTGGCGCCCAAAGATATCACGTTTAAATCCACCGAGCGGCCGAATACGTGGTTTCACGGTTGCGCAACCACCGAGCCTGCCGCCCCACCCTTCCCCCCACGCTGAGTGCCTACAAGCTGTCAGCCACAGCAGGGCACGGCCAAGCGCCTCCGAAGATGCACGAAGCAAAGAGCTGACCAGAGGATTCTCACCTCCCACGCCATCCTCATGGCAGACGGACGTCACACGCCTTCCCCGCACCCCGCCGCAGCAGCCTGCACTTCTGACTATATAGGTCCATGCGCAGCGGAGCTCCAGCAGTCGTTCATATTTCTTCTCTAGAGAAAACCACGAGCTGGGGCCTCCTGCAAACCTCGAGTCTTCAGTAGTCTCACAGCTACTCTCTCTGCGATGACGACAGTCTTCGACAACCATTGAATATGAATATACCTTGCTACTATAGAAAATAAACTTTTAACTTCTTTTGTCTCTTCCAGACACCCAGTCTGGTAACACACACAATAGACGGCCGCCTGTTGCTTCCTACTACCCCGAGCACCCAGGTGCTGGAGAGAAGGAACAGAGCAGCCACAACCACTAGGAATACTTTCAACCAGGGAGAGACAGCAAGCCTAGGTTATTATCCCCTACCAGAGCACCAGGTGCTGGAGGAGGAATTGGCTTGGGTGTTGTGACCTGGCCTTGGCTGAATATCACATCCAGTAGAAGTATTGGTGGACTATACGGCTCATCATCTCTGATCTGCCCGCTACAGTGGGGGATCACCAGGGACACTGAGCTCATGCTATCAAGCAGTGACTGGACAACACTATTATAAGAAATAGTTTCTTGTCCGTAGTGCACGACGTGTTTTGTTCAGCGGCGAACCAAACTCTATGCCGTATAAAATAAGGCACGGCAGATGGCGTAGGGAACAAAAGATCGCTCATCTAGCTGCCAAGCAATGGAATACCTTAGCCCCTCCTACGAAGGAAAGAGAGGTGGAAAGGGACTGTGCCGCCTCACTAAGGTTACAAGCAGTCTCGACTGCTCCCGTGGTACGTTATATATTATTTTTTCCACCGCACATCCGCAACAGCCTAGACTACCATCCTGTTCTGAGGGGTCTAGTGTACAGAACAGAAGCTAGGCACGGAATCACCAATTCTAGGTGTTGGAGCCAGGAGTCAGCAGTCTGAAACCTACAGTACGGTGTGAGCCGACCCAGTACAACCGAGTCTAAACCCGAACAGCACCAGCTTCGCTCAAACGCCAACCCGTCACCAACCGGCCGAAGATCCCAAGAGTAAATCATGTATAGCTAACACCTGCCGTCAGCTACCGGTACACGGCCCTCTGTAGGGATATCAATCTCAGACTTCATTCCAACTCAATCTGCATTGTAAAACTACGCAACCCTAAGAGAAGAGCTGACTCATGCCGACTCAGCTGAAATTCCTGCCGACCGGCGACGTCACGCCCTGAGAGCATCAACCCTCCCTCTCACCAAAAACGAGGGCCAGCCAGTATAAATACTGGTGCATGACCCTTATTCGAGTGTTCATACTCCACCACACTGCAAGGTGCTGGAGGAACCATCAGCAGCAGCTCGCTCCACCACCTCGTGTGCTGGGGCGCTCTACTGACATCCAGGTCTTCAAGATATACCACCAGAAGCTCAACTATGCCTTCACCGACGTTATCAACACCCTCCAGAGATCTTCTGGAGCCAACTCTTGAAGAAGTCGTCAACCACACATAAATATCATCGTCACTTCAGGAATGCCAACGCTCACCACTGCCTTTCTGATTAGTGGTAAATCCCTTAAGTCCCTACTGGACACGAAGACTAGATAGTTAAGTTGAGTTTTTTTCATAGCCACTTAATCTTCCTACCTTGCATAGTTCAGAAAAAAGTCACCTTCACCTGTCTACCATAGTTTAACTTCTGTTCATCTCTTGTTTGATAGGTCGTACGTACCACCAAGTTTGTTTCTCCCATGAATAAACACGTTTTAACCAAATGTAGAATATTATTTCAAGTGTGTTGTTCTAATTTCTTAAAAACCCCAGAGGACACTCCCCTCATAACAAAAGCCTTTCTAAGGGGTGAGAAAGTCACATTTAGTATAGATAACCATTGGATCAGGGGCAACCAGCCTGATAGCCCATCTAGGGTCACCAGCAGTGACAGCCGCCACCAACCCGTCAGTGCACCAGATCCGGGTGCCAGCGCCAGCCAGCCACCACAAGTGTTGCAGAAGGGTCAGCAGCCTCCACAGACTATCCATCGCCCAGGTACACAGGTAAAATCAAATCCAATCAGATGAAAGTTTGTACTTGCCGTCCCCGATTTCGAACCATAATCGGAAACCAACTAGGCCAGTTCTTTATGCCGGTAAGACACTGGTACTTAACTTAAGGCTAAGATCGAGCAACTGGTGTGTCTAGCCTCACACCAAATAAAAACTGCCCAACCGTGATGATCCACCATTAATCCAAGGAAGTCAAGCGTCATATTGATACCAGTAGACATTTTAAGCACTACTTATATATAAATTTAATCGGGACTAGAGAAATTAAAGAACAAATACGAACAATCAGTACATGCTAGCTTCATAAATAGCAGTTTCCTTGCATTGCATTATATAGCAAACCAATTGTTGCATGCAAACAAGATAAGTGCACACACAGGTATGGCAAGCAATTATATAACAGGAAGTAACCAAACTCAACTAAGATGAAACATTTCTAAAAATTATATCAACACAGTAAAAAAATTAAGGCAAAACCAAGGCCAAACCAGTTACAAGTTTGAGTAAGGACCATCTGTTTGCACATGTTGTCCCAGAATGTGGATGTCCTGAATTCCTTTTCCAAAGACAATCTCCACAAGCAACATCACTTGCCTACATTTGTATGATTGCCACACAACCCAACAAATATAAAACTGAACAGGAACACCCCATTCTGGATCACCCTTTCTGATTACTAGATATGCACAATGGTATAAGGATAAACTCTTTTCATATATAGTTGAAATATGAGGTAATTTTCCATGCTACTGCATTACAGTAACTCAGTTTTTCCAGACTTGCTTCTTAAACTGCACCAAGTACATGCTTACCTGTCATCCTTGTCGGCACCAACACTAATATGGCCATCATTGGCAAGGCTTCTGAGCCGCTCCAACAGGCTGGGCTTGTCCTTCCCAGCATCTGGAGGCTCCACCAGGGGCTGCAGCGGCAGCCATGGTGAGATGGGCGTGCCCTCTGCTGCTGCAGGCCGACTCCTGTCGTCATTTTCCTTCCATTCCCTATCATTGCCACGGTCCCTGTCTCTGTCCCTGTCACGTCCCCCACGGCGATCCCCTCGGTCCCTGTCTCTATCTCTATCTCGGTCCCTATCTCTGTCCCTGTCCCTGCTGCGTCCGCTGTTGCGGTCTCGATCCCTCCGCGCATCGCGATCCCTGTCGCGGTCCCTGTCCCTATCCTTGCCATCTCTATCCCGCTCGCGGTCCCTGTCTCCCCGATCCCTGTCCCCACGGTCTCTGTCCCTATCCCTATCCCTATCCCTGTCTCTGTCACGATCACGATCTCTGTCACGAGATCGGTTCCTGCCATCACGGCCCTTGCCCCTGTCTCCGCTGGAGTCGTCCTTGGACTGGTCCTGGTTGAATTTGTCTTGCTGCTGCTGCTGAATCTGCTGAAGCTGTGCACTCGACAACAACGGTGGGGGCATGGACCCCTGGAAGCCTTGGGGTCCTTGCTGACCACCCATTGGATGCCTGAATGCTGGAGGGCCAGAGTTTGAAATGGCCGCCAACAGTTGATCGCTCAGCCTGGAAACACCATGAAGCACTACTGTCCCACTCTTATTTCATACAAAAAAAGGACATCTGCAATGTAGCATTTGTTTGCATAAATTTCTTTTTAACTCAAACACTAACTTGACAATAGAAGAAAATAATCACCTAGACCTAGATGTTGACCTTAAGATATACCTTTTCAAACTTAATATGATACATTAAAATTAATTTGTGTATCCTCTTAACACCCTCGGCACTACCTCCTTGAATTTGACTAAACATAAAACCATCATCTTTACAATCTATTTGGCAAAACCCATTTACCTTATTAATGGCAAAAACAGAACACACCAATAAACTCACAGATGACTTCTCACCTCATGGCTGGCTCATGCTGCGTCCCTTTACTTGTCTGCTGGTCATCGCTGATGCTCATATCGACACTTGAATCATCTTGCTTCATAAGCCTTAAGTTTGAAGCTGCAAATGAAAAATATTTTTCCACTTCCCAACATTCATAAAAACCATTTATGAACGAATATTTTTTTTAAACACCTAGTTAACTGTACTTCTAGACACTGTTAAACTATTAAAAAAGAAACATAACAGTTACACATCCTACGTTATTAACTTTTCATCTAAGTACATAAACATGACTTTGATTTTGCTTGGATTATAGAGAGTAGCACACTGTAGTACTCAGAAACTGTGATTTTTTTTACCAATTAGAGAATATTAACTTTTTCTTTGTTCTGTATTGCTAACTAGATGACTGTATAGCTGAATGTGAACAATGTCATTCAAGTCTTGTGGGTTCCAGACCTACAAATGGTGGATAGGTTCAACCATGAGATCATACCATGACATATATAGCAGTCAACAAGTTCATGAACTCACGTCCCATGTGTATGCAGCCACACACCACTGCGACAGTTAATAAGTTTGTGGAATAGTGCCTGTAGTGTTGGAAGCCACACACCATGACATTCACTTACACAAATTATCATACTCAAAATAGTCACAGTTTGGTACTATGCACACCTGCCACATTTGTATAACTGTTAGAAACACTGCTGAAAGATAATGGCCGGAAAACTCTGTACGGCTTCTCTCATGGCAGTGATTATCTCCTCTGCTGAATAAAAACTACATCCACGCATACTACACTAATAACAGCAGTATTATCTGCCCTGCCTTCCCTTCATGAACTGGAAAAGTCTTCCAACATATTATATCACAAGAGTCAATGTCACCAATTTTCTTAGGCACAGGATCCTTTTGAGTATGCGACTTCCTGAAGAAACACATTTCCAACAAACCCATTGACCCTCGTGATATAATATGTTGGAAGAATTTTCCAGTTCATGAAAGGAAGACTGATAATACTGTAATACTGCTGTTATTAGTGTGTTTGGTAACACTTCCATTTTTTCACGTAAGAAGATGAAGTTTGAAATTGGTGATCAGATTTGGTTGTATCGCAAGCTGGTTGGTACTTTGACTGGTGACATGCATATTCATGGTCATGCTGAATTGTATTTTAATCCATAATAAATATTTTTTGCCATAATAATGGGTTTATGTTTTGTTATTGCTTCTGTTCCTTTTTTGTTAATTGGCCCATAGATAACATTTATTCGTAGTAGGATGTTGGTGGTATTATAAACTTTATATCGTTTGTGTCATAAAGGAAGCCTCACTAACTTACCTGCCAATACCCTTGCACCAAATGAACCAGAAAAATGAATTTGCACCTGCACCAATAAATACACACATACGTGACTTGACAGTTTGACAGTGAAATTACAGTTCATGAAGGGAACTCATTAGGAGGAATACACCCTCGTGGTGCATTAAGGTTGTAGTTTGATAGATGATTTCAGATCCAATATCCAGGATATAAATTCTGTATTTGGTTGTTGTTTGTGATGACTGTAACATTATTATTCATGTTTTATATTTGAATTTCTTTGTCATAATTGTACTGCTGGAGTAATTGTGATGAAATTGCTGTTTGTTTGACTGAATTTGGTTCGGTGGTTAGGATTTTATGAGCGATTTTGTTTTCAAGGTGATGGACTTCTGCCAAGCGCAAGTGCTCTAGTATTACTCAAGCCTGATGCGTTCAAAATTTTAACCTTGTGCAGGTGCACCACTGCCTTTCAACCTGTCTTGTAGTAACATTTTTTCTATCATGGCAATGATGGCGATTTCCAGGTGGCTGATTGACATGTCAGTTATGGATCGCACATAAAACACCAATTATCATCCCCTATTATGACCCAGTTGAAAAATGCTCCATCGTCATACAATTGCCACATTGGTCTCGTATCAGGATGTGTGGCACACCATGCTGTGTAACACGTGACATGTTCAGGTCACTCGAAACAATTTTGTGGCACTTTAAATGGCTAATGCCTACTGCTGCTGTGAGACTGTCTACCATTTGGGTGCGGTTGACACACACAAAAGTTGAAACTTCAATCTACACAGTCAGTTCAGCTCATTCGTGACGGAACATACATTAATCATCCTCTAAACTGTCTCTCATTTGTGCAAAGTGTTGGTGCCAATTAAGGAGAATTCCCATTTACTTGGAAATTATTTAGCCTGCAAACAAACATCATTGTCACTACGGGTAATGTGGAATTTACAATGGATTTAATGATACATTTTACAATAGTAACTATATTGTACATTGCCGCATGATGCTCTGTGGAACTATGATGCACACTCGACTTTGCCTTATCTGAATGTAGTTTCATTTTGACATAGGCAAGTCATAAAGAGTACCAGGAGAGGCTGGCCATATGCCTACAGGGTATGCCCTCACAATGAGGTAAGATATTATGAACACGTGAGTCCATCTTATACTGTTTACTCTCAACTCTAAGCAGACGTCATGGCAAACCCCTGAAGGAGATTGTATTATTTACTAAGACACAGAGCGCACCTCCCAGGGTCACGTAGTTCTATTGCGTTATGTATTGTTACGTGACTAATTCTATAAATTGTAATTCATGGTAAATCGTATTCAACTCTCTTTGTGAATAATTGATTTGTGATGAAAGATGTCCTGTTTGCATCATGTGAAGTGTGTTTAGTATTAACTCGGTTCATTTTAATGGAAGTTGATGAGTGATTATGGTTAGTATTTGATTTGTGTGATCCGTATTTGGAATTTTAAGTGTGCGTTGTAGGAGTTTCGTGAAATTGTTTCTGTTGTTTGTAATAAATTATATTGGTAGGAGAGAGAGCGAGGTAGTAAACTGATGCTTTACTAATATTTTTAACGTGTGGTTTGTAGTTTCCTTGTGCGAGATTCAATCTGTATTTGGAACGTCTAAATTCACGGTAAATTGTATTCATATCTCTTTGCATTTAATTGCTTTTGAATGAATAAAATATGTTGCCTTTCAATAGAAATTGCGTATTTCCTAAACCACTTGATGTTTGGGAATAAATTAAATCCTATACTTAGTTATTTCAAAACATTTATTTCGAATTCAGCTGTTACACGTAATACAGTATACTGACACCGGCCAAGGTGGATGGGTCTTGGTGCTCCCGAATCCCCCTCCACCATCTTAATCGCATGCCAGATGGTAAACGGGAAGGAACTCCTACACCCCGCTCACAACAATAACCACCCCCCCCCCCCCCTTCAATATCATATTTAACCCACAAAAAATGACAACACAATACATATATACACCTGCATATACACCTCCCACCTTAGTCGACCGCCAGCCATCCAAGAGTCAACATCGATGCTGCTGTTGCTCTCCAAAAAATAAAAAATAAATACCAAAGACCCTTATGACACTCTTGCACATATATACCAAATATAAAATCGCACATATTTTTTTTTTAATTTTATCAATAAATCAATCAAATTAATTTCACCTAATTAAAATTATTTTATCCTTAATCCCATCATTTGATCGGATTAATTAACCCAATTAATCCAGCCTGTCAAATCAATAATCCGATTAATTTAAAGTGGGTTAGAATGCCTCCGCCCCTTGTGCAAAGCACAACTTCACAGGCTGAGGACAAACTACAGCATTCTTGTCAGATCACTTGTCAGACACTGACACCACGACCAATGGACCCAAACCTGCACTGTCCTACTAATAATACAGGTGGACGTAAACTCAACAATTATGCACAAAGCTACCACCGACTACTTGTCGGAACACTCACCCATATTCACAGGCAAATGGAGAACTACACAACTCTATTGACGGAGCAATCTAGACAATCAATGGCATACTAAGTGTCATATCTGACTTTCTTTCAAATTCTTTACATTTAGGAAAAAAGCCAAGTGTTCAGACAAAAGCAGCTGCCATTTATGAACCTGTAACGGGCCGAGTTGAGCTCTTAACAATGAGATATTGAGAGCTGATGAGAATGAAATGAGATGAGAAAGGAACAGCACCAGAATAAAATGGCAGGGGAAACGTGAAATCTCTGAGAAAACCAGAAGACCAGAGGCATCTCCAGCACAATTTCTACTTGAGAAAATCTGGAGTGACACATGCAATGGCTTAGTTGTCAAACTAATACAAACAATCTTTAGTAATGTTATTAACGCTACCCATAACATTCCACACAACACAAACAGTGTCATTGACTGTAGAGCAATCCCATTGGAAAAACACTAAGTCAAAGAAAATCGTGAAGCTACACCACACTACAATACGGAAAAACCTGTAGGGCAGCATATATAGGTATTCTTACTAACAGTATTCAAAACACATTACACAGATTAAACACCAAACATTATGTCACATCTGGTTGCTGTTAGCAGATACCGGACTACATTACTCCAATGCTCCTGGTAGAAGATCAAGCACCCATAGCAACTGAAAGAGGACAATCACCAAGCATACCTATAGAGAGACTAGAGTTGGGAGAGAGTCTTGGTAACAGAGTACATCACGTAAACTCAACATTAAAGAGAAACAATAAACCATACAAAACTTTTCAGAACATGAATGTTTTAATAGAAACATTTTGTTCTTGCTGTTTTGAGCAACTTGATGGTGTTCTGTCTGTCAGGCTGCACAACCATACACCCCTACAACACTGTCTATAGTATGCTACACAATACACTTCCTAAGGCTCTGTTGTAAGTCATGCTGACAAATTACATTTGTGTGCATTTCTTTCCACACAAGACATCAGAATTTCAAAGAATTAGATATTAACACTAACAGCTAGTTAACAGAAATAAAATATTACTGCTGGCATTAGATGATACTGATGCGTGCCAGGTTATTAACTGAATGCACCGTCAATGTAATTTTGGTAGTGTTAGACCATTCATGCTGGTGGTTCACTAAATATTAGTTTATTTTACATTTAGTGCTCACAACTTTAGCTGGACGTGTTGATTGACGACTACGAACAAAATTTCCCGCTAAGGGGACGGCAACTGGTTTGTTTGGTGCGCGAGTTGATTTGGTGCTACCTGTCTTACCAAGGATTGCTTCAGTCAGTAGTGATGGAGCTGGTGCAGACTGGCTGGAGCTTGTGGCAGGTTGTCAGACGTTGATATTGTGTCGACTAACACAGTACCATTCGCTCCACTCTGTTGACTCCGGGCACCAGAATCTTGGGTTGGCTGCTCTGTACCTTACCTCAGTAGCCTGTATAAGACCTCCTGGGTGATATTTCCTAGGAATGTATGTATGCGCCAGGAAATAAACATATTCAAAGACTGGAGAGGAAAGCCTCTCCAGGAGATGGGTGAGAGACACTCAATTCCACTCAGCTTGCCTACTTTGAGTAGGCGGGGGCTAGTAGACACACTTGCTTGGCAGCGATATACACCGACTTTTGTTCCTTCCTCTTTGAGCCTTGCTTCTCACTAAAAGACATAGGTGTTGGATTAATACTTAGGATATCTACTGAATGTTGTCGATGCGAAACAGTTTCCTATCTTAGTGTACTTCCAATAGTAGTTGACACAACTTCGGTGCTCTAATCAGCCCCTCGCTGTGGCACACAGACCTAGAGCGTTGAACCGTGTGGACTGCCTCCCTACTCCTATATTGAGTGTAGGTCGCAACCGAGGTAGGCAGTCAGTCTCAAGCAAATATCCTGGCTGCCACCGTAAGCATTGTGAAAGGATACAACTTAAGGAGCCTGTCTAGCTCCCGTCGGATGAGTGTCTAGTGGTCAGGACTCTACCGTTCTGTCCCCAGAAGTCTAGAATGGGTGGCCGTCGAATTGTGTGTGTCTCAGACGTATGGATTCCTGAAGGGCTTCTGCAGTCCTACTCTATGGTTTGTACTAATATCCAAAACCCGGTTCCGATCGACAACGTACAGTATAATATACTCCTAGTGGTCAAGGGAAATACCTCTAGAACACATACTCGTCGGGAAAGGAACAAATTGTATTTATTAACGTAATAAATACAAGTGATGCGTACCACCTCCTAACCAAGCAGAGAATACGTATGGAAGTAACCCACGCTAGACACGTATAGGTGACTTGCTCCTAAACTACCCAAGATAATTAGTGGCGTCGGCGGCTATGATAACAATTCAGTTGCAGCTACACTATTCAAGGGGCGTCTAGAAGAGAGAATAGCAAAAGGGGTGTCACTACTATAAGAGCAGTGGGTGTAGTTGCCTCTACCAGCAAGTAGATGTGACTGCTGTTCCAGGAGGAGCAGCAGCGGAAGGTGTGGTGTGGTGAAGAAGAAGGAGAAGAGATTCTGGTAGTGGTGGTTGTCGAGAATGGTAGCTTCTGGTAGCTGCCGGTGACTGCAGCAGAAGCCTCTGGTGATGGCAATGGTAGCAGCCTCTGGTGGCTGCCGAAGACTGTTGAGCAGTAGAAGGCCTCAGCACACAAGACATGTAAGAGCGAGCTCCTGGACAAGGAAATAACTTGTGAGTCCGGTCGTGCACAGACTTTTATAGTCTGAAGGACAGGTGCAGCGCCAGGCTGCGGTGGGAGGTATGACGTCCCTCTCATGCGAGGCCAGGTTTAGGGTAGCTACCCTCTGTCTGGCTCTCGAGTTTGTGCATGATCTGCGGTGCTCGGTTTAGCCCAGAGGCGGTTGACTGCTAGTAGGATCTCAGAGAATGATGAAGAAGGGGGGGGGGGGGGGAGGAGGCAGGGGAACGTGCTCGTTGGCTTGCGCGATCTTACTTTTCACGTGTTTGGAATCACTGTCCAGGGTTGTGGAGATCCAAGACACTCTTGTAATAAGTTGCTGGGTTTGACTCTCTCTTGGGTGAAGTGGAAAAACTTGAGTCAGACGAGTCGTAGTTGCAGTAGTATACAGGAAAATGGCACATGTATACAGCAGTATATCCTCTAATTATTTGTATCTACAAATTAACCCCAGCTACAATTATTTCATTTGAAATGTGTATTAATTATTTCTATTTACTGAAAGTAGTTATTCCTATTTTAAATACATTTTTTAAATGCACCTAAAATAACTACAGTATTCACATACCTTGCTGCATCTGTGCTGAGACCCCAAATGGCATCCTGACACCAGCATCAGTCATGCCTGGTCCACTGGCTTCGGAAGTGGGGGGAGGCACAACCTGTTGTGGCCCAGCAGCAGACATGCTTGTGTTGGTGGGCATGCCACTGTTGGATAGCAGGCCACTGCCAGGAAGCATGCCACTGCTGGGTGATGGCCCACCACTAGGAGGCATGCCACTACCAGGCAGCATGCTACTGCCAGGAGGCATACCTGCATTAGGAGGCATTCCCGAGCCAGGGGGCATTCCCGAGCCAGGGTGCATTCCCGAGCCAGGATGCATTCCCGAGCCAGGGTGCATTCCCGAACCAGGGTGCATTCCCGAACCAGGGTGCATTCCCGAGCCAGGGTGCATTCCCGAGCCAGGGTGCATTCCTGGGCCAGGGTGCATTCCTGGGCCATGGTGCATTCCTGGGCCAGGGTGCATTCCTGGGCCAGGGTGCATTCCTGGGCCAGGGTGCATACCTGGGCCATGGTGCATACCTGGACCAGGGTGCATTCCCGGACCAGGTTGCATGCCATGTCCAGGAGGCAGACCTGTGTTGGGTGGCATGCCTGGGCCTGGTGGTAGGCCAGCGTTAGGTGGCATTCCTGGGCCTGGAGGCATTCCTGTGCTGGGGGGCTTGTCTTGAGGCGCTGCTGGAGCAGGCAGGGGGATTTGTGCCAGCATCCCTACAGGAGCACCTGCCAAATCACTCTGCATCAGCTGCTGTTACATACAACTATCCTGTATTTGCTATTCAGTACCACTGTTTAATAAAGTACAAACTGATTCAACATTGCACTAAGCATAAAAATGGGGAGGGGGGGGGGGAGGAGGAGAATTGAAATAACATTTTAAAATAAAATGAAATATGGAATCCATCACAAGACAGTGTATTTTTTAATTTTAAATCTATTGAACACACTATGTAAATTTCAATACATTACTGGAACATGCCTATTGTGAATACTGGGCATTTATCCCAAATTTCTTAGCCAGTCTATCATTAAATATTGATACTAATTCTAGCAGCCACTGTTCCTACAGATCGATCAAAACCATCAAAATACAGAAAAGTGTTTAAAACAACTTTAAGTGCACAATTCTTACGAGGCCTCACACACTTGGCAATGCTTCAGTTTACCAACTGCCACACTATGATGAATGTGAACACACTGTGTCTACGATAGCATGATTAAATTAAAGTGATTCATATTAATTGAACCTTTTAAGTGGTTATTTCACAAATATACATCTACATATATTTATTATTTATATATAGTCTTGTATACAACTGCTTAAAAAGGGTTATTTACAGTGAAATTTCTTGGCATACGCCATTACATCACAACCTTTTCATGTAGTCCTTGGGTGGATAAAATGGTGACAGTGAATTGGAAATGTATGTCGGGGAAAGGTTTGCAGTTGAAATAATTACTCGACTTAATGGAATATTTTGTTTCACATAACAAATGTATATTAAAATGTAAAATAATTTGATACTTTCCAGTTTCAAACAACAGTTCAGTAAAATAAACTTCACTTTGATGTATGCAGGATGTACATGAACAAAGTGTAAAATTGAACCTTATTTATAATAATTGACGTGTGACGCCTTGGCACACCGAACGTATGCTACCTCAAGTGACGTGAGGTTTTGTCGGGTGCTAAGCCAGGCGCATCCTTCTGGCATTATACTAGGGACAATCTAGTCTCTATGTGACACTGGTGCCTGCCCAGTGTAGAGAAGTGGCCAGGTAGCTTTGCAGAAGGGCATGAAGTCGGATTCAATCAGGACGATTTTCCGCTTCAGACTGTTTACTTTTGGCTGTGTACCTGGGCGATACACGCATAATCTCTATTGTTGACTTGGTTTTGGGAGTTTCAACGAGGCGTACGTGTACTGCGGGTAGACTTCTGATCTGGCTTCTGACGGATTATTGCATATGCTGGAGCTCAGCCAACAGTTCAATCCGGAGGTAAGCGATGGAGAATACTGTAGGTTGCTCTGGCTTGCTCAGGTACTTGGCAATCCAAGGGTGAACTGCTTGGTGCCTCAAACAATCCTTGTAGAATTTCCAGCGTGATGGATTCTAGGAGACGCAGAAGGGCCTGTGCCTGTTCCCTAAGTGCTAATTGGTTAAGAAGCGGTACACTTGGCACAATGAGTTGTAATTGTATTAGATTACACGTATAAGCAGCACGCATCATCGTTTCTTTTTTTCGCACGATTGGAATGGTTTCTTGGCTAGGTAGAGGGAAGGCCTCTACCCACCTTCAGAACTGGTCAGTTACTGCTAGCAGGTAACGGTTCCCCTTGGTACTGCATGGGTAGGGCCCCATGAGGTCGGCGGCAATGTGTGTCCACATCGTCTTGGGTCACCTTTAGTCATGCTGAAGGATGCGGCACTGGGTATACTTTGCCACAACAGCACGTAACATAGTTGTTTACATACTGCCAGACGTCGCAGCTTATCCCGTCCCCGCTGTATCGAACCTTGATGTCTAGCAGGGTCTCCCTTGTGCCCAGGTGCCCAGCTTGACGGTGGTCATGGTGGTGACGGCATACATTGGCGTGTAACTGCTGAGGAACCCAGATCTTCCAGGGTGTATGGGGTTGTCTGCTACGTGTCCACACTACGTCATCCCGTAATTAAAAATGCTGGGGCTGTACCTGTAGTAGGTGGCGTATGTCGGGGTCCTCCTGCTGACTCAATTTTATCTGGTGGCGGGTCATTTGAAGTTGGAGGAGACGGATTTGCTCTTCCGGACTTCTTTCGATCTGAGGGAGAGGGGACATTCTTTCCTCCTCTTCTTCCTCAGCTTTTTCCTCCAGTGTAGGTAAACGGGACAGGGCGTCTGGCAGGATGTTCGCTTTATCTGGGCAATGTTGAGCTTCAAAATCGAATTCCATGAGGAACATATCCCACCGTCCAAGTTTAGCTTTAGCATTCTGTGACTCGTGTAGCCATTCGAGGGCTTTTGAGTTAGTCCACAGAATGAAGCTTTGTCCGAGATAGTAGCGATATTTCAACACTGCCCAAGTAACGCCAGACATTTCTGTTCGTTAATATGATAGCGCTACTTCGTTGCGTTAAGCCGGGTTGAGGCATACGCAAACACATTAGGTTGGCCGTTCTAGTCTTGTTGATATAATACTGCGCCCAGACCATTTTGACACGCGTCTGTTTGCAGTATTAACGGTTGATCTCCTTGTGGACAGTGGAGTTGCCTGATTTCCGCGAAGCTGGCTTTCAGATTATTAAAAGCTTGTCATTGCATCGGTCCCCAATGTGTGCATTTTTAGACTCACAGACTCTTGAAGGGGGTCCGTAGTCAGACTAATTCGGTTAACTAACACTTTCCCGGTTCCTGTTGGCAGTGCACGTCGTATCTTGTTTCTAGCCAGTGAAACAGAGAAGTACACTAAAGAAGAAAAAGTTTACGGATAGAGAACAACAGATGTTTATTGAGAACTCAATAAACATGTGACCCGTGCTAACTCCTACCGAACAGTGTTGTGCTGAAGGTAACTGCGTTATCCAAGTGTAGGCGACCTGGTTCTAGGTTACAAGGAAAAGGATATAGTTCTAGACGAATACAAAGTGATTTACTGTTAAACTGTACTAAATAAACGGGTGTCTAGAAGAGACAAAGTGAATTTAACGGGTGTTAGCATGTTCGCTGTTCGTTGGATGACTGATCGTTGTTGTTGGAAGTAGCCACTGGGGGCGTATTTAAGACTTGGAAGATCTCTGTAGTTCCCAGCACTGGACAGTGCTCTAGATGTAGCGAGAGAAGAAACCAGAATGACTGTTGGAGCCCCGCTGTGCACGGACTTATATAGTGCTGAAGTCTAGGCTGCTGCAGTGGGGTACGGGGAAGGTGCGTGACATCCTTCTGCCGTGGCGTGGGAGTTTAAAATCTCTGGTCAGCAGTAATAAGCAATACTGTTTCGTTCATCTTCGGTAGCGCTCTGTCTTGCCCGGTGGCGGGCGGCTTGTAGGCTCTCAGCACGGGAGGAGGGGGGAGGCAGCGTGCCCACTGGTTGCGTAACCTTGTAGCCATATGGTTGGCCATCCGGGAGATTTAAGCAGCCGAGAAATTATTGTGCAAAGTGTTGTACACAACTCTCTCGTGGATGGTTGATGTAGACAACTCTTACGTAGGTTGAAGTAAGGGTATACTTCACGTAAAGAGCGATGAGTCGTAATCGTAGTTAACTAGTAGTATGAGCGGCACGCGTCAATTCATACACCACATGGCAGTGCTTACAATGTTACGGCAGGAGGATACACGATGGGCTGAAAGTAGAAAATAACTAGGGCTTTCAAAAATGCTCACTGTACTGTGAACAGCCTTTATAGGACATTTATACTATAGCAGTTAAAAACAGTAAAAGTAATTGAGAACCGAAAACCAATTTTTAATAACCAGTAATGAACATAGAATCGAAAATATGATGGAACCAAACAATCCCTGCCTGGCATCACATCCAACTATGCAACACAGGTTCATAATATAAGCATGCTGCTATACAAGTAAATCAGCTCAACGTACCTGGATTGTATGGAGAGTTGACAGGAGGTGGGACGCCGCTAAGCATCTGCTGGTGCATCATGAGCCCCTGCATGCCAGGCGGAGGGACACCAATGGGCACATTGTGGTGCACCATTCCAGGACCCATATGCATCCCCATTGGAGCTAAGAGGCCAGCAAAGCGGCAAACAAACAACACAAATCACGAACACAACCAATACAGCACATTTCAAACCATAATATACAATAAGACATGAAAATCTCAAACTTAATACTAGGGATGGGCCGATGGCGATACACCGGCAGATACCATGACCATCAGCATCTGAACATTATTTGCCAATTATTATTCACCAATTCGTATCACTTGGATTACTTCAGTAGCATGTATGTACGTAGCACTTAACAATGCATGTTAACTATATATACGTGTCAGGATTCTTAATACAGTGGATTCTCGATTATACTTTTTTAGTGGAACAAGAAAAAACGAAGCATGCAAGAAAAAGATTGACACGGAACTGGATTTTAGACCTGAGAAATATCGTTCATAAACTCCAAATTCATTTTGTTTAAACTAACAGCCTAAAGATGTTATGAAAGTAACTTACTCAAGTCAATTTATGATAAAATATTTGCCTTAAATTAAAAACTTAAAATCTTTGAAATTGAGCAAAATTTAATTTTTATTTATATTAATATTATCGTTCAGTGTTCCTTCGTTGGCTGAGCCATGCCCAATCATTCAGTTAAAATTACCACAACCGATTTATTCGTGAAAATCATTGCCAAATCTTTTCCAAACCTTTACAATTCTAACCATACATGCAGTCAATAGTTTACAATAATAATCACCCCCATAAAAATACAGTCACGGCTCTAACCTCATTCCAAATTCAGATTACAATAACAAGGTCAAAGATAGTCGAATACAGTGTCAGCGATTGTGAGATTCATTCACAATGTCACCAACCTACGAGTGCAATAAACATGTACGAAGAATAAAAAAATGATGGTTTCTTATTGTTGCCAACCTACGAATGCAGTAAATACGTAAAAAGATGAGGAATAGTATTCTATAGAATACGAAAAACTGTTGTGGAATGTAAACAATACTATTGATAACACCAGTTGTCGATTAACTGTGATGTTTTGCATTCACATAGAGTTGAAAAACGAATGATGTGCGCAATCTTTGGCGAATGCACCGATGAGAAATACGTTATAACGTTAATAACTAGAACGAAGCATCAGTGGAACCTCATTCTCATTATCCCAATCCGTTTATTCAGTGGATCTTTAGAGATAGCCATCACTTTCTTAACCTTCTTCTGAACACCACACCTATGGGTGTAAGGCATCTGGCTCTAAACTAGGATCGGGCCTGTAGGAGTTAGGCAGTCAACTTGTTGGAGTGCAAGTGTAGGTGAGGATTGTTACCACAAACACCGCACCTCACTCTTAACTTCCCCACCAAAAGTGTGGAAGTCTCAAACTGCAAAGCGTTGGTAGCAGGAACCACACAGTGTTGTCCCAATGGGGTTGGTCTCCCCTACACCGAAGTGTAACCCCACTTGGCACCGTGAAATGTGTGATGAGAGGAGTTCACTCCAGCTGGCAAGACGATCCCACCAGGAGCATACCTAGTGTCGTGGCTCTACCGTTGACTGCGCTGGGCAGAGATTGGGTGGCCTTCCAAGGATGTTTTGGTCAGTTGTCAGTGTGGATTCGGAAAGATCAAACCCAGTCTCCTGCTGTCCCCGTCAGATCCGATGAGGGTGAGGGGTAGGCGGCCGGAGTGATACTTGAGAAGTTAGGCAAGATCAATGTTTACTTTGCCGTAAAGGAAAATAACGCAAGATGGAGGAAGTACTACCTTCCATCCACTCGGGCTTGGCAGAAGGAAAACACCCTAGCCTAATACAGGGGAAGGTACCCTGTACAAAGCTAAGGGAGTAGGCAGTTAACGCATGTGAACTTTAGTTTACTCCTCTGGGCTAGCTCTACTCTCGGTTGTTCATAAGGGACCGAACACGTATCAGTGTGCTGAGCTGATGATGCCGCTGGTTCTTCCCTAGTAGATGGCTGGAGAGGATCTTTGGTCCCTTGAGGTAGCGATGAAGTGTTCTGGATTGGTGCGGGCCTCGGCACAGATTGCTTGTGCAATGAGAGCCCAGGAGAGGAGTCGGAAGACTGATCAAGTACTGAAGCAGAACTGACGATCTGGAGGCCGGGTGCATCTCCTTATATACTCATCAGCCATCCCTTCCTTCACTGGCATAGGGGGTTAGTAGGTGCAAGCCCAGCACCTAGATCCTCTGTGCGAGTGGTATAGTGGAGAGATGTGGGATCTAGGCATCATACTTGTGGTGACATCCTGCAGCACACTGGTGTACTAGACCCACACCTCTTGCATGGTCCCAGTGACTCATCGGGCAAAAATATTTTCCATTATTGGGACGTCTGTCCTGGCCCCGTAGATACAACAATCTTGTATCTGGTGGCGGTGACTCAACTTCGTTGACAGCTGCTATTGGTATTGTTACACTGATAAGTAGTAGTAGTTTAGTACCGTATTTTGCCAAGTATACGTTGCGTGCGTATATAGGCCGCACCTGAAGTTTTTGATGAAAAATTAGGGATAATTAATATTTCAAGTATGTATAGGTCACACTGAATATGTGTATTCCTGTAAATATTGATAAGTCACAATATCGTACAAACATCATAAATTCAGACTAAATTTCTCTCCTACAAAACATTTGTGACAGAAAATTTGTAATATGTTGTGATGTTTACAAGTATACGTCGTGCAATAACTATTCCACAGATGGTAACATGACTACATATTTACATTTTACATGTGCGAGATGAAGCTTATTTGGTTTATGAACGGGAGTGAAAAAATAATGGCTTGAACGGAAAGTTTTTTCTCTTTTTCTTCCTCTGCTTCTCTTCTTCCCTTCAAGTTAAAACATTAAAATGTATTGTATGTTGACAAATTTCCAACACATTTTGGGGGAAAAACTTTCTAATGCCAATATCTTGTATATAAGCCGCACCCCACTTTTAGTAGTCATTTTTTTTGGTGAAAATATGCTGCCTATATACTCCAAAATTCGGTAATAAGGATAAGATGTCATGCATCAAAGTTGCAATAATCTTTTTCATGAAGTGTTTTCGTGTCGCTCTGTGTTGACCGCATGAGTTCTGGGAGTTATACTGACGGTAAAGTTTTGGCGTCGACAGCTGAGAGAAGGTGCTGACAGGAGTAGAGGGAAAGGTCTGGTGCTGCTGGCAGCAGAGAAAGTGTAGGGAGCTCAGGGGACAAGGTAAGTGAATTGGCACTGAACATGTGTTTGCGAGCCATAGCATATGTGTGTGCATCGCCCTGATTGGCTGACTCCTGGGTGGTGAGAGGAATGAGGTCTGATAAGGTGAGGTACTGCATTATGTTAGAGGGGAGTCTTCATCTGGATTTGTGACTGCACGGACACATGGAAGTATTATAGTCGGGAAGTCGTAGACGAAGTTTGAGTGAAGGCATGCAGGATGAGTCTGGGCTGGCCGTACGACATGTAGACCTTTAAAAAGATAAGTACCTTTTGTTCCATAGTTGTAGTTGTAAGTAAATTATAGTTAAGGGCTCCAATAGGTGGCATAAAGCTTTCATGTTTGTTTCAGATGATAAAATTTAAAAGTCACTCTCAAATGTATTGTAACTTTGATAAGGAGGATCTTTATGATTTTTTTCTAGTACGTAATGTTTATAGTTGACGCCAACATAAGTTGGGTAGGTAGGTCAGGGACTTTTTTGTTATTAATGTGAGTGAATCTGTCAAGATGTTTTATTTTGGTTAACAGAAATCTTCCTCCCATTGATAGATCTGTGAGCCGATAATCCTGAGTTGTAAATGGGAAGCTATATAAAAGATACTGCATTGGCCCGAAAGGAAGACAAGGCTTTTGACAGAAAAGGAATCGAAAAAATAAGGGATCATCTACAATTCAGGGTCGTCTTCAATTCAAAATCTAGGCACAAATACCATAAATGTGCAACACTGCTAGTTCAGTATTTAAGTTTGCGCAAAATTACCACGGGCTTCTAGTCGTAATTTTTTACTCACGTAGCAGGTAAGTCCCCCAAAATTGGTTACCATTAATAACATTGTATATTTAAATTAAAGTAGTGCTATTTATTAAGTGATAAAAAAAAAGTTGTATAATCAATTCTTTTACGTAACACAACGTAATAAAATAACTGACAGTTATTATAAACTTCATAGGCCTAACATATATGTAAATATAATATTTACACTGTGTAATGAGCGCTTTAGCCATTTATATTGTTTACTAGAAGCAACAGCAGGCAACCCTAGAGTAACGAAAAAATAGATAGAAACCAACACACAATTTCATTCATAGAACTTCGAGAAAAGGTGCGAGTGTGTGTTCTGTAACCTGCATAGAGTAATGTAGGGACTAGTGCTGAGCTGATACAGGTTTTTACCGATACCAGTACGAACCTATACTTCTTGCCGATACAACCGATATCCGATACCAATACAATGGACGTATGAGTAATAGACTGAAAGACTTCTACTAGCACTAAAAATATTTTGGGAATCTGATGAAAATCTGTGTTACAAGTCAGTGTCACACAATATACTATTAGATGTTTAAAACCATAGGAAAATTAATTTCATACTAATTCTTCAAAATCAGATATTAAAAGCAGCACTCAAAATTTATTTTTAAATTTGGGTCATGGGAATTTTAGCAATTTACGTTTTAAACAAACAAAATTAAAAATATTAAATCCACAAGGTAGTGTATCACAATTCTCAGCATAATTCAACTTTTTCATGTTCAGAAAATTAAAAATTATTAATATGTTTAGTTTTTAAATTCAGCACTCCCTTATTTTACTGAGAGTAAAATTGAAGCACTGCCAGTTCAGGTTATGAATATCCCAATCATTGCTTTTAAAAGATTTTAAATACTGATATGACAAGGGGAAGGAGTTGTGTGACCCCTGCAGAGCTGGTAATTCCACGACAACAATACAAGCTGTAGATGATTCTCTCCTAAAGTGCCTGTCACAGCAGGCGGCCACAATGTAGTGGGAGAAGTATTTCTCTCTCTCTTCCTCACTCTTTCCTATTCCTGCAAATGACTCTCTCACAGCAGGGAGGTATGTCCCTTCCTCCCTTTGCTGCCCTGGAGTGAATATCAGTCAGTTTAGTGCTTGGAATAACAATGGCAACTGCTGACTAAAAATGGTAGCAGTTAGCCCCTCTTACACCAACATTGTGACCCTATCATCAACTGATTTAACAGAAAATATGGGTCTCAATATCCGCTAAAATTAAAATCGGTTTTTGACATTGGGTATCCGCACTAGTAGGGACTCTAGACCAGCACAACATATAGATTGTCGTATTTTGTACAATCGATTGCACGAAAATACCTACCCACCTATAACCTTCAATAAGCTCTGCTCACTCTGTACATTATCTTCACGCTCTGGCGTTCAATTTGTTTATGTTTACATCCCAGTAGACCAATTTTTTTATCACTATTTTATTTTTACGGTTTTGAGAGATAAAAATGGATCACGTTGAAGTTAAAGGGATGAGTAAAGGAATTATTCCAATGGGTAATCGTAGGCGTTACGAAGCCAATATATCATATTATGTAAATAATAGCATTTCTTGTTGAAGGGTTTGCCATAAATTCATGGAAACATATTTTCAACCTAAATAATTTTTTCAGCATTTCACAGGGGTTGTCTCGAATTACGGTTTAAATATTTTCCCCTCAAAAATATATTTTTAGGAAGTCGTCGTCCTTTCGGGTAAATACATTAATACCTTTATGGTACAGAACACAGTTGTGATCATTGTTAAATGAATAATTTGGATATGAAAGTCAAAGCAGAATTTGCAGTGAAATTCGTATGAATTTAGAAAAGACGTTTATTTGTATGTTTTCGTAATGACTTAGACATATTTTCTTATTAATTTCCCATTTTAAATCATTTAAATCTTTATTATTATTGTGAACCATCTTTAATGTTCAAGATTTTTAAAAGTAAATAATGTATATTTTGAGAGATTATTTTGTAATAAATATTATAAATTATTCTTTTATTTGTATCTGTGTCCTTTTTATTAATGAACATTTTTTTTATTAATGATTATTATTTAAATAGTTCCTTTTCTCTTTACACGTCAACTGCTGCTACAAGACTCACATTTTACCTATGTTCCCAATGAAGCTTTATAAATCGATATTACTTAATTTATGTATATTTGTTTAGTTTTTTGGGATCTAGTACACCCATTAAATTGGGGTGAACTCTGCTTTCCATTATTAAAGTGGCAACTATAAATGCCATTTTTTATTAGCACGAAATTATTATTTTGGAAGTTAACTGGATTTTAATTTGACAATTAGTTGCCAATTTCTTTTAAGTAGATGGTCAAGACTTCCATTGGACTTTGTTGGGGAGTTTAAAATTTACATTGTTGTTCCCTTGTTGACGGTGGTGGTTTTCCCAATTTTTCAAGGAGTAACACACACATTTTGCAGAATTACAGTTTTAGGCCAAGTAAGAGAGTGTCGTCTCTCTACTTTCTTACTTCACATCCCCTTAAATTGTTGAAATTTAATTTATTTTTACAAATTGTAGAAGAGCTAAAATTTCACTATTTCCCAGATGAACATTTTTTTAAACCCCCCCTTTTCCCCCCACATTTGGTGGAGGCGCCAGGTAGTGGTAATTTTGACCTAGAATTCTTTGAAAAATTTATTATTAATGCGTTTTGGATTTACTTGTTTTTCGTTGCAGGCACACAATGTTGCAATATAACCACCAGTGACCATTCACAATGCTACTATCGATACTCGACACCATGAAAATTTTGACAGTTATTAACAGCAGTGCTGTATCATCTCTACGGAATTTTTTGTTTATGTTATGCACGTAATCCGAAGTTAAACAAGTGATTCTGTCATTAACTTAGGCTACTAGTGTTTCTATGTTGATAAGAGTACAAATGTTTTGAAATATAACGAAAGCCTGCATCTTTTCTGCTGAGCAAAATACCATGAGACATACCTTGGTAGGGGTGATTTCCCAGCAAAATTGACGTAATTTCACAGTTTCTTAATTCTCTTCCTTAATTAATATTATCTCACGCTTGAGAATTTGTGAAATGAAAACTTGTTATCAAACTGATACGACGCTATTTGCAGCTAAAACGTGCATTCCCCCAACTTTTTGTAGTATTATCACGAAAAGTTAAAAATCGAGTTTATTAGTTTTAAAACATAAAAATTCGCATAAAAATTTGTTTTATCGCAAAAGCGAATTTTGTATGCCCCTGGTCATTACATAAGGGGTTTAGAAGCTGAAGAAGATATGATATAGGTAACAATTATTCTAAAAATTAAATCTGGGTTACCGCCAAAAGACGACAGATGTAAGATGCTGAAGTTTCCCTAGATGTAAGACATTAATTATAGATGTTAAGGTGTTGTCAATTAAGTCGCTAACAGATCTTTTTGGTGTTATCTAAAGGACCCCCCCCCCCCCCTCCTCCAAACCTCGCAAAATTACATGACTGAGGTGTGAGACTATATTGAGCCAAATAATTATAAGTTAAGGTTTAAACTAGTATTTTAGGTTTTGACTGCAGTTTGATGCAAAAAAGGGGTTCAGTTTTATAGATAGATGAGGTGGGATAGGAGAAGGCTGGCCTGTCTCTCCTTAAAGCCCCTCCCACCTTCTTCCCTTAGTGGTCGAAGAGAGGGACGTAATTTGGTGCTATTGGTGCAAGTGCTGCAGGGGCGAGGAAGAGGACTCTCTGAGAAGTGTTAGTGATGATATGACATCTTGGGCACTCAAGGTGAGTGTCAGTTGCGTGTGTTTGAAACACTCTGCAGATGTGCTACAAAGGACTGGATGATGCTATGGCCACTGTCGTAGATGTGAGTGACTCCTGGTTGTAACCGGGGGGCTTCAAAAAGGCTCCCCCTCCCCCACTGACATCAGCATCTTGGCCAGTCGAGCCCCTTTGCCGAGGTGGATAACCCAGCCGCCAGCTCCTGTGGCTGATTATCGACAGTATGGGTTGGAGTCCTGGACATTCCAGCAAGGGGGCATGTCATGGATGCCCTCACCCCTTGCCTTATGTGACCAGCAGGCCAAAGGAATCTACCACTAATAAGTCGAGCCCAAGAAGAAGAAGAAGTGCTGATAGAAAATGACTTAATGGCAGAGGCACGAGGCATGTTGATGAACTGTCTGATACAAGGTGTTTGTTGGCCACAAGCTCTTCGTATGGACAGTATCCACCCCCCCCCCCTTTTCTAGTTTATCCCTCTTTCAGTTGCTACACCCCTAAAATCTTAAAAGTTATTTGATTCCTAGTCGTTAAGGTCTGCAGTTAGCAGAATAAGCTCTTTTATAGGAGGTTGTCTTTTTGTTGTCATGTATAGTTGTTACTTTGTTGTTAATTTTAGCAGGACCTGAAGTACAGTGTCTCATCCTTTCATCCGTAGAAGTGGTAATTTGTTGTTTTACTGATGTTCTGTTGTTTTGTTAAAATTTGTTAAAGTAAAAATGTTTGATACCATATGGGAATAAAAGAAGTTAAGAATTAGAACCACAGGTCAACTATGCATTAGTGTTTGTTTGTCAACTGTTTTGCTGTCCTGTGGCTACTTTGTCCTAGGTGTCCAACACGTGGGGGGAGAGGTCCTGGGTTGACTGGACGACTGAATGCTGTAGGAAGGAGTTGGCTGTTCAGGGGGCCGATCCTGGAGATTGTTACTGGAAGGTCAGCTCAAATGTGATGGTGACAATCCCCTTAACCTCAGTGTGCTTCAAGGAACCAGCTGTGAGGAGGTCTAGAAACTTGCTCCTAGATGTCCAGATAAGATGATTACCTCAATTGTTGCTACGTCAATAAATTTTTTTCCATTTGATATTGTTCTCATTGTGTTAATACATACTGGAAGAAAATTTAGATACCTTGATATAAAAAACCTGCCACCTATATGAATATTTTTGATTATGGTATGGACTCAAGCCACAACATAAAATATTTGCCTGTGTGTATGGTGGGGGGGAAAGCGTAACTTCGGAAACAACATGTGACATTTTAAAACACACCAAGGATTTGGATTCCTGCTACAGCACCAGAGCTGTGAGAGCCCTACCACCCACTAGCAATAGCTCAGAATGCATATGCTGGGAATTAGCTCACCTATTTATAACAAAATCCAGGCAGCCGCCAGGTCTCAGCATAAGATAATCATAGCTCCTACCACACTCATCAGCTATAAAATGTTTCTGCTGCAGCCTAGTTTGCCACCCGACCCCTGGGTTTGGGTTTTACCACTAACAGCACCCTTCCACCATACTGCGGTGTTCTACAACTCACCACCTGATGAAGCTGGGTTAGCCAGCGAAACGTTGCCATCACGCAACTGCGTGGAAAATGTGTCATCCTACTTTGTGTGTGTGTGCCCCTGTCAATGAGTACTACACTGTGAGTACTCAAATTCCTATCTTTTTATAAAATTTTGGTAGCCTAGCAGCCTTCTTGCAACCTTTATTAAAATTAGTGTCGCATTTAATTTCTATGCCTCAGACACATAATATGAAGTGCTTAAAGTGTTCACAAAATTAAAGACTTAAATATTAGTAAAAGTATTACCAAATACTGGAAATTGCAAATTATAATTGTGTTCATCAGAACTGGTATTGGCATAGCTGTAATCAGCAGCATTGACAGCCAAAAATCAGTATAGTTGGTATAGGCAAAACGTGGGGTATCGTCCCATCCCAGAGTAGTAGTAGTGGTAGTAATAGTAGTAGTAGTGGTAGTAATAGTAGTAGTAATGGTAGTGAAATTTAAAGAAAACTATATTTACTCCCTTCATCAAACATATTTCACAATATACTATCAGGGATCATGGTAGATATAAATGTAAATATGACACACACACACGTACATGATTAAATGTGTGCCAAGGTTGTGGAACTCAAAAGCATCACTGCTAGCACCAAGGCAGTAGCTATGTGGTAAGCCATTTTGTACAAAGTGCTGCACGAATGCCCAACAACTATGGATCTACGATGCACAAAATAAAAAGTTTGTTTACATTTATTGCCCTGTTGCATAGATTTTTGTGCACTAAACAAGTTTGTTGCATTTATCACTAAAATACACATAGTCATGCATAATGCAACTTTTCTCACCATTTGTCATGGTTATTTTTATCTGCAAAATTTCTCGTATCATAGTTTTTTAAAACTAACCAGCCCAAACTGCAAAAGGTTCACGAATTCACTAATTTTGTAACATACCATATTTGCTCAATTCTAAGCTGCACATTTTTTCCAAAAATATTTTTAAAACAATGCTGCTATTTGGAATAGAGTACCATCAATTTTTTGTCACCAAAATTATTTTGAGCATTAATTTGTTTTTCTAGCAAATGTGATTATTTTTTCAGTATATATAGAAATACAGCAACTGGTAAGCTATTTGAAGTAGATGAATAAAACTTGAACAGCTGGAGAAAAGCACACAATGCCATAATTTGCTTCCAAAAGGACAACATTGACGTGTGACTCATACTGGCCCAGAAGAAAACTACTTCAGTTCATCTGTACGTGATTTCCTTAGTGCACCTGGCGGGGTCCGAACTAGTATAATTACTACTACTACTACTATTGGATATACCCTTGTTGCGAGGAATATTGCAGACGTGTCAGAGTTCTGTTTTTCGTCACAGCGGTCAGTAAGCTATACCAAGCCACCATCTTTGAGAAGACATCAAGTATGAGTGAGTCAGCAGGCGAGTCACCGCTACCACCGTTGAGCGAGCAGGTAGTTAAAAGAAGCATCGAGGGATAGCGCCACCCGCGCTCCAGTTAGCAATGGAGGAAGAGCAGAACACCCTTAGTTCCGCCCATTGACAAGTGCATATCGCCCCCCGACCACAAGCCTCTGTGAGGGCTTGGCTGGCAGTATATGTACCTGTGCACCGACTGGAGAATGCCAGTTGTTCGCTGGCCCTCTTCAAGGCCACACAGCTCCGACACCTCACTCTACCACAGCGTGTGCTAGAGCCCTCTGCCGACCATCTTCAAGAGAGACCCAGAGTTGTTTGTCTTACCTTTTTAGAGCTACATCAGCCCCAGCAACTCATTTCACCACCTCGTGCATTGGAGCTCTCTGACAGCTTTTTGTCACCTAGACAACCCAGAAGCTTTACACCATCTCTGCCGCTAGCATCCAGATCTTCCAAATGCTCTTCCCCAGAAGACCTTCGTGAAGACGTCAATCCTCCCTTGCAGATTGCCCTTGGTAATGTGTACACCACAACCCTTCAGGAAATGGGCCCCTTAAGTCCCTTCACGACACGGAACAGCGTAGACAGGGAAAGTACTCTTGATACCTTAGTCGAAACTGCCACCCTTTAGTTTAGAGCCAGGTCCCCTTGAGCTGGATATTTCTGTAGTCTATTACTTCCAGTCAGCTCACGGTAGTCGAGGTATTACGGGCTGCCCTTTTCTATTCCTCTCAGAATAAAGATGTTCTACACCTACTCTGATTTTTTATTCCTTAGGTGACTTTGAGATTCCTAGTACACACTGTGACCCCCCACACCCCCCCCAAAGAGTGGAGCCGGAAACCAGGATTTAAGCTCTCCATTTTACCGCCTAGTGTAAAAATGTTTCTGACCATGATAAAATTACATCTAAAGTCCTGCACTGTCAGGGAATATACCTGAGAGTACAAGTAAATTACTTATACGTGCTACTTACCAGTTGCTTAGAATTGGGTAATCTGATCGCCGGCATATTGTGCAATCCAGTCGCCGGCAAACGTCCGCCTTAAAATCTGTTGTGATAGAAAATCCATTATTCCTAGTGGTGCGCAAAAGATGAAACGGCTATTATTCCATTTACATGTATTTGCTCATTTTACGTCGCAAAGCACTTTTTTTTGAGCAATTTTTAAAGAATATTTTTCCCTGCACCAACACCGTACATTTTTATTGTCGACGCCAAATTGTTGACCAGCTGCATTTTTTCCATGTTCACGTGCATATTCAACAACAATCAATTTAAATTTTGCGTAATAAATAGCCCGTTCCTTTTCCATTATCATGAGGCCATGTTCCAATTGGCACTTTTTGTAAACAAAATGGTCATCTGACTTGTGTGTCTACAAAATCTAAGATGTATTTTTGGAATTTAAGTTTCGTCAACTTCGAAGTTGACAAACAAATTACCAAATCACCGGCATATCAGTTTTATTTTTGAAATCATGATAACACCAAAATAATACAGCATTGCATGCTAGGCAGTTAAACGTTGTATTGTTTCCACTAAACCGTAAAAAATGCTAGACACAAAGGCAGATAAATAAAATTAGAAATAAATTGGAACACGGCCGCAAGTTTGTTTATCTCGGAAGCGGGGGGGGGGGGGGGGATAGAGAGAGAGGGGGGAGGGTGTGAGGGGAGAGATGGAGGGAATAGGGAGGGGGAGAGAGGGGGAGAGAGAGAGAGAGGGGGGGGGGGGAGAAAACTGAAGCGATCGATACTGGCACAGCTGTAAACTGCCTGGCAAGGTCACACTCAGAGTCACATGAGTCACAGGAACCTCCAATTATACTGTTGACAAAGGATGCCTGCAATAGCTTCACGGGAGTGCGTAATTTCCAAGTGTCGTCGTAAAATAAGTTTTATTGACACTGTTACTAATTAATCTGTATTGCAAAGACTCTACTTTAGTTTTCAATTCTTGATTTAAATTGTTGAATCAATGGGTATCGGGGTATTGACGAATCAAATTTCAATTTCCCATTCCTAGTTATTTGTTTCAAAAGTCATTTTATTTACCCATTTGTGCACATGTTAAAAAAAAACATGGCACTGATGTTATCATTTTGTATTTTTGCTAACATCTGCTAGATACAAAATACCAAATACGTCACTATTTTTGTATACAAAATCTGGTCATGTGATCATTTTGTCAACAAAATCTGCCAACTCAGACATGGCCACAGTCTCGTACGAAGAGGTGCAGAAAAACGCCATGTCATGAAAGACATTAAACTAAAGTCTCTCCCAACACCATCCAATCCACTGGCAATAAAATTAATGGAGGCCCAGCAGTATAGCTTAGCCATAACAAAAACAAGGCAGGTTGGAATGGTAACTTACATTATTCATTGCATTAGTTTGCACTCATTGTTTTATTCATAGACAGAGCAGCTGTGGCGCAAGGATACATTGTGGCCGTGCTACGTTTCTAGAAGTGTCAAAATTTATGTCCGATATTCTGAATGCAAGTACTACTTTTTTTTTTCTATGTGCCATTTGTGTTTACAACAAGTTTTCATATTTACTGTACGTGTTTTGTGTGTACGCAATCTGAGAAAATAACTAATGCAAAACAACAAACAGAATAATAAATTCATCTTGCTTCCGGTAGCAGAAGAATTGCTAGAGTTTTTTATCTGGCGATAAACAATTCCCACATTTCCTCTAACAGACTTAATCCAGAAAAAATCAAATGCTTGTTTTTCTAAATAAAAATTATTAAGCTTTCTTAGTTCGAAAATTGACATGCCGGATGTGCTTTTGTAGTATCATATAAATATTTATTATTTTTTAACATTTGACAGGCTTACTACTAAGTTATATAAATTTCAAATTTGTTTCCATCATCTGCAGTATTATCTTACGTGATTTTTTTTTTATATTTTAAACTTTGTCATAAATTTGGTCGAGAACAATGAAAATGGTAATTTACAAAAATTTGACTGCATTATTAAATTTTTTTTACTCCGAAAGTATCGAGGGTATCAAGCTGAAAACTGTATTAAGTATCGAGTATCAAAAACACGGTATCGTACCAACCCCTAGCCGTAACATAACTCAACCTGAGCCAGAGAGCATCACGCGTTAATACTATGTTTCAATGAAAAATGGTTTCTATGGAAGGAAAAATTAAACTTCAAACATCATTCAGAAATTAAATTTGCAACTGAGTTAGTGGTTTAACCTGTGGCGTCACACAAGTATACCAGTAATTTTTTCCCCAGCATTTTCTCCAAAAGTCTAGGTCGGGCTTACAATTAAGTAAATATGGTATTTCATTGGAGATTCCAGCACACTGTTAATTGCTACAAATACTTACGCACACATAAGAAACTAATTGCCAATTCCCACTAAAATTCAGTACTACGTATTTGAAACAACCATTGATGCACCAATTTGAACAAATTATCTTGTAGAGGGAAGTGTATCGACAAAGAAAAATTCAAGAACTAGACGTTTACAACATACCCAGAAAGTAGGCTGAGAACAATTTCATATTTTATATTTCAAGTGATCAAATATAGTGGCAAAACAATGTCACTATTTCTAAGTGGCTCCCCCACCTCCACTTATGTATTGTTTATTTGTTGATATTGGGACTCACATGAAAAACTTATCCCGTCATTGTCCTATCCTGCTCTTAGAATTTCCACAATATGACGTTCTACAGGTCTTTGTGTTGCTATTTTAACGGCCAACAGCTTACATACTTTAACATATACAAAATTAAAATCTTTGAAATATATTAAATTATACCAAATTTAACAAAAATTGTTTTTCAATTTGGTTTTCAGGCATTTAGGGTGACGACTTTTACACACACTACTCTCATCAATACACCAAAATACCGTATTTTGGCATGTATAGGCTGCATCAGAAGTTTGTATGAAAGATTAGGGATAATTAATATTTCAAGTATAGGCCGTACCAAATTTTTGTATTCGTGTAAATATTGCTAAATCAGGATTGCGTAAAAACGTAATAAATTCCGACTTAATTTCAGACAGAAAATTTGTATTATGTGCATTGTTTACGAATGTTCATCGCGCTATTACTACTCCACAGATGGTAATGTGACTTGAGAAAGCAAAACCATGGCAACATATTACAAAAAATGGCATCTATCAATCTACACTTGTGCCAATGCGGCGGGCATGCAAACTACATAAGATATATCTTTCTCTTGTACAGCAGTAAAATTATTTTCTCATGTACATCTTGAATATTGTGATTGATTAAGTGCAGTGAATAGGGTTACCTTAATTTTCAGTTGGCTTTTTCTAACGTTCCGGAAATATTTATTAAGAGTTACAATTTTATACATAATACATTCGTAATTTTTATGAAAAAATATTCAAGCGAAAATTTGTGAGTGTTGTTGGCAACATTGCATCATGAATCAATATCTCAAAAAATGGCAACGCTGCTGCTAGCTCTTCATTATCAACATGGCTTCCACCGAAAACATTGCAATATTGTTTGCTAAACATCTAATAAAATTCTACAGTACATAGTTCATATACATATGTACTGTATTCCCCATTTTTTCAGTGTTTTTTTTTTTTTTTTTTTTTTTTTACTCTGTAAATATACAATGTGTAGTCTGAAATATCTATTGTTGTTATTTATTTTATTTTTTGCTACAAAGAACGAGATCTCGATTAAATCAAGAAGAAGTTATTTCGGAAGTGGTAAATTACATAAATAATAAATATAACTAAATGCAGGGCAGTGAGATGTAAGCAAAAAAAGAGTGTTAAAAACTTACTTAATTTTTGTTATCTATTTGCATTACTGCTGCATGTGCACATAATGTACGGTATACTGACTTGAAAGCATTGATGAGTACAGTTCGTACTTATACTTTTTTTGTTAATCATTTGTTGTTTAATAATCGGAGCATGTAATTTTCAGCGATGCCATAGAAATCTTTGTTTGACCAATGCTGCAAAAATTGAATTTCAAGTTAGCCAAAAACTGACTATTTTAGCATTGTTTACATAGGGATTTTGTCTCGGGACCACAGGAAATGCTCTGTGGACATGGACGTTTGGTCAAACCGAGTTAGATGGTTCGAGTATACACTATGTATGGTTACAAATAATCACTTAATACACATTTTTGGGGGTAAAATTTTTTTTAAATGCAATATCTCAACATTAGGCTGCACCCCACCTTTTGAAGTTTTTTTTGGAAAATATGTGTGGCCTATACACACTGATATACGGTATATCCCGTTACATCATCTACAAATTTGGGTGCTGAAATTGATGAAAGTAAACCCCACACAAAGAAAGTTACAGCAAATGAATATGACAGTTTACTAATTGTTCAAAACAAGCGCAACTTACGAGGTACATTGGGTATGGCGAACGGCGAAACCATTTGCATTGTGCCTGGTGGGGGAACGCCGGAAGGCATTCCGGTGGGCATGCCGGCAGAGACAGGAATGCCTGGCATGCCCGGCGTAGGGATCCCTGCAGACTGGGGAAGGGTGTCCGGTGGCCGTAATGGGGGTGGCTGGGTAGTGTCCACCAAAGATGATGACCTAGAGGTCTCTGGCACTGGGATGAAGCTTGGTGGCGGTGCATTAGTTATTTCAGCTGGGGTTATAGACTCTGCAGGGGCAGATGGTGTGGATGGGACAGATGATGTTTGCGATGACTGCTGCTGTTGCTGTTGCTGGGATTGCGCTGCTGAAACAAAAGAGAAATTATAATTGGTGGAAATCCAACATTAATCCTCACAGAACAGACTAAACAAACACACATGCATAACCTAATCAAGAGAAAACTTCTACCTGCAGAAATCAGTTGCACATGCTGTCATATTACTGACAGTATACAATAACTCAAACATAATGTATTTTTTAAATACTTTTGAAAAATATTGTACCTGATTATGTTCCATTATCAATCAGTGACTATTTGTTTTTTAGGTATGTTTTATTAAGTGCATGCAAATTTAGAACAAAGTTGATTTGAATAGCAAAACACTAGTCAACAAATATATTTAATACCGGCTTCATTTCTTTACTATGTAGCGTTTGAACATGTGCGTGCTCATATTTTCGTTTACATATTGCGAGCTTGTCGACCCAAAATCAATACTTTATAATGTAATATTTAGAGTTGTTCCCATACCTCGTGTTCCGATACTGATACAGATTTCCCGATACCACTGCCAATACCAATGCTCTTTGCACTCAATTTTAGAAAAATTGTTACTGTTAATAATACATTAAAAAACATTTACCCTAAACTCACTTAAATAAAGAAAATATCGTATTAAAACACTGTATATAATTTTTTGTAACCTAACACAAAATTCAAGCTGACCTAAAACTTTCAAACCTTCTGAAAATACAAATAATATTACACCAAACGCAAGTTAAATTTTAAATGTCCAGCGTGCACTACCAGCTAAGAGCACACAGAGAAGTTATTGACCGGGCAGTGTCACGCTAAAGGGTTTTAGAAGGGGGGGGGGGGGGCAGTGGCGGGAGGATGACCTCTCCACGCTGCTACTTGTTGGTGACACCTTGCATCCATGGCAAATGTCTGTCTTTTAAAGTAATTAATAATATCTAACTGCAAAGAAAACTTGTAATTTTGAGACACAAATGAGGCAATTATAATTGATTTCTTCACTCTGTCTTTAATAATAATTTATCATTCAAAACCACATCCTCTGATTTTCCCTGTCATGAGTTACACTGTACTCAGCTCGGTGCTTGCCTACCCATTATTAGATGGGAAAGGGTGTCGAATAAGCACTTACATATTATCAGTTTATTCAAAGATGCGTGTCTATTGAAATAAATTAATACAAATCCTCAGATTTCCCCGCAAGAAGTTACTTAAAATGAACACATCTAATACAAGTTGCTCGATGTTCGAACAATTTTTTGCTGGCAAGTGATAGAGTATATGCTTTTGGGAATATTATTTCATTCGCGAAGATGCTGCCCTTTGAGTTAAATAAATATTAAGTTTTAAAGTCATGTTAAAGTCATGACACATTGGCATGTAAGGGAAAGAAGGAAGGTGCGCAGCAGAGACAGAGAGGTTAGAGAGAGGGGTAGTAGAAAACCAGTCTTGCACAACTCTGCAAGACCGCAGTGTCGACAGACGTGTTGAGAAAGACAAGACATTAGACTGCGTGCTGCAAAGCAGTTATAAACAGCGGCGCACGTGACATATTTCACATTCAGTTACTAGCTGTTTGCATAAACAACCAGCTTAAAAACAATAGTTGCAGGAAATCTTAGGTGATAGGACCCAAAATATACTTACACTAGCGCAACATGCGATAAACAATGTTATGTTAACATTATTTAAAAAGGAATTTCGCAAGGGCCACAAAAAACTGTTGGTGGATGCAAATTATTTGTTATTAGTTTTCCTTATTTTAAATGTGCGGCATATACACACCGAAATACAGTAATTTTTGAGTCTAAAGAAAGTCATAACCTGACTTCATTGTCTACAACCGATACTAAAGTATCGGCCCAGATACAGATACATCGGGAAAAGGCGAAGTATCTGCCAATACGGATGGTATCGGTATTGGAACAACTCTAGTAATGTAGCAATAAGTGGAAACAATCTGTATTTCACAATTTACTAAAGTTTGTTACCAGCTATTTTACAATTCTTAACAAAAGTCAACATTGTAATGAGATTCACATTTCCAACTTTAGGATTTCTTTACTTCTATAACACAGTAAGATCAGCAAGCAGAGCTAATCAAACTGAATTTCAAATATGGTTTAAGATAAAACGTCCTGCTATGTATTATAACCTTCAGTTATTATTTCAGGTTCTAATGATGGTAAACCCAAAGAACAGACAACTAGAACCAAGTCATCGCTAAGAGAAATGGCTAAGAAATTTTCGTGAACGCTAAAATAACATGGAATAAAGCAAAATACAGTATAACTATACTGTTACAACCCCTTTTATTACAACCACTTCTCCTTTACAAAACTATTTCTGAGGAGCCATAAAAAAATTTGAGTTAAAAAATATGAAAATTTAAGAAAAATTGGATGTAAAATAATTTTGTGCAAATTATTTTGGTTGTGGTGCATTGTGTTTCTCTTGGTAGGCACTATATTGGAAACAGCACATATCTAAAAACAGATAAAAGGCAGTTCATGGTAAGTGAGCACTCTAGAAATAAACCTTTGAAAAATCACTGCCCGTAACAGCATACGTGTAATAATGTGTGTCAACACAAAGACTTGGGATGAACACTACTAGTCAAGTTGGCAGTGAATTTTGAAATGTAGTTCAAAGACATAATGCAGTATTGTCATTGTAATGTTTTAATTTATGACTACACAATTGTTTTTGTTTTATTTTATACACTTTAAAGTAATTATTTACGACTCCGCCTCATCTTCATGTGAAGTCTCGTCACCCAGAGCGGGGTTTGAACCCAGGATGACTTGCTTCCAGAGCAGACCAGCACAACTATAGGCAAGGGGCAGCCAATAACCTGGCAGTCAAGGCCGCCTATGCAATAATGTGAGACGTCACATATCTTGTAATCACCCCTGCGTGCGACAGAAGCCAGCAACGAAACCTAGCGCTGCCACTAAGCTCTCTGGAGTGATGCAACCTGCTCACAAGGAATCTATCACTTCCAGCTTCCTCCGAGAGAATGTGGCCTGCGCTGCTAAGGGAGGAGCTCTCGCTCGAAGATACTCGACTAGCCGAAGGGAGCTGAACAACCCGCAGCTGGCTGACTATATACGCCCGCATGCAACCCCAAACAGTTGTAATGATGCAACTTATTATAATAATTAAATTGGGATGTTGTTTTCTTTAGTTTTGTGAGGAGTAGTAATATTGTATCAGCATTTGAAGTTTTGACTGCGTAAGAAGGTTTATCTGTCGTGTATGCTTTTTCTGAAATCATAGTTAAGGTTGCGTCAGCAAGCGGAAATAATAGCTTTTTACTACTTTCATAGACATTTTTCTGTAAGGAATGTTCTAGAATTTTGATTAGCTTTGCTACGATGCAGTTTGGTATGATGTGGGGAAGGGATTTCGGCCCATGCCATGCCCTTACTTGGTCACATTTTTGGCACCTTGGTGCGAGGAGTGAGGGAAGGTATGTGGCGATTTCAGCCCTGAGAGCTTACCGCCCACTAACAGTCTATTACAAACCCGTGAAGGAGATGCATCAAGCGTGAATAATTTAGCCCACACCAGCAGCACCCACAATCTCAATTTCTATATTTTTCTTTAACTTCTAGTACTTTCGGCCTACAAACTCTATTCTACAAAATTATTTTATTTCCACCGGTGTGGGAGGTCATTAGGGTGACAGGAGGGAATTTACTTCCCTCCTGCCTTCTTAAATTTCTCATATGGTGTGAGCTTTCAGTGACATGAATAATAAATTAACTACTTCGGCACTGTTCAGTTTTGTTTGTCTCGATCTGACTGTTCGTGACTTTGCATTACTGGAAGATTGTGAACTTGTTTGGAATTTAAATAAAACAGTGTAACAAATACGAGAGTTGATTTCATTTTATTTTTAGTATGGCGCGTTTAAGTTTCATGTCACTACAGAGTGAGTAAAACTGAGCTGTGATTTCCAGTCGCCAATTCTGACGTCTGCGATATTATAAAAATGGTGCTCAATGTGGGGCGATTACACACACCTTCTACAAACATAGCAGCACTTAAACTACAAGCCACCGGCAGTTCTCAAAGAGTCAGTGAGTGGAGCGACTCAGCAGTTCCAGTGTTCCAGATAACAACAAAGGATCCAGGTACAAAAAATAACAGGCTACAATCACCACCAGCAGATACTAACTCCAAGTCTAAGAGGAGCTGTAGCCCTGCCATAACTGCACTTCGAAGCAAAACCCCATGAGAAAGAGCTCTTGCTGCCCGCAAACTAGAGACGACTTACAACCCCGCTCCACCCACACCGTTATTTCCTGCGCTTGTCAAGACCGTTAGACAACCACATCCACTGGTAGCAGCCATCCGCCAAGGCAAGGACATCCCATATGGAATCGCCAATCCCTAGGTCGGGGGTTACCAGGCAACCTCCAGCCACAACCCATTCCAGTCTACCTCCAGCATCACCGGTGTACTGCGTCCAGGGGCAGCAACCAGCTGACACCACAGCTGGGTCAGCAGCCACCTCAGACCACCGTTCCAACAGGTAAACCCGTGGCAGTGTGCCGCACCATCCATCAGGCCGTGACAGTAGTACCAGTGTTTAGGTTTGTTTTGGTTTGTATTGTTCAGTGTATTGACGCGCGTGCCACTTCTTGACGTGAGAGGGATGGATGATTGAGGTGGTCCTCTCACTATTCTCTGGTGGTCGGGTTTTCTCGCTTTCCGTTGCTGTTGCGGTATGCTAGGCAATTCGTTAGCGTTTTGGCTGTCCTCACGGGATTGACTAAGCAGAGGGGAGTTCAACCGCAAGGTTATCTTGCCCGCCTGACCACGACAGTCGTGTCACTAGCTGAGACACCAGCTGTCTCGAGGTGAATGCTCAGTCGGAGATACAAAAATAAGTGGGTGTTATAATGGCAATCTGGCTGGGACTTACTGGGTTAATCCGCCGTGGCCTCGTCAACTGTCGGGCAGGTGTATTTGTGGCAGTAGTACCAGAAGAGCATTTGACGGGGATGCGATCCTGTATGAATTTTCCCGAAGCCAATTTCACGGTACAGTAACCGGGAGTGTCTCTGTTTCCGGGTGTCAAACCCGAATGGCTTTACTTGACGACAACTTAACTATACTGGTCCGTTCAGAGGGTAGGCGTATGTGAGGCTCGACAGGTCTAATACTCAATATATCCGAGTGAGATTCTGTGTCACCTGAGGTAGTGTCCTCAAGCTTGGCGATATCTTACCCTAACCACTGTTTTAGCAGGGTCTCGCAACCCGGAGGAATAATAACACTATAGTCCAGGGTTTCGTATGTGGGTTCTGGTGCAGTTAATGTACTGGGATTTGAATCCTGTACTAATTGGTTTAAACGAGCTTGGGTAATACAGGCACACATTTCACGTCTCCTCTGACGACTTCCTAATCCGCTGTTGTCTGCGCATTGAGAAAGAATAAGAAAGCTCAGAAAAAGGACTGGCTACGAGGTTAGTAGGCAACAGTTCAGGGCAGGGCGAAATTTCCAATCACACCCGTGGACCTGCTGTTCGCTAGTCAACCCCCGCAACTAGACCTATGGTCCTTGACTGTGGCGGGTGCACCAAAGTCTTAGTGAGTGGTCTCTTTTATCAGGCCTCTTCTCCTTAAGAAATTCAGTTCACTGCACTGCCAGGCAAGAAGTGAATAATTTAAGTGACTATGCAACTGATCTGAACCAAGTTAAAATACAACACACTGAAATTTAGGCAGAAATGATGAAAGGTATCTAAATAACAATTAAGGTAGGCTACAACACTGGTTTAAAATAAATTGTAATATTATTACGACGTAAAAATAAGAATGGCGGAAAGTCCCGGCTAACGAGATACAAGCAAAATGCTTAATAACTTCACTCCTGAAAATAAACTAGGTAGGAACAAATTAATAATAATATCCAACAGGCGAATGCAAGCATGGGAGAAAATTAATAAAATAATTAATAAAATATAAAAATAATTAAAAGCTAAACCAAATACAAATGTATGCTATTGACAGTGCGAGTTTTAGAGGGGTGCTATCCTGGGGACGGTATTGCGCTACAACCTGCTACCACTGGAGTCAAGGGAAGACGACTGAGGTCAGGGTATAGGGTAGAGGAGATTACCGTGGACGAGGAGTACTGTCCCTGGTGCGGACAGCTGAAGGAAGCCTTGTCCAAGCTGGAGATGGAGTGCTGGCTACCTTCTTCAAGCTGCTGGCTGGAGGTAGAGGTTCCAGCCCTGGTCGGGCTGCAGAGGAGGAGGAGAGGAGAGAGTCTTCCGCAGACTGGAGGAGAGATCGCGAACCTATGCATCCGGCGAGCCCGGCATCTCTCCTGGATCACGGGACTGTGCTTCAATTTATACTTAAATTGCCCTGTGTCAGCGATTCTCTGGGAGTGGGGGGGTAGTGTAGCCTTCCAACACACGAGGGCTGGTTTATCTGCTGCGGGAGAGCCACTCAATCTCTTATCATCCCTGGTGGAGGCAATGCCATTTTCATGTGCCCCAGACTAATGCAGGCGAAGTCATGGGGGTGCTGCTATCTTGAGGGTTGTTTGGAACTTCTAGGCCGGCACGGTAGCATAGTAGAATTAATTTTATTTTCTTTGTTTGGAAGGCGAGTGCACACTCATTCTTACTCGTTCGTGGAAAAACGTAATTTCAGATGTGGAGTTCAATCATTGTTGATGATCACCTATTGCTGGAATTCTTTTCAATTTATTATCTTCAAGTCTTGGTTGGCTAATGAATGAATTCGCCCCGCACTTGGCGTGCTCAGATGGGGCAGAGTCGGCCATAGAGTATGCCTCTGAGTGATGCAGTACCTGGCATATGTCAGTAAGTACTTGGATTCAAATTCAAATATGGCGCCAACTGTAGTGAGTGCCATAGCCAAGGGTCATTTTAATTTGTGCTGCCATCAACGTAGAAAAACAGTTAGTTACCGCTACTCCATGTTGCTGGACGTCACACAGCTGAACTGTGTTACAAAAGATATTGTGTGGAAACATTTTTTGTTCCTCCAGGCCGGATATGCATATTCGAGCCACTTAACAGGTTTAATGGATAATTACTTCAACAGTGGAGTGTTTTCGGTATTCCTTTGTGTGCGGAATCAGGTGTGGTGTGTTACTGAAACTAGTTTGGTTCGCGCAATGGCGGTTATGTATACAAATACATCTGTATTTAATAACAAGACTTCTGTTATGCAATAAGCGTTGTGTTTCCCTATCATTTTCGCGAATTGTGAACAAGAGTTTTTTTGAGGTTAGTAGTGTGGTGTATTAACTATATCTGTAATTGTTTGTTTTATGATTTGTTGACCTCACTGCGGTAGAGAAGCATCAGTATCTCCTTACGGCAGTTCCAGGTGAGTCATACAACCTTATAAAAGCACTCCCACTTTCTGAGGATAATTATAACCCAGCATGGCAAACATTAACTGAAAGGTACCATAATGTCGGAACAATAGTCACGATGCATTGAGAAAATATAATGCAACTCACTCGCTTAGCTGCGGTCTCTCCTAACAAATTGCATAATATGGAGGTATTCTTAACGAGAACCTGGGTTCCTTAAAAATTCTAAAACTGCCAGTGACTGACTGGAGTTTTGTGTTATGTTACCGAAGCTTGATCCAGATACAAGAGCCCAGTTTGAAGTAGCTCATAAGACCATTCAGATGCCCACATTTGATCAGCTTCTCGAATTTCTGGAATCACATTGTAAGGCATTAATGATGGCTAACTATTCATCATCAGGGTCTACTTTTGTAAGATCAACAACCAAGAAGTTTTAACTATCGGTACAAACATCAAAGCTTCATTCTTGGCAACTACGGAACAAGATATTTGTATGACCTGTAAGGGTACACATTGAACTCACATGTGTCCTACGTTCAATGGTCCGTCAGTTGAGAGGATAGAGTTGGTGCAACGAAATATGTTGTTTCAACTGTTTGCAGAACCACTGTGTGAAGGATTGCAATTCAAAGAGAAACTGTATGTATTGTAGTAGAGACACGATTCCGTTCTTCACACTGTTGTCTCCCCAAATCAAGTGGAGTAAACTCCAGATATTTCTACCCAATAAGAAGCAGTCACTTCCATTCCCAATGAGGATACGGCAGCTGTAGTCTCACTTACCTCTTCCACCGATGTATCAGCAACTGTTGTTCTAGGTACAGCAGTCATTAGAATACAAGATGCAAGTGGCAAGATGCAGAAAGTTCAAGTGTTGCTTGACTAAGAATCCCACAGCTCTTTCCTCTCTAAAGAGTGTGTCTGCAAGGTAGGGTTAAAACGCCAAAGGACTTGTGTTCCTGTTGTGGGAATGGCTTAGTCTATTGTTCTTGCTAACAATGATTCTGTTACTTGTGTTCTGACACCTGCAACATGTGAAGGGCCCCAATTAATCACCAATGTTCAAGTCTTGAAGGATATAGCTTCCAAATTACTCAGCATCTCACTTCCTCACCAAATGAGGGATATGTACAGTCATTTGGAATTAGCTGACCCATCGTTTGATTCTCCACGGACAACCAATCTTCTTTTGGGTTCTGATGTATATCCAGATGTGTTTGATGGTGGGCAGTACCAACCACCAAGTGGGTTCCCCATTGCTCTTCACAGCATACTTGGTTATATTCTAATGGATAAAGTCAGTCAGACTGCAGTTGCTGTCTCCAGTGGTGGTGTTTCGCTGTTTGTGCTATTTGAGGCTTCTCTAATAGACACCATTAGCAAGTTTTGGGAGCGCGAGGAAGTACCTTCTGTTCAACATCGTAACCCAGAAGATATTGAATGTGAGAATCGCTTTGTTAAAACCCATTTGTGAGACCCAGATGGTAGATATGTCCAGAGACTACCTTTCAAGGAAAAGGAACCAGAGTTAGGAGATTCCAGCAGCTTTACTGTCAAATGGTTACATAAACTGGAATGCAGATTACTTTGTCAGCCAGAAACCAAAAGAGAGTATTCCAATTTTTTGCACGAGTATGAACAACTTGGACAAATGCAACCAATTAAGAATGGAGTAGGGCACTTTCCTCGTTATTATATCCCACATCATTATGTGTTGAAAGAATCCAGCTCAACAACCAAGTTAAGAGTGGTGTTTGATGCTACAGTGGCCTCCACTTCTGGAAAGTCTTTTAATGATGTTCTTCTGACAGGATCTAAACTCCAAAATAACATTGTAAACATTATTACACATTTCCGTATGTCTTCATCCTGCTGTGATGACCACAGATGTTTGTAAAATGTATCGACAGATACGTGTACATACAGAGGATGCACCTTATCAAATAATTCTGTGGCGTGAGTCCCCTGATTAGCCAGTATGTGAATTCTAACTTGACACTGTCACTTATGGTGGGTCAGCAACTCCTTTCATGGCTATGAGTGCCTTACAACAGCTTGCAGTTGAAGAAGGTGGCATGTATCCCAAGGTGGATAAGATCGTAAGGAAAGACGTATTTGCTGACAATGTCATGACAGGTGCAGTATCAGATGCAGAAGCCTTGATGGCTTCTGCAGCTGGAACTGATAAATCTCCTAAACCAAGGGGGTTTTGAACTAAGGTCTTAGATGCAGTACTAAAGAACCACCGAGAGATTCCAATGAGTTTTCAAGAAAATAGTGAAGTGATCAAGGTACTTAGTCTACAGTGAGATTCAAGGTTGGATGTGTTTTCATATAATATTCAATTAGCCAGCACAGCAGTCACCAAACAAACTATTCTTTCACACATTGCTAGGTTGTATGAGGCTTACCGTTTTAATTCGAGCCAAGATTTTCCTCTAAACACTCTGGCTGTTGGGTGTGTCATGGGATGGAGGACTGGCAGACTCTTATCTGCCAAATGGGCGTTCTCTCAGCAAATTGTCCATACCTCGTCTCGTGTCAGCACCACAATCAGAATATTAGATTCATTGCTTTAGTGATACATCTAATGATGATGTGTACCTATGTACTACTCATCAAGGTGAGGTGAAGACGCATCTGCTTTTAGCCAAATCCCATGTTGCAGCACTAAAAACAGCCACACTTCCTCGACTTGAATTACAGGCTGCACATTTACTCAAGTTACTTGAGTCAGTAATGTCGACCCTTTCAGAATGTATCCACATTAGCTGTATTACTACACGGTGTGATTCCACAGTGGTCCTCGTCTGGATCAGGTTTCCTCCTCATCGTCTGAAAACTTTTATTGCAAACAGAGTCACTCCTATTCAAGAGAGCAAAATAACAGTCCAGTGGAGACGTGTGCCTTCTGTTGACAATGCTGCAGACTGTACTTCCAGAGGACTCTTGCCCCACGAGTTACTGACGTACACACTTTGGTGGACTGGGTCTTGTTGGTTAACATCTGAGAAGGAATTGTGGCTATGTTGAGGAGAAGCGACCAGTATTCATGACGGAGAAGAAGAACTAAAGCAGCTTAAGGTAGTTTCAATTTTTGGACATTGTGAGCAAAACCTCCTTGCAAGCATCTCTAGGTTCTCTTCATAGTCACAGCTTCCGAGATGCTTGCTTATGTATTAAGATTCATTTCAAACCTGAAGGTGTCACTAGGGTGTCGATGCACTGGTCCCCTTCCTGTCCTAGAACTTGGTACTGCTAAGATGTGCCTGAAGCAGGTTCAACAAGAATGTTTCAGCTCAGAGATTGAATTTTTGATTTCAAAGGGTAAATGCTCCCCTGGAACTGGTATTAGAAAATTGAATTCAGTCTTGGATTCCGATGGCATTCTGCATTTGGGTGGATGCTGACAAAATTCACACCTAACTTACAAAGCAAAACATCAAATCTTGCTACCCAATAAGAACTTTGTAACAAATGTGATAAATGATTATCATCATCTTGTGCACCTCCACACTGGTTCCAATGCCACACATGGAGCAATTCATTGTGAACACTGGATTGTGGCGGGAACGGGATCTGTCAAGGCCAGGATCCACATTTGTATTAAGTGCCACATGATTAGGACCACCAATACACAGCCACTGATGGGAAATCATCCACCAAGTAGGGTTCAACAAGTGAGACAATTTCTAAATGTTGGTATTGACTATGGGAGACCCGTTCCAAATAAAACAGTTGAGTGTTCGGAACAGTCGTGTGTCAAAAGCTTATTTATGTCTATTCTTTTGCTTGGCGACAAAGGCGATACATTTAGAAGTAAAAGTAATTTTTTTTGCAAACCACATTTGTACACATACTGTATAACTTATTTTTTCTTATCACGCTAGTGTGATTCTGCTCTCAAACTAGTGGTTCGTTCCCCCAACCTCACTTCCAAATTCTTCCTCCCTTGGTAAGCAAGAGAAAAAGGAAACGTGACGGGAAGACTGCAATGCGCTATGAAGCAGATGATTCCACACTCCGGCACCAGACTGCTACCACAAAAAGGGAGAGAGAGCGAAGATGGTTAGAGAGGGAAAAGCTGTTCACCTGCCGCATAGTTAGTAACCAGATAGCGCGCGACCCAGATACGGGCACCCGCAACTCATTCAAGGGCAAGCAAAGCACAGAGAAGATGCTCACCCAGAAGCACAATCTAACAAGCCGGGCTCGTCGGCTGAAGAGGACGGGAGCCATCCTGAGTCTGCTAAAGACTCTGCCTGCCTCGAGTCTACCCAAGACTCTTACCTAGAGTCTGACTAAAAACTCACCACTGCCTTAATCTGCCTAAGACTCTCAGCACCTTAAAGTCTGCCCAAGACTATGCTGTCTAGTCTGACCAAGGACTCTCTGCTCCTACCTAGTGTGATCCCGGAACCCCTTAAGACTCCCGTCAGTCTGAGAAAGACTCTCTCTCCTCTCAGAGATCTGCACGCCACAGAATACCAGCTTCAGAGACGACTACGCCTTCATCAGGTATACCTCACCTTAACTCCGGTATCTCCTTACCCCAGTCAACTTCCTGTGACTCTGTGGTAACGAGCCAGCGTGTTTTAGAGTACCTACCTGATTAAATTCTATTTTAATTAGTCGCTGTAAAATTGTGTTACTATAGATTTTAATTAGCCGCTGTAAAATTGTGTTGCTATAGATTTTTACTAGCCAATATAAAATTGTGTTGCTATAGATTTTTACTAGCCAATATAAAATTGCATTGCTATAGTTCTGCCAGAGATTCTTTTCCCAGGCTCACCTTTGCCTGAATCAAACCCCGTACACGTAATTAACGTATCTCGTGTAGATTATAAAGTGTTTAGCCAGATAGCTAACTATTGTCTGTTTGTATTTTTTCTGGAATAGCCATGGCAAACACCATAGTAAATATTACGTCAAATTTAATTGTTGGTGTCCCGTCATTTCTGAATAGGTACCTCATATTCCCCCTAACTTGGTACTGTGTGTCAGTGGGTACTACCAGTGGTTCAATGAACACCAGAAAGGGAGGATTACAATGCAGACAGAGACGTAGGGAACGCCACGTTTTAGCACTAGCCAACAACTCTACACCTCCAGTGAGCTTGACGTCCGAGGATGAAACTATCAGAGGACGAAACCAGTTCAGTGTGCCCCGACCTTGTCCCATGACCTATCTCCCTCTTAACACCACTTGAGCTTACTACTCCTCTCGAACACCTTCTCGTTGCTTAGTGGCCAGGTTACCCCACTAGACAGACACCTAGGGCGACTAGCACACTCAAACTCACACCAGGCAGATCAATCCGGATTTCACACCAGGAAGATACCGAACTCCCGAAGTTTTGCACAATTAAGCTAGCGTCTGGGAAGTTTGTACGCATTCGACTCTTGGCTAAGTCAGATCTCAGACTCAGAGCAGCGTCCAAGTCATCTGAATTTGTCCCAAAATGTCAACCCACTCGCCCTATAAAGATCTCCCACCAGATGGCACACTCCCACCACCACCACCTAATCATCATCCCGTTTCACTCACCCGGGTTCGCTGGCATCCTGCATACTGGCGACCCTCACAGTGAGGAGGGTGAGCTCCCTGGACAGGCAGCTACCTCCATTCGTTACTCTCTGGGGTTTGACTCCCCCAAGCCCGTAGTAAACCTACCCACCAACTGCCTAATAATGTGTACAACCCCCTTATGCCTCACCGGCCCATTAAAACAAGTATTATCCACCGTGGTAGGCACGACTATGCTCTGAGAGGGAAGTCAACGGTCAATCACCTATCATCTAAGTTTGCAACACCAGGTAGACACGCGTCAATATTTATCTAGGCAAGTGAGGTTTGGAAATATTTTTGAATAAACTATGTGGACAATATATATATATATATATATATATATATATATATATATATATATATATATATATATATATATATATATATATATATGTATATATATGTATGTATGTATGTATGTATGTATGTTTTCAACATTACCTCATATGCCTCTTTTGAACTTTTTGAAATTTCATATGAATATGCTCCCACTGTTCAAGTGTTTATTAATTTATGTTAGTAATAGGCCTACTGTTAATGTAGGCCTTGTTTAAATAATTAAATTTCACACCCTCCTACACATTATTTAGTTCTGTAAAGTAACTGTCTGTAACAAAAGGAATTGTGATGTTTGGAACAGAGAAGCGAGATTGGTATCGGCAACAAAATCGAGAATTGAGGAAAAGTGGAATCATCACATCCCTAGCGGATACCCTTGCCACACATGGCATTCAGTAGAACCTCAATCCTCCATCTGCACCACATTTTAGTGGGTTGTGGGAGGCATCCATCAAATCTGCAAAGTACCATCTGAAATGAGTTTTGAGGAGCTTTGAGGAGCTTTCTACTCTCTTTGCCCAGATTGAAGTAGTCCTTAGTCATACCCATTGTGTACCATTTCATCTGATCCAGATGATTTAAGAGGCCCTGACACCAGCACACTTCCTTGAGGGCACCACCTGACAACACCTCCAGCTCCAGATCTCACAGAGATTCACTCAAACAGATTGGACCAGTAGCAGCTGGTACAGTGTGCCACTCAGCACTTCTGGCAAAGAAGGCACAAGGTGTACCATCAGACACTACAACCACGTGGCATGTGGCCCAAGAGTGAAGATGAGGTGCAGATTGGCAATCTTGTCCTTGTCAAGGAAGACCACTTGCCACCCTGCAGTGGCAGTTTGGACGAGTTGCAGTTCTAATTGCAGGCAAGGGAGTTTGCAGGGTGGCCACCTTTAAGCAGCAACATCAAACAATGAAGCACCCCTTTATCAAGTTGTGTCGCCTAACCATTCACTGAGAACCACATATCACATTGTGTATTGTACAGATTTTCTAGTTTGATTATAAAAAGGTTATTTTTGGTGGGCGGTATGTTTAGGTTTGTGTCGTTCAGTGAATGTACTTGGATTCAAATTAAAAATTAATGCCTACTGTAGCGACTGCCATGGCCAGCGGACATCTTGACTTGTGGTGCCATCTATGTAGGCAAACAGTTAGTTACCGCTACTCCGTATTGCTGGATGGCACGCAGCTGAATTGTGTTACAAAAGATATTGTGCGGGAAACAACTGGATTTCATGCCTAGTAGGCAGGCCACACACCCTATGCTCTACATGGGCAGTGTGCCGGTCCACATGCACTAAGCTTCATCACTATTCTCATGTGATTGGCGACATGACTAAAACTTAACTTGACTATGGTGACCACCTCACAGCCCAAGGGAGTCTCGTAATAAGGGTTTTCGTTGCACCACACAATGGCGGTCGTGCTTCACGGTAAAATGTTTATATGGCCACCATTTTGAAAATAAAGGTCTGACATACTCAAAAGATCAACTACTGAAGTACTATTTGTTTGCCAAATTTGGCAGAGATGTGTTGGCTTAACCATTGATGCAACAAATTTTACTTTTCAATTTGATGCTATCTTACAAAATTGAGTACAAAAGAGATTTTGTGCAGTCGTAATATAGGTATAATACCAGTATACAAAGTATAGATGGAATGAATTACACGATTTTGACGAGACAGCATACTAAGGCAAAATAGCTATGGGACAACATTTTGAAAATAAGAGTCTCACTCTTAAAAAACTTTCCAGTTTATATCACATGCCACAGTACTACTTGCTTGAAAATTTTGTAGAAATCAGTTCATAGTTTCCCGAGATATGACAAAAAAACTTAATTTCTTCATGTAATGCTTGATATATTATGTAAAAGCTAATTTTTCATGCGGTTCTTTCTTCCAAAATGGCGGACCAAAAATATCCACCTCAAAATTTAATGCTTCTGTGACTTACTGCCAAAATTTAAAAAAATGATTTTAGTGGAGTAAATGGTTCCAGAGATGTAACATTACACCATAAATTTTAAAATGGCCACCAATTTAAAAGTAAGAACTCTGCGTGGTTGAAACCTATAAAAGTTGGGTATCCTTACTGAACACAGGGTTGCCACCTTTTTTATTTGAAAATTCCCTGAAATCTCTGATTTCCAGACAAAATTAATTTTATCCCCTGACCAGCTCGAAATATTTTTTCTAAGAGAATAGGCTTTTCTACATTATAGCACACTTTCACATCACAATACTTCTCTGATCACACAAAATTACTACCTACAAATATCACAAAGAAAAAGGCCTCAAGACTTCATCCAAAATGATCAAAACAAATTCCCACAGTTTCTGTAGTGGTGCACAATTGATGATATAACTGCCGAACATAGTTTGCATATCACACAATTCCATGACATTCACCCTCCTACTGTGTATAAAATTCACTGATATTTCCTTAATTCCTTGATAGTTTTCAAACTTCCTGACATTTGCTTGTTTTCCAGGTTTTCCATAGTGGTGGCAACAGTGTAAATACTATAATTGTACAGAGTTTGGTGGATTTTGGTTCAAACATAAAAATTTTTTAAGGGTGAGAACCACACACATGTGCTTGCCCACACATCCGCACATCTACACATGCATGCACGGACGCACACAGATGAATAAATACAGATTTATCTCATAAGCCTTTTTTCCCTTTGGAATGTAGGCTAAAAATATTAATGAACATCATTAAATTTTATTACATACAACTGAAGTTATTATTATGATGGACTTCCTTGAAAAAGGTTTCATTGCACAATGTCCTTTCTAAAGCCAAGATAAAAATTTTGATTAAATATACGTAAGCTCTAATTTTTTTAGCATTTAAGTAAGGAAATTCTAGCAAACACTCTACAGAGTTTGTAATGTTCCAGGTATCAGATTTGACGACTGGAAATCACAGCTCACTTTATTCACTAGGCAGAGATCTGAGACTTAAATGCCACCAAAAACTCACATCGTGACAACATTAGGAAGGCAGGAGGGATGCAATTTCCCTCCTGGCATCATACTGACCTGCCACACAGGTGGAAATAATTAGACAAAATTTCAGGCAAAAACTAAATGTGAAAGACGAAAAAGGTCACTGGTGCTTGAATGTGTGGGTGAAATTCGTCAGGCTCGACCAAGTGTCTTCTTCACGGGCTGGTCATAATCTGTTAGTGGGTGGCGGGCGCTCATGGTTAATGTAGCTAGGTGCTCTACCGCCACTCCTCACACCAGTGTGCCAAAAACCTAACTAAATAAGGGCATGGTATAGTACAGAATCCCTTCAGATACCAGTGCAAACCCCAATCGCAACCACTTTCCCAAGGCAGCCAAACTGTGTTTAAGTTAAACAACTCAATTTCTAGAACATACTCAGAAGGACAGAACATGGAAGAACAATGTAATAACATTTATCGCCAATAATTGATACAACCTTAACTACGACTTCAGAAAAAACAAACGCATGACAAATACACATACTTACACAGGCTAAACGTCTGAAATACTGATGTCGCAAAACAATAGAAAATTAACTAAAAGTTATTATTAAGTCAGTTTTAAGTTCGTCATTACAATTTCCAAATGTACAAATTTTATTACATGGAACATAATTCATACTTTTCTGACCACTTTCGTGGTAGGTGCAAAACTTTAAACGAGTTCTGTAAGTTGTACAGTTGGCAGCAGTCATTTGATAGAAGCCACTCTCCTACCTTAGAAACAACACCATAGATGAGGCCTATTGAAACATTAGAACCAATATTTTCAAACACAAATGAAATCAATGCAAACAACCAAAATATCACTGAACTTCAAATGGAAATACACATTTAAAATCTAACATGGCACTAACATATCCAGAACTGCGGTGGCTGAGTGGTTAGCCTGTTCGCCTCCCACCATGTCCAACTGAGTTCAATCCCCGGCCGGGTCACTCATGGATTTTTGAATGTGGGAATCGTGTCGGACGATGCCGCTGGTCGGCGGGATTTCTCAGGGATCTCCAGTTTCCCCTGCCTCTTCATCCCGGCACTGCCCCATACTCACCTTAATCACCCTCATTGGCTCTCAAGACTGCTGTTAAGAGCCACACAAATCTCTTCACTCACTCTCACTAATACATCCAACACACACATCAAAATTTATGTAAATTCAGCATAAAGTGTTAAAAACTGGAACTCACACTTCAACCAGTCTGGAATTGTGTCTTCATCAATCATGCCTCCTTCCTCGAGAACATCAATGTCAATATCTTTTGGAAGTTTGTCCCATGGTATGTACGAAACACCTAGGTCAACTTCCCAAAAATCTTTCCATTCTTTTCCTTTTACACCTTTGCCTGGTGCCCATGCTACCTATAAAACACAAAAGAGATCACCAAATTAACAAAAATAAACTATATATATGTATATATCACTCTCTCACATACTCTCACTCACACACACAAACACACACATATATATATACAAAGATATATAAGGAGAACCCAGAACCCCACCTTTGTATTCTACATAAGCCCCTAGTCCACTTAAAGGCACATACAGCCAGGCGGAGTCAACTGTAGTACCTTAGTATATACTTTATATTGGCTGGAGTACGAGTCCAGTAAATTATAAAACAAAAAGACTTGGCTTGCACACATGATCACTCTGACTTGCTTTCAATGCACCAATATGCATAGATAACTGTCAATTATTGTAAAACATTTGCAGCTGAAGAGACTGTAGCATTGCAGCTAGATATATATAATTGGTATATTTGAAAAGTATTTCAACTGTCTATATTTCTGTCAAGGATAGTAATTCATGTAATACTTGAAAGGTCGTGGCAATGACAACTTGTTTGTATTCTATATATTTTCGTTTTTCCAAATTTATTATTTTTCTTTCCTCATTTCATCAGTAGTAGCAGACGTCATAAGACGATAGTGCATCTTTTCCTTTTCACTGGGTTAGTAAACTAAAAACATCACCACCACAAGGCACAACATGGTGAAACAAAGAAAATAACAGAGGTCATCTTTAGCTGACGTGACAGACTGCTCGAAAACAATACGTTTTCAATAAGGAAACTTTTGACCAATACATAAGGAAGTACGACCTTTCTCGGGTATCACAACAGTTTGTGGCAGCACGATCATTTGTCAGCTGTCAGTCGGACAGCCTGCAACGAGTGATCACATTACTCACACCAACCAGCGCCCGCGACTTTAACTTTCTTTTGCATTTTGGATATTTCAGTTCAAATATCTATTAAATTAATTTTCCGTCGCTGCGAGGAGTCAATAGGGCACTGGGAGAGAAAAGTAACAATTCTCTCTCATCTTCGTAAATCTTGAAGTGAGAAATTTTGTTTTATGAAGTTTGCCAGTCTGTCTTTTTTTTTGTTCGTCAGATGCGAGTATCAATAGTTTGTTTTGCCGCGTCAACAATAAATCTCCAGTAAACATTTAACTTCTTCTTTTATTTATTGGCAATCCTGGTATCAACAAACTTTCATTACTATATAGTCAAAGTCTCCGAATCACACTGAGCTAGTTCGTTGGTGTTTACTGAGAACTACAACGAGAAACCTGTTACAAGACACTTCCCATCTCTCTTCAGTGGCAAATTTGTTACAATAATAACCTTCCACAGGCTACCTTCACCTCAACCCACTTGGCCACGAGAGGGAGGGCATAAGAAAGCTATGCTGAATCTTAGGCAACCATCTTTCACATCGTCACCAATGTAAGGGGAGGAAACAAAGTCACAAAGGCCAAGCTCAGTACCACCTGAGGACACCCAAAGTTTACCCCTACTAGCTGCATATTTGTTCAGCACTGGCTAAGCACTGGAGCCAGTGCTTACAAACCATACCATAATTATCATTTGGTATAATATTTTTGCCCTTAATGTCAATTGATACCCACTCGCCGATAATAGATAAATGTACCATAACTCCACTACAGCCACAACACAAAAATTGTTTAGAAAAAAGGCATTTCAAAATTAAAAAGTACAAACGAACAAACAATACAACAAAAACATTATCCTGATAAACTCTCAATAACAAATTGTTCAACCAATTCAAGTTTACTTTCATTGTAGAGGCAAATAACTGGAGCTAGTGTTTTTCTTGTTTTACATACTGTATTTAATTTTTTTTTTTTTTTACAAAAGTGAATATTTAATACTTTTTCTTCTCTGTTAACACCTAATGGCAACAAAAATAACATCTACACAACATATTTTTTGCAGTCGACAAGCTGCTCATAGTGCCATCAGTAAAGTGTCATTATGAAACCAACTAGTAATTTTTGTGAACCTGCTTCATGTCAGTTCTTGAGCCATACTTAGCTGAAATAGTTTCAAGTTTCTCTTCTCAAGTGATATTAGATTGCATGATAGATTTTTTAATATATAGCCTTAGAAAGAGCCCTTCGAAACAGAAATTTGAGGATTTCTGCCGTCAATGCATACTTGTCTGCAGCTACACTAAGACTGTTTCTTGTGTTTAGTTATATTCTTTCTTGTTTGTTGTGCCAAAATTCATTTCAGAAACATTAAAGATTACTCAGTGTACTGTTGAATAAAGCTTAATAATTCTACTTGTAAAACACAAAAACATGATTGAATGACATGCGAGGTTCACATATATGCTGGAAAGCTGCAACAAAAAGCAAAAATAAACACTTTTCAAAACTTCAACATTGACAGAACGTATTTTTTTTTTACACCTCAATGAATTTAACTGTTTGACATATTTCATAACAACAATTAGGATGGCATATTCCTGTACAATGACGTGATAGTCTTCAGAGATCAATTGAATCTGTTTGAAATATGCAATTGGTATGTAAAATAAATGTAGTTAAAAAAAATGTATCGCTAGGTAGCATTTAATGTTAACATATTTTGGAAATGCAAAACAATATTATACAAACATTAGTATCCTTTACTTAAAATAAACAGCATTATAAATAATTATCGAATTAGTGTTGTCGTAAGCTAGGATTCCAACCAAAAATAATAATTAATACTGTGCAGTGTGACATTTTTTTAATAGAAGTGCTGCAAATTGCTTTTGTATTAGTCATTAAATGTGTATTTCATTATAACTATTGTTTCTTCCGGAGTTCCACAAAGAAGTACTTTGGCTCTGCTACTCTTTAATATTTTTATAAATGATATTGTAGGCGTAATAAGGCTCTCGCAGGCACTTCTTTACGCTAACGATCTAAAGATTTATAGAAATGTTAAAGATGGTGGAGACTGTACGTTATTACAAACTGATATTGTAGCAATTCATGATTGTTTAGTAAATTCAATGGGACTCAACACAGAGAAGACAATATGCATCTCATTTACAAGAAAAACCAATCCAATTTATTATAAATATCATGTTAAAATGTGCTAATTAATAGAGTAGAACATATAAGAGATCTCAGAATTATATTTGACTCTAAATTATACTTTCACATACATGTAGATAATTTAATTAACAACACAAATCGTACTCTAGGTATAATAAAATTCATTACTTTTTCTGCTACTTCTTTCGATTCACTATTATGTCTCTATTATTCACTTATTAGATTCAAATTAGATTACTGTTCAGTAATATGGAATTATATCATCCTGACAGACTGCAATAGATTAGAAAATATACAAAAAAAAAAGTATTCAAATAGATTTCTAATAGATTTTCAACCAGTGTAGGATTTAATTACAATAATGCATTAGTTAGTTTTAATACCCAAACATTAAAAGAACGTCGTGAAATTAACAACGCATTATTTTTAATCAATGCATTTTTAGCATATATATCTTGTATAGCTGTTACGAATAACGTAGGCCTAAAAATCCAATGTATATTCATAGAACTCCATCTAACTTTTCTGCTTTAAAAAAAAAAAAAAAAAAAAAAAAAAAATTTAGTTAACAGGTGTGTTACTAATTTCAATAAAAATTTTTCAAAATTTGATCCTTTTTCAGGTAAGTAACTCACCTTTCTGAATCTATTTAAACATTACAGTAGTTAGTAATTTTGCTTTAGTAAACAGTTGTTTTCCTTAGACTATGTTATAAAGTAATTTGTATATAATTTTCAGAATCTTCTATCAGAATTTATTTTTATTTTTTAATTTATTTAATGTTTTTCCATTTTTGTGTCTTTCTATGTTGTGCTTGTCTTCATTGTTTGTGTTCGTCATGTGCTTAATGTCCGTTATTGTCTTATTATGTTATGTCTATATTTTTGTTATTTTGGAGTTTTGGTGTCATCCTGTCATAGGTAGTTTCTGTACTGTTGGATGGCACATAAAACCTGTTAATAAATAAATAATAAAATAAATTATCATACTTATTGCAAAAAAAGTATGTATTTTCACGTAAATTACAAGGCAATCCATTTTTGTATTCAACTGCAACCAAATATATTAAATATAACCTAAAAAAGTGCACAAATACGAGTCTCAATTGACTTGCGGATATCACTTACGCGAAAAAAGATTTTTGTGGCTCTTGGTACTAATTTCAGTGACTATAGTCTCAAAAGCAGACTATTGAATTGTAAATACTGTTCTCAAAACACGAATACGTGACAATGCACTCATCTGAGAATTACTTCTTCACGAGTCTCAAAAACTAATATATGTGACGTGTGCCGCCTTAAATGCCCCACTTAAGGTGCCATGAAAATCTTGTTACGTGTGACACCTGTGGAGTGCTAATGTTCCACGTTGGGCACTGCGACAAACTTTGACACACTACGCTTTAAGGAGGAATGCCACAAACACACTGGTTACGTGGCTGATGAAGTAAGAGGTGGTTACCGTGGTCAGTATTATGGTTAGCGTGACGTCTACTTGGAGTAATAGGTGAACAGTAAAAGCTGGACTGACATGTTTATAATGTCAACCATTATTGTTGTGAGGGAGTACTGTGTAGCACCCCTGTACACACGTGTCCAGTCTCTTAAAGTGCTGTGTATGACTAGCCAAAGGTGAAATGAAACAACGTTCAGATGAGGCGAAGTCGGAGTGTGCATTATAGCTGTGCAGAGCGTCACATGTCATGTGTTTATTTAACAAAATCTGTCAATTTGCTGCCATACGTCATCTACAATTCACAAACTAGACTGGATTGTATAACAATAACCAAGTCTACCACATTTTGTGCTCTCACTATTCATAATAAAAGTAAAAGGTGACTAGCTTTTGACATTTCTTGAATCTAACTACCAAGAGACAGTTACATAGTTATACAATATAACTTGAAAATATATTAACATTAGTCAGAGAATTCGAAATAACGGACTAAAGAAAATGCGGCCAATTCATAGCATGTTATCCTACAGAGAGGCAAAAATCATTTTTAACATCACACTTACAGTAATTGCTTTTCCCTGAAGTTTGTAGCTCTTCAGTTTCTGCAGTGCCCGGAATGCATCCTGACGGCGGTTCATGCACACAAATGCACATCCTCTTGGCGGAATAACGTCAATAGACACTATGTCTCCATACTCCCCAAATGTATCAGACAGTTCTTCCTGCTGAACTAGTTTGGACAAGTGGCCTACCCACAATGTTGTGCTGCACACTACAACACACAAAAATTAATGCATGTATTGGTATACCCACACAAAATTTGAGGATGTGACTTTAGTTAGTGAGCTATTACATTCACAATTTCCGATTTATATAATATAATAAATAAACTAAGTCAAGTAACATATACTAAAATAATGGGGTGTAAAATATAGAAACGGTGGGAAAGACTGCAAATGACAAACTTGCACAAACAAAATACACACACACAAGATATTTAACAAATGGTGACACATATACAAGAATATGAAATTTGGCACATAAAGGTGATGCATGACACATTTCAGCGCTTAGAAGCACAATCCAAATTTGCCGACTTCCCCCAATCTGAATAATGGCAATGGGCAAATTACTTCATTTACATGCCGTAATAGAGGCAGGAAACAAGGGACTTCCAGATGCTGACAGAGCCTCAGCACACTTCCAACCCATTGCTCCTATCTTTTACCGTCAGTCTGAATCTCCAAGAAACAGTCACGTCACCGCCCCTGCCCCAAAAATACACCACTCTACTTTGCCACACCCGCCAGAATGAATGTGCACAATTCAAACTTCATGCCGCTGTCGGGAGCAGGCCAATCAACTAGGAGTTACTGCCTCCTCGAGTGCCTCTGGACCAGATATTTCAACACCACGTGCCGAGCAGCTGGCAAGATAAGAACCCATAGCTCATGCATGTGATTTCACAAGCTCTACTCCCAAGAGGCGGGACTAACTCCCCCGCACCCCTCTGAGCACAGCAGAGATTAGTATAAAAGGGAGTGCCTACCGGGGACTAGACTGCCATACCTTACTTCTTGTATGCTTAAATTCCAATCCAGATAGGGTTGGGCTTTTTTGTAGGCTATTATAATCACTGATTATGACTGATGAATGATAAAATAGTACCTAATTGATTATTACTTACAAATACAGAAATTATTCATACTAAGTGTTATGACTTTCTACTTGTCCTCCTTCACAAGGATCTGGGTTATAAGGCTTGTTTTCTTTTTATCAATTCAAGTTTGAATCTTCTCAGTAAATTCCTTCTCTTCTTCCAAATCTTTCTGCATCTTTTTCAGTCCTTCAAGTATCCCTTGCACTACATGTACTTCAGCCATATCGTTATGTTTGATGGCAGTGTTAATCTGGCAAAGTTCTTCCTCAGCTTTCATTTTCATTTCTTCCTCTTTCTTTTTCATTTGAAGATTCTTTTCCATGTTTTGTATTCCAGTTTTTTCTGCATCAAGTTTCTTCTTTGCTTGTTCATTAGCCAGTTTCTCATCCTCTTCCAGCTATTTCTTTTTCTCTTTTTCAAATTCTTTTTTTCCTTTTATTTTCTAAATATGTCTCATAATTATGACCAGCACATCTTGCTTGTTTGAGGAGCCCGAAAGTTATGGGTACAAACTCTAGTTTATTGCAGTATTTCTTCTTACATGACAAGATGGTCAATTTAGCATCTAGCGCGTTCTTGAACTCATTGTAGCACAATCTGCAAGTAAACGGCCAGATAAAGAAAAACCTCGCTCAACATCTGCACTGCCATGACTTAAAGACAAGCATGCCTTTACTAATGTAGCTACACTTAGGTAATTTGAGAAAAACTGTCTCCAGTAGCAGTCGATACAGTGATCTTTCAGTTGTGAGATTTCGCCTTCAACCTACAGCAATTTCCATTCATCAAAAAGTACTCCGGTATCAGTATTTATTAGTACAAGGTTTCCCAACTTGGCGACGTAAATGCTGATGTCACTTGATGAAATATAATCAGGATGACGGCAAATCAGATACTTCAAAATATCTTTAGAGATAGTAGTAACACAGAATATGTTTGTAGGCGGCTATGTAGTGATATTTAGCACTCTTCTTGAAAGTTAATGTTTGCTTCTCTATCAAATTCTTCAAGATTTCGCTAGTTCCCTGTCCGCACTAACTTGTAAAATTGGTATGAAGTTGCTGTTGTCTGCAATAATACTTTCATCAAGAATTTAAAACGAAGACACAATATCCTTCTTAGCAAAAACTTCCAATACTGGTGACTGCATTTCATACCCCACAGTCCTGCAAAATAAAATACTGCAACCACCTGGGTTATAAACCGGCTGGAGCATATACTGGACCCTTAGATATGCTTCATAGGGACTCAAATTTATGCCATTTTCTAAATTTATGCCTGTAATGTGATATTAAAGCAGGCACATACATAGATTTGTTACTAAAAATAACCACATGAATAAAAGTTATTTTCATAAAAAGATATGTATTTATTTTGAAATGTTATAACAGACAAAAAAAAGTAATTGAAATAATTAAGTGAAAAAAAAAAAATTAAATCATTTCCTACAAAATTCTACAATGTATATTGTACAAAATCTACTATATCAGTCCTTATTTGTATATAATAACATTTCTTGTTTGTAAAGATTTGGAATAATCTGTGTAAGAAAGTATGGAGTAAATGGATTATGTTATACAGCTCAGCTCAAATGGAATAAGAAAATAATTAAGTTTACAAAATATTAATTACCATTTATGGTATAATATATTTCCATTGCCAGAGTAGAGAAGCACGAGGAAAATGGAAGTAGTTTGCCAAATAATTTCTTAAAGTAGCCACCGAAGAACCTTTGTCTAATACCAGTTGTCTTGACATGATGGTAGCTACTCTCCCCATTCTACTATCCTCGCCAACGTCTGTAGTCGATTCCCTGTAGTTTTTGTACAACATTGTGAAGAACACAAGCAGATTTTACAATGAAATTAATTGTTTCAGCATTTTGACTTCGTATGCACCCATTTAAAACTGTGAACTTTTCTGCTGCCATCCCAAAGGTACATTCAATAGTTTTCCTTCCCCGACTCAATCTGAAATTAAAGATCCTTTTTCCACTATCTAGGGTTCTTTGTGAATAAGGCCTCATCATATAGTGTGATAATGGAAATGCTTCATCTCCTACAAAGTAGTACGGCAAAGGACTTTTAGTTTCGTCGTATTCCAACGGGGAAGGCGTAGGAGTGTCTAAACCCCCATGGGTCATCCAGAATTTCATTGCACTGGTGTTGAAAATACCTCCATCACTGTTTCGACCGGTGTAACCTGGTTCGGTCATTGTGAAAAGCCAGTCAGCATCACAGCACGCCAATAGAACTGTAGAATGGAAGAACTTGTAGTTGTAGTTTTGAGGACCAGTATTAGGGAATTTCTCTATTCGGATGTGTTTACCGTCCACAGCTCCAATACAGTTGGAAAGGTCCCATATAATCTCAAAAGACCCACAATTGTTTTCCACTCATTTATTGTACGTACTGGCATATAAACCACTTTTAATACGTCCCAGATTAATTTGGTAGTTTCCTCTGTTGCAAAATATGAGGAAAGTAAGTAATACAAACTAACATTCTGTACCCAAGTACCTGTAAAGTTATAAAATATGCAAATGGGAAGAAATTGATTTGCCACAAATAATATAGGCACATTTAATTTTCAGCTTAACAACTTTATTTTGTAAATGAAATATTTAACATTAGTTGTTTCATTCAACAATGAAATAAGGCTGTATGATTCAAATCTCACATTTAATCGTAATGTTCAATATCAACATATGGATTGTGCATTATAATTGTATGAAATATTCAAACTACAACTAAAATATGGTCAAAATAAGGTTTAGAGAGCTACTAAAGTAGTCACAGCAACGTTTCTGGTGAAAGCAATTTATACATTTACATTATTTTCCAATTGATTAAAATTGTTTTGCCATTTGATGAATATAGTTTTATCACTCGGAGAATACGTGCTTTACGATACTCGCTCCTGTTATTCCTGTCCTCCGCTAGACCTCACATGGGGCAGTCAGCCTCACGCTGAAAAGTTGCACTTATGTTCCTTGTAATGAAATATACCATCATTTATTTCGTACAATAAACTGAATTTGTATATTTCAGCTGCCAAGTTCAAGGAAAAATGGCGAAATCTCCATACAGTTTTCATTCGTAAAATGAAACCTCCACCCAGTGGATCAGGGAAACAAAAAAAAAAGGCCTACTATTTGGAACAAGCAATGCAGTTCTGGGTGTCATTTATAAACGCCTTGGCTCCACCCTCAACCAGAAATTTGCCATAAATACCACAAAGTTTAAGAAAATCCAAAAAGACTTGATAATGTCTAGACGATTCACTAGAACCAGTGCAACCTTCACAAGCACCACCGTTACAACACCACTTCTTGCACAACCACCCTACCCTCCAACATTGACTAATTGAACAGGACAACCCCAACAGAGCACACAACACCACTTCTTGCACAACCACCCTACCCTCCAACATTGACTAATTGAACAGGACAACCCCAACAGAGCACACAACACCACTTCTTGCACAACCATCCTACCCTCCAACATTGACTAATTGAACAGGACAACCCCAACAGAGCACACAACACCACTTCTTGCACAACCATCCTACCCTCCAACATTGACTAATTGAACAGGACAACCCCAACAGAGCACACAACACCACTTCTTGCGCAACCACCCTACCCTCCAACATTGACTAATTGAACAGGACAACCCCAACAGAGTAATCATACTCCGGCACAGTCCTCACTTACTGGCACTAAGAGAAGCTTGTCACACAGGAGTAAATCTGCAGTGGCAGCAGATATGTGTGCCGCCAAATATTTCAAGGCCAAACAAGCAAAATTGGACAGTACTGCATTCAACGCTGCTATTAGTTTTGACAACACTGACAGGGTAACGGTAAAAAACCTGTTTTTACTAAGTTTGTTACCTGAATTGGTAGAATTTAATGACTCAAATGAAATAATTAAAATGCAGAGTTTCCAACGTTATATATGAATTATCTACCACATCACAGTTACACAATGGTCAAACAGCTATCACACTTCTCTCGCCCCAAACAACACCCACGCGTAACTCTGAAATTTTACATTCCTCTAGAAAGTCACATACCTCAGGAATTTCACCAGTTTCAGAGACATTACAGCAGCAAACATTGCCTTCATCACTGTTGCCATCAACAACACATCAATTTTATACTGACTTTGCAGAGATTCTCAACGATTACAATGTGTGAAAATTGTTTCTCGTAGCTACATTCCTTACGATAAGCAAATTTTTTTTGGTACCACAATAATGTATCACTATTATGAATAAATTAACCGTACCTCAGAGTTATTAATATTCTTTCTTCTGCAGTCACACATTCCCTCATATTTGTATCAATCTTCTGTATGGCAGGAACTACCAACTTTACCAGTTCCAGGTAAGCATGTTTAGACATTCTGTAAAATGTTATTAACTTAGTGTCTGTTGGTTCAATTGTTCTGCTGCTACAAACAGCCTGCACTTGATATTTATTTCTATATATTAATGTCACCAATATTCCCTTTGTGCTGCTCTTCGTCGTCAACAGTATTGATAATAGTTAACCACGTCTTCATCACCTGAACTACTTGGCATTTTGCTAAACGTTGCAACAACAGGTAGGAAACTGTCGCCTGATTGTGATTCCGTAGCGCCAGTGTGCAGACACAGCACATCAATCAATTGCAAACCAGTTGTACACTAGTTTCATGTGCAACTGGTTTGAAACTTGGGTTGCAAAACAGTCAATCAGTGTGCGGAGGGCCTTACTGTAGTTTCTGCCGAATTGATTTTTAGAATGTTTGATTGCATAATTAACTGCCTGCTGGAATGATATCCAATAGTATCACCAACAGAATCAAATAAGATGTTAATGAAAATGACACTTGATTAGTTTATCAGGAAACATTTTGAATTAATCTGGATGTTAAAGTTTTGATAGGGCAGGATAAGTTACAAAGTACGAACAGCTACATTTTCATCACATTTTATTCTTTCAGTAAAGTTGAAAGTTTCTATGTTTTAATGATTTTAATGTTATTTCCATACAAATTAAATATTCCACTGCTGCATCAAAACTATATGCAATTCAAAATGATAATGGTCTCGTAAAGAGGAACTGCAAAGCAGTGCCATCTTGTGGAAGACCAACTAAAGACATCCCCCCACGCCTTTTTTCCACAAACTATATACACAGAACCCCAGCTATAATTTTCTGCACTAAAAACTAGACTGCAGTTAGCTAACATCACAGTACCAGTGCCTGCCATGAAATAAAACAAAAATTAAAAGGTGAAAAAAACTGTGTGCGTTGGATGTATAGCATTTGTTTACAAACATCTGTTTTCTTCACAAGTTATTATTTACAATGAAGATAATATTTGTGTTTTGATGGTTATCTGTGTTCACCTCCGCAGCTCTGACAAAATAATTGAAACTAGAACATGCCAACCTTTTAAAATATTGTTTCATGAATCAATAACGCCTTATTTCCAAGCAAACTCTAAACAAACTGTCTCACTGGGCATGGCATCATGGGCAGATTTACGGCCTGGTTTTTATGTTCATCCTGACAGTAATGGGTGCTCATATATATATATATGGTTTTGAGGTTCTACTGGAGTGTAGATATTGATTTACTCCCCTTCTATCAGCTACAGGAAAATATATATAATTTCCTACCACTCTCTTGCTGCTTGCAAATTTTTTTGACATCTAGTTTTTTTCTTATCTATGAAAGACATTTAGTAGCACCTTTATAGCTATCCCAGCAAGGAAATTGGTTTCTTGGTACTGAATTGTCGGAAAAGAGCAATTTATTTCAGTATAAATTTTGAACCTTGAATAAACTTGAAGAAACTTCAGAAACGTGTTTCATTATATTCGCAATATGTGTTGCAATTCTGAATGCTTAAATAAATGTGTCTATGTGTTATGTGGTATTTACACAATTCCCAGTTTACGAGTTAATACCTTGATATGTATGTCACTCGTTTTGAAACACTAAAGCCATGGAAATGATTTACACTACATGTGAAACAATACTTGAGTGTTAGCAATACGTTAAACCAGTATATAAAGTCTGTACAAACAGGGTACATTGTATGAGCTGATATATTAAAAGGTAAGTACTAGCTTCCACGACTAACCTTCAAAAATAATAAATTTGGGGGAAAGTTAAATTCTGCATTAAATGTTTGGAAGCGGTTTCATGACATAACGTAATTGTAATTAGCTAGGTATTGTGTTGTTAGTATTCTGGTGGAGTTATATTCATATCAGTGTAGACACTAGAATTTTATAAGCAAAATGAGATTTTTTTCATAAGTAAAGCAGTAGGCCTTAGGAAACATTAGTGTTATGTGCTTTAAAAACTATGTGGTACAACGAATTTTCACAAAACTTGCAACGAGTGACAATCATTACTACGGAAGTATGCTGCAAAAATTTGGATCAATTCTGTTCAGTCATTGACAATTGTTTTAGTTACTCATAAGGTAATAGCAACGTCCACCATTTGCTTGTGCATAGTTTTGTATTACATATTGATTTGTGAGGTATTTATGCAATATATTTCTACTTGGAATTGCTGTTAAACATAATTTTTAGGTCATTTAAAAATTGCTTAATGAACATTGTCTTCTGTATGAAGCTTACATCAATATTCACAAACCTGTACTATTTACTGAAATTTATGTGTATATGTTTATACTACTACGTTAATCATAATAGTTATTACTTTTTGTTGTGTATTTAATGAGTATTCAGTGGACACATGAGCCAGCTGAAAGTCACACAGCAGTATTTATTTTGATACGTACATGAAAAGATATGCAACCAAGCAGTTGAAAGTAGAAACTCAAAAGTGCTCACTTTATTGTGAACAGCTTTTATCAATTTGCAAGTAAAATCTTTTACTTTTATTTATTTTTAACTGTACTTTAATACAAACCTAGTTATTTCAAAATGCCAAAATTATGACCCCTTCAGGTTTGTATTAATGAGGTTTCACTGTACTACCTTTGTAGTGTAAATTAACTGGCCTTCCAACTGTAAACTACTGTAACATGCATTAATGAAGCTTCCAATTGTAAACAGCCAACGAAAAACTCCACAACACCAAACAATTCCAAAAATTTATCCCAGCACTCAAGATACTTGTAGTAAATAGCTTCCAATATTTACACCCAGCTGGTTGAAATGACTTTAATTTCATGTTAATTCAAACCACACAACGTTTGGCATGCACATAGGTTTTTTTCCCCCCTTCCTCCAGCTGTTCTCAAGCTAATGCTTACTGTCTCTTCCAAGTGTTTCACTGTAATTTCCTCCTTGTATTTCGGTCTTCCAGATACAAACTATTATGCAAATGACAATATAGCTATGCATTAAGAGTTCCGCATGTCTAGCGCTTTAACTGCGTTGCAGAATGTTTGAAATCCTGTTTTTTTTTTTAAACATAACTATTAAATGTGAGCTCAGTATGTTTACCTACGAAAATACACCATACTCCAGATGAAGAAGGAATGGTATTCTAAAGTTACCATGCATGCTGTAAATATTGTTTTGGAGACATCTAATATAGTCAAAAATATAAAAAAATGGCTTTTTCAGATTGCCATATTTTAAAATACACTAGTCAGACATGAGTCAAACTAGGATAGGAGCATACATTCAACTTTGCTACAAACTTTTCATCAATAAAATGATATGGTCACTGCTGGAAGCCTTATAGGTACACGCAGCACAAGAACATGGCATGCCAGTTAAGAGCCCTGCACATAGCTGTGATGTCACTCTAGTAATGCATGCCAGTGAAACCCTTATAGCAGCTAGCATATTTCTTTGCCAAAAAAGTAGAAAATTATGCAGGTAGGCAGGACCCTTAATGTGTCAGAATTTGTGAATTTGTGAATTTCAGACTTTGGAATGTTTAGGTCTTAATATTTTTGGTTGGCATTTTTATAGTGTACTTTCTTGCATTCACAGTCAGTGTCTAGGTTTGTGAGGGACAAAATTAGGTCTGGTTCCAGTGCTGCCAAATGAAAATTTGCTATAAGATGTAAGTCGCACACTTCTACCCTGCCAAAAGCTGCTGCTTGCCAGCTTAGGCGCTTTGTCTTGCACACCATGGAATATCCTTGTGAATTTATACTTTTATGTCATCTTTGTAACTGCTTGTGATTTGTTAGTGATGAACGAATATGATGTAATACCATTTAGATCATTCTCGAGGTTACTTGACCTGTGGCTCTAGGCACAGGATTCACAGGGAGAGGGAGTCAGGTGACATACGTGTTGTTCGGAAATTAAATGCCCAAGCTAGGGAGGTGATTCCTGATAAAAGTCGAAAATATTTAGGATACCGTACACCTGAACGGAATATTAAAGGACATATGAGACTGTGAATATCGGGTTTAGAAAATGTATTTTCGTAGAATGCCTTGTACAACACCTACAACCTGGGATTGTCTGAACCTCTGTATTTGTCATCTGCTGAGAGCTCCTGATTGACTGCTGGATGGATGCTGCTGCAGCCAACCCTCCTGCATCAGTGTCCAATGTGTGGTGGAATTCTTAGGCGCTGAGCTGTGTCCAGCCTGCCAGTGACTCTTAGTGTGGACGTGTTGTTTTCAAGTGGACTTTCCCCTGAGGGATTTATCATGAATATTAATCGCTTTGATGAACTTTCGTCACCTGTGAATAACATTGAAGTGAAACATTGACATTTTCGACGGACTAATGGGTGTATCTTTATTCTTTCTTCGATGTGAACTTTCCCTTAAAAAAATGGCATGAACTATCTTCAAGACTGTTCGAATATCATTTTGAAACTCGTAATCTATTGTTCTCTACTGTGCTGTACTGTATACTTCTTCTGGATTCTTCAGTGTGGTGTATGTGTATTATGACTTTTTTTTAAGCACTGGACATGTTTAGCAGGGAGGGTTGTGCAGCTTAGAGCGCGCTGCGAATATTAAAGACTGGTTGCTCCGGCCTCATCACCTCCTTGGGAACCCTCCCTCTCTTGTTTCCCGCCCATCTCTTAGTATTCCCCTACTTCTGAGCATGCACAGTCATGCTGCCCTATGATTGGTTCAAGTTTAAACCCGAGTAGAGAGCTGAAGTGCTTTGTACACCTTCTGGCATTTCTTCCTAGGTCAGCACAGAGGCTTGTTACTGAATATTTCTGCTCCAATCCCAGGCTATGGGAAATTATTGTATCATATTGCACCATGGGAGTTTTCAGCTAAGGTGTAGCTGAGGCGCACAATTTTTGATGAGGGTCAATTCTAAATAAAAGGTGGGTAGCAGAGTGAGTTATAGTTGCTTTAATTGACTTAATTCTATTCTTGAAGCCCGCAAGCTTATATGTTTGGAGGTTTCGAGTCTCAGCTTGTTCAAGTATGATGTCGGTTAAATGGCACACTGCTTTAACACGGTTTGTAGCTGACTAAATGTTTTACATTTGGGCTTGATTATTTACTGGGTAAAGTTTGCTTGGAAAATTGATGGTGCATTTGATGGGTACCGCACCAACTTCTCTCGGTAAGGCCAACTAAGAGTAGCCCACCTGTTACTTGTTGACAAACAAATTTTTTTTTGGGGAACACTGTATCTTAATTAATTATTTTAATAGTGTTGTATCATATTTTCGCTCTGTCTGCTATGAATGGCCCCAGGAAGGTGACCAGCAGAGAAGACTGTGAAATTTTTTAAATTGTATTCTCAGTAAAAGGACTGAGGATGTGTTCCTCTGTTAAGCATTTGCATTTAACTGAAATTGTGGAGTTTCGAATCTTTTTAATTATTTTAATGATTTCGTGGCTCCTTGTGTGAGAGCCCACGTCTGCTTTAGTGTGTGTTTTTAATTATTTTTTTATGAATTCCAGAAAAGTACATGTGATGATTAACAGCGAAATAAATTAGTTATTAAATTGAACATCTGATTTACTACTAATGGTAAACAGACCACAAAGCCAGCAGCAGAAAGGTGACTTATGCTTTCCATCTTGCAGACACACATGCATAATGCTGGCCTTCTCGGTCCATCCACATTGTTAGGCTTGAGGAAGGGGTACGTCAGGACATCAAAGACAAACCCTCCACTAGAATACATTCCATAGTGTGCCAAATGGGCGTGTCCCATTCGACCGTGTGGGACATACTGCAGGTACATTACCACCATCCCTACTGCTGTCAGAAAGTACAAGGTACTCAGTGAAAATAGGTTTACAAAACCCGATTTTTACACGCTCATATCTCCTTTAATATTCCATTTAGGCAAGTAGGTATATGGAGTCATATTACACACGCATGCATGCATGCATGCACACACACACTCTTTACTTTACTTTTCATAATGAATCACCTTTCGTAGTTTTAGTGTTTAATTTCTGAACATCCTGTATGTAGGACAGAGCAAGCTCGGATAGCAGAACTACAGGGCCAGCATTAAGAATATTTGACCGGCAGCGAACGAGGAGACTTTGCCAAGAATATGTTACAGAGTATATGATGGATGTTAGGTACAAGACCCTGACGTAGTTAAAGTATGAGAGAAATTTATCAGAGCAGAGTGGGAACTTTTAACTTTTTCTATACAGTGTTTGTACTTAGTTATGCAATGGGGAGTTGCATCTAGAAAGGCAGTGGTAAAGAGTTACTGTGGGAAAAATACTTGTACTCTCCTGTAAAGGATGGGACTTGTAGACACATTCTGAGATGATAATTTACAGAAGAGCAGTAGAGTCAAGGTGGTCCTGGGATAACAAGGAAGCTGCAAACAATAGTCTGAATTGGACAATTGATGCTTTGGACTTGGAGGTCTGTGAAAGCAATAACAACTGTTCATGTTACACTGAGCACTTTTGAAAGCCCTGCTTAAGATCTACTTGTATGCACTGACCACTAGGCCCTCACTGTCCTCTCCAAGAACTTTGAGTTCTCCAGTGGCTGCCGCCACCATCTACCAGAGGCTTGTACCACATCTTGGCAATGATGTCACCAGAAGCTTTGTCTACCTGAAGATATCGAACATGACTTAACACTTGATGTTGTGACCTCCTGTTCTTCAGCTGCCACTACTTGATGGTAGTGGTCCCTCAGTTAAATATAGGGCCTCTTCTAGGCAACCCCAGTTACTGCTAGTTGCTAACAATTTCCCTTGTACTTCAGTAAAGCTAACAATTTCCCTTGTACTTCAGTAGCCTAGGAGCGGGTCACCTTCATTCGTTAATGAGTAGGTTAAGTACTTCCGCAGTACAGACTTATTGGTAGCACGTACAAGTCACCTAGGTGTTTATTTGTTACATAAATACCTGAGTTTAAAACATATCCATGAGTTCCTCGTAGTGCTTTAGACTATCTCACCAGTATTGACCGACGAGTGGTAAGCAATCAGCAGAGCTCCAACCACTAGGTCATACCCCATAGAGGCGGGACAACCAACTCCAACTGCCTCTCTCACCAGAGCACCTAGCAAAGGTGCTGGCAGAGATAACCTGCGGGTGACTGGAGACCTACATTTGTGGTTACACCTGGCAGTGGCAGGAAGGCTGCCTATGACCCACGACTTCAGGTGCTTGCAATGTTAGGCAGTCAGGGAGTGCACCGCCAGTCATTGTCGGCATTACACTATAAAGTCAGGGATTGATTGTTGATTGCTTGTCATTAACAGGAAATCTGGTACGCTATCAGTCTACGCCATTCCACAGCAAGCACGGAGCTCAAAGAGCAGTTAAGAAAGCAGAGTTCAGTGCTGCCAAGCAGGTCTGTGCGGCAAACCTCGTTACGCCAGGAGTCGGCACTACTACGGGGCAGGCCCAAGCCGCCCGTTGTGCCGCAAGACCAACGTCATCCGTTGGAACATTGGTGTTTCACTCTAACCCAGTACGCACTGGCTACGACGTGCATTCAGTAATCCGAGCCCTATTCAACGGGAGCGACACTAGGATCAGGAGAGCTAACCCGCACATTGGCAGCTGGGCCAGCACAGAGTGGAACCGCAGCCATCACGCAGACCACTACAGGAACCTGACCTCCACCACGTCCAGCAGAACCAAGGACACTATATGCTCCACCTATATTACGGTAACCCCACCAACTAAGAACACCCCACCATGCTCTGGTAAGTCAACCTTGCCCCACAGGATCACTGTTGTTGTGTGGCACATTACCAAGACCTAGTGTGACAAAATATATTTCTAGTAGACAGCTTACGAGGCAGACTCTAGTATCTAGTAAGAAGGGGAACTAGTAACACTAGAAGTGCAGTGCGACTGATCTAGCGCAAAAGTCTCTTGCCAACTTAAGATAAAGCAACACGCATCACTACTTTCCCCCCATCGTTACCAACTTTACTGGGCGCATGTTACTTAGCGCGTCATTCAAATATATGTAGGTAGGGGCAGTGAAAATTTTTTAATGTTGATTTCAAAAGTGCTCATTTTATCATGGGCAGCCTTTAATCAGACAAGCATTACAGGCATCACAAAGTGTCTTTGTGGGGTGAATATCCCTGGCTCTGCCCTCACTTGAGAGTGCGATCCTATTGGTGAAGCACTATAGACTCCTGCAGGGTCAGGTGAGAAGAGTATACTTTGCTTCTGGACTGTTGTGTGGATGTGAGATCTTTACATCAGTGGGCACTATCTACACCCACAGGTGTTAGGTGAGGGGAGTACCCTCTGCTCCAGGACTGATGATGTGAATGAGATTATGGTGAGAGACAAAAACAGGAGAAAGATTAGGAACTTTAAATTTATTGTTTAGAGATTGTTTAAATAAAAATTGAAAATAATATGTGCGAGATATTTATAATGTTATTTTCTGTCAATTTTCAGTCAGATAAATTTTACAATTGTTATAGAATGAAAAATTGTTTCAACATTTTTGTAAACTAAACTTTGTGACACTTGTGAAAGACAAAAGAATGTTTTATTTCCACAATTATATTGGAAATTATAACTTTGTCTTGGTCATCTGTATTTACTCTCCACCAACCTTGGAAAGCAAATTAGTGTCAAAAGTACTCTTCGTGGTTTAGTATGAAAGTTTTGGAATTAAAGATTCCAATCCCAGTTGCTATTGTGGGTACGATTAGCCAGGGTTGAGATGGGAAGTTGTCATGAATGATGAAGGAGGGGAGAATACACCAAAATAGTTTCTAAGCTTAATATGATTTACGAAGTAATATGTCCCATAACGATATCACAACCATACAATGTCAATGAAAAATCACAATTGTACAAAGTCGGATACATCATCTATCTAATCATAATAGTCAACTCTCCGCAACTTACACCACGCTAACTTAGAAATTAAGTCAAAATGTATTCTTTCCTGAATTATAATTCCTTTCACACGTATAAAGACCAGTAATGACTTTCAAAAAACACTGCACAGTGCCACCTATCACAGTGCTGTGCTTTGCCATGCTTAAGTTTAAGCAAGGTACGCAATTTGGCTAACCATCCAGCCTACACCCACGTGCATGATTTTACTGGATATAGAACGAGACAAGACAGAAAGAAGCACAAGGGCCTGGTGATGCTACGTAAAGTGCTATAACTGTGAGCCTACATTTTAAGCCATAAGCTTATCTCTGCCAATGAATAGTCCATTTAAAAGCTCACAGAAATCCTCCAACAATATTGTAACTTATCGGTTGGCTATCTGCATGCACCATACCCTTTTATTACTCCACCGGTCTTACTGGCCAACTAATTCAGCACAGCGATGCTTAAAGACTTTCTGCTGCAACTTATCTTTGGCATTATTCAAACGCTCGTCTCAGAGTCGAGAAATTTCTCCATCCCTGAATACATACTATTGAGTCTTGCCACATCAAATGTGGTGTAAGAAAGAAACCTCAATTACCCTAACTCAGTCCCTTAATGAGTTAGGGTGGCTGGGTTTGCTACAAAATACCAGATTTTCCAGCCAAAAATAAAAAGGTTTAAAGGCATTTTTGCATACTGTACACAAAGACCATACATTATGAAATGCGATTGAAATAAAATGTATGAAACTTGCAGTATCTGAACATCATCTACACCACAAAGAGTATTGTTTACTTGACATAACACTAATTATTTTTCTGTACTCAAACGTTTTAAGACCAATTCCTTACACAGAAAAAGGTTTGTCTATACACAAATTGTAGTATGTTAAATTCTATTACAGGCTTAAAGTTCTAGGATTATTTACGTTTCCCTAACATTTTTATGTTTTTCATGTTATCTAGTCCTATAGCAACCCCGAATCCATAGTAAAAAAGGTTAAGCATGCACGAGGTGTTTGCTCGCCTCAGGCATAAGTAGAAGATGATGTGAAAACGTGAGATATTGCCAGTTGCCATACAACCACACAAGTGACGAGTCGCACCTTAAGGAGTGCATCCACAGATGGGGACATTATTTGGCAAAGTCCTGTTGTATGTAGATTTGTGATCCAGCATCCACTCATCCTACCACCAATGTTATATACTCACCAGCACCTGCTAACTGGTAGTGAATGCTGCTGATAGCACACAAAAGGACGCAAGGACTCCCCAGTTCTCAAGTGAAAATTTTAACGACCCATGTCCAACAGCAACCCTTCAGAGAATGTGTACCCGTGTATTCAGCACCTAGAGAAAGTTGGGCAACAATTCTTGACCCATGGCCATCCACTAAGTGCACACCATTGAGAAACTGCAGCACTATGGGTACCACTCAATGATAAGTCAGGATATCCATTCTTATATGACAATGGCTACATGGACATAACAGCCACTGACAATACTTGGCAACCGTGCTTGGCAACCAAGACTGGCCCATCCCCAAACCAACCCCTGCAGTTGACTAGTGTCTCCCAGCATGATTAATCAAGCTTATCCTGCAAATGAGATCTCTCAACAGGCATCCCTGTTAGATAGCAGCCTGACTCAGACATTGTTTCTCCCATACAATTGTGTACAGAATTTATTTTGCGCATCCACCCTCAAGAATAAATCACATTTCTACTAGGGATTAGGTCCAGTTCTAAAAATGCAGGATATACTAGCCATCAGAGGAAGTCCATTATCGTTTCTGTACAAAAGATACATCAGTTTGATGCAGTTACTGAAAAGAAATAATCCAAATCATAAACAACTCAAGTAACTAAAAAACACCAACTATACTCTTGCAAGGTTCATAAAAGTCATAAATACGGATACTTACGGCCTGCTATTCATCAATCCACATTCCCTTTTGTTAACATTTAACACAACACGAAACACTTCAGTTTATGAAAATTTAAATTTATTTCTGCTATGGATACCAAACACAACAAACACATTTCAAACCAAGAACATGTATGACCTTTCTATAACGCCCAAGTCAGAAAAAAACAAGGATGACTCAAACCAAAATCAATTTTATTCTTGCAAGATTTCGGAAAGACAGAAACATTGATATTTATGTCTTGCTGTTCATCTTGCGGCATTCTAATTCTAAGCGAATATCAAAATAAAACATAACACTGTTGAACCAAAAGGTGCTGGGCCAATATTTTTATTCATTTTGCAACTGCAAATTAACTTATTTTGGGAGAAAGAAAGAAGGAGAATACTTGAAGCTGTCATAACAGGGGCAATTATGTGGGTACAGGCATGTCCCATAAGTTCTGAGTCACAAGAGACTTTTACTCCTTGCTAGAGATCAGTCACACTACTGAGAGAAACTCATTTCCTTTTCTTACTGGGGACTAGTGTCGGCCTAGTAGGCTGTCTACTAGGTATGTAGTTGCTGACGACACTAGGTCTGGCATCGTGCCTCACAAGAACAGTGGCCCTCTGGGGCAAGGTAGACCTTCCAGAGCTCGGCGGGGTGTTCTTCGTTGGTGGCGTTGTTGTGGGGTAGGAATTTCATGCAGATTCCTTGGTTCTGCTGGACGTGATGGAGGTCAGGTAGCGTTAGAAGTCTGCGTGGCGACGGTGGTTCCACTCTGCACTGGCCCGGCTGCCGATGAGTGGATTGGCCCTCCAGAGCCTGATGCCAATACCGTTGATTAGGGCCATACTTCCGTGTGCACGTTGTAGCCGGTAGGTACCGGGTTATAGTGCAACACGTAAATTCCCACAGCGAGGTCGCTTTCGGATAAGACACGCAGCTTGGGACTGCACCCTCAGAGAGGCGAATCGAGGTTTAACGCACAACCTAATTGGCAGCTCTAAACTTTGAATTATTAACTGCTCTTTGAGCTCTGTGATTGCTGTGGAATGCCATAGGCTGATAGTGTATTAGATTTCCTGTAGATGACAAGCAACCAACAATCCCTGACATAAAATATAAACCCAACTATGGCATGCGGTGCGCTCCTGATTGCCAAACAGTACAGTACTGGAGTAGTCGATCGTAGAACACCTTCCTGCCACCAGCAGCTGTAACCACAAACGTAGGACATGTAATCCACCCACTGCTATCTCTGCCAACCCCTTGGCTAGATGCTCCGGTTATACATACAACAGGGGATTGCTGTTCCGCCTCTGTGAGGTGTTTCCTAGTGGTTGGGGTTCTACCATTCTGAACACACAGGTAAACAGAAAAGGTGGCCATCAAAATGAGGTATGTGTGCAACAGACAGGTCCCTGAAGGGGGACTGACGTTCGATTCTTGGTTCAACTCTGTCGATTTCTCACCACTCGTCGGTCAAATATTGGTAGTAGATGGGCTATAGAACTACAACAAAGAACTTGTGGATACGTTTAAGATCAAATATTTATTTACACAATAACTACCGACATGACTCGTACTTGTTACCAATATTTCTGTGCTGCGGAAATACTTATACCTGCTCATTAACGGACGATGGAGTCCCGCTAAATGGCTACTGAAGAATTAGGGCAATAATTGGCTTCACTATCGCAACTAGCACTAACTGCATTTGCCTAGGAGAGGTCCTAACCTTAACTGAAGAGCCACTACCATCAAATAGTGGCAGCTGAAGAACCAGGAGCTCACAACAACTGAAGCGTTAAGTCGCGTTCGATGTCTTCAGGTAGAAGAAGCTTCTGGTGACCTCAATGTTAAGAGGTCGTAGAAGACTCTGGTAAGTGGTGGCTGCAGCCACTGGAGAACTCTAAAGTTCTTGGAGAGGACAGTGAGAGCCTAGCGGTCAGTAGATACTTCCAGCACAAGAAATGTTGAGTCAAGCTACTGGAGATCATAACTCCCCACCTCAGCCGTGCACTTCCTTATGTATTGTTCCTCTGGAGTGCGCTGACAGCTCGGAGTGGGTGGGGTGACATGCCTGGAGTGCACGGGGTGAGAGAACTACCCACCCTCTTGCGCTCGTGGTATAGCCTCAGACGCTTGGCGATGCCCGGTTGCCTACAGCGTTGTGGCGATACTCCGTCTGCCGGGTGCGTCAAAGGAGGTTTTAATGCGAAGTGTTGCCGCTTAATATACCTTTCGATACCATTATTCTGAAGTGCGTTTGGGTTGAACTTACTCTCTACCCATTCCTAACATGTCGTGTATGGTTTGTCCCTTCATGTGAGTACACACTCTTGGTAGATGGTGAATGGCAGTTCGGGAACAGTCTGGGAAACCAAGTTACTTCAATGTCTCTGGCGAGAACACTTCCTGTTAGACATCTGGCAGTTGGTTCCTGTGGTTGGTAGTTGCACCTGGATGAGCTGCAGTAGTCTATAATATAATGGTCTAAGCGGCACGCGTCAACATAATAGTATGGTTACAGAAAACAACAAATTACTGTACCACATCAAGCATGTATTGGTGGGGACCAACACCTGCAGGATGCACTTCATATGGTGTAGAACCACCCACAGCATGGAGACAGAAGACGATTAGATCAAGCATGGAGGCGTACAGACAACTAATGTTCTCCTGGAGAAAATCCTGCCACAGCTGGCAAAAACTAACCATACAATTCCGCCATCGTTGCACAGATTGAAGTTGCCGCCAAATCTTGTCTCAAATGTTCTTGATGGGCGAGAGGTCTCTGGACATTGAAATACAAGCAAGCATGCTGACATCATGAATGCCGGTCAGCGATGCCAGTGCTCTATGAGGCTGGGCATTACACAGCTGCAAAATGGGATTGTCAGGCAGCAGGAAGGCAAGGACACATCGTCGTAGAAATTTCCTGCACATATCACCACACTACACCATGTTTCCATCTATCACAAACATTCAGATGTGCAAATCATAAGAAACTGCACCCAAAAGTATGAGGCAGTGTGGTGCACCTTAATGCAGCGTGGATCAAGGCGATGAAAAGGATGCCTCCCAACTCTAATTAGGCACTTCTCTATATCCAAGCAGAACCGTGATTTGTCGCTGAATAGCAGTCATTGCCAATACTACAGCTGACTGTGTGAGCCAACATATTAATCGTTACCCTTAAACTACTCCATTTGTTCCACCGGTGAGAAAGGTTATTCATTAAAGTCCCTGGGAGAGCATTTATTTTTTTCTCTTGTTTATTTAATCTCCCGTCTTCATAAATAGCCTTGTGATTAATTGTTTTCCAAATGCAGAATAACAGATACCGGGATTCTCATTTTGTATCCTTCTTGTTTGCTGTGAACTACTTTTTATTTGTGCCACTGTTGTAATTGAACTGCATAATTTTGTGTGCTGCTCTTGTTACTTACGTGCAAAGTATAATTAAATTCGGTTGACCTGTATTCCTGGATGTCTGATTATTTTGACACCTTTATAAACTTCAGTCTCAGTGTTCATACATGACTGAGTTAGACCAGCTGATGTTTCGAATATGTGAAAAATTGGCACATCTTGCAATATTACAACAAGGTATCGTATTAGAATTTTCAATATTGAAAGCTGTGAGCTCCATTTAAATGCTTAGTCACTAGGCTACAATGTTGGGTCTGATTATTTAGATTCTGTTTCCTTTACATTGATTGCATTTAGACCTCCCAGTCAGTACATTGCGATATTTCACACTACCTAGATGCTAAGATGTAGTATGTGCTGGTTGATTGTATTTAATATAGCTGATAAAACAATATGCTCTTGGTGTATGGAAATTAGGAACGAATCTTGTTTTTTCTTTTAATGTGTACAGTGAAAGATATCCAAATAGACGTCAACTACATTGACGATTATAGGCACCCCTCATTGAACAGATGCCTGACGAATAGCTGGAAAGCCTTTTTTTTTTATTTTTAATTTTATTTTCTCCTACTTCAACTAACCCTGCGCGACGTCACAGCAGCCAACAGAGAATTAAACCCCGAGTCAGCTGCATCCAGAGAACGACAGATGAACTCACATTGCCAATGAACAATATTTGCTCGTCAGTCAAGCAGCCACTACAACTAAGCCCTGTGCCTCCCACTAAGGGAGGAGCCCATACACTGAAGATGCCCGAGCAAAAGGAAGATGCTGTTGACCATATTTAAGGCTGGATGAACACTCAGAGCGACAGTTTTCATCACACTGTCTTTGCTCTCCATTGAACAATCAGTAGCTCGCCTTACCACAGATGTGTTAGGGCTTTCTGCTCCCAACACGTCTCTACACGAACCGCTGAAACCAAAGCTTGCTTCAATCCCGTTTATACACACTCCACTTTGTAGTGCCCACATTATCCCTTCTGGACACCACTAGTCAACAGTACGGTTAATGTGTAAAAATTACCACTTTCGTGGTATATTTACTTTTCTAATAATTTCACAGTTACAGCTGACCCACGCATGAATAAAGTGATGAGACCTATGACAGAGCCATTCTCATGGCATCATTATTTTCACTGCTCTAGTTTCCACTTTCCCTAACACGTCCCATTCACCAGATTCTAACATAAATTCCAAAGATTCTTGAGAACCACGTAAGCCTAGGTGTTAGTATGGGTCACCCTGTTTATTCTCTTCAGAATAATTGTGTTCAAGTCAATCAACCGAGTTGACATTCCAAGGGTAATTTGTACATCTCTAAAGGTTCATAAAAGTCATAAATACGGATACTTACGGCCTGCTATTCATCTTTCCACATTCCCTTTTGTTAACATTTAACACAACACGAAACACTTCAGTTTATGAAAATTTAAATTTATTTCTTCTACGGATACCAAACACAACAAACACATTTCAAACCAAGAACATGTATGACCTTTCTATATCGCCCAAGTCAGAAAAAAACAAGGATGACTCAAACCAAAATCAATTTTATTCTTGCAAGATTTCGGAAAGACAGAAACATTGATATTTATGTCTTGCTGTTCATCTTGCGGCATTCTAATTCTAAGCGTATATCAAAATAAAACATAACACTGATGAACCAAAAGGTGCAGGGGCCAATATTCTTATTCATTTTGATACTGCAAATTAACTTATTTTGGGAGAAAGAAAGAAGGAGAATACTTGAAGCTGTCATAACAGGGGCAATTATGTGGGTACAGGCATGTCCCATAAGTTCTGGGTCACAAGAGACTTTTACTCCTTGCTAGAGATCAGTCACACTACTGAGAGAAACTCATTTCCTTTTCTTACTGGGGACTAGTGTCGGCCTAGCAGGCTGTCTACTAGGTATGTAGTTGCTGACGACACTAGGTCTGGCATCGTGCCTCACAAGAACAGTGGCCCTCTGGGGCAAGGTAGACCTTCCAGAGCTCAGCGGGGTGTTCTTCGTTGGTGGCGTTGTTGTGGGGTAGGAATTTCATGCAGATTCCTTGGTTCTGCTGGACGTGATGGGAGTCAGGTTGCGTTAGACGTCTGCTTGGTGACGGTGGTTCCACTCTGTACCGGCACGGCTCCCGATGTGTGGATTGGCCCTCCAGAGCCTGATGCTGATGCCGCTGATTAGGGCCACACTACCGGGTGCACGTTGTAGCCGGTTGGTACCGGATTATAGTGAAACACGTAGATTCCTACCGGCGAGGTCGCTTTCGGACACGACAGGCAGCTTGGGACTGCACCCTCACAGTGAAAGCACTTGGATTAGTGGATCGTAGAACTCCTTCCTGCCACTACCAGGTGTAACCACAAACGTAGGACATGTAATCCACCCACTGCTATCTCTGCCAACCCCTTGGCTAGATGCTCCGGTTATACATACAACAGGGGATTGCTGTTCCGCCTCTGTGAGGTGTTTCCTAGTGGTTGGGGTTCTACCGTTCTGAACACACAGGTAAACAGAAAAGGTGGCCATCAAAATGAGGTATGTGTGCAACAGACAGGTCCCTGAAGGGGGACTGACGTTCGATTCTTGGTTCAACTCTGTCGATTTCTCACCACTCGTCGGTCAAATATTGGTAGTAGATGGGCTATAGAACTACAACAAAGAACTTGTGGATACGTTTAAGATCAAATATTTATTTACACAATAACTACCTACATGACTCGTACTTGTTACCAATATTTCTGTGCTGCGGAAATACTTATACCTGCCCATTAACGGACGATGGAGTCCCGCTAAATGGCTACTGAAGAATTAGGGCAATAATTGGCTTCACTATCGCAACTAGCACTAACTGCATTTGCCTAGGAGAGGTCCTAACCTTAACTGAAGAGCCACTACCATCAAATAGTGGCAGCTGAAGAACCAGGAGCTCACAACAACTGAAGTGTTAAGTCGCGTTCGATGTCTTCAGGTAGAAGAAGCTTCTGGTGACCTCAATGTTAAGAGGTCGTAGAAGACTCTGGTAAGTGGTGGCTGCAGCCACTGGAGAACTCTAAAGTTCTTGGAGAGGACAGTGAGAGCCTAGCGGTCAGTAGATACCTCCAGCACAAGAAATGTTGAGTCAAGCTACTGGAGATCATAACTCCCCACCTCAGCCGTGCACTTCCTTATGTATTGTTCCTCTGGAGTGCGCTGACAGCTCGGAGTGGGTGGGGTGACGTGCCTGGAGTGCACGGGGTGAGAGAACTACCCACCCTCTTGCGCTCGTGGTATAGCCTCAGACGCTTGGCGATGCCCGGTTGCCTACAGCGTTGTGGCGATACTCCGTCTGCCGGGTGCGTCAAAGGAGGTTTTAATGCGAAGTGTTGCCGCTTAATATACCTTTCGATACCATTATTCTGAAGTGCGTTTGGGTTGAACTTACTCTCTACCCATTCCTAACATGTCGTGTATGGTTTGTCCCTTCATGTGAGTACACACTCTTGGTAGATGGTGAATGGCAGTTCGGGAACAGTCTGGGAAACCAAGTTACTTCAATGTCTCTGGCGAGAACACTTCCTGTTAGACATCTGGCAGTTGGTTCCTGTGGTTGGTAGTTGCACCTGGATGAGCTGCAGTAGTCTATAATATAATGGTCTAAGCGGCACGCGTCAACATAATAGTATGGTTACAGAAAACATCATATTACTGTACCACATCAAGCATGTATTGGTGAGGACCAACACCTGCAGGATGCACTTCATATAGACTTCATACAGACGTCTGATGTTACTCTGAGGAATATCCTGACATAGATGGTGCTTTTTCCGCGGTAAATCAGTAGTATTTGCCACTGGTCAATGTTTTCATCCAATCTGATCCCAAATCTTCTGAAGGTAAGCGTCAGGTATAGACACCCTAGTTGTGAAAGGCCAGGTTTAGGGCCACGTTGTCCCACTTCTACAGCTTTTGTGAGTATTCATTTTTTGAAAACAATAGTGTGCTGATATTGTAAAACCCTGTTAAAATTTTCTTACAACATGTTTTAATTATGTAGTCTAATTTTTTAAACACACAAATATTTATACTTTTATCCAATTAATTAATGAAAATTTTGTTTAGTTAATAATTAGTTATGCCCTTTTTTTGTGTTTACAAAATTAGAATACAAAATAAAAACGATTTGTAACAAAACTGGAAGAGGTTTTACAATATTAGCTCCCGTTTGGGTTCATAAACTTAATTCTCGCAAATGCTTTAGAAATGGGAGATTGTCATTAGTCAGAAAATTTGTGAGACATATCATCATGCCGTCACAATTCCTTCAATCACCAACAGTGCGGTGCGGGAATCATATGAAATGGCACCCTCACCATGACACCTCTTGTTGGGGTACAATGCCACTGTACCATGAAGTGTGGCTGAAGGTGCTGGCAAGGCCTTATCCATTCTCAAATTAGGTGGCAATCTGTATTCATTGTGAACTGTGATTCATTGCTGAAAACAACTCATCACCAATCATAAAGCTGCCATGCTGCCCATTCCCAGCAAAAGGTCAAACATTATTGGTGATGCTCAGATCATAATGGTAGATGTCATAAGGGATGACACGGCGACAGACCCCACACAGCTAGTTGTCTGGATGCAGTACTGGTGGACCAAGACGTATCGCCAGCTACCCTGACACGTGCAATGATGCCCATGAAGTGCTTAAAGCCTGTCACATGATGAAATGATCCTCCCTGATGGTGATCGGCCAGGGTCGACCCGAGCCTTCTCAACCAGGTTGTGTACACTCCTGTTCCCACTGCATCCAACACCGACTGGCAGTGTACGCAGAACTATTCAAGTTGAGAGCAATGTGCAGAAATGTCCAACACGCATCTCAAGGGCTGATGATGTGGCCCTTCTACTACAGTATTTACCTGAATGCAAGGCGAGGATTTTTTCCTCTTGGTAAGGGTTAAAATTTTGAATCTGTCTTGCATTTGAGAATCTCGTTTTTTGGTAAACATTTCTCCCCCACTTCTTAGGTTAGCGCATTGCTATATGACGGCTGCATGTCATATAATCATCAATCATACAAAAATCAATAATCCACTACATAAAAATAATTTTCCATCTTATAAATAAAAATAAACTTAATGTGTACGTCAGTATAATTACACGCAATGTTGTATTTGGTGGCAGGTACGACACACCAAGCAGCGACCATGATTTTTTTTGTCGGTCATGCTGTAGATATATGAAACTGTGGAAGACATGAAACTTGAACTTTCAGTACAGCAGGGCATGTTCCGCATACCATATTGATTACCGTAGTACACTAATGGTATTTTCCACTACTTTGTGTGCGCTGTAGCACTTGTTTAGTAACCTCAAAGATTTACAGTGTATAGGTACGGTAATCTATAAAGCAAATTGCTACATTAGGAAACAAATGTTTTGATTGTTTTGTTGTCGAAAATGGGCGCTAAATGGATACTGTTGAGTAGAGAGGAATATCAAGATCTTTTATTAAGAACTGTAGGACATATGATGATGCTAATTTTAAGCACACATATAAAATTAAATTATTCCATGTGATGTTTCAAATATTTTTTTGCTTGTTATATTTTCCCTGATCAGCAAAGGTTAAAAGTAGGGCTCATCTTGCATTCGGGTAAATACAGTAATCCTGCTGGGCAAAGGCTTGTTGAATGTACTGTTAGAGCATGTTGTGTGGTCAATGAACTACGCACTAAGGACTCAGGCTCCTTACACTGCTACTAGGCCTTATTCTGTGTCTTACAGCTATGAATGATGGTTATATATGACCCCTAGTGACACATCCGCAAAAACTGCATTAAACGCAAATGAGATACATGTCGGACTATGATGATACTGTGTGCCAGCCTTCGTTGTACTTGCACAATTTGTCCATAGCAATCAGTTTTTTCTGCAAATAAGTATATTTTCCCAGACCTCTATAATGATAACACGAAAGGCTAACAAGGGAACGTCAAGTGCACACTTTTAAGGATATAATGTTATTTGCATGATGTCAGGCCATTGAATTAAATTAATATTTCATTTACAAATCACACTGATTTTAGATTACAAACAATGAAACACAAGCCATCACAGGAAAGACACAATAAATGCAGGTTTTGGATATTTAGTGGTCAAAATTGATCAGTTTCAATTTTATGGAGTTATCTCAGGAACTGAGGCCATTTTTAATATGGAGGCAGCTCATAAAATCAAAGGTCTTACTGTGTACGGTCCACAGGCCAATTCTCCCCCACCCACCCACCCTTCATTCAGCAACATCCTTCTGTCTTTTTCTCTCTCCTCCAGGCATGGTGACATCTCCACTCCCTCTTCTTTCTCCTTTATCTATCTATCTATCTATCTATCTATCTATCTATCGGCAACCAACACAATAAAAGAAAACCTTTGTGTTCTACAGAAAGCAGCTCAGTGTCCCCACAGTTGGCCTAGATGGACATGTACAAAAACCTCACATGCACGTGGTTGTGAATGTTGCAGATCATTGACAATACATAGCTCAAAATACCAACTTCATCCAGCAGCGAGTTAGAGAATACAAGAATAAACAGTTTTATCAAAGTGATAGTGACATTTTGATATGCAAACTGTGTAGTTGCCATCTAGAATAGAAAAAGAAAGAAATTATTCAGAAGTACATCAAATCCAATAGCCAGCAGGCTGCCAAGAAAATTTTCCTTTCAAAAACAGATGAGGAAAGAAAGAAGTTAAACATCAATCCTCAGTGCCAAGTGTCTTTGAGATGCAAAAAAATGACAAAAACTTAAATAATATACTAATGTTTATTCAAGATACAGTATAAAGATGTTTGCAAACAAACATTGCTATCCACAAGCTGGAGCATCCATCTGTATGGGAGTATTTTGCAAAGTAAATGTTTTTGAAAGCTAATAAAATTATCATTCTAATTTTTTTTTATTAAATTATCAAAGTATATAATAAGAATTGGTCAATGCATTTTGGAATCAACTGGAATTTTAATACACCAGCTGTCCCTCATTTTGGAGGACTACTGGAAGCTGGTGTTAAGTCAAATAAAAGACATCTGAGCCAACTCACTGGAGAGAAAATTCAAACATCTGAGAAACTGTAAACATTGGTGGTACATGTGGAAGCTGGATTGAACTCGAGGAACTGGAGCTTATAGTCACCTTGCTAGAGACAGATTCCAGTGAAGTCAACCAACATTAAGATTTTTGATGCTATTGGCATCACAACTACTTTCACGCACTCCTACTCTGATCGAAGCGGCAGGACCAAGGACCCCAGTTTAGTGCCAACCGGCTTATTCTGATTATCAATCAGATAGTCTGCAGAAAACCCAAAAAAAAATTTGGAACAATTGTTTTCCAATGATTTGTTCTCTTTGTTTACATTTTACCTTACTTCCTATTGGTACATTTGCCAAAGATTATGTGCATTATTTGTTTTTGGACACTATGTGAATACAAAACAATGCGACTTAATCCCGGAAAAATGCTAAAGCGCAAAAACCACTAAATTTGCCATTTTTAACGGTTTTACGTGAATTTTCACTATTTGTTTTCAAAACACAAAGTTTTACCCAAAAAAAAAAAACCATACTCTCATTTGTTTACATCACATGCGAGATTTCTCACTATTGAATGTTGTTAGACTTGATAGCAACGTTAATCAACTGTATACGTTACTTTCTAAAAAGAGGGCAGTAAATTCAACAAATAAGTGTTTGTACGACATATATCAATAGTTATTTGGATAGATCGTAAACCGAAAGAGAGCAGCAAAAGCAATTTTTACGAGTTTTCTCACAAGAACAAAATATATCTCGTGTAATCTTCGGGCATTGCATTCCCAACTGGAATTTATCCTAGTTATAAATTTTATTTGAGCTGTCTTCAGATTCTCGAATCTCGGTAATGTTTTTTGAAACTTAAATTAAATTGTGCATGGCCTAAAGCCCACAAAATGCCTAAGATTTTGTCAATTAAAAATTGTGAAAGAGAGTATAAAAGTATAAATTTTACATTTTTGATAGAAAACACAAAATAATGATGGGTAGGTTTTGCAATGTGCCCATGGACTGGATGAGTAAACACACGTGTCCAATGAAAAACACACAAAAAAAAAACAAAACAAAGAAGTCAATCCACATTGTCTACGACACACGTTTCTATTGGCGAATCACTTCAAAACGTAACCAGTATGCAGAAAAACAACCAAAAATCTGTGTGTGATTTTGTGGAAATGATAGTAGCATCCAGCATTTCCCTGGGAAAAGCCAACAACCCCAGCATAACAGACAATCCCAGCATAACAAACTGGCTAGAAAAATATGTTGAGTTTAGCATAAAATTCCATGCACGTTTTCCGTGACGGTAAATATTTTGCTTTTCAGTGCAGTAGCCCTGGTGAATATACAAGCTGCATTGAACCTAACCTCAAATAGCAGAATCAAACTTAGTAGTTTTAATTTTTTCCTTTGTTATTTGGTTTTTAGACCCACGTTGCACAACCTGTCTGTTTTCCACTACTTGTGTAACATGACTAGGGCTGAGTTGTAATTATTTGCAAGATGCAATTACATAATACATACAGCAGGGATATAATTATTTCCTACGGGACAGAGAAAAATACATCACTGAGGGAGGGGTAGTAAAAGAGACTTAAATTATTTCAAATAATAAATGAGAATTGTGTCAGATTGATATTTGTTTTTAGTGTTTGCCAAGTTACTTAATTTTTAGTTTGATATTGAAAATCAACAAGTTTGAAGCAAAAATTTAAACTTTCTTTTTGCTAAATTTGGGTCTACTTTCATGTTTATGTAACTAAATTTTACACAGATTTTTTTTGCACATCTTAAGTTTCGCTCAATTTCAACTGAATATTTAATATTAAATTTATTTCAATAAGTTCTTTCTAATGACATCTTTAGGCTGTCGGTTTAAATAAACATGCATTTTGTGGTTGTGTGTTATAGTTCTCAGTTATAAAATTCCAATCTTTAATAAACTGTTTGTAATGAATGCTGTATTGTCTGGTATAGGCTGTTCACAGTAAAGTGAGTACTTTTTAACACCCTCACAAAAGGCATAAAACCCTAATAAATATATTTTATTGCAGTCTCAGACGTTAACTATTGAGTGTGATTAAATGTATACATCGTGTTTATTAGTCATATTGCACTGTTTACATTAAAAAAGGGCAGAAAGGTATAATTTAATTGAAAGAAAAAATTTAGCAGGGCCTTAAAAAGTGCTCACTTTACCGTGAACAGCCTATGACAGTTTTTGCTTGGCTGTTAAAGTCACTTATTTGCCCAGTTAAATTCTCTACCTTACAATTTATTATTAAAATTAGTGTTGTATTTCATTTTTATCTGTACACGCCTAATACAACTTGCTTAAAGTGTTCACAAAACTGAAGACAAGTAACAAAAAGATATTTCCAAATATTGGGAATTATGATTGTGCTCATCAAAACGGGTATCGGCATCGCTGTAATCGGCACCATCTGCAGCTGAGAATCGATATTGTTGGTATCGCCCCATCCCTACTTTTAACCACATTTTAAAATAAATATTCCCATGTAAGTAATAAACACACACTGCATATTCCACCGCACTCAAGTTTATGTCAGTGGCTAAAGTAAAATATATTTATCTACTATTATTCAACTGAGGAGGCTTACAAAAGTGCTCACTTTACACTGAATAGCCAATAACAAGGACAGCATTCCCAATATGCAGTGATGCCTCAGATGTGTAGTTGAGCTCCACTCAGGAAGTAAAGGTGTTGAGCAATTAACTAAGGTGCACACTTCCCATGAACTCATGAAACATCCAGTTGTGGAGTTGTGCCCTCCATCAATGCACAACTGAAATCATCATTTAATGGTAAGTAGGATAACAAGGTTGTGTATACTGTGCAAATAGTAGTGTACTGTGGGTTGGTGACCCTGTATACAGCAGGAAACTTCTAGCTGTCAAAGTTGACCAGCTTGCTTCTTCACCAGAGTTATGATGGCGCTGTAACTTTGCTGTAGGTAAGAATCTCTTATGTCACATCTTTGTTATCTTGGTATTCAGCAATCATGAACTGCTGTTGTCATTTTTCTTCAGCATTGTATTGTCAATGTAACAGATATCAAATGGTTTCTATACAATTAAATACACAAGTTTCTGCACTTCTTCATTAGTCTCTCAATTATGAGTACTTTTACTACATACTTTCTTCGTGAATTTTATTGGTGTTCAAAATTTTAGAACATTACATGAAGACAAAAATTAAGCAGACCTGCAACATGATCTTGTACCTAATGTTATTCACACTTAGCTTACAGTAAAATCGTGATGTAATACTGTTGGGCAAACTGAGGCTTTGAATACGGTAAAACAAAAGTAAAAATAAATAACACAACTAGAAAAACATTTTTTTCAACACACTTGGCAGTCACTGTTTCATCCCCTTACTATTTAGGACACCATAAATGGTTGACCTGGAAAGTGTGAATAGAGGAGTACAGAAAATTCTAGATTCCAATACCTTTATTGCGTTTGCAGGAAAAGGGTAGTTATTTCGAACAGGTCATTAATGGGAAAGCATTTTAATTGGTGCCCCAAAAAAAAGGTTATTTCAAAAGGGTCACTATTCCAGGAGCCTTAGAAACTAAAGTTAACTGTGCATTTATTGACGATACTAATAGTGTGTTCATTCAACATTCTTGGCGATAAACTGAAACATGTTTCGTTACTTCCTTATCTATTTACTTCCAAAGAGAGGTAAAAGCTTCAAGATATTTTATGAGAGAAAACATGTTGCTTCCACATTTTATTTTCTTCCACCTTCCTTTTCCTCAAATCCCATCATGTTGAAGATATGTCATTTTTTATTTCAATTACACTAGTTGTGCAACAATATTCAGTAAAACAACTTCAACTCGAACTTTGTTAATTCAAAATTCTATGTAAATAAAAGTTGTTGATAGTCTCCAAACATAAGAATAGGATTTTACAAGCTTTGGAGTTTGGTTGATCTGAAATTCCGTATAGTATGTAATTTGAAGTAAAATTTCCCCAAAATGTATGTAAAATTAAAATGATTTGCATATGCTGCAGTAATTCAATTCATGTGTAATAAGAGGCCAATCACAAACGGCCACTTTGCTTTACGTAAGCCCATCAGGCGGCAAGGCATTCTGCTGCACGTAGCTACCTAGCCTACAGATGTCTTAGTCAGTAGCACATTGCAGGCAGGCGGCATGTAAAAAGCAACTGAGCTGACATTGCCCAAGTCAGCAGATAGAACTCCCGTGGTCGTTCTACTTTTTTTGCCTTATTCATCCTTTTTTTTAGAAAGACCTTTACATTTCTGGGAGAAAAGAAAAAAAGACGACGAAAGAATTTCCTGTTAAAAATCATTTTTTGGCATATCGGTTTTCTCCTTTTATTTTACATTAAAAATAACAAAAGTGTGAGCAACGTAAAATACAATGCAAGATAAAAACTCATTCAGCAAATTTTTACATAATTCAGGAAATTGATAGGAATCAAGGAGTATGGAAGCTTGCTTTCAGTGGTGTCCACTTACTAGGAAAACTGTATTTAAATAGAAAATAAAGTTAGCGAAAGCGAACAGGTTACAGCAGACAGGGTGCAACGATAAATTGACTTGTCAGTAACTAACATGGCGGAGTGTGTGTGAGGTGATGTAAGAGAAAGAGTGGCTGAACTGGGATGGTGGAATGTGGGTCACAGTAGAAGGAGAGAAGAAAGTGTTTCAATAGCTTCCATTGGGGAAACGAGGGACTGGGAAAGAAAAGGCTGGCATGGAAATGATTCTCTTGTGGAAGACTGCAGTAAGGAATCTCTCGACGAAAATTTACTACTGTTACTGTATACCGAATTTCACCATGTATAGGGTGCACATTCTCACAAAAGAAAATTACTACAAAAAGTGGGGTGCGGCTTATATACGACCTATTAGCTTAAAACATTTTTTTTCTTCCCAAAACATGTTTAGAAATTTGTCAACATACAGTACATTTTAATGTTTTAACTCTTAAAGGAAGGAAAGAACGAGAGAAAGAAAACTTGTGCAGTTATTTGTTCACTTCGGGTTCATAAACGAAATAACCGCCATCCCGCATGTGTAAAATGTAAACATGTTGGAGCTCAGCCATAGATGTCATACACAAGAAAATAATTTCTCTGCTGTACAAGAAAAAGATATCTTACTGTACGTAGTTTGCATGCCCACCCCGCGGTTCTACAAGTGCTCATTGATAAGATGCCATTTTGTGTAACATGTTGCTGTGGTTTTGCTGGTCACATTACCAACTGTGGAATAGTAATCACGTGATGTATATTCGTAAACATTACGACGTAACACAAATTTTCTGCCACAAATGTTTTGTAGTGGAGAAGTTAAGTCGGAATTTATTATGTTTGTACGAAATCGTGACTTCACAATATTTACTGGAATACAAAAATTCAGTAGGGCCTGTACTTGAAATATTAATTATACCTAATTTTTTATCAAAAACTTATGATGCGGCCTATACACACCAAAATACAGTATTTGGGACAATAAAATAAACATCTATCACGGTTTGGTTATACTCCCATCTCGTTCATATTTTTCATCCACACAGTTTTATTTTTATGATCTTTCAGTAGCAGTCACTGTTATTCACCATTCATATTTAACTTCATGCAAACACTTATAAGATGCTGCTTATGTAGGCAGCTAACAGTGTGCTGAGTTTAGGCGAAACAAGTTTTATTTTAAAACTGCTGCTCCTTTCTTTCCTAATTACAATCTGTACTTTTCATGTCCAAAGACTAGTATTCATTTTCTAATTCCTTTCTGTATCAATTTTTTTATCACACCATAATATGAATGTGTCACTACTACAGTCTTATAGAAGCAAATTGCAGACAGAAAGACAGTACACCAGTTCGGTGTAGAGGAACTGCAGCATTTGATATGCATGTCACTACCACCCTTATTGTTCCCACACATCTTCGTCTTGGACACGTAAAATATGTCCTGGTTTGACGCACCCTTAACCTCAGATACAGTGTTTGTACCTTGCATTTTATTAATGTTTTTCATAACCCAAACAAGATGTGAAGCGTGCGTGGACCAGCACTTCATCTTGCCGCCGGCAAATCACCCCAATACATCAGCATGCATAAATGACTCAAGTTCTGTCCGACCAATGACCAATGATGCCATTTACACAGCCTATTTCCAGGAAAAATTGCACGTACTACATGGGTAAATACAACAAGTTCTAATTTTCGTAAACTTCTGCGATGTTAACATCACTTTCAAAGAGGAAAAAAGAAGATGTGCACTAGGTAAAAACATATTGACCACAATTATTTTGTTTATTTGGATAATTTGAAATTAAGTAAAAAATTTTGGTCCCAAAGGTTCTGAATTGTTGAGATTGAGTGTCTCTTAACAGGATCGTCTGAGCAAATGAGAATGTAGCAACATGGATGAATATGGAACACTACCAGACGCACAGATTGGAAAACTCATGATTCCAGAGAAAACCTGCAGACTAGTGGCACTGTCTAATACAATCCCCACGTGCAAAAACCAAGTGACCTCACTGGGAAACCCTTTTATGACTTTGAATATTTTCCTGACTTATCGTGTAGTGAATTTTACAAAAAACAGATGAATCAAGAAAGATCTCAAATCCGTATCGCTTGCTAGAGGACAATTCATAAATGCCACACAAAAGAGCTTTGCCGAATCATAAAATTATGCAGATGTGCCACTTGTGTATTGCCAATTCACCAACCTGACTGCCAATGTAAGAAAAAAGTTTTGCTAGTATTTAAGTTGAATTTAAGTTCCTAATATACTCAATGGTATTGGTGAAGTGCAGTAAAATCAAAAAAATGTTTAATTATCTGAGTTAACGGTGTCCAAAAAGTAAATAGAATAATAAAGTATAAACTTGAACTGAAAGTCCCTGTCCAATGAGTATTTTCTGTGGTCCTGACCAAATTCCTATGTAAACAATGCTAAGAAAGTAAGTTTCTGACGTCCTCAAAATTTAATTTCATCCGCATCGATCAAACAAAAATTTCTGTAGCATCACCGAAAATTACATGCTCTGATCATTAAACAACTTTCAATTACGTCTTGCTGCCCTGCATTTAGTCCTATTTATGTAATTTATAATTTCAGAAATTACCTGTTGTTGAGTCACGATGTCGCATTTAACTCGTATTTTGTAACAAAAAATAATAAATAATCACAGACATCTCAGATTACACATTGTGTATTTAGAAATCACGAAATACAAAAAAATTTAAAAAATGTGGAAATACAGTACATATAAATAAGAAATATGTATTGCGTAATTTTATTAGATTATCAAGAAACAACTACGGCGTTTATTGTGACAGCCATGTTAACAACGATCAACAACGAAAACAGTGGTGCCATATTTTCAAGATATTGATTAACGATGCCACACTGCCAACACTCGTAACTACTGTTTTTCACGTGAACATTTTTTCATGAAAATTACGAATGCATTACGTATAAAAATGTAAATCTAACAATATGCCCAGAAAGTAAGAAAAGGGCAACTCAAAATTAAGGAAACCCTTTCAGTGCACTCTATCAATAACAATATTGAAGTTGTACATGAGAAAATAATTTTGCTGTGGTACAAGAGAAAGATATTATATGTAGTGTGCACGGCCGCTGCCGCAGCATCACAAGTACACATTGGTAGAGATCATTTTTTGCAACATTTTGCAATGTTTTTGCTTTCTCAAGTCACACTACCATCTGTGGAATAGTAATTGTGCGACATTTAATTGTAAACATAGTACAAGTTTTCTGTCTCAAATTTTTTTGTAATGGAGAAATTAAGTTGGAATTTAATACGTTTGTACGGAATCGTAACTTGTGGCCTATACAAGCCAAAATATGAATTTCTGAGCAAGCAATTTTAAAAGGTGTTTAAATACGGGGTTCATTAAGTTTGCATGAGAGTCCCAGAAAAATCTTCTTTAATATTCCAATTTGTATTGTTTTATTTTAATTAAACTTGACAAATGTCAAACATAGGCCAATGAATCTGTTCAACATAAATTTTAATGAGGTTGGTTTTTTTTCAGTGACTAATATGTCAAGTCCGCATCCACAGAATGTCCACATCTATATAATTTTTATGTCAGTCCCCTGAAATGTGATGGATAGTGTTTCCACTCTACAACAAATCACGTGGGTTCAAGTGAAGGCAAAAAATTAATGATGGTCTGTATTCATAAAAATACTTATTTATGAACACAAAAAACAGTAAGAATGATTAAGGTAGTTTACATGTTTTTTTGTAGGCAATAAAGTGACAGGCCTGACACAAAAATGGTGGATTGTTCTGACGGGTCAAGTCTCGAAAACTCAAGCAGAGTCGAGTCTTTTCCCAGCAGGCATCGAACTACTGAACATGTAAGTTGAACCACCATGTGTCGAGAATCAATCATTTTACATTGCTAAACGCAAGTTTACTTGCGATATATGACCTATTTAGGAAATAACGAAAACGTCATACATTAGGTGATTAGGTGAAGAAACTACAAATATACTATATAAGGGGCAGGCATTATACCAATGTACATAGGTACACATTTACATATATGGTGCAAACTCAATTTTAATACAAAAATTTTATACTGAACTTGACGCATGGCGCTTATACCACTGTTAAATACAATTACCACTCAATGTTCATTACGTCAAGTATTCGTACTTCAATCCACGTGAGAGTCAATCCCGCAAACCTGTACACAGACACAGACTGTGTCTGCCGACTAAATCCTCCCAGGTGGCCAAACGTGTGGCTTTCAAGGTTGCGTAACCCAGCGATCACGCTGCCTCCCCCCTCCCCACGCGCTGATTGCCAACAAGCTGTCAGCCACCTCAGGGCGTGGCCGAGCGCCACCGAAGATCCACGAAGTAGAGTATTGACGAGAGGGTTCTCACCTCCCACGCCAGCCTCACAGCAGAGGGACATCACACACCCTCCCCGTAACCCGCCACCGTACCCTACAGTTCTGACTATATAAGTCTGTGCGAGACTGGGCTCCAGAGTTATTTATCTTGCAATCGTTTTGAGTTCACCCCGAGCACTCTCTAGTGCTGGGACATCCAGCGAACCTCAAACCTTCAGCAGCCCCAAGCGACTGCTCCCTGCAACAACAACAGTCTTCGGCAAGCACCAGTAGCATCTACCATTGTCGTCACCTGGGGCTTCAGAGACGGCAACAGCGATTACCTACTGGAAACTTTGTCTGCAACAGCAGTTAACACGAACACACCTTGCTACTACAGCAAAGGAACTTCAACTACTTTTTCTCTCTTCCAGACACCCGTTATTTAGACAGTTTTAGTTCAGTATTAATTTATTCAGTTTTCTAGTTCAACCTTCCCTCTATCTTAGGACTAGGTCGCCTACACCTGGCAAGCATAGGTTACTTTCAGTACACCGTCTGCTTGGTAGGAGATAGCACGGGTCAGTGTACTTACTGAGTCCTCAATAAATACAGATTTGTTCTCTAGCCACAAGTTTTTATTTCTAGAGTAATATCTACTTCAACATCTAGGAACAATTTGCACTATGCACTAACAGAAACCGGGTACGATTAAATCTGAAATAGCTCTGACTGAGGATCCCCTTCTGGAGTACTCCAGTCATGTAACACACCCATTAGACAGCCACCTGTCGCTTCCATACCCCAGGCACATAGGTGCTGGATGGATAAAATATAGGAGCCAGAACCAACAGGATAACTTCAACCCCAGAGAAAGCAAGCGTAGGTTGTATCCCCTACCAGAGCACCTACGTGCTGGAGGGGGTATTTCCTTGGGTGTTGCAACCTGGCCTTGGCTGGATATCACATCCAGTAGAAGCATTGGTGGCCCTCACAGCTCAAGATTTTTGTCTGCCCGCTAAGGGGGACCTTCTGAAGTACCCAGCTCATGCTGCCAAGCGGCTACTGGACATACACTATTATAGGAAATACCCTCTCGTCCGTAGTACACAACGTGTATTGTTCAGCGGCAAACCACACTCTATGCGTTATAAGATAAGATAAGGCAGACGACGTAGGGAGCAAAAGATAGTTCATCTTGCTGCCAAGCAGTGGTTTACCCTAGCCCCTCCTATGAAGGAAAACCAGGCAGAACGGGACCGCGCCGCCTCACTAAGGCTACGAGCAATCCAGACTGCTCCCATGCTATGCTACATATATTTTCCACCACATGTCCGTACAAGCCTAGACTACCATCCTGTACTGAGGGATGTAGTGTACGGAATCACCAACGCCAGGTTTTGGAGCCCAGAGTCAGCGGCCTGGAACAAAAAGTACTGTGTGGCCTGGCACAGTACAACCCCACCGAAACCAGAGGACTGCAACACCAGCTTCGCTCAGCTGCCAACACAACTCCCCCAACCGGCCAAAGATCTTAAGAGTAAGTCAGATAAAACTAACACCTCCCGTCAGCTACCAATACGACGACCCTCCACAAGGGATAAGGTATCAATGCGCCCAATGCTCATTGACTGGTGCCACTAGGGCAAGGGGTTGTCGTTAAACAGGGCTGGGAATACATGACTTGCCTCTGTGACATCACCGGCCGGCTAGAAGGGGATGCAACACAAAAGACAAGCAATATTATTACTAGTGTGATCTAGCAGGGAATTAATGAACTTGCTTGTTCTCCTAGCATGATTACGGTGGACCGGTGAATAATTAAAGCTGCAATGCAAACAGTACTATCAAACTATTTAACATAATCATTTTAAGCTTCAAACTCCATGCAAAAGTACTGAGGGATAGAGCTAACGATGTTGTATCTCAAAAAGTTGTCACGTGTCACAGTATTTATGCCGAAAAATATGCAACATTTTGTGTTTGTCAATTCGACATAAAATTATCTGCAGTTCCTACTTCAGCAGAAGCACCAATTCAGTCAACATCAGCAATTTAGCACAAGCTGATTTGAACCGGCAAAGCTCTATCACATATTGCGCCAGAAAATATAGCCTACTTTTATTTCCATTTGCAAATATTTCACATACCTATGAGTTCTGCAGACTCCATCATCCAGAAAAACTGACCACAAATTTCTGTGGCAGAAGAACCACATTACAGATCAAAGTTTTCATATACATAATACAAAGTCTCAATAACAAATTACTGACAGCCACATTCGGAAACACCCATGAATAATACTGATAAAATGTTTATGGAGTTTCTGCACCCAACGTATTAATCCTGCAAGCAACCCCAGCTCCAAATCTCAAAGAACTTGCAGGGAGGATTTACAACATAGGAAATGGAACAAAATTAAAGGGAAAATCAACCCCAAAGTTTGCAACACACAGAACTATAGTAAAAACCAACTCATCAGAAACGTGCAGGTGGAATAGTCCTAAACTTGAAACATTTATAATTGAAATGTGAGGGGGGGGGGGGGGGGGGGTGGGTAGTAAGGGGGGGGGGGGGGGGAGACTGCAAAATGTACTTAGTTAAAATGGTCACATATTACAAAAACATGGTTAGTATCATGATACAATCTTTGTGCAATACATAAGTCAGTAATTTAGGAATATAGAGCAAGGGAATCAGGAGATAGAATAAAGACAAGGGAGTGCGAAGCAAACTGAATAAATATGTATATTGACTACCATGCAGATATATACAATTGAGCTAGTATGAAAAAATTTCTCACCACCTAAGTGTTCCTTCTTGACAGGAGGCAAACCTTTCTTCCTCCTCTCACGCTCTTTCTCCCTCTCTCGTTCCTTCTCACGTTCACGTTCACGCTCTCGTTCCCGTTCTTTTTCTCGCTCTCTCTCCCTGTCTCGGGATCTTGACCTACACAATCACAAAGAACTCTGTCAAAATCACGTTCCTGAGGCACAGTATAGTAGCACAAGACATAACACTTCACTGCACAAAAACAACAAATTGCCAAAAGTTTAATTATTATCCCATACATTTTACAGAATTTTTGTTAATAATGCATTATAACTGCCTTAACTTGGGAATAAATGCCAGTAATTTCATGTTAATGTAATGAACAAGAAAATATCCCACATAAGATAAAAAAAAACTTTAGTCTTTAACACATACTCATAAATGTATACAAAATATTTAACTAACAGTGCTGACAATCAAGAGGGCAGGAATGTAAGCCGGAAGTTGAAATAGTATTTTCATGTTATGTACATGCACCTTGAATAGTTTAAAAATTGGAAACATTTTTCATTCACATTTAACTTCTTGTTTCTTGCATTCCTTCCATAGCTCATTACCATCCCCTGGGTTAATTTCGTATGCTAGTAACCTCCATACTCAAATTCTTGAGAGGTGTAAAGTAGAAACACTTCTACGAAATGTGTACTGCATGAGCCTGCACTTACCTCCTCCTTTTCACTTGCTTCAAGCGAGACTCGTCCGAGAGGGAACGTGAGCGGCTTCTCCTGTGCCGACGGTCTCGAGAGCGGGACCTGCTATGCCTCTTTTTGAAACCCTTGGTACTGCTGGGACTGCGGCTTCGCGACCGACCTGCATCCAGGCTGATAACCTCTGCTGAGGCGCGAGAATCTTGCAGCCTGAGAACAATGCGTGTACCTGCTGCAGCCTTTTCCCTTTCACAAACCAAAAATTAACACAGTTTTCTACAAGAAATTAAAGGCATTGCAAATATATTTCAAAGATGACTTTTCCCAATCATATTGCAGTAATTCAAAACTTTTTCTGCACTTAGGATACTTTAAATTAAAAGAGAAAACAAGATTTTTCATTGTTTAAGCAAAACATCACACCAATATGGCCATGAAAACTAGAGCATCGGTCGATACTTCGGCTTTTTTCAATGTATCTGTATTGGGTATGGTATCGGGCCGATACTTTAGTATCGGTTGTAGACAAAGAAGTTTGGTTATTACTTTCTTTAGGCATAAAAAGTGACAATTTTCGGTTTGTATAAATCACAAAAGAAAAAGAAAACTACCAACAAATTCCATATTTACTTATGAATAGCACACCCTTTTTCCCCAAAATAATAGGAAAAACTCTGGGGTGCCGGCTATACACAGAGAAAAAAAAAAAAAAAAAAACCAGGAAGGAGTGTTAGCCATAAATTGTTCGGGGATGTTGAGGGAACTGGTGGAACTGTCTGTTGTTTCATCTCTCCCTCTTACATCACTTCTCTCCCTTCTCTCTCTCAGTGACCATTCAATTATGTGTAGGTTGAATACCCCGTTCCACCCCCCCCCCCCAACTAATGGCACCCTGTTACACCACGAAACCAGACTTACCATGTGTTTAACCCCCACCCCCCGTAATAACACCTAGATGGTTGTCTGTGGATAATTCTCTTCCATGGCAGAGGCTTGTGAGCCATGTTCGTGGATTGAGGGGGGGAGGGGGGAAGAAGGGCCGAAGAGACCCTTTTTTTAGATAAGGGTAGTGCAACATTCTAGCACTGCAAAAAAAAAAAAGAGCAGGTTAATTCTAAAAGGAGAATAAAAAAAAAAGATAAACGAAGCTCGACATGCTGAGTAGCAGGAGTAGGAGGTATCCGGAAATTTTTTATTTTGGCTTTTTTCACCCAAGTTATTTAATTAAAGTTTTTCCAAACATAACACAATCACCACACATTAATATAAAAAAGAATAATTTGTTCCATACTTACTAACAGGGCGCAACAAATTTTTGGTGCAATTTTATTTTTAGAAATGTTTCCCTGGAACTTGTTGCAAAAATCATGATGCTCACTATACACGAGTGTGCACTATGCTCAAGTAAATACGGTATGAGTCACTCAAAATAGCTGCACCTAACACCACTTGTATTTCAAAGCAAATGGTTTCACCTGAAATGTTATGCAAAACATTTTAACGAGGAATTATAATTTGTAAAGATGTTTTCTTTGTGTTTAAAGGAAGTTTTAACTGGTAGGGTTGGTGTTTCATTGTATCTGGCATAAAATTAACATGACTTTAAAATTTAATATTTATTTAGCGAATAAAATTATATGGCCAAAAGCATATACTCTACCATTTGTCAGGAAAAAATTGTTTGAACATTGAGTGACTTGTATCAGAAGTGTTCATTTTCAGTAACTTCTTGCAGGGAAATCAGAGGATTTATATTGATTAATTTCAATAGATACGCATCTTTGAATAAATTGATAATATGTAAATGCCTATTTGACACCTTTTGCAGTCTAATAATGGGTAGGTAAGCACAGAGCCGAGTGCAGTGTAACTCATGACAGGGAAAAATCAGAGGATGTGGTTTTGAAAGATTAATTATTAATTACAGTTAAGAAATCAATTATAATCACCTCATTTGTGCCTCAAAATTACAAGTTTTCTTTGCAGTAAAATATGATTAATTACTTTAAAAGACAGGACATTTGCCACGTGTGCAAAATGTCGCCAACAGGCAGTGGCGTGGAGAGGTGGTCCCCCCCTTACCCCCGTAAACCAACAGACATGACATTGCCCAATCGATAACTTCTCCATGCGCTCTTAGCTGATAGTGCGCGCTAAACATTTAAAATTTGACTTGCATTTGTTGCATTTTCAGAGGGTTGGAAAGTTTTAGGTCAGCTTGCATTTTGTGTCAGTACAATAAATTATATACAGTATTTTAAGACATTATTTATTTATTTAAACGAGTCTAGGAAAATTTTTTTCAATATATTATTAATAGAAGTAATTTTTAAAAAATTCAGTGTGAAGGGCATTGGTATCGGAGTACCTGTATCGGTATCGGAAAACATGGTATCTGAAAAACTCTAATAAAAACCACACACTGTTTAAATAACTGCGCAATGATAGACAGGAAACCAGATAATAATAAACTGAAAATGCCCAAAGTAAAATAAGACAAACAGTGGCAGATTTATTGGTGGTTTTTTAAGGGACCAAATCAAAAAAGATATATGCTTACAGATAATGCATACTGGATTGTCTCTAGAATTTTTTCTTAGTGTAAAAGTTGAAGTAAGGTAAAAATAGAGGTCCAATTTAACACAGCTATTATGCTACTTCCAACCCGATGCAAAGCTACAAAACTTTTAATGAGACACAAAAACATGGGCTGTGATTTTCCTCTGTTCACACAATATGCCTCCAACCAATTCCTTCTTTCCTGTACCTCTAGATGAAAATAATTTTGCCCCCTTCCTCAAAGTTGAAGTTTGTCTCAGACAGGATAGTCTCTGAGGTTCTCCCAGTTTGTAGAATGGAAGTATGCTTCTGTTGCAATCCAGTTACTTTGCTACCTTATATGGTTCAAGTTGAGCCACTCTTTCTCAGTTGTTGCAATATGAGAGCATTGAAGAGTATAAGAAGATGGCCACATCACAGAAAAAAAAAAAAAAAAAAAAGAGCCTCAATTAGCATATTTACAGGCAAAGAGCTTCTTGTTCTAAGTGCAGGTAACTGAGACAGATTAAGAATGATGACTTTTCCGATAGCCCAGCGGAGACAAAGACAAGCTGAACGGCTATGTATAAATACTTGAGCTAGGAAAAAAATTATGAATGCTGCAAAATTTCACTTACAAAATACTACATATGATGACTCTTGTAACACTGTTCTTAAGGAAGTTTCTCTGATCTGCACAGGTTAATCATATATGCAGGGAAATGAAAGAAAAAGAAACAATTGACCAAGGATATGCTGTATTTTCTCTGACAATACCATATTTATGATTCAATTTTCTTTTTAAATTAAAAACTTCAGTTCTGAAACTGAGTGAAACTTAATTTTTATTTATTTTATTGTTTTTGTGCAATGTTCATTTGTTGATCAAACCATGCTGAATCCCTTAGTTTAAATTGTCAGAAATAATTTATTTGCAACAATTTTTGCCCACCATTACTCGCAGAGCAGTTTTGAAACCTTTGCGATACTAACCAAACCCACAACTATTATGTCTCCGATAATAATTACGCCTGTCAAAATACCTCCATGCCTTATTTAACCCTAATCCAAATTTAGTTCACAATAACAAGCTCATAGATTGTTCGATACAGCATCAGAGACTGTGAGATTCATGCTCACTGTTGCCAACCTATGAGTGCAGTAAATACATAAGAAGAATAAGAGTAGTCAATATGAAAGAAAAACAGCTATGGAATGCAAAAAAATACTATCAATAGCACCAGTTGTCAATTATCTGAGTTGTTTCGCATTCACATAGTTTATAAAAAAAAATTTAATGCATGCAATCTTTGGCATAATACTACTGCGGTGTGCAACCAAATGCTAGACAACACAGTGAATGCTCTCCCAGTGTGTTGGATTTTCCAGTGGCTATACAACTCATTTCTTCACTGAACTTTATAAATGCAAACTGTAGGACTAAGGGGAAAGAAAAAGAAAAAAGTACATAACTGATAAGTGGTTTACAGTAAAGAGAGCACTTTTGAAAACCCTGCTAAGTTTTTACTTTCAGCCCATTGGTTGCACATATCTCAGCATGTCGAACATTGCAATTAGACTTTCGGCTGATACTTACATCAACTTCTAAGGTCACTGGAAAATGTGCTTTGGTTTAAATTATCAACATAATCATTCAATGGCCTAAGAATTATGTTTTAACAGCATTAATGAGAAGATTTAAGGAAAATAGTCTGCTAGATTAAATGGTTTGAAGTGAACCTGGGTGCATATTTTCCTTTTCAGTAGAATATTACAAAATTTTATATTCACTTGATATTCATTGAGATTATCAACATATTTGGAGACATATTGAAAACCTTAATGAAAAACCCTACAATGTATTGCATAAATATTACACAAATTATTATTGTAATACAAAACTATGCACAAGCAAATGGCTGCCATATATATTACACTACAAGTTACGAAAATAATAGTCCAGAATCAATGGCAACAACAAATACATCAAAACTTTTACACCATACTTCCACAGTAATAAAATTTTGCCCAGCTCCACAGTTTTTAATGCACATTGATGTGTATCTTTCTCTCAAGTTAATTGATTGAGCGCTGACTGCCCTCCTGAGTTCAGTTGGTGATCCTACCATGTCATGTCTCTACTGCTTCAGCCCGGTGGGTCATGGTAGGTTCAATAGGGGGTTACTCAGTGGGAGGATACCATCAGAGGAGAGAGGAATCAAACCCCAGAGTGAGCTCAACCGTGATTGTCTCCCGTCCGGGGAGTATAATCTTTCTCACTGCAAAGGTTGCCAAATGCAGGATGCCAGCTGTCCCGCGGATACATGTCATGTAATACCGTTAATTGATGACAATGGTGGGAGTGGACAATCCCGAAGGAGGGGTTGATGTTGCCTGTAGCAGTCACATGGCCGACTGGAGATATAATTCAAGAGGGCATGTGCTACGTGGTGTTTTGGAGTGACCTTCGGTGGTAATCGAAACCAGATAACCTTCGCAGAAGCTAAAAGGATTGTACACATATTCAAGATACCTTTTCTCTGGTCTTGCTTGGACAGGGCTACGAACATGGGTGGCAAAGATGTCACCGGCTGTCAGTAGCTTATATATATATCACACACGCACGCACGCACGCACGCACGCAGCACGCACGCACGCACGCACGCACACACACACACACACACACACATTCAGGATCTGGCCACGGCTAACAGGTCCCTAAGTACGCACCGAGTTCTGACTCGTGATCAAGGTGGATGCTAGGTGAAATATGGCGTGGTTTCATCTCTAACCTTGTTGGAGGGGTTGTGTCCTCACGCTTGGTTTCTACCTTTGTTTGTAGGTTAACTGACTTCTGGCTAGCCCGCCGCTCTTGTCGCTGCTTACGGCTTTAAAGTCCCACCTTTCTTACTGGGCATTAAGACCAATCTAGAATCACAATAAATCAACAAGGAACTATTTCTAAAAGAAAGGTAGTCAACAAGTTTCAAGTTTGACGTAATATTTAATAATTACGTTTAGGAAAACAATGGGGAATCCCATTTGGATTTTACAATCTAATAAAATTAAATTAACAAATAATTATTGAGTAAATTACGCAGGCGAAGGTCAGCTTGTAATAACCCCAGTAAAACTCGCTCTACTTTACGCTATTTACAGTGTGCCCTACCGAGGGGTGGTTTTCCAGATGGGATGTCACGATGACTTGTTATCGTGGAGTCAAGGGAACGACTGGGGTAAAGATGTGCAGGAAGTTGATGTCGTGGATTACCTCTAGAGAGAGGGGCCACCTTTGCAGTCGGCTGGTGCACGAGTGGAAGAGCCTTCACAAACTGATGGAGTGTGGGGTTATGATAGGGTTGCAGTGGGCACGCACATTTCTTATCTCTCTGCACTGAGGCGACAACAAGTTTACCGCCTCCACTCAAGGCTTGGCGGGTGTGACATCACGGGGCAGCAGAGGTGCTGCGATCCTGTGGTGTCGGTTGAAATTTCCTTCTCAGTTATCTCGGGATAGTGGCTTGTCGAGTAAAACAATATTGACTAAAGTGGGGGTGGCGACCGCATGTCGGAATCTGGGCAGGCGGTACATTTCGTAATTAAATGTGTTAATTATTTCAGTGTCCCAAGTTGTCCTATGCGTAGAGTCAATTTAGTACGCATGTGAATAGTAGAATGCCACTGTTTGTGACTTGCCCCGAGCTCTTGCTTGCTCGTTTGTGGTGCAAAGTCACCAGTAGGGTGCGCAGACGTGCTTCGCAGCAGTGTGGCATGCATCAACATAACACAAACTTTTGCATAAGCCCACTGCTTTGCTTACAAAAAAAAATTGTTTTGAAAATTTTAATGTCTACACTGATATGGACATAACTTCACCAGATTACCAGTATCACAATAATTAACTGATGACAATGTATTTCATGAAATTGTATTCACACATTTAATGAAAAATCTGATTTTTTTTTTACCCAAATTACCTACCTCGAGGGTTATTGTTGAAGCAAGTACTAACTGATTCAGTCATACAAATTAAACAGTCCAACCAGACATTATAGTACTTTTTTAACATATTCCTAACACCCACAAGGAGTGTTTCAAGTGCAGTACAAAACCTTTTCATGAAGTTATTGTTTCAAAATGAGGGCAAACATGCTGAGGTTGTAAACTGCCTTCTGGGGAATCTCTCATAAATACACACTAAAAAATTTTTTGGAACCACCTGTATTTTGTTTACTCTTGAAGGATGTTTGCTTTGAAAGTTGTTTCATTACAAAACGACATCCGAATGAAATGTAATGACACCTGTTATGCATATGTGTACAATCCACAGTTACAGTACAGTCTGGAAGAGTGCGCTGTTACTGTAACCTTTGGACACAACAAGCAAAGAGCGTGTGTGTCCTGTTCAACTGCATGAAACATACCTCAATGAATCATTACCACATTTGAACGTATGCACATAGTGACTGCCTCAGCAAGACCTCTTTTTGAGGGAAATTACCAGCCACATCAGTGTACACCATAGTGATGTTCGGAGATACAACCACTATCATATTACACACATTGTAGCAGATCGTCCTCTCAGTGGTCGTCCACAGTCATCAACAGAAGCTGATGACAGTTACGTGCAAATCCAAGCTGGCAGGAACCTAGAAGACACCGCAACCAAACTGTGTAAAGCCCTCCAGCAGGCAACTGGAATTGCTGTCTCTATGCAGACAATATGAAATTGTCTTCACAGGGACAACCTACATACATGAGTTCTTTGGTGAACACCTGCACGTACACCCCAACAAAGTGTCACCAGGAACAGATGGGCAAGGGAGCACTTGGAATGGACCCTGCGCAGAATGGCATCAGGTCCTCTTCACTAACAAGTGCCTAATTTGTCTGACGCCTGATAATCAAGAGAGGAGAGTTTGAAAAGGAGCGAGGTAATGCCCAATGAGCCCTGTACACTCTCCCACAGGTCCAGCAAGAATGTGGATCCATCATGTTTTAGGGCAACATTATGTATTGACGCATGACGTCGTTGCAACAATGGTATAAAGCTGACTTCAGCTCATCACAGGGCAAGCTTGCACCTGATTTCAAAGCAGTTTTATTGTTGACACGTAACGATACGACAGGAATTTTACTGTCTGCCACAGCAAGAATGGATGTTCCAGCCAAAACATTCCTTATATGACCGAACAACATTTTCAAGATACGTAATGCCCAGGCTGGTTGACAAATTACACACAAAAATGTCTAACAATTTTGAAGGGTGATTCAACTTGGTGGCATTCACAACAGATGTCATGGAACAATGGCAATTACTTATCTTTAACATGTCATTATATCAATCCCACTTTCGTTCCTGTGCATTACACGCTGGAGAAAATGCTGTCTTCTCTAGAGAACATCGTGGTGAAGCAACTGCATATGCTTTGCTCAGTTTGAACATAAAGGGGAAAATTCAATACACATTGCCCATTTAGGTTGTATCAGATTCCCACAGAAACATAAAGTCTGCTATTGCAAAAATATCTTGGTGTTATTTAGCTGTCTGGGCCACACATTACAACTGCATGTAAAAATGAAAACTTCCATCAAGAAACCTTTTGCAAAAAAACCCAGTACTGTTGTGGGACACTACAGCAAAGCACTCAAAGCTCATCCCTCAGCATCTTCCTTAAATCCAAAAACAAATGGGGAAAGCACAGAACAAGTACATTCAAGATGCTGAGACTCGCTGGAATAATGAATCTGTGAATAATGTTCCTCTCGAAATAACAATCTTTTTTTGGGGAATAATGAAAATATTTTAAGGAAATATGTAAAAAAAGAAGTTTCTTGCATTTATTAATTTTAGTTGCAAACCCATGTGATTCCCTTCACCACTATACTGGATGATACTGATGCTGGAATAAACTAAAACTAGATACCACACAGCTAGCACCAAGACCAATCAAGGTCACCAATGTTTGCTCACATGCACCTGTCATTAGTTACGTTACACACCTAACTTAGAGAAAATCCATAGTAATAAAAATACTGAACTGAACGGCTGAATCGCTAAGTGCAAATAAAGTCATATCAAGGTAGAGTAATTTTTCACATGTAGTAGTTATTAGAGTAACAGGCAAGGTATAAACTTAGTGCATAATTATAAATATATCATTCTCTATTAATTTTTTTCTGAAAGATTTATCAGACAATTTGATACTAAAAAACCAATATTTATACGTTGGATAGCCATATAGGTGCCCCTAAATATCTTTCACAAATAATAAAATCGAAAGCTAAAAAATTTTATTACAAAGCACGAGGGAGAAGGGAAATTAGGATTATTTTCTTGCATGTGATAGTGGCAGAGTCAAATGATATTTACAGTCTAGTAGAGCCACACAATTGTTGAGATGAACACATATTACAGATGAAACTTATATAAAAACAGGACTACAACTCTTTATGACATGCAGTGCCTGACGAGATGTTTTGTTTACAATTTGCAAGAAAATAAGACACTCATTCAGGAAACAATATTCTAAAGGATAGGCATGTTCCAATTACAACAATTTCTCAAAACTGCACATATGAACACAGGTTAGCTCCAAAATTAACATAAAAAGCCAGCAGTGAATCAGTTTGTGATGTGGTGCATTAACAAGACAGTTTGCCATGAAATAAAACATTCTTTCATAAACAATAAAATATTTTAGGCATGTATACGAACAAAAATTTTTCCTCACAACTGCAGATATGAAAATTAATTTATCATCAAAATTAGCATAAAATCAGTTCCTGAAACCACTTGAGATGCAGCTCGCAATGAGATGAGCTTGAGATGCAACACCCTATGAGAGCTTTGGATTAGTCACCTAGAAAATAAAACATTAATTAAAGGAAGGTGTATTGTTACACTCCAAAATTTTACCTTTGGTGAAAATAGAAGAAAATTTTCTTTAAAAGTATTTTTGTTAAGATACCTTTACTATAGTAAAAATTTCTTCCCATTTTTCCCATTTTTTTTTTTGTTAATGAATTTGACGTTTGGTTGTGTTTCCATTAAGTGCTGTTGTATTTGGGTTATTTTTTTAATTTTAATTTTTCCTTTTCATTCCCCCCGAATTATAGCTAAACCCCCAAATTACATACATACACTCGCAATTAGGCTCCCGCCAAGTGGCGAGCTCTCTCAACTCTCCTTCACCCAACCAACTCCTTTTACCCCCACCCTAGGCCTTGGTTACATGTGTGAGGTCCGTGTAACTTGTTGGTGTGAGGTTATATTTTGGTTGATTTTCCCCTTTTTCACAGCAAGTTACACTAGTAGGTGTAGTGACTCTCCTGTGGGCTGTTGGGAAATGGCATAGTGAGGTTATCAGGTTATTGAGCAGCATTAGACCTTTAGATTGTGGCTATCTGAATAAGTGTGTAGATGCTTAAGGAAGATTAAATTAAGATTCATTTGATAATATTAATTACTTAATTTAAGGTAATTAATTATTATTAATTACTTATAAGTCTGTTTGCTAGTTCTTTTGTTGTAGTTGTTTGTTTGTTTACTGTTTTAAGTGTGTGTCCCCCCCCCCCCCCCCCCTTCCGCCAAGCAATGTTCAATGTTGTTTTTCCCTTACCTAGAATTTACTTTTGGAACTGAGTGAATTATGGCAATTTGGTTAGGCCTTTGTTTTGTAGCCTATTTAGAACTGAGGGAAACCCTTTACCGATGGGAAGAGGTAGTGTTAGGGCAGACACATATGAGAACATTTTGTAAGAAAAACCAGTGACCTAGTAAGGCAACCAGTAGTACGTTGGATTACTAAGGCAGAAATGACTTGTCTTAGCAACTTGGGTTGTCCCTTTCTTTAAATTTGACTTTTATTTTTGGGCTTAGAAAACCACCTATGAGATTTGGGGCTTAGAAAGCCGCTCGTGTTGCTATTGTGTTGAGCTTAGAAAGCTATTGACTTGATGAAAAGGAAGGGGGCAGCTCAGGTTGTGAGGCAACCTTGTGTTTGTGTCATGCTTTGGCTAGTTCTGTTGCAGAAAATTTAAGACAGACAAAGTCCAGTTGGCCGTAGGTCTAGTCCAGTCCTAGTGAAGGGAGGGCTAGTTGTACGCTATGTGAGACGGGGCAAGAGGACGGTGATGGTGAAGATTGAGGTAGTCCCACCCAACCTTCCCTCCAGTGGATTAGGATGTGGAAGATTGGTGAGGAACCATCCTCCCCGCTCCTTAACCAACTTAATGAGTTGTTGCTGTTTATTTTCTGCATTAGGCGTTTTTTTTTGTTTAAAAGGGAACATAAACTGGGCATGTATCAAAGTGTGTTTTGTGTTCTTTTTTTTTTTATGGAAATGTGTGCTGCTGCTATGAAATTTTGTTGTAAGATTACCCCTATCGATTCGAGTGTTCCCCCTTATGTGCTACACACATAATTTTGGGAAGGATGGAGACCCTGGCTGCAGGACATGGAGGCTGCGATAGAGTCCTGGGTGATACTGCTGAACCTGTGCATTGGGAACAGTCCTTGGAGATCTCTTCCATTCAGAGAAAATTTTAAGGTGAAGGTACCCACTTAAAGACGCAGTTCTGGTAAAATTTTGAAAGTTAGCTTGTTTGGAAAAAAATAAATAAATAAATAAATAATGAAAGATCACTTACATATTTTTAAACAAGCAGGTCCTGTCGAATCATGTAGCATTGGTCATCAGCAATCCCACACTTGAACTTTTCTTAAAACACCAGTATTAGTCGCACACTTCATATATCATGTTGGAAACCCGTTGGCTATGAAAATTTTTGGATCCGAAACTTACAAAGTATCTCCCTAGGATTAAAAATAGTTGTGCTGTTGGTTATAATTTTTATAAACCCATACTTAACAGGGTTAGGAGTGAAGCCCCAAGTGGAGACAGCAAGTTTTGATACCATCCTTGGGTTAAAAATTGGATCCACTGTAAAAATTGTTTTGTTAACCTTGATGTTTGTGATGTGCGTGTTGTGGAAATATTACAGTTTAAGAAAAACAGAAAAGAGGGAGTCCAACTCCAGATGAACTAAGTGGTAACCTGTAGTGGAGCACATACGAGCAAATGATGTGATGAGAATAGAGAGAAAACAGTGTTGTGGCTATCCCAAGAGGAGTAGTCATTTTAAGTTATTCCTAGAGGGGTATAACTTTTGCACTCTTGATGATGTGTTTCTCTTGTTTTTTTGTTGTGCGTGAAAGCTTTTGAGCCCAATTGAATATGAGATGAATAAGGTAGAAGTAATTACTTTAGAGGTTAAGTTTATTTATAAGCTGAGTAAATTGAGTTAAGTTTTTAAAAAATATTGAGCTGTATTGAAGGAGTTAAGTTTTGAAGACGAGCAAAGCCAGGTAGCCGCTATTTAACCAGGCCTTGTAAATATTTTAGTTTTGTTTGCTAAAGAGTAAGGAGATATACAAACTACAATTTGTTTTCTTGGAGAAATTACTCTGTTAACCAGACTTGAAAAAAAAAAAAAAAAAAAGGGGGTAAAGTATAAATGTGAAGTCTTAAAAGTGTATGTAACGTCTTGTAGATATTTTTAATTAATTTGCAAAGGATTCAGGTAAGGCACTATCCCCTGATGTTTTTTTTGGTTGAAAGAAGATTTTTTTATAGATAATTAGTAAAGAACCTTATTCGGAGCAATGTTTATTTTTCTGAAAAAGTGTGGACCCCAATCAGTAATCAACATAATCGAGAAAAGTTGGTGTGCCGCTGACAGAGATTAGCTATAGCTATAGGTCTAGCTATTATAGAATACTTCCATTTTATTAATAAAACTTCCTTTTTAATATTGTATTTGGGGTTAACTTTCCTGTACATGCTTGCAGGGTGGGAAAGATCAGGCAATAGACTTTTCATCAACTTTAAGCAGTACCTCACGCGAAGCAATGAACACGTTAAAAAAAACCCTCAATTTTTTGCAGTGTGCGTGTGAGTCTAGAGTGATAAACTGTGATCGTAGTGAGGACCTTAAAAAACTTCCATTTGAAAGCGGTGTTTAAGTTAAAAGAAAGTAGAAAAAAGAAGACAAATTGGACGAACTTAATTTTCCCTCGTGCTTGAACTGAAATGTGTCACAAGTAGGAAAAAAAAAAACTAACCGAAACTTGCCCATCAACCGCACTGTGAAGATTTTTGGAGTGTCTGTCATTCTGCTAGTAAGCTGAAGCAGCTACTTGATGCCACTTTTGGTGTCATTCCACGAGAGCTTAGTTTTGTCTTGACGAGCATATGTGGTATGTGCTCCCCCTGTTACCCTGCGGTTTCAAAGCTTTCGACAGCCCGAAGCCTCCTCGTCCATGGATGAAGAGAGGACCAGACGACCCCTTTTTGGCTCGAGCCCATGACCTGGGATTCCTGTGCTGCAGAAGTTGACTTTCGGGTGGGGCAGTCCTTCAGCAGTGGTGGTGATCCCATTCCCGGTGGACTTGGCTAGCTCCCGCCCCTTAGTGCCCAACCGGATGGAACCCGGAAGAGGCAAGCCAAGGATGCTACCTTCACAAAGCCAAAGGACTATTATCTCTAATCAGTGTGATGAGTGAAAAAGGACTTCCCCGAGTTGTGATCATCCCAAGGCCGGCTAGTGGATTGACCAGCCCTGAAGACATTCGTGCAAGTGAGTGAGTGAGTGACTGTGTGTGTGTGTGTGTGTGCATGGATGTGTGTGTTGCCTGAACTGTTGTTAGGGATTATCCCTTTCAGCTTCTTCAGCTAGTTAGGTTAGGTAGTCAAGTGTTGGGTGGGTATTTACTGTAACTGATCCTTTTATTTTAGGCATGTTGTAAATCTGTTTTTGGTATATAACAGCAGGCACCTTGCTCCTCCTTGAGATTAGAAGAGTTATTTTGTGATCTGACCTAAAGAAACAAGAATAAAACTGGCTGTGTCAGATGTGTTATTGCTATGTCTGATGCTAGTCAACAGTTGTTACAGATTTAAGAAAATAAAACGAGACGAGCGGCTCGACGTGAGGCAGTTGACCATGTTGGACACAGGCAAGAAGATCCCAAGATCTGCAATTTTCTTCTTCAACACACGTGGCTGTTGGTCATGACTGGAAGGGACTCCCCTGCTGCAGCACTGGTCGGCTGTATTCCACGAGAGCTACAACCAAGTTGGTCCCACCCATTTTGTACTTGTCAAAAGTAGAGAAATGGAAAGAATACGCTTGCAATAATTAATAAAAATTAACTGTTAAATGTTAGATGTTAGAAAAAGGAGAGCAAAATCGTGTCAGGGAGGGATTTAAAAAAAACAAATGTTTGGCCTATAATCATAAAAGAAGTATTCAGATTTGTAGGCTCCCACTAACTAACAAAACTTAAATGGAAAAAAATTAAAAAATAAAATGAAAATGTTTTTGTTGTTGTCAAAGTACAATCAAAACTATGCATAATCATTTGGGTTCAAAACTTTTTTTTGGGGGAAAAAAACCACATTTTGCCTTTGGTGAAAATCATAGAAATTGTTTTTGTTAAGATACCTTTACTATAGTAAGAATTTCCTCCCCTTTTCCCTTTTTTTTTTTGTTCATCAATTTAATATTTGGTTGTGTTTCAGATCAGTGCTGTTGTGTTTCGGTTATTTTTTTAAATTTAAATTTATTCAATTTGTTTTATAAAACAGGTTAGGTTAATTGATTTCAGTCGGGACTGTTTTTTTTATTGGTTTGGGCCTTTAGCAGTTTGGAGAAGCTCCAGATGGTGTGCGCTGGTAGCTGCAACTTTTTTTTTGACTGCCTCAGGACAGATACTTCCAGATAGTTGCCTGAAAGATTTCATAGTACTGTAAAATGCAGAAACTTCCTGATCAGCAGGAGCAGTTTTCTTTGGGGAGTGTCACGAAGCTTCGAGACACCTCCGTCTAGATGTTTTCGAGGCCAAGCTCTGAGCTTGCACTAGTGAGGTTTTGTGTACATGCAAGCAGCCGTGGAGTTTTAGGGCTGTGAAAGGGGAAATAGGTAGGCGTCCTGCTGATCCCATCAGCTGGAACCCTTGGGCAACCAAGGGGAAAGGAGGGAATATGGTAGGAGGTCTCTGGTAGCACGTGATTGTCAGGTGGAGTCTTGGCACATTCTGATTGGCCTAGGCCAATGGCGTGCCAGGACAACAAAAAGTAGGTCAGGAGTTGTCGTGCAGGAGTCTGCAAGATGGCATGATTGGGTGTGGAAGGTTACAGCATTGCAGCTGCTTGGAGGAGGCAGTGATCGCCCCAAAACATGAGCTAAGTTTCTTGGATTTTCTTTTGATTGATAAGGACATTCCTTCAGAATTTTCGGGAGGAATGGCATCAGTCAATCTAATAAATAGTAGATAATGTAAGGTAGAGTCAGTCAGTGATTCAGTTCAAGTTAGTTTCTGATTGGCCATGCATGTTGGTGGATAGGCGAGTTTAGTGGTCAGAGACTTGAGAGAGAGAGAGAGAGTACGGTCATTAGCTGTAGGTAGAGTCTTAAGTTAAGCCTGTCTATTTTAAGAAATAGTTGTTATTTACAGTGTTTTGTTAATTTATTTTTGTGTCATACATAAGCTCTGGTTTAGCCTTAGAGGTATCTCATGGAAGTAAGTGGTGTTTAGGTTGGCATCACTAATTTTTGCTACGAGAGATTTTGTTTGTGTGATGCTCCAGCAAATAATCATTTGATAACTGGGATTGTGTATTCTAACCTACAAACTGTAGTATCTATGTCGGGTTGTTTTGCCAATAACTTACGCAGATTCTCTTATTGGCCAAACATTCAGGATTGTATGTTTTAAGCTAGGTGTTAAGTTAGGTTATGTGCATTAGTCCTAAGAAGAGTAAACAAGTGTAAAATTGATGTTTATTAATTTTTTGGGAAAAACAGTAGCATTAAGTCATTTTATTGGTTAATTAATTTTTCTATGACTGGGCATCGCCGAAGTTTTCAACTTTTTTATTTTTGTGTGGGTTACCACATAGATACCTCATAAATAATAACTAGCCTAAAAGTGTGGTGTTGTGAAAAGGGCTTTAATAGATCAACTGGATGTTTTATCATCTTTTTATCTTTTTGAATTCTGTTTGTGAAGCAAGATAGTTAACCTCTTTTTATTGTAAGTTAACTAAGAGATAAAGCATATTATTTATATTTGCTCTTTTTGATAAAAGATCATTATCTAATTATCTAATTGTTTACTTTGTTATAAAAATTTCATTAAGTCAAGATAATAAAAAATTAAATTAAATTTTCATTGCTCACTTAAGCATTGCTGAATCTATAAAAGCTAACTACTGTAAAGAAGTCATTCAAAATTTTTGGCAAGATTTTAATAACTAATTATTAACATTGATTTTATTTCTTGTCATCTTTGGTGTTTATCTTAACATAGACCATCCAGTTCCGATGCTATATTATTTTCTTTCTATATATAAATAAGTAAGAATTACTGCTTGTAAATTTTTTTTTTGGTCAATCACAGCTTGTAAGATTAAGCTTTTGCATGATGTAATCACTGTATTGATTCAGATGTTTGTTCATTGGTATATTTTCTTTCGAATTTCTAATTCTTTAATGGATAACTATTTGTTTTGATATAACAAGTTGGTAATGTTTTTAAGAATTATTTTACCTTTTTCTTTTTGTGATTTATATATCGGGAGTTTTGAAACAATAAATACTCACTTTGTCTATGAAAGTGGACTTGGTGAGTGTTAATTGTTTTTGTTTTAACTAAAATTCTTACCTTCCCCCTCTTTCTAAAGACATACATTAAGATTGGGTTGTTGCTTGGGTATTATTTTTTATGTAGATTCTGCAATTATTTTAAATTATAAAATCTCTTTTCACCCCCCCGCAATTTATCCCTGATAAGAAGTTTTTAGCATCCTTTTAAACAGAGTTCTAATGTATTTGATCTCTTGTGTATTCCTCGCCATTCCAACCAGGCTGAAACCAAAGAAATAAACATTTGTTTGGCTACACTTGCTGCTAGGTATGAAAGCAAGTTTTCTTGTCAGTTGCAGACGTTTCACACTTGTGTACAATAAAGGTTGGCTTGACACGTACCGCTCATACCACTAATTAACTACAATTATGACTCATTACTCTTTACGTGAAGTATACCCTTACTCCAACCGACGTAAGAGTTGTCTACTTCAACCACCCACATGAGTGTTGTGTAAACACCACTTTGCACATAAATTCTCGGCCGCTTAAATCTCCCAGCCGGCCAAGCACATGGCCCACAAGGTTACGCAACCAGTGGTCCCCACCCGAGAAGCAACAAGCTTCAGCCACTTCAGGCACAGCTGAGCGCCGCCAAAGATGCACGAACCAAGGAAGGCTGACAAGAGGGTTCTCACCTCCCACGCCAGCTCCACGGCAGGAAGTCACGCGCCTTCTCAGCATCCCGCTGCGGCAGCCTAGACTTTAGCACTATATAGAGTGAAATCCCGTACTTATGAGTACGGCCTATTACAAGAATTCCGTACTCAAAGCAGTTTTTTAATACACCATCATATACAAATATACTACCACGGTTAAATTGTCTGGTTACAGTGAGTGAGGACTCATTTTGTGTTTCCGTTTTTACGAGCGATTCGAATGCATTAGATAGATTAATTGTATTTGCCTTTCCTAACAATTGTGATGAACTGAAATTGCTTAAATTGTGTATTTAGTATAATTAATCTCGTAAAACGTGTATAAGCCACAGTCCATGAGAAGTGGCAATGCTGCAGCACAGTAGATGTTGCAACACCACATGCTTGTCTGACTAATGCTCGCATCCTTTATCTACACTGTATTTGCTATCAGTTGCACTCTGCCTTGCTTTGTGCATTGGTTCATACTTTTAGCATGTTGATTACTTGTGAGACTGTATGCCTATTGTGATTTTAAATGGCAAGTACCTAGCGCCGGCAAGTATGTAATGTACACAGCAGGAGTATCAGATCAGCTTGTGGCGTACAGTTCAAGTTTCACAAGATGACCGTTACACAGAATCAATACGAACGCAAGCATATGATAGGTTGAAGTTATGTGGAACAGCCTGCGGCAAGCTGTTTAGGTTCCACAAGACGGCCGGTATAATAGGGGCACTGGCGTTTAGTTAGAACAGTGTCACTGGATCAATACTGCATAAACAGATGATTGGTTAAACATTCGTGAACTCTTTGCAATGTGCAATTCAGTTTCGTTATTGATAAGTTTATAAATCGCTGTTTTACGTTGTGGATTAAAATTTGCTAATAATGTTTGCCTAAACACTGACATATTAATCACCTTTTTGTTTTGTGGGATGTCTTGAAATGTACGTAGCTTAAATATTTTTGTTTTTACTACTACGCTGCCAAGTTGAAAACAGTTACATTACCATTAGGCCAACAGGTGTTCACACAAACATTTTTCTATATTTAGCTGCACGGTAAAATAAAAACAATATGCAGTAATACTAACGATTGCCATTTATTAATTAATTTTTTTCCTGTAATTATTTCAATTGACAACGTAGAGGCAGCAGTTAGCAATCTGCCACAACATACAAGTACAGTAGACCTCATTTTAATGTTTACATGCACGTGTCTTGGCGATTCCTCGCATAATTCATGTACCCTAATTTTTTGCACTAAAAAATCCTGTAAAAAAAGGTGCAAGAATAATGCTAGTAAATACGGTATACAGTAGTAACTTTTTGGGAATAATTTTTGCTGCTGTAATGACGTCCCCCACTATCACATTAGAATATAAATTTCATACTTAAGTATTTTAAAATTAAAATCATGTTTTAATTATGGATCATGAATTCAGACATAGTTATTTTTACTATAAAAATGATAATGCACATAATCTAGCTATATTTATAATTCCCGCTACGTTTATTCAGCCGAGTCATCCTACATTATCCAAAAAATGAATACTTAATTTTTTTGCGATACTTCTGATGTGACTACTCGTAATTAAGTCCGTTTTTCACACTTTTATAAACGCTTGTAGGTACGGGATTTCATTGTAAGTCCGTGCGCAGCGGGGCTCCAGCAGTCATTCTTGTTTCTTCTCTCGCTACATCTCGAGCACTGCTCTGTATAGGAACCTCCAGAGATCTTCCAAGTCTTAAGTACACCCCCAGCGGCTACTTCCAATGACGATGAACAGTCATCCAACTAACAGCAAACAGGCTAACATTTGTTAACTTCACTTTGTATCTTCTAGATACCCGCTTTCTTTCGTACAGTTTAGAAGTAAAGTATTTTTCATGCCTAAAACAATCTTTTCCTTTTTAACCTAGGACCAGGTTGCCTACACCTGGCTAAGGTAGGTAACCTTCAGCACCCCACTGTTCGGTAGGAGGTAACATGAGTCACGTCTTTATTGATCTTTCAATAAAAATAATTTTGTTCTCTATCCTTACGCTTTTTCATTTACAGAGTATCTTGCTATTTTGCCTTCTAGGAACAATTCACGCCGCGCATTGCCGACAGAAACAGAGTATTTTCCTAAAACCGAATTAACACACTAATTAGACGGCCGCCTGTTTCTTCCCAACCCCCCCGAGCACTGGTAGTGCTGGAGGGGAGGAACAGAAGACCCACAACCACTAGGAATAGCTTCATCCAGGGAGTGGCAGCTAGCCCAGGTTATTCCCTTGCTTCGAGCACTACTAGTGCTGAAGTCTTGCCGTTCAACCTTGCCTGAACTCACATCCAGTAAAGGCATTGGTGATCCAAATGGCTCCCCATCTCTGATCAGCCTGCCAAGCATGGGGGATCAGTGGAGACTTTTACCGAGCTCGTGCCAGCAAGCAGCTACTGGACTGACACTGCTAAATTGTTTCTCGTCAAGGTGCACTACGTGTGTTATTCAAGCAGCAACATTCTATGCCTTTCAAGGTAAAGCATGGCAAAAGGCGAAGCGAGCAAAACCTAGCGTTTTTTGCTGCCAAACCGTGGTCTGCACTTCCCTGTCCTTGGCAGGAAAGGCAGGCAGAACAGGAATGCGATGCCGCACTCAGGCACCAAACACCAAGAAGGCTCCCGTGACGTATGTATATTTTCTACTGCATATTCGCACCAGCCAAGAGTATCACCCGGTTCTGAGAGGAATGGTTTACAGGACTGAGGCTAGGTACGGCCTGGTCAATCCCAGGTTCTGGAGCTTGGAATCTGTCACCTGGAACCATCAATACAGAGTCGAGCAACACAGCGACCATTCAGATGAGACCAAGGTTCGAAACCTCAACTTCATCAGCATCACGATGGTTTTCTGAGTAAGTCAGTAGCTCACACCTCTCGCCAGCCACTGAAAAACCTGTACAAAACCACGCTATTGGACTAGCGTACAAATCCAAGGTGATAGTGCCAAGCAGACCTTAACCGGGAATGCATCATGCTGAATGAACCAAATTAAGATTACTAAACAGTGACGAAAGATATGATGGAAAGTGGGTAGATTTCCCTGTATTGATTGATCACTGTGGTTAAACAGTGGGATGTTTAAACCATATTTTTTTATGTGGCACTGGTACACGTACTTTTTAGGCAAATCTTGTTGTCCGGATAAATGTTTGCATGCTGCTGCACAGTTTTTAATTGAAAGTTTAACAACAAGTTTAAATAATCAGGGACTTGTTGTGTGCATTATTTGATACAAAGTATTGAGTGTCTAATTTTCCTGAGGCTGCATTTTAAATTGTAAAATATTTTGGATATTGTATTCAGAGCTTGTGCTAATTGGTCCTTGGATTACAAGGAATAGTACATTTCTACATGAAAGAATATTTACGTGATTAAGGTTGGTCCCTGTACTGTAGTTGTGAGCATTCTTAAGGCAATAAATGTTATTCTTATTCCTTGCACATTATTTAAAAAAGGGCGCACAAGTGTGCTGTGATACAGTGTGAACTGAGAGTTGAAATATTAATTGCATTCAAATACATTATTTTTATAATCTATTTTAATGATATAAAATTGTTAGCGCCAATGTTAAGTGGCGAAGTAAACTTTTTCAATGTTATCAATATTGCATAAATTATGTAACTGTGTATGAAAGTAGTGGCTGGAGGTTTTCACTTGGTAAACAAGTAACAAATATATTTTTGATTAAGCTGTTAGAAATAAATAAGCTACACACACACATATATATATATATATATTTATTTCAGTTAAAGCTGTTAGATTTATTAAATGAACATGTAAAATTGTATAAAGTGTCACTACATTTTGACCTTGCATCTTGTTAACAACTCTGAAACGTGGTATGAAAGAAATTGTACGAGATGCAAAAACTATTGTAATAAAAGTGTTTTGTGTTATTGAAATTGTGTGAGTGATTAAATGTTCTTGCCTGGTGTTTCTTTGTACAGCACAAGGTAAGGATATTTAATTTCTGCGCAAACTATGCTAACATCTTGTACTTATTTTTTTTCATGCACCATGCCATGATGTCCTCCGGAATTTCCTTCCAGTATCAATTATCGAAGGATGAATTAGTCCAGTATCTACAGGACTTGGAATTTAATGTGAAGGAGTCGGCGACTCTGACGTCACTTAGGTGGATTGCAATCGACCACCTCCGTTCACAAGGGTCCGTGGTACCATTGTCTGCTCCCGTATTCGCGGTTTCGATGAGCGTCAATAATCCAGCAGTCCATTTAGATAAAAATTATTCCTCTCCTCTCTTGATTATGTTCCAGCTCCAACTTCTTTAGACCTGCCTGCATTTTGTCGTTCTTTATCACTATTGCAAAATTAGTGAATTTGGGATTGTGTAATCAGGCGGGAATTTTGCGTGCCCTAGTTTTGAAATGTGATGGACTGGTATTACAACTTTTGCAAGAGGAAATAGCATTATCATCTGGGGGCAATTTCGAGAATTTCAAAGCCAGCGTATTCATGCTTTATTTTCCCATACGCTCAAAACATCAATGAGGGCAAACATATGTTTACCGATACCAAGAGCCGAAAGAATTAGTTCCTGATTTTGTCTAGTAAGTATGCGCGTATCATGTCACGTTGTGCGTGGGACTGACGGAAGTGGATTTAATTAGCATCATTTTGGCGAACCTTGCTCCGCATGTTCAGGCCTTACGTGTGATGGAGAGTAAGCTGGTGAATTTGCTAGTTACACCGCTTCACTATAGATTTGCAAGGGAAAATAGTGGGTACAGCTAACTACTGCCGGAAAATAGCCCCCCCCCCCCCCTCTCCTAGGGTAACCTGCTTGTCCTTGACTCGCCTTGTGGCGCGCACACAGACACCGGGTGTTTCAAAGGCAAAACTTCTTTAACCATAGCCGATGTAAATTATTCTGGCCTTAGATGACACAGGGGCCATAGTTTGTTCCATTAGTCAATCCTTTTTAAGTAAACTCCAAAATTTAAAAGTGGTCAGCAACACTCATGTGTTTGATTCTGAAGTACAGTTATGTATAGCTAGCGAGGAGGTGATTCAGTCTAATAAAGTGGTGAAACGCCACTTTAAAACAGGACGATTTTCCTGGAATTTTTTATTTTCCGTGATCCCGGGTATCACTCATGATTTAATTTTAGGCATCGAATTTCTAGGCCATTCAAGGGCAAATATAAATTTTGACGAAGTCTTTATGTCTTTTGGTTTTGCCCCGTATATCAGGGTTGCCCTAAACACATGTGACAACCCAGCTAAAATGTTTTCCTGTGAAAAGAATTATGCTAATAGAAATTTTCAAAATGAAATTCAACAAATAAAAGTGGAGTTTAGCGATGTTATCTAGCAGCATATCAGCAAGTGTGACATGCTGCATACCAATTTTAACTTATGGATGACATTCCAGTGAGGGACTGTCATTTCAAATGTCCTCTACCGAAGTTAAAAACATTCCAGGAAATTATCGACAAATTGTTGGCGGCTGGTGTTATAGTTCCATCCACCTTGGACTATTGTTCGCCCAGTTTTTGGTACAAAAGCGAGATAATGATAATTAATGATTAGTGGTCAATCACTCCCTAGTAAACAAACAATTACATAAAGATCAGTTTCCAATCCCTACCATTGATTGTCCCTTGCAGCAATTGGGGAAAGCAAAAGTATTTTCAGTTTTAGATCACAACAATAGCTTTCATCAATGTCTGCTGGATCCCTCCTGTCATAAATACACTGCTTTTAAGTACACCCTGGAGCCAGTTAAAGAGTTCACGAGAATGCCTATGGGCTTGAACTTTGGTAGCCAGAAGTTGTTTATAGAGTTTTAAATTTTGTTTTATCAGAGTTTAAGTACGAATTTGTATTCAATTATGTTGATGACATTATAATGTACAGTAATGATCACGAGTCTCACCAGGAGCATTTGCATTTAGTTAAAAAAAAGTGAGCGAGGTCGGCCAAACTGTTAATCTGGATAAGTAAGGTCACTCTGGTTTTGAATAGAGTTAAATTCTTGGGGTATATGCTTTGTGAAGGCTGGTCATTAACGAATCTTGGCCGCACCGCCCAATTGTAAATTTTCTGTGGCCTAAAACCTTGAAAGGAGTGCTAAAATTTCTGGATATTCTAGAGTACTACTCTCATTTTATCTCACATTTTTTCAGAAATAGCGGCACCTTTGAATGCATTAAAACGGAAGGGTGTGACCTATGTGTGGAGTGTGGAACAGGAGTTGCCTTTCAAAAATTAAGGGAAAATTTAATATCTTCTGCAGTTTTGTATTTGCCAGATTTTAGTGAACTGTTTGTAATTCAGGTCGATGCCTTGTCTATCGCACTCGGAGCAGTTTTAAGCCAGAACGTAGGTTCTTGTTTGGCATCTGCCGCCTTTGACAGCTGTCTCTTAACCAAAAGCAAACGGAAGCTAGGCCTCTATGAGAAAAAACGCTTGCTTGTATCTTCGGACTCTAGAAGTTAGCGACTTACATGGAGCACGAAGAATGCGACTTACACACCGACAATCAGATGCTGAGTTGGGTGTTGAATCACCCTCAACAGCTTGGTAAGTTGGATCAGTGGGTGTTGAGACTATCCGGTTTTAGGTTTAAAGTGCACCACGTCAGGGGCTCCGAAAGGTTATACACGACATTTAAGAATGGAATAGTAAGGCCTTTTAGTACTAGATGGTGTTCTCCAGTAGTACTCGTGAGGAAAAAATGGTGGTGAGAACTGGATGTGCACAAATTATTGTTGCATTAACTCCATTTTAAAAGATGATAAATACCCTCTGCCAAGGATAGATAACTTTTTTGAGCTCTGGTTATAACCAATTTAAGGTAGCTGAACAGGATCAAGAAAAGACTTCTCTTTCACCACCCCCAAGGGAACATTTTGTTTTGAAACTATTCTGTTTGGATTAAAAACAACAACTTTGATTTTCCAAAGGTAAGACTTCGGGTGGGTTAACATGGGATTCATGCCTTGCCTATTTAGATGACATTTTGGTAGCTGGGAGTAATTTTGAACTACACCTACACAGGTTAGAGCAGGAGCTAATGAGATTTAAAGAGACCAACTTAACTATGAAACCTGCTAAGTGTTTGTTCGGGTATGAAGAAACTGAAGTTCTAAGACATTTGGTAAATAGTGAGGGGATAAAAGCCCATCCCAATACATAGAGGGACGATTTTGCGGTAAACAGCGATAAAACAAAATTACACCAAAACACTAGTTAAAATGCAAAATAACACGAAATACGGAAAAATGTGCGATATCCCACGAAATTAGCTGATTTTCTTTTTAGCTGACGATGATAGGGTGGCAATGTTGAAGTAAGACGGGAAGAGAGAGAGAGTGTGAGAGAGAAATGTCGCTCTGACCCCACTGTGGCCGCCTGCTGTGAAAGGCACTTCAAGAGATAATCATCTACAGCCTGAATTGCGGGTCGATCGCCGAATTACCAGCTTTGCAGGGGTCACACAGCTACACCAAATTGTCATTTTATTAAAAATTTTTTAAAAGTAAAATTAAATCTGATATTAATTACTTGGCAACTGACAGTACTTCAATATTACTCTGAGTACAATAAGGGTGTGCTGAATTTAAAACTATACATATTAATCATTTTTAATTTTCTGAATATAAACAAAGTTGAATTACAGAAGAACCCTTATATTACACTTTTCAAGGGACAAAGAAAAAATTGTGTAAATGAGGGGAAAGTGTAAATGAAGGGAAAAACTACGTTAAAAGTAATTTACCTTTTTTTGAAATAATTTTATGTAAGTAATGTTCACAACCTACTGTACATTCATGCCGGTCAAAAAAATTTGAAGTTTTAATACACTTTGTTTTCTTTTGCATCGGCATAGTTCCTTAGCTAAGGAGACTCGTGTGCCCATGTGTACAACAATGCGTTTTAGGATTTCCATTTTTTGTTCAATGGTAAGACAATTTCTGTCTCGTTGATTTGTCATTGTTAACTAATTTTAGGAATGTTCACTCCATAATAAAACTTGGATGCAGTAAACGTGTGTAACTGTAATTATGGACCAATTGTAAAAGTTTGGTTATGATTGAATAAACGCACACCAAAAGAAAACAAACGTACAACGTACCAAAGATAAATGGGCACACATAGCCATCACAACGGCAAATACTCCGGCATGTTCTTGTTCTGCAACATGACATAATGAAACTTCTCTACATTGACACTGGCAACGGGAATTTTTTCCAATCAGAAGAAAATATACCATCTTTACCGCAATGGTAATCCATTTATTTTATATCAATTTGAATCTTCCTAAATCATGACTCCGCTTAGAATTGGGGCAAGAAATATTAAGTACAATTCCGACCAGGTGTATATATCTCTGTGTGTGTGTCTATATATAACAAGCTAATAAAATGGACAGTGTAATTTATCAGACTGTTAGAGCTGTAGTACTAATATAATATAGTGGCCTCAGTTCTTAAAAATGCACAATTTTTGTGTAAAAGCGCACCGCCTTATTACTTGACTGGGTATGGCCTCTATCAATGTTGCAGAAGGCGGCAGCAGCCGTGGAGTATTGATCGCTGCTGGCCGCTCCTTTACTCCCTCCTTGCTCCCTCCCACCCAGGCCACGATCACAACACTAACATTCACTCCAGCCATGAGGCTGGAGGGAAGCTCCAATCCCCCACCGAATACAAACACACATAACTTAATTTAAAAATAGGCAACAACTTAAACAGCCTTAACACGGGTCCGGTGCCTAAGAAACCACAGCTACACGGCGCCCCGCTGCCTTACCCAATTATTTGAGTCCGTGTTGGGGTGCATTTTGTCTTTACAAACACCCTGTGAGTTATGGGAGTCTTAGGCTCCCGGTCTCACGACACACAGGACATTCAGTGGCGTATGAGGGTATGAGGTTTCCGCGAAGGCGGCTCAGGCCACGCCCACACCACTCTCCCCCTTCCATTGTCAGCCATCCTACTCAAGCCGCTGCATTCCTCACACACTTCTCCCTCCCTGCACACAGGTCACTGCCATTCCCCTCTGTTGAAAACATCTGCTCCCTTTTCACCTCCTTCCTTTTAGCTATACCCATACCCCTCCCCGCTTCTTGTAATAAACATTCAGTCTAGCCACGCCCACACTACTCCAAGCTCTCTACCTCATCTCTCATCCTTCTATCTCTCTGTCTTTCTCCCTACCCAACCTTTCCAAATATTCATCAGCATTACAGCCCTCTTGCTCCATACATCCCAACCCTCCTTGTTTATGTATCCGTCAAAACAAGAAGCCCATTTTTTTTCCTACTCTCCCTCCCTTCCACATTCCTAGCCCAGCAGTGTGGCATTACCTCTCTTATCTTTTTCACTACGCCTGCCCCTTTATTCCCCCTTCACAAAACCATACACAGGCTGGCGTTGACTTACAAAGCCGTAAATACAGAACCTAATACACGCACAAAAAAAGTGTAAATCACGGGAAGCCATATTTTCATGTGCCGTAAACACGAACAGAAAGCATTGTAAATATAGGGTGTGCACTGGGAAATAAAGAATATGGTGTAAATAACGGGAAAGTGTAACAGACAGGAACATGAAATCCGGGTTCTACTGTATGTTGAGAAATGTGGTACACACCTTGTAGATTTAATATTTTCTATGTGATACGTTTAAAACATAAATTATTTAAGTTGCCCGGACCTAAGATTAAAAATATATTGCTAAAGTATTCTTTGAGTGAGTGCTGCTTTTATTATCCAATTATGAAGAATTCATATGAAATTAATTTACCTATTATTTCATATGTTTACATAAAGCATAAAATAGTATATAGTGCAACACTGACTTTGACACAGATGTCCATCAGCCTTCCAAAATACTTTTAGTGCTAGTAGAAGTCTTTCAGTTCAAAGTGTTCTAGTCTGCATACAATATATTTTAATAATAAATCATATAAAGTCTCTTCTAATGTGGGTATTGGTATTGAGTATTGGCAGTATTGGTTCACAAGAATCTGTATTGGTAGAATCGGCAAAAAGTGGCATCGGCCTAGCCCCAATTTAAATTTTCTGGGTACACTTAATGTAATTTTTCATTTGAAATACTTTTTGGTAATTGACTGATTGTAATATGTGAATTTTGCACATTTAGGAAAGAAAACTATTACTAAAATTTCTTTTTTTTATGAGTTAAATAAGTGCAGACATGGTTCCTTGTGTATAGGTCTGAAAATAAATACTACATGAATAAACTATTGGTACTGGTATCTGGAGTATCTGTGTAACTAGTATCGGTAACTGACTGTATCTGCAAAATTTAGTATCGACCCAGCCCTATTAAATCCAGAAGTATATAATGCATGTAATTTGTGCATGTAATAAAACCAATAGCACTGAAATCTATGAAAAATAACACAGAAATGTTCTTAAAAATAAAACCACATAATCCTGCCTCTACCAATAATGCATGGGTAGTCAAAAGAGTTTCCAAGAACCACAGACCCCAGACACAGTAAGAAGTTTTCTTGGTCTAGCTTCCTTTTACTGAAAGTTTTTAACAAATTTCTCCTTGATTGCAAAGCCATAACCTAATCTGCTAAAAATTATCAAAGGTTTGACTGGGATGAGACCATGGAAAAGACTTTTAGGGAACTTAAACAAAAGTTGACCTCATCCCCTACCTTAATTCATTTCCAGGGACAAGACCCCTTTGAGATCCTAGAGGCTAGCACACAGGCTATTGGGGTTATTATTGCGCATAGACGAGAAGGGAAGTTGCATCTGGAAGCCTACACTAGTCGCACTTTTACAACGGTAAAATCTAGGTATCCCATTACACATTTGGAAGGTTTGGCCTTAATTTATGCTTTGGATCAGTTTCGGTCATACATTTATTTAAAATCTTTCACTGTAGAGACTGACTACCATAGTTTGTGGTATATGGACAGACTTAAAATGAATGCCCACAGTACTAGCAGGATAACCCGAAGCAATGGGCTTTGAAAATGTTGGAGTACACTTTTGATATCAATACAGCATAGAAAAATGTCATGCTCATGTGGACAGTCTCAGTAGGAACCCATAAGACCTAGGTACACAGAAAGATGAAGATAAGGCATTGGACTTTCCAGTGTTTTCGTTGCCCGCAGTTGACAAAGCAAAAGGGCAGTTGTCAGATCCAAATTTGATTCCTTTAGTTTAAGAAATAGAAAAACCATCCCAGGTTGAAACAAAACTTAGTGAATTGGCTAAAAATATTAGTCTAAAGGGAGGTGTTCTTTACAAGATAAATACTAGACCCGAAGGTAGGGAGATGTTGCTAGTAATAACTGATAAATTGAAAGCCAAGATTTGAGTGCCATAGGCCCATGACAACCCTATGATTGGAGGACATTTAGGTATGGCAAGAACCATAGACAAAATTAGGAGGAGGTATTATTGGTGAGGAATTTTTAAATATGTACAGGATAATGTTAGGACTTATGCCGACTGCCAAACCAAAAAGGGGATGAATCAGAAGCCAGCAGATTTATTGCAGCTCATTCCTTCAGGTGAACCTTTCGACAGAATATGTATAGACCTAGGTCCTTTCCCTAAGACCAACTGAGGCAATAGATTATGACACAAGGTGGGCCAAAAGCCAAGCTGTACCTTTTGGAACTGCCCAGGAGGTAGAGCAATTTCGTTCGGAAATCGTTGGTGCGTGCCGCTTATACGAGTAATATTAGACGCGGCTACAACTCATCCTAACGTGTTACATCTACCAGGAACCACGACCATAGATGGCTACATGATTGTTCCAGTGCAGGGAGAGTTACAGACACGTGGTATTTTCCTGATGCTCCAGACCCAACTTCCTCCCACTACTCACGTAGCTTCTATGTATCCAGAGGAAGGGTCTAACCCACCACGTTATACACAGGTGCGCACAGTATCTATCCAGCCTATCACACGATCCTAGCACGTTAAATAAGCATTGTTTCCACGCCGCCACGGAACACGTCAGCCTCCCCAAAACACCTGCATAGACAGTGTGTCGCCAAGCTTTCCGACAATGGCAGAGCGCCCAAGGCCATATACGCTGTTGAAGTCTGTAATAGATATTCATATGTGCCGCCATATTGGATGCAAACAACTTGTTGCTAGGCAGTTGCTATGGAAGAAGTACAGCGAAATGACTATTACTCAATTTGCGTTTTTAATTTACAGTTTGTTGTCCGAGCATGAATCTGTAATTACGTGTGCTTTAATGACATATATTGTAATTACTTGTTGCATTTTCCCCATGGAATTTAATTTTAACCCAAAGTTGCAGATTCAAATTCGTGTATCTATCCTACTTTGAAGATTACCACGCAAAAATATTGTCTGAGAACTATATTATTGATGGTAAAAATATTGCATTTGTTTCATAATAATATGCAGTGGTGGTAGGCATTAACAAATTTATTTGCAAAATTGCCACCAAACTCCTTAAGGTTTGTATTATGCCTAATAAAATTAACAGTAACTAAGAAGTTACCTTATCCCTAGAACGAAAGTAACAAAATATCAGTTAAAATCAAAAGTACTTTGATTTCCTAGATTTTGTAGTTTAACCACATTAATTTCATGAAGACCTGACCTAACCTAACTTCATGATTGGTGTAAGGGGTTGGGTGTGCTGATGTACTATCACACATTGCACAAAGTAGGAGTAAGATACGGTAATTAAATTTTGTCAAAATAAGATTTAATTCTACGAGTCCTTATTGTCCGTATTCCAATGCACGATAGCGAATCTGCTCAGACATTCTTTGTGATTCACCTATAAAGAAATATTTAGTTAGGTTCAGTCTTATTAGATATAATGCAGTTAAATGACACAGTTTAATTAGTAATTTATTCATGTTATTCATTATTCTTTTTCCGAACTGTGGTAAGAGCCTCGCCACACATACCCCCTGTAATTCACTTAGGATTAGCTTGGTTAGGTCCTCTGCATTTCACACAGCTTATCCACAATACGTTATTGAAGTAAATAGCTGAAAAAGAAAAAGCAGGAACCGACAGTTGGAAATGTGATGATATAAACGGAAAGTTAAACAACAATAATAAAAGTAAATGAACGATTGCCGAAACGCGACATTAATATATTCATGTGAGTTTGCAAAGTACATGTTATATCCTAAGTTTGACAAATAATATAAAAAGTTGTGTGTACTTATGTACCTACGCCGATCTATTTAACCTTTCTTTTAAATCTGCCTTGATAATAAGTACAAATTTTGCAGTTAATAATTATACGTTAATTTTATACATTTTTATTTCACTGTGTTGTTTTGTAATGTAGGCCTAACCTCAAATACGTCTGTACGTATCTATTTATGCCCAACCATGTAACCTTTCTTAAACATGCCTTGGTAACAAGAGCAAATGTGCATGTCAATAATTATACATTAATTTGACACGTTTTGAAATCACTGTGTTATTTTGTAACGTAGACCTAATATCAAACTTGCCTTCATGTAGTTATTCATCCCAAGTTACAGTGTTAGATTTTACTATTGTTAACATAACTTAAACGTCACAGTTTGATGCTACAGCAAAGGAGTTCCAACATATAAACTATAAAATCCTAAAGCTGGTTTTGTTAATTATAGACCTATAGCTGTGCTTGTTGCCAACATTCTTTCTTGATGCAAGTGTACGCCTAATTGTTTTATTTGGTAATGCCTGTCGTAATAAGAATTAGAAAGTATTAACAATTAATTGTCAACAGTCAGTCAGGCCTATAGAATAATTCCATGATTAAATTTCGAAATAGATGTTCGACGAGATAACTTGCTACCTTTTGAGAAATATCAACGAAGATAGTATGCATTCTTGAGTAGGCATAATTGTTTGTTATATCTGCCACTTTGGCCGCAAAAATATTGTAGTTATTGAAATTTAATGTAACTGTAAATTACACGGCTCCTGTTTACTTGCGAATGCATGTTTAGTAAAGGTTAGATTATATTCCACAGTGTATGTGTGAAATCAAGTATGTATAAAGAAACTGTATGAGCTATCTTTTAATAAGGGCTGGGCTACAATTGATATACCTAACACATAGTGATAAGCACATACAAAACACAACAGCACAGTGGCCTGGCTACAATTGATATAATGATAATACTAGTTTGTTTATGTTGCTACATTTGTACCGACGAAATTAAGGTCGGTACATTGAGTTGTTAGTGGCATTTTTCAAAAATAAATATTTTCAATTGATCTGAGACATTTTTTTAATGATAAATTATTTACATTTCAATTTTTACTATAAACGTTACCTAAGAGTGTTACAAAACTTCCGTGGTTGTGATTATCCAGAAATAAACAAAAGAAAATATCTTCCCGAGGAATAAAGTCAAAATACACACTTTCTTGATCTGTAAATAAGTTTTTCAATTGATAACATACTATTAGTGTCAGGGCTTCTGATTGGCTGTTAATTGACGCACAGCTGCAGTAACACGGAAAGTTAAACAAAGTGCTTATCGCTATACACAGTTGTAGCAAGTATAACTGAAAACAAGCTGCTTAACTCGTACCTATATCACTATATTGTGTTAGTGATATGCTTATAGCAATTGTGGCCCCGCCTTAACTGTACCAATCCCACAATAAGTGCTCTAGTGTGTGTGTTATATTGAGAAATACAAATAAGTCGAATTTACTGTCACTGCTGTGTAAAACATTTCAGGTACTACAAAAGAGATATTGAAGATGTGGCCACTCCGGATAAGAAGAGAAAGAAGAGGCTACAAGAGGAAAAGTACTTTGAGAGTATTGATGACTTCACTGTGTCAGACATTCGCCGCACCATTTATAGGATGTATCATGAAGGTATGGGCTACACAGATGAATAATGTGTTGTTGATGTATATTTAATTTATAATATTTACACTGCAGACACTAATTTAGTTCCTCTATTAACACGATATGTTCCAAAAATGCAAATACACAGACTGTGACGGACTTTATAATTTCACTACAAAATATTCATTATAAGAACATGTAGAAGTTTGGGGGCAATAGGTTTCATTTGGTATTTTAAAAATAATTCTTACTGCAGTAAAAAAGCACTGGTAAAGGAAGGCTATGTTAGTACTACCCTAGCAAGAAATATCCAATTTTTATGGAAATAACACAATATTATTTCTAATAATTTTGATGTACACTGGTCAGAGAAAAGCCATGATCCCATAAGACAAACACACAGATTTATTTTGGTAATTCTGTATAACATTAAACATTTTCATGCAAACACATTGAAAAGTCGACAAGTGCTCAGTTTATTGTGAACGGCCTATCAAAAGTGCTCACTTTAGTACTAGTCCTTCAGACTCAGCTTTTATTTGCAGTCCTTATGGCAAAACAAGCCAATACAGTGTTCAAAGTGGAAATTTTGGATCAATGTAAGTCACTTAAATTACCTGCAGTTTTGGTCTCGCCAGAGGATTTAAAAAAGAAGAAATTAGAATTTTTAGAACAAGTAATCGATGAAGATGGGCATCGTTTAGCTATTACAACTAATAGAGTAAAAGTTTATTATGACTTAAAAATAAGCTCTTGTCAAATTTTTGAAGAGAGTCTGTTTGTAAAAATGAAAGTGCCTATAGTTAAGAAAGATGCAGGCTGGTGATTCTATGATTTTGTTGCCGTTCCTTTTAAGTGGAAAAATTCAGTTTGTGTTTCGCATCATGAGACCCTTTCCTTGCTGTAAATGGAGATGAGGTCACTACCATTACCGGCAGTGCTTTAAAGGATTACAGCCTCCTCCAAGACCATTTGTGTTTTGTGATGCAGTAACAGAGGTTTTATTACCAAAAGTTGTTTTTCATGGAGCCACTGCGAAACATTTGGGAGAAGTATGTTCTTTTAATTATCAGTCTGGATCCCAGTTGATAATTACTTAGGTAGGACCTGAGAGGTATTTCTTGACAAATGCCAGAGGTAAACTAGAATTAAAGTGCACTATTAGTAAGAATGAAATTAGGATGTTGGACAACAGTGAGAACCCAGAAGCTATTGATGTAGCAGTACCATGTGACTAAGTTATTTTTTAACGAAGAGGTTCGCATTAGTGAAATGTATCCTTGCGATTAAAACTCAAAAACTGAATTCGAAATTATTAATAATTCCAACAGCATTATCCAAATGTAAGAAATTACATTTTCCTGCTCATCCTACGTTAACTGGTAACAGTTTACCTTCATTTAATGATTGTCTAGAAGAGAAACTGGCCCTCTGCAATACCTCATTTGAATAATTTAGACACCTATTTTGTCCATTTCATATAAGTGGGGTGAAATCTGAGACACTGTGACCAATTTGCCCACTATGTAAACAGTAAATGGTCTCGTTCGTACAGTATTGTATCAGCTAATGAACTGCTGCGGGATCCGTGTTGTTAGGTTGGCTATTTTGGAAAAAAAAATAGTACTGGGAACTAAATGTTGTAATTTAAATTTTAATTATACTTACAACAATTAATATTTAAATAATTTTTTAAAACCATATTAAATTTTCTTGGCTATTTGTAACTGGACTTTAAAAACATGTTTAACATTTATGACAGAGTATCTCGACACATAAGAATAGTAAACGTTGCTAGCCATGTTTGTGTTTCCAGTTTCCAGCCCGGTGAAGGCCATTATGCATGTGCTTTTTTTCTCATCATGTTTATTGTACGGATATCTTATTGGTGTTGTCTGAATATTTAATCGGTAGTTAATTATTTTTTAATTGCATTTTTCGAGCATAGTTGGTTGTAGATACCGTTGTAGTGTATATTCTTGAGTGATATATACATTAGTCAGTACGTTATTAAAACTGCTCGTGCCGTCATTTTCCTTACCGCCTTCCGCAATAAAGTGACACGAATATAATTTACATATATAAGTTTAAGTTTGTTTGTATCAGGAAACATGAACCAACAAACGTGATTTTAGTGAAGTAAACTCGCAAGGATTGCCATAGAAAAACACATGTTCAAGAGGTTGCAAATATTACAAACAGTAAGTTTGCGTGTTTTGTAAATGCATCTGTAAACCGTTAATATAGTTATTGAAATGCACGTGCCCTGAAAAAAGCTGCATTTTTCACTCTTTTGTAGTGAGTGAATAATATTTGTTTGTCTACATAGTAAATTCGAAGGTTAACTTTGGTCAAAGTGTGTGTATGTGTGTGTGTGTGTGTGTATATATTGTTGCATCTGTACAAATACGAACGACGACGTATCACATTTTGTGTTTTTATTAAAGTTATAATTTTCGAAGTTAAATAATTTAAATGTTATTTCCATATGAGCAAAATTTTCCACTGCTCCATCAAAACAATATGCAACTCAAAACGTCACACACTCATAAGAACATCAAAATAATCCCATCTCATGAAAGACGTTAATCTAAAACCCACCTTCTTCCCGCAAAATAAAAAAAACAGAACCACAACAAATTTTACTCTGTATTTAAAAATAAAACAGGTTGTAATGCCAATCTAGCTATAATATCCTACATTAATTACTCAACGGAAGTTAGTTTAGGTCAGTCTTTCAGTGCCAGCCATGACAGGGAACACGAAGAAGGAGGAAAATGCAAATGTGCATTTGACTCAAAACATTTGTTTACAAAAGTCTTTTTCTTCACTGACAAAACAGCTGAGGTGGAAGGATACACTGTGGCGGTGCTACTTTTCTAGGACTATCAAAATTTACCCCACTTACATGAAATTGACAATATTAGCAGCACACATATTATGTTGGAAATTGTAAGTTAAAGATTCCAAGACAACGAAATGTACAACATTGAAAACACTTCTCTACCATTTTGATACTGTACAGCAACACAGTTAAAAGATTAATTATATCACGTCATGAATGAGTACCAAAAGCACATGATATTCCCTTTGCACTTATTTTAAGACAGTAACACATCTTTCATGGTCAACTCTGCAAATGCACCATTAGCAAAACACAATTTTACTAAACGCGTACAATCATTCGGACTTAAATTCTGTTGCCAGTGACTCAGGATTTTGGCATTACTGTTCAGGTGAAAACACGGCTTCGAATAACTTTAATAAGGCAGGGACGGCTTCCAAAACATTAGCAGAAATAATTACCCAGCATAAAAAACAAGTATATTGGCGCCGGCAAAATGTGAAAATGTCTGGTTATATCATGGGGGTTATTTACTTTAGCATGGGAACAATAAACTGTAAAGACTACTTACTGGCCACCTAGTATCCATACTACCAGCGCAACTTATTTACTTTTGACAGTCACTATATTTAATAATCATATGGCTGCCCATTTTTTAATATTATACTAAAATTTTGTTCATTAAATAAAATTCAGATTTAATCACCCACCCCCCACCAAAACTATGTTAACGTGACTTGAAAAAGCAAAACCATGGGAACGCATTACACAAAGTGGTGTCTATCAAAGTGCACTTGTGGTGCAGTGGCAGCAGCAGCCGTGCGAACTACGTAAGATATCTTTCTCCTGTACAGCAGCGATAATTCTCATATGCGCGGCACCTATAGTCGAGCTCCAACATGTTTACACTTTACGCAGGCGGGATGAAGATCGTTTTGTTTATGAACGCAAGTGAACGAATCACTGCGCGACTGAAAAGCTGAGTAACTTTTTTTTTGTTAAACTGTGTGACCTATAGATGTAGAAATCACATTTTTTTTTTCCAAAGAAATATTATGTTGAGACTGTAAATAGTTGTAAATAGCCTGTTTAAAGTGCTGTGAGGGCTTGAGTCAGAATAGTGACGAGGAATATAGTGTTTACATGAGACATTAAACATGTGTTGTTTTTTAACTTGGCGCCTACAGAGCAACACAACTTCAGTTCTCTTGGTTGCCGCTAGGAGTGGCAAGGCATCAGTACAAGATGGCGGCAGGCGTGGCCGGACGCGTGGCGTTACAGTTTATCAAACCTTAAATAGTTAAGTTTCACGTTGAAAAATATTCATTTTCACATGTTTATGTTATAAAAACTAAATTTCACATTTTTTCGCGAATTTTCACAAAAATCATTACACCATTTTTTCCTATCTCTAGTTATTAGACTTTTTGGATTTGAAACTTACAAAGTATTTTATTGGGTTTAGTCAGTTGTACTGTTAATTACAACCTTCAGAAACCCCAATTTTGTAGGGAGAGGCATGGTGCCCAGAACTAAAGCAGCAAATTTTGACACTATCCTTGGACTGGGTCAACCATCGTAACTGTCTCGCTAACTATGAAGTTTGTGATGTGTTTGTTGTGGAGATTTTACTGCTTGCAACAGAAGAGAGGGAGTATGACTCCTGAGGAATACAGTGGTTCTCCTATGGGGCCCATAGTGGACCACATTCGAGCAAGTGACAAGGTTTTAAACATCAAATTTTCAGTGTTAGTGGAACAGTTGTGAGATGTCAGTCGTAGTTGGAAGTTAGCAGTCGGGGAGAGACGTGATTTGGTGAGGTCAGGTTGGAGGAGCCTGAGCAAGTAGAACATCATGTAACTCCTAAAAGATAACTACAGTATGTTACAGTAGTAGTAATTTCCAGTAGTTAGGTTCTGGAGCTTCAGTATGTTGCTAATTTAAGGCAGTAGGATTTTGCAGTAATAATGTGCGGTAAAAGTATGTAGCAAACGTTTTTATTTTATAAGTATAATGCTTGAAGAAAAATAGTATTATTTTAAGCCGATAAAGTTCAGAGAGACGTCTAGGAGGATGATAGAGTTTTTGTGACATTCATAGTTTAAGCTGTCACATGATGACCCTAAGTATTTTTGCTATTAAATGCTCTGATGCTCTCAAAACTAGTCTTAGCTGTTTTAAAGTTGTACTAGATGCTCAAAACAATGTTTTAATTATTTGTGTTTGGTGCTGTGTGTATAGATGTCTTTGTAAATATTACTGTGTTCGGATTTGAACTTCCCGCCATTGCCATCAGTGGCACGCTCGTAGTGCTTCTCAGAACTAGCATATTTAGACAGTCAATTGATCGCAATTCGTTCAGGAGAAATGGTGTTTGGTATTACCCGCCAGCTCTCATATCAACAAACTTTCATGTAATACAGTCCATCATGATGTTCGACGCAACAATTTGTATTATTTTATTTTTGGAATTCAGAAAGTAAATTATTTGTTTATAAAGCCTTTTTAACCTGATTTATTAACTTTTATTGTGAAAATCTTTTTGATACTTTTATTATGGAAATATTGTAAACAGTTGGTAAGACAGAATTTGTAATGTTAACATTTATTTTATCGTGTTAAATATTGAGCTGGGTGGGATCCCGACTTCGGGAAAAATTCGAGAAATCTATTTTCCTAAAAACGTCAGGCGGGAAATAATTTCCCCGTACATTTTTTTATGTGATAAAAATTATTTAGGCTATTTGCTATTAATTCTGTGTTCTACAACACACATGTAAGAGTGGGCCTTCATGGCCCTAATCTTGCCAGCATTAGTAAATAATTAAAAATAAAAGCAAGTCAACATACATATGTGTATTAATGGTTTCATATAAATATAATGCATACAAAGTTTTGCCACTCGCCATTGTATGTAAATAAACTTTGTGTCTTCCTAATATAAATTACTGCTCTTTCCGCACAATAAATGGTATTTTCGTTTCGCGAATGGTATTTTTCTGCCGTCCATCGCTTTATAAGTAAAGACACTGCTCACAAGCATTAATAAAGTAATGTTTGGAATTTTAAACCTGTATTGTTTAAGAATCGAGATGGTTATGAAATCAGTTTTTTACTTTTCACGCACTATTAACTTTGTTTGATTTTGCCAACTTCTATATAAAAGCAACCAGATAATTCCATCGTGGGCCGAAAGACTTATCAAATGCATACATGCAAAATCACATTTAAATTGACATGAATGCAATTGTATTTCCACATACTGAGCTCATAAAAATCAGAATGATAGTATATTTTTATGGCCACATGGTTCTTGTTAGGTTACACTGCAGAACAGTTGCCGACGCGACACAGCCTCACCTAAGGTGATACGTTATTGGGCAAAACATCACATGATGTAGAATGTCGCCCAATGATAGTCGTCGTCAGGAACAGTACTAATTGTGTTTTTATTTTGTTAATCACCCATATATGTGATTACATGATGTAACACAATTAAATTTTCATTCAGAGATTTTGTTTATCAATAAACTTGAAGTTTTTAATGAAAGTTTTAATATTGTGCGATTTGTAGTGTGGTAACATATAACTATGACACGTTAAATTGGTACAAAACGTTATTTATATATATACGTTTTTTTAATGTATTATCTACTCACACTCTACAGTTTGTCTATGTAGTATGTTAAAAGCAATATGGATATAAAAAATATTGCTGAGAAATTTAAAGCACTTATTTACCACTTTTACGAAGAAAAAATATGCCACAAAATGTGTCAGCAAAATGCATAGCTTGCTCTAAAGATTTGAAAACTAATTTTTGGTAGAAGGTCTACATTAATATTAAGTTTTTATTTGCACATTTTGTAAATTTTTTAGTGTACAGACAAATTCCTGATCCCGTCCCATTTTCCGCAGAAATAATTTTTCAGAGCCCAAATTATCTATCTCGCCCAGCTTCAGTTGAATAAATTTTCGCTATTTCATTTTTTTTTGTGAAAAAAAGGATTTTAGTAAAATTTATCCCTTGATAATTATCTTCTTTCATTTGTAGAGTTTTAGAAATTCCCCTTTTTATCTGTTAAAATTGGAGTTGAGTATGGTGATTTTGTATTAATGCTGAGACAGTTTACAATTGATCTTCACTATGAGCCATTTTTCTTTTTTAATTCAATCTTAATTGATTAGTTTATTTTATTGCTATTTCCTTTTCATCAGAAACTCCTGCCCAAGGTTTCCGACCTCTATTTTCACCTCTCATACAGCGAGTGAGGTAGCCAATCTGAGTTACAGCTCTTGTCAGAGTAATATTATTTGCAAAGTTCTGTATGCTTTATAGTCTGTCAGGCGTAAATAAATAAAAATAAAAACAACATTTTTAAGAGTTAACAAATGGTTTCAAAAAGACATCAAGCCGTTAACAGCTAGCTAACATCTTGCCTATTCAAAACACTTCCCAAAAGTTTGTTGGCAAAAAGACATCATATTTGTATCTTTACTGTGAGAAGAGCCATGTCTCAAAAACGTCAGCAGGCCGGAATAAATAAGATAACGGCCAGCTTACTGAAATAATACAGATGCTATATCGGAATCAGGCCAGAATATTATTTTTGTTATTGGCGACATGTTGGATATGAGATATCAAGCCGACATAATTTAGATTATATCCATCTGTTATCCTAAAAAATACAATGGGCTGTTGTCTTTTTTCTAACTGCAAATATACTGTATCAAAAAAGATACCACACCGTTGTTAGATGGCTATCTTCTGGCATCGAAACGACAGTTGTCTACAGTACAGGTATCTGGCCGACAATTTGCAGACACTTTGCCGACAGGTTGTGTTTGCTGGGCTAGCCAAGCATGAATGACCTAATGCAACCAAAACCACATTGACTGTGCATACAAGTCTATAGCCCGGCACGTATCGTGATTTTCTCGCATGAAACGTGGGGCATCAGCGTAAATATCTGTTAATCAGTGAAAACGAGACCAAGACTCAACTGGGAACCGAAACAGTCTTTGGGGAGTTGTCTAAAAACCCCATGGCGCCCAAACCACCACAATGTCCAATGCCGACTTCAATACAGCCGGAAGAGCAATCAATAACATGGCGGACCTTGCCAGTAATAAACGTAACGATACAAACTGCACAGGTATTGGCACATTTAACATTACATGCATCAACTGTGGCAACTCGTTATATAGGCCGTTCACGGTCAAGTGAGCACTTTTGAAGCCCTAGTTACTTTTTTCTTTCAACCAATTTGATATCTTTCCTGTACTCTTTTTATGTAAACCCTGCCATGTGAGTAATAAACAAAGTATATACATTCACCATATCAAAAACCAAAAGTCCAAGGCCACAATGAAATGTATTTATTGGTTATTATGTCTGATGAAACAGCTTCAAAAAGTGCTCACTTTACCGTAAACGGCTTATACCATCTTTGTTTAGGATGGGTAGACGAAGCCAGAAGTACTGAAGAACTCGAATACATGTGCGAAGCTGGTCGGACAATACCAATGATGTTTTGTAATCAAGTCACGTGTCCAGGGTAGGGAATAAATAAGATACACTGCACCGCTTGTAGTGAGCCGTACCACCATGCCTCTATAGGCTGGCCCAACGAAAGGGTCACTAGACCAGGGGGCCTGAGCTCGAACTGCACTTGTATACGAAATCTTCGAATTGTGGCCGTAACAAGCACAATTTCAGAAAACGGTAAGATCGAACCATACGAGAGCCATCGTATACGTCTCGACCGTGCAAGATGTGGAGTCGTAGACGAGTAGCGCATCAAAACAAACAAAATATTAGACATAAGATAACTGTTAACGCCCATGTGAATTCAATTTACATATCATTTATGCTGTGCCGAATGTATAATCATATGCAAATTAATAAACTTGTTGAATCGACAAAATTAAAATGTGTGTTGAGTGTGCAAATGAGGTTACGAGTAAAAGTGACTCGTAGTTGGTTGGTTAGACATCATAAGTTATTATTTAGTCAGTCTTGCATATAAAACTCTGTAAATAACATATGTTATTATTATTGCACAAACTTTCAATTTCACAGAACTTCTTCCCACAACTGGATGGCATCCTTAGCTGTCAAGTCAGCTCTCAATTTGGCTTGGGCAAGTTTCTTGTTTCCTACAATACTTTTTAACAGTGTAAATTAATTAAATTCAATAGCACTTCAGACTACTAGCCAAAAACTACAGCCCACTACCCAAAATAACTGAAACCTTTAATCCACGTCTGCAGTATTATTACATTAAAAGTATCTATGGAGTCTACAGTTGCTCTTACTCAAACACGACTTCTAGGGAAGTGTCATGTAGCTGCTAATACTCTCCAAATGATGGGCAACTATTTCATTATTTATAATGCAATGTAAACTTTATGGCAATGTATGATACACAACTGTGTTCTATTAATTAAAGTGTATGTCATTTCCACAAGGAAGAATTATACTGACCAATCTCTGCCACGTAAACTATTTGAAAGACCAAAAACAAATCTGCTGTTCCATGTAACATTTAATATCCATATTATTAACTGTAAGGCATGTAAAAATTGCATCAAGTCATGCCACTAACAAAAACAATAACCTAATTTTGTTGGTATTTCCAACGTACGTAGAGGTTAAGTAAGGACAACACGAGATTTTATTTAACAATTAATTCTCTGTGAACATAATAGATGAATGGCACAACACCATATGTTCAATTACGTAAGTTACACTCATTGTAAGAATTCATGAAGAATAAATTTCTGCTCATTGGTTATTTTGGTAATTTTAGCCATTATCTTATTCAACCGCGTACAATGTAAATAAACAAATGCGGGCGATTCAAGTGACGCTTTTGATTGGCTGAGTTCCACTCATATTTGTTCCAGTCTCGCCGCAGGTTCACCGACATGAAAAATTATCACACGTATACGCTTGCCTGGCACTCCCCTCGCACACTGAAAACGTATGCGAGTTTCAGGGGTTGGAGCTTACAACAATTGTCTCGTAACCATTGCGGAGTGTGCGAGACGTCTCGTATACTAGCTGCACTCAAACAATCTCGAGATTAGGACCCCAGGACTAGTGTATTGTTGTGAGATGCGTAGGCAAGCCTACAAAACCCGTCCTCACTGATCCCGTTCTTCGATTCAGCCAGGAACAGCCCCAGAATATCCTGCAAAAGGGAATGACCTGGACATACAGGTTAGCAGGACGGGCACACGATAAACCTGTTACATTTACTACAGAATGTGAGTTCACCAAAACTGACGGCGCTACGTAGTGGGTGAGCAATGCCCAGACCCACCTTAAAGGTATAGCGCTAGAATGGTAAGATCGCTACGGCGAATTCATGCTGGACTGGAAACAGTTTAGTAATCGGTTGGGTTCCGAGTTTACTGGCGTAGAAATGCTGCCTAGTATAGCCGCCAAATTCTATAGTGAGATGCAGGAGATGGAAGGAAGAGGTCGAACTATTCATAAGGCCCAAGGTACGAATATGCCAATGCCTTTTCCCTAAAACAGACAAAGAAAGCTGGATAACAATTACAGGCCACGTGCGAACCACTACGCTTCCTAAAACCCCAACCGTGACCCCCAACCATCTACCGGATGTCTCCAAAGTGCCAGTACTGCACAGGCCCCTGTAGAGGTCCACACAACCAAATTAACGGGGAGATGCTAGATACGGCCGCCACGGGTAATTGTATCAGGAGCGACCTGCTCATGCCACACCAACGAGCCCAACTGAAAAATAGGGCTAGCAAAACCTTCTTAAGGACGAAGGGGAAATTAGGTTAAATGATCGGGGTACATCACAAGACATTCCAGGTAAACTTCGTGGTTACTCCCCATATTGGGGAACCTATGATTTTCACGCAACCATGGCTGCTTCAGCGACACTGCATCCTGAACTACAGACAATGCTGCATCCAACTGGGAGGAGACTGAGGAACTATGATCAACTGGGAAGATAGCCAGCTCAATGGTACCCCACCGCAATCTGCCTCTAGCAGTTACAGGTATAAATGCACCAACTGGCCCTAAATCACCAAACAATAACCAGAAGTCAGGCTCGAAGAGCCCACCAGTCATGCGCGCATTCAGTAAACAGAGGACCCGGACAAAGAGCTTTCATGGCCCCAGACCCTCAATCAAGAACCTATGCCAATAAGGGTATCTCCCTAAATCAAACCAAGGTCAATCAAGAAACCCAAGGCACGAACCCCAAGCTGTAGCAAAGTGTCTCGACGAAATGACCACCGGGATAGGGAATACTGCCAAACAATTCACAGGACAATCTCGCGAAACAGACAGGGAACAAACCCAAGAGCAGACTACACCGTGTCGTATAACGCGCGAGTCCAGATGGTCCAGGCTGGCCACCTTCTCCACCAAGGGAAAGGAGGATAAGACTGGCCATACACACCAAGAGGTGGAATATCGAGCAGTAGAAACCTAGACACTGAAAATCATACGAGCTGTATTGGAGGAAACACCAGAGCCAAGAATGAGGGTCATTCCAGCTTCTACGAAGCCAATTCTTGTCCCTGATGGAATAGCCACCAACAATACAGGGGGTGCCGAGCAGTGCAGATGCCAACGCTCTGCCCCAGTCTCCTGCAATGCAGGAAGATCCTGTCTGTGCACTGGAGCAAGAGAGGTCCATTCTGCCTTTCACTCGACTGACAACCAATAAACATAAACGTCCAGCCACGCTGAACCAGACGCCCTACAACATCCTATTATCCGAGAGGGAACTATTCCAGTTCACACAAGAGCCGCAGAGGCCGAAGGGCCATCCCACCCTCTGGCCACCAATCCGGACATTGAGACAGTCAATGCCCAACAACACCCAGCTCATCGTGAAGGAACTACAGCAGTCAAGGTGGAGGGCAGTACTCTGCCACTCGCTCGCACTGCCTCAGCGGAGAAACTTCCTGCCCCACGGGGAGGAACCCAAGCAGTCGAGGTGGAGAGCTCTACCTTATAGCTCCCTCGCACTGCCTTATCGTTCTTAGCATGTGAACTGGCCTCCCCAACAGTTGCAGCTGAACACAATGTCCCAGCACCACGTGCTGAACCCCAACGACTGATACCCTCTTGTACCGCCAAAGAAAAAGCAGTACCTGGCCAGTATAAGGAGTCACCATGGAGACCTACGTCTCCGTTCATGTGGCCATATCCGGCCCATGTCGCACTAAGGCCGAGAGGAAGGCAGAGGGAAAGACCGCCAAAGACCAAGACCGCAGAACAGTAAGTGAAGTGTACAGTAATTTGAGAATTAGACAAGGCAGTTGTAATTAAGATACCACCTCAGTGACAATCAGGACTCGCAGACCTGAAGTAAGTGTGAGCCAACTATCCGACAAGTCAAAGACTGTGAGCTTAGCTTCCAGACAACCACATTAGGCCAGTTTCAACCAGCGCTAAATATGTAAATAACCTACCAGCAATCATTACGCTGAGATAGGAAAGCAACCAGTGAGGAATACGTGTTAATAATTCAGACACTCCCCATAGTGATAAAAGAATAATCAAACTTGTTTTAAAGTCACTATTAAACTGTAGTGAAAGCATAATGACAAGTCAGACACTTTATCCTCAACAGTTTAAAGTTCCATAATAAGTGGCCGACAGCCCACTCGTAATCACATATCACTAGCGACGCCAGAAAATGGAGAAACCGTGAAATACAGCGAAATTGGACGCTATGTCACAGTATTTGCAAAATCTACCTTATTTTTTTTTTTTTTACAAAACACGAAATATTACACGAAAAAGACGTTAACATGAATAATTACATTCTTTAGAAACTGCAAATAATCATTTACAAATGATTAAGTGTCTATAATCGATTGTAAGTTGACAATCAATTGCATGTCGACAATCGATTGTACTGCAACACTCTAATTTGCCGCTCTTCATAGTATTTAGTAGTGATAATTTTTGTGCTGAGATGCCGAAATTAGATACTATTTTTGATCACGAATGCATAATGAAGCATGTTTCTACAGTTTAGACATCAAGAATAAAATAATGCCCATGTTCTGTAACATATGTGCCGACTGAGTTGTGAAAAAGTACTTGGCTGTTCTAGTTTTTGAGGTTAGGTGGAAACAAAGACGTGAAATGTAATGTTTTCTTTTTTGTATCGAATTTAAGTTTGTTGGTTTCAGGAAACGTACACAGTGTTGATTTTATTGAATGATTCTGCAAATAAATTATTCAATGCGAGTGACGACCAAACGTGATTTTAGTGATGTAAACTTTCAAGGTTCACAATAGAAAAACATGTGTTCAAGAGGTGCGCATTTCACAAACAGCAAGATTGTGTGTTTTGTAAATAATGTATTTGTAAACCTTTACTACAATTATTGAAATGCATGCGGCCTGAAAACACCGCACTTTCAACATTTAAAAAGAGTGTCAATAATATTTGTTTATTTGTCTATATAGTAAATTCGAGTGTAAGGTTAACTTTGGCCAAACTGTGTGCATGTATTGCTGCAGCTGTACGAATACGAACAGAGACGTATACATCACATTTTGTTTTTTCATTGAAGTTAAAATTTTTCAACATTTAAAAAGAGTTTCAATAATATTTGTTTATTTGTCTATATAGTAAATTCGAGTGTAAGGTTAACTTTGGCCAAACTGTGTGCATGTATTGCTGCAGCTGTACGAATACGAACAGAGACGTATACATCACATTTTGTTTTTTCATTGAAGTTAAAATTTTCGAAGCTACAAATCATTTAAATGATATTTCGAAACAAGTAATATTTTCCACTGTTCCATCAAAACAATATGCAACTCAAAAAGTCAACATATCTGCAAGAACCTCAAAGCAGTGCCGTCTCACGAATGTCATCATTGCACAGGGGTACTTTATTTTCTTAGAATCCTATACGTAAAAAAAAACATTTTGAATAGACAGCTTTGTAGTCTTGATATTTTGTGAATATATTTTAAACATCTAAAATTACTTGCGCAAGGTGAAAGATGCACGCTTGTGTTCTACATTTTAAATATAGAAGCTAAAGTAAAAACTATAGAGTCATATGTCACGATTGAACTTGCAAACTATTGTAGTCTACCATTATATAGTATTTGTGTTTAACTGCGTCCAGTCTATTTCATTTTTTAAAATAATTGTCTGTTTCGCCAATAACTGTTCCCTCTGCCAAGGTTACGTGTTGGGATGTAATCACAGATAATATAAAAACATACGTTTCACGACATTTGAGTACCACAGCCAGTTGAAATACAACTGGAGCGTGTGGTTCTATCTGTCCAATAGCAGACGTGGCAACGCCACGAGTGGCAATATATGACTGACAAAAAGACTCGACACAGCTGCCCGCACTGCAAAGCCGAGCAGCAAATTCGTTATGCCCGTGCTGCCTACCGGAATAACAGTTGTTGTACAGACACTGAAATGTCCTTAAGGTACTTCTACAGCACAAGTTTATTGATAGTGCCTAAGAGTCACCTAGGTATTTATTGTTAAATAAATACCTAACAAAGTATCTCTTGAGTTCTTTTCTTAGTACTGTGTCTTTCTATCAGTGTTGACCGACGAGGGTACGCAATTGGCAAGATTTATTTAGAACAAAAGAGGCCTGTCAATAAAACCCACACCTCATGTTTAGATGGCCACACATTCTGTTCACTCCAGTGTACAGAACAGTAGAGCCCCAACCATTAGGTACAACCCACAGAGGCGGGACAGATAATCCTAACTGTGTCTCTCACTGGAGCACCTAGCCTAGATGCTAGCAGAGATAGCTGTATGGGATTGGAGGCCTTATGTTTGTGGTCACACCTGGCAGTGGCAGGAAGGCAATCTACGACCCACAACTCCAGGTGCTTGCACTGCTAGGTAGTTGGGCAGTGCAATGCCAGCCATTGTTGGCATTACACCATATTAGAGATTGTCGATAGCTCGCCAACAACTGGACATCTGACATACCACCAGTCTATGCCATTCCGTAACAGGCACGGAGCTCAAAGAGCTATTAAGAAAGCGAAGTTAAGTGCTGCCAAGTAGGCCTGTGCAAGGAATCTCGTGTCGCCAGGAGTCGAAACTCCTCAGGGGCAGGCCTAAGCCGCCCGTTGTGCAGCGAGACTGGTCTCACCTGTGGGAACGTATGCCTTCCCACCGAACCCAAAGTCGATTAATAGAACATTATCGACTTTTTTTATTATTTATTTCTTTAATTACTATGTTTATATCTGGATTTTGTGCTAACTTTGAATTTGATTTGAAGAGGATTATTGCTTTATCAACTTTAAGTCAATTGGGTTTAATAATATCTATTCTTTCTTTTGGTTTTGTTTATTTGGCTTATTTTCATTTATTAACTCATACTTTATTTAAGGCTTTATTATTTATATGTTCGGGTGTTGTTATTCATTCTTTTAAAGACTGCCAAGATATTCGTTGTTTGGGTAATTTATTTTTTCAAATACCTTTAACTTCTTTATGTTTTGTTGTTGCTAGTTTGTGTTTATGTGGTATACCTTTTTTATCTGGATTTTATTCTAAGGATTTAATTTTAGAAATTTATTCTATGGGTTATATTAATATATTTGCTTATTTTATATATTATTTTTCTACTGGTTTAACTGTAAGTTATAGTTTTCGTTTAATTTATTATTTATTAGTTAAGGATTTTTCTTTTTATAGTTATCATTATGTAATAGATGAAAGTTGAATTATACTTAAAAGCATAATAATAATAACATTATTTTCAGTATTTGGTGGTTGTATATTAAGATGGATTTTATTACCTATTCCTAATATAATTATATTGCCTTTTAATTTGAAATTAATAGTTATTATTGTCTGTTTACTTGGTTCTTGAGCTGGTTATTTTATTAGTAAATTTAGTTTATTTGATATTAATTATAATTATAATTATAGTGGTTTTTGTATATTTTTTGGTAGTATATGATTTATACCTTATTTAACAATTAAAATTCCTTCTTATCCTTTAATATTTGGTTTATCTTTTAATCAATCTAGAGATCAAGGTTGATTTGAAATATTGGGTGGTCAGGGATTATATTTAATATCAAGTTATTATTCTACTTTGAATCAGAAAATTCAAAATAGAATATTTAATTTATTTTTTGTTTTTGTCTCTTTTTGATTTATTATTTTAATATTTATTTAATTTATATAACTTATATTAGAGTTTAATATTGAAGATATTACGGAAGATGTTTATCTTATAAATATTTATAAAAATGTAATTTTAATTTTACAATGAAAATGTAAGGTTTTACTTAAACTATATAAATAGAAATATTAATGGAGTTTAACCATTAAAATAATTAGTTAGCAGCTATTATTTATACAATTATATTTCCTTAATTGGAATGTTAAATTCAATAATATCATTAACAATGATAAACCTCTATTTGGTTTCAATTAATAAGTAAGGATAAATTTATATCTTCTTTTAGGTGGAAACTAATTACATTAAATGCTTCTTACTTGAGATAAATTGATTTTTCAATACTTTCTGAATGCAAAACAAATGTTATTATTAACTATAATCCCAGTTCGCTCAGTTTAGGGCTCCTTGATTTCATTCGTGGTATAATCCAATAATTAGTACTCTAATAAATATGATTGATGTTATTATTCAATATTTTATTTCTGATAATATTATTGTTGGTAGTATAGGTAATAATAGTGCAATTTCAATATCAAAAATTAGGAAGATTACAGCAATTAAGAAGAATTTTAATGAGAATGGTAGTCATGATGATGATTTTGGGTCAAATCCACATTCAAAAGGTGAATTTTTTCTCGGTCTGTTATAGTTTATTTTATAATCAATAAATTTAATAATATTACAATATTGGTAACTATTATGACTATAATTAATATAATTGTTATTGATATAATTACTTATTATGATTAAATCAGACTTTTTAATTGGAAGTTAAATATACTTTTATATTAAATAAGTTAGTTTCCTCATCAATAAATTGAAATATATAAGAATAATCAAACTACATCAACAAAGTGTCAGTATCAAGCTGCTGCTTCAAATCCTGCATGGTGATTTTTTGAGAAATGGAAGTTAAATTGTCGAATTACACAAACAAATAAAAATGTTGTACCGATTATTACATGAATACCATGAAATCCTGTTGCTATAAAAAATCTTGATCCATAAACTGAATCACTAATAGTGAAAGGTGCTTCTACATATTCATATGCTTGTAATAATGTGAAATATAACCCTAGTAAGATAGTAATTGTTAATCTTTGATTTATTTCTTTTATATTGTTATTTAATAATCTATGATGTGCTCATGTTACTGTAGCTCCTGAAGTTAATAAAATTATTGTATTTAGTAATGGAATTTGTATGGGGTTAAATTATATAATTCCTATTGGAGGTCAAATAGATCCTACTTGTACTGCTGGAGATAATCTTCTATGAAAGAATGCTCAAAAGAATGAAATGAAGAAAAAAACTTCTGATACAATAAATAAAATTATTCCTCATCGTAACCCTTGATATGTTCCTTCACGAACTACATCCCGTCATCATTGAATTATAATTATAGTTGTTATTATAATACCTAATATCAGTATAGTATATGATCCTTGTTGGAAAAATTTAATAGCTCCTGTTAATGTTAATATTGTTGAAATAAATCCGGCTAAAGGTCAAGGTCTTATTTCCACTAAGTGGTAAGGATGATTTTGGTGTGTTAACATTAGTTTACTTCTCTAGCATATAGTGTTGTTAGAACAGCAAATACATACCCTTGAATAATTGCAACTGCGGCTTCTAATCTCAATAATATTATTTGAATAATTAATATAATTGATAGTATTCTAATTGAAATGTTTATTGATGTATTTCCTAGTAATGTTATAATTAGGTGACCAGCAATTATATTGGCTGCTAATCGAACTGCTAAGGTTCCTGGTCGGATGATATTACTAATTGTTTCAATACATACTATAAAGGGTATTAGTACCCCCGGGGTACCTGTGGGCACCAGATGTGTAAATATTCTTTCTGTATTTTTTATTCACCCGAATAATATAAAAGATAATCATAAAGGTAAAGTTAATCTTAATGTTATAGTTAAATGTCTTGTTCTAGTAAAAATATATGGAAATAACCCTATTGTATTGTTAATTATAATCATTATAAATAATGCAATTAATGTTAATGTGGTTCCTTTATTATTTTTTCTTAATAGAATATTGAATTCGTTATTAAAAATATTAAATGGGGTTTTTCACATTATTGAGTGTCGATTGTTTATTAATCAAAAGTATGTTGGTAATAATATTAGTCCAATTAGAGCTGCAATTCAATTAAGTTGAATATTTATTAATCTTGTTGATGGTTAAAAAATATAGAATAAATTAGTTATTTTCAATTACTTTCATTTTTTGATTTTAAAATATTTATTTTATTATTAATGTTTGGTTTATTAAAAAAATAAATCTTTGTAATGAATAATATAAATGTTATAATAATGTAAATATAAATTAATATTCATCTTATTGGGGATATTTGTGGAATTAGTAATTATTGATATTCAATTATTTTAATATGACATATTAATGTTATTATTTAACAAAATTTCTCATCAAAAGTAACTGCTAAATTACTATTAAGTGGTTTAAGAGACCAATACTTGCTTTCAGTCATTTGATGATTTTATTATTCATTTGATGAATATATTAATAGGTACACTTTCAACGACAATTGGCATAAATCTGTGGTTTGTACCACAAATTTCTGAACATTGACCGAATAATAAACAATTTCGATTTAATATTATTCTTGCTTGGTTTAAACGTCCTGGAGTTCCATCAATTTTTACCCCTGATGAAGGAAGGGTTCAGGGATGAATAACATCTGTTGATGTTACAATTATTCGGATAAATGTATTTGAAGGTAATACTATTCGATTATCTACGTCTAATAATCGTAAATTATTATTACTTTCTGTGTTTGTTATATATGAATCAAATTCTCTATCAATAAAATCTGAATATTCATATGTTCAGTATCATTGATGCCCTACAGCTTTTGTAGTTATCATTGGGTTATTAATTTCATCTATTAAATATGGGTCACTGGGTCAAATCCTGTAAAATCCACGGAATTAAAAAAAAAAAAAAAAAGCAAATCACAGAAAAAAAAGTGGATATGAAAGATGTTTATGTATTTAATGTACAGTAGTTGTTTTGGTTTGGAATGTACAAACCATGGTAATTATTTTCTCTATTCACACTTATACTTTTGTTTAAACAACTGTATCAGCGATAAATTTTTTCTCACCAATGCGCAAAACATTCGCCAAATTCAGATTGCGTGAGTAAAAACGGCAATTCGCGGCAAAGGTTGTTTCAATAATGGCCTTGGCCTTTGCATATGATCATACAGCCAAGAACGAAAATATGAAGATAACTGTATACCAGCGCAGGCGAATAATGAAGCACAATATTTTGGAATTACATTATTGAAGGAATAGTGTATGTCCAAAATATTTTGCTTAAATTATTCACCTCTGTTGTAAGAATCTTTCAAAGAAATGCATCAGTGAAACTGACATACATTGCTGTGGACACAAGTGTTGCATGTATGCAGGAACAAAAAAAGTGTTAAAAATCAGTGGAAGCTGATAAAATCCGTTAAAACAGCAGGCCTGCATTAGAGTGATGGGATCGCTACAACGAATTCCTCACTGAGTGGAAACAGTTTCCAAACTGTGTTTAGTGGCCTAGTTTACCAGTGGAGAGGTAACTGACCCACTGAACTATAGAATTCTATAGTAAAACGCAGGTACATGATGAGGGAGTTGAGATTTTCGTTCGTCGAAAAGAACAAATTTTTTGAGGAGTCTTCCCAGAAGGAGATGAAACAAGCTCCGTACGTTACTTCAGTCGATGTTGTTGCCCAAACTACGGATCATATTACAGAGGAACCTCTCTATGACGACCCCTTACGGTTCCCGAGAATAGAATTGTAAAAAAGGTGGGGAAAGGAGGGGGATCATAAAAAAAATTGGAAAATATTGGGCTGATTTTGACCCACCCCTAACCCCTATGCCACCAAACATGACATTTTTGCATTAAGTTCATATTCAATCATCTCTATCACAAAAAAAACTTTTTAAATTAAATATAAATCTACAAGTATATTTCAATAGCTGGACATCACCTGATTGATTTGATAACCAAGAAAGGCATATTGGAGCACCCATTGTCGGAAACAGAAGGCCCAAATACAGTATGTCATGGCCATTGATAGTGTGTGAAAAGACTAGACTATGTATTATAAAATATAACTAAACACTGTTGGAGATGCCTTTATGTTTGAAACCAAACACAGAACTTTATTTATTGATATTGATATTATATATTTATTGATATTACACACGCACACAACACACAGGATCACTCGTGTACTAGGGCTAGCAGCAAATACACTGCCGTGCACACGTAGCTGGCGAATACATCGATCCTCTGCAGTGCAGCCGGACGCGGTAACTCGCATCTGTCTATCGGTCCTAGAACCTCGGGGCTGGGTAGCTGCGGGTGGCAGCCAGCCACCCGCCGCCCACTACAAGAATATTCTGGCAGGCGGGGGCCAGTCGGCCGCCACCAGTGCCATCATTATAAGGCCGGTTCGCTTCGTAACAGCGGCCTAGTGTTGATGAAACATGCTGATAGACGCATCCATTCACGTCAATGTGTTGAATTTATACTAAATGTAGGCGGTGTTTTGGCCTCTGCACTGGCACGATGAAGCCCGGCAATGTTTAGGGAAATATAAAAATTTTGTCTGGTCTACTTGAAATATTAATTATCCCAAATTTTTCATCAAAAACTTCTGACGACTCATACACGCACACGGCCTTGCTCACCAGAGTTCTCGTCTGGGATTAAGTAATTTATTGCTTCACGCTGCTTCGGACAACAAATGTCAAAGTCTACGATGGCAGCTTGAGAAATGCAGGACCACAAAAATCAGTTAAGGGATAGTTTTCCATAGACTGAAAACTGTGGACAATAGAAACTTGGAGAAAAGGTCTACAAAAACAAATCAGCGTATAACTGAAACGGCAGTTAAAGATGATAACGCGGTTGGCAAGGGATTACTGTATCTATTTTTAGACGTGCCTCAAATTTTCGACTTTTTCCGACCCAAACGGTTCCTTGGGATTGGGTCGTAATAAATGGGGTTGTAATAGAGGGGTTTTACTCTAATTCAGGGATGCCACTTAGAATGGTTATAAAATCCAGTACTTGACAATTAAATATCCTGTAAAATCCTGTAATAACAAAATTGTTTATTTTTCATTCACATCAACAAAAGTTTTACAGGTACATAAATACAGAAAATTATTAAGGATGTTACTTCAAAAATATAGCTCTTTCTTCTTTTTCCATCGAAGTATATTAAAATAATACATTGTTCAATAGGAAAAAATTTACATTAAAAAACACTAACTTATGAACAGTCTAGTCTCAGGCTCTCACAAAAACAATAATTAAAAATACTGAACAAAAAGACTAAATATTTACATTTGCAGGCATTATTTGTATGAACCCTTCACGCAACTGCCAACTTTCCCATTATTTTCTTCAAGTTCTTAGCTTTTTTTCTCAGCTCATCAGATGGCTTAAATTCTTGCCTCAAATTTTTTGTTGTTACGACAATGCAAAAACACTTTCAGCATTGGTGTTTCCAAACGTGACATGTGTGCAGTTTTGACAAGTTTCAAATTACTAAAAATTATTCCCACAGCAGCACTGTTGTGATGCAGACTGGCTTTAGCCAGTTTTGCAAGTAATGGAAACCTTAGTTTTCCTTTTTCTTCAATTTTGGATATGGTATGCCAGTATGTTTCGATATCCACCCCAGATAAATTTACCACAGGTTTCCTCAGTGAGTACGAGATGAAATCTTCCTGTAGTTCGTCCTGCTTGTCGCATGGAATTATGGTTGGAAATCTAACCACAAGTGCTTAGACTTTCTGCCAGTCACCTGAAGACCTATGTGTAGGATCCAAAATGACTATGTTTTTGAGAACCTCATCAAGTGGTAAGAGACGATACAATTCTCGTGTTCCTGTCTCATAGTACCTCCTCACGCTTGCAAAGAAGTTTTTTGTTTCTTATGGAGATGCATTACATGTTTCAAGAAAACTTCTTGTCTTATGACCTATAAAAATACCAGCATCTATGAGCCGGTTTCCTTTATTGACATCAACAGCAGTTATATCACATTTCTGTATGATGTCAAATTGTACAAAGCTTGCAATTAACTGCCATAAAAGAACACACATTTCTGGATACAGTTTATGAACACAAGGCCTCTCTTTTTGAAACATGATGTTATATTTAACAAAGCGATGAAGTACTGCCTAAAGAAAATGAAAATACAGTTTGGCTGCATCAGAGTACAAAGATTTTCTGATTTGTTTCACAGATTCCAAATTGGTTTCTTTTCCATCTAATTGGTCAATATAATCTACTAAAGCTGGCTATTGTTCCAAAAGCTGTTCCACACACTGCAAAAGGACCAACCACCTTGTAAAACAAGGCCACAGAATGCTGTGATTTTAGACTTCCATTAAGTCTTCAATCCGACTGAAGTCGTCTTTTCACAATTTTCCCATAGGATGCAGATTTTTTCATAACACTAATTATGTATTTTTCAATAGAGGAACAAAGAGCCTGTAAAATGACCTGGCTTGTTTTTGTACGCAACAGTGAAACTTCTTTGCAATTTCCCTGTCCGGGAACATATGCGGTACAAGTTTGGTGAAATTGTCACTAAGTTTAACAGGAAAATTGTTCTCACAAAATAAAGTTTGCCCACGTAAGTTAGGCATCAAACAATATGTTGTCTGGCTTACTGACAAAAAATGTTATGGAAGTACTTTGTTCAGCAGCCCTCTGATTTTTTTATGCACCTGTGTGCTTACGTGACGCCTAAGGTCTTTCAGGCCAACTTACTGAACATAAAAGTCGGACAGACAAAATGCTTATACCGCCACAACGTACATACCGTCGTAAAGTCAGTTTTTCCAGGCTTCAACCAATTCAATTCTTGGTCCCATTCTCTTTTATAGAGCAATCAATCTGGAGACGCCTCGCATTTTCTGTCCAATACTTTAGTCATTTATTACAATTTCGAAAGAATAAATAGATCAATCCAAAATTTTAGCAAAGAAAAACTTTGTAAACTATAACAAACGGTAAAAAAGTCATAGATAACATGATGGACTGTATAAGTTCAACGGTTAAAATTAATGCTACCCAAGGTATGTTGAGATTTGTACTACATTATTGTTCGTTGCACACCATGTAGATTTTGGAAAGTAACTTGATCAGAGTGACTACTCAGTGCAGAGTGAATATCTTTCGCTGTCATGGTATCTGTGACGTAGAACCGGTACACAAAGTAAATATTTATGATTTTAGTGTTTGGTGATTGAATTATCTGCTGTATCGAGTAGATCCATTTTAGCATTCAATTTAGAGTTTTTCCGATACTTTGTATCGGTATTGGCCGATAAATTATTATCGGTTGTAGACAATTAAGTCAGGTTATTACACTATTCCAGTATTTCAGTGTGTAGCAGTAAAACCGCGTTAATTCTAAGTAGATTAATTCGAAATCATATATAATTTGAAGTGTATATTCGCCCCAAATGGAAAAATAGGATTATATATGATCAGTTTTCACGCCCGCTGATTGGATTTCATCTCCTCTACCACCCGCTGAAGAGATGAAAAGATGCTACAAGTGAAGTTTGGGAGAGAAAGACAAAGAAAATTTTGGGTTGCCTGTTGTGACAGTTAGAGGAAGGGAGGGAGGGAGGAAGCTTGTTGCCATGTGGGTGTGACTTGATGGAGAGAGAAAAGGAGTGTAGCCGTGTGGGCCTGACTGGAGAATGGAAGGAGGAAGGAAGTGAAGTGGTGTGTGGACAAGATGGCTAATGAGAGCGATGACAGACAGTGGTGGAGAGTAGACTTAAAAAAAAAAGGGGGGGGGGGGGGCACAATGAAGACAAAGGAAGAGAATGATCTTTTCAGAGGCAAGACCCAGCTTAGGGAGGGGCTGCTTGACAGGAAACGCAGGCCAGATACCATGGGATCCCAGACTCCCAGGAAGTTTATTTATAGTAGAGGGAGTAGGAGGGTTCTGGCTACCACAGATGCAGTTTTGTTTTAAAATAAACTTTTCCTCTACCTCTCTCTTTTTTTTTTATAGCAATTAGTCCTAAAGGCAACAATTACAACACCTATATTTTACTGCACGTTAGCATATAATTAATGACCAAGATATATGGACAAACTTTTTTAGGCTATTTTCTTCAAATTTTTGCCTTTTTTCAATCAAAAATTTTAAGGTACCCCAAAACAGGGTTGTAACTTCGAGATAGTAGTTATTCTCGGGGCCATAGTTGTGTTTACTTTGGAATGGGAAAATGTGAATTTCTTAACACGTTATTTTCTTTACTTAAACGAGTCAAGGAAAAATGTTTTTAATGAATTATTAGCAGTAATACTATTCCAAAAATTCGGTGTGAAGGGCATTGGTATCGGGGTATCAGTATTGGAATAACTCTAATTAAAATATCCGTGAAAACGGATAAAATTTGTGAAAACGATAACCCTGCTCTAATCCTCAAGCCGTTGACCATCGATGAACTTCTTGACCGTGCGAAGGAAGCAGAGAAGAATTTTAAGGCACAGGTGCCCTCGACAAACCACGTGCTGACAAAACAACGGAGCCAGTAGCACCACCTACAACAAAGAAGGGGAACTCTACTCCCCGTCCCGCCTACCACGGCCATACCTAGGTGTTGATTTTGCCAAGTACATCATATAAACAAAGACTGTCCAGTTAAGTTGGCAGAGCAGAGGCCTGCGAGACAAGGGACAACCAGTCGACCACCCCCCCCCCCACAATCAATCCCAGCAAAGCCACAGTGAACCCGTTAAGACAGAAAACGCCACCGCCAGGGTGCAAAAGAAGCCTCCACCACCAGATAAACGGGCTCATTATCCATCACCTGAACGAAGAGGCTATCTCCCCCATTGGCCACCACATAGAAGTGGAGGTAAACCAAAAAAAATCTTGGCTCTGTCGGATTCAGCCACGGCGGGGATTTTTATAACAAGTAGTGTGCTCACCCCACAGCAAAGGGTATCACTCCACCCGCAATTGAACGTAGTCCGTATGGCCGAACATTACACGACGTTGAAAGTCACGGCCGTACAATGTTAACCATAAGCCTGCATAGACATTCAAACTAGAGCTGGGCGGGATCCTGACTTGTTAGGAAAAATTCGGGGCATACATTTTCCCGAAAGGTTGGGCAGGAAATAATTTTCCCGTTAATTTTTCGTGATAGTAATTATTTAGATAATCTTACTATTATGTATTTTTGTGTTCTACAAACACACATGTAAGAGTGGGCCTTCATTGCCCTTTAACCTTGCCAGCATTAGTAAATAATTAATAAATGCAAGTAAATGTCCCTATGAGTTATAATGGTTTCATATAAATATAATACATACGAAGTTTGTGACCTAATATAAATAACTACTCATTCCACACAATAAATGGTAATCCTGTTTAGTGAATGGTTATTTTTCTGTCGTCTATCTCTTATATACGTAAAACACTTGATATAGAAATGTGAAATAGGCCCTAAACATTTTTTTAACAAAAGTAGTTTTTATCGCTATAATGGAGTTCAGTTGTGCATGAATAAACACTTTCCTATACACGTATTTTAGCAGCTGAATCAATGCACACTGCTCACAAACATTAAGAACATAACATTTGAAATTTTAAGCCTATTGTATAAGAATCAAGATGGTTATGAAAACAGTCTTTTACTTTTAATGCACTCATAACTTTGTTGAAATTCACAAACTTCTTATTAATGCTACCAAATATATCCATCGTGGTCTGAAAGGCATATTAAACATATACATGCAAAGTCACATTTAAGTTGGCACGAATGCACTTGCATTTCCACGTAAGCTAATTAAAGGCCGAAAGATTGTGCATTTTTACGGCCACATGCTTCTTGTTAGGTTAAGGATTCACTGCAGAACAACTGTCGAACACGACACATCTTTATCTAAGGTGGTATGTTATTGGTCAGAACATCACGTGACGTAGAATGTCGCCCAATGATAGTCATTGTTAGGACAGTACCGATTGTGTTTATATTTTGCTATTGTGTTTATATTTTGCTAATCACCTATACGTGTAATTGCATGATGTCACATAATTAAATTTTCATTCAAAAGTTTTTTATCAATAAACTTGAAGTTCTGAATTAATGTTTTAAAATTGTGTGATTTGCAGTGCAGTAATATATACCTATGACATGTTAATTTGGTACAAAAATTATTTATCCATTTTTTTAAATGTATTATTTTCTCATTCTACAGTTTGTTTATGTAGTTTGTTGGAAGCAATGTGGATATAAAAAAATAGTGGTGTAATTCAAGGCACCTAATTGGTCATTTTTACAAAAAAAAAAAATGTCAAGACAATGTGTCAGCAAAATACAAGGTTTGCTCTAAAATATTGAAAACATAATTTGGTAGTGTACCAACAAATTCCCGATCCCGTCCCGTATCCCATGGGAAGTTATTTTTCACGCCCAAAATTTTTCCAAGCCCAAATTATCTATCCTGCTCAGCTCTAATTCAAACCTGACTGAGTTTGTAGTCTCACCCGAATTAACAGAACCTGTCATACTAAGAGCCCCCTGGTTACTACAGTTGCAGTGCATCATAGACCACAGCAAACAAAAACGAGTATACCTCGGAGACAAGTATAGAGTCACTGTGAAATGGGAACACAGTCCCAAGGCCGAGAATTCTCTGTTGATCAATCCTGTCAAGGTCAATCATGACCTGCGAGAACCAGATTTTCAAGAGTTGAAGCACACTTTAGTCGAGCATGCGGGTGCTTTCGGACAAGGGGGGACGTAACATCAAATGAGGTCAATTCAACAGGAGATATGGACCACCACGAGCACATCGATCTATAATCGCCCATACCAGGTGTCTGCATGCAAACGCCAACTAATAATGAGCCAAGTCAAGAAAATGAAAGAACAGGGTATAAGAGCCCTCGAACTTGCTGTATAACTCCCATGTAGGTCTTGTACCAAAAAAAAAAAATGGCCAACAAGGTTTTTGCGTCAATTACAAGGCATTGAAAGATATAACATTCAAATAGCCCCCCCTCTTGAGCCAAAGGGTTATTAATTTAACACGCATACTGCAAGATATCGGAAAGGCAAAAACTTTCAGCACCCTTGACCTGGAGTCAGGGTACTGGCAGATGAAACCCTACAATTTAGAGTAATACCTATCGGGCTTAAGAATACCCCAGCAACATTCCAGCGCCTAATGTTGGCAGAAGTGCTCAAGGGGTACATAGGTGAATTTTGTTTTGTCTACCTAGATATCATCTATTTCAAGACCTGGGAGGAGCACTTAAACTACGTTCAGAGGGTATTAGAAAGATTAGAATGACATGTAAGTTATCCAAAAATCACATCAGTAAGTCCTCGATAGAGTCCCTCGGCCACGTGGAGTCCCCCGAAGGCAACTCCCCCCAACAAACCTCCTTAGGGTGATAGACGCTAAAGAGCCCTCTAACAAGAAGTAGCTGTGCTGATACCTCGCACAACTGGTTAAGGGACTTTGTACCCGATACACCCAGGAAGATGAACCCCCTTCATTCTCTGTTAGAAAAAGAAGTACACTGGAAATGATGACCAGAACGCCAGACTTTGAACACACTAAAAGACAGCTTTCCCAATATTCAGCAACTTTACCGACCTCAAGGAAGCGAACCATTAATTCTGCAAACCAACACCTGCCAAAACAGCCTTGGAGCTGTACTCTACCCACAGGGTACTGAGCAGCGACCACAGGTGATAGCGTACGTGTCCACTCATCTCTACAATATGCAACAACGCTATCATATTAATGAACAGGAGTGTACGACAGTCATTTGGGAGGTACGAAAATACTATTACATCAAAGGACACCACTTCAACTTATTTAATGACTTCAATGGCAGCGAAAATCTTGTAACGCAAAGCCAAGCTCGGACGGTGGGACATGTTCCTAACAGATTTAGATTACAGAGTCCGACACTGTCCAGGCAAAAGCAATGACTTGCCAGATGACTTGCAGAAGATGCGAAGACCCTTGAGGACTGGGAAAAGATGTCCCCTCCCTGGTTCCAGAACAAAGCCCGCAAGAACAGCTCCGCCTGTAACAGCTACAAATCAGCCGCCAGCAGATCACCCTACATCAACAAGAAGATCCAGAAATACGCATGCTCTTACAACAGCAGCCGAACGGGTTCAAGATGAGAGACGACGTAATCTGACACCGCAGTGGGCAACCTACGGCTTTGTGGACGATATGGGTACTGCAGAAATTAAGAGCCGAGATCTGCCGACACCATCGCGACAATCGGCAGGCAAGTTACCCCAGGACACGAGAAACCCTACTGCATAGGAACAACTGGGACAGGATGAGCCACAACATCCGGCGAAACATGCTGCCCGTGGCCAGACCTACCCGGAAACACCACCCAGCTCAAAACCCAGGAGACCCAAGATGGCCTGGACGCACCTGGCAGCCAATCTAACAGGACCATATCCCAGAAGTACGAAGCGCAATCGCTACTTACTGGTAGTAAAAGACGAATTTCCCCGGTGGGTGAAGGCATTTCCCCATCCCTCCCAGGAAACTGCTATGATTATTAGAAAATTAGACTCGAGGTTTTTACATGCTGGGGGTACCCGCAAGCGATCCTAATGGATAACAGGATCCAGTTTACTAGCACCCAGTGGCAAATGGCATTCGCCAAGTCGGGGGTAGAGACATGGACAAATCCCTGATAACCCCCCCGTCCCAAGGCAAACCCCACTGAGAGAAGGAACCAAGAAATTAAAGACTAAGTGTGGCAAACAACCACAAGCATTAGAATAAGTGTACCCCCATCATCTTGTTCGCCCTTCACCGAAGGATGAAAAAAGCAGTGAACGCTAGTCCCAGTCAACGTCTCCTGAGTCAATCACTTTGACGCCCAGGAGATTGGCAATGGGAAAGCGAACACACCAAAATGCCAGAGCCAGAGGATATAAGGGTAGCCACCATACCCCCAAACAAACAAGAGTGAGAGATGCCCAAAATGCATATATAAAGAAGCAAAATCCCCAACCCCATACGGGCGTAAAAAGCTTTAACATGGGTGAAGCAGTACTTCTGGGAAGTCACCTCCTCAGGAAGGTCAACGACCAATTCAGCACCGGTCTCTAGAACAAAAGGAATGTACCGTATCAAATCATCTGTGGCCAGGATGTCTACTCAGCCGAGCATACCCGTGGGAGGATCAGGGAAACCACCCAAGGGCAAATACGCCTGTATCCGAAGGATATCCCGACCAAGAAAGGGAGACCACAGAATCCGTCGCAGCATGGCTAGCTAAGGAAGAAGATGACCCAGCGCCATTCAAATTCCCAAAATTGAGCCATGACCCAGCTGAGGGCCAGAGGTGCGACACCCAAACTCAAACAGGGAGATAAACGTGTCTATCAATACGCAGATATAGTATCCAAAACCACGAGTGGCAGACTTCATCAGAACTCTGCCCTCGACACCTACAAGTTACGCCCAAAAGGTCGCCACCCGAGGTGGCCGGGCGACCCTGAGCTAAACCAAGATCTTCTGGCAAAGTTCCCAGTACCACAAATCACACCAGAGACCTCGTAGATCAAGCAAGATCTCTGAGAGGGCAGAGACATTCCGAGCACGAGGGGCAAAACATCCACCAGGGACTTCCCTTCCACCGGCTACTTCTCCTGGACCACGAAGCGATACCGAAGCAGTTGCCGAAACTTCAACCTTAAACCAGGAGGTACCAGGACCAGCTAAAGAGGTAGAGGAATCTGTCCCTGCCAGCTACTCCAATCCAGGTGTTCTCATTCACACTCCTCTTTTTGTCTGTTAATTTTACGCCAGATACAATGAAACACCCACGACTGCAGCCCCTACACCAGCTTCCTCACAACCTATTGTTGCACTCAAACCCACCGAGCTCCGTCGCCCAAGTATTAACAATAACGCAGTCGCCCCTAAACGCACAATTGTATCAAAACCCAACTTTGTGCCCTATCGGAAAGCAACGAGGCCAGTCCTGTATATGGACGAGCACCACTGCCCCATCAGGACTAGAATACCAGAATATAGAAGCGCCCGGTCCAGCACCTACAAACGAAGGACCATACCTCCACGACTGTAAGTATTTACTCTGAGACACATCACGTGAAAACGAGACGGTAGGAATCATCCTTTTTCTGGCGCCCAACATAGGCCATTTCACTCCCATTGTGATTACCAGATAGCCACGGACAGATCGGATACACCTGCTACTGCCGCAGACACTTGACACTCAGAAACCCAAGGACTCAGGGGAGTCCCAAGAAAACACCCAGTGTCGCCCAAGACAACAGCCAAAATGGTGACCACTGAACCAAACGGGCATGAACTAGGTGAGACCAACACGGCCGCAACCGCTGTTTGCGACCCAGCTGCCCTGGAACGGGAGTACACAGAATCCAATGTGCGTATTGCCAGCTCTGGCATTACTATTCCTGCCTCGGCTGGGCAGATGAACCTCGTTACGCCGATGGCCTTGAATACCAGTGCGAGAATTGCCAAACCAGACAAACTGAATACTGTAGTAGGGTGACATGTGCTGGACGCGGGATCCACACTATCAGATGCATCCTACGCAGTGAAATGTTCCACCACATCTGCAATGGCTGGCCTGATGAGCCCATTAACAGACCAGGCCTAGTATACCAATGCAACATTTAAACGAGCCTCCGAGTACCGACCTTCTAATCCAGGCCCAACATCACTTTGAAGCCAAACTGACTACCTAGGGACATTTCCCAGGGACTTTTAAATTTGAAAATAAATTTCAATGTTATTAAACCCCAATGAAATGTTTCTCAGATACATTTTTTAATGTCTACTTGCCTTTGTGCACAGACCACTGTGTATCTACATCATGCAAGTACAGGATCTGTACACATTTTACTGACCTACTACACTGTCATGTCTGCTTCTTCCTTAGTAATCTTGTTTTTGTCAACAGATCTTCCTCTTATGTCCTGTTTTTGTCTACAATTCCTCCTCTACTGTCCTGTTTTTGTCTACACATCTTCCTTTAATGTCCTGTCTTTGTCTAACTATATTCCTGTTCAGTCATGTCTAATCATGCTTTAATGCTCATTTCTTTTAACTTAAGGCATGAAATAAAAAAAGGACTAGCAATCTTCTATTAATAGGCATGATACATCTTCAGAAGAAAATCAGTAACTAAGTTTTCTAAAGATATAAAATAAAATCATCTACTCATTATGTTTGCTATGTTTCAATAATACCTAAATCTGGCAAAAGCTTTGTGCTCTACCAATGGCTCAAAGAAAAGTTACGAAAGATGGGTAAACATTGGAAATTTTAGATGTAGTAAAAATTGTGAGGTTGAATGAGAATGACTGAAATGAAATTAACCTCAAGACAAACACAAGTTAAATGTGAATACTGCCAAAAAAAAATACATTTGATAGAATTCTTAGGTGCTTTAAAGATGCAGGTTGGCTTTGGATGTTGGTACCAGCTCGTTACCTGCCGCAACAACTCACCCGTGATATTCACTCTCAGAGTCAACATGTTCCCCATCCTCCAGAGAGTCATCCTGTTGGCGGGCTGCAGAGCTGTACCCCGGCGGTGGATGACTCATGTCGACCACAGGGTAGGTGTATGCTGGCTTATGTTGGTCATACTCGTGGGGTTCATACCGCGACACTGGGGCAACAGCCAGCTGTTGCTGTGGTAGAGTTACTTGTGGCTGCTGCTGTTGCTGAAGCTGTTGTTGCTGTTGCAACTGCTGCTGCTGTAGCTGCTGCTGTTGGTGGTGGTGATGGTGATGGTGGTGGTGGTGCTTCCCTCGGAAATTGCAGGCTTGAGGTCACACTCGGCAGCGAACGGCAGGTTCTAACAGGGAGAAAATTAATTCACATGGTGATATTGTAAAAAAACACCAACAATACAAATTAATATCCTTGCAATGGCACGTAGAAAATAGATAGATTACTGTAAACTCTTCAGTACTGCACAGTTTATAATAATATTTATGGTAAATTAGATCAGAGTGTAGTTCTGGTGAATTGAGTTGAGAGATATGAGCGGCTCATAACGAGGTCTTGAAAGCCAATGAGGGTGAAATGAGGTGAGAATGGAGTAGGACCGGAACCCAAGGGCAGAGGAAATGGGAGATCCACACGAAAACCCACCGACCAGCAACATCGTCCAATCAGAACGTAGAGAAAGGTTTTACACTAAATGAGTAAAAGATTGGAAGTGAAAATTACTGTGAGGAAAATGCAAAATGGATTTGTACAAGAAGTGAATCATCTGAGAAACAAAAAAAAATGGGGGCAGGAAGAGGTAATAATAAAGTGGATAAACTATTTGAAGATAAACATACTGATGAGAAATTTCTATTACAGTACGCAACAGAAAAAAGCATCAATTAGATAAATATTAAAAGCTGTGTCCAGATATATAATGGGGTTGCATAATGATTTTGCAACAGTAATGAAGTGAAGCAGTAAAGTTTGGTTGATGTTTATAATGGTGATGTAAAAGGTAATTAATAGAGTTGCAACAAAACTCTACAAGATCTACCTAAATAAAGGTGAACGAATGAGATTGTACATTTTCAAGTCTGAATAGCAAAGACATAGCTTTCATGAGGTAAACAAAAAGGGTGCCAAAACATGTTTAGTTGGTGACACATTGCAAACGAACAGCTTCAGACATTGCAGTGTGTAAAAAGGCAATCTAAATACTAGGAGAAGGGGGAAGACATACTGAAGGACCCACTATATGATCACCGACACAGCAGATTTTACAGGACAAACTAAAAACCTCAATAAATGGTGTGGAAGATAAGAATAAAGAGAAGTGAATGAATCAACTAAACTTTCAGAATTATAAAACACTGAACGTGGAACACTAAATAACTTCACATCTATGGTACTTACGTATTATCAATTCATAAAATTTCATCAACAAAGGATTCACTTCTGAGAAGACAATGATACATGGATGGTAATATGTATACAATTTTCCACAGATCAATAGTGCAATAGTAAAGTAAAATTAAGTATTATTAATGAGACCACAAATTCCAAAAAAATGAATATACATTTAAAAAAAACTATGATAACAAATAAATAAGAAACATGAGTAATACTGAAGAAAAAAAATAGTGCAGAAGTATGATAATTCCACATCGCCAGATAACATGGAATAATTTCAAGTATTAATGGAGAAAAAATTCTGTTAAACAAGTACACACATATAATGAGAAATTAATAAAAATAACACTAATGATGCAAAACTTTTGTTTTACAAAGAGCCAGACTGCTATTTACAAAAAAAAAATGTAGCTAAAAAGAACTGGAATAAATGTGCAACTATGCATCTAGGTCTTCGAAATATTGAAAATATATACATATTCATCTGGTCAGATGGCTTATATTAAGGAAGCATACACCTTACAATGTAAGTTACAATACAGGTCAGAACATTGCTGCCAATCAAATAATCAAGACTACACCAACTTTCTGCCTGAAGCTGAGTTTTTTCTGTCAAATTGTATAAAATATTTATTACGTGTAAATGCATTTAGGCACCCCTACAGTCAGTGCCTTAAGAGTAAAACTAATGGCCAGGATAAAATTATGTAACAGTACTTTTTATTTTGATAAACTTAAGTTACTCATGCAGAACTGTGACGGATTTAGCATGTCAGCTTATGACAAACTTCCAATACGTATTTTAGCTAATGTTAGGAAAAAAATTGCCATCCCATGGTGCATTCACAAAAACCCCTGTAATAAACACTTATCGACCCATACTTAGTTCACAAAGATTTGGACCTTTAGTACATTTCCCTATAATATGGATACAAGTTCACCTGAATAGCATAGTGACCATAAAAAGAAAATGTAACAAACTATCAGTTTTATCAATATGTACTTGCAACACAATAACACTGCTACGTGCAGATGCTTGCTGTATACTGAATAATTTCCTGAAGAGTCTGCCTTTTCTGTTATTTACTACTAAAAACTAAAAGCACCAGCCTGAACCAGTCTTGAAGAAGCAGTAGTAACAGGAAACAATTAAACAATCAACCACTTTTGTGGTTATTATTTATTTTATTTTTTCTCTGATGGCAGTTGTAGTTTGTTATAAAGAACTTTGGAAATGTGAAAAAGAAAAAATGCTCACTACAGAGAAGTTTTTCATTATATGGGTATTTGTAAATTTGGAGTTTATACTGTATCTGCCATTTTTCACAAGTTTTTCTAAATTTTATACAAAAAAATCACCAAAATAGCACGTTAAAGGAAATTAAGCAAAATTCTCATTTATAGTTGCAATAAAGAAATGCATCTACTATTAATTAATTTTGTGAATTATTCCCAGCCCTACCAAATAAATGTTAAAATTCTATTCTGCATATATTTTCTGTTTGCATCCCTTGGTTATCTAATGCATATTTTTGTAACAAACTGTGAAGATAGTGTAATACAGTATTTATAAAGTGTGGTTTTTATAAAATTTTGCAAGGAAGTAAGTATATTTTAAGAAACTTCGGAATTTCTTGTTTCCTTAGTTACTGTGTACATGATAATGTTGCAGTTAACTTATCATTGTGAAACGACAAGGTCTTTATAGTGTGTGTGATATGTATGTATATATAAAACTTATCTGCTTGGAAAGGTAAACAAATCTCAACAGCTAGCCCTCCAAAAAAATTGATGCTAAAATTAAGAGTTCTCAAAGAATGCAATCCACATACCAACTTCTAACGGTTTTAAATGTTACAAAATTAACTACTGTAGTAAAACAGAATTCCTTTTCATGCCATCCAAGAAAATACTTTTTATAAGTCCACCAAAAAGAGTACACAAAGCAAAACTTTCACATTCCAGGAATTTCTTTAAAAAAATTTAACATCAGCTTGCAGACAAAAAATTCATGTATGGCTTATGTTATATTAGTTAATAAATGTTTCATTAACCCAGGCCTGTAAAACTAACGAATAAATTGAAAGCTATAAGATACAATTCTTCAAGCACAGCGAGTGTGTGTAAAGCTGGTCATAAATTATTGTGAAAAATGCCAGCTCTGTCGATGTTCAGTGAAAATGAAAATGTTTCCACAAATGTGCACACCATCAATTTAATTATCTGCATTTAACTGCACACTGATAGTCATAAAAATTTTTTGTATACCTCTACCAGCAGTAAAACTCATGAAATACATTATATAAGGAAAAGAATAATTTTAAATTATGCCTGGGTTAATGATAAAAAAAACCAGTAATAAGTAAAATTGAGGTACCAAAAATTTAGTTTACAGTTAAAATTCACACAGGGAATGCATCTTGACTTTACGATGCTGGGGAAAAATTATAGAGTATTACCTACAACAGCAGCCTCATATCAGCAAAAAACACTCCTTTAAAGACTATGCTTGCAAAAAATTAAAAGATAAAAACAATGCATATTGTGATATACACATACTTTTTTGTATGTCTGCACTAATGAAGTTTAGCCTCAACTTTACTCACAGTGAAAGCATAATACTACCTCTAGTGACCTTGTTGAGATACAACAATGCAGATTTTGTAAATCATGCTCAAGTATTTAAATAATATCACATCTGCCAGGGATTTGAAAGATGTACTAAAAAGTGAATAAAAATACTTTAAGTCAAAATTTTCAATTGAATTTTACTGTAGTTTTATCACTTCAAGATAGTCTGATACTTGAAGGTAGTGAATTTGCAGATATAAGGACACTGCTAAACATATTGCCAACAATAATGGTCACAAAAACTATATTACATTGTGTAACAAGTCTTGAAGACAGCATCTTCCTGAAAAAAAACGGTTAGTGAACAACAGCAGCAGTGCAGTACAAAAACACATTTACTTGAAACATACAGTTACTCAACACTCAATGAAGGAATGCCTTCACATTACTTCTTAAAAGCACATAATTTTGACAAACTGGATTGTTACAATAAATAAATAAATAAATAAATAAATAAATATATATATATATATTATAAATAAACATATATATATGTTTATTTATAAAATTCTATTCTATTTTCTATAAAACCAGCTTAATCTTTCATGTCAAATTACCCTAAAACTTTGATAAAATCACATTCCTAACATTTCCAAATTTCCACTTAGACTGAATGTATCTATTAAAATCTAAATGCATAAAACACACTTGTAATGAAGGAATACATAGGAGGATAAAAACACCATCATATTAATTATAGTAAAACAATCAAATTATTGCACTATAAGAAACAATATAATGAGCTTCAATTCACTGCTTCAGTGATTTGGAAATTCAATCAAAAAAATATTCAATGAAACTTTACACATTAACTTAAACAGTTAACCACACAGAACACTACTACACGAACACAATTACACTTTCATCTCATAAAATTTTTCAAGGAAACACGACTAAGTAAAATGCAATTAATTTACTAACTTAGAATTTCTGATTGATTCTCATGCTCAGTGAAATGTAAGTGAAGATCATTATATTGTTTCACAAACAAATGGAGTCATTGAGCCGATACCATGCCATCAAAAGCCTGCATATTATCAACTTAACTAGAATGCATTTTAGAACTTCAATAAAAAAAGTAAAAAAATAAATAAATAAAAAAAGGCAGCAGTAATCAAAAATTTTTCATCCCAACTAATTATTTATATACTTGCAGAAAACACACTTGAAGTAATTTCAGGGTGAAATGATTATATAAACACCTGGCTATCACAAAAGTCACAACAACAAACAAAAATTTTGTATTGCAATCTCACGGGTCACTGAATGGAAAACTAGATAACGCTCTATTATCACTCTCCTCAATTGCCTTTGTCTTGGATGTTAAACTCTTCCCACCAAGTGAAACTAACCAAAGTAAACCAAAAGCAGTATCGCCAATGTCTACTGAAGACCCTATTCTACAAAATATATTCCATACTTCAAGTAGAAATCTAAATGTTGTGGTGACAGCTGTGGATGTTTACACATGTTACGATCCTCTACCAAAGTGGTTAAGTTTTCAAACCAAGAGAGTGGGTAGACTTGTAACCATTAGAACCACAGGGATAGCAATTTGCAGGGAGCCATTAGTCACGTTTGCATCAGATGTAATAAGCCCGCAATCTTGTGAGGCCAACAGGCCTACAATACTTTGGAGTCCTCACACCATAAATTGATGGCGCCACTAGACCTATAACTTGCTGGTTTAGTCAGGCTCACCAACTTCTGGCACCCACAAGGTCACGTGGGTCACAAAATACCACCAATACCAATCTCACGAGATGCCACTTGCTCTGCTAACATCTGGCAATGCACTACATGCATATTGCCAGCAATCGTCCTCTGTAGTACAAAAAAAAAACTGAAAAATTTAAATGTCAGTGTCTGGCATTCATGTAGGCCACTGATATACTAATTTAATGCTTCCCATTTAATCTTTAAAAGGAATTAATTCCGAAAATCTAATTAAAATGTTCAACATTCAAAATTCCATAAGGAACAACAAATACTAAAAAAGAAAAATGTCACATGATTCCAAATATACTTGAAGCATATAAATTCTTCAGTTCTACAATATCTGCCAAAATTTACTAACAACAAGAGTCTAATTCACTATCTGAAAAATGTCCTGGCCACTGCCTCAAATATGTATACAAATTTTGGTATGAGATTTTTACCCAAAAACCTTCACATTATTCAGCTACTTTCTTAAACATTGCTGCAAAAAAAAATTACAAAAATATTGACACTATCCTCAATTCTACCACCCTCAATTGAGAACCAGTCTACAAACTGGGAAATCCCTCAATATAGAAACAATCTATGGTACAGAACTACACACTACAATAAAATACATTATTCTATATCTGGCACAGAACTTCTTGACTGCTCAGTGACAACCCATCGGCGAGCATTACTTACCTAGGTGACCACATCAATCAAGCATTCATTCTATCAGAATGTGTGTCAATAAATCTGAATTTTACTGATGACAATTCAATTACTATTCAGAGGGACATTTGAATAATGCAGAAAAAAGAATCAATGACGCACATATGTGATATATTGGGAAGATATGTCACAAAACTGCTTGAGCAGACAAACTATTAAATTTTTACATCCATGGTAAAAATTATATGACAAATTCACAGATTAGCAACATAATAAATGCACAATCAGTATAGTATTTTTCATTTACTTAGACGGGTTATGTGTAACAGAATAAATGTGTACTAGGGTCTATGTGATTTTCTTTGTCTCCTACACATTCACAGATCTGTAGGACATGTCAAGAAATGAGTGGCCATATCATGAAAGTACAGAGTTTAAAGTCTATCTTGACACCGTTTGAACTTGCAAATTTCTTGGGTCAGTATAAATCATCTATTTTCTCATGCATAGCTGATGTAATTTTTTTCGTAGTCTGAATTTTTCCCCTTTTCGTAAAATTCTACCCTCATTCTCAGAAGACAGTCTTTGTTAAAGTAATCAAAACTATTAACTCATTTTCCCCACTGTCATTTCTTTCTCAGTAAAACTACTATCGCTTTTGACATAGATGCATATCTATCATACTAACATTTACCAACATCCACTTGTGCTATGCATTAGCTTGTGTCGATTAAGCACTAGTTAAGAAGTCATCATTGTCTGCTCCCAAAGCTGGGCACACTTACAAAATATGGTTTCCTCTCAGGGGCAGAATAATACCCTCTATTCTGAAAAATATTCATGAGTTCATGCCAGTAGTCATGCATACGCCTCCATTACGTAAAACACAAACAGATAATATAATACAGACCAATTACTTATCCAGAAAATGAGAATAATGCAAAACGTAACTGAATTTCAATTTAGCGCATTCAAGAAACATTTTGCGCGACTCACTGTACACTGTAAGACTCCAAACCAAGCGCACAGTCATGATAGGATACTGATCCTGAGCTGCCAACAAGTTCTGTGCCTGGTTTAGGACTCGGGCATTACACACTTCAGAAATGCACAGAATTCACTTACCTTACAGCCTCAGGTGAACCACAGCCACCCACATGTACACCATTTGTGTACATGTATACCCACAATAAAAATTAATAGCAAAAATAGATCAATGACACAAGTTAATTTTTTAGCATTCTGTTGCTGATTAACAGCTTTAGGAAAAGTCCAATGAACATACTAACAATACACAATTTGAAAGCTATAAGTATTTTATGTGCAGATGTCCTTAATAGGAAAGTAATTTGGACATCTTTCCAAAAATAAGAAATAAAGTTCCCGCTATTTTAATGCAAACAAAACATTTGTTATAAAATTAAGAAAACTGAAAAGGAAAAAAAATAATTTTTTTTTTAGAGAAAGAGGCTTGAAATTTTGAATGATTGAACAACCATTAACTTGTAAAAGCATTGCAAGAATAAATGTTACAAACCCTCCACCATATGAAAAAACACTTTGTATCCAAACATCTACAACACAAAATAACTGTGCAGCCTCTACAGCAAGCTTGAAAAGTATGTTCTGCAACACCATACAAAAACCTCATTTTAGAATTTCCAGATGCCGGTATAAATGTTACAAAATGCAAAACAGGACACATATTGAGTCAGACAATTAAAAAGGTGAAAAATATAAGTAAAGTGTTTAATCAAGAAGGACAGACAAGTTTCTGTTGTGGACACACACACTGCAAAATGTTTTTACATGCCCCGAAAAACATTACTATGTAGCTCAAAGTGCTATCTGAATTCTGACTGAGGAAGTATCATTTAAAATGTCTCACCACACAGTACAAAGGATAAAGCGTTAAAAGTTAGTGTGTGGTGGGACATAACTTTGATTTAGATAGTAGAAAACATTTTATGACCTAAATTGTACCCTGAAAATATTTTGTTTTTAAAATGAAACATGAATTCCAAAAACACTGCACAGCAATATGTCCGCAAATTGCATTTAACACATTTCCAATCACAATCCCATCATAATTGTACTCAATACTTACGTGGAGAAACTCATGGGCATGACAAAGTGAATTCCATTCATTCATGTTCACCTTCTTCTGAAACCCTGCTAATATTCTATTTGCGCAAAATAACAACTAAGGTGTAAAGAACTGAGTGATTATGTTCAGTTTTCACCTACCTAGTGGCAAACAAGTTCATTGAAAAAACTAGAGCAAAAATGTATGCTTACACACGCTGCTCCTCTCCTTGTCCTATGAGTTTGTACTCGGGCAGGAGAAAAGTACTAGTCAAAAAGGCTCATTTTTACCCAACAACATATATACATAAGCTTAATTGAAATACAGAAAAATCTTTAAGACATTCTTAAGGAATTAGCACTACTAAAAACTACTTAGCTGGCAAAACTTCTGACAAGAGAAATGAAAATATTAACTTCTTTCTAGTGCAGTAATAAAATACACCAATAAAGTTACATACATACATATAACAAAAATAGGCTTTCCTCTATTAAATGATCACTGTGAAGCATGTAAAAACCCTAATTCAATTCTGCATAAAATATATCAGCCATTGACGTATTACATGTACATATGCAGAGATTTTCGAGAGAAATGAACTTCCCTTGCATTCCATCTCATTCATAACCATAAAGTGATTAAATATTTCTACAACAGACCTGAAGACAAAATAACAGTTAACAAATACAATAAAGTATAGTAGATGCCTAAGTGGCTGGCTTGCATAGGCAGGACATCTAGCTTCCCCTAGGAACTAAAAAGCAGTTTTCCCTTAACAAAGTACTCCCCACTCACCCTACTTGCTCAGTTAAACTGGACGGACTAGTATATCTACGATTCTCCGTATAGCAGGTGGTGGTGGTGGTACTGGTCTGAAGGGCGTTCTGATAGGTGCTCTCACTAGCGAGGTGAAATGCACCATAAAACGGTGTACAATGCCTCCCGAGGTGCAAACAGTGATGTAGCTATTGTCGGCACACTGCTCCACAAGGTGGTGAAAACACATGCAATACACCTCAACAAGGCAGCTTCCCCTCCCTCCTTGGTACATGCCGGGCCATGTAGCTTGGGTACTTGTGATCCTAGCTGCCTTTATAAGGTCAGCCCAGTGTTTTGGCAACACAATAGTCTGAAACACCTGCTGCACATCAGAGAGGTTATAATAAACTTAGGATGCAAATGAAAGCAGAAATTCGGTTACTTTTATTAGATGTAGTAGGTGAACAAAGGTACAGACACAGTCAAATCTAATAGTCAATTACAATTTAACAATGTGGGCGTGGAAGTAGCTGGCTTTGTGTACCCAGGAAATAAATTACTCTCCCTGGTGCCAGTGTTACAGGGCAAACCCCTAATCAGTTGAGTGGTGTGTCCATAGACACGTAACATGATGGGATGTACACTTCGACTAATGTTACTTGAGCCCGTAGCGACTTGGGCAAAGGACCTCCCTCTCCACTTCAGGGGTAATTTATCTTCTTAGATGCACTTTACAATTATCCCAGATACATATCAAAAATGAACACGACTGATTAAAAACAAATAACTACAAGAGCAAAACAATCTGCTGGAGGCTGCACAGAAAGTATAATAAATGAGGCAGTCTTACCTGGAAGCTGCAACCAAACACAATCATTCACGGTGAGCTGACTGCAGATGGCAGAGCCACACACACCACAACCCAGTATGTGTGGGCGGGGCTTGGTAGCAATGTATCACCTTACATCAAAATGCTACCAGACTTATGAAGGTTGTTGAAATTGCCGTAACATTACTTCAACTTAGCTACTTACCTACCCACTCACTAAATTTTATATTAAAAAAGCAACATGTCATATGTAATATATGACGATATTGAATTGAATGATGAATATGTGTACAGTAATTTACCTAACTATAATCAAGATGCACAAAAGCACTTGCAACATACCTAACCAATGTGCTGTGTGTAATATGCATATTAATGCGATTCTTCCAAACAAGTTAAATGGAACAAAATAAAATGGTACTGTACAATTTACCTGTACTCAATTTATTATGTCTTTATTTTTTAGTATGCGATTTCCTAATGTGCATGCTTATAATTTTGTCACAATTTCATTGCATCTCGTACACATTACATAAAATTCATAGAAATAAAAACAATAGCATTACATTAATGATTTCCACGAATTCGAACAGAAAGGAACATTTCTTATTATCCCAACACCCACTTCCTAAAATACGCACATAGACTTATTAAAAATAACATGTCAACTAATACACTCTGCTACCATAATTTTTCACAATACCCAAATATATTGTAAACCCAGAAAACATTTTATTTACAAAATACCCTATCAAAAGTAAGTAACATGGAAAATACACTACCACTGCATTAACTCAGTTTAATTCTCTTTATGTGTGTGCTTTGTATATAAAAGCAGTGCGTTAAATCACTTGCCACCCACCTGATCTTTACGCAAACACACAAATTTTCCTATGTATGCACACATACATAGTATATAATACCTCAAAACCTACAGAAAACCTTCATAAACAATACCAATATAGAAAATAATCATACAGAGGTAGTGAAGAAGAAATCAAATTCTGTACATTGTATAATTACTTGATTTTAAGGTCACTCACAGACACAAAGCTTATTGGTATGAGTATTTGTGTTTTCTGCCATACCGTATTGTAAACCTAAGTCAAATTTCACCAACGTCTTCCAAATGAGACACGGAAATGAAATGATCAGCTTCGTCTGGCCTGCCCAGTTTGCTGACTATTTTTGTTACAGCTTTTCAATTTTAATTCCAGACTTCACACCTCAACTTTCTTTTTTTTTATTTGGCTTCTCCAAGATTATGCCCATATTTGGGAAAGCAAAATGTGACATTTTCATTTAACTCCACAAAACAGTACATTTATCTGAATCTTAAGGCATTGTTGTTTCTGAAAGTGTACGTTATGCAAAATATTTCATACTGTAACTAAATTACTTTTCCTCCACAAGAAAAATTTTAGCATCCAGAGTTAGGCTCTCAAATCTTGCAGAAACACAGATATTTTCCATATTATCTAAAAATGGTGCATCACACAAATATTGTACATGATAAAAAACTCCAATTAATTTGCCAACAATAAAAAGTCTGCATGCAAAATTTGCAGTATCTGTTTTATAAACCTACATACCTACAAATTAACTGTTTTGCATCAAAATTTTGTAGCCTACAATATACATTCTAATATCTAATTCCATTTAGAGATAGACTGTGCAGCCATTTGACAGCACTGCTTCCACTATGAAGCATAAACAATAAGCTATACAAATTTAATGAGGAAAGAAAAAAATCTTAGTTAAGTCTGCAAGTAGGCCGCTAGGCTGTCAAAAATACTACATAAAAGGAATGGAATTCAACTAATCACAGTGCAGTACTTGTCGATAGGCGCACGCGCACACATACACACACACACACACACAAGGATGACACATTTTCCACATGGTTGCAGAATCGCGACATTTCGCTGAGTAAAACAGCTTCATAGGGCAGTCTGATGAAGCTGGCCTAGCCGCAAAGTCAGGATCACGTAACCACATAGAAAATGTGTCATCCTTTGCGTGTGTGGCCGTAGACAAGTACTATACTGTGAGCACTTCCTGTCCTTTTACAAATTTAAGAAAGGAAAACCAAATAAATTTAGCAACAGCCACAAAGACACCACAATAAACTAAACGGGAACCTCCACAAAACCGGACGTAATTCTTGATGTAACAATAGTCCCTTGACACAAGTAGAGGATCATTATAGGTTAATGAACTGCTTGGAATTTAGTATCCTCCCCCAGTAGGGGTTAGTGCAAGCCTGCGTTTTAACAGATTTTATCTGCTTGACTGATTTCTAATACCCTAAGTTTTTCTATAAAGCACTTTGCTCAAAGTGGCTGCTGCGTACCTGCGACACTAGCGCCCACAGCAATGTAACTGTCAGTTCTCTTATGCATTTGTTTCAAATAATCTTACAACAGAGGTAAATATTTTGGATTTTGGACATACGCTTTGCTTCAATAGTGTATGTCCAAAATATTTTGCTTAATTATTCACTGATGCAGGTATACAGTTATCTACATATTTCTGTTCCTGACTGCATGATCACGTGCAAAGGCCAAGACCATTATTGAAAAGAACCTCCAACACAAATTGTTGTTTTTTTAGTATGCAATCCGAATTTGGTGACTGTGTTTTGTGTTTGACATTGATATCACAATGGTGAGGAAATAAAAATTATTGCAGATACAAACATATAAACGAAAGTATAAGTGTGAGTGAAGAAAAGAATTACCATGGTTTGTGCATTTCAAACCAAAACCACTACATTAAGTATGCGAACGTCTTTCATATCCACTTTTTTCTTCTGTAATATGAATTTTTTTTAATTCCAAAGATTTTACAGGATTTGACCCCATGATTCCAGGATTTTACAGGATTTTTATATACAGGAGCCAGGATTTCAGCTTCAGGGCTGGTGGCAGCTCTGATATACAGTATGTTGAGACGTGATTTTCTTTATTAAAATGAGTTTGGGTGAAATGTTTTTTAATGTATTATTTAGAGTAATACTTTTTCAAAAACTCCCATTTTTATTGTGTTTATTAGTTAAAATTTATTCGCAGATAATGTACAGCTCTTGCTGTACAACATGAAATTTTATAAGGTTAGAAGTTGTATTTTATTGATGTACATGTCAGAAACATCATCTACTGAAATCCCACCTGTATGGAAATTTTTTGACAGTCCCCTAGATAATGATACATCGAGAGGTATTTGTAATATGTGATAATTTTTATTGAAAACCATTTTTTTTTACAAAGAGTTAAATAAATAAGGTCATTAATATTAATTTCTTCAAGATATTCAATCATTATTCATTCAAAACCACGCCTCGGGTTTCACCATAATAGTACACATTTGCTCCTGTTGTGAGTAATGCTGCAATCAAACAAGCACGGTGCTTTCCCAGCATTTAGCAACAAAGGAGGATTGCATACACACATGATTTCAGTAGGGATGTGTGGGATCCCAAACATTCGGGAAAAAAGACGGGAAAATGGCGTTCCCGAAATGTTGGGCAAGAATTAGCAGACACAAATTTTTAGGGAAAATGGTGTTTAATGCACATTCCTAATGATGATGTTTCTTATGAGTAGAAAAAACAATATTTCTCTTCCTGTCAAGCATAAACAAATTCTTGTGTGCATTCTCCAAAACTTTAATTAGTATTATCCGTTGCAGTACTATCTGATAAACTCATTATTTACCTAATTACAGATTCACATTTTGTCTGGAAATTTTTTTTTCTAAATTGTTTGGACATTTATGTAAACACCATTAACGCTATTTGTATTAAGTCAGTATTATGATTGGTAATTTAACATTGATGAATGATCATATAACTGATAAAAAACACGAAGGAATTCTCCGATTTATCAAAATCAAATCAATTACACACACATTTATTAAATATAATGCTAAATAAATTAGTTTTGCTCTCGTCAAAATTCAATACAAGATTAAAATAAATGACATTAATGCAATATTAACGTTATGGTTAGTCAAAGTTGTTAGGCATACATACTGAATGTTGCATCCCGTGACGTACGTTTTAAACTATTTTTTTCACTTATCTCCAAGTGAAGTGTACTTGTTTAACTTATGTATGACAAGAAATTTATTTATGTTTTTTTTGTTTCACGTATTATTTACTTTAACTTACTTTCTTTACATTGTTATTGTTGTAGTTCGGTTGCAAATGGAAAACACAGATAAGTCTGTAAAAAGTAAAAAATTAGGCGTGTGGAAATTCTACGAACATCTACCAGAGAGCAAATCATTGGCTAGATGGGTATCTTGCAGGAAGGTGTTAAAATGTGAGCATGGGAGCACGTCTGGCTGCTGAGACACTCGAACCAACATCAAGCATTAAAAAAAGATTTTGATGAACCAAAGAAGGCTTCCATTGTAAAAGTGACAACAGCAGAGTTGGGGACGAAATCTGGCAGCAACAAACAACTAACAATACAAGAAACTACCAAATGGCCTTCTGATCATCCACGTGCTGTCAAACTCACAAATGCTATTGGTGAATGGAATGCAGACAGTTTTTTTGCCGTACAGTGTAGTGGAAAACTGAAAGTTTAAGAATGTTATGGGTACTGCTCAGCCTCTTTACAAAAACCTTCACATAACACCTTCTCTCGTAAAGTGATCCCTGATTTGTACAATATTACTAAAAGCAAACTGAGTAAAGCAATGCCACAAGCACTTGCCGCATGTGATTCTGTTTTGTTGATGTCATTCACCTTTGATGTGTGGACATTGGGCAGCTCTGCTGCCTACATGTCGAGCACTTGACATTTTATTGACGAGTCATTTTTCCTGAAGAAGTATTGCGTGGGTGGACACCACTTTCCTGGTGGCCACACTGGAGCTGAAATTGGAGAAAGGATAAACGACATATTACAAGAGTGGAAACTAAATAAGTTATCCATTCCATCTTATGGTGTCACTGATAATGGGAGGAACATTTTACTCGGCGTATCGTTGTGTGCCATTAAGTTTGAACAGTTGTATGGTTTTGCCCATACACTGCAACTTGCACTAAATGATGCAATGCAAAATACTACTGCAATGGCTCCCATGCTCAAAAAAGTAAATTCCCTTATAGGACACTATAAGCATAGTACAAAAGCTTCTAGGGAGTAGCACAAGATCCAAGAATATTTACGCCAGCCTGTGTTTCAACTCATTCAAGACTGTGAAACACGGTGGAATTCCAAATATATTATGCTTCAACGACTACTGGCTTACAAGGATTCAATATCTCGTCATATTTCTCTCCAAAACAAAATTGATAACTTGACAGTTTCAGAATGGCAACTAGTTGAAGGATATGTTAACATTTTACAACCCATGCATCAAGCTACTACAGAGTTGTGTGGTGACAAAACACCAACAATTTAAATGGTTATCCCAGTGCTGTTCTTATTGAAGTCTTCACTGGAGAGGCACATTGCTAACCACTCCAAATTGCTTGCTTCAGATGTTGAGTTTAACCAACTTTGCTTTCCATTAAAGCAAGATTTCCTGTGTGTGAACGTAAAGAACCATACTTCTCTGGTATGTTGCTGGATCCAAGTTTTAAAAGTGTTGTTGTACCACAAGACCAAAAACAGCTGGCAGTGGAACACAAAGTCAAAAATCCCAGAAGGAGCATGCAAAATTGGTAAGTTATTTTTAAAACAAATAACACTTCTATTGACTTATATAATCAGGCAATTTTTTCAAAGTCAGAAATTTTGCAATACCACGTGTGGATGCACACTGCAAATATTTCAGTAAAGTATATATTTTTTGCAGTCCACCTTTTTCATACATATCTCCATAACATTTTAAAAATAATTTATAAATGTAAAATGCTGCAGAAGTTCGTATTTGGATAAAAGTTAATTTAGGCCCTAATCGAAATGAGTACATTTATTTTCAATTGTTCCCAGAACACCTTCCTGATTTGGTATTTGCCTATACCAGTGCATCATTTTCGTCAGAATTTGAGGAAATGACTTCATTGCAACAGCCTACAGTAAATTAAGAAGTAGAAGAGTACCTTAAAAGCCCAACAATATTAAGAACAAACTGTCCACTCAAGTGGTGGAAAGAAAAACACCAGTCACCATTCCTGCTTTTGGCCAAGATGGCTCGACAGTACTTGGGAATCCCTGCTACTGAAACCACCAGTGAGAGGGTGTTCTCTTCTGCAGGCAACATTAGCACATAGCACAGAGAAAGTCTCACAACAGACCATGTTGAAGAACTAATATTTCTTCATCAAAACAGGGAAGAAATATAAAGTGCTAGTTATAAAATAAATACATAGTACCAATGGTTGTATATTGGTCCATTTAACAAACTTATTTGCTATTTTTTTGAATGAATTGTCAATATACCTAGTTATCATTTTGACACACGTGATATTTTTCCCGATCCTGTACATTTTCCCAGAGGGAAATGATTTTTCCCTCCCGAATATTCCAGAACACAAAATATCCATTCCTGCACACCCCAAGATTTCAGCCGCGTCTATTCGTAACATTCTAGTAACATATCCTTTGATTTTCCAGCAAGATGCCAATGAAAATAGGCTTACACGACTTGGAAGAACTTAAGCAACACTTTTACGTTTGAAAAAATTTTGATAACAAGAGGGGGTAATGTATACACTTTTAGGATATCATTTTTTTCGCCTACTGAATTAAATTAATATTTTAATAACATCTGATATTCCTGCAAGAAGATACTGAATATGACTTCATACTTGACAAAACTTATGTGCTGCTAGTGTTTGTAAACAATTTTTGGTAAAAATGGGAGGTCCAATATGCACATCTAGGGATTAATTTTTGGAAAATATATGCGTTAAAATATATTTATATTTAATTTAAAAAGATGATGGGGTCTGGAAATCAGCATTTTTACATGGCCTGCCATAATGCTACCAGATTGCCAAATTTGGTGGAAATAGGTTGTTTTTTCAGTGATATAAAATAATTTTAATGTTCATGTAATACTATTTTACAAAACGGCGGACAAAAGAGATTTTGTGTGGACACATTTGATGGTTGTAATACATACAACCAGCATACAAAGTTTGAGTGTAATTAATTACACTGTGTTCGGTATATAACAAACAAAACTGGAATAGCTAAATGGCTCCCATTTTGATAGTAAGTTTCTAACATGCCTAGAACGTATCAGTTAACATTACATGCTTCAGTACTATTTATTTGCCATATTTGGTAGGAATTAGAAAATTCTTTTCCCAGATGACATAAAAACTTTATTTATTAGCGTGGCACTATCTCACAAAATGAATGACGAAGGAGGCTCCATGTAGACATATTTGATGTTTTTTGGAATTTATATACGGGAATTAATTAAATGGTTTCAAGGATATAGCATACAATGCTAAAATAGCTAGATTGCTGGCATTATCAAAATAAATGTCTGACATACTTGAACAATATTTGTACGTATCAATTGCCGCAGTACTACTGGATTGCCAAAATTCATAGAAATCTCTCAATTGTTTACCAAGATATTACACAAAAAGTTTATTAATTCACATAGCGCTGTGTTACAAAATTGCGGACAAGTGTTTTTTTGCGTATATGTTGCTTGTAATAGATACTGTCAGCGTACAAAATTTGGTTGAAAATGGTCAAACGGTGTGGTAGTTATGCCAAATAAATCTAAAACATTTACAAGGACCGCCATTATGAAAATACGTGCCACTTAAGTTAAGTTACTTATATTTACCTGGCCTATTATAGTATTACTTATGTGACAAATTTGGCAAAGAAATTGGTTGATATAATGTAAAAGTTTTATTTTTTCATGTGGCACTATTTTCCAAAATGGCAGACCTATAACAATATTCCCCACTGAATTCAATGTTTACACTTTGCACTACCAGTATACAAAATTTGGTATAAATCGGTTGAATGGTTTCAGAGATATGACAAACCACCCTAAATGTTAAAATGGCTGCCATTTTGAAAATAAGTGCCCTGCGTGGTCGAAAGCTATAAAAGTAAAGTGTTCTTACCTAGATCTATATGAGTACCGAGTTGGGTGAAATTCAAAAATATAATTTAATCATTAGGGCTAACTGTAACAAATAACTGATTTTGGGTAAATTGGACGATGTATCGGTATCTGTCCAGCCCTAGTAACTACAGAGTAAATTCAAACAATACAAAATTCACAGTGGAACCTTGTAACTGCGAGACTTGATAACAGTACAAAAAATCCTCGTATCTACAAGTACTCGTAGTAAATAAATGTACGCATTCAAATAAAATTCGAAGAAACTAACATCATGAGTTACTAGAAGGGCAGGAGTTGTATTACAATGTAACTTGGATGATATCTTTGCTATTAAGAAGTACACTACTTGACACGCCCTTACCCTGCCAGGGTGCTGGCTACTCAAAAATACCTCACTCGTCTAGCTACACCAATTACATAATCCTACACCTAGCCACGGGGCAAAAGCTATCTTAGCTTCAAGACTTTTGAGCACTAATTTTATGACTAATTGCTCTAGACCTGAAAAAGTACGTGTTATTTTTTTTAAAAATGTGTTATTTTTTGGGGGGGGGAAAAAGTATTATTTTTGTCAAAAATAGCTGTTATTTTATTGCCACAAAAATGCAGGTTTCTGCATGAGAATTGCTCAAATTTTTAATGTGCTCTTTATAAAGACATACATAATTTGAGATGTCACTTTATTCGTAAAAACCTGAAATTGGCAATGTTATTCCTATTGATAAGCGCAATTTTTTTATCAATTGTTATTTCCGTGTAAAAATTTCTAACTCCCAGAGAAATGTACAGTTACGGTTTCAATACAGACAATGATTTATCAACAGACAACATTGAAAACAACTTCAGATTATACTAAAGATTTTATTCTGCCTTGTCACCTGGAACAACGGTCGCAATGCACTAGCAAGGGCATGCTGTTTCATGAAAAGAATGATGTAAACCATTAATATACAACTATAAAAGCACTGCTAAAAAAATAATAAAACTGCCTTGCATTCGCAGAATTTTTTTTTTAGAGAAATCTGCCCACACGTTTTTGAACTATAGAAACTTTCAACTGATTTTTCATTAGGCTCGCTACAAAACTTATGTTTCTTCAAAACGTCTCATTTTTTACCGCATGTATTTACAGAGAATGTGTATGATAAAAATATAGTTTACTGGACAAATAAAATACGTTTAAAATACGTGATAAATTGATTTACAAATATATTCTACATAAGTAAATGCATATAAATATATTTTTCACAGCCACACCGCTCGCTTTGTAAAAAAAGATTTGTTGGTTAAAATGTGACGATGCTACGATACGAATGTAGACAAGCGAAGTTGGCGTGAATTCCATAGATAACATGGTGCTTGGTGGACGTAAACACTACAACGGCATGTTACCTAATGAACAAACTTTTCCAGGGCTGTGAGTAGAATGTTCACGCAGAGTGACGTATCATCACTTGCGCTCATGATATTTATGGTCGTAAATACACGCGATGGGAAGTAAACATGTTTTTGTTTAAGGTGTTAAAATCGAAGAAATCTACTGGCCAACTTATGTATACATTCATATTCAAATATCCAAAAACACATAAAATAAGACTTAAGAAGCAACCATATGATGTAAAACAATAATAACTTCCGAAAATACTAACGAATTATGTATAATTTGTGAATTACAGCTCAAATTCACAAAAATCGCAAATTTTCGTTTTTTATGTCAAAATTCATGTTATTTTTCACTTTATCGCGTTTGGTAATTTTTCAAGTCTCTACTAATTGTTTTACCATATCTAAGAAAGAAATCGTGATTGTCCGCGTAACGTTGCTACCTAGATGTTTTTCAGCTTGGTCTGTTTGCCTCTCCCGTTCTACACCACATACTAGGCCTGTCATTTTCTTCCCTAATTGATCTATACTTTCAGTTTCCTCAGCCACGATTTTAGCACCTTTAAAATAGTCAACAGAGTGAGTTTATCAAAATTATAAACCCACGACGTTGACACATGCCGCTTATACTTATAATTAATAACGATTACGACTCATCTCACTTCACTTCAACCCAGTATACCCACTGATAACCACGTGAGAGTCAAACTCCGCGCCAAACCATACACGGACGTCGCGGCCTGCCCCAATCCTGGAGAGCAGCCGGACACATGGTTACGAGGGGTTGTGCAAACCAGTGGCACGTCACCCCCCTCCCGCTTCGCGCTGAGAACCAACAAGCCGTCAGCCGCCTCAGGGCATGGCCGAGCGACACAGAAGATACGCGAAGGGTGAGAGATGACTAGAGGGCTGCTATCCCCACTCCAGCCTCAAGTCAGAGGGACGTCACACCCCCCCGCCCCTAGCCGTCTTACATGCAACCCTGACTATGTCAGTGCGCGGCGAACCACGTCAGTTGTTCCTTCCAGTCTTCCAGCTCACTCCACCACTTCCAGTGCTGGGGCCTCCGGCTACTGTTAAGATCTTCAGCAGCCCCCCAGAGGTTACCACCAAGAGCTCAACACTCTTCAGCAGCCACCAGACGCTGCCAGCCTTATCATCCTTAGAGCTCTGCGGCACCCGCGACCAGATGCTCGTGATGGTAATTGACAACAGTTACCAGAAGCTCATCATTGGTAACTAGAGACATACCAAACACTAACCTTCACTATCTCTTACAGATGCCCCACTTACAGTTAGTTAGTTTCTGATTTGATTAATCTTCGACAGTTTAACTTCCTCAATTAGGCTAGAACCAGTTCACCTGCACCTGGCTAATGCATGTTACTTCCAGCCACCCGTCTGCTAGGCAGGAGTGTTATTAAACAATTAATAAACACAGCTTTGTTTCTTTCAACAGCGAAGCTCATTCACAGAGTACTTCCAAGACAGCTGCTAGGAAAACGTAGAGTCGTGCAGTACCGACAGGGGACGCTGTATTTTATCGCGAACTAGCTACAGCTGGAGACACCACCTCAGGAGGCTCCAGACCAACACACACCCATTAGACGGCCATCTATTATATTCCCACCGAGCATCCAGGTGCTGGAGGAATATCATGGAAGAACCCCTACCAGTAGGAATATCTTTTCAATCTATGAGAGACAGTACACCAGAGTTGTATCTCCAATGAGCACCTAGGTGCTGGCAAGGATATTTGCTCAGGTGCTACGGCCTGGCCTTGGCTGGAAACGCACACCCAGAAATAGCAGTTGCGGCCCCCACGGCTCCAACGCCTCTGATCTGCCCGCTAGAGTGGGGGGTCTTCTGAGGCACCGGGGCTCGTCCTACCAAGCCGTTGCTGGACTGAAACTATTCTAGGGTTTCTCTTTGTGTCCGTTGTGCTCGACCCGCCATTCTCAGTAGACATTTCACTCTATGCCATATAAGGTGAGACACGGTGCAAGGAGGGAGGAGCAAAGGATTGCTCATCTGATGCCAAGCAGCAGACTGGTCTAGCTCCCCTTACAGCAGAACGTCAGGCAGAACGAGACCGCACCGCCACAATCCGACTATTAGAGATCTATCACTCCAGTGTATGTGTATGATCGTCACCCCCCTACTTGTACACACACCGACTATCATCCCATCCTAAGTGGTGTGGTGAATGAGACCGGGGGACGCCTGGGAATCTCCAATGCCACCTTTTGGAGTTCAACTGCAGCAAGGTGGAACTGTAAGTTTCGTGTTGTCGAGCCCAGTGTCCTCGTTGCCATCCAGACTGACTACAACAGCATCACCCGTCTGCAGCCAGCCACCACTAGTCCTCAAGACGTCAGTAAGTCTAACACCGCCAGCACCTCCCGCCAGTCACCGGTAGTAACCGAACGCACTACTAGTACGGGGTTAGTCAAAATAAATCTAGACAATTTTGTTCCCATCCGTAAGGCCACGCACCCCGTCGCCATATCCAGCCAGAAGAGGCCCTTGCCAAAAACCCTATACGTGCCTTTGACCTAGAGCGCAATTAAAGCCATGATGACCGTGATCCTGCCTTTATAAATAGGATACATGCCAAAGTTATAATTATAAAAATTAAAAAATTTACCACTTAAAACAAAAGCTAGCAGAGTGGCGCAAATTTGAGATGCCCTTTCCCCGCCAGAATGCAGGCTACTCAAAAATACCTCACTCGTCCAGCTACACCAATTAATCCTACACCTAGCCACGTGCAAAAGCGATCTCAGCTTTAAAACTTTTGAGCAATAATTTCATGTCTAGTTGTACGAACAGAAACATTATGGTTCTTAGCTACAAAATTTAGAGAGGAAGAGTTGTTCTTTTCCATCAAAAAATTGCAAGAGGTCAACACTACAAAAATTGAGTCTATTGGAAGTTTTTTTTCTGGTTACAATTATTTATTAAAAAATTTTGTTTGGTTTACACCCATTTTTCATCATTGTAACAGAGTCAGCTAAATACCATACGTCAAAAAATCTGACCGCAACGCCAAAATTCCATTCTATTCCAGTTCATTTTTACGACGAAGCAAAGAATTTTCATAGAACACAATTATTTTCACAGTACTGACATAAGTTTAAAATACTTAAAATGTTTGACCATATTCTACTCGTAACTGCTAACCACAATTAATACCAGGCCTCAATCTAAATTTTTAATGTTTACGTTACTGAATGTTACTACAAACAAATTAAATACTTTGCTCCGGTTCTTACTACACAACATGCATTTGAAGTCGTTCTCTGAATGGGCCTTGCACTGGCTGTGACGATCTTAACATGATCGGTGGATGCTGACACCAGTGGAAATTTGACCTAGCCAAATGCGAAGTCTCTGAAGCAAACCTCTAGCTGGTTACCATCGATGGCTGCGAAAACTGGTGCCCATACCAATCTCCTTGTATGTAGCGATTGAATCAACTATCGGGCAGTGGCAGCAACACTTGGCGGCTCAAACGACGTTACTTTAAGAAATTACATTCGTAGCACGACACATATTGAAAGATCATTTCTTCGGGCATGCAAAATATTCTGAACTAACTTCATGACCCCGCCAAGGATGATTTACACAGTTTACTACTATGTCGACGACCAAGTCAAACAGCAAACGGGAATTACAGCAATTTTAAATTCAATACAATTTCCACTTGGCAAACAAATTCTCAATATACTTTGCCCACACCACCCCTTAAATTTACTATCACAAAGTTTATTAAAGTTCGCAAAGGCCGTCCCACGACTACACCTGTGATTTTTCCACTCCACTGCAACAAGAAGAAAAAGTTTCTTTTGTTAAGGTCTTCATACTAGGTTCCACATTAATAAACGGTTTTGTAAAAAAAATCTATTTCCGGCATACTTGTGATTAATTCGCACCGGCAATGCGCACACACCCAAGGTCAGGGCTAGGCACATTCTGGCCGCTCGGGCAGAACAGCTGGTTATCATTTACCCTCCCCTCTCGCTTCCCCGCACATGCCACACTGTCTCGATGTCACGCCGTGCGTAGAGCGCATTCTGACAGCGACTTTTACAACAAAACATGTACTATACTACATGCGTCTCAATTATTCATATCCATTAATATATAAGAGTAGCACCATATATAAAATATAAAAATATTTCCAATAAATAAATACATAATAATAAGAGTAGGAATAGGCCGGTGTAAAATGTAGCAATATACAACAATAAAATATACACCTTACAAATATTAAACAATACTTTGACCGTACTACCCAGGTTGCCAACCATTGCTAAAAACGCTAAAAAATATTCTGAGACGACCACACTCGTCTCACTACACAAAAAGGACACATCTGTGTTTATTACGAGGAATATATTATTTCATTGCTTTGCGAGTTATTTGTGAGCTCTGGATTCCAAATTTTCACACGTCACCACAAAACACTGCAAAGAAAATGGCAGGCCGCAATGAACGAATAAACAGAACATCCATCCACCCATCTCTTATGATATTTTTATTATGTGCGTGCACTGTTTACAGCCGTGTTCCAATTCACAATTCTAGTCTAAATGGTCGCATGACCTGTTTTAGTATAGGAAAAAGGTGACGTACAGCAAAACTCTGTTAAGACGTTTATCAAAGGACTGGATGCTAAAAAACTTCTTATCTACAGGATGGAAACAACTTGCATATACAGTACAACAAAGTTTGATGATCAATCACAAAATCAGAAACAGTGTAACAAAATTTTGTATGCAAATATCAATAAAAATTGATTATAGGTATATAAAAATAAATTATCCACGCGCTTCCTAACCCTAGTTTTTTACCAAAATAACTGCCAATATAAACAAGGGCACGAGCCAATAAATGATAGCCAGCGGCACGTTCGCCTACATAATTTTTTCCCCACAGTTCTAAACCTTTTCCAAATGATTTATTAATGCATACGTGCATAACTGTAAAAAAAGTCCGTTGAATAATAAATAGTAATATAAGATACCAAATCCCCTTTAAGACTACAGCATTTGTTAGATTTCTATAAATTTTGCTCCTGAAAAATCCCTATTATTTGCGCTGGCGCCGGCAGGTAAAGCGAACAGCCAGAGAATTGGATCAACTTGCGGCGTGCTGTTCAGGTTTCACAAGATGGCCGTTATAACATAGGGGCCACTGGCATTTAGTTGAACAGCATCATGGATCATACGAGCATGAGCAGATGATTGGTTGAACATAATGTGTGAGGGGGGGAGGGGAGAGAGAGGGAGGGAGGGAGAGATAGAGGTGGATGAGGGGAGGGGGAGAGGTAGAGGGAGGGAGGAGGGAGGGAGAGGGAGAGGGAGAGAGGTAGAGGGAGGGAGAAAGAGGAAGGGAGAGGGAGAGAGAGGCGGGAGGGAGGGAGAAAGAGGAAGGTAGAGGGAAGGAGGGAGAGGGAGGGAGAGAGAGACGCAAGCTCATGGCAAGGTTGCCAGATACAGTGGCCATTCCACCGTTGACACATCATATGTTTCGACACACAGCAACCGACCACAAGCTAAATTAATGTGTCATCATGGTACAGTACCTACGAAAATAATTACACGTGTCTACATGTAGTATATTTATTGTAATTTTTAATTTTTCTAAGGCAAATCACTCGTATCTACGAATGTGCACATGAAAATACCACTCGTAAATACCAAACACTTTTACTATAAATAGCATATACAAACTGACAGTGCATTGCCAAACGCTCACAACTATGAAGACTTTGTTAAGGCGCATACTAGCACTTGCGAGGTTCCACAGCACATGCTGTGATAAAGCTCATAATAAAAACTGTACTCAATGTTACGCTTGTACTCCAACAAACCCATTGGAGTCTTTATAAACTTTTGCTGCAGTGGATGCATATTGCTTCACTGTCGCCATGTTCGAAATACAGATATCCACATACCACTTATTTTACATTTTGTTTTAACATCAGCCATTTTTCACTATAATTACACACAATCACAGCAAAATTACACAACAAATGAGCATACTTAATTTTATGTTTCTTTATATTTTATCATGAATGGGGACTGGGCAACCATTGTTAGTCAACGATAAATGAAAAAACTAACAAATTAGTATTCTTTAGTATTCTTTAAGCGGCCATCTTTACAAATGAAATATCCCACACTATAGGCTACGTGACATGGCAAAAGATTTTTCTTAAGTATATTTTGTAAATAAAATGAGTTATTTTGAAATACACATAATTTAATGAACAAACTTAGGTTCTCAGCTAGACATACAGTAGAATCCTACTGTAGGAAGCAGGGCAACTGAGAGAACACGGTTACAACGAGGTCTTTTTGAGGAACCGTCAAATAATCGGAAAAATATTCCATGAAAAACTGAAATTTTATGAGTTGAAACATGCACGTCGAGATTGTGTGAAGCAGGCTTGTGGCGGGACTCGTGACCGTGTGAGGCGCACTCTTGTTATCCGTCTGCCGTAGCACCACTCCCTTGCCCCGCCTCCGCGTGCTGCTCTCGTGTGTCACATTATTCCACATTGCCTCCTAACCACCTCTTTAACCAAACCAAGCACTTGTTCAATAAATAGAATCCAGCCCTTTCTACCTTGACCCCGTTTTCATGAACCAGTTCCGCTTTTCTATAGTTGTTCACGGCCATCGTGCTGTCAACTGCGTTTGGTTTCAAACAACTTGGCATATGTGGGTCGAACGTTACTATTAAATGAAAACAAATTCCATTTAAACATAACAGTCCGCTGAAATTGATTACAGCTACATATTAATAGATTTTCGCCGGTTTCTTTTCAATACTGTGGCATACCAATTATAGACAGGGACACAACTACTACTAGTACACTTTATCGCTGTGGTATAACAAACGTAATTTTTATCCATTTTGATAAAGTTTTCATGAATTTTTGCTGGTTTTGAGTAAGTCTCGCACTATGCAGGTTTTGTTAGTTGAAAACGCATAAATTTTAAGTGACTATCGTATTTACTGGCATAATTCTCGCACTGGCACAATTCAAGCACACAAATTTTCTGGTGCCGAATTAGGGGAAAAAAATTTTCCTTTCATATTTCACACAGCATGTTACTCTCAACGAGGCACATATTACTAACGGGACCGCACGGGGCGTGCTTTGTTCGACAGTGCCAGGCTGCCGACACTTCAAGGTCACGCGTCCTGTTATCGATTTCTGGCTGCCGTGCACGTGCTGCAAACACGTAAACAAAATCAGTCAAGGAGTCTATTTTTATGTGGGTGGTTTTTTTAATGCGAAAGGAATAGTTTGCATTTATATTCATTTTTGTTTAGTACCAATACACAATAGGTAAATATACCTGTCAAACTGCTGCATTTAAACTTTGGTTAATTGTGTTTGCAGAGAAAAACTGCAGTAAAGAGGCGGGCCAAAAATACACTGTTTCCAAGTATAACGTGTATGACATGTTTTCCCAATACCGGGCCGCTGTTACGACGTGAACCAGACCTGTAACGACGGCAGTGGCGGATGGTTGCTGCCCGCCAGAATAATTGTGTAGTGACCGACAGCGGCAAGCTGCAGCTTCCAGCTGTGCTGCAAGGATATAGGAGCTCGCCCAGCTACATGCACACAGCAATGTTTTCGCTGCTATCCCCACCACACGAGTGATTTAATTCTGAATATTTATCTTCAAATCTATTATCAATAAATAAAGTGCAGTGTTTTAAAAAACGTATCCCCCGCAGTTGGTGAGTGATTACTTACAGTAGACCCCATTGCTGGGTCATACTGAGTAGGCCAAGGAACTGATTGCAGGCTGAGCGGCTATACTTATGTGGCACGGTCAAATTTTCCGCTCATTTTCACGCAATCAGTTATCATATAACATGATATTTTTACGTTATGGTGGTTCAAACACAATTTAAAAGCAATTTTAGGGCGATTTTAAAGTAGTAGGCCCTACTGGGTATCAAAATTGGTCTAATTCGGCGACAGCTAGGACACACTTATAGCGAGGATCGAACCTGGAACCATGACATCTCGAATAAAAGAACTCTACTGTAATTTGCGTATTATAAATAGGTAAGAATCCACATGCTGAAGAAAATTATCTGAACTAGGGATGAGTCGATACTACATTTTTTCAATACTCAATATCAAAACATTCTATGATACTCAATATCAAAACGTTCTCATGATACTCAATAACGATATTTTCTCGATACCAAATTAAAATTGTCATGAACACAAAACAACTTGCCCAAGAAAATTGTTCATATTACTAGTGTCGACACACACTGAAACTATATAAATACCCACGGTACACTGGAAACAAATTGTGGACGGCCTATAACACAAATGTCCTTAACCCATGATAAACAAACACAATCTCCTTTAATTCTATAGAATCACGTTTCCACAGTAAAAGCTTTAATCAAACTTTGAGGGAAATGATAGCTCAGTATATGTATTTTCCAATTATAAAGTTTTTTAAATTTTATTTTGTGACTTTAAGAAAATTACTGTAACTTTAAATAAATATTGTTAGTTGTCAGAAAGTCCCATTGTGGTCTAGCCCACAGAATACGCGGGATAAGCCACGACAAGTTAATCGAATAATTATGCTGTTTTATTGTGAATCTTACTATATAAGGAGACGTCTGCCCATCTTGAATACTTCAAAGTCCCTTGAAACTAAACAAAAAGTTCTTCAAAATTTGCAGAGCGAATCTTCAGGGTCTACTACAGGTCAAGTTCGAATTTCAGCAAGATCAGATTATGCAATCAAGATTTTTGAACCTAAAAACTAATTTTTAAATTACTTTTTCCATGAAAGTTATGTATTAATGCATGGAGATTATTGCATAGAGATATTAAAGTAATGGAATATCATTTTTGTTTACTTTAAATGTTTAGCCTCAATGTTAAGTTAATTTCATGTAATTTCATAGAAGTATATCAATTGGGACCTTAGTGGTCAAGTGGCCTCAATGGAAATGTGGCTAGAGCGATTCCAAGTGGGGTCTGAGTGGGTCAGTGGATAGAGCAATTCCAATATTGAGTTAATTTCACAACATTTTTCTTTTCCAGTCTTTGTATAACAAAATTTGTAACATCGTAACTATTCCAGGCACGTGACCATAGTGAAAATACAATCACTGGCTAACCCCTAGTGTTTAATAATGCACGTGACCATAGTGAAAACACAATCACTGGCTAACCCCTAGTGTTTAATAATGCAGTTGCATCATAGCCCACGGAATCCGCGAGCTCGGCCAGATGGGAGTAAGATAATTATGATATATGTGGAATGTAAAATTACTACTCAATTTGCTTACTCGTACCCATTGGCATTCGCTCACAACTATCTACCTGCTATTATTGTACATGAAATATATACGATAGAAGTGATTAATGGAATAAAAATGAATTAAAAGAAAATTTCAGTGCAGCATATAAATGGTAAGTATTGGATGCACAATAACTACTCAAGTTGCTCACTTGCACATATCGGCACTCACTCGCAACTCTCAACCAATTTTTATTGTATTTAAATTATGTACCATAAAAGTAAATGATGTCAAAAATTATAAAATTATTATGTATGGGTTGCCTAAAAAATCTCAATGTGATAGCAGCCGTGTGAATATTATGCCATAAAAAAAATATATGGTATATCATAGAACACTTGTACATTTAAAAGACAGTAACTTGTAAACCTTTTGTCCGATCTCGACCCACGAAGAATTCTTGGAATGCTTGCGGAAAGCTTTGGAATATTAGCTGCCAGTCGAGATAATTATTGTACACATTTTAAAGTTGCTCTTAATATCTCGCGAAGTGTTGGACCTAGGCCAAATTTTATGGGTGCATTGGAATGCCTGAAGAAAGTAGATTAAATTATAGTATAATTTTCGAAATTATCATACACATTCCAAATATTATGGCATGCCTGTACTGCAACTATGGTATGCTCATACCATAATTGTAGTATGAAAAAATTGGTGTTGAAATTAGACACTTTTGGATATTCTCATGTGTTACTCGATACTATAAAGTATAGAGGGTAGTGCAGTATCGTGTACCCAATCCCTAATATGAACTGATTTCTTTTATACATGTGTCGTGACACTGTGCAGATTAAACTATGACGTGTTGTGCGTCGGGCGCAATTGTGAGTAAATAAACAGCAAATGCCATAACATAAATTATAAAATTTATTTTACTACACAAATAGTATAAATAAATATATATTACAAATAAATATATTATTATGATTAGGCTTCAACCCTTTGAGTTCATAATTAATGGCAATAAAGTTAAATCCTCCAGAGCTAAAATAGCCCACTATCGGATCTCCGGGTGGGAGCAGTTTTGAGTTCTCAAATAAGTAGATTTACCACCAGTAGAACTCAAACACTACAAGTATATACTTACAACTGTTCTCCACTATTGAGAAATGACACGCTTCAAGAAATTGGAGAAGAATTCAGCAAGATCAAGTGGAGTGTTGTCGGCCTCAGTGAAGTAAGCCATAAAGGTGAAGACTGTCTCCTTTTAAATTCTAGCAATCTCTTTTACTTATGCGGTGAACCTGAAGGAATGCTGAATTAATTGGATTCACAATAAATAAGAAAATTACTGATAAGATATCCGTGCTTGAAGCAACATCCAGCAGAATAGCTCTACTAGTTCTGGGCATTTCCAAAAGGTACAAAATACAGATTGGGCAGGTTTATGCTCCCACCTCAAGCCACTCAAGACGAGGAGATAGAGGCATTTTACGAGAACACAAAGGAAACCTGTGAGAAAGAAAGCAACATACACATATACACACACAAACAGCATCGCATCAGGTTAGAGAATTCACAAAACTGTGTTTCCCCATTCCAAGTGTTCCATTTAACACGTCCAAAAATATTTATTCATATGGTTGGAATGAAAGGGGAATTAATTCTAGCAGTTAAGAGTTAGGTTGGTGTTGAATGGGAATTTTCGTAATCAGTGGAAGTTGATAAGCCCCTCCCCCCCTCCACCCGGTTCACGGCCGGATGTGCTTTGGAGATATGTCAGTTATGTTTCTTCTGTAATTTTTTACCTTGAGATGTGGGACATGCGATAAAGTATGTGAAAACTATGATTTATGAGTCATTCATTGTTAACTAATGATAAAATACTGTAATTACATGGATACTGCTGATGTGAAGATTTTATCGTATTTTGAGTGTGATTTTAACAAACCCGTTTTTAGAAAAACTATATTTTTCCTACATGCTATGCTAATTTTAAATTTGAAAAAGCTACAAAATACTAAAATACAGATTTCAAAATGCTAATTTTCCGGACGTCTAGGTATTTTACATTCTGAAGACAGTATTTGATAACCTCATAAAGGAAGATTATGTTTTTCCACTCATAATATGGTTGTATGAGATTGCCTTTATGGAGATGGTGGTATAAATTGTTCTGGGACTACGTGTTAGTCCCGAGATCATTTCATTGTCCACTTTCAACAGTTAAAAATAAATACATTTTGAGCTAATTTTTATGTATATATTTTTAATAAATGCTCATATCTTCAATTACAATTTACATTTCTGCAATATGTACGATTACAACTATTCCCATAATTGTTTACCTTCTACATTATTTCAAGAGGGTAATGTGCAATACTAAAGTGTATGTTCTAAATGGTCCTGTATCCAAGGGTTTCCTATGTCACTGACACAATTACACACATCAATGTTAGCACAAAAGTCATGAGTACCGTTCTGAATTTTAGTTTAATTTTTTTTTAGGGTAAGTTTTTTCTGTGGTTAGGGCACAACGATTTTCGCAAAACGTTATTAGGGCATTGATTCCAATAAACCACACAGGAAAGCTCTAAAAAAATGCTGCTTTTCTTCTCACTGTTATTTTTCTCTAAAAATATATTGAATAAGATAAAAGTATAACACAAGTGTTGTACATAACAGATTTTTAACTTTCCGAGATAATGCTTCTATGAGCAAACAATGACTTCACAGACAAGATTTTACTAGGGAGTTGCTTAACAGGGAATGGTGCACGAAAGCAATATATTTGCCCAATAATCTCCACCAATGTTTTTCAGAGCGTTTATCCATAATTTTGCAACAAGATATAAATAAAAATTTTCAGCACCTTACATTGTTAGATATGCAACATTTATTATGCTCAAGCATTAATGAAAGATAAACAAGACATTCTTTCAATTCTTATCTTTCATCAGTGATCAAAAAATCGTGGCAGTGCATATCAGAGCTGTCCAAAACAATTAATTATAGCTTGTCATGCTGAAAATTTCAAAAAACCTCTAGAAACAAGGTACAATAAAAGTTAAATACACTATTATGCTTAAGTAAGAGGAAGTTAGCTAGTAGGAATCTAACAGAGGAGACAATGAGCTGAAAGAAGAACCATATGCAGGCAGGCAGGAAAGAAGCCACAGAGTTAGGCGGCCTGTACTCACAGGCACGGTCTGCGCCAAGTGCTTGTCGAACTCGTCCTCCTGCTGCTTCATCTCCTGCAGCTTGCGGATCTTCTCCTCCATTTCGGCCTGCTGCTGGGACATCTGCTGCTGCAGCGTCTGCAGCTGCCGCAGCACCTCTGGGTTTGACAGCAATCTGCCACAAATTTGCTTCTATAGTCTATTCGTGGAATGATCACACTTTTTAAATCAAACCTTTGAAAATTCACTCCATGTATGAAGTGCTTCACAGTTTCCTATATCTATCATGCATCAAGTTTTAATTTCCCTCATCACAGTGTCATTTTTTGGGCCGTGTGAACAGTGGATTTTGATGTTCAAATATTTTTGAAACAAATAGTAAATTTTCTAATAACATGAGAATAGTTTGAAAGTCAAATAGTTATCAGTAAACATTTCAGTAGATATATTTTCGTTGTCAAAAAATATCTCAAAGTTTTTTTGCAATACATATAAATGCTTTATCAGGAAAGGAATTTATTTCCTTGGAGTTTAAATTCTTATTTTCAGTGATCCTACTGTTTTATTTTCAATGATCATCATTTTTTGGGTAGTGAATGAAGCCGTAAATTTAAATAGATGTATCTTCTTAGTTGAATTGATAGTAAATTCTGCAAACACTTAGGTTTGGTGCGTGCGGTTGCAATGCTATTTGCTACTGTAAAGCAAACTGTTTGCATGTGTCTGGAATTTCTTGCTACCGTGGTTATAATTCTGTAACAGAACTTACTTACCATGGGTTAAATTATAGTAGGTTTCATTGTAAACTCATGGAATCAGCTTGCAATGCTATTATGATGAAACGCCATGTTCGTATTGTTTGTGTGCAGCACAATGCTGCTGTTTCACGCTCTCATCAATGTACTGAAATTGTATACATTTGAATGTGTTTGCAGAAAGAAAATACAATAATTTATCTGAAATTACCAAAAAAAGTGGGTGGGTTTGTTGTATGGGGCCATGTGGTAATACACAAACACAGTAATATAATGTTCAGGCTTACATGCCTATTTCTGCGGCTGTAAACAATAAAGAAATAGGACCTCTTTCTGTAAATGTTACAGTGAAAATAAATGGTGTATATTGTATTTTCTTAATAATTCTGGTTTATATCACATCTCTAAACAAGTTATTCTATAACATACCACCACTGGAATCTAATAATTGTTGATTTGCCACTGTATTTATAAAAATTACTCATCATAATCAGTAATGGCCGAGCTATAATAAATATGGAATAAAACTTGAAATGAACATCTGAAAATATTAGGAATAAAAAACCAAGCAAATAACTAGAGAATCAACTTCTTTTGTGCACCATGCGCACAGAAGAGGTTACGAAAAGAGGCCACGTGCCAAATACATGCAGCCAGCATTATTAGTTACCAATTTTTATGCTAGAGGAGCAAAATTTTTTCACACTGCATAAACCAGCGCTGTTCGTATTGTATATAACAATGACACGGTTACAATTTTGTTTGTATTAACCATCTGAATTAAATATAAATCATTTTCTGCAGGACATAAACAGACTCCGCAATTGATGCATGCCGCTTATACCAATTTACTACAAACGATTACGACTAATCTCACTGCAACCCTAGTGTACTACTTCTACACATGTGAGATTCAAACCCCGCACCTTTTCGTACACGAAAGTACCGGTCTGCCACAATCCTGGAGGGCAGCGGGACACGTGGATACAAGAGGTTGCAAAAGACAATGACGAACCACCCTCCCTCTACCCCGCTGAGAGCCTACAAGCCATCAGCTGCCTCGGGCCATGCACAAGCTCCACCGAGGATACATGAAGGCCGAGAGATGACCAGAGGGTGCTACCCCCACTCCGGCCTCACACCAGAGGCACATCACACGCCCTCTCCCGCGGCCGCCATGATACGTGCTGCCACGCTATATAAAGCAGTGCGCAGCGGTCCTCGCCGGTTGTTCCTTAAGTCTTCTCCGAGCATCTGGGTGCTGGAGTGTAGTCTACTACGAAGACCTTAAACAACCCTTCTAGAGGCTGTCGCCAACGACCTAATAGTCTCCAGCAGCCACCAGAGGCTGCCACCATTGACGTAGCCATAAGAGATCTGCATCACCGCTACCGGGCGCTCCAGCGACACCAATAGCTACCAGAAGCTTCCTGAGTCCCGCTACTGGGCACTCCGACGACACCAATAGCTACCAGAATCTTCCTATAGCACCATATACATACCACACGTAATTCTTTGTCTCCTACAGACACCCCCTATATAGAGTTAGGATGGTATCTAAGTAATTTTCGTCAGTTTTCACTTAACTTCCCCATTTAGTTTAGGACCAGGTCACCTACACCTGGCTACCGTAGGATTACTTCCAACCACCGGTCTGCCTGGCAGGAGAGCACGTGTCACCATGTTTAATAAGTTTTTAATAATAAGGGCTTTGTTTCTCTTACACTCGAGCCTCATTCATAGAGCTCCAAGTTGAAAATACACCCATTATATGGTCAGCTATTTTATTCCTACCAAGTACTGGAGGAATAGAATAGAAGAGCCACGACCACTAGAAACACTTCTCAATCAGGGAGAGACAGTACGTCCGAGTTGTATCCCTACCGGAGTACCTGGGTGCTGGCAGGGGTATTTGCTTAGGTGCTACAGCTTGGCCATGGATGGGATCGCACACCCCAAGATAATCTTTGCAACCCACATGGCTCCAACGCTTCTGATCAGCCCGCAACAGTGGGAGATCTTCTAATGCACCGGAACTTGGGTTGGCAAGACTGTTGCCAGGCAAACAATAATTTAGAGCTATCCGCATCCGTGGAATTCCTTTTGAGATTCTCAGTAATTACACCCGCTCCATCCCATTCAAGGTGAAGCATGGCGCCAGGAGAGAGGAGCAAAGAGTTGCACGCCTTGCTGCCAGACAACTGGCTGGTCTAACCCCACTCACAGCTAGCCGATGAGCCAAAGAGATTGTGCCGCCTTACACTGGCACCACCTACGACGCCTGCCATTAACCCAGCTACTTTCCCATCAGCACCGCTACGTATACACCCGACCTGCCATCCAGTGGTAAGAGAGTTACCGAATGAGACTGAGAAATGGCTACGTGTCTCCAAAAGTAACTTCTGGAGCAGGACATCCGAGGACTGGAATGGCGATTTCTGTGTTGTCACGTCATGCCCTCGTTAACACCCGAGCAGAAGATGAGCGATGTAATCAGCTATATTGCGCTACCCCTCACCCGCAAACCAACAAGGCACCAACCCCTAGCACCTCCTGCCCATCGTTGAATACCACTAGCTCCGAAATAAGTCGCAAGCCAGACCAATCCAAGGGACTATTAAACCATAAAGTTGAGGTTGTACCAACCCGTACGACCACGTGCCCAACCGCTATATCCAGCCGTAGGTAAGCATAAGCCAAACTCCACGCACAATCAACCAAAGTGCAACCAAAGCCACATGACCGTGATCCAGCCTTAGATAATCGGACACACATCAATATTACATATTAACAGTTTTCGTACAAAATGAATTACATAGCATTAAAATGCCTAGTATATTTTCAGGGACCACAAAATTGCTTTGTATTAATGGGAACTACATATTAACAGGGTTTGCACAAATGAGATTCTACTGTAATACCAAAAAACACATCAGGCATATCAATTTCCAAACTAAGAAAGCTTAAGAATTTTTCTTTACAAAAACAAGCATTGCATTTTTTCTGGATTAAGACAGATAGGGAAATGTGGGAATTGTTTATCGCCGGATAGAAAACAATAGCAATTATTAAAGTACCAGAAGTAACATAAATTTATTAATCTGTTTGTTTTGCATTGGTTGTTTTCACAGATTGTACACACACAAAACACATAAAATAAATATGAAATAACGGTTGTAAACACAGATGGCACGTAAAAAATTAAAATATGTGATGGTACATAAATTAACGGGCGTGATTATTATTAGAAACTATTGGCTGCATATTTGGTTAGAATTGTAGAGGTTTAAAAAATACTTGGCAAGTAATGATTGGCCAAAATTGTTGCAAATACATCAGTTGTAATTTTTTCGAGATATATATGTAATATTTTTATACAAATATATTTTATTGTAATTTAGTTTTTTAAGGCATTTTGATTCTGGGTTATTTGTTTCTTTATGTGAGACACATTTTAATTGAGCAACCTTACGCTAACTCCTTTTAATTATATTTTCAAATTTTCAATAAACATATAGTTTAGGAACTTTTTTGACTAAATTGAAAAATGATTTATACTGAATTTGACTTAATATGACCTACCATAAAGCTTAGGCTCCGACTACGCTCGATGATGTTATTTTTTTAATTGGCTCGGCTTGACATTATTCTTCTAAAGCTTGGCTTGGCTCGAGGCTCTGAAATTAAGGCTCACCCTTATCAACAAATCTCCATAGAATAAGAAACACGTTAAGGAAACACACTTTTGATGTAGATACAGCAGTTGCATTTTGATGTAGATACAGCAGTTGCAGTGTTACCACTTGTGCCTTTGAAGCGATAAATATTCACAGGCTGCCATATTGCTTTGAGGCATGTTCCAGGTGCACAACGTAAAATAAAGTGTTTTGCATGTGCACTATGTTACCAAATGTTACCCCATTCAAGATTTCCTACATAATTTGTAAATTCAACTTAACACAAAGGTTCACGAACTTGTGGTTTTTATTTGTGATGGAGAAACAACATGAAAGAAAATCTTTTTATTTTTTTGCAAGGTATTGATAGCAGGAATATAACAAATTTTGTGATGCAATTTGGGTGAAGTGTTACACTACTTGTTATGGCACATAAACAAGACCCGAAGAAAATTGTGCAAATTGATGGGGAAAATGTAAATACTAAGAAGGTAAACAAGAGGTTGTGACCAGGTGACCATCACAAGAGGAATGGTTGCTGTGCGTGTAATTTATGTTTGCAGTTGAAAACACCTTAGCAGAAACGGCATGTCAACCTGCCAAGCGGTTGCGTGCTGCAGGTTGCTGTTTGAGGAAACCCAGGCGAAATTTTTTTTAAAAATTACTTTTAAAGGTGTTTTAAAGAAGGCAAGGGCGCCTGGAATAATTGTTTAATTACTGCATACAGGGACTTAGTCCACGAGCGTTTTAAAGGCCAGGTGTGAATGTTGAGCTTTTCGACGTTTTTAAACGTCATATTATTGGCCGCAGTATTTAATAGTAATAAAACCTCTCGTGTTGAAATGTATTGTAGTCTGAAGCCTAAAAAGGTAGTTTTCTTATGATACTGGCTGCAATTGAAAGTTTTTACCAGCCATTTTGATTAAGGCGGAGTATTGGAAAGTTTTTACGTTTGCTGTGTATATTGTAAAAAGGGATTATTTGGGGCCATGATTTGTAAAAGCAGATTAGTAGGGATGTCAAACTCGATTCCAAGATTCCTCGATACCAGCGATTCTTAAAGACTCATATAATCGAGAATCGGAAGAAGAAGAATTAAAACATTAAAACCCTATTCCTACAAATACATAACCTATCCCTAGAGGCACGATTTCGAAAATTGTGATAAAACAAAATAACACCAAAATAGAAGTTAAAAGGCAAAATAACATGAAATACAACAAATGTGCAATATCTGACGAAATGAGCTTTCTCCAAAAGTAATTAACTCTTCCGCTATATTACATCACGAATTTACTTCGGCACTGTAAAAATCTAGAGACACGCGAGTTTCTGGAATATTGAGAAATTCTAGAGAAGAAAAAATTCTTGATTTCGTCTCGAGACACTTTTTAAATATCGGAAATCATAGTTCTAAAAACAACACACGTAAACTGCATTCAATCATGCGAAGTGAACACACACAATTCGAATGTGTGCAGTAATCTATGGCAGCAGCACCACTTGTTCATTAACATTGACGGATGTGCCTAAAACAAATGTGTGGTATCAAAATTGTCACATTAAACAGACTGGTTCATAAAATATCTAGACTCATAAATTATGGAAGATGCTGCAGCCAATGTACAAGATCATAAAATGTCTATCATCTGGACATTTTATGTAAAGATAAAAGTGCAAAGGTGAGAGTAAAACGTGCAAGAAATTAATTCAAATACAGAGATCAACTGGTCTGAGAAGACTTTCTTTTTAAAAAAATAATGCAGATGATATTTATATTATGTGGCTACTGCTTGTCTAGTTCATGCATGTATATCAGAATTCCATTGCATTAAAATGTATTAGTGTAAATAATATATATATTTTTTAAACTTCTTTGCATTTCCAGAAAAATTGTTTAAGAATATACAAAAACGATGCTGTAATTTAAAATTGGAGACTGTTAAATAATTATTGCTTAAATTTTTTTTTTAAACTATGATTGCTTTTCAATGAGTGCCAGTCTTGCAAACATTTTAATAATTTCTTATGTTGGTGAACAATATCATGGCAAGTGAGGTTTGGAAATATTTTATAATAAACTATGTGGACGAAATATATATGTACATTTTCATTATTATCTCGTATGCCTCTTTCGAACTATTGGGAATTTCATATGTATATGCTCCCACTGTTCAAGTGTTATATTATTTATGTTAGCAATAGGCCTACTACTAGTGTAAGCTTGGTTTAAATAACTAAATTTCACACCCTCATATACATTAATTAGTAAGTTTCTGTAACTAAAGGAATCAAGAGTTTTGGAATCGAGAGAGGTATCAGCATCGAGAAAAAGAGGAAAAGTGGACTTGTTATATTCCTAGTAGAGTGTTTAGAGTGTTACCTTAAGTAAGAACTATTTTCAAAGGTAATGTTCTCAAAAAGACCTGTGTCTGTTAAAACACCCAGATATTGTAAAAAGTTCAGTGTGTCTTTCCTGACAGAGACTAGTAAATTGGGAATCGATTTTCACGAGTATTTTTTGTGTGGAGTGGTGGAACCTCTTTCCCAATTTCAGGATAAGGTCGACCACACTGCAGTCTAACAAATTAACCAAACCTGCTGATGTTTTGTGAGATATTCTTATGGACAACCCATCCCTTTCCTAATTTTGTTTTTCAGATTTAGACCAGGAGGGTTGCAGCAAGGTTGTGCTCTGGATCCTGAGGTAAATGGAGCACCAAGTTTCACAGTATTCCAGATGCCAACCATGCGTGAATAAAAGAAATTGTAATTATCAATAGTGTTTAATTTTGTCTAAGAATAATTTTCACAATATAAGGTAAAGTAACAGAAAAGTGTTTGACCAGGAACAAAGGTGAGGTACTTACATCTCAAGGCCAGCAGCTGGTGCAGGGGTTGCTGGGGTTGGGGCAGAGGGTTGCTGCAGTGTGTGCGATGCCACATGTGAAGCAGTGTGTGATGAGTGCGATGAAGAGTGAGACACTGAGTGAGAGTGCGAGGTCGAGTGCTGTTGACCCATGGAGACATGCCCCGCCTGCTTGGGAGACGTGTTGTCATCATCCTCCTCCGACCCATAGTCAAAGTCTAACAGCTTCTTGTCAAACTTTATCTGCAACAACAGTGAGTCCAACTAATCTTAATTTTGAGAATACAACACATTCACACATTCCGGATGCAAGCTTAAAACTGGAATTTGTCCTACTTTATCATAAACCCGAATCTACAAAAATATTTCATCTCAACTGTCTTATTCCAGTACTTAAGGTAAATAAGAACTGTGCATCACACAAACTCATTTTTACATCGCAGATTTTCATGTGTGATATCATGTCTGAGCAATCAACTGTGTGAATTTCGGAGTTTAGGCAGGTAATCAATTAGTTATAAGACCAGCACTACTGGACCATTTTTTGCCATGATAAGCTGCATAGTTGGCACATTAAACATTACAGTTTTCTAAGTTTACATTCAGCAGTCAGCATGGCCTCAACAGAAAAAAGGTCTCTTCACTTTCATTATAACCTACTATCATTTCCCAAGCTGTGGGATATCAGAATTCCTTCATATTCTAACCATGTCAAAAAAGGTGATATACATTGTTAATAGAAAAATTGAAAATTTTTGAGTCTCGTGCAACTCGTCACAGTGTACTGAAAAAGAAAAACCTTTGATCTACATTAACAAAACTGCTAAATGATTCAAAGTGTGTCAACTGACTACACTCGAACTTCATTCATTCGGCGCCTGTTTCATAGACACATCATTCTCACGTACAGATTTTAGGGAACAATGAAAAATTAAAATTTGGGAAAAAAAATTTTAAAACATAGAAATTACTCAAATAATTTATCAGAACTAACTTGAAAGCGAAAAATTAAAAAATAACAAGGGTTTTATGGACTCGACCCTTGAGCAATGCATTAAATGATGGAAGGCGAGGCAGAAACTTATGATTATGTACTGTCACATATGGGCAAGATTGTTGACCTAACAGCGATTCTTTTTTTTGCAATGTACTTTTCTGATGAGATACACATGCACAGCATGGCACATTCCATGCCCTGCCCCCTGGTAGAAGCACCTGCCAATGTAGACACTGACGGGCGCTGGAAGCGGGAAAAACATCTTTGTTACCAAGTTGGTTTGTTGTTACCTACATTTTTGATTATCCAGTTCTGCAGTAGGTCAAATTATTCGCTTTTCTTCACTGACTAGGATTTGGATTTCTATTTCTTAACAACTTCATAGTGCTTACTTTGCTTGGATTTCTATTTTTCACACATTTCTTTGGATTTATTTTACTACAGTTTTTGACACTAACTACTTTTTTTAACAAATTTTTTGGATTGCAATTTAAACACTAGTGGAAGCAAGACTCTTTTATAAAATATGGAACTATACATTCCATATGTCACTAAAAGTAAAATGCTTGAGTTAATAATGTCACTGCCATGTTTTAAAAGAAACTGTCTAAAAGTTCACATGTGTTTCCAAGCGGCATATTCCCTCGTTTTGTGTCATAGGCAGACAATACATAATGCTGCTGCCCTGTGTTAGCCAGAGCTAAGGAAAACAGTGCACACTCTCCTAATACATGGTATATTCTTGGGGCAATATAACTTATTTCTCCATCACCAAACTTTATTAATGCCAAACTATGTCAAAAGAAAAATTTAATGAATGGTAAATGATAATGTCTGGTGTTTGATTCATTGCTTACATGTTGTGTTGTACTGCTATTGGGTTCAGTACTACACGTTTTTACACTGGAACATTGTTCTAAGCCAGTTGGAGTTGTTCACATTTTATTCACACCACATTTAACTATTAAAATAACTTTACTTTGATGTGTGACACATTCCTGCGCAGTTGGCATGCTCTCTCTTCTTGCGACTTCGTCCCATCATCGATCACCAATGCTCAAACGGGCCAGAATAAAAAGAGAAATACTGTTTTTTCTGCTGAAACGAAACATCATTACGAATGTGCATTAAACACCATTTTCCCGAAAATTTCGGAAGTCAGCTAATTCTTGCCTGACATTTCGTGAAAGCCATTTTCCCGAAGGTTCAGGATCCCGTACATCCCTAATTATTTGTAAATTACAGTGATGGTGTTACTGGAAAAATAAATACTACTGGATAACAAATTTCTGCACAAGTTTGGGGGGGCTGTCTTCCAAACAGATAAATGAAATAATGATGAATATATCAGATGCCCCCCAATTACCATTTTCCTTTACCGTCATCCTGCACCTGTCAAAGCATTTCCCTCTCCCCGTTAACAATGTCCACCACATCCTATCACATGACCAAAAAGAGACACAAGAGGTAACTATCGGCATGGAACTACAAAATATTCCTACTGGAAGTGGCAATTTAGACTTCCTCAGGCAAACACTGCTATTGCCATGGAAACAACTATATGAGGTGCAAAAATGCTACTCATGTAAGTAACTCATCCATGTATGCGAGATATTTAGATGTAAGGAAGAATGACAGAAAATTGCAGTAACCTTATCACCTTTTATTGATTCCAGTTACTCTAATGGTCCATTTGAACTTTTGCCATTGTAAATACTACTGTATTGGCCCGAGTATAAGACGGCTTGAAATATAAGACCACACTTACCTCTGCACTAAACTATTGACAGGTGACATGCTGGATATTATCAAATACCTAGGAGTACAGTGATTCCATTCCAAAAGATAACCAGTCTCTCTTCTGTAGGGGTTACATTCTGATTTGATACTGGGGCCTTGCCGGTATATAGAACTGGCCATGTGGCTACTTGGCAGGGCAGAAAATCTTGAGTAATTGGCGCAAGTCTACTTTGACACGTATGGCAGAAGGAAGGTCACTTGGGCAACGTTTTAACAAGACAGGAGCTTTCTGTGATGCAGCCGTTTGTGGTGTTGGTGGTGTGGTCGGTATACTGAATGTGGCAGGATGATTGCGGTTGTCAAGTGTGCTATAGCCAGTGTACATGGCAGTTCAAGCTTAAGGTATTCCACAATACAGTCCAAATAAGCTACTGGACCAGAGCATACAGGCAGCGAGAACACATGACTGGGCACTGGATCTTCTCTTGGCTTTTGTAGTCGCATAGAGCTTGCGACTGTTCCCTGTATGCTCTGGTCCAGCAGCCTATTTGGACTGTTTTGTGAAATACTTGAAGCCTGAACTGCAAAGTAGTAGCATAGAACTTGCAACTGTTCCCTGAGTTGATGCAAATTTTGGTAAATGGCATCAGGAAATTGGAAATTAACCCACCAAGCTGCTTTGCATGTACAGGTATTCGCTTCTGTAAAGTTACATAGTTCACCGCAAGAGTGCATGGCCTGGTAACAGTCTACCACTTTAGGAATTAGAGGTCCCCAGCGGAGCCACTCTGGGGAGAAGTAATCGCCCAACGTAGTTTGCGGCTTCAAGGACAGTGTACCTTTCGATGGTTCGTCCAATCCCCACAATCCAAGATTGTTGGCAAGTGATGGCTGGTACTTGTGGGTGTTCTGTGAACCAAAATATGTGCACTGTGTGCTGAGTAAGCTTCCCGTGAATACCTGCAAGTACGTAGCAAGAGTAATTACAAGGTATTTTGTCTAAAAGGAAGTGGACTCATAGTAAAAGTTCACTCAAGTTTTATTTTCGGAAAAGTAAAAAAGGTGGTTACAGCGCTCCAGCTCCGGGTCAATGTCACGAGCATCAACCCTTGAAAGTTATCTTTTAGGTTGGCCAGCAGAGGCAACCAACTCAAAAGGGGTGCGTAGAAATTATTGGCTAACTTCTTGCATTGTTGTGCACATGTGGAAACGATGTCACTGTATTGCTGGCACTTCGCTGGGAAACTAAGCGTAAGAGTGACAAGATGGTAGCCTTTAAAAAGGCTAGGATAGGATACACTGCAATCACAAATTAAGGCAGGGGAGGGTATAGGTTCACGGGGGAACGTAGCGGATGGCTCCTAACTGACGTAATTCTAACCTACCGCAAGTTTTAAGCACTTTGTATTAGGTTTCTACAGAATAGAAATGAAATACAACACTAATTTTAATAATAAATGGTAATAAAGACAATTTAACTGGGCAAATAAGTGACTTAACAGTCCCGGAAAAACTTTTACCAGACAATACAGCAATCATTACCAACTGAGTTCATTAATGTCAAGCTTCAAAACAAACTTCTGGCAATCTGATGCAGACTTGAATTTTAGATCTGAGAAATGCTATACATAACCTAAATAAGCATGTTTGTTTAAACCAACAGCCTAAAGATGTCATTAAAAAGAACATACCGAAATAAATTTAATATCAAATATTCACTTGAAATTAAGCAATATTTTTAAATTTATATTAATATTTTCCCCTAGTATTCCTTCGTCAGCGGAGCCATACTAAAACCCTTGTTTAAAATAACTGCTGATATACTTGTGACCATTTTTGCCAATTATTACTTTCCGAGTCTTATTCAGACTTTTAACACTCTAACTAAAACCGCAGCCGACAGTTTCCAATAAGAACTACGCCTGCCAAAATTTAGTGTATTAACTTTCACTTTCCATTTTCAATAACACTATCATAGAATGTGTGATTCTTTTTCATTGCCGCCAACCTACAAGTGCAGTAAATGCATAAAAAGAATAAGAATACAGATTGCTTTCTTATTGTTGCCAACCTACAAATGCAGCAAAAAAAGGTAAAAATGAAAGAAAAAAATACTTATGGGAAGTAAACAATACTACTGATAGCACCAGTTGTTGATTAACTGTGTTGTTTTGCATTCACATAGTGCCCAAAAAAGAATGACACGCGCACAATTTTTGGCGAATGTACCAACAGGAATACGGTAAAATGTAAACAAGGGAATAATAAATACAAAAAACAATTGTTCCAAAAATATTTTGGTTTTCGGACAGAATATCTAACTGCTGAATGCAGTAGATTAATACTCTAAGAGATGTAGCATACCGGGTTATTTAACATTGTGATAAATAAATTAGTGCTTCTAATCTGTGACTAATAATCTGCAAATAATGTTCAGATGCAGATGGTCGTGGTATGGATAGGTTTATCAATATCGGTATCGGCCCACCCTTTAATACATTAAAAAGCATTTCACCTAAACTTGTTTGAATGAAGTAAAAATAAAGTTTCAAAATACTGTATGTAACTGATTCTACTCATGACACCAAATCCAAGCTGACCTAAAACTATCAAACCCTCTTGAAATGAAGATAATAAGACACTGAATGCAAGTCAAATTTTCCATGCCCTGCGTGCACTCAACCATCTGAGAGTGCGTGAATTATCATGCAATGTGTTCACAGCGGCTTGTGGTAGAATGGTGGCGGCAGGAGGATTACCCCTCAACGCTGCTACATGTTGCCGACACCTTGGTGCATGGCAAATTACTGTCTTTTACAGTAATTAATTATATTTTACTGCAAAGAAAACTTGTAATTTTGAGACAGAAATAAATTAATAAGGCTAGTAAATTGCTTCACTGTCTTTAATAATTAATTATTCAAAACTACGTCCTATTATTTTCCCTCAGAGTTACACTGAACTTGACTCCATTCTTACCTACCCATCATTAGACGGCAAATGGTGTCAAGTAGGCTCTTAAATTTTAACAGTTTATTCAAAAGATGCTTGTCTATTTAAATAAATCTCCGCAATAAGTTATTGAAAATGAACTTTACAGGTTGTTCAATGTTCAAACAATTTTTGGTGGCAAGGGGAGGTCAAGTATATTCTTTTGGGCAAGTAATTTTATTCGTGAAAATGCTGCTCCTTAAGTAAAATAAATATAATATTTTAGAATCGTGTAAATTTTAGGCCAAATATAAAACACCAACACTACGGGAAAAAACTACCTGAAATAGCAAAAGAAAATATCTTTGCAAATAATAATTCCTCAAAATATTTTATGTAACATTTTCAGGCATAAACATTTGATTTGAAATACAAGATATGATGGGTGCACCTATTTTTTAAGCAACTGATAAACTTGATAGCATTTCTAAGGCATTTGACAGGAGGAAGGAAGATGGGCAGCAGAGAGACAGGAAGAAAGGGGAGAGAGAGGATGGTAGGTCGCCATGCTGGTTACTAGGTAAAAACTTCCCCTCACATCAAGTGTGTAAGGGGAAGTAGCAAGGCACCGCAAGTGCCGCAGAGCAGTGATGAACGGCTGCGCATGTGAGGTATTTCACATCCAGTTACACGACGTTTGCATAAACCTGCTTAAAAATTATAATTGCAGAAAATCTTAGGTGACGGGAGACAAAATATACTTTGATTGATGCAAAATGCGATAAACAAGAGAAGCGGGTTATGTTAACATTATTTACATAGGAGTTTCGCCAGGTCCACAAAAAATTGTTGGTGGATTCGATTGATCAGTACATGCAATAACACTTCAAGAGTCGACTGTAGTGTAATTAATTTTTGCATGCAGTGAATGAAAAGTGAAAATGGCTTAACTAAACATTTCCAAATAAAAAATACTCTGCTTCCTTTGCATAACTAAAACAGACGAGAAGAGAAAACATACACTCTCAGTGATACACCATTTCCCATACACATCTTGAATATTCCAAAGAGTACTTAGGAACACAGCAGGGAAAACCGCCACTTACACCTTAAACTCCAGTTGTACGTACTATCAAAATATTGTCACTGACAAGCAAAATGTTGGAACACTGTTCGCCAATCAGAGCCATGTAAACTACTCGGCAGTTGAATGTACAACCAAAAGGGAACCTTTTGCAGAATGCAGTAGCCAGTCAGACACAATGCCCATTACCAGCCCCTCGCATAGTCAGCAGGAGATTCAGTAAAACTGATGTTTAAATAAACCATAAATGCAATTTCATCTTTGTGTATGTAGGTACTCAGTGACCAAGCTACGAGCAAGCACAGTCTCACCTTTGGGGACTCCTGCTGCTGTGCAGCTATATCCTGTTGCTGCTGTTTCAGGAGCAGTTGTTGCAGCTGCTGCAGCTGTTGGATGATATTGGCATCAACACTCTGGGCCACCGTCATCTGAACCGGAGTCTACACAGCCAAACACACACAACTCAAACCACACAACCACCCAGTTCCTTTCCAGTTGAGGGCACTGCCTATAAAGCCTGCAGCAACGGAGCTTAAATGGGTAAACAATGTCAATGAAATTCCCTCTCAACACATAAACTTGAAAGACAACAGTTTCAAACAAAAAAAAATATTGAATGCAACTTTCTCAGAAAATACTGCTGTTGTAGCAAAGAATTAAATACTAAAAATTAAATTTCCACTAAAGGAAGCAAACAGTACACCAATTTTCAATGAGAAAATAACCAAATGGCAGCATCTGCACATTACTCAACTTACCGCCATGTCAGAAATGGAACTGGTCTCTTCTTTAACAAAGTTACTACTGATCTAAAATTCCGCCAACTCCTTATTTACAAGGTCACTTGATCACTTAAAGCTCTGCATCACCTATTATGCAGAAAACCTTCATTTCCATGTCATTTTCGGTTTCAGGAGTATTACAGGAAATGTTTGATTACAAAAAAAATTACAACTTACTAGTATTTTAAAACTTTTGCTAACTAATTTTCACTGTGTTACAACATGCTTAATGCAAACAAAAATGTAACCACTAAAATTAATATAAACAATCGTGGCACCATAGCTGTATACAAAACAAACAGTGCTACTTTATTAAATGTGGAAAAATTTTGCACCTCTAGTGTCAAAATCTGTAACTTAAAATGTTGGCTGCATGTATTTAGCGCATTGCCACATTCCCTAACCTCTTCTGTATGCATGACGCATAAAGAAAGATTCATAACCATATTCTAGTGGATTAAAGTGAGTAAAAGACCAAGTCCCATAGTGATAGTATCAATTAGTCAAATGAGTACAATTTGCTTTGTGGAGACGGTTTCAGTGAATACCTATGACGATGCTGCAATTTCTCTTGCTATTGAATCTTACTGTTTTTATCTGAAAGTGTGCAAAGATAATAATATAGTGATTTCGGGTTGTGATATTTCAACATACTGCAGTACAGTGCAATAAGGACAAAGAGCAAACGCACGAGTTTCCATTGGAAGGATAACTCGAAATCACAAATTAAGTGGATAACGGGAAGATAACTAAAATGGAAATAGGAAAGCAGTTCAATTTTCCTTTCGTCATAGTCAACTAAAATTGAGCCATGTCCAAATTCAGGTAGAAGCTGGTGTACTTGCATCTTTCTATACTTTGCTTACCCTTGGCACCAACCTTGATGAATTCAGACAGATAGTGTTGTCGTGTTGGCTTTGGCAAAATCTACTAGCCAGCTGATCACTTTTAATCAATATATATTCCTACAAATAACTTGATGATAATAGGTTGATCACTATAAAATGAGCACTTTTGAAAGCCCTGCTTAAGATCTAGTTGTATACACGTTGTGTATTCCTATACCTTATGAGAAATGAACATGGCTATTGGCCTCATCACTTTATTCATGTGTCGGTCAAATGAAATTGTGAAATTAAGGAAGTAAATACATTACAATCTGCTCATTTTTACACCTCAGTGTATTAGAAAAACAGAAAGGGAACAAATTAATTTTAAGTCATCACAAATGGTTACCTAAAACTAACTACTTTCCACCCACATACATTGTTACCAACTTTACAGTGACTTTTTTATAAGGTTAATTTCCAAAGTATTCACTTTATTGTGAAAAGCCTTCAGTTGCGAAAGTTATATGGTTTAATAAAGGCTTACTGTATACACACCAAAATATGGTAATTTTTGTCTCTAAATAAAGTAAGAACCTGATTTGTCTACAACCGATATTAATGTATCAGCCCAATACCACACCCGATACAGATACATCGGGAAAATGTGAAGTATCAGCCAATACCGATATATCGGAACAACTCTAGTTTAATGTGCGAAAGGCACTATATCAAAACACACGTTTTAATAACCTGCAAAACAACTAACCACCACACCATTACCAATACACAGTTGACTCAAACAGTCCTAACTATGGTTGAAAGTTCAGGAAGCCTATTCACAACCTAAATAAAAATTCCTGGGTAACGCCAGGTTTTCCAGATACTACTTCACAATTTTCCAGTGTGATCCCTTTGCATCTTATAAGCAGAGTGAAAGTCTGATGTAACTAGTATGCTTTCAAAAATTCAGCTATGAAATATGCAATGTGGACTTATTTTTGCTACGATAGCTTAAATAGCCGCACTCAGCAGTTTCTTAAAAAAAAAAAAAAAAACTGTAAAAAGAAATGATTGCGTAAAAAAATTAAGAAAATGTTTTGGTTTCCGTGCGCAAACTTAGTGAAATATGGCAACATTGCTGCCGCCAGCTGGCCACGTGCAGACTTGGCAATGCCGCACAGCTTGCCTGTTGTGACTGCATGGCACCGTGCTGACCAGTCCGGCACTCAACTGTGTTATGTCGCGCTCGCCATTGTATGTTTGTGTAAACAAAAAGTGGAAAGTTTCAATATCCGCCAAAGCTAATAGCGAAATGCAATGTGAACATTGGTCCCTAAAATAAAATTGAATGCAAATTTTCCTATGGATTAGTGTTTTCACTTCTTAAAATCAATCATTGGAAATTACAGTAGTTTTTCATGTGAAAATTTAGGATGCTGCCTATACATGAGACATTGGGCGGGGGATGGATAAATTAAAAAAACATGTCTGGCCACAATAAAATTACATCTAAGGTCCTGCACTAAATCAAGGAATAGACCTGAGAGTACACGTAAATTATTTATACGTGCTATTATTGCACTGAACAGCTGCTAAGAATTGGGTAAACTGATTGCAGGCATGTTGTGCAATTGAGTAGCCTGCGAACGTCTGCATTAAATTCTGTTACGTGAATGTTTTTGTTAGTTGCAATATCCTTGACTTCAAACGGAAGCATATCTGTGGTGAGAGAAATACCATTATTCCTAGTGGCGTGCATGTGATGAAACAGCTATTATTTAAGTTCTGGGTATTTGCACATTTGCCTCACAAATGGGCAATTTTTACAGCGTATATTTTTCCCCACACCAGCACTGTACATTTTTATCATTGACCAGCTGCCCTTTTCCGATGTTCCACAACCATCAATTTAAATTTTGCATAATAACTCGCTAGTTAGCAAAATGGTCATATGACCTGTTTGTTTACAAAATCTACAACACATTTTTTTGTAATTTGCATTTTGACAACTTCTAAGTTGACAAATTACCAAATCGCTGCCATATCAGTTTTTATTCTTCAAATCATAACACCGAAATAATACACCATTGCTGTAGTGTTTTGACTAAACCTTACAAAATGCCCGAAACAAATTAAGAACTATAAACCAATTGGAACACTGCCTCACGTTTGGTTATCTGTGAAGCGGGAAGTGTGCACGGTGAGAGAGAGAATGAACAGATTGATTCCGGCGGCACAGCTGTAAACCGCCTCGCCTGCTGGCAAGGTCAGACGTAGTGTCACGTTACTCACGCACATCACATTTGTGCTGTTGTTTGTTTGATGCCTGCAATCGCTTCACAGGAGCGTGTGTAGTTGACAAATTTCAGTTGTTCTCGTACGTGAACAAACCTCAGGCTTTAAAAAAAGTTTCATGCAGCCTGTACATGCTAAAATATGGTATACATTGTATGTGGTACTACACGTAGGAATTGTTTGGGTGACATTATTTATAAAAGTTACCATTTCATAGTACGGAATATGCATTTGTGGACATTTTTGTTTAGTGATATCCAGGAAATATGTTACTGTATTTATACTAATATTAACGTCACGTAAATTAGAACAGCAACCTGATTTTAATATTGCCAAATATTTTTATACTATCGTACAGTATAAGACGAGTACTTATAGAAATTTTAAGGGCCTAAATTATATAACTTCCTTGCACACCTGCAAATAACACATGTAAATTTGAAGAGTTGCTAGCTTTCCAAGAGGTCCTGTCATTTCTCATAAGGGCAAACTGTTAAAGCAAAAAATAAACATTGAATCTTATGTCAAGACAGTGAGATTGTGCGAGTTTTTTTAAAAGTGTATCTTGGCGTTAAACTATCGCACATTTTGCTGACTAATGTTTAACTCGTGAATCAATCTGCATTTTTATAGTCACTAACAAGACTGATTTTTTATTAACTGTTAATAGTGAAATAAAATTTCTTCACTCAATTTTAGCAAAAAAATGTGCCAAGTGACAGTTGTAGATAATAACTTTGCGAGCACATGTCACCCGTCTGTTTCCATGGCTGCCGTCGTGGCGACAGGAAGTGCCATGACTTTGAACGACCTTACACGTGGAGATAGTTGCGTGCACTTTGAGTGGCGTTGCCACCCTCCCCGCTGCAAAACCTTACCTGCATCACGTCTGTTCTCCGCTAGTGAATAAATTTTATGCCATATAAATTGTAATTTAATGAGTTATATTATTAGCCTTTTTACTTTTTTTGGATTGTGCTATTAAAGTTAATATACAGAACAAAGAAAAAATTTGTAAATGTGGGATTTTTTACTTTTTTGTAACAAAAGTCCATTATAGTGGCAATTTTTGTGACGATATAAACTATCATTACATCAGACTTTCACTGTAATTTCAAAGCATAATTCTTCACTGACTAATTAAAATTAATTATATCCACAAAACTGGAAAAATGAAGCACCTTCACAATGGCATCCCGTGCAATGATTTGCGTCACTTGCAATTACAAAATAAGTGATGATAATATCCTACACACATACAAAGCACTATTTTTCAAATATAATAAAAGAAGTACAATTTAAATAAATTTATGTAATAAAATATGTAGGCCTAGAACATGTTTTATCACAAAAGAGGCTTGCAAGTTCATTGTCAATTTTACTGGCTTCTACACGAACTTCTTCTAAAATTTTACATCTTTTAACCTCTAGTTCTTTCACAGCCGAAGCACTTTGCTTACGACGTCTTAACTTCTTCCATTTGAGATGCGATAACATTTCTGCCTTCTTGCTGAGCCTCTGAAAAGCATGTGTGTGCATTGTGAGCTGCATGGAGGATAGCCTGTTAGTGACACTACCTGGACACCACCTAAATAACTAAGAGAATGACACACACATCTATGAGCTACAAGTGTCTTCTTTCATATCGTCTAAAAGACAATCTGCATTACGAGAAAATCCTCTCTCAAAACTGACATTACCATGTGACATATAATGAGCACTATTTTGAGCATTTTTGAAAGAGCTTCAGTCTCAGTTTCCACAGAACACAAGTTTTTCTAAAAGCTATCCACACGACCTCTTGTCCTAACAAACTAGTGAAATGCATTAATGGACTCCTTCAGAGCATATATGCTTGTACTGCTGCACTATTCTATCTGCAGTAATGCAATCAATCCATTTGTTGTCAACATGATTATCAAGCAGTACTTGAAGACGCATGCTACCAATCTCACTTCTGCAGCAACTTTTGGATCAAAACATGACGATCTTGTATAGTCTGTCCCGTGTAAGGTTTCCAGATTTTGACAGATTGTATGAAAGTAGTACCTTGTAAACAAACTGAATATGTATCCTTCGCCACCATGTGCTTTCCATGTAACTTGTCAAAACATGTCAACATCATGTGAATTTTTGCTTGGCATTTCAAACATGCTAACTATAGGCCTAATTGAGGAAAATATGTGATTACACAGATCTTTTTTCTAATTTCTGATGGTAACATCTACACTGTGTTATCAAAACACTATCAATAAAATATATTTATATTCTTAAAACAGATATTATTAATTAATATCATATCAATAACCACAAACACAAAAAATTTATATTTTAAATCAATAAATTTCATCAGACTTGCAAGTTTGCAACTCCCACAACAGGAAAATGTTTGAGGCAAGATAGAAAGACATTGATGTTGGTTACAATTAGCACTGTAATCAAAATTAATTCACACATGTTAAACAATTTAACTGAGAATACAAAAACTTACCTGGCCCGAAGTATGAACAGAACTGCCTTCTTTGTACGCCTCTTGAAAAATCTAACGAATTCATTAAAAAAAGAATGTGAATCTCACATAGAGAACTGATGAGAGAATCATAAAAAAAAAAACATTAATTCACAACTACGCAGCATAATGAACTACGAGAAAACAAAAAACTGCTGGAGTTCTGTATAAAGGCAATGTTACCATTAGGCCTACCTTAAAAAAATTACATTTAGGCAGTGTACAAACACAATAAGAGTTAGGCCTGTCAAATCATACACAATAATAGTTAATTAGAATGGTAAAAGTTTTCTACAATCAATAATTATGGAACTTATTTGTAGCAATTACAATAAAATAAGCATGTACAAAAAACATTCCTCACAAATGGTGAGACTCGTTGGCCTGTTATCATTAAGTAATGAAAATTAGTAGCAATTACATCAAACACATGGCTGTATGTACTATTTAAGTAACGTGGATATTTAATACACATGCCTATCGTACCCAAAAAAAATTTAAATACAATGTGTTATCCTATACGATTAGTATTTATTATCATAGCTAAAAAATTTACCACAGAAGAAATTGTACTTTACATAGTCTTTCTGGACAAACTAAACATTATATATCTCAGTTTTAACGTAATTATGCATAAATAATTAGTATTTAATTACAACTGCATTCGTGGTTATGGTCTACACACAGGCAAGCAATGTAACCTCAATGTTTTGGTGAAGTCAATAAGTACTATTTGTTGTTTATTGCCCAAACAAAAATAAATTTAACTGTAACATTAACATATTCTAAGAAATGAAATGAATGCTGAACATTTAAATGTTGTCTGCTAAAAACCCGCACACAAACTAAACATGTTTACCTTAATTATAAAAGAACTAACAAACATATGCCTAACATATTTACACTTCCCCATTAAAATACACCACACTCCAAATATTCACGTACATAATTTATCAATATTTACTTTGCGACAGTTTTTGATGAAATTTCAAGCAATCGGCCAGTCGTTTCTATTTTTTTAATACAACTGAACAAATTTAAAATTCTCCCATTAGTAACACGTTTTCGACTCCTTAGGCAACACGTACAATGTCTTGCTGTTGTTGGCGATTGCATGAAGGATTTCTAAGTCGCTGTATTTTAAATAACTATTCACACAACATTCAATAATTTGATTTAGAACATCTAAACTGATACGCCTGCACACAAAATTTGCATCACACAATAACAACATGGCATCCAGTCGTCAGTTGGTGAAGGTAAACAGCCCTCTTTTTTCATTATATCTGTTATGCAATTTAACAAATTTGAAACTATAAACACGTTTAATAACCTTATACAGAATACTACAACGTAATACTATTTAAGTTTATTCTGAAATGCTTACTTGTTTTTTTTATTTGTAGTGTGCACTATTTTCTTTTTCACCGATGTAAGGAAGAATACATGTTATTCAGGGATACCACCATTGCTTCACATGGCGGTCACCTAACATTTGTTATTTCAAATACGACGCTACTGTATTACACTTTAAATACGATGGCAGCAGTAGCTGTCAAATTCTGGAAACCTTAAATGAGACAGACTATAAGCTGAAATTGCAGCAGTGATTGTGTCATCATTTTAAATTCCTGCATGCTTTTTTTACAATCACTAAAAAACTTCAAACCCCACTACACTTTTCGATAGCAGCACTTGTACTTTAGCCCAAGTACATTTTCTTGTCTGGAAGAAGTTTATCTTCATCTTCCACGTTTACAGATATTGTGAGTGATGTTGGCTTCACGAACCTTTCCATGATAGTTTGTACACCTGAGTTCAGAGCACTATGGAGAAATGGCACAAGTGGCCAGTCTGACTGAAATTCTCTCAAAAACTGTTCACAATCTGAGGCAATAGTTATGAAAAATGCTAACTTACAACCAGGCAAAGGGTCTTTTAATTGAGATTTCAAAACACGGTAACTAGCACTAGATGATTCCGACTTCTCTTTCAAGAGTTCAAGAGTTTCAACAAATAATTAAAGGCAAATATCAATAGCTCTTAGAGCAATGCTTGCATTCTCCAGCCAGTGCACGGAACAGAATTTCAGAGGGTATGTTGTACAACCAGTGATAAGATTTTAACTGAGCACGCCGAGATGGAAAATTCTTGAAAACATTATAAAGTGCCTACAACCTTCACTCTGCATTCCATCCTGTGCCATTAATTCCAGCTTTTAAAGGCACAGTGCATAGTATGGAGACCACATGTTCCAATATCAATTGGTACTGCACAATTCTCATGCTCTTTTATGCATTCCTTTAAATCCCTCAGAAATTTAAAATCTACATTTGGTCCATCCATGGAAATCTGTAAAATTTTCTTTGTATCCAACAGTGTAACCGATTGAAGATATGCTTTCAAAAGGTCCACTGCTCTTGACTGGTCTAAAAAAGCTGATATAAAGTACCGCACAGAGACATCTTCAGTTACATACAACTTCTAACATTACAAAACTTTATATTGAGTATAGTAAGAGCTGTACATTTTCTTAGAATACAGTTTAGCTCATAAACACAATGAAAATAGGAATCTTAGAAAAAATATTAATGTAAATAAATAATTAAAAAAACATTTCACTTAAACTTGTTCAAATAAAGATAATATTCTCAAAATACTGTAAATAATTGATTGTAATCTGACACCAAATGCAAGTTGACCTAAAATTTTCAAACCCCCTGAAAATGAAAATATGACACCGAATGCAACACATTTTGATTGTCCGGCGCGGGGTCTTTCGGCTAAGAGTGCACGGAAAAGTTATCGATCGGGCAGTGTGTTCACGGCGGCAGGCAAAGGACGGGTGGCGGCAGGAGGATTACCATGCCACGCTGCAACATGTTGCAGACAACTTGCACACATGGCAAATGTCTGCCTTTTGAAGTAATTAATAGAGACCTCGAAAAATGGTGAAGCCCAAAAATCACAAAATAACGCAAAATGAACATTATTTAAACAAATTCTGCGATAATAGGGAAATTCACTAATTTTGGCGCGAAATTGTGTCTATGCCGCAAGTTCTATTGGTTTAAACTATTGTAATCGCAGACATTAAAAAAAACTGAAAGACAATTGCCTGATATTACCTTCGTATTCACACATTCGTCAAATCCCGAAATTTTCATTACCCTGGAAATGTGTTTAAAAGCTGGCAAGGTCACCAAACACCAATCGCATATGAAAAAAAAAACAACAAAATGATACATTTAAAATGTCTACTATCATTATGTGCACAATACCAACACAACAGAATTGACTGACCACAATTTTCGTGGCTAGGAGTAAGGTTGTTTCTGCAGCATGGTGAACTGGTGTCAAACTTTTCAACATGTAATAGTCTTAACCTGTCTGCTACTTTCATCGGTATTAGTTTTTTTTTTGCGTATACATATCTATTGTTTGGTTTCATCCCTATCATTTACAAATACAGTCAACACATTTCATAGTAGCTTGTGATGCAATTCTATTTGTAGGTATACGCTACCGATTAAGAGTATGCCGAAAACCTTGACAATATTTGATCGCGAAAGAGAAATGAAATCTGATGGATTTCATATTTTTTAATTGCATGATAAACATTATGATGTGCAAATTCTACACTGCTCAGATTGATTGAGCATGCAAAGACATGTGCAAAAAGCATGTTGAAAATAACAAACAGAAAAGAAAAAAAAAACTATTATATTTGTCAGACAAATTCTGCAGTAACTAAACAAATATCGATAGACGAAAGTGTGAATACAGCAAACAAGCTAAAAGCGCAGAAAGAAGAATTTGTTTCTAGTTTTGTTGATATAATGCTAGAAGTTAATATTCCTCTAGAAAAAGCTGATCATCCAGCTATGAGGAAATGGTTGAATACCCACATTGAAGGTTAGTACAATTATAAGTACGCCTAATTTTATTTAGAGAATTTTTCTTATTTTGCCCTCTAATAACATCACTATAGAAGGCTAAATATAGGCAGGCAAATATGCAAATGCAGGCCTAAAATAATATTGCATTTATTGGTTGACAGATTAACAGCCACACAAATAGTCTTCAAAAGGTTAGGTAAAGTTAAGTTTGGCTAAGAATTGTTTTGAGTAAATTTAACCATTATTATTTTCGGTAATAAATGCCAGGTAATTAAAAGTAAATTGTATGTTTACATTTTAGATGCAGTGGATTTAGCATCAGCCAACATGCTCTGAGAAACCCATGTCCCAGAAATTGGCCAGGAAAACAAAGAAGCAGTAAGGCATGCTGTAGAAGACAAGAAGATTATATTCTTATGTGATGAAACAACAGACAAAGTGAGTCGATGTATATTTGTGGTTTTGATCAGAGTGCTACGCTGTAGTCAAGTTCCTCTTTTGTATGTGGGTGGTGTGAAAGAGTTGCCAGCTGCAACTGGGTCTGAGTGTTCGAGAGTTGTTTACATAAAAATTTCTAGCCATTTACTTAAATTACTGTAGTTCCACTCCTTTTTTTTTTTATTAATTCTTAAATACAAAAGCACCAAAGATATCACCAGAAGTATATTTAAAAAAAAAATTTATTAAGACAAAAACTCAGGTTTATTATAAATAATAAAGATGTTAGAATAACAGTAAAACTCTGTTAAGACATTTTTCAAGGGAAAGCTTTCAAACACCTTAGCTGGGAAAACTTCTTATGTGGGAAACCAAAATTTTTAGTCTAAGACAGAATTTTGTAGTGACAAAAACACCATGTAGGCATTAATATCAAATAAAACCAAAACCCAACAAACAATATAACCAAAAAATAGTCAACATTGTACATAAATTCAAATGCATTTTTAAATTTAATAGTTAGGTCTATAAACTTACTGTGGATAAATTGAACAGTAATTGATATATTGGATTTGAATAAATAGTGTACATCAAACATGAACAGAAAACTGAAATGCAGGGTTAGGTTTATGCCCTATTTACATCATCAAATATTATTTACACACACAAACACACACACACACTTATCAGTAAAGAGGCAACTGGGTGAAAATAGAACTGTATTCATAAAAAACATTTAACCATGAAGGGCTTCAGAGGTCTTTATAGATTTATCTTAATTGTTTGTGTATTGTTTTGTCCCACTGTTTATATTTTAAATAGGGATGTCAAAGTTGATTCCTCGATACCCTCGATTATTACAGGTATCGAAGAATCAAGAATCGAACGGTTAATTGTTGAAAATTCTCGTCCACGTTCATAACATTATTTGAGGTTATGGTGCACAACAACGGGTACCTGTACTGAACTCCCATGCATTGACCGGAATTAACCACTCCATAATTGTTCAACTATGAAAGAATTAAGATCCAGTAGAACCTCGATTATCCACGATAATGCAGGGGAAGAGATAATCGGATAATCAAAACTCGCAGTAAACGAGTTGTTTTTATCTTGATGGCTGCCATGTGGCAGACGGCTATCATCAGTATTTGGCTCCCTCATTTCACTCCGCCGTCATTCTGTGTGCTGTGTGATGCGGCTTTAATAGGAAAACTGCACTCGTTTTCTTTTATGCACACTTTCTGACATGATTCAGTACTACGTGTATACTGTTACACGAATGCTGCACAATATCTAAACCTGTAAATGTCCGCGTAGACGAAACACTAAAACAAACAGTCACGGATGAAAGACCACCGCCATACACGAGGATACTGTTGGAGATTGCACTTTGTTGCAGGTAAGTGTGATGATCAGGCATACCAGCATCGTCTGCAACCAGATATAGTTTCTAGATAAGAACCCTCGTTAACAGCAAGCTCCTAGAGTTCCCCGTCACTGACGCGGATTATGCATTGGCTTTTAGTCTGTTGCAGGATACTTATTAGTAGTGAGAGCAAAGGATGCTGGACCAGGATTCTAAATAATACCATAATTCCTGGTGCTATTTACCGAAGTTTTGATTTTGTTTACCTATTATTTAAAGGTACATTAGATCAATAAGAGGTAAACTTTTTGTACAATACACATTTCCTGTTTGTAACATTTTCGTTTTTGATGTAGTCGAAATTGAAAGCAATTTCTTTTTGCGTTTACCTTTAAAAAAAATATCCATCTCTTTTTTCTAAAAGTAGGTAGTATTAAAAATTTCAATGTACTGAGGATTTTATTTACATAGACGTGAAGAAAATGTCAAACAATGCATGGAATTATTTATCAGTTGACGTAAATTACTCAATTTGCAGTTTGTGTTTGGCAAAAATCTCACGAGGTGAGGTTAGTCGGACAACTAGTAACATGAGAAAACACTTATGTAAACACAATGAGTACAAGAAAATTGCCAATAATTATGATTCAGAAGATTTTTTGGGCAAATATGCATGTAGCAGCAAGTCATCCAGTGTCCCTGCAACGTAAAATGTCTGGTAGAAGCATTTTCATTTAGCAATGTTAAATTTCAGTTTCATTACTGAATAGCATCAATATTTGTATACATATTGGTTAGCTTCATAAGCTGACCTATAATATTTCATTGAGAAGCTGAGAACTTTTGTTTAACTTTTTTTTTATAATAGTGTCTATATTAATTTCAAATAAATCATATATTCATCAAAAATACTGATATGAACTTGTTAGGATTAATTAGATAAATCTGAATGTTACATAAATATAGGAAATTAACTCCACTTAGCAGACCAGAAAGTCTTCCCTGTAAATTGTCTTCATATTTGTGTCTGTCTAATTTGACCTATAAAACAAAATTTAAAAAGGATACATTGACTGTGGTACATGTTGATAATCACTATATACTAAGTTATGGTATCGGAATCGGGGTGGAATCGAGTGAAAGGTTTAGCAGTTGGAATCGAGAATCGGAATTGAGAAAAATTGATATTTTGACATCCCTAATTTTAAACTACAGTTTTTGTGTAACTTGTAATGTTTACATTTCAAAGTGAGTTTATGTTTATATTATGGTTTTTATGGTTATTATTTATGTTTGCCACCCCTTTTGAAAGACACAAAGTTTTCATTTGATTTTAATGTAATGAGCTGTAAATTAATACAGCGATTGTTTGAACTACGCAAGTAGTAAAACGTAATAATTTATGTTAAAATGTTACGAGCTTTTGATGAAATATTGAAGGTAATTAATCAATCATTCACTGAACTTTTGTATTCCTGTAAATATTGTTAAGTCACGATTCCGTACAAAAAAATTCAGACCCAATTTCTCTCCTAAAAGACATTTGTGACAGAAAAATTGTATTACAATGCATTGTTTCATGTTGCGCAGTTACTATTCCATAGATGGTAACATGACTTGAGAAAGCAAAACCAAGGCAACATATTAAACAAAATGGCATCTATTAAACGAACTTGCGCTCTGCAGACGTGAGAACTACAGTAATTTTTACGCAGTTTAGAGAAATTTAGCTTTAACATCAGGAAAGTTTTTGCTTCCGTCAGAACTTTGTCCAAAAGATGTTGGGTACCCGGGGACATACATTTTTGTGTGTTGTTCACATTTCACATTGCGATGTTTTGAGATTGTAGTTATTTGTGATATAATTGTGCATGAATTATGTAAAATTTCTTGAAAACACCATTTTGCCAGTAAACATTAATAGTATTATGCGGGAACAATTTATAAAAATATTAAATGTGGGAAAAAATAACACAAATATATGGCAAAGTAGCGGAACTACTCGCACTAAACATTTCAACTGGGAAAACCTCTCATGTGGGAACGTCTAAAGTGAGTTTTACCATAATAACAGCCATATTTATGATTTTACCACACTCATGTGGCAGGTTCTGAAAACTTTCAAATAGATTGCAAATGTTTACATACCATTTGATCTGCATCTACACGGTGCTGGGATAAGTTCTAACGTCCACGAAACTGCCAAATGTAGACACAGTTAGTTAAATGTAATTTTTAAAATACTGTAAATATATATTTTAGTCATAAAACAAATGTTAAGAGGAAGTAAACAAAGGATACATGCTTGTAGTGAACATTCATACCAGGCGGACAAGAAAAATATTTTATCCGGAGTAATTGGCAAATCTTTGGGGTTTTCCCATAATGTTCACGTCCACCAAACACCATGTTATCTATGGAATTCACACTAACTTCTCTTGTTTACATTCGTGTCGTTAGTAACATTGTCACGTTTTAACCAACAATTCTTTATTTTTTTACAAAGCGAGCGATGCGGCAGTGAAAAATGTGTTTATATGCTTTTACTTACGTAGAATATATTTGAAAATCAATTTACCACATATTTTAAACTTGTATTCATCCAGTAAACTGTATTTTCATCATACACATTCTCTGTAAATATATGCAGTAAAAAATTAGTAGTTTTGAAGAAACAAAAGTTTGGTCAGCAGGCCTAGCGGAAAAATCTGTTGTTGAAAGTTTCGATAGTTCAAAAACGTATAGGCAGATTTTTCTAAATTTTTTTTTCTGTTCGTACAAGGCACTTTTATTATTTTTTTAAACAGTGCTATTAGTTGTGTATAAATTGTTACATTATTCTTTTCATGAAACAATATGCCCTTGCCAGTGCATTGCGACAGTTTGTTGTTCCAGGTGACAGGCAGACTTGTTTTCAATATTGTCTGTTGATAAACCATTGTCTGTATTAAAATCGTGACTGTATATTTCTCTGGGAGTTAGAAATTTTTGCACGGAAACAACAATTGAAAAAAAAAAAAAAAAAACACCGCTTATCAATATGAATAACATTACCAATTTCAGGTTTTACAAATAAAGTGACATCTCAAATTATGTATGTCTTTATAAAGAGAACATTAAAATTTGGAGCAATTCTCATGCAGAAACCTACATTTTTGTAGCAAGAAAATAACAGCTTATTTTGACACAAATTACAACTTTTTTCCAAAAAATAACACAATATTTTTGGGGGGAAAAAAAAAAACCCCTTTTTCAGGTCTCTAGTTATGCTTTTCGAAATAGAACAACATTGTTGAGAAGTTGAAGAATGTAACGTAAACAAAGCAATTCACAGTTGAAACAGAGAAGCCCCAGGGCAATGGTTTTGTTTATCAGTAGTGGAAGGATATAAATAGAACTTAAGCAGGAATTCAGAAAACCATTTAATATTGGCATTTGACACATCAACCATTTGTTGTGTAAGTGTAACCTGCGTTTGTACCATCACTGACCTAGAATTTTGTTGAAATAAAGATGCAGAAAACTCAATGTGGTAACACTAAACATTCAAAAGCATGGTGGTTATGTTATTTTTCAATATGAAGCTTCTTCCTGAATGCTTATTTGCACCAACTGCAGAGTGGGAGACAAAACAAAAAGCCAACTGCATCAAGAGTTGATGAATGCTACCTTCAGAAAGTCCCAGCGTGTAAAAAAAAAAAAAGCGAGAAAGAACTCACGGCAGGCTTGGTGGGTGGGACTGCATTCCCACCAGGCCCGGCAAGCTGCTTGACAGCATTGCTGGCAGCCTCTATCTGTGACTGGGCGAGTGAGAGCCACACTGGCTGGCCACCGGGCTCCGCAGGCTGCTGCGACTTGGCCGACGCCTGGCCCTTGGCGGAGGACGAGCGGGAGGATGTGGTGACCATGGGTGGTGTCCTGCTCACTGACGTTCCCAAGCCATTGCTAGTCACATTGGCTGCTGCCAGAGCTGCCTGCTCCTGGTAGATGGGGTGGTTTGGATCTGCCAGGTCGAACAACGGCTGGATCACCTCCGACTGGAACACCGAGTTCTTCTGCCAAAGATTCAGCACACGGATCACCTTGCTCTGCAACACAAAAGTACATAACAGCTGTTGGCATTTCAACCAATCCAATATCTCTCTACACACAAGATGTTTACTCAATTGGCATGTAGTCTTTCTGGTGGTAACTCGCTCAAGATCTCCTCTTTCCTCACAATAGACAACTTAAAAAAGATGTGTATATCAATAATTAAATCAAGTATCTCTTGCCTGAATTCCATGATACCTTTCCCAAAAGCAGCACGAGTCAAATGTAAAGGACATGTCTACTTTTCAAAGTAGACAAAAATTTGGATATATTCATATAACATGTAAGCACGCATAAATAAACATATAGATATAAATTCAGTCGTTAATATTTTACTGAATGCAGTGAGTGAGCCAGTGTATGTATATTTACATATATAGGCAATTCACTGTAAAGTGAGTACTTTTGAAAGCCCTCTCATTTGGAATAATAGTCAATAAATGTACATTCCATCCTAATACGTGATATATGCTAGAGCTAGATAAGTACTCTGTCAAAATGTTTGTAACACGACCACAGTTGGACTACTGTAAACTATATAGGTTACTTCACTTTAGCTGAGAAGAGAAATGTAATATGAAATCGAAAGGAATGGTAGTGTAAAATACAATGGACATCTTACAAATGATGTACAACAGTTAATGGTCAGCATCTATTATCAACATTAGTAACTGTAACCATACTATAACAAGTATTAGTTTAAGATGAGAACTAATAATCTGTTACTAAGATGTCACAGAGGACAGAGAACTACATCATTTAAACATATTCAGCTCTGGATGTAGTTACATTATCTCCAAACTTTTTCCAATTGCATACTCTTCCTGGTTAAAGTAAAATGTTGTGTAAGTAAACCAAAACTGCCTTTTTTCTGTCTGCGCTCCAACTACCTAATTTGAAGTAAATCAAAAGTAATGGCTGAAAATGGGATTTTCGAAGACTGTAAGCCAGATTTCTGCTCTAAGAATATTTCAGCGTGGGAACGTAACATCTCTGCCAACATTTAGTGCACTCAATTTTGTAAGAAAATTTAGTTACTTCCACGAAGAAAATTGTTAAGGACTGCCACTGTTCCATTAACATCGTCCCACTTTCCTAATGACAACAAGCAGGTGCATACATGTTTCAATATATTCTTGACATCTGTCTCTTGTAACTTCAGGAATTGATTCTTTTTCTTTGCATTGTTCACTTTTTTCTAAATATTTTAACAGAAATACAAGCTGCTACTTTTTCGAATGTATACTGTACACAAAACATACAATAAAGTAATAAATCAAAAAGTAGTTAAGTCGTGTAATGTCGCAAGGGCATGACATGAATCTAAAAATAGCGAGACTCAGGACTAAATCGTGCGAGTTGACAGCTATGGGTTAGGTACTGTTTCTGTTAGTATTCTGATGAAATTCAATCATCACAAAAGTCATTCTAATATTAATAAGTTAATACAATGTTAAACTATTACTCTTATTATTCTCTAAGCGCAATATTTAATTTCTATCTCAAATCTATTTAAAGTTGTCTCAATGTCACTATATTGGTTACAGTAAATTTACACTCATCAACATGTGTTCATTCTGTCTGTTGCCATCATTTTGAAATGTCTTATACTCACACGTCCAGTTCAATAGTCTCGCAGAATCACCCAAACTCCTGACTCAAACTGCCAGCCTGGAGGCCCATCATGCTCAAATAAACTCACTCTCTCTATCTCTGAAAGATTCACCACACAAGATACACGGAGATAAACTAGAGCATTAAACCACAACATTCCTTAAGATAACTGAGAAATTATATCTGCAGAGGCACACAACAGTACGTGCTGCAGCATGCCTTTTTAACAAGAAACACTCTTCTTGGTTTATTGCTCGCCTGACCTTCAAACATTTTTTCACTCTTGCGAGCAGAACAGGGTAAGGGGAGTGATGAAGACTTGCGACACATAACACATTAAAAAACACTTCACACCTCAGCTAATTTTAATAAAGAATACATCTACAAATCCTGCTTATAATTAATTGTAATCCAAAACTGAATGCAAGCCGACCCAAAACTTTCAAACCCCCTGAAAATGAAAATAATATCACACTGAATGCTAGCCAAATTTTGAATGTTCCGCACCCACACAATCAGCTGAGAGTGCACAGAGAGGTTATCAACCAGCAGTGTGTTCAAAGCAGACAAGACGGAGAAGGGAAGCTTCAGCAACGGGAAGAGTGTAACAATGTACCCCTTCGTTTCCAAACCATCACCACACAGAGGAGGGTGCAAGGTTGTCACGTTGGTTGCTAGACAACTAGCTCCCACCCTGCCAGCCATGTAAGGGGAGGAAATGAGCTCTGCCGAATATCACAAAGGACAGTAGAAGCTTACCTACTCAGCCCAGGCAGCTTATCTACATGTTGACGACACCTTGCATGTGTGGCAAAAGTCTGTCTTTTCAAGTAATTAATTATATTTCATCACTGCAAAAAAAATTGTAATTTCAAAACTGAAATGAATAAATAAGACAATTAAAATTAATTCTTCACACTTAAATAATTCATCATTCACAACCACATCCTCTGATTTTCCCCACGGCTGTTGTGAGTTATATTGCACTTGGGCTCTGTGCTTACCCATTATTGGGTGACAAAAATGTTGCACAGGCCCTTACAGGATATCAGTTTATTCAAAAGACATGTGTCCATTGAAATAAATTAATATAAAATCTCCAGTTTCCCAGCAGAAAGTTTCTGAAAATAAATTTTATGCTTGGTAATACAAGTCGCTTGATGTTCGAACAATTTTGGCCACAATGGGAGGTCAAGTATTTACTTCTGAGCACATTTTATTTGCGAAGAAGCTGTCCAATGAGTAAAGTTAATATTTAGTTTCAAAATCATGTTTATTTTATGCCAGATGAAATAAAATATCAACTTTATAGGAAAAAAATTACCTTTGAACACAAAAGAAAACATCTTAGCAAATAATTCCTCATTAAAATGTATTATGTAACATTTTCAAGGGAAACCAATTGCTTTGAAATACTAGTAACGATAGGTCAACTATTCTGAGTGAAGGATAATCTTGATAAAATTTCTAGCATCACCAAGTGCACTTTGCTTGCTCTGCAGCCAGGAACGTAAAGGGTGGAAGCAAGCGTCCAGCTGAGAGACATCAAGAGGAGAGTTGGGAGAGGAGGAGGACGTAAAGACATTACATTGGTTGCTACTTAACAGTTTCCCTTCTGTTCAGGCACGTAAGGATAGGGAGCATGCCAGACACACACCACGCTGCAGTGATAAACTGCGGCGCACGTGATGGATTTCACATCCAGTTATTGGACACTTTCATTAGCAACCAGCTTAAAAACTCCTGTTGTGGGAAATCTTAGGTGATGGGACTGAAAGCATCTTGATCCATACAATATCCAATAAATTATAAAAGGGGACAACTTTACCATTATATTATTATTATTATTATTTCTGTTAGACCACCTAGAGACAACATGTCAATTTCAATTCTCTGTCATTTGTTCATTTTTCTTACTATTTTTTTTTCATTGTTTCACTGTCTCTTTTTCTTTCTTCGGACCATTTTTAAATTTTTTTCCTCTCCGTCCTTAAAATGCTTCCATTTTTAACATTTTTCCTTTGATAACTTTTTTTCTGTAGCTGTTTCTTTTATTTTCTTAAATCCTTCTTGAATTCTTAAATTCGGCTTCTTGATGACATTTTTCCCCTAAGATTTTTGAAGATCTGTTTTGTTAACCTAATCTTATCCATTCTGTACAAATCTTCAAAAAATATCAGTTTTCTTTTTCTCATTTTTCGTGTTATATTTTCTACATTCTGATATATTTGATCATTACTTCTCGGTTTCCAACCTTCTGTATTTTTTCATTGGCTTAGTATTTTTCTAACGATTCATCTTTCAAATATTTCTAGTTTGTCCAAATTATAATTCAATGCTAGACATTCACTTGCATATAAGCATTCCTGCTTTATTACCGTGTTGTAATGTCTTCTTTTCACATCCGTAGACACAGATTTGTTATCGTAAATATCTTTAGTTATACCATATACTATTTCCATTTTATGTATTCTTTCTTCTACAGCAGATATTTCTAAATAATTTTCTTGAATTATTCCCTCTAGCGACTTAAATTTTTTAAACTTCTCTATCTGACAAACATCACTTATTAAGAATTTAAGTGTATTTTTTACATTTGTAATAAACCTGGAATTTTCAGCGGAAATTCTTAAGACTTTTCAACTGGTTCTTCTAAGAGATTAACTTTAATTGCTGCATTTGTTAAACTTCCAGAAAGTATAGCAAAGTCATCTGCAAATGGTATATAATTGCCTTGAACGTGTTTGTTCCTTCTTCTACCCAACATTATTGACGGTATTATATATATTATTATTTTAATTTTTCATTCCAAATTGTCACAATGTATTTTCTTCAGGACACAGTTGAAAAGGAGTGGAGATGAACCATCACCTTGTCTTACACCAGTTTTTTGAAGGTTTAGATATTTTGTTTATGAATTTTACTTTTGAAATTGAGTCTGTAGGGGTTTCACTTCTTAGATTTGGGAATTTAGATTTAACACCAAATTCTCTGATTATTTTATCCACAGTCTCTCTGTCAACAACGTTGAAGGTTTTTTTTCTTTTAAATCTACAAATGCCATGACTATGCCCTTAAGAATTCTATCGTATTTGTCAGATTGCTAACTTCCGAGTGAATATTTGTTCAGTGCATGACCTGCCCATTCTAGGTCCACCTTGATATTCCCCTAAATGACTATCTAGGGTTTTTATAATATATTCAATTGACTCTTTGAAAGTATTTTATATGCAACTGGTACTAGGGAGATTCCTCTGTAATTAACATCTTGTTTGTTACCTTTCTTATATAATGGATGTATTAAGGTGCCAGTCTACTTGGCGCTTTAAGTGCGTTGCAGTGTGTTCGAAATACACATTTTTCTACGAAACTATTAAAGGTTGTCCAGTCTACTGACCTACAAAAAGGACAAGCATTTCAGACAAGGGCCATTGAGTGTTTTCAAAACCTCACGTTAATTAGAAATGCCATTTCAGAGCATGCCAAAATGGCTAAAATCCGCTTTTTCAAAGCACTGTATTTCATAATGTACACGTCAGATCCATACAAAACTAGTCCAGGCCATGCATTGAACCTTCCTACACACTTTCCACCAATAAAATAATAGGGTCGCCACTGAAAGTCCCATAGGTACACGCAGCACAACACGAACACTGCAGGCCAGTTCACAGCCTTGCGCTTAGCGGCGATTGGGGACTTGATGCACGTGGTAGTGTCGCCTTTAACGGTCCCCTGCCTCTCGGCTTCAAATGCGGAAAAAAGCTCTAGGTAGACGGGCATCTTAAGACCACTTTCCACTCTTCTGAGATATTTTCTGTTTTCCAAATTTCTTCAAAAATTAATAGTAGATCATTTTTGATCTTTGATTGAGATCATTTCAAAAGTTCAGCTGTTATGGAGTATTCCCCACTAGCTTTATTATTTTTCAAAATTTTAATTACTTCTCAAATTTCAACAGTCGAAGGTGTATCTTCTTCTAAATTTTCATAAAAGTTTGTAAATTCTAGCTTACGATAGGGTTCCGGGCCCTTTAAAAGTTGGTCAAAATATTTTGCAAGTATTTCACAGTTTTCAATATAGTTTAAGCCTATTCCACCTATTTCATTTTAAAATAAACACTGTGCTTGGTAGTCCTTCAATTTACTATCTTTCTTTTTTTTTTTTTAAAGATATTCTAATTCCCCTTATTATCCTTACTGTTTCTTTTCTTCAATGTTTGAATTGTTAGTAGTTTTTAACTTTCCCTGGGTATTTCCATTTTCCCCATGTCATTTCACCCAACCTTTTTTTTTTTACTAGCCCACTTATTTTCTTTGCTGCATTATTGATATCTTTAGATAGTACTTTCCAGTTACCATTTTTAATTATTTTAATTTCTTCTTGAAACTTTCCTATTGATTCTTATGTTATAAGTGTGCGGGATCCCGAACTTCGGGAATACATAACGATTTTCTCTTAAGGCGGGATACAATTTTTCCCCGATATTTTCGGGAAAAATTGATGTTCATGTTTGTAAGGTTTTTCTAACTAAATTTCGTATGATAAACCTTATATAGACTCTTACGTACGTGATTATGATTTGATGACTCAAATCTTGAGAAAATTTCTTTTTTTCCACTTATTCACAGATTTCAAAGTTTGCTGCATAAGCTAAAATAATTTTTGTAGGTCACATATTATGTAACGTTAAAACTACGTGTCTATTGCAAAAATTAAGTAAAACTTGTTGTAAACTTGCACTATTATGAAGTTACGGTGAACAGTGCGCACTGCATTTGTCTTACATGCGAGTGACATCGATACGTTGCAATTATAGAATGCTGGTTGATGTGGTACACGAGTTTTGATATACATAATCTAAACATTCATGAAAAATTAAGCTAGTCCACGATGAATGTTTGATTTGACTCCAAATGTTTAACTATTTGACTGAGATCCAAAAATGGTGTTTTTTAATATGGGTGTGGTTAAAACTATTCGTAACAAGCCAACAAATTGTCTTTGTTTTTCGTTCGGAATGTGTTTGTTTTTAATTGTGTGCTGTGCTCACTAGTTATCACCGAGACTTTGACAAACTCCAAACGTAGCAAATTTTTATGAGAGAAATATGATTAATTTACTTAGCTACTTTTAATTTTGTTATTGATAGAGGATTAGCTTTGTTAGCATACAGATTCTGTATAATGAATTCATAACCTGCCCGATGCAACCTGGCTTTGATTGCAGTTGCACTACGTGATTAGAAGCGTAACAGTGTTTACGGACGTTAAAACCTCCACTGAAAATTAATTTTAGTACATCTGTGTCAATGTACACACATTTTACTACCAAAAAAGGAACGAAAAATGCAAAAGTTCCTTCGTAGACGTCATGAAATTATAAAGAAAATAGCAACGAACTGAAAACATGAAGGCAATGTTATCAAACAAATTTAAAGTGGAATTTTTGTTTTTAATGTCGTGAAGACCAATTCTTCTTCTTATTTAAAAATTATTATAAGTGATTTTCCTATTAAAATTGAAGCAAGTATTTTATAAAGAAGTGCTCCAAACCCAGAGGATTAATTCGTAGTACAACTAAGTGTGTAAAAATATATAAGGCACATACAGTTATTATTCTATGTTTATGTCTTGTTTATAATGGAATAAGTCCTGATAGAATGTTATTCACTAGGCCTAAAAATTCACAAACGACTTTACCTAACTTAAAATATTTTTTCCCGAATTCCAGCGAGAAATTTAAGTTTCCCCACCCAAATTTTTCCCTCATGGCAAAATTCCATCCCCGCACACCACTAGTCTATTTGTTATATTTTGTAAGAGTGAGTAATGAATTTTTTTGGGATTTTCTTAGGTAGAAGTTTTAGTTTAATTTTAGAGAGGTAGTTATTAGAATTGAATTCACAGTTTCTTATTACTCAGGTAAAACTTGTAATTTTCTTAAACATTCTTTGAGAAATAGCTTAATGATCTAGTTGCAATTTTCCAACATTGTGTTTGGAGATATCCATGTTTTGTCTTTTCTTGGAAGTTGTCTGAAGAAGCTGGACATTCATTTTATTGAGAATGCTTACATAGATTAAGTCTCATGCAAATTTTTAATAGTTCTTCTGTGGGCTGGATATTGCCCTAATATTTTTGTAATTATTTCTTTACCTATTTGTGAATTGAGACTTTGGATACTTCATTTTCTAGAAGATCCCAGAAATCTTCCATTTGTTTGTGGATTCTTCCTGTTGTCTTCATTTATTGGTGCATGACATTTAATAGATGTGTACTTTTTTGTTTTAACATATAACTGTTAGAAGCAATATTCTTTCTGAACTAGATTAAAATCCGGTTACATTATCTAATATATTTTTATGGACATGAAAAGCTGTATCTAGTAATGGCATTCCTTTCATAATTTTAATTGCTGGATTAGCTTTAAAAATTCTATAACTTTATGTATGTTACATTTTCCTCATGAAATATATTACCTTAACTAAGAGAAATTCAAAAGCATACTGTCTGAAATAAATTTACATTGGTGCACATGCCAGTGCTTGTGTTGTCACAGGATATTAACATAAACTATTAACAAATGCTTCAAGCTACTGTATAGATATACAAGTGAGCATGCTAGTATTTGTACTTTCATACCATGCTTATGCAAGAAATAAATAGAAAAATCATGCTTACTTTCTGTCACTGTACAATTATGCTAGTAAGCTACATTATTTTACAACATACTCATTCTACTCCACATAAACCACTTTGACTATTGTTTTAAGAGTTTTGGTAGGTTTTAGCTGTTATTTCAATCCTGATACTACAAATACTTTTGTAAATATTTTTTTAACAAGAGATACCTCTGTAAAATATTTTATGACAGTTAGGAAACTTCTCTCACCTTGTCTTCTGGAGGACATTTGAAAAGGTTGACAAATGTCATTTGCAAGTTTTTTGAGAACCTTGGAGCAAACACATCCTTCTCTGCTCCAAATTGGTGCCTCGATTGTCGGACAATGGAATCAATCACGTAAAGACCAGGAACTTTGTACTCAGGTTTGCACTGTAAACAAAATATAATCAACATTAAAATGCATTTTGCTTGGAAGGTTATACATAATAGGTTAAAATCCCACAAATGGAGAGAAATCATGCAGTGTGGTTATCTGGTTCCTGCGACAGCATGACGCTTAGATATTTGCCAACCAAGCGAAAGCATATAAAAAAAACAGGCAGTCCAAAACTGATGCTCAGTCCGTCATTTCGACCACAAGAAACTTAATCTAGCCATCACTGGCACTATCTAGGGAGACACCCTTGACAACTAAATTTCTGCACATTTGTCACCTCTGCAAGCAGATGGCAAGGGTAGACCACTCTATTCACTTACTTGTACAATGAACAAACTTTCATGGTTTTGATGATAAATAAAACAATCATACATCTTCCTACAACACTTTAGTACAAGTCTTCCATGATAGCATGTCATCCAGCTTTGGGAATTCCTGGAAAGCTCCAAAATCACCCTTTACTCCCATTACAACAAAGTCCAATAGGAATAAACAGTCCCACCCCAAACTGCATGCCACTCTGTCCTAATACTGTGACCATTCTTGTGCAACATGAGAACATAAAGGTTCATAATGCTCCACCAAACTGCACCCACATATACAACACTGCGCTGCACGTCAGAAAATAAAGAAAAATAAACCCCAAGTGACACGGATGAGGAAGTCAACTTAAATAATGCTGAACTCATATAGTCCATTCATGGTTACTTTACACTTCTATAAAGCCCACACTATGTATTACTTATCGATAGGCACACACAAAGAAGGACAATATATTTTCCACGTGGTTGAACGATTGCAATGTTTTGCTGACTAAGCCAATTTCATCAGGCAGCAAGTTGTACAACACTGCAGTATGGTGGAAGGGCGCTGTTAGTAGTAAACCTAGTGGCCAAGTTCGAACTAGGCTAGGGCGGGAAAATTGTAAAATTACTGGTATAGCTGATAAGTGTGGTTAAGAGCTGTGACTATATTATGTTGAGGCCTGGCAGCTGCCAGGATTTTGTTATAAATTGGTGAGCTAATTCCCAGCACCTGAGCTCTGGGCTATGGTACACTAGCAGGAATCTAAATCTTTGTTGTGTGATGACGCACGAGCTTCAACTGGTTTGTCTTGTAGGTTATTGATGTGACCAGCTATGGCTTCTTTGGTGTCTGCTCTGTGGCCATTCATTCTCTGCCTGAGTGTGTTGGTGGTGAGGCCGATGTTTTCTGCATTACAGTGTTGGCACTGTAGCTAAAAAAATCAGATTTTCTATTTCGCAGTTGTAGTTACCTTAGATGGGGTGTATACAGCTAGACAGTCTGCTAATGAAAGGTGAGGGTTAGTGGATGAGACAGGAGTCACAGCGTAAGCTATTACAGAGGTGGGATCCTTTGGGGGTGGTAGTTTGGTTGGCATTTGTGGTTGGCTGCAGCTTTGGATGAACCAGTTTGTTGCGGAGGTTATGTGGCCTTTTGAAGACCAATCTGGCCGGTTTGGAGAGCAGGTCTTGTGGCGAGGAAGCCAGAATTTTGTACCCAGAGTGGAGAATGTTTACTATAATGCAGAATACATCAGCAGAACTGGTGATCGCGAATCACGTGTGTTGTGGTCTTGAGAGACCCTTACAAGCCTTTTGAAGACCAATCTAGCCGGTTTGGAGAGCAGGTCTTGTGTTTGTGGCGAGGAAGTCAGAATTTTGTACCCAGAGTGGAGCAGCTTTCTGGAAAGCAGAATACATCAGCATAACTGACAATCTCAAATCATGTGGGTTGTGGTCGTGAGAGACCCGTACAATCTCACCTCCCATCTTCAAAGGGTTAATAATTAATCATTCAAAACCATGTCCACTGATTATCCCTGTCGCAAGTTACGCTGCACTCAAGCTCAGTGCCTACCAATTATTAGAGCAAAAGGTGTCTAATAAGCCCTTAAAGGATATCAGTTTATTCAAAAGACACATGTCTATTGAAATAAATTAATATAATTCCCAGCAGGAAGTTACTGAAAATAAACTTTACGCTTAATAATACAAATAGGTCAATGTTCAAACAATTTTTGGAGATGTAGTAGGTATATAATTATATTCGCAAAGATGCTGTCCACTGAGATAAATAAAAATTTTGGTTTAAAATCATGTTGATTATACGCCAAATACAATCAAACACAAACATTACAGGAAAAATGACCTTTAATCACAAAAGAAAACATGTTTGCAAATGAAAATTCCTTTTTAAAACGTATTGTATAACGTTCTAAATGTCTATGATTGCCAGATGCACTTTACTTGCTCTGCAGCCAGGCGCGAGGGTAGCAGCTGAGAGAGAGGATGCCTTTTATTGCTAGACAACAACTTCCCCTCTCAAAAGCACGTAAGGGGAGGAAAAAAGGTGCGTGACTGAGAGAGACAGAAAAGTAGGGAGAGGGGATGCTAGGTTGCCACGCTGGTTTCTAGGTAACCACTTCCTCTCTCGTCCGGTACGTACAGGAATAGAGCTAACCAGACTCGCAGTGCCGCAGAGCCAGTGATAATCAATGGTGCACATTACATATTTCACATCCACAACCAGCTTAAAAATGATTGTTGCGGGAAATGTTAGTTCAGAGGACCGAAATATATTCCGATCAAAGCAATAGCCAATAATCGATACACGTGGATAAATTTATCATTAATTGTATAGGAGTTGCGTTTTGCTGGGACCACTGAAAATTAACTGGGATACAGTTTATCAGTACATGCATTTTTGGTACAAGAGTCCAATGTATTTCTATGTGCAAACTACTACTTACTATTCATTGCCAACGCAACAGTGTCGTCAATGTTTTTATTTTATACTGATTATGAAACAAACATTATTATTTAAAGACAATATACAAGTAAATGTCTGTTTAATAAAAACGAGAATTATTTTATGTTAATAGCAGTACTAAACATTTGTTTAAACAGGTAAATATGTTAAAAATGGGGTAATTTTTCGAAGGTTGGTTTTAAAAAGTGTGAAATAACAGTAAATGGAGTATATCAAAGATCTACACATTTCTCCAAGACCATACCCAGCAATTAACAATTTATTACGTATCAAAAGAAGATTCAAAATGCTGGTCCTGCACTAAACAAAGTACCACCCTCTAATAACTAGTATTCCTTAAATTTAGCAAAAGAAGGTCTATCAAAATTTTCAACCTTAAAACAAAACATGAGCCACCCAGAGAAAATTCCTTTACATGGATGTGTGTGATAACCAGAGTCCAAATATATATGTTTACTTTTTTATGACAAGTAAATAAGGTAACCATTTCAAAATAATTTCAAAAGCTACACAATGACCTTATGGAAAAAATTTTTTATTGCAAACAGAAAATATGTATTACTTTAAATTTCAGTCAACTGGAGGAAAATTGTACAAATATAATTTTCAACTGCCTAAATACTTTGTCAAATTCTTGCATGTAGACTTCTTATTTGCTTGAGATTTAGATGGCCTTGAAACATTATACATATATGAATGCTCTTGTCAAACATGACAATCCAGATCAAGAAATATCACAGAATCACAGTAACACCACATGTGTATCTACATCCATTGGTCCAGCAGCATACAGGAATTTTTTTAATTATTTTGAATTTTAAAAATCTCATAAGAAGACAGTTGTAACTATGATGCGTGCTGCTTATATGAGTTATATTAAACACGACTATGACTCATCCTAACGTGTTACATCTACCAGGAACCGAACCACAACCATAGATGGCTACAGAATTGTTTCCCACGGAAGGGACAGTTACCCCGCTTCAAGTCTGATACGCGTGTCAATCAGCAAACTCAAACAATTTTATGCGAGTACTCCTGTCATGCCAAAAACTGTCCTGCCTGAATGCTTGGTTATTAGCCACGTCTGTATTTGGTGGCCCAGATTAATAAACTGTTATTTTGTTTGAAGAGGCAATATTTTTGCTGCAGAAAAAGGTACTCTGTTTATCTCCTCCCTCCCCCTCCCCCCTCGGGGTGACGCACATCTGAACGCTTCCAGCTATACCGAAGAGGCGCGCTGCACTCCTGGCGTGGTGGCAAACACTCCTGGCACGGCCGAGCGCTGTCTGTTGGCTACTACTGGCAACGAGTTCAACCTTGCACACTCTGGCACCTTCCATACACCCCTCCGCTATTCCCGCCGCCTCCTTATCCTTCCAGAGCCACGTTTTCACGTATAAATGTTCGTCCCCAGCCTGAGCAAGTGTGCAGTGTTCCTCTTCGAGTTGCACGGGCTGGCCGACGATAGATCATGTCTACACCACTTCGTACTTCAGAGCTTCAGCAACCTAGACACATTTTCACGTAATATGAGTATGCAAGTTAAGTACTGTAATGAAAGTAGTAGTTGTAAATGCTGGGGGTAGCGTTTCCTTTTTAGTGGTTTTTTTTTAGCGATTTTGGTGTACATGGATTTTTGTAGGCAAGTGTTTCTTCACTGTTTTGACTGTGTGAATTTTCAATATGGTATTTTATGGAAATGTTTGTAGGAGGTGGATTCTCCCTTTTTTTTTTTTTTTGGCATGCTGTAGGAATGGTCTCCTGAACTACGATTTGCCAAAAGAATTTTAATGCCAAGGAGTTTAGTGGATATTTTATGGATGGCATGCTTTTATGCTCATGGTTAAGTGTAATGCGGGTTTTTGCTCCTTCCCAATGGTATTGTTGAAATTAGTATTCCATGTTGTACTTTTTAGTGAATCATCAGGCATACTTTACTTTTAAAGTGGTAAAGGTGCTTTACTCAGGGGGTCATTTTACCTTTTTAATGGGAGTTCACAAGTGTTTATTCAGGTTGAGTGATTTCTCAGGATATATTAATATTGTTCTTATTTCTGTTTGTTCCAGTGCATGTGTGTTCTCTCCTTTTCCTAGTTCACCGATTGGTAGCAAGCAACAGAAATTAACAGATGCAATTTATATTTTTCAAATTAAGTTGCAAAGTAGTTGTTCTTGGTGATAATGTGTAGATGGGCTTCAATATATTTGTATTGATTTTGGAATTTTTGTGACTATGCTTTCTTGATATTTTTTAATGGTGTGCGTCCTTGTCCTTGCCTTCCTTTAGCCCTGCTACACCCTAAAGGGGCGTAACACTCTCACTACTTACGTAGCCTCTACGTATCCCGAGAAAGGCTCAAACCTAGCACATTATTCACAAGTGTGCACACGATTGCTCCAACCTAATGGGTGAACCTAGCACGTGAAATATGCATAGTTTCCAAGCGGCCACGGAACACATCAGCCTCCCCAAAGCACCTGCTAGAGTGCCGCCAAGCTTTCCGAAGATAGCAGAGCGCCCGAGACCATATAGACGAGCGCAAGGGTAGAATCTCCCACCCCAATCGCTCCAGGCAGACGTCACACCCCCCACTCCAACCCAGGCGTAAGACGGCCAAGCACACAATATAAGACCATGCACGGCCGAAGATGCCAGTTATCTTCTTCAGTAGCTCACCTCAACACTTATGTGCTGGGGATCTCTACTGCACCTTAGGCCCTCGCGATCCTCTACAAGAACTCCAAGAGATTTTCTCAAGCCACCACGAACCACAAGCTCCAGAGGCTTCTCTTAACCTACCACCAGCCAGCAGCTGCCCCAGAGGCTGCCGTCAACAGCTAACACCAGCTCCAAAGGTTCTGGAGCCTATACCACCAGTTCTTCTACAGTAAGCCTGCAGACACCAATACCACACTGTCTATTGTTATACCTCCTGGTTCGACAACCGCTTTCTGATAGTAGCAACTACACCCATTGCTGTTAAAAGTAGTGGCACCCTTTTTTCTTAAAGTCTCTTCGAGACATCCTGCACTCGACAGCAGCAGAAAGTCACCAGGACTAGGGGGCCAGCACCAGTGGTACCCAACAACCCCTGCAGTCGGAGAAACAGGTTATGTGTCAGGTAGGCAAGGTAAGGAAGCCTGCCAGAGTAAGTAAGGTGTGCTTCACAGTCCCAGACTTTGTGGAGACCAACTCTACCTACTTCACATAAGCCAAGGTCCCAGTATTCCAAAGGTAACCTGTAACCTTGATCCAGCGTGCTTGACCTAGCGCGACCTAAACCACATGGACCGTGCCTCAGTTCAGGCTTTAGAAAGTGACATGTATCACTACTAACAGTTGTAACTTTGGGGTTTTCCTACCCCCGAATCCACAACAAAGAAACTAATGAGCTGAACATGTCAACCATGCCCTCACAAATGTGACATGAAATGTTATGGGCAACAATTTCCAGACCAAATGAAATAAAGTTTTCAAACACAGCAACCAACAGCATCAAAAAGGTTGGGATGAAATAAAAAAAACCACACTAATCTCTATCTCGTATATCTTGGCAAGACCTTGACAGTCAGTGAGTGGCAACTTGACGTATACAAAACAAAGTGCCATTTACAGAATTCTGTATCAGTTGATGGATGAACTAACCAAAAATAATATTATGTTGGCTATTCTGAGTGCACTGCCGAACCACAGCAGACAAGCAGAAAATACATGGATAAGAAAGAGTTCAATTAATTAATACAATTTATTTTATGTGGTCACAAAACAGCAGTTGTTAGTGTAACAAATTAAATTTTGTGCTAAAGTAGTAATGTATAGGTATTCAAAATGAAATGCACATTAAAACGATCCGTTATCAAATGAAATGCAAATTGAAACATCCATCCATTCTTTCTATACATGTTTGATATTAATCCCAAAAGCCTACAGAAATATCAATATCACAGAGTATTGTTGAGTTATTTTTTTTAAATAATTTGATGAAATATATTTAAAACTTGTTTTGTTTCTAGCCAGTAATATGATAAAAGTCAACTTTTGAAAAGAAGGGATCATTAGACATGCAGATGTGCTGCTACCTGTTGATTAATGCGCTCTGCTCACAACATGCCATGCCATACCATCTGTCGGCTGTCTCCTGAAGCACCACCAGCCAGAAAAAAATAGTCCTTGTGTAAAATAACAAATTAACATATACCAATAGGTTTATATTTCCACAAGCTCTGTATAATTTTTAAAGTAACAAGTATTTCATGTACAGCAATTTTGATTACTAGTAATTTTTACTGGGCCGAACTGAGACGTGTCTATGCCCATTACACGCCATGTTGTTCTCCCACAAACCAATTTCCTTGTTGATATTGCATTGTTTTTTCTATACTATATTAATATAAATTTAAAAAGTGGGACACTTGTAGATTTTAAGCAATTCTTATGTTATTCCAAGCTACATATTTCCCACTCAATCTGTTTAGTATCAGTAATAGCAGAATTACTGCTTTGCAATAGTTGTTGGTTGAGTTATTGGGAAATGAAAGTGCATTGTGAAGCAAGTTCCCCGAATTTTCAGTCTTAACATATTAGCTGTAAACTTACAAAGTGTGATAAGAACTACAATTTCAGTCTCTCAAATGTTAACCCAAATTCTATGTCTCAGAGAAGTTAAAAAACAGTTAGGAAATATTTAATTTTTTGGAAAGTTTTATAACAGTTGCCAGCCTATAAATACCTTAAAATTTGTTTAGCATTACAGTACAATAGCAAGTGAATTAGTTGACAGCATGTTGATAAAATACAAAGCCTCCACTTGACGCACCAGCTCATAGCAAAAGGATACATAAACGAAAAGAAAAACTTTGGCGCTACTTTTGTTGAACTGTAAAAATATTGCCAAGTTACATGAGATAGAGAGTAACTCGAAACAAAGTGATTTTCTGAAGGTTATGCTTAGGGAAAAAAATTACCTGCCATGAAATTCCTGCCACCAAGCTTTAACCAACCCACTATCGAGTTTGGCACAGTTCTGAATGCAGATGAGTGTACACATGCAAAACCTCAGAACTCATATCAGAAGTAAGTTAATTGTTAACGGTGTAGAGATACACATCTGGACTACAATGAGGGACCCAAAAATATAGGCAACTTGACTGAACACAAGTACAGTGGCACTTGTTACAATTAAAAATTAATCCTAAAGAGGACACGTCAGACACTGTAAATTTCAACATGGCATGCCGATGGGCTGCAGACATTAGGCAAAAGGGAAAACAAGAAATTTAGGAGACAACAGAAAAGTGAAGAATGAGCTGTTTTGCGGCAGGTGGTTTGAGGGTCCCGTGACAAATGATTGTAAAAGGACGTACACGAGGAGGGGGAAGAGGTTGGCGAAATACTGTTGCCAGCAGCAGTTGAGGAAATAAAAGGAATGTTAAACACACAAGTGAGAAAAATCATAATTTTTTTTGTAAATCTGCAAATTGGTGCATATGTTCTAATTAGCATGCTGTCCCAAGACCTCATGTGTTGACTTCATTTATTAATATTTTATAGTAACATTTCAAACAAAATTAGGTATAAACATGTAAATAAATATACTACACCCGAAAAATGGTTTTCCATTTAGTGTGCCGAACAATATACTAAAAGTTCCAAGTCCTCCTGTGCTGGCCCGGCATGTTTGATTTTTCAGGTACATGCACACACCTGAATTTTATACATTTTAATGCAGTATTGTGCGTTGAAGAGTGGGGTGCTCAGAACATAATTAATCTACTGTAAGTTCACAATACATAATTCTACACCACATAACATGTTGCTAAATAAAATGCTACAAGAGCATGTGCAAAATAAAAATTGTATGTTATAATAGCCTAGTTAATTTGCATCCACCTCACACCAAAAATAATGAAGCCCTGATTTTTGGAAGAAATGTACCTTTACCCAGTACAGACTCTCTAAAAGACCCTGGGGTGCCAGTATCATACTTTTTTGGAGCAATAAAGGCCTAAGTAAACAAATCATCTATGCACCAGCTTTATTCTTAAACTAGCTGCCTGGCATCATCACTTCGCTCAGGTTTTATGGAGTTATTAAATTAAATACATATATATTTGTGACTACCCGTGAATACCTGTGACTACTTGTGACTACCCATGATACATGTGACTACTTGTGACTACCCATGATACCACTGACTACTTACAACCTACACATGACTACCAGTGACTACCTGCAACTACCCATGACTACTTGTGACTCTACCTGCGACTAAAGACTGTTCACGATAAAGTGAGCACTCAAGCTTAGAAAAAAGTCACTGCCCCTGCCTGCATATATTCTAACAGGCGCACTTACATGCACCCATTGAAGTTGGCAATGTTGGACGGAAAGTAGTTCCATATCTTAACTTTGAATAAAGTGTTAGGTAACCATTTATTTCTTTCGCTTTGTATTTTTAATGCATCGAAGTGTAAAAATTACAAGATTTGTAACTTATTTACTTTTGTAATAATTCCGCAGTTTAACCTGACCTATGCATGATTAAAGTGATTATGCCCATTGGCAATGATAATTTTACATGCGTTGGAGGAACACACACACCATGCATACAAGTAGATCATAAGCAGGGCTTTCAAAAGTGCTAATTTTACCATGAATAAACTATACCTGCGACTACTTGCAAATTTATAATATAAAGATCCACTGAGACACTGTGGCCCCACTTGAAATCTTTCTATCCATTGAGCCGCTGCAGCCCCACTTGGGATCACTCTAGCCACTGGGTCACTGCGGCCCTACTTGGCATTACTCTACCCACTGGGCCTCTATGGCCCCACTTAAGATTGTTCCAGCCACTCTGCCACTGCGGCCCCACTTAAGATCGTTCTAGCCATTCTGCCACTGCGGCCCCATTTGGGATCGCTCTAGCCACTCGGCCACACTTGAGATCTCTCTATCCACTGAGCCACTGCAGCCCAACATGGAATCGCTCTAGCTATTGAGCCTCTGTGGCCCCATTTGAAATGTCCGCCAAATATCCAAAATGTGATACAGAAATTTTAAATGTCCTATATATATTTTTAGATGTAGTCACTTACGTACCTAAAGTAATAGCCATTGGTGGTTTTGTAAGTAAGTGATAAAAACTGGTATCTACAACTAAATATCCAAAGGATATACATTACAGATTCACCATAGGACTTAGATGATATTTAGGTATTGTGGATATAAGTAGGATATTTGGTAGATATCCTGTGCTATGTGGGAAGTTGGAAGTGTGAAGCTTTTTTAGCTAAAACTTTATGGCCAATCCAAAAATACATCAAAATTGTCATTTTGCTTGATTCTTTTGATTGACTATATCTCAAGGATACACTATTTTAGCTAAAAGTCTAAAAATTTGGGGTTTTGCTCACAAATGGTAGTCGAAAGCACTACCACAGGAAAATAAATAAATTAACTGGAAAAACCCCTTTAAAAACCAACATTTTATTTATAAATGCACTAAGAAGAGAAAAATAATCATAGTAGTTACAGAATTTGTAGACTTTTTAAGATGTGGTTGAACAGCCGTAATAAACTTTACTACAAATTTATGTTAAGTACAGTGCATACAGTTCGGACAGACTCCTACCGTATATAAAAACAAGACAAGTTAAATAAAAGCTTGTAAATATGGTGAGAACATGCATTTGTATTGGTGACATTGCCATAATCAGCCTCTGCAATGGGAAAAAGAAAACTAAAATTAAATATTGTGAGAATTTACTTCAACTGTTTGGAATGACGCATGATGTCTTCTCTATCATAATAAACTACTGCTACTCATCAGTCAACTACACCCCTGACAGCTCGTCCAAGAGTCATGTCGCTGCCGCAGACATCTGCAAGACTGTATTACCTACCGGGCAGGGACAGGCATCCCATTGATAATTATTATTTTGCCCAATGAGCCACCGAGAATATGCCAGAGGTTCGTGGCAAGTACCTCAGTGCACCGCTAGATGCTGCCACAGACGAGAGACGTAGATCCTGGCGCTCTTCACTACGCCGCCCACTCGGAGGATCCAGATGCCAGGCTCACACCTGCTATGCCCCCTCCACAAATGCACTATGCCAGCAGAAGAAGGGATGGCTGGGAAGTATAAAAGGCCCGGCAACCAAACCTCCCAATCACCAGGTCTTCTCAGTACTCAATCGCTTCCTGAGCTCTCAACTACTCCAGTTACTGGTGCAGAGGCTCCAACCTCTACCAAGTTTCATCGCTCTCTTTGTACGGCCGAAGTTCCTCTCCAGCAGAATCCTAAGAAAGACCCAGCAGACGTCAAGAAGTTACACTTAGACATGTTCGGTCCCTTACGGACAGTCACCTGAGAGTAGAGCTCGCCTCGAGAAAACATGCATTAAGTAACTGCCTAATCCACCCAGCTTTGCACAGGGCACCTTCCCCTGTTTAATGATAGGGTGTTTAACCTTCCGTATACTCCGTGGGGAAATTAGGAGGTACCACCTCTGCAATCAGTGTTTATTTCACTTCGGTAAATAAACACAGTTGTTACCAGTCATCTCAGCTTTCACTCCAAGCTCCTTCCTGTGTCACATCAGGGCTGCAGGACTTGGCAGGGAACCGGGTTTTGATACTGCCGAATGCACACTGCACAACAGAACAAGTACATCCTTGGAAAGCCACCCATTCCTTGTACAGCATAGGACGAACAGTAGAGCCACGACATTAGGGTACCATCCTGTTGAAATTGGCTTGTCAGCTCTAAGTTGCCCCTTCCTCATCGCTCCCTCTGTGGTACCGAGAAGGGCTGCAGTCTGGTGAAGGGAAGTCTACTCCCACGGGACACCCGCACACTGTTAAACACTGACACGTCAACTACCCAACTCCTGCTGCTCTGAGCTATACCTCATGCCGTACACCCACAGGGGTGCGATTGAGAGACGGGCCAGAAAGACGAGGGCAATTGCAAAGCTTTCCCAGGAAGAACATATCATTCCTAGTGGATCCGGGATATTCAGTCCACGGGAATAAGCTGTACTTCAACGACGCCTCAGCATACCAGTTCCAGACATCGTTCCCGTCGGATTGTTCGAGCCACCCATTAGGGTCACGGAGAGATACCATCCGGTAGGGCAGGAGGCACTCTTTGGCATCAGACAGCCAGACGAACCCAAACCACAGCCAGAAGTTCCCGTACTAGAGCAGATCACACCCCAGCCACGCGAAACACCAGTCAGTGCTAATACACGGGTACCTGCCAACCCCACGCCACCTTGCCGAACTGCTGTGCCTCGTAGGGGGTCAAGGTTGTAGGGGGGCCTAACCGTGCCCAGCCGTCAACCCACGAGGCCTGTACAATACACCAGGCGGGCACCCGCGCCCCGGACCGAATAAAGTAGATTAGACATGACTCGCATAGCGTCGCCCAAGTTACCTAGGGGCAGGGGCAGTCTGACAGCCGGAACTGTCACGCGCTAGGACAGACAGCTGACAGATAAAAAAATCATTCAGCATTTCAAATTAATGTCACATAGTAATGTTTCTTTTCACATATAGCTGAAAAATGCATAATGGGTACGTGGACGTAGAATTTAGCAGGGCTTAAGAATGTGAACATACTGTGAGAACAGTATAAGAAAGCGCACGCAATACATTTCAATTTTCATATGCAAGTTACATTTGAAAAGATTGCAATTGCTTTTCTTACAGTAGTATTCTAACATGAAGTGTCAACAGGATAGAAATTACATGTGAGTGGATACAGCACGTGTATGGGCATGTAGTAAGAATAACTATTAATAGCATAGAGATTATATGCACCATGGTGCCACAAGACAAGGAATAAGACTTTCACACAGTAAAAGACAAGAAACAACTTGACAGCACTGCAAATTAACACTTGGACGAAATTAACACTAGTAAAGAAACTAATTGCAATAAATTACAAGGACAAGGACTCTCTTCATTATACCATGCTTTGATTTATTACTACTCTTTTCATTAATTATCAACATTCATAGAAAAACACGTGGATAAATAAGATAAAATCATTTTATCTTGGGACTGATCCAAATTAAACATGTTATAGCTTAAGGTGGAGCTTGGTAGAATTACTGAAATTTTATTTCCATAGGTTTTCGCAGTACTCAATTACTACCACACTACACAGCATGCCAATTATGTGAGCAGCTAAATAACTCTGCCACTGTAATAATGAAGAAATTATTGTTCTTTAACACAAATGATTTGCTCCTGGCTAATTCAGTAGGTGAAGTCACAAACTCTTTTAATCTTGTAGCTACTGGTTATGATGATTCACTTGAAAAAATGACATTTATCCTTTGCATATATTTCAGAAATCCTTTTTCAAACAGTTCAACACAAAATCAAATTTGAATGGCAGAATATTTAAGGATCCAGAAGCTAATGCCGAAGAGTTTGTCTTACATTTTAATCAGTTGGCGTCTACGCTGTCTGGCGAAGCACTCAAATAACTAGCTAGATTTACTTGGGCTTCTTCTTAATTTCATTCAAAACTTTAACCAACTAACAAACTCTCCTCAGGTAGCTTACTGACTAAACTTAGGTTGACAGGCATATTAAAATTCTTGTCAGCTTGCACCCTATAATTACTGTGGTTCGTATCTCATGGTGTCTGGAAGGAGAGTCATTAATAAAAATAGGGATTACGCCCACGCATCATGAGGGCGGAAAACGTGTCCTATTGTTAATTCATAATATATTCCATGCAACTAGCAATGCATGATATCTTCCTTATCACCAAGGAGAAACGGTGTAGCTGCAAATAAAACTCCTACCCAGTACCTGCTAACCTAGGTGAGTGTTGACAGCTAGAAGAATATCTTTAAACTGCATGTAAACAAACTGCGTTTGGGAATACATATAAAATAATCAAGAAATTAGTTATATTAAAGTTATCATTTGTCAATATTTATCATATCAGTATAAACATTTTAAGCTGTAGATAAACTATACTAGAATCAAAACAAACAAGATAATCATTATTAACACTTCCCTCAAAATAAAAACATTGTACAAGTCAACAATCAACAACCTTGTATATATCTGTAGGGACCATTCCCTCAAACATTCAAAAACTACAAATCTATAAAATATATAATGATTGCTCTGTATACTCTCACATCTAAACTACAAAAATTAAAATTTATATACATTCAAAACTTCCCAAAAAATCAAACACTTTTACTATCTTCAACTACCTGCTAAATAAAACATACCTTTAGAATGAACTTCTCAACACTCTGAACCACATGTTTGTAGAATTTGATAGCCTTTATGGCCCCTCTCGTAATGGCAGTCATCTTTGCTTTTGAAATCGGTGGCTTGACTTCATACAGAGAGGATAACTGCAACACAAAAAAATGTCACAATCACTACAAACACCTACGCCCATATACCCACACCACTATAGCACCAAAGCTGAGTTAAAGTTAAGCCAGCATGTGAAGCCTGAAAATAACTCTCATTGCCTACAACACATTACACACATTTATAAAAAAACATCCCATTTCTCAGTCACAATGAAATGTCACAAAATACCATTTCACTTACATAACTAAATACAAAAGATTTAAATTACATCAGTATGCACATTGAAAATTGAAATATTGTTCGACTCCAGCAATTCTCTTGAATAGGGCAGCACCACAACGCAGAATGTACAATATTGCCAAAAACCATAACGTCAAAAAGCAAACTGACCACAATGCAAAAAGGGATACAAAGACTATGTAACGCAAACAAGAAAGGGAGGAAAATACTATTGAGACGAGGTGTCTTGTCTTCTGGGTCTGGAGTGGAAGAGGAGAGCCTCCGGGCTAAGGTTGAAACATCAGTAAATGGCACCCAGAAAAACCCAGGTCGTTCTTTTGAAATGGCAGTTGCACCCCAAATCGCAGTCCTCCAGAATTTTCCGCAGGCGTACCTAACATTATAACACCACCAAGGTATTGACCCTGAATGCCACGGAATTATGGCTAACATAGCCTCCGGGATAGGAGGTAATTTTGAATTAAGAAAAGGCTGACAAGTTGACCCCAAGTCAGGAAAATTCAGTATCTTTGTACCTCAGGTGTTAACAGGGCAAATGTTCCATTATTACCACAGCACCTATTTTGGTGCTCACTTGGATCAGGAGAAGACCATTACTCGGGCGAAGGAGATGTTTTTTCTGGCCAGAGCTGCCAAAGGATGTTGAACAGCTTGTCCGTGAGTGTAATGAGTTCCAACGTGCTAAGCCACGGAATGCTAATGTTATAAGCCCATATAGTGCCCCCGTTGCCAAATTCCCTTGGGAACGGTTGTATTTGAATATCTTTGGACCCTTCCCATTCCAAATCAGGGTTTACTTTGATACTTGTGGCGGTTGATAGTTTCAGTACATTTGTCTTTTCTTCCCTCTTAGGAGCATGAAGCCTTCAGAAATTTGCAAGGTATTGAGCCAGAGGTTATTTTCTGTATTTGGCTCACAAGTACACATAGTAACGGATAACGCTACGTATTTCATGTCATCAGAGTTTAAGATATTAGCCTTTTTCTGAGGAATCAAACTGGTCCAAACCACTACCTACTATCCCAAAGCTAATGTGGTTGAAAGGTACAATAGAAACCTCAAGGATACTTCGCGGGCCTTTCAAACTGGTTCTCACAAAGAGTGAGATGTGGGTTTGATTCAGTTGGCTTTGGCCTTTAATAATGCCATTAGTTCAGTCACCAGAATGGTGACTTCTGAATTGCTTTTTGGATGCAGTCTACTTCAACCCCTCATCAATGTATGTGGGTTGCATGATTTGTGCTGGGAGGCAGCAAATCAAAAGGATTTGGATGACATTTGGGCAGAAACCACCCAAAAGCTCATACCATTCTAGGTTGTCATCCAGGAAGGAATATCAGAGTGGCGTGGTTAACATCAAACAGGGAGATAGTGTTCTTAGAGACACATTATCTAAGCAATAAGGTGGCACAGTTCAATGTGAAGCTGGCGCCTAAATTTGCTGGTCCATTCATAGTTCAAAAGTTTCTTGACTCCGGTTACAGTTCTCTTGGAAGATGTAGAAAACCTGGGATGCCTCAATACGGCACATCTTTCACAGATTAAGTTAAGTACTGATAATTGAAGTGTTTTTTTTAGTGAAATGCTAGTGCAACCACTGGGATGTGCACTTGTGTAAGAGTAATTTTGTAAGGGTATTGTTCTGTACCTTAAGATTTTGAATATGTAATAATGTCACTAATTTGTTATTGTTATAGGGTGGTTGTATCCTCATCATGTTTTCAGGTCCGGTCCCCGTGGAGTAATCATCTCTCACTCATGCCCATTTCATAGTGTTTTCATCCTCATTTAGAATTAAGGTTGACGCATGTGGCTATGGGAGTGACTATCCTAGAAGGTAGTACGAAAACGTTGATTGCCCTGCCAGGTCCAGCTTAGCCTACCAATACAAATACTATACCTTCAAATAACATTAGGGGTTTTGGTACAGCAGTCGGTCGCTTAGGGGCAGGTTTACCATGGACTGGAGGGGAATCAAACCCCAGAGTGAGTGAGATAGAGGTGGCCTCCCACCCAGGGAGCACAATCCTTCTCACAATTAGGGTCACCAATATACGCAGGATACCAGCAATCTAAAGGGATGTAATGGTAAGGGGTTTAGTCTAGAGTGATGATGGGGGTGCGCGGGCTAGCAGGCAAGACTCTAGTTGGCCAAGTGGGTTGACGGGCTGGAATAAAATCTACTGAGGGACATGCCACACTGGGACAGGAGTCGGGTTGTGCAGGGAGTCGAACACCGATTATCTTTCCCATGGCCAACTTAATGTCACAATATTTCGGAAGTACTGTGCCCGAGGGATGTGTCACTCGGATACGCCATCCTGATTGTAATTTAACATTACTAAAGGTTTTCTGGGGCTGGCTAGCACAGTTGTCAGGGGGAGTAGTCTCACTCTCCTGTCTTACTAATTTCTCCTGAACCGTGTAGTGTGTTGTCAGATACCCAGGCCAATTGCCACCAAGTAAGTGGTCTAGTGGAGATGAAATATCCAACAGGATAATAGGCAAAATAGGTCGTGGTGTTTGATCTGGACATCTAACCGGTGGTTCGTCCTCATACGTTGATTCGGCATTAGCTCGAACAAGAGCACAACGTTCCGTAGATCTTTGCTTACTGGGAGCACCACCTTTCTTATTGTACACCTAATTAGCAGGAATCACACAATATCAAAATATATATAGGGAGCAAGGGTCCGTTATCTACACGTAATGGTACACAAGTATTCAACGTTATGTGGTTATTTATTGCGGGGTTTGGTCTCTGGGAAGTAAACCCAATGCTAATCACTAATACAGAATGCACAATTAAATTGTTTTACATGCAATTGGAATAATAACATATGATACGAGAATCACGTAAACAATGGGGGTCAGGCGAAGGTGAGTCTCAGGCAAGTAAACTATAGCTACGCAATTTTGCAGTGGCTAAAATGAATTAAATCTATAGCAATGCAATTTACAGCAGCTAGATTAATGAAAACTATAGCAACGCAATTTACAGTGGCTACATTAATTAAGGGGGAAGCTAATCAGATAGGTCATGGAACGTGACGGCTCGCTACCGCAGAGTAAAGGGAAGTTGACTGAGGTAGGGATTACTGGGTTAAGGTGGGTATACCTGTAGCTGTTGAAGTTCTCACGTGCAGGTCTTCGTCGATGTGCAGGTTCAGAGAGAGAGAGATTCTTGACGCAGGTTAAGGTGAAGGTCAAGAAAGGAGTGTTGGTGGTAGGAAATAGAGGAGCCCTGGGTCGAGCCCGAAGGAGAGCTGTGTGTAGGAGAATGGGTATTGAGCAGCAGAGCACTTTTGGACTGGAGGAAAGTAAGTCCTTGAGGACTGCAGAGGATGAGCCCTTGCGGACTGAGAAGCTTTTTCAGCAGACTGGAGTCTTCACAGACTTGAGGGTTGGACTCGCGTCCTCTTTGGACGCCGAGCCCGGCGCCACTCACTGGTGCTGTATTTATAATAAATTTTCTCTGTTCAACAGTTCTTCGGGGTGTCAGGGGGTGGGGGAGGGGTAGCATAGCCTTCCACCACAAGCGTAATTATCGAGGGTGCAGATGTGCTGCGAGTTTCTTATCGACCCACGTGGAGGCGACAACAAATTAAAACCCCTGTCTCTGAGGTCACAGGGGTGATGCCATCTCTCGTGAATGCAGGAACTTCTTCCAGGAGCCAGACACGAGTAGTAGAATTCTCAATAAATATAATTCCAATTGCAGAGGTGCCTTTTGCATGCATAATTCTGGATGGGCAATGGGGATTGCTATTACGCACATAATATACAATGATGTATTCAGCCACCCAGGCTCATGGGCTTCCTGGCGCGATACATTTAATTCGGATTGCCACTTACATATTCCGCCCCATAGCATACGTGGCTCGTAGATGGGGTGGAGTCATCCGTAGAGTGCGCAGTCATGCTGTGCAGCATTCTGGCATGCGTCAAGGTGTTCATGCTCATTATTGTTTTGTTGCCATTTTCATATAGTTCTAAGATGTATTGTAATCTTAGAAAAATGCTTTCCTTTAATAATACTAATAATATTAGGGCAATCGGTCTGAGGCTCCGCAGGTTGCCATCATTAACATATGAGTACCTGATGTTGAGGAGGATGCAAATCACAATTATTGGATTTTGTAATGCTTGCACAAACTTTTGTTTGTTTTGGTGAAAACAATATCGCTGGAGTTGGTAAGTTGCTGCAGAGGCTTCCCCACCCAGGTCTAACGAAGGGACTACTTGGTACCAACTTGGACCTGTTTGGTGTAGGAACTACCGGAAAGGATGGAGCTCCGGATGGATCTTCTGGTGTAGGAACTACCGGAAAGGATGGAGCTCCGGATGGATCTTCGCTGGAGCTGACCACTTCAGGGAGGAGACATCACTGGGCTCATCTTGTCTACTGCATGGATCTTCTGTCTTCTATCTTCAAGAGAACTTCCAGATAGTACCAAGTTTCTGTATCTTTGGCAAGTTATGACTTCTTCTTCTGCAAGTATCATCTCTATTGATAATCTTATTTTTTCTTCTGGTATTTTGGAACCTATGCAGTTGGTACGTTATTTGGTCTTCTATTAAGTCTCCTTTAGGAGGGGGTGATTGAGACGGGCTGTCTCAAATTTTTTTTTAACAAACAAACAACCCCCACCCCCCTCTTTCCCGACACAATCAAAATTATTTTTGCTCAAAATTGTGACGAATTTATGCTCTCTTGTTGAAACATGTACTGATTTTACCGTTACTTTGCTCTGCTATTGTTACGAGTAAAACGGAACCTGTTACCCGCATGAATCAAAATTATTAGCGTGCAATTATTTTTGTACTTGCATACAATGTTGTCCCAACACATGTTTTCTAGTAGAAATTCCTACTATACACTTTGGGAAGTATGTTCATAGAATTTTGAAGTAATAAGGTAATCCACATTCAGAAAATACGGCTGCCCGATTTGGACAGAGTTCACGCGGGCTAAGAAGAAATTTCTTTTTCTAAAAATCTCTAACTATGCTATTGTCTCCGCTGATTCCTCACTTACGTGCATTTTTGCATAAACTGAAAGAATGCCGCGTGGTGCTAGTGACGGACGAAGAATCTACGATTGGCTGGAGAGTTCGTTAACCGGAGTGACGCAGGTTCCTCGCACGACAAGTTCCCAAGGCCAGACTGAATGTCGTGTCTCTGCTACCGCACAAGACGAGCTCGCGCATGCACGTTGCCCAGGCGCTCTCAGCTGTCTGAGCGAGGCTCCGGCTGTGTTCAGCAGGGGAGGCCGATGTCCAGGCGCAATGCTATTTGCCGCGGTACCACGATTCAAGGAGTGGTGGTGAGAAGGACTTGCTGTTCATTGGAAACTGCCCCTGAATTCTCCACCCCCCCCCCCCCCCCATGAAATTTGTGTGTGCTGTTGTAGCTGATTGGATGTGCATGAAAGAGACTATTTGTTATTGGTTGAGCACAGTGTATTAAAGTTTGGTGACACTTTGGTATAGATATGACCCCTGAAGAGCCACTCGAGAGAGTTGGCTAATTCGCTGTGTCCAGACAGCAGCTTCATGAGATAAGTGTTTTGGGAACTTTTCCTATGAATAACTATCATGGTAAACATTTTTAAAGTAAAGCTTTACTTATAAATTTAGTATTCGAAGTAAAGGTCACAATGCCAAAATACCATACTGCAGAAATTTCCTGCAGCTAAAGAATCACAAGAACAAACTTACAAGGCTGTCACAAATTACATTAACTAAAACGTGATCTGCACAACACCGACTCCTCAACATGTTACATACCTTCTAGGCATAAATGCTCCACTTCGAAATGTAAACAAGTAGATATAAAGGATGGATACTAACCCATTTTTAAGGGGGGGGGGGGGGGGGGGAAACAATCACTCATTAAAATCAATCCATTATCCATCAAAATCAGTTTTTACTAAAAATTTCAATTTTTTTTACAATCTTTTCATTAAAAATTGACCAAATTTAGCCTAGCAAACCATGTGCTACTTATATCCAAATTGGCACAAAAAAACTGCTTCACCCCAAAATTATGAAAACTTTCAGTAATTCTTAAAAAGGTTTTTCGAAACTGTAGAATATATTTATATCGTGTCGCTAAATTGCTTTACATATAATAAGATCATTTGCAACGTATATTTAATGTATAAATTGCCATTTATGGGGTATATTTATAGCACGGCGCTGAAGTTATACAGGTAAACAACATAGGTATGGAGCAGTGTCAGGACATTATGTAATTCTGGTGAATTATTCAAGGCTTACCAGGTATATATTGACGAGAGGATAAAACTTAATACTAGTACAATAAATTTACATATTGTAGATGATACAGAGCCCCGTTCAGAGATGAATTACTTGAGGTTTGATTTATGTAGTGTCGTGTCTGAGGTTTCAGATTTACGAGTGCTTAAAAGCGTGTTTTATTGTAATTAAAGTTGTTTGAAGTGGTGAATCAAATAATTGTATGAAATTACGCTTATTTCTATGTTATTACGGCAAGAGAAAAGTTAAATTGTAATATATGTGTAGTGATTCATGTGTATGTGTAGTGTGGTCAAATGGATAGTCGCTATGGTATGCATATTTATATACGCCATATGAATGACAAATATTAATTACATAAATTTTTTTTAATCTTGGAAAGTCGTATAATTCCACTCCACTAACTACACAGAACACGAATTTACTAGGTACATCAACATTTGACCAATATAAATCCCAAAAATGATAGTGGGGACAGTTATGAAGATCAGGAAATTATGGGGGTGAAACATATCTACCTACATAATGTAATATTTATTCACGAAAATATGTTTATTTAAAAATTACTGTGCAAGTGTAGCCAAACATTACGCACTGAGCCAGAGTCGCAGTGCCAGCAGGGAGTAAATCCCCCAAAACCGTGATTCAAGGTGCGCCGGAAATTATTTTTAGGCGGTAATGCAAAGCATCACACATCAGCGAAGCATGGAGTTTCCACATAAATAATTGTCATGTGTAACCTATTTGCAATGAGAAATAGTGTGTACATGTTTTGCAGTAACATATTTTTCTACCATCTGTAATATTGTCCCATGAAAACATGTTTAATACCAAAAAAAAGTTGAACTGGACATTATATACATAGACAATATTACCAATACTACTTATAAATACTATAGTGGGAAGGGCTATGAACTGAGGGAAATTGAGGGGTAGAAGATTATAATGAAAATGTAACAACTCTGTATTTTTTTCCCCACAATTTCCCTCATTGTCATAGCCGTCACACTATCATATTTGTTTTATTGTTTGATTTTTATTGATTTGTTTTATTTTACATGGATAACTATTATATTATTACCATATTTTTCACCCATGATAAAATAAAATATCTGTGTGGTAATTTCAGTGTCTGTGGAGTTTCGAAAAATAGAACGGACGTTAACGTGTCGTGCTTAATCATCTACAATGTAAGAATGCTGACTCAATGGGTAACGTAAAACATTGGGGATAATAGTATAGACAGTGTTTATCTCCCATCCTACACAGCATGTATGCACAAATACATACATACATACATTATATATATATATATATATATATATATATATATACATTATATATATATATATATACATACACACACACACACACACACACACACTCGCAATTAGGCTACCGCCCTGTGGCGATCTCTCTCACATCTCCTTCACCCAGCCAACTCCTTTTCCACTCCTTTCTTGAATTTACCAACCCCTCTCACAGATACCAATTTATCCCTCAACACATTCCACTCCCTGAAAGACCTCACAAGCATAGACTGCCTACCTCACTCCGTTCTCCTCCACACCCTCTGAAGCTTCTCACTGTGGTTTCCTCTACCTCTAAGACCCCCCTTACTTATATTGCAGTGTAGCCCTCCCCATCCTCCCTCTTCATTAACCACCTCGTACATCCTGACTAGCCGTTCAACTTTCCTCCTGTCCTTCAATGAGCTCCACCTCATTTCTTTCTCCATCACTGATGGCCTATAGTTCCCTTCTTCCTCACCACCTTACCCCTGCCTTCTCCACCTACCCTTCACCCATTTGGCTGCCTTTCTCTGCACCTTTTCCAGTTCTCGCACATAAACCTCCACATACGGGTCCCATACTGCTGCAGCATATTCTAACATTGGCCGTAACATTGTGCCATACGCCTTCTCCTTCACCTCACAGCTGACTCCATTCAGCACCCTTCCCAGCATACCCAGAGCCCTTTTTCCCTTTGCAACCACCCTCTCTACCTGTTTTTTCCACCTGAGGTCTCCCTGCAGTACTATCCATAGATACTTATATTCTGCTGCTTCTTCTATCTCTTGTCCCTCCCATCTGCACATATCCCTGATCATCATCTCCTTCCTTGTGAACCTCACTAACTTAAGTTTTTCTTACATTTATCTTCATTTTATTTTTCCTGGTTCACAACCATATCTTATCAATGTCCGCCTGCAAATTTCCTCCACCCCCGCCCCCCTTTTCAAACACTTCAGCATATACAAAACAATCGTCTGCATACAATTTGATTTTTCCCCCAGTCCCCAAACTCATGTCATTTACCATTATGGTAAATAACAAAGGACCCAGCACGTTTCCCTGTGGTACCCCTGACGTAACCTCCTCTTCCTATGATGTTGTCTCCCCCACTTTCACCCTATGCCTTCGCCCCCTGAGAAAGTCTCCTATCCATTCCACTACCCTCCTGTCTGGTATCAGCGCCTCCACTTTCCTCATCTATGTCCCATGGTGTAACTTATCAAATGCCTTCTCAAAATCTATGAAGCAGGCATCCACCTGCTTCCCCTCATCAACTACCTGCACCAGATCCTCTAATAACCCAGCCAGCTGAGTCTCACATGAATATCCCCTCCTAAAACCATGCTGGGACTCCTCCAACCAATTCCTATTGTTCATTACCCTCACCACATACTGCACCACCAGCCTCTCCTTTAATTTTCCTGTACTTGATGTGAGACTCACCGGTCTGTGGATACCAGGCCTCCCCCTATCCTCTCCCTGCTTGTGTATAGGTACCTCCATAGCATCCTTCCAATCTTGTAGTAACTTACCCTCTCCTGAGGACTTTTTAAACAGCACTTCAAAATATTTTGCCAACTCCCTGCCACCAAACTTTGGTGCTGTGTTTCCTATCCCATCTGGACCCCCTGGCTCACTGCTCTCCAAACCCCTAATTACCTTTTCTATCACCAACACCCTCATTTTAAACTCACTCAACACCCCCGAACCCCGTTTACCACCCCTATTCCAACACTCCTTTGCCTCAAAAACTGACAAGTACTGTCCTTGCAGCATCTCCAATTTTTCTTGGTCATTTGTCGCATGCCTACCATTCCTTCCTCTCCTCCCCTTAGCATCCTAACATACCTAAACAATTTCCCCCATTCCTTGTCTTTCCCTTCTTCCACCATGTTCCGCCAGAAATACATTCTTTGCCTGGTTGATCTTTCTTTCAAGCCCCCTTCCCCTTTGTTTCATCATTTCTTTAGATCTTATCGTCACTACATTTCTCAACTTGGCATGTAATTTTCTGCACTTCTTCATATGATTATGTTGTAGTGAAGTGTACTGTGTATTATTGCCTGTGAGAGTATTAATTGAAGGGCTTACAAAGATTTGGCGCCAGTCATATATAATGCAGCAAGCCTAACCAAATTAAACATAACTTCACAATTAATTAATCACACGCACAGATGACGCTACGCGAGCATACTTATGGTTTCGGGCTAATTTTATTGGGTGTGGTATATGTATATGACAGGGTTTTGCATTTTGTGGTATGTCAGCGGTTTTTAGATATTACTGGGTATGCCACTATTTGATATGTAGCACAGGTACCTAACCGAATTAATCCTTACTTCACGATGTATAACTCACATGTGTTCTATGAACTGCCGCACTAACAAACATTACATTACAATATTTGTATGTGTGGAAATGTAAGGTGTATCGGCATTTTCACACAGTGGTCTACAAAAAATGTGGTTACTAAATTGAATTTACAATTTCGTATTACCAATAACTGAAGTACGATGACTGCTAACGCTGGGATTAACTAATAACCTCCTATGAAACTGCCTACCTCAATCATAATAGAATAAATAACTGCGCACTAAAATATAAAACTCAAACACTAACCTCTCCATTAAAAGCCTTCACCGCTTCCATCGTTGCCGAATTAAAATCTGTTATATTCATTTGGAATAGTTAACAATTACAATCACAATAATAAAACACTTCGTTAAACCAACGAAACACCAGTATAATCCAAAACAAACACCGACATTAGTATTATCTTGCAACTAAAGATGGCGGCGAAAACTTGATTAAACAAGGAACCGGAAATTTTATTTCTACCGACAAACACAACAATCCAAAATTTCTGAGAAAGGCACTGTCTAAAACTCCAAACTCCCCGTTTTTGAAGTCCCCCATGCGAAACAACACTCGATAAAAATTATAGTGTTGTAATTTATTTTTTTAATTGTTTAAATGAACATTTTCCTTTAACACTAAGGTACGTTTTAGGAAATGGTACACAGTCAATTAACATTACACGGCAGTATATAATAAATCATTAAACAATACTTAAGACATTTCACATTTTTACAAAACATGTGTCCCTTTGTGACTGGTTTTTTATTTCTTTATAGATCGGAATGAAAGGAACGAAGCACAGATGTGCAGAAGATATTGGCCAATGAAAATTAAATTTAAAAAATTCAAGACTATTTGTATTTTATTTTAAATTCGTTTTAGAATTCAATAATATTATAATACTCATAGGTTTTGATATTGTTTTGTAAATAATGTGTTCATGTACAACAGTGAGAAGCTTCAGAGGGTGTGGAGGAGAACGGAGTAGAGTAGGCAGTCCATACTTGTAAGGTCTGTGAGGCAGTAGAATGTGTAGAGAGGTGTGGGTGTGTGCGTTTATGCGTACGTGCGTGTGTGTGTGTATACACACATTTAAGGTAAAGTATTGCATTAGGTATACCTGAAACACTTTGGTAGAAAATATTTAATTATATTTTCCACATATTTCACTTTCAGAGCCAATATTAATTATTTTAAAAAAACCTACACAAATGTAATTAAGTAAAAAACATCTATGTTAGGCCTACTTAACTCGATAATTTAAAAAAAAAGTAGCAGGTTAAAAAAAAGTTTAAAACAAAATTATAAGAACCTATTTTATCAATTACACTTTCAAATATATAAATTGGGATCAAGTAATACCAATGAATTTTATAAAATCCTTTTAGGTATAAAATCTTAGTACACTCTCTTCCAGTTATGAAGGCAAAATTTTGACATTTCTTTTCCAAGAAAGAAGCCACTGTGTCTACATGGGCCCTTTGTAGTGACTTCCTAGTAAGAGAGGGTCGCCACAGTCTTGCTTGAATCCACAACTATACGAAGTGTCAAACTTCTGCCACGTAAGCTGAAACTGACTGTAAAGTGGCAACTTTCTTCGAACAAAAACGTCAATATCTTGAAATCAGAGCCAGAACAGAGAGTACATCAATAAACTGCACAGGTTTTTAGTGTAACTTATTTCAAATAGAACTTTCACAAATCGCAGGTCCCACTCTTCCTCTCAGCAATCACCTAGAAAAATAATTTTATATAGCCTTTTGCACAACACCCTATTTCTCGATTTTGTGAGAATTGTCCCTGCTTTTGAGAAGATGAAGTCGGCAGGAACTAATATTACCGGTATTGACAGATACTGTAGGGCTACTTTGTACAGACTTGGGAATATATTTTTCAAGTCCTCCCACTGCTGGATAGGGTCAGCTTGTAAGTGTGCTAGTGGATTGACTAAATATAAAGATAACTCATCTTTCGTACTTTCTGCTGCTTTTTTACGAGTGCCATGACCATAAACCAAGCTTTTATGATCACTCCAAAAGTCAAAAGTTGTGGTATCACTGTTATCGCTCTCTCTTTCACTGCTTCAAGTTTCACTCCTTATACTTCTGTGTAGTATGTGAATTGCCTTTGCACATGCTTTTGGGTCTTTGAAATGAATGTTTTTTAAATCTTGGATCGATAATGTATCCCAGTGCAACCAAGTGATCCCAGTGCAACCAAGTGACATACATCAATATGGCCAAACCTTTATTCAATCTACTTCTGTATTTCATTTTTCATTAACTTGACAAATTCATTTTCACTTGTATCTTGAACTACCTCAACTTTAGCTTTCAAACAATTAATGAGTAGTATAATTTTACTTATTGAGACATACTTTTCTCCAAATAACTCTTTTGTGACATATTCAAATGACTTCAGTAAGCACATTAGATTTCTGATGTATTCCAGTTCTTTTGCTGTGTGAGTGCAAGACGCTTTTGTGTTCTGGACGATGATTTGATTAATCTTAGAAGAAAGTTTAATGTAGTGCTCCAGCATATAATACGCAGTATTCCACATTGTCTTGACCTCAAGAATTAATTTCAGTGGAGGGTCAGCTCCATTTGACTCCTGTGCGCACTGCACAGCTAAGCAAATTACTCTGGAGTATGCTGCCCCTAAAATATTTTATTATATCTCTAGTTCATTGATGCCAGAGACAACTATGTTAAATTTTAAGATATTTTCAACCACAAGATTTAGAGCTTGGGCGAAGCAAGACTAATGTTTAACTATCCCAACATAAAGTTCACAGCAGCCACCATATTTGCTTCACTGTATATCACAACACAAGTGACTTTACTTTTCCCAATCCAAATTCTTGACACAGCTGTTCAAGGTTTTTTGCAATTGAATCTGAAGGGTCGTTATCATTTAGTTCATTGAGAAATTAGTGCCAATGAAAAGGTTACAGACAGGGAGAGATCCGCCATATTATCGACAGGAGATTTTGAAAATGAAGAATAAATGCAGATGATTGGATGCCAAGTGAAAAATTAAAAGATGATAAGATCTAAATAAATGACGAAACAAATGGGTAGGGAGCTTGAAAGGAAGATCAACCAGGCAAAGAATGTATTTCTGGGGAACATGGCGAAAGAAGGAAAAGGCAAGGAATGGGGAAAATTGTTCAGGTATGTTAGGATGTTAAGGGGTGGAGAGGAAGGGATCCCTTAACTAACAGGAAGGGATGGAAGATATGAGACAAATGACCAAGAAAAATGGGCAATGATGCAAGGACAGTACTTGTCAGTGTTTGAGGCAAAGGAGGGTTGGAATAGGGGGGCAAACATGATTCGGGGGGTGTTTAGAGTGTTTAAGATGAGGGGGTGGGAAATAGAAAAGGTAATTAGGGGTTTGAAGAGCAATAAGGCAGGGGGACCAGATGGGATAGGAAACACACCACTAAAGTTTGGTGGCAAGGATTTGGTAAAACATTTAGAAGTGCTGTTTAAAAAGTCCTTAGGAAATGGTAAGTTACCACAAGATTGGAAGGATGCTATGGAGGTACCTATACACAAGCAGGGAGAGGATAGGGGGAGGCCTGGCATCCACAGACCGGTGAGTCTCACATCAAGTACAGGAAATTAATGGAGAGGCTGGTGGTGCAGTATGTGGTGAGGGTTATGAACAATAGGAATTAGTTGGAGGAGTCCCAGCATGGTTTTAGGAGGGGATACTCATGTGAGACTCAGCTGGCTGAGTTATTAGAGGATATGGTGCAGGTAGTTGATGAGGGGAAACAGGTGGATGCCTGCTTCATAGATTTTGAGAAGGCATTTGATAAGTTACACCATGGGACATAGATGAGGAAAGTGGAGGCGCTGATACCAGACAGGAGGGTAGTGGAATGGATAGGAGACTTTCTCAGGGGGTGAAGGCATAGGGTGAAAGTGGGGGAGACAACATCGTAGGAAGAGGAGGTTACGTCAGGGGTACCACAGGGAAACGTGCTGGGTCCTTTGTTATTTACCATAATGGTAAATGACATGAGTTTGGGGAATAGGGGGAATATCAAATTGTATGCAGACGATTGTTTTGTATATGCTGAAGTGTTTTGAAAAGGGGGGCGGGGGTGGAGGAAATTTGCAGGCGGACATTGATAAGATATGGTTGTGAACCAGGAAAAATAAAATGAAGATAAATGTAAGAAAAACTTAAGTTAGTGAGGTTCACAAGGAAGGAGATGATGATCAGGGATATGTGCAGATGGGAGGGACAAGAGATAGAAGAAGCAGTAGAATATAAGTATCTATGGATAGTACTGCAGGGAGACCTCAGGTGGAAAAAACAGGTAGAGAGGGTGGTTGCAAAGGGAAGAAGGGCTCTGGGTATGGTGGGAAGGGTGCTAAATGGAGTCAGCTGTGAGGTGAAGAAGGCATTTGGCACAATGGTACGGCCAATGTGTGAATATGCTGCAGCAGTATGGGACCCGTATGTGGAGGTTTAGGTGCGAGAACTGGAAAAGGTGTAGAGAAAGGCAGCCAAATGGGTGAAGGGTAGGTGGAGAAGGCAGGGGTAAGATGGTGAGGAAGAAGGGAACTATAGGCCATCAGTGATGGAGAAAGAAATGAGGTGGAGCTCATTGAAGGACAGGAGGAAAGTTGAACGGCTAGTCAGGATGTACGAGGTGGTTAATGAAGAGGGAGGATGGGGAGGGCTACACTGCAATATAAGTAAGGGGGGTCTTAGAGGAACAGGAAACAACAGTGGGTGTGGAGGAGAACGGAGCAGGGGAGGCAGTCCATGCTTGTGAGGTCTGTGAGGGAATGGAATGTGTTGAGGGAGGACTTGGTATCTGTGAGAGGGGTTGGTAAATTCAGGAAGGGAGTGGAAAAGGAGTTGGTTGGTTGAAGGAGAGGTGTGAGAGTTCGCCACCGGGCGTTAGTATAATTGCGAGTGTATGTATGTATGTATAATGTTCATTTGCCTGAATTCTTAATTCACAATTCTATTGTGTATTGGTGCTTTCGGCAGAGGAAAGGAAAGGAAAAGTCAAATGCTAGAGTTGTACAGCTGTTGATGCAAAAGTTTTTCGTTTTTGTTAAGAATGTTCTTGTCGCTTGAGAGCAGTATATATGTAATTCACAACAGGTTATAAGTTTTTGTTCCTATAGGCTATTTACAGAAAAGTGAGCCCTTTTGAAAGTCATTTCATTTGGAATAATAGTCAATAATCATATTTTATATTAGATTTAGATGTAAACTTCCGAGTGCGGTGGAATACCACCATTCTTGGTATTGCAACACAACACTGTGTTTACTACTTGCATGGCAAAATTTATTTTAAAAGGATTTTAAAGGATAAGATATGGCTGAAAGAAAAAAAAAACTAGGTCTTCAAAAGTGCTCACTTTACCGTGAACGGCCAATAATATCATGTGATGCCTAATTTTTTTCTAGAATTTAAGTTTTTCACTTGTGTAATGTGCTGTAATGAAATTAACTTCAGTTTCAATATGCGCCTGTAAAAGTGAAGTTGAAGAGAAATGTCGTCCTGTGAGTGTATAGATGTATCAACAGGAATGCAAGAAAGGGAGCAAAGCAAGTGTCCATTGATCGTGTCACTTCATTTAAGTTGTTTTCTATAAAACATCATTGTGCTGTGTACGACTGCGAACAAGTGCTGTCCCAACAATATTTCCTGCACATTCACCACACTTTCAGTAGGTAGTTAGTGGCTCTCTTGTATAATATTTGCTATTTATATTCATGTGTACATCAGATTTTCATTATTCCAGAATTGTGCAGACTGAATTGTGAGGTTATGTTCTAGTAAGGAATGTGGAACGATGGGCTTCTTGTGTGATTATTTTTTACCCTGCAATTTATCTGATATTCACATTCCCCCTACTGTGGAGTTAGTTAGGTTGTAGACTACATAAAACAATGTGTCAATATGGAAATAAATATGGAACTTACACTGGCATTATCTGGCTGATGGTATTTTGATAGTGTGATACCTTTATGTGTGGAAGTGCTAAGGGCGAGCAGGCACCCACATTAGGGCCCTATTTCATAAAATATGACAGGTGTGACATTACAACAATTATGTCAAATATGACAAATTTGTCATTATGTCATGACAATGTTATTTTTCGTAAATAATATGAGTTTCCCTTATTTGACACGCAAAAAAGCGTAAACTGTCAGCCGTAAGGTAACTGTTTCATAAATGTGACAATTATATGTCAAACCGTTAGTTTCATGTGTTACACACTATGTAGCTCTCAAGTGCGCTTACAATAATCAATCAGGAAACAGACCATTTGTATTTGTTTCAACCAAAAGAAATTACAGAATTTTCACATCATATAATTATTTACATTTCTGGATTTGTTGTTTGTCGTCTGAGTAAAGTTATAAAATGTGAAGATTGTTTGAGCTCTCTGTCTGGAAATTAATACAATTTGTTTGATTCACTAATTCTTTAAAAGTACAGGGGTAGATTATTGTCCCGTTCCCAGAATGTCGTCGAGGTATGCAAATTATGAGAGAAGGTGATTCTAAGTGTACTTGCATAAAGTGGTGGTAAATTTTTTCTTAAGAAATTTACAGTGTCAAGTCTTTTTTTTTTTTTTTTTTTTTTTTTTTTTTTTTGGAACACTACATGACTTTAAAAAGGCATCTTTTTGCTCATCTCGATGAACATTCAAACGATCAGGAGCCTTCGAACAACAACTGTTTTCATTTGATTTGTGTAGTACCTGAAAATTATTTTTAGATATGTGGACATATATTTACAAGAAATTAGTTGGCAGGTCAGAAAGCAAAAGGCAAGTTTGGAGCAAACTTATTCTTTTTAAAGGAATTACTTAACTTTATTACTCTGATATATTAAGATAGGTATCTTTTCATAAACAGTCACTTTGTATTGTGTGTGTGTGTGTGAATAGCATTGTAGTGTAATACAGTATAACACCTATCTTACTCGTTTCTAGGGACAAATGAAAGTATAAGTACTATTGAGTGACTAGCTACTCAGAATTGTAACTTCCCCATGGCAAGTAAGCGGAACGGGGAGTGTCGAATACAAACTGTAGAGCGGTGGCATGTGAAAAATAACTGTGTAGAGTCGCACACAAAATACGTAAATTCCACGTACATAGCGAAGTTGGGACCCAGACGTGTCACGAAATGGCATCGTGGCGACCTGCGGATAGCCCGACCGCCTTTAAGGAAGAGAGGCAAGGAGACGACGTTGCGTTCAGTACCGTTGCGAGTTCGGAGAATTACACTAGGGAGTACACAGGAAAACAACAACATGGACAGTGAGGAGAACAACAACACTAACACGGGAACACCCAGTCAAAGTAATGAACTGTTATTTAAGGGTTTTTAGCACCTGCTGATCACTCAACACATAGTAGTAAGGAAGTGGAAACAATTATAACCGCAACACCATTTATGGGCTTTTCTGTTTATACATGTAAAAACACAACGAATCAGAGCGAGTTTAAAGGGTTCCCAAGTGTACACGAAAAAAGTGGTAACACCAGTGCACACGTAAATGTCAGCACATCCAGTGCCTGTGAGTTGAGTTGTAAGAGGTTTCCCCAGAGGACAGCTGAATTTGGTTGTAACCAAAGTGTAAATGTAAATCTTGATACCACTTGTGGAGTTGAGACACTTTTCAAAGGCTTTCCAGTTCCTGCAGGGGAGAGCCTAGTAGGGCAAGAGAGTTTGAAAGGTTTTGAGGAAACTAGAAGGGCAGTGAGTGTGACAGGGCGCAACACAGCACTTGAAAGAGGCAAGCCGAGTCACCGCCACGTACCCACATTGTTGTTCCTGCCTTCACCCCCTTCCCGTGCAAACGCCAAAGAAACAGACGACCACCGAGACCATGTTTTCTTTGCCGTCAATCGGTAACCAGCCAGGCAGAGTCCGCCATAGCAATGTTGCATTGTTTATACCGTCTTGGCATTCGAGGGAGGGGGCGTTTGACACCAGCTAACAGCCAGCGGCGCTAGAGGCCATGACGGTGCTCATGTGTCACGTGTCCTGTATGTGCACAAAGAGGCCAATAATTTTTAACTTTCATACAAATGTTATATCCAGTGTCAAATGTGTTATCTTGTATTTGCAGTGTTTAATATTTCTTAAAATGTATTAAAGTGTTTGTACTAATTATTAACTGTTTGATTATGTATATTGAAAGTGCCTGTGTAACCTAGTTTAAGAACACTTAATATTACAGCATGAGTGCCATCGTAAAGAGACACTAAACTCATATTGAAATTCATAAGAAAATTATATTAATGCAAAACAATATTCAAGTTAATTTGTGAAATTTTATTTTCAATATAAAGTATCTCACTCTGCATGCATAGCACTTCCACTTATGTGAACGGTGTAGGCGGCCATGATAAGTCAGTGCGACGCTTGTATCGGAACAGTCTGTCGAGGAGAGCTGACAAGGTAAGACACTGCCACGTACGCACTACAACTTTTGTTCACTGATTAATATTTCCATAGATATTTAGTGTACTATTTAACCTTTGCTTGTGTATGTTTTCGCCAGACACTTTCCCCAGCATGATGTTTCAGCTTTATTAATTTATTGCACCCTTGCAGCATTTTTAACTTAATCGTGGAGGAGTGGAAAGATGTCAGAGAGGTCACACGACTCGCACAACTTGATTCAGGCGTCATCCTACTTATGTTTAAGGAAATTCATTGCAACTTCTGTATTATTGCAACACGTAATTTTAATTTTTTTTTTTTCAGGTATGTGTGTGTGTAATTTCCTTGTTTAAAAATTGTATGGCAACAACATATATAACCATGTGGCCGAAATATGCCAAGTCTCTGTATTCGCCATCATTGGATTTTAAGAGCTTATTTTTGTAACACCAAATGTGCAATAACTTATTTCAGAGATTCTATGTCAAATTTATTCAGCATTCGGTGTATATTTCACATAAATTAATGCTTTTTGTACTTTATCATGTAGTCAGCGCCATCACGAGTGTTACAAGCCTGTTACCATTTTAATCCCAAAGAGAATCACTTTCTCAACAAGAATAATATTTTATCTGAATTTAGTTTGCCATTTCCACCACAAATATTGCAATTTAATATGTACCACATGGTCGTTACAAACTTAATCCAGATGCATCTGCGCTTTATAAGCTTGTTTTCACACACATTTGTGTTTATTGTGAATATTCATCACGTGCCCCATTTTATTTTATGTATCATTCAAGGGTCTATGTAATTTTGTAATTAGTGTACCGTGCAATTATTCCTGTCCTAGCCGACTCTGTCTAAAGGCTGTCACCTCATACCCACATGCTGGAGGGTGAGCCCCGACGAGTTTGCGTTAGTGATGCCGATTAATCACACATGTTAATATGTATTAGGGGTTTTCGTTTGTAATTCACTGTGACCTGTCTTCAGGGAAAAACCTTGGCGTGGTCATCCATCTAGGCGTGCGCTAGTTTAATTCCGAGCTGGGGAACACCCAAGCAGAATTGGCTAGTCATCCCAAGATAATCATTTCATTGGCACATTGATGTGAATGAATAATATCAATAAAAACAAGTCTACAATGAACTTAATTCTTTTATTCAGTAGTGACAGTGACCTAGCCACATATGTTTTATCCATTGGAATTTTCAGTGATTTTATTAAAAGTTTAGTATTTCCTACGTGTTTGTAAGTACGCACGGGTCAGACTGACACACAGAACCCACAGCATCCCTGAGAACACTGAGTCTCAATAGTGCTGTGATTGAGAAGCACCGCTTTTGATCAAATTACTAGTAAGTATTTGTTTCATCATTCGTCTCGTGTCTCACCCAACAGCGTCAAGATAATGGTGATAGACAGAGTTTAGGGGAGTGGAAGAACAATTCCTATGTTTCAAACTTTCTTAACAGCAACAAGTAAATGCAGAAGTGTTCCTAGGGTGTGAGGCTTCTAATCAAACAAAGTATACAAAACCCCTTTCCAAAAAGTGTGATTAGGAAGTGTCAGTGGAGTAAAAAAAATTCAAGTAATATTAGGTTTTTAATTAGTACTGTAGGAGTTCTTTGAGAGTAAGTTAAAGTTATTATAAACTATGTCCCAGACTGTAAGTGGTGTTTATGATTAGAAAAGCAGATGTAGTAAAGTGATGTGTAAACATTGTCCTAGACTGTATGTGGTGTTGATGATTAGAAAAATAGATGTAAGTGATTTGTAAACATTGTCCTAGACTGAAGTGGTGTTGTTGATTATCATAATGAGTGGAGGAATGTGGTATATTCAGAATATAAGATTGGCAGTAAAAGAAATTATAGAAGGAAGATGGCTTGAGATAGAGAGCAGATTGTGAGAACACTTTAGGAATAGAAAGATTGTTACAGATTTGTATAAGACTGATGGAAGTAAATGTGTAACTACAAATGAGCCGACTCCATTTTATTGATCTACTACACGACTGAATTATGGGAACTCCAAGGCATATTTGTAGCGTATTTCTCTTTGTGAAGACATCTTCTGTGACTGTGGAAAAACCATCGAAGATATGAATCATATTCTTTTTCATGAAGGGCAGACAATTTTCTCTCTTTTCTGCAGCAATTTGGCTTTTTTAGTTCTTATCACCGCTCTACTGTACTTTCTACACCTGAAATAGATATATACGAGCTTATCTATGGATTTCTTCACCGGAACGAGAGATGCATTTAGGCTAAACATCAGTATTTGGAGATGAGATTTGTTCTCTCTCGTACGTTGATGCTGCGTGTCTTGATCTTGACACTGGCTGAACAGGTTTGAACCAAGGCCATCTACTTCTCTCATCGGAAGAGAAGTGGAGTGAAGTGAAGTGAAGTGATTGGAAAAAATAAATGTGGGTGAAAATGTATATCGATAACATTTGATTCACAAGACTGGTTGTGTTAGTGCTCTATAAGTACAGCGAGAAAGTAGACATTTTGAATCCCAGGATGTATGGATCAAGAGTCTACTCGGCACTGGATCCCCATGAATTCTACCACCTGTGGTTGGAGAGAATTGCGAATGAGAATCTTTTTAAGGAAGACAGACAAAAAGTCAACAGGAACTTCTTTGTTATTTGCAGACACCACTTTATCCCGGACCACACGAATTTAAGTTCCATTCATTTGAAGTTGTATTCGTTGCCATTATTTTATCTGCCAGATTTATAGTAAACTATATTTTATGTTGTTATTAACAGATAATAATGCGTGTTCAAAAATCCAGACAATGCAAGTGTTATAACATGTTAAGATATGGTGTGTAAATATTCAACCCATTGGACAACAACACAGATTATGTATGTTCGGTTCAGAGTTCAAAATTGGTAGGTTTACAATATAATACTTCTTTGTCCAACATTCGCAGTAAATGCAACAGAGAGTGTAGCATAAACATGATGCAGTATGATATAAATGTGTATACAAATATGCTAAATTCGAATTGACTGCATAGCAAATTATTCGTTTAAATTATACATGATGTTTTTTAACATGCTGTTAGGACAAATATGTACACAAATGTACTATAGTTAAGATAATTGATAAATAATGGCTTAAAGTGTTCCTAATTAAGCCTTATTTGTAATTAATAAATCCTTTACTTTTAATAGCAGTATTTTGTTTTTATGGCACTGTTCAAAACTTGAGATAATAATTGCAGTAATTAGCAAATAAACCAAAATGTGTAGCACAGTCATTCCATTGCTGACAACCCTCATGATTTTTTTGGTTGCTTTCACGCCATGTTTTGTGCTGTTTTCCTCTCGTGTTTTTTCTTTTCAATAAAAATGACCCATGTTTGCATACGTTATTAGACACCATGAAATTGTCGGCAAGAACACATTGAAAACATGGCAGATTATGTGTTTTGTATAATTGCAATGCGATTGAGCGTTACCTGAATTGTAAACCGTGTTTCGACAAGTCATTAACTAAAAATACATCTCAGGAAGGCATATTTTCTTCTAATATGAAGTCTCAAAATAACTGTAAATAATGAATTTTGTTTACCTAGTCTACAATTTTACAGTGATGATGAACTGTTCTTGCCTGTTGTATTTTAACTATACCATCCAGGGTAGGAGTTTTTAATTTTTGTTATATGAGACAGTAATCACATAAGATATCTGGAATTGAAAAATGTCATGATTTTTTAAGTATCAAGTTTGGCAGATAAGTATTACTGTTCACCACTAAAGATAAATTTCTCTTTCTAATCTTTTATAATAATGAGGCAAATCAGATATTCATTATTTAAAAAATGCTATAAAAATTATTTGTCATTACAGCATCAAGAGAGCGTTTATTTATCTGACATCAAATTAACATAAACATCCAGCTATGTCATCGTACTGTGTGTGTGTATTTCTTTCAACAAGTAATTTTCCAACTATCCTCTTATATTACATTGGTAGCCTAGCGGCCTACGTCTCATCATTCCTTGTTAATATTTTGTTTGCAGGGGTCTGCAGTGATGCACTTATCAGACCGGCCTCTCACTTCAGTGATCCATGATCGAGTTAATGTGGGGCCACCTTGTATTGTCACACTGCACGAACGCGCGGGGTGGATTCTGAATTTTCTAAAAGACACTCGGATTTTCCCCATAGTAAGATACCAGAGAACGTAGGTGTAAATTTTCTCAAAAATACGTCATTAAAAAAAGGTGTTAAAAAATAACTGTTATTCTCTTGCTACAAATATGCAGGTTTCTGAATAAGAATTGCTCCGATTTTTAATGTGTTCTTTATAAAAACAGATCTAATTTGAGAAATGTCACTTTATTCGTAATACATGGCATTGGCAATGTTATTCCTATTGATATATTTTTTTTATCAATTGATTTTTCCTTGCAAAAATTGCCAACTCCAAGAGAAATATACATTTACGGTTTTAGGACAAAAACACTAGTTATCTTTATCAACAGACGACATTTAAAACAATTTCAGAATTTTCTTAAGATGCTTTCTGCCTGGCGCTTGGAACAACAAAACTCGAAATGCACTGGCAATGGTATACTGATTCATGAAAAGAATATTGTAAACAATTTATACTCAACTATACAAACACTGATTTAAAAATACAATAAAAGTGCCTTGTACGAAGATTGAAAAAATATTAGAGAAATCTAACTTTTCGTCTTTCAGCCCGGAATTTTCAACAGATTTTTGCCTCGGCATGCGCTGACAAAACTTTTGTTTCTTAAACCATGACCTTTTTTTTTTACCGCATATATAATAGAACGATTATGATAAAAAAAATACCGTTAAGTGGACGAGTAGAAGTTTAAAATGCGCAATGCATTGACGTACAAATATACTCTACATAAGTAAATGCCGCTCCGCTGGTTTTGTAAAAAATAAAAAATTGTTGGTTACTTGGTTGACGTTAACATTCCAAGGCTTTTTTTTACCTAATTAATAAATACCCTTGTACGGCTGTGCAGTAGAATTTTCAAAGTGACGCATCATCTATTGCGATCACACTATCTATGGTCATAAATATATTTTTGCTAATGGCGTTAGATCGAAGAAATCGATTGGCCATTTTATGCATGCATTCGTATTTTAATATCAAAAAACATATAACATACGTCTTAAGAAGCAACTGTGTGGCATAAAAGAATAATAATTCGCGAAAATACTACATGATTTTGTACACTTCGTGATTTACAGCTGAAATTCTCAAAAATCGCCATAAAACTGTTTTTTTTTTTTTAAATGTGAAAATTGGCTTATTTCGCTTTATCGCGTTTGCTAATTTTCCAGGGCTCTACCCATAGTTCTTTCCCGCTAATGCTATATCTCTACCTCACTTCAACATTGCAAGTGGAAACTGTTTAAGGTGTCTAGCGTCACCAAAACTCTCTTTCTGTTAATATTATTTATAATTACTTTTAGAGGAATGGTGCAGTTATGTATTGCACAAAAATGTAACAGGCATTAAGAAATACTTGTGTGAAACAGTGAAATTATGTGTTGGATATTTCTTGTAACCCAGAATTCGTTCAATAACTGCAAGTAAATAAATTTGAAACAAGCGAGGTATTTTCAGTTAAATAAATAAATCAGTGCAAGAAAACCACCTTCAGCACAATTGAGGCACTCTGACCACTAAGGGTGAAATGAAAAACATTCTGTTTACTTCATTTATTGTTTCCATAACTTAATAGCTGTGTAGATTACACCACACTATAACTTATATCTGATTGGTAGTATTAAATAAGTTTATAACAAACAATGTATGTGAATTGCGGCACAACATGTTTTCATAACACGATAATAATGAAGCAGTGGTAGGTATTCATACAGTTGACAACACCAGTGCTAAAGACCAGGCCCACTATAAGACACATCTATTACAGGTGTAATTTGCTGCAAGTTTACAGTCAATATTTTGCAACTTCTTGAACCTTTGAATGTGTTTTTCTCAGTTTGTGTATATCTCGTTTGCCCTCACTGCTGGGAATGCCTCAATTCTTGTCTATTTTTCGCAAAATTGTAACAGCTTGCAACAAATTTTTCAATTGTTATTTGCATTATGTTGTATACCTCTCAATGCTCATTAGTACTGGACTGGTGGGCTTTTTGTACTACATCTAAACTTATCCTTTACAATAATGAGTAAAGTTCAGTGAAACCAGCTGTAAAACTTTTTAATCTATTACATTTTGTAATGAAAAAAATTGGAGTGCTTTGATAGATAGTTTTAAAATGATGGTTTCCAAACTATGCTATCAAGGCCAGTGAAATGTGTTATTATTTTCCAAAGGCAATTAATGTAACTATTGCTATAATCCCAAATACAACTCAGAATACAGAAACAACAGTGTAGAACATAATATTAGGGGGGTGACATTTTCTGAAATAGGTAACATAATTTAAAAGGGAAGGTAAAAGAGCTCAAATGAACTTCAGTTTTGCTTCAGTATTTTGCAGGTTGGTTGACTGAAAGACGTGTGAATACCAGGCTAGATATTGCTGTGAGGTGTTCAGTATCTAATGAAAATATTAGCAATTGTTCACATGGTTTGCCCAGAAACTGTATCTCCAATTATTTTTAAAAATATATTTTGGTATCAGATTTAAAAAAAAAAAAAGTCGAAACAGAGCAATTGTTTAGTCAGGCCTTTCTTTACATGTTTTATGTCTGTGGTGCTCAGTACTTCAGTGTTAAGTACCACCCAAATCTCATTTTTATTGCTGTAATTTTCTCATGTGATGAAATGGTTAACAGATGACATTGGTATTTTGTGATTGGCACAAGAGAAGAGATATTTACAACTGCAATAAACATGCAATTATAACAGTAAAGATTGGAGTAATACTTCGCTATGGTTTTTATTTCATTTCTTTCTTTATTTTAAGCATATGCCACATTTTTGCCAGATTATTTCTGCGTAGGAATTAAATCTAGACGAGTGATCAAAAAATATGACCGTAGAGGAATTGTGGTGTTTTTTTTTTTTTTAATTAAATTATTTCTTCTGCTAAATTGGATATTCAATGATAACCCAGTGCATTTAAAATTGTTAAAAGTAGTGGCAAATTCTGGATTTCATTCTGCAAAGGAATATTCATTTGCTCTAGTTATTCCTGTGAGAGTGATGAACATTTATTATAGGTGCTTTGGTCGTTGTCACATCTATATGAATGATGTGTTTTCCGTGATGGAAACCGGGAAGAATGCAGTAATGGGATAAAGAAAGGGGAATGTTGTGAGAAAACCTACACGTAGTTGGCAACCTATGATGGGGAGTTCAATACGCAGTATGTAATGAAAGGGCAGCACGCGCACACACTAGCAGTACAACTCATGTTTTTTTTTTTTTTTCAACAAATAAAATAACACTCGTATAAGGTAAAATCACATCAGATTATCTGTGAATGTGTAACCATACAATTTTAATTTATGTAATGTTTCTCGTGTGAGGCTCAGAAGAAGCAAGTGTTAAGGACACTGACATGCACAGCTAGTGGTAGTGCCCCATCACTCTTATTTCCAAGGCGATGAACTGACATGCAGCGTTTCGTCGCCATCCTGGCTGGAGCTATGGGACTTTAAGCTATGGCCGTGTTTTATTGGACGTAACTAGCAAATTCCAATGCACAGCTGTGTTGTGGTTTTAAATTTTTCTGGCCAGTAGGCCTACATTGTGAGATAGAAAAGTCTGAAAGTGCAGTTTTTCCGCCATGTCCGAGGGCTAGGAACAGCGTTTACAATTAACATGATGTCTTAAGAATGCTATTCATCACTCGCCTGATGTGTATTTTCTTTTCTTACTTTGGTATGATGTGGACGTGTTTAGTTGGCTTCTAAAGTTTCGTATGGTCGTAACTGAATACTGGGTGTTTCAGTGTGAAACCTAGCCTATCCTTGCAATACTACTGTATTTACCCACATATTTTACAGTCTCGCATAATTTCCGTACCCTATTACTTATTAACAAACCAAGAAATTAAAAAAATGCATAATATATGCACCCCTGATTTCTAACTTACAAAGTAGTATTTAAAGTGTGTAAAATATGGGGGTAATCACGGTAGTTCTCTCATGAACATTACAAGAAATGCACAGCTACAGTTAGTACAAACAAATTTTCACAAATTTAAATTTTAGGACAAAATTTCTAAATCGAAACAACTACTAGCCAGTGCCTAACACCAATTGAAACAAGGGGGGAAAAGGGGAAGGGGTAAGTTATCCTAAACATCATAACACGAAGAAGGGGTTGGGGGTAGGGGGGAGAGAAAGTCTGTAGGGCAAACTCATTAAATCGTCAAAATACCAATGCCAACATTCCCACTTCTCATTACAACATACTCATCTTCAACTGTAAAAAATAAAATTTTAAAAAAGTCAAGAGATGCAGGTTAAACGACTAACTGTAAAATAAGCTCCTTGAGGAGTTCACTTCCCTGACGTCAAGACAACTTCACAACTCGTCGGCAGTATCAAAATAACTTCAAAACAACTTCGGCGACTAACACAAGCATCTCTGACTAATCTTCAATTCAACTGGGGGCTCTCCACCACAGGTTATATTTTAGGAGCAATCTGAAGCTCCATACACTCAACTAAATAAAACATCTGTAAAATGTGTCTATCAGTACACAGGTAGAGCTACTTCACTCTTAAATAAAGTAAGAGGGTACTCAGAAATCTGAACAAGCCACTGACACATGATGGTTGGTTAAAAAATTATTTAAAACAACTTATCAAATAAAAATTAAATTGATGAAAGTATTAAAAAATTTAAAACTTCCAATAATAAGTGTATCAGATCAGGTTCACCCGTTATCTACCAAAAATGTTATAGAAAACTTCACAATTTAAAATCACCAGATTTTAATCAAACAGAAAAGGGGGGGGGGGGGGGGGGGGGGGGGGGGGGGGGAACTATCTTCTAGTAAATGAGTGAAAATTTAAAACCAATCTTAAATTTGAATGAGTCTCAAAAAAAAGGTATTTTCAAAACATGTGATGACAAATAAAGAATTATATAACTTCCAAATAATAATAAAATAAGTAATAAAATTTTCAATAAACTTTGTCCTCTTTTCTCGTCAACACAAAACTGAGATAGCGGCCTGTAACAACACAAGATTTTACGACGTAAAAAATTACTAAACCTCAATTAAGCGGGTTTCTACCCATTACACCTCATACTTCATGTAAAAAAAAAAAAATTGACTCTCAGTACTTCAAAATCCTTTTTCAGTTCACACTCAAAATTTCTTATAGAAAGGGCTGGGGACAGAGGACTACCATAATTTACTCTTTGTATCGTACTGTACAACTGAATGAAAACCCAAGAACCAAAACAACTATAACTACAAACTCCAGAAGAAAACAAACAAAATAACACGTAGCTTTATTATTACATGTTGCCTCTCTCTGATAGGCTCCTCCAGCCTATCTCCTACACACTTCTCATGTCTGTCTTCTCTGGTGGTTCAGCTACGACTCCCCGATGTTGCAGCGCACAGAGCGACCTGACGCTACACCCACGCTGCTGCATAGCGGTTGCTAGACAAGCATCAGCGAAAACTCGCTGTCGCTTGCCCCTTGCCTCACCCACACGGTGCAACCTCTACCCCTGAGGTAATCTAGAGCTACGCACGGGTGCCCTTCAACCGTCCACACTCAGCGACTTCACGGTTACGTCATTACTCGCCGCCCTCCTTGCCGTGTCCCGCCCGGATAGCTACCACGTACATGAGACACATCCGGCCCAGTCCGGCCGGACGAGACCCCAGCTCAGCATCAGCTCATGACCGCAACACATGATCGCAAGGGCCCCGAACTAAACAGACGTTTCCTACCCAAGCCAACTGGCTACAAACTGGGTGAGATTTTAATAAATTTGGAATAAAACTACAAGTTAAAATCCACCACAACACAACTACTAAAATTATTGCCAAACATGTTCTAAGCTTAAAAATTCACTAAACAAAACAAACGATTCTCTCTCTCATATAAAAAAACTTAATTAATTAAAATTCCAAAAATTCCGAAACTGACTACTTTGTCAAAAAAACTCAAAAAGAAGACCTGCATCCGAACAAAAAGCATGGACCTAAACTCTCAAAAACAACTAAAGATCTAAAACAGCTTTAAACCCGATCATAACAAAAAACATTAACATTGTTTACTCAAAAATTTACTTAACCCAAAAATTAGCTTCGCAATAATATAAACGACTAGAATTTGTGAATGTCTTCTGTAGATATGTTTGATTAATGTCCAAGTTAATAAATGAGAAATGTATGCTTAGGTAAAAGTTACGTTAAGGTACGTAACAAGTTTAATGTTTGTGTAAACTTTTCCCAGAGAGACAATTTTATGCAAAGGCTGTTTTATAAGTTACAGCTTTTGTCAGCTTTATGAAAAGTTATAAGTTTTCAAGTGAGGTTATTCTTAGTAAACGTTCCCAAAATGACAATACAAAATAATTATGAGGATCCCAATGTTAAACAAACTACCATTTGAAAGTGTTGTTTTTAAAACAGATATTATTTATGTCATGATAAAGACAGATTGTTCCAGAAAGTCCTCAGTATTATTTTACAATGAGCATTTTAAAGGACAATTTTTAAATGAAAGGTATTTCATACAGTATTAGCAGCAAATGTTATTCATCAGTATTAGGGCATATGTTGTTTTAAAGACATAGCCCATATGAGATGTAGCTTGTTGTTTATAAAACATTCTCAGGTTTGTATTGTAATATTGAAAGTTTCAAAATATACAGATATTTCCAAATTACTCTGTGTTTGTGTGTGTGTGCACGCATGCATGTGTGCGTGTGTGCTGTACTAATTTTATATTAACTTGCGTCCAAAATTATTTTTGTGCTGCAAGACTTTGGTCTTGTCACCCTATAGCAAAGGGCATAGCTAGGGCTTCAGTGTGTTTAAACTGTGCAGCAGAAACATGACGTTGCAGGTTAGTACCGCTGAGCCCACACGCCATGTGACGTCACATAGATACTCTTGAGTCCCCTGAGATGGTACATCACATAATCTCAGCCCTTCAGGCAACATAAATTTTAAGTACTTTTAATTTTGAAAACTGTGTTTAACACCAGGAAAGGGTGATTTTATTTTGGAATATTTTATGTGCAAGAATTAACAGTTTTGTTTGTGGTACAAATGTTTTGTGTAACAGTTGGAAGGATACCTGAACAGGATGTCTTCCAGATGCCATGATGCCAGTCTTGGAACTGCAGCAGATGGACGTGCATTCTGTGGAGGCCCATAGCTCAAGTTTATATAACTGATTCCTTTACTTTCTGCCTGCGTTTTATTTACTTCTGGAACTTTTTATCACTCCCACGCATGCCTCTACCACTCACTGACACATTTATTTAGTTCTTTGGCCCAAGCTGTGGTGCCCCTGGCTAGGCACGTGGTGTTCGACATACGGCACCGGCCACCTATTTTTTTCAATCTATCTGCATCCCGACGAGTAGTAATCATGTGGGACTCAATTTTTATGTGATTCCTAGGGGCATGAATGTAGACTGGAACCTGAACTTTATTTTACATGTTTTGAAGGCTAATGTAACTTTTACCATATTTAGTGTTTTGCTATGTGCCATGTGGTGGATAGGGCCAGCAACAGCAGTAACCAACCTCCAGCGCAAACATTATTACTTCATAGCAGTGCAAGTCCATTCTTTATGGTTGTGCAGTGTGACCCCAACAGCAGTGTAGGTCGGGGTGTAAGCAAAGTTTTGTCACTCGTGCTTGCCATCACACTGGTTGAGCGTTCTACGCCACCCTGCAGACTTGTGCTTTACTTGTACTCTTGCACTCTTAATAGGCGAGTATGTGGTCAGATCACTTTGACCACGCCAGTTGGTGACACACTTCTAGACCCACAACTTTTACAACAGTGGGAACATTGCAGGTGTGAGAGATGACTGTCTTAAATTGTGTGAGTGCTAACGCAACCTTCTCACCTTCTCTAAACCTTTTAAACACACCTTAAAATGTTAACTATAATTACAATTAAATTGTTTTTATCCTTTTGCAACCTAACTTATTTCCGAGAATTCTTCTAATCAACCAGAGATGCCTACCAAGCACCCATAGGAACAATTACGAGGTGTGCCTGGCCAGCCCACAACTTAATACTATAAAATCTATACCAACAATACTCATTTGTTCCAGGAAAGCCTAAGTTTTAAACCTACTGATGTTACTGGAATACTGGAACATGTTCAATACTCCACACCTCCTTGGAGGAAACTATCCCCTTGAAGCTAGTGGGGAACACACCATCCTTAATTGGCCGTGAACGTGCTTCGGGCAGCCGGAACATTCAGTAATGCAGTGTGGTCGGTAGACGTAAGGTCTGGGTGGGTAAATGCGCTATGCTACGTTCAACATTGATAGGGTTCGCGGGTCACCTTGCTTGGGTAGGAAAGTGGCTGCGGGTGACATAAATTGTACACTGGTGTGGGATAGAACGGCGGCTTAAGATCTGGTGTACTCTGTGGCGTATTTGACCGACTTCAGGGAAGTGTTTCAACTAAGGTTCTTACTTGGGTCACTCACTCTCCACTGGTTGATGGGATGTGGTGTCACTTCTCTTCTCAGTTTATTGTTGATGGAATGGGAGTAATCTCACAGATTACTACTTAGGTGGGATGTCTCTCGACTAATGGGTTAGGCCCTGCCAAGATATGTCTGGTGCCAGAGGTTTTGATTACTGGGCCCAGAGCCCTTGTGGCAGGAGCATCAGTTGTGCTACAGCCTGGCACCAGGCTTGCAGTGCCTTGTCCCTCCACTCACGGTACTTACAGTATCAATATCCAGTCTGGTTGGCAAGTGACTGCTGGAGAATTGCTTGAACCTTATGGGCTTCATAGCATCTTGTATGTAGGGGAGGGCAAGGCATCAACTAAGATGATTCTGAAATGAGCTGATGAAAGTTGGGCATGCTGTAATGCAACAGTCTGGTTTAGAAGCCTTCTCTTCGATGTGGCATGTTTTTAGTAAGGTGCATCCTTGTGGTACATCAGAGGATGACATGCCAAGGTTGGATGCAGAATGTGAATGCCTTTGTACCAATGGGTCCTGCAGTTTGGAGATCCACAAGTACTTTTGTGTGTGAAATTCCCTTACTGCTTCGAGACTCGTGTAAATCATACAAGGTTTAGAACAAAATTTAGGTTTTGTGGTTTTTAAAGGATGTTAGGATGTGAAGAACAAGTTAGGTTATGTTCAGCACGTGGATGAGTAAGGGTCTGATTATAATGGAACGTCAAGCTGGAGAACATGGGGTGTCGCAAGTCGGGATCTCTAGAACGTGGTATAGTAAAGAAGGTACTCAAAGGCACTTCCCCTTTTGTCAGAAGGGCAGAATCTAAACAGGCTGAATACAATTAAAATGAAAACACTGAAGTTGAATTATACACAATTTTATTTTTAGAGAGATAATAAGATAGACAACATGTGGTCATGGAAACCCAGTCACCTTCCTGCTTCACGTGAGGATGCCTGAGGCGGCTAGGAAAATGGAGCCGACAGAAGATATAAAGAGGTGGGAATTTGTGAGTACACAACAAAACACATTAAAATAAAGAACCCTGTTGTTGGCAGTTAAGTGAATTTACTTAACTTGCACTCAACGAGTGAGAGGTAAGGGAACGAAGCAAGTGGTTTCAAACTAACAGGTGTCCAGATAGGACTAAGACTGGAAAAAAGCATGTGTCTGGAAGGTGGCTGGATGCACCAGCTAGTGTCTGGCAGGAGAGCCACTCAGAAGACGTTAGGTCCACCAACTTTGCTCTAAGTCGAGCTGCCGGTGACTGATGCTTATACAGGTATTCAAGTCTCTGCAGCTATTTGATTGAGAGCCAGGTTCGGAGCATGGCTCTGGACAAGTTGATCTAAAAAGTGCCACAAGTTACTACTGGAGAACTGTCTGGAACTAGTGCGCTTCCCTTCTAACATCAAGGGGCTGCTCTCTCCCACTTCATGCCAGTTGCGCAAACCAGATGCGTGTGGACCAATCAACTGTGGGTGGCAGCAGGGTTTGCTCGCTGTGTTGGTTTCATTGGGTGTATGCTTAGGTGCAGTGTTTCTTGTTATGTTTCTGAAGTAAATCCTGCTTCTTTAAGGTAGGAAAATACACTCTGTTATCCTAGTAAGCTGGTTCCTTGCTTGTTTGCTTCTCTGAAGTGTTTCCCAGCCGGACGTCACTGTGCCTGGTGCTACTTTGAGAAACGCTAATACATTGCTGAGATGTCTGTTATTTTCTGGCCTTAAGTTACTGTTCTGGCGATGTTACTAGTCATTGTATATAGCATCATGAATCAGCATGATGCGATGACAACTTACAACAATTAAAAGTTGACATCTAAAATGGTCCATTGATGACAGCTTCTGACCTCCACATACAACTACTACTTGACAGCTCTGAGTCAGTTGGGAATAATTAATTCATATCAAGCAGCGGATTTCCTTCACGTTGCACTGATTTACTGCTGCATCCTAGTTAACTTCCAAACAGCTACTAGGGCATAACTGTGAGTATCCTCATAGTCAAGATCCCAGCATTCAACGCACCTAGCCAGCCAACTGGCAATGCTTGTCCAGCTGAGAACAGAGGCTCATCACCCTCTATGTCACAATGCATATACATCCACTTGAAACATAGAACTAATTTTTTTGCTCTCAGGAATTACATATGGTTATCTGCCAAAGTTTACATTTAGTTCATTTTATTATGTTAATGTTTGTTCTAATTGAAGTTTATGATATTTCCCTTTCAAGTTTTCATAGACTATCTGTTCTGTTTCACAACAAACGATTCTACATGCTTTGTAATTTTTTTTGTGCAATGTAACATTCATTGTGTTATCTATAAATGAGTGACAAACTGCCCCTGTGTCTTGGGCATGGAAATTGTAGCAGTGTAAAAATGGTGACACAAATTATGTACTAAGCACAATCTTTTAGTGACAATCTTATCTACAGACAGTGATGTAAAAATAGAACAAACTGAAGTCTATAAAATTTGAAAATTTTAAAACAAATGGACGTTGAAAAATCTGACACAAAAACGTTACTCGCGGATATACTCAAAACCATCTAAGACACGTAGCATTTTGTACAAGTCTTTACTATCTGTAACCAAGTTACAAACAACTTTGTCCTGTACATTTTTTCTAGGGTACACCATTTTCCAGATATTAACATAAATGGAGGCATTTCTGCAGGAACAATGAACCCAACTTTGTTTATTAACATTTTTCCTTATGATGAGGAAACCTTATTTAACTAACAGATGTTTGCGCAGAAAACACTTTCCGGGAATGTAACCTGTCCGTTAAATTAAGCCTAAATCATTACAAATTGTTACTTAACACAATGAATGCTGCATAAGCATTTGAATGTAAGATGAGCAGTTATCTTTCATTCATACAACTTTATGCATTTCTGTTGGTTGCATTTTGACACAAAGAAGCTTTCACTCCATTACAAAATGTCACCATGTAGATAGAGCTTGTACCAGTTAATATGTATCACTAAATATCAAAAGCTACTGTATTTTGAATTTCAAGAATCAACAGAAAATGGCAGTTTGCAGAGTTGTGACGTTGTAAATAGTTAGAATCCTTTTGTACCCACAACAATTTGTATATAGGATGTTCACAGTAAAATGAGCACTTTTGAAAGCCCTGCTTTAGATCTACTTGTATAATGGTTGCGTATTCTTCCGCCTTATGTAAAATTAACATTGTCATGGACCTCATCACTTTAGTAATGTGTCAGGCAAATGAAACTGAGAAATTATTAAGAAAATAAATACTTTACAAATCTGCTAATTTTTAAAGTTAAGTGCATTAAAAAAGCTGAAAGCGAAAGAAATAATTTTAATTCATCATAAATGGTTACCTAACACTTTTTATTCAACGTTAAGATATGAAACTACTTTCAATCCATCATTACCAACTTTACTGGGCGAATGTCACTCAGTGCTCCCATTAAAACATATGCACACAGTGGCAGTGACTTTTTTCTAAGGTTCTTTTCTAAAGTGCTCACTTTATCATGAACAGCCTTTACCAACATGTTATTTTGAGCATGCACGTGGCCTTGTAGCAACGTTACGTGTATCACTCCTGTATGTAATTTCTTGATTTTTACTAGTGATACACAATTTTGGCTACAACCCTTCCCTCTACAATACATTTGGACTCACAAGCCATCACTCACTCAAATATTCCTTAAAACATCACGACATAATAAAACTATGTTTTATTTTCCAAAAATGGAAAGGTCAAATCCTGAACTTATAATGGCCAGGTATACTATCTTCATGAAACATAGGTGTCTGACTGATAACTGTTGTGAAAACTAGTGACGAAGAGTGATAAAAATGGCCATATTGTGAAGTTGTGTGATCAGTTGTGCGAGGTCAAGTCCTGTATCTTGCTACGGATGGAGCTAGCCAAGTTCATCATCTGCATCACCACTCTGTACTTCTCCAGCTCGTAGCTCGCAGCTTCGCCTGTTGTGTTGGCAGCAGCACCTGGTGGATGCTGCTGGAAGATTGTTTCAAATGCTGATGGTCTGCAATTATTCCCACCATTCCACTAGAAACAGATATTTGGATACTTCTGGAGGGAACACAGAAAATGTTTGATCAGTTGATTCCAGATATTCTGATCCCTAGGAGTAGTGAAATTCCAAGCAGAACAAAATAGTATTTCTAGAGGAGTAAACATTTTTATATATTTTTTATTAATGCTTAAAAAAATTGCGAGAGTCATGGCCAATGAAAACCATGTAAATTCCAAAATTGTACCATAGTTACACATTTTAATATTATGTATAAATTTTTTTGAAAATTTAGGGGGCTACTTTCTTGTAAATACTTGACAAAAAAAATTAACAGTGCCTGTTTTCACTGTAAACAACGTTCAAAACGTATATTTCCAGTTGGTACATGTTGCATCCTCGGCAACTCCGCAAGATGCACTAGTGCTTACAGTTCACAACATATGTAATCTCCACCGCGAGAACCCGAGCTGTTTCCTTTTTTACATTCCCTGAGAGCTTCCTGCAGAGAAATGCATAACCTCACTCGTTTGTGAGAAAGCAACCACATGTTGCCAACCTTACACAGGTGTGTACATAACCTCCTTTCTTCCAAGAATGGCTCATTAACAGCTATCGTGCACTTAATGCTACCATTGAACTGTTCCTACAATACAAAAATATGTATGTGTGTGTACGTATGTACATGTGTATGTATGTGTGTACGTATGTACATACGTACATATATGTACATGTGTACATATGTACATACGTATGTATGCATGTATGTTGCAATGGTTACAGAACACCATCACAGTTATTGCTGCATGAATTCCTTCAGTTATTGGCTGTTGTCTCACTCTGCTAGGGTATCAATGTCTGGTGATGTGCCCTGGTTCAGCCCTATGCTCATTGCTCGCCTGCATCCCAAATCCTCTGAAAGGACTCGTGTCATCTGCACCCTCCATCAGCATGGCATGTTTCCGCACTGCTGACTCCTGCTATGCACAGTTACTGATGGTTGGGCCTTCAAAGGAGTGCGACACAACCTAATCTGAGGGGGTTGTGTATCGTTTTCCACATGGGCACACCTCTTAGAACTTACCTTGTAATAGTCGTAGCCATTCTGATTGTCTTCTCATGATCTGTGCATGAGCTGCATTGCATCTCTTTGTAGTTCCCTTTAACACACAATGCTTCATCTCTGTGTTGGCTGCACTTGTGGCAAGTCTTGAGGCTTGTCTATACTCTGTATTGTTATGCTCAACTCTTAGTGCATCAGGTCTACATGGGATTTGTGTTCCTGACTAATATCACCTGTGATGACATATGAGCTGCCCTTACACTCCAGTGATTTTCCCTGGCAGCCATTTCACAGTCCCGCTGTAAGACCTGTACCACACAGCCTTTTTTACCCGGAAGCATCGATTCCTGATCCCTGCTGGTGTTTGTGCTGAAGGTACTCTCACAGGGTTGCCAGTTGTTGGTTGTATCTGGTTTAAAGCTGTCCTTAGAGGACGTCCCATCAGAAGAGCAACTATAGTCTCTCGACTCCCAACATCTCTGGGGTGATGCACGGTGCAAACAACATTCTGACCAGTCTGGTCTACCAATCGCCATTCCCCAGATTTTTGAGCTTTGCTTTAACCGCCTGAACCATACCTTACACTTGGCCATACTTTCACAGGTGAAATGATGTTGAAGAAATCAGTCCGACCCCATTACTTCTTGCAAAAGTTTTCAGTCCTTGCAACACGAAAGCAGAATGATTGTCAGACACAATGCCTTCTGGTATACCATAGACACTGAATATGTCCCTCAGCTCTCTGCGAACAGCTGCTGATGGTGTTGACAGAACAATTCTCTTCTTTGGACACCTTGAGAAAGTGTCCAAGGCAGTCAGAAAAACCTTACCATGAAAAAGCCTGAAGAAGTCAATATGAACTCTTAACCCACTGTTTCATTTCTTGTTCCTAGCTACTGCCCTTATGCTTTGGTAGATTAGCTCAGAGTTGTTGGCAGTGCGAACATTGGCCTGCAAAGTGCTCAATATCTTTGTCCATCTTGGGTCACCACATGTAACTGTGTGCAGCTATTTTTGATTTCACTACTCCATTATGAGCTACATGCAGCATCTCCAGCTGGTCTTTCCGGAGAACTGTTAATACAATTACCATGCTTCCCCAAAGGACATAGCCTATGTAAAGGGGCAATTCAGCTCGCTGGGTCCAGTAATGTTTAAGCTCTTCAGTTTTACTAAGATGGCAGATTTTGCTGAAGTGGAAAACATAATGAATTTTCAGAAAATGACAAGGGGACAGTGCCAAACACATTTCAAAAGGTTTTGTTAGTAATTTTGTCCGGGTTAAGCCCATTTTTTGTTTAACTGCCCTGGTGGGAGACGAGCGAGTGTTCTAGCTGTGACACCACCTCTCAGGTTAAACACATCCTGCGCTCCACCAATCTGTCTTTTTTTTTTTTTTTTTTGCTAATGGCTTCTGTAGTGCGGAGCCACTGGATGGCACTTCCTGAAGACTGACTTGCATCCGACTCAATCTCTATGCTTACTAATGGTCCCACATACTGCACCAACTTCACACTAGCAAACACCTTAGAATGTAGCTTCATTATTTTCACTGCCACTTCAGGTTGTACTGCAAAATCCCCTTCCACTGATATTCCTGGTGGTGCTTGAATAGACTAAGCCCCATTCTATCAATGACCAACAGTGGTAACCTGATGTCAGCCGTGTTTGTTTTGTGCACATGCACCTCAAAGAACCCTAGCACGCATAACTTCTCTTAGGACCATGTATGTAACAGCAACTTTGCTTATTGGAATTGTGGTTTTCTTGGCCACAGCCATTCAAAAGTGTCATTTGCTGATAACTGTCAAGCTAGCCCCTGTGTCCACTTCCATCTCTAATGCCCTGCCATTGAACCACACTGTCATTCTTACTAGGGGCTGGCATTTGGGAGGATGCATCTGTAAATGGTACAGACTGTACAAGATTGTATCTTCTTTAGATGACTGCTGACTCTCCACTGCATGAAAAGCAATACTACTTTGACTTTGCCTGGCTGCTTACTCAGGCATTGTGCTTTCTTTTAGTTATGCACTCTCGTTCTAAATGCCCTTGTTTGGAACAAAGATCAGACACTGTAGTGTGGTGCTTAGATTTTTCTGGGCTATGCAACCCATTGCAGCACCAGCAAGACTGCTGGTTCCATGCATGTTTACACATTGATGGTGACTCTTGCTTGGTTTGGCCCTAGGAGCAGGGCAACACCCAGAGACACTAACTTCATTCACCGCTTCTGTGCCAACTTGCTTATTTCACCTCGCAACACTAAGACTAGCAATAGCTCCTGCCACCATGGCCATTTCCATAGTTACCTGAAACTGCCTATTTATGGCCAGCATTGCATGTTGAATTGTCTTGACACACACTCCACGTATCAACCAATCCCGCAGTATTCTATTTAAGTCAGTGAAATTGCAAAGTGCAGACAGACATTGCAGCTCTACCACATAATCAGAAATTGACTCTCTCTCAAGCTGATCACGCTTATGAAACTTGAATTTGCACCATTCGAGTTAACAACCATGATCCAGGTTCATTGTGTGTTTGAACTAATATCATTGTATTTTGAAGCCGGCTAACAGCCAGCGGCAGTCAGACCATGACGGCCCTCACAGCTCATGTGACACATGGGTGAGCACAATTGCGCAGATGCCACAACCACGGACTTTCCAAAAACGGGATAAGTGATTTCTTTTCCAGTGCCATGTATGTATATTTTCAAGTCAAAAGTGTTCTAAAAGTGTAATATGTCTTTTCTAAAATATTGTGCAATGTTACTTTCAAATTTAAAATGTGCATTGCACGAAGAACAAGGACATTAATATTCTAGCATAAATGCCCATAAAAGAACAGTCATCAAAAACCAATATTTAATTATTTAAATTGTTCTTGTTATTCTGTATCTCAATCTTTTGTGTGCCTTTTCATTTTAAAGATAAAAGTTTTACTCAGCGTGCATAGCACTTCTGCTTGTGTGAACCCCGTAGGCAGCCATGGTAGGTCCGTGCGACCCCTGCCTCTGGGCAGTCGTCCTAGGAGAGCTGGCGAGGTAAGACGCTGTCACGTATGCACATCATATGTTTGCACTGAGTTACATTTCCATAGTTCACTTTAGTTTACTGGTTAACCTTTGCTTCACGTACGTTTTTCCAGACATTCCCAGCATAATGCTTCCGCTTAAATAAATATTTTGTACCCTTGCGGCTTTTTGAAACTTAAATCGAGGGAAGGAGGAGAGATGTCAGAGAGGCCATGCGGCCCGCACAACTTTGAATCAGGTGCCATCCGCCTATGTTACAGGATTTGCATTGAAATTTCTGCTTCATTGCCACGAGCAATATTAAGGGAAAATTTGTATGTATGTATTTTAGGGTTTTGTCATGTTAAATTGTTTTACGGCCACATCAGTTAACAGCCACCAAGTCTGTATCTGAGCCATCCTTGTGCCTAAAGTGTTCTTGTTTGTAATTTCATGGGCGCCATAATTTTCTCAGGGTTTTTGTATTGTTTCATTTAAGGGTTCTTGTAATTTTTCCCATGATTATTCTTTTTTTAACCGACCATGCGGTCTTTCCACATGTTTGATTTTTCCGCCATCAGGCACCTCGGACACGTTTGTACGCTTGAAATACAACCAGAATAATTTTATGAATAGCACCGTAATTTTTTCCGACAGGATTTCAATGATTTTTACGGAAACTATTGCAATTTCACCTGCACCACGTGGCCCGCTAAGAACTTCATCCAGCGGCATTTGCATCATTTAAAAATGCTTTCATGCACCTGCATGTTTATTGCGCCTATTCATGTTGTGCCCCATGCTTTGTAATTAATATTTGTGTATTTTGTACGGTGACAATATTTTCGTCCTAGCCTGCTAAGTTTATAGACCGTCGCCACACATCATGTGGTTAGGAGACGTGTCCCGACGAGTATGCGTTAGTGACGTAGGTAATCATACATGTGTGTGTGTGTTCATGTTTGTACTTTGTGTCCCATCTCCGAGTGAAATCTGCAGTCCATCACAGTGGCTGTAGACACCTTACCCTGTGGAGATTGTGCTGCCACGCACCATGGAGGAATCATCCATCACGGAGTGCGCTAGTTGAATCAGGAGCTGGGGGAATCACCCACCGGAGAGAGCTAGTCACACCCAAGATTAAGCATAACTCAGTATTGGCACAATTTGTATTAAGTGTAAATAAAAGCAATTCTCAGTGTACAAAATATGTTTATATGTAATGTCAGAACCCAGCAAACTCCTACTTTTGGCAGTGTTTTCATAAAATGTTTAGTAACGCAAAGTGTTTTGTAGTGAGACAAACACACAGAACCCACAGTATACCTGAGAACCTTTAGTCTCAAAGTGCGGTGTCTGGGAAACACCGCTACCGCCCACCAACCAGTAAGTAATTAGTGTCTTTGTCTCGTGTCTCATCTAACTGTGTTAATATAAAGTGTTGCACCAAAGCATTTCACACCTTGAACCAGGTTCATTTTTTTCTGTGGACATGAACCGCCAGACCCGATGGTTCAAAGCAAATTATCTTGGTTCAAGTTGTTGTTTATCTATGGTTTGTATTATATTGGAAGTTATGATCATGATAATGTTCACATCAATATCGTCAAAGATTTCTTGTAAAGAAGGCTCTTAATTTTGATTGGTTTGTATTTTTGTTATGAAGGCAACAGAATTAGCACATGCATTGTCGAGTTCGGTTTAACATACAAATGTTTTAACTCCTATCGTGTTTGTTACTTCTGAAGTTACTTATAGCTAATTATTTGTATCACAATGTATTCTTTGGAAAATAAACTAGAATATTAACTCGATCAAATGGATAATGTTTTTGAGCTACATTTTTTCCAGGAAGTACCTAGGCCAAAGCAGTATATGAGGAGACAACATCCTTTCCAGGACCTATATGATGAGAAATTTAAGGTGCGGTTCCGTCTTTCGAAACACACTACTTTGATTGAAATTGCTACATAAAATCAAAAACAATTTAAGTTTTGATAGCAATAGGAATAGGCCTGCATCTCCCCTCAATCAACTATTGTTGATACTTAAGTTTCATGCACTGGGTCATTTTTGACTGTGTGTATCAATCTAATGTCCACAGCTTGTAGAATAGTCTACAGGATAACACACCAGATTGCACTTTTGGCTAATGATATTTTTTAAATGCCAGCCAGTAGACGAGAACAGTGTACTATCGTGCAAATCTTCTATGAGATTGTAGGCTATCCTGGTGTCATTGGGAGGTACTGCACACACGCGTTTTCGTAACACGTCTTTAACTGATTTGAAGTTATGTGAACGACGTTCTGCAAATTGAAATCAGCAGCAATCTTTTCCAGGCGAATTCTTTGTCTTTCAAGTACACAGCATCAGTCTTTCTGCTCTCAGTTATGCTCATACTTTCTTCTACTAAATCTATTAACAATTCTTTCTCATGTTCTGTCGTGTTCGATACATGCAAATTGCTCATTTTTGGAAAAAGATAGTTACAACTGTCAACACCAAGAACTATTTTTAATATTAATTCCAACCATGCCAATCCATCAATTTTATAAAGCCAAGAAACAATTATGTTTACATTTTCACTCAAATATAGGCAAATAACTACAACCATAGAACACAGATATTACACAAGGCAAAGTTTCAGTACTTTCTCTGACATGGCATGAACACCATCACAAAGAGACATTAAAATAATATTAAAATTCATAAGAAGGTTATAGAAATGCAAAACAATATGTAATTTAATTTGTGCCATTTTATTTTCAATATAAAATATCTCACTCGGCATGCATAGCACTTCCGTTTATGTGAATCCCGTAGGAGGCCATGGTAGGTCCGTGCGACGCTTGTATCTGGACAGTCTGTCGAGGAGAGCTGGTGAGGTAAGACACACTCACATATGCACTACAACTTTTGTTCACTGATTTAGGTTTCCATAGTCCATGTAGTTTACCGGTTAATCTTTGCTTGCGTACGTTTTTGCCAGACATTTTCCCCAGCATTATGCTTCTGCTTTACTAATTATTACGCCCTTGTGGCATTTTTAACTTAATCGAGAAGGAGGAGAAAGATGTCGGAGAGGTCACACAACCCACGCATTTGAATCAGACGACATCTGCCTATGTTTATGGCATTTCAGTGTAACTTCTGCATAATTGCTACAGGCAATTCTAAGAGCTTTATTTTTATGTATGTATTTAAGGGTAATTTTTGTGTTTGAATATTTTACAGCAACATCACGTATAACCACGTGGCCGACTGAAGCCAAGTCGTTGTATACGCCATCATTGCGTTTTAAGAGCTTATTTGTATAACATTGTATGTGCAATCATTTAATTTCAGGGTTCTATGTATTTTTCATTCAGGGTTCAATGTATTTTTCCCATAAATTGATGCTTTTTGTACTTGACCATGCGGTCATGTTAAGATTTGATTTCACCGCAGTCAGGCATGTTACAAGCCTGTAACAACGCTAATCGTAAAGAGAATCACTTGCTCAACACAAATAATATTTTATCTTAATTCAGTTTGCCATTTCCACGCAGAAATATTGCAATTTCACCTGCACCATGTGGTCTGCTACGAACTTCATCCAGCAGCATCCGCGCCACCTAAGCTTGTTTTCACATGTGTGTGTGTTTATTGTGAATAACCATCTCGTGTCACATCTTATTTCATGTATCATTCAAGGGTCTACGTAATTGTGTAATTAGTGTATGGTGCAATTACTCTCGTCCTAGCCGGCTCTGTGTATAGGTCGTCACCACACTAACCATGTGCTGGAGGGCGAGCCCCGATGAGTTTGCGTTAGTGATGCCGAGTAATCACACGTGTTAATGTGTATTAAGGGTTTTCATTTGTAATTCACTGTGTCCTGTCTTCAGGGAAAAACCATCAGTCCACCCTAGTGGCTGTCTACCCTCTTCCCTTGTGAAGGCTGTGCTTTCACATGCCTCGGTGAGATCATCCATTTAGGCATGCGCTAGGTTAATTACGGGCTGGGGAGCACCCAAGCGGAATTGGCTAGTCATGACCGAGATAACCATTTTTCATTGGCACGTTGATGTGTATGAACAATATCAATAAAAACAAGTCTACAGTGAACTCAATTTTTTATTCAGTAGTGACAGTGGCCTTGCCACATATGTTTTATCTATTGTTTATTTCAGTGATTTTATTAAAAGTTTAGTATTGCCAATGTGTTTGTAAGTACGCACAGGTGAGACAGACACACAGAACCCACAACATCCCCGAGAACCCTGAGTCTCAATAGTGCGGTGATTGGGAAGCACCGCTGGCGCCTAAATTACCAGTAAGTGTTTGTTTCATCGTTCGTCTCGTGTCTCACCCGAGTGCATCAACACTATTTAAATGTGTTCGGAATATATCTTTTAATTGTATAATAGTTGCAAATAAAAATTTTTTACACATATTTCATTTATTTCAATTGGAAGAATGAATCGTTTATATTATTTCAAAATACATGTTGTAATATACACCATGGGGAATCGACTCAGTGGAAAATATTGGGACATAATGTACTTAAAGGAAGACATATTGTATTGGTTTGGTGAGTTTCATATTTTCAAGTTAATTTTGATTCAATAAGGATGCCTAATTGGAAACACTGTGTTCTTGGGTGTCTTTATGTGACTGGAAAGTAAGACACAGATTCCCAGTTTACGAGCAATGTTTTATTTTGCGAATGGGTGAAGAGAGTGGCGGATGAGTAACTTGTTGACTTATGCAATCTAGAATGTTGGATATTTTTTTTGTATGCGATAACCACTTTTCCAATGATTGCAAAAGTCTTGGAACACAGAAGCTTGAGTACAGGCTTTCTTTGCCAACACTACATCTGAAAAGTAAATGCATTATAAATTTCATGTACACTTTGATTTTATGAGACATCTGTTATGGGGGAAGAAAAAGAAAAGACGAGGAGAAGAAGATGAAGAAGAAGGGGGGAAAAAGGGGGAGGTGTATACACGCACACACACACAAAGTTTATACTACAGTTCAATTTTATGCTCAGATTCTTGTATAATTGTACCATAACTTTCTATGTAGGCCAAGTAATATAGATATTTATGTTTAAATAAATGTAATAACCACATTGATCAGAGCTGCTGTGGTGGTGAACTTATTTTAAATATACATACAGTTGCCAATTTCAATAAATTCATCTCTCCCATTTTACAGCCAAGCACCTAGCAAACAAGAAGTTACATAGTTGTTGAAGATCCACTGTCTTTGTTAAATTTTTAAGAAAATGCTATTTTCTAATGAAAATTACACACACTTTGATAATCATAAGCACTGAACTTAACAAAACCCTGCTATATGTTATTCACAGTAAACTTAGGCACTTTTGAAAGACCTGCTGAAGATCTATTTTCTGCACATTGTGTATTCTTTAACCATGTTTAAAGTAACATTGCCACGGGCCTCATCACTTTACTCATCTGTTGGTCAAATGAAACTGAAATTATTTGAAAATTAAACATTTCACAACTTTAATATATCTTACACTTACAATGGTGTCCAAGTTTGTACATTATTTTTTGTAACTTTACCCTCTGCATTCCCTGGTCTTCATAATGCAATATACTATTGCCCCTAGCATATCACTTTCAGGTAATGTCATTCAAATTTTCTACACTCTCCATATGAAACAATAATATATACGTCTGGGCTTCTTGCGTTTGCAGTGAAACAATAGTTGGCCTAGGTTAAGTGTCCAACATAATTTTGTTACCACACCCTGGCCGCAGTATTAATGTTTTGAGAACCCTACAGTAAAACATATTTATTTCAAAAATATTTAATTAGACTTACACCATCACAGGTGGAACAGAAGGGAGGATATGTGTGTTGTGTATGATTTAAGTCATTTCTTTACAAGACCACTCAGGGTTATATCAGCTTTGTGCCTGACATAGGGCAGGGTAAAATTCATACAAGAATCTGAATCTAAAATTGAGCTGTAGTAATAAATCAATCAATTTTATTCATCCAAAAGACCATACATAATGGTATAGGGCATGGCAGATTTACTTAAATACATACTACATAAAATTTAACAAGTTGCTAAACTAAAAGCTAGGAATAATTTACAGGATAATTTCTATATATAAAAATTAGACAAGCTAAACAAGCAAATAAATGTTGTTAAACTATAAAAATTGAGGCCCAGCTAACAGCCAGCGGTGCTAGAGCCGATGACGGCGCTCACGTGTCACGTGTACCGCACGTGCGCAAAGAGGCCGACAATTTTGAACTTTCCTATAAATGTTAATTTCAGGGTAAATTGTATAATTAGTGTACAGTGCAATTACTCCCACCCTATCCGGCTCTGTGTATAGGCCGTCACCACACTAACCACGTGCTGGAGGGCAAGCCCCAACGAGTTTGCGTTAGTGAAGCCGAGTAATCACGCGTGTTAACGTGTATTTAGAGTATTCATTTGTAATTCACTGTGTCCTGTCTTCAGGGAAAAACCGTCAGTCCACCCTAGCGGCTGTCGGCCCTCTTCCCTTGTGAAGACTGTGCTTTCACGCACCTCGGTGAGATCACCCATTTAGGCGTGCACTAGATTAATTACGGGTTTGGGAGCACCCCAGCGGAATTGGCTAGTCATGACCGAGATTACCATTTCATTGGCATGTTGATGTGTATAAACAATATCAATATAAACAAATCTACAGTGAACTCAATTTTTTATTCAGTAGTGACAGTTTCGTAGCCACGTATGTTTTATAAATTGTTTATTTCAGTGATTTTATTAAAAGTTTTGTATTGCCAACATGTTTGTAAGTACGCACGGGTGAGACAGACACACAGAACCCACAACATCCCTGAGAACCCTGAGTCTCAATAGTGCGGTGATTGGGAAGCACCGCTGGCACCCAAATTACGAGTAAGTATTTGTGTCATTCTTCGTTTTGTGTCTCACCCGAAGGCGTCAAAATTATGAAACATACAGGTCAATTTCTATAGGGCCATATAAAGACAGCTAACAGTGAAATAAATAAAGTAAAACAATACACACAATACACACAGTTTTTTTTTGTTACAGAAATGCAAATGAATTAAACATTATATAAGACTGTTCATGGTTAAAAGGAACCCTTTTGAGGCCCGAGTTTTTTTTCTTCTTTTAGCCATTATTTATCCATCAACCACATTTTAAAATAAATTTGCCATGTACATAATAAACACAGTGTATATATTCCATGACATTCGAAAAATCACATCTAAGGCTACAAGAAAATTTTTTTTTGACAATTATTCCAAATGAGAGCCTTTCAAAAATGCTTTTTGATTGTGAATAGTCTATACATACAAAAACACACGCAAGCATCAAAAAAGATATCTTCAAAGTGTACTTAAAATTTACAATGCACTTACTTTTCAGATGTAGTGTTGGCAAAGAAAGCCTGTTAAACTTCTTTGTCCCAATCCTTCTGCAATAGTTGGAAAAGTGCATTATCACAAACAAAATATTTTTTGTAACATTCTAGGCTGTCCAATCCAACTGCCTGTCAATAAAATACATTGCGACTCGCGAGACAAAAATAATTGTGTTTATATTTTTCATCGATGCCAACATGCAAAGAATAATTGTACCAGTGAAAAATAAAACTTTCTCCAAAATCCATAACATCATAGATTCCAGCCAATGATATTTTGTGTATCATATTAGCTCTGGAGACAGTAAGTATCAATCTCGAGATCACAAGATCTGAGATCACTTGAACCTAGTTCAGCTTGGTGCAACACAAATATAATTGAACAAGGTTCGTGCATGAACTCAGTTCATGTGAACTAAAATTATCTACAGTGTTGGTGCAACCGCGCATCAATGATTTAATTCTGCTTTGGTTCAAAGTGGTTGGCAAATGTTGCTGGTATGTCTACTATGTCTACCTCACTCATTATTTTAGGTAGACACAACAAATCTGCTGGGTTGTACAGCTCGGTTCTGCACACTATGAAAAATACACCCTTCTTCTTCTCCTTGTCTGTCACACTGTTTGCTGCGAAACCGTACTATAACTGCTCCTAGTACATTTTCAAGGTGTTCAGTCCTGGAACGAATTATTTTAATGAATTAAACAATGCCCTTGTAGGTTAAAGTGTGCCAATTCACAGTCTATTGATTCAATGCAGTGTGAGACATGCTACGTTCATATCTCTAATCACCAATATCGCATCCTTGGCAACTCCACAAAATGCACTAGAGTTTTCAACTTACAACCAGGATGTCCATACAGACTGTACACTGAATTTCCAGGACATTTCCCACTTTTTCCTCAGAATTCCCATACACCAAAAAAATTATACAAGAAACTATCAAGCACAATAAAAATCATGCACCTTATATGTGAACATTTATGTTCTACACAAAACTGATTTCACGATACAGAGACGTGAAGGGTCATTACACGTCCAACGCAGACAAACTACAAAATTCAAAATGGTTTCACTATAAAGCAACACTTGGTTGGCAACAAAGATTATCTCAGATCATACCGCCATATATTTTAGAATGAATACATTACTACCGGTGAGGATAGACCATAACCAGAATTAAATGGCATTTAAAAGTTAACAAAAAGCACAAACAATCCAAACAGATATTACAAACATAAACATTTTGTGAATAAATTCTCAATAACAAACAGTTGAACTAATTCAAGTTTACTATCGTTGCAGAGGCAAATAACTATATTATGTGTTCTTCTCATGATACATACTTATGTCTGATTTTTTTTTCTCCAAAATAAGTAATTAATGTTTTTCCATCACAGTGGTCATCCCACGCTGACAAAAGCAATGTCTACGACATGTTTATCGCTCTTGGTCGGCGACAGCCAGCAGGCTTCACTCTGGCTACAGCTCATCACACTGCATAGCATCGTACTTTTGTGAAACCCACTACAGTGGACTACTGCTGTTTTTCAAGGGACTGTTGATAAATTTCCATACATCCAGGATTTGAGTATATGAGGGTTCTGACATGTACATCAATAAAATACAACTTTTGATGTTATTAGACTTCATGTTGAGTATAATGAGAGCTGTGCATTATCTGTCAATAAAGTTAAACTAATAAACACAAAAAAATGGGAATTTTAAAAACATTTCACCTCAACTCGTTTAAATAAAGAGTATAACGTCACGAAATGCTGTATATTATTGACTGCAATCCGACACAGAATGCAAAACGATTCAAAACTTTCAAAACTCCCTGAAAATGAAATTATATAACATAGAATACAAGCCAAATTTTGAATATCCAGCATGCACTCAATTAACTGAGAGCACAGAAAGTGGTTATCGATCAGGCCATGTGTTCACGACGGGCAAGACGGAAAAGGGGAAGTCTCAGCGGTGGTAGGAGTGAAAGAATCTATCCCTCCCCTTCCAAACAAGTTGGAACATGGAAGGTGCAAGACTGCCACACTGATTGCTAGGCAACTAGCTCCTACCCTCAGCTGTACAAGGGGAGGAAACTAGCTATACTGAATATCACCGACAACAGCCGAAGATTATGCAAGCCACGCCTCATATCTACACTTATGTTGGCGATGCCGTACACACACAATAGCTGTGTAGGCCTAGTTGAAGTAATTAATAACATTTCACTTGCAAGTCCCTTGATGTTCAAACAATTTTTGGCGACAAAGGGAGGTCAAGTATATGCTTATGGGCACACTTTATTTGCAAATATGCTGCCCATCAGTGAAATTAATATAGTGGACTCCCTATCTACCGTTTTTTCAGGGGACTGTCAAAAAATTCCCATACATGCGAGATTTCAGTACATGAGGGTTCTGACATGTACATATGTAAATAAAATACAACTTCTGACCTTATTAGACTTGATTCTGAGTATAATTAAAGCTGTCTGGGAATTTAAAAAAAGTATTGCTGTATTAGTATCACTGAAAATAATACATTAAAAAAATGTCACCGCAACTAGTTTAAATAAAGAATATAATATTGTAAAATACTGTATATAATTGATTGTAATCTGACACAAATGCAAGCCAACCTAAAGATTTCAAACCCTCTGAAAATGAAAATAATAAGAGACTGAATGCAAACCAAATCTTGAATATACCACGTGCACTCAATCAGCTGAGAGCATGCGGAGAGATTATTGATCGGGCAGTGTGTTCATGGTGCAGACGGAGAAGGGGAAGTGGCGAGGAGTGAAACCATACCCCTCCAAGTAATCACATGTTGATGACATCTTTCATGTGTAGCAAATGTTTTGTCTTTTAATTAAATTAATTAATTATATTTCACTTGAAAAAACCTTTTAATTGAGACATAAATTAATAAATAAGTGATTACTTGTTTCTTCATGGTCTTTGATAATTAATCATTCAAAACCACATCCTCTGATTTTCCAGTACACATACCTGTCGTGAGTTACACTGCACTCAGACTCGGTGCTTTCCCATTATTAGATGACAAAAAGTGTCAAATAGAGCGTACAGGATACCAGTTTATTCAAAAGACGCATGTCTATTGTAATTAAGTTAAAATAAATCCTCCAATTTCTCGCAGGAAGTTACTGAAAATTAACTTTATGCTTGGTAATACATGTCGCTCGATGTTCCATTGAGTTAAATTAATATGTAATTTCAAAATCATGTTGATTTATGCCATATACAATTAAACACCAACTTTATGTGGAAAAAGTCCTTTAATTACAAAAGAAAATACCTTTGTAAATAATAATCCCTCGTTAAAATGTATTGTGTAACATATTCAGGCAAAACCATCTGCTTTGAAATACTAGTGATGATATGTGCAACTATTCTGAGTGACTGATAATTTAGATAAAATTTCTATAATCGCCAGGTGCACTTGACTTGTTCTGCAGCCAGGCGTGTACGGGGGTAATTACCCAAGAGAGCACACACTTTTTTTTTGCTATACAACAGCTTCCCTTCTTAAAGGCATGTAAGGGATGGAATGAAGGTGTGTGGCTAAGAGATACAGAAGGGATTGTGGGGGGGGGGGGGGGGGGAGAGGGGGGAGGAGGAGAGGAGGGGAGAGAGGGGGGAGGGAGGGGAGGGGGAGAGGAAAGAGAGGGAGGGAGAGGGGAGGGAGGGAGAGAGAGAGGTGTGTGTGTGGATGCTACGTTGCCATGTGGTTGCTAGGTAACTGCTTCCCTCTCATCAGACATGTAAGGGGAGGGAGCAAACCAGACTCACACAATGATGCAGAGCAGTGATAATTGGTGGTGCGTGTGACATATTTCACAACCAATTACTACATGTTTCCAAAAACCAATAGCTTAAACGTTATCATTGAAGGAAATCTTCTGTGATGAGACAGAAATCTACTTCAATCAATGCAATATCGAATAAACAATACAAGCAGGTAGCTTTATCATTATTTATAAAGAAGTTTTACAGGGACCACTGAAAATTAACAGTTGATATGGTTTATTAGTACATGCGTTTCAGTAAGGGCGCCCACTGTATAGTTTTAAAATAATATTGATTTTACGCCAAATATGATTAAACACCAACTTTACGGGAACAAAAACCTTTAATCATAAATACAAAAGAAAATATCTTTCCAAAAAATAATTCCCTGATAAAATTTATTGCGTAAAATTTTCAAGCCAAACCATTTGCTTTGAAATACTCTAGTGTTGATAGGTGCAACTATTTTGATCAACAGATAATCTTGATACAATTTCTGCAATTGGATTACTGTTGCATATGCCAGCTGCAGTGACCATGTTAGAGATCAGACCCGACAAAGTACTGTGCCGCTGTGTGGTGCGGTGTGTTTGGCAGGAAAACAGAACAACATTAAACAGAGATCACATGATTAGTTTTATTTTATACTTCATATTTTCATATACGCTACAGCACAGAGAGGACACAGCTTTTATTTTTGCTAGACAGCATCTTCACATCTCAAAGGCATGTAAGGGGAGGAAGAACAGTGCAGGGCTGAGGGAGACAGGATGCAAGGATGTCACACTGGTTGCTAGGTAACCGCTTCCCTTCATATCAGGCATGTAAGAGATGGTAGCATGCCAGACTCGCAGGCCGAGTCACCGTCACAGTAAATTGTGGCACATGGGCAGTGTACTTTTTTATTACATTACACTCGCGAAAAAGTGCCAATTTTCGACCACATGAAAATGCTTTACCATTCTGCAGCAAAAAATTAAAGCTTTATTACCACAGAAGCAAGAAAATATGGGCGCCATTGAAAAAATTGATATTTTATTTCACTAAAACTCATTATGGAAATGTTACTCCTACAAAAAATAAACTATGACATTAAGACCCAGTACACACAATACATAATCCTATATCAAATTCTGTAATAAAATGCATGAACAGCAACTATGATTGCAGCACCAAGGATTTTGTACGTAATTTCATAAATAATGCAGCTTACGCTCTTACACATGTGCAATATACTGGGAGAGCTGATAACTGTTCCAAAATGTCGCTATGGCTGACAGCCATGGTACACAAAATTGTAAAATAATAAGTAGGTTAACACTTATGATAATTTGTTCATTTTTAATTATGAAGAGCTGTGAGCATTTTAGACAGACATGGAATTTTAGCAATAAAAGCAAGAAATAATTACAATTAATTAAATAATTTTGATATCTCTGATTAAAATCTGTTTCAAGTTACCGAGTTTCCCCTTCCTCCAGAAGTATGGGACTCCTTCAGTTAGGGTAAGTATCACATTGAAATATAGCCTGTCTGTATGAAACCATGAGAAATAAAAGTTAAAATTCGGTTTTTATGTTGCACATGATTACACATAGAAATTATAAAAAACAAAGGTTGCTGCTGGTTTTAGTATGTTCTGAATGAGTGTGACATAAAATCTCTACAATACAACAGTGTTCTGATCCATGTGTGATACATACGTGCTGTTGTCATGCAGAAGAGTGTAGATGTTCCTGGTGAAGGTGTCAGCTGCTTCTCCATTGTGTGCATGAAGGCACGCACGCGCTGCTTCAGCAGCCTTGCAGAACTGTGCTGCAGCACGCCCATGTGCAGCCCCCAGGGCAGCTTGTTGCTGCTCAAGCATGGCCATCACAGCGGCTAACCGCACATGCAAGCCGAAAGTGGCTGCCATTACTGCATCATGGAAGTCAGCAGCTGCTGTATCAGTGTGCTCCTCCAGGTGGGCCAGTGAGACAACGATGGCATCGCGAAACTCTGAATGTGCCTCTAGTACTTGAGCCTGGCAGGCATCCACCTCGCGCATGAAGGCATCTATGGCAATGGTCGTGCTCACACGCGTAGCTGCCACTGCTGTGGTGGTGGCTTTGCGGAAGTCACTTAGCGAGTTGGCAATGTCCGCCTCTGAGCCTCAACTGCGGGCAGTGTGAATGCATGGTTGCTAAGTGTGAGAGAAAGTTTCTGTCTACTTTCCTAATGTGGGGGGAGGAAATATTTTCCCTCCCAGATTTGGAACAAAAATCAACAGTAGATCCCTAACTTTTTTTGGATAGACAGTAACATAATAACTTAGTTCATATAAATATGGGTACACCACCTAAAAAAAAACACAACAAATTTCATTGACAGGACTACAAAATTGTAAACAATGTAAAACTGATACAAAATTTCAAAGAAAAGAATACTGTAGTTAAGAAAATAATTTAAATACAAGTGCAGAGCATTAATGGCCGGTTGCACAACTGTGGTTCAAAACTCGATCCAAGATCATGTCCATGCTTGATCTAAGATCGACACAGAAAACTGTTGCACCATTCGAGTTCAGAGCATGACTGGAGATTGAGATGAACTTCATTTCGAACCGTTGAATACGGTGGTTCAAAATCTCAATCCGAAATCAGAAAAGAATAAAAGTCTGTTGAATATAGGTTATGTGAAGTTAAAAACACTGTTAAATATATTTATTGACTATAAATAAACTTAGTAATATTTTAATAGTTTAAAAATGGATTTGGTTGTTTATTACTGTTGTAAGATGTAAATTGAGACATTTTACAAAGTCTTAAAATAAAACTTATTTATTTAATTGAAGATGTATTAATGTTTGGTAAAGAGAGAACAAAATTCATGCTTATCGCTCCGAGCAAACACAACATAAAACTGGAAAAGCCATTCAGAATGTCAGAAACTCTCCTACTTTTCCACGCAAGTTAACTATCACGTCAAATGTTTTGATCATGAAAGCACAGCCATTGCCGACAGTAGTTTGAAAATATGCCAACAGATAGAACTAAATACAATTGTTTTCTTGGGAAATTAAAACAACATTGTACACACTTGAATATTATTCAGTAAAATTTGCACAACAATAATTAATTTAAAACAGATAAAACATCACACCATAGTTCTACGTACGCTACCTTCAATAACATTGGTATTAATAATAACAACAAAAAGTGTGTGCAAATATTTTCGAATCAAACAAAACAAACAAAATAGAAATTTTGCAATGCATTAAACTAAATTATGTGTGCTGAAAAAAATCCTCTTAGGGTCTTCCATTCATCAGCTTTCTGTTTAGAATAAAACATGGCCCGTTTGTTTACATTACAATGACGTTCAATTTGTTTTCTACCAAGTCTACAATTAATGTTTTCTCCTCTTCTGTAAAAATAATTCTTTTCGAACCACTTGCAGCTTCATCCATATTTTGTCCCTATAAAATTAACTAATTAGCAATTGTGGGTACTTGATAGAGAATATAAGGTAAACGCACAGATCACAATGCCAAAACAAGTAATCAGAACTTCTATGGTGAAAACTACGCCTACGAAGATTGACGACTCAGAGATCAAGAATCGTGCAATCTCATTGGTACAGCACTTTTAAAATGGAACCAAGATCAAACCAAATCATAGTTCAGAACTATGATCATTTGATCTCGGATCAGGCAAAATGTTGGTGCAACCGGCCATAATAGGAAAACTAAGGCAAATTGGATATTGATTAGTTCAGTTTCTGAACATACCCAGCCATATGAACGCTAGAAACAGACAAGGATATGAGTAGCCTATTTAGTAGAAAAAGTTTACCTGTTACCATTACTTTAGTTTCCCTATTCCAGTTAGTCCCGGGGCCGCAGCGGTTTAGTGGTTAGATTACTTACTTCCCACCAAGGTGAACTGGGTTTAATTCTCGGTAGTGTCGCTCCCAGATTGCAGGAATCATTCGAACGATGCTGCTGATCGGTGGGTTTTCCAGGGATCTACGGTTTCCCTCGCCCTTTATTCCAAAACTGCTCCATACTCACCTTGCTTCACCTTCATTGGCACTCCAAGATCCTTGATGTTAAGAGCCACCCAAATTTCTTCGCTCTCACTCACTCCAGTAAGTCCTTTTTTTATTTGTCTATTTTTTACTATCTAGAAGCTAAAAAAATTGCAAGTGAACCATCATCATGCAAAACTGAACTATTCATAATCATTCCATAAACAATCACATACAATTTATTCAATTAAAGTTTAGTGAAACTCATTATTCATATGTTTGGAATATTCTGTTACTTTATTCTAATAAAATATTTACATATTTTAAAATTGACTTTGCATTAACTTTATCATATCTGTGAAAATATTTCAATAACTAGTAGATCAAACAACATTACAACAACATACACAACAATGCAAAAAATTAGTACATACACAAATAAATTAATTACAGTAGTGGCAAAATGTATTAGTAGTGATGACTACAGTTCGTTTACGAATTACTGAAGACTTTGGAAGTTGTGTTCGTAGTCTTCTTTTGGCTCGTTGTACACCTTCCATCATGCGTGAAAACTAACAGTGACTAGTATACATGCATTATAAATTTATGTGCCCTTGAATGTTTTCCTTTTGAGTACCAGGACAGCATTCCAAAATGTTACTTCGAAAGGAAAGAAACAGAGAGCAACAGATGAGGAAAAAAAAAAGTAAATATGGTTTTGGAACGAGCATGATATAAATAAATAGTATAATATGTTTACAAATATGTACTGATTAGGCACCCATAGTAAATTCAAAAAGATATTAATCGCTTTCTCCAAATTCTTTTCAAAAAAAAAAAAAAAAAAAAAAAAAAAATGTTAATAGTCCATTCACTGTTACTTCAAACTTTCCTGAAGCCCTGCTAAAGATGGACATAATGCTATTCCTCCGTCTCATGCAACATAGTGCAGGACTAATTGACAGGATGTGAGCCACAGGTAGACACCGGTAAACAAAAAGATTGTAAGAGGGAAGAAAAATTTCCACCGCCATGGCAGAATTGTGGAAGCAAGACATCCGAGAGATGTGTAAACAATGGTGAGCGGAACGGATCTATGGGCCAAGATTGCATCGCGGTGGCAAGAAACAGCACACAGTTGTCACACGCCAACAGCACGCATGTGGCCAGCAGCAAACTGGCTCCACCCACCCAGTCCACGCTATTGCACCCTATAGCCACTCGTGTCACGTTTATGCCAACTACTCCATTCTACCCCAATTACTGCTGTTTCCAACACCCGTGTATCAAACCATGCTACCACCGGTAGCTACACCTTGCAATCAGTACCAACCTACCTCAACAGCAACGTGAAAACAAGTCCTGTCAGTGAGCTGCTGTGAGATGACAGAAGGGAAGATGAAGCCGTTGCACTCTCAAACACACAAAACCACCAAGGCCGATTGCAGCCAAAATGCTGTATAAGTTCCAGACTTTATGAACTTTTGCTGGCATGCTAATGGAAGACTCTACCACTTTTGTGAATGACTATATGTCAAGACTCACTTGGTACGGTGTCTACGACGAAGAATGGGCTCGTTGCATCGGAGAGCAGCTCTGCGGAGACTGCCACTCTTGGTGGGAGACTGCCACTCTTGGTGGGATCCTTTAATCATAACGGGATGAAGTGGTAAGAAATTCCTTCACGTGTTTCAATGCCATCACTGTGAACGAAAACAAGGCTTACCATGGAAGAGCAACCAGCAGAGTGAACCACTCATGGCATTCATTACCGCAAGGTGCATATCGTCTGCAAGTTTTACTTTGAATTACCTGAACAGGAAATTCTGAAGATTGTGGCAGAAACTGCAGGCCAGAATTTTGCACAGTATTAATATCCCTATTGAATAAGATGTTGAAGAACGCTACGCAAGCAGCCACAATGCTGGAATGAAACCAGTGTCAGCCACGCCGCGACTCGAATGCAGCACGATATTGCCACAAGCAACTGCAGAAGAGTGAAAACAAATGCAAACACAACAATGCATCATTCTGACAACACTAGGGAAATTTTCAGAGAACTCAGACAGAAAACAAAAATCAGGACAAACAGGACAAATTTCTGCCTCACGAACAGTGTGATGGTAAAAGTGCAGGAAATTCGAGTGTGCATGTAAAATGGGACAAGAACTAACCATCAAGGTGGCTGTGTCGGTACAGTGAGGAAGAAATCTATCACTAGCACACTCAGTGTTTGAACAACTCGCACTTAGCAAGAGCTCAGGATAACAGGATGCAACAGGGAAACTGGAAGCGGCAGTGTGGGGTCCAGACGCTCCTGTCACCCGGCTCCCACAACAGAAGAGAAACACCAGACCAACACTGCAACAAGCACTCATCAGCCAGGTTAATAGCACAACTGCTAAATTCATTCACATTTTGGTAACTGTCAATAATCGTCACTGTCATGCACTGATTGATACGGCAGCGTCCCACAATTTGTAAATGAAGCAGATGTTGTGTTTACTGATCATGTAATTAGGCTCGCCACAAACCAACATAATAGCAAAGCGATAAAGCAAAAGGAAATCACTGTGGGTGTGCGGGATATAAAGACTACTACAACCACGATTATTACACTAGACATTCTCTAAGATACAATACTTCGCATTTCTTGGTTGATGGAACAAAATATGACTGTTGAGCCTACAGCTCGGAGAATACACTTCGGTGCAAAAGAGTTGCGTACTGTCTATAACCTAGACTGGCACCTGACAGATAGCGTTCTTGCAGTTTCTCTCGAGGGAAATAGATCACGATATTCCACCAGAACATCAGGCTACCTTCCAATGCCTGTTGGAAGAGCGTTGGGATGTATTCGCCATGCATGGAGGCCTGCGTCAAATCACGGTGGCCGAACATGAAATTCCACTCGAGAAACAGGGACCTATCCGCACTCCGCTGTGAAGTTATTTGCAGTATCAGGCAAAAATGATCTGTTAACAGATACACAAAATGCTCGGAGACAGTGTAACAGATGTGGCAAATAGCCAATACAACTCCAGCTATTACGTAGCGCCTAAAAATGATGGTAATTGGAGATTCTGCGTAGATTTCTACCCATTGAACCAGGTGCGCGCAGTGCACTTCCCCCTTACATCTGCATCAAGGACACCTTAAGTTCGCTCGGCCAAACAAAAATATGCACATCGTTGGACCTAAAAAGCATGTATTGGCAAGTTCCAGTAAAGTTGGAAGACCAGGAGAAAACTGCTTTCACAGCCTCTGATGGGCGCAGGTTCCAATTTTGCGCAATGATGTTCGGACTTAAGTGTGCCCCTACGACCTTCTAATCAATGATGGTTCATATCCTGGAAAGCCTCATTGTGGAATGTATCTCAATGGCATAATCGTGTGATCGTCAAGCTGGGAAGAACATGTGACACATCTATCCACTGTGTTGGAAAGATAGGCAGTAAATGGGCTGACTTGTGCAACAAAAAAATGTCACATGGGGAAAACTTCCCTTAATTTCCTAGATCACGTTTTGAGTGAGGCAGGGAACAAACCGAATCCGGAGCAGCTCCAGGTAATAATGGACTATGCGAAACCCAGCGCACCCGAAAACAGTTACGCAAATTTTTCAGGCTAGCTAATTGGCTGCGAGAGTACGTGGAGGGGTTCGCTATCATAACGGCACCATTAATGGAAATTCTACTCTCACCACAGAGCACGTTTCAATGGACCCGTGAAGGAGAACAGGCATTTCAGGAAATCAAGGTTAACTTTCAAAATTGTCCCACACTCCTGAGATACAATGCGAGTCGACATTTATATTTGCAGACTGATGCGAGTCAAGAGGGACTGGGAGCTGTCCTGGATTAGTATGACGACAAGGAGAATCGGCAGGTCATCAATTTTGCTAGTGCGAAGCTCAGCCCTACTGAGCGCAGAGATGATGATGTAATGATCATGAATGCCTAGCAGTCATATGGGCTGTAAAAAAATACAATGCGTATTTAGAATACCAGCAAATCACCCTCCATACAGACAACAGGTGTCTTGTGTGGCTGCACAATATACACTAAGCAAATAGTAAGCTGGCAAGATGGGCGCTCATGTTACAAGTTATAATTGAGGTATAATACGTACCAGGAAAAGAAAATCAGTTGGCAGTGCACTCTCATGCACTCCCAACAGTGACATCATTGTCAAGGACAAAGCGGAATGGGACGATATCCTGCCCCCGTCCACGCAAGAAGCATTTCAGGAAGTATGTGTACAACAGATTAGCGGGGGAATGACACCTTTGAATCTCAGTCCTTTTGGTTGTCCTCCACAAAGATTGACAGGTACTGCTTAAGAGTGAGGTTAAGCCTTTTGACCATTCCATCCGACTGAAGGTGTACGGCTGTAGTCAGAGTCTTTTTTATCCCAAAATTTTTGTCACCTCCTGGAAGACGGTAACTTCAAAGTTTCTTCCCTGATCAAAATTGAGTTTTAGTGACACCCCAAACCTCGAAAAGACATTTTCTATGAGTGTCTCAGCCACAGCACGTGCTTCCTTGTTTTGGGAGGGGAATGACCTCAGGCCATTTAGTAAAATAATCTTGTGCCACCAGTAGATACTGATTACCTCTCTTTGTGACAGGCAAAGGACCCAGAATGTCTACTGCCATCCTTTCGAATAGGGCTTCAACATTGTATTTCTGGAGGTGACCTTGTCCTCTGGTCCTTGGGCCCTTCCTCACAGTACATGTGTCGCACAATCTGCACTATTTCTCAACATCCTCCCGACAGTGAAGCCAATAGAATCTTAGTCTAATTCTATCAAGTGTCTTATTAAAACCAAAGTGCCCAATGGCTGCCTCATTATGCAGTAATTTTATAATTTCTGGAAACCGACATTCTGGAATGACCAACTGCAACCGTGTGTGTTTTCCATTATGCTTTCCCAGTTTCTGTAAAGTACACCATTCTTTAGTAAGAGGGAATTCCACTGTGGCCAGTATGCTTTGACTGCCGCGCTCAGGCTAGATATCTCTTCCCATTTTGGCCGACGGCCAGCTTCTTTCGACTTTAATAATGGTTGCAAAGTGGGATCATTCAGCTTGTCTTCCCTAATACTCTCATCACCCCAGGTAGTTGTCCCAACACAAGATAGAGAACCTTGAATACTTGTCCTCCGTACCTTCAACAATGGCTCTCTTTACTTCCTGATGTTCGCAATGACGACAAGATGGCTCACATGGCCGCCTAGAAAGTGCATCAGCATTGCTGTGAAGACGTCAGTCCAGATCTGTGCTGTATTTCAAATTCATATTCTTGAAGATGCTGTATCCAATGGGTTATTTGACCTTCGGAGTTCTTAAAATTTAGTAGCCAGCATAATGAAGCCTTGTCGGTTCTTAGAATAAAATATCTGCCATAAAGGAAGGGGTGGAAATGTGAAATAGCGTACACCATAGCCAGAAGCTCCCTTAGTGTAACATAGTATTTTCTCTCAAACTTATGCAATATCTTACTGCAGTATTGTAGTGGTTTTTCCTTCTCATCTTGCACCTGAAATAGCACAGCTCCAATGCCTACACTACTAGCATCAGTTTCCATAAAGAATACACCCTCACTTTTTGGAAAACCCAGGACTGAGGTTAAAATTTTCTTTAGTTTTCTAAAAGCATCTTCACATTCAGTGGTCCAATGAAATCTCCTTTTTGCCTTAGTCGGTTCATGTAGTTGCTTGGAAATTGTGGTGAACCCAGGTACAAATTGACATAGTCCCAGAAAACTGCACATTTCAGTTTTGTTAGTTGGAGTCTGCCAATTTCTTATTGCTTTGGTCTTCTAGGGGTATGTTTCAATCCCACGGGCAGAAACTACATGTCCCAAGAAAGTTACTTTCTTTTGAAACAAGTGGCACTTCTTAGGAACCAGTTTCTAGTTGGCTCTGGTCACCTTCTGGAATAGTCTTTCTTTGTCACATTATTAAGCTGGCGATAATCTACACAAAACCTCACAGAGCCATTTTTCTTCTTAAGAAGTACGATGGGTGACGACCAAGGGCTAAATCACACCCAACTCCTTCATTTCCTTCAGAATAGCCCTCAACTGCCTCATGCGAAGCTAGTGGCAGTCGTCCTGGTGGCTGTTTCATGGAACTGGCATCTCCTGTATCTATGTGGTGGTAGGTTACGTTAGTCCTTCCAAGGTTATTTAGTCCACACAAGAAGGCATCCCATTTCTCTGCAGTAATTCAGAGACAGCCTTCTCCTGTTACAAGTTAAGATTTACTTTTGTTCGTTTTGCAGTTCATCCAATACATCTGGTAAAGGACATTCTGTTTGTTCTACTCTCGAATCATCTGTAACATTTGGAAGTACCAGTGTGACCTGCTTGCAAACACCTATGACGGCCCCCTCATCAAGATAAATGGCACTATCGGACAAATTTATCATTCGTCTGGAAAACTGCCAGAATTAGAAGAGACTGAAGTTCTGTCTACAACAACTTTACCTGACAGGACACCAATCTTTTGTGCTGGCTGAATTAGACCCAAATGTCTGAAAAAATTTCCTTGACATCTGCCTGAAATGACAATTTCACTAGAAGCGGGCAGCAAAGTGGGTTGACTACATACTACTGGGCAACTAACTGGGGAGGGTAAATCATGCAGTGTTGACACCACCAACTATGTACTGCCTACCCTTACCACACTAAGTCAAATATCAATACAGCACCCCAGTCTACGTAGCACATCAAGACCGAAAAGATATTGTCCTCTATTTCAGCTACGTACACATCGTGCTCTATGCTTATGTCACCAACTTCAAGTTCACTTTGCTTTTACCTTTAACTGACGTGATTTCACCTGTTACTGTAGTCAAATAGCATTGTTCCAGGGTGTCGGGCGATGCTGGCCGGAAGGTTCGAGTATATCTGGTCTTACTACTAGGTCGTCCCCATGTCGATGACCATCTGGCAAAGAACATTATTCAGGCTCCCCTCCACAAGTATTGTATCCCAGTCTTGTTTTACCAACCTTACATGTACGAACATTGGGGCCTTACCTCCCAGTCACCAAACTTCGGCCGCTATGATCAGTGTTTCCAAATTTTCCGAATTAGACATATTCTCACATGTCTCTCAGGCCTCTTGTCTCGCTGCTGCTTCAGCTGCTGTTGCTGCTGCTGTGGGCAGTAGGCACTCAGGTACCGCGGCTGTCCACATCACCAGCACTCCAGCCGTTAAAGGGGGCGGCGAGGCTCTGTAGCACAGACCTTGGAAGCAATATCTCTCATAAATGCCTGCATCTCGTTCAGAGTCTTCTAGATGCTATCTCCGTCATCTTCCGTCAGCATCACTGCCCATACTGGTTGTTGGGGTGCAGCTCTCTGTCTTGCCGATTCCACCTCCAGTGCTCGGGCTAGGGTGTCCCGCATGTTGTGGGGTGCAGCCAGATGTACTACATGTCGAACCTCTGTGTCGGTGATGGCATCGATGAAGAAGCCAACTGCTATTATGTCGCATGCCTCCTCGGGACACCCTTCCACAGATTGGTGGAAGAACCGCACAATGTCTTTTCATAGCTCCTGCAGTGGCTCCCCTGGTCGCTGGGGACAGTTTCGCAGCTGTGCATGGTGGACATGTCACAGGTAGCGGTCGTCTAAATGAAGCTCCAAGGCAGACACCAGTGTGAGGTACTTCAGTTGATGCACTTTGGCAGAGATTATAGAATGCTCAGTGCAAGGCCTCTCAGTACTGCGGCAAGGTAGTAAGCCCACTGTTTGGTTGTCCAGCCATTAAGGGAAGTGACTATTTTAAACTGGTGTTGGTACTCCAGCTATGAAGTCTGGCTATTGTAAGGGGCGTGCATATAATGAGACCCCTTTTCCACTGCTGGCTGCACGACACCAATGCAGTTGAGCTGCTTGCTATTCTCCGAGGTTGCTGTGTTGGTGACGAATTGTACTGCTTCCTCATTTTTCTTGTCTTACGATGTGGTGGTTATAGAACTTCGTTGTTGAAGAGACTCACGTAGTTCGTTCTCCAATGACCTATCTTCAGTTCTCAACACTGTCCAACCCTGTTGTTTACACTGTTCACTATTTCAGTCACACTGTCCATTATTTCATTCACACTGTCCATTCTTTCATTTACACTGTCAATTTTCTTGTCCACACTGACAATTCTTGTATTCACTAACTCACTAATACCTTCTATTTTCTGTCAATCATTGCTCTCAGTGCTTCCAGTTCTGCCGACATTTTTCTGGTTAACATTCACTGCTATGGTTGTATAAAATAGTACTAATTATTTCCACCTAGAGCTATTGCAATAATTAATTAGTCCTAATATCAATAATTACTAACGTATTGCCTAACTTTATTTACAATTGATTAACTAATAATTGCCTCCATCCCACTTCTGACACCAGTGTTACATGTGAAGCATGACGCCGAAGAGGCATATCTGAGTTCGTAAGGGATGGAGGTCTTAATAATAAAAATAAATAAATAAAAGAAACTAAATTTGATCTCTAATTTATTCACTCTGCTACTATGTACATCAATTAGTTGTCTCCACTTGTACTCTTTCTATTTAACAGTGAACGCACTATTTAATGTTTATTTCAGCTTTAGTTGATTTCCTTAATGTCTCTCTTGATTACAGTCAATTAACTTATATCCATTATTAGTATGTGTTCAGTCTATCTGTTTCCATCAGTTATAATGTCTTTCACTCACGCACTTGATCCAATAATCCAAGCTCCAATCACGACCTTCAAGATGTTGACACTAGCAGTCTTCGCCTTCCCTCCTTCACAACTGACCACGCCTCTCGTTTGGAATCCTGACAGTCATCCATTCATGCACTCTAACTCAAAAACTTTCCGGCCGAGGCCCATCACACTTAAATAAAGTCAGGGCGAGCATTTTAAGGTTCAACCAACCTGAGCCGTGCCGAGAACCTAGGTCAGTAATCCGGGGCATTCTTCGATAAACGAGGAAAAACACCACAACCAGGGTCACAGTGTCGTGCTGTAGAATATAACTTTGTGGGCCTCGCTTTGAAACTGATACACCGCTGCCCAGCTGCCTGCTGGTGTTATCTCACAACGACTCTCTGCCATCCTCGCTCTCATGTGCCGGGTGAGCCAAGGACAGCCACGTAGACCAGCGCTAAGTAACAATTTAAAAAATACTTGCAGAAAAGTTGCTCAGGGTTTGAAAATTTAACGTCAAGTTCAATTTGTAACAGAAATTTCAGTACAAGGTAAATGAAGCGCAGTATGTATATCACACTTTCTAAAACAGAACTTGTTCATCCTAGTCAATCACAGCCACTGTCAACTATGCAAACTGCAAACAAGAAATTCAGTTGACACTAGCCGTATCCCCTTCTCCTCTAGACAGTTTGCCAGCTGAGCTCATCTGACAGTGCAGCAAACACCCTCGCTCTACCACAGGGGTGCTTCTTTAGTGTACCAATTCGTCAATGCAATGAGTGATGCACGTGCCACCAATGCAATCAAAGCAGTGCAGGCTAGTACAGCTCAGTGCAACACAGTGTACCATGTTAAAATAGAGCGCCCACACAAAGGGCGTAATGGCTGAGGCCGCATGAACCCTAATTCAGGGGACTAAAGAGATGTCTCAAAAAAAGTGCCCTATTCAGTGTTATTGTAGTTAAAGTCTTTATTTCAAAGTGTTTGTTTACATCTCACGTGTCACCTTCACATCATCTCTCTCTCTTTTGCAAGTATTGTTTACCTTTAAAATTATGCCAAATATTTTATGTCCTGTTGAAATTCCAATGGTAATGTGTTCTTAAAATTATTAATGCAAAGTGGGTCAGAAAATAGTTCCACGTGACGGGCCTGCATGCCGAGCCGGCCAGCGCATCATACAGAGTTTTTCAGTAGATGCAAGACATCTGGAGGGGGTCGGTTGCGTGTGTTGTGTCCGCATTGCATGCACCGGGCGGCCAGCAACTTTTATTTATCAACCATTTAGTTTTCAATGGGCATTAATTACAGGAACCTCGTTTCGTTTTCGATGCCCGGAGACACAGCCTCTCACTTCCCCAGTGCAAGCATCACCTGGGAAGCTTAAGTTTTTCACATAAGTTTTCCACAACTTTGCACTATTTTTCTGTTTGGCCATGCTGGGGGGCCAAGCCTGGCACCAGTGTGAATTGCCTCCCTAGAGGAGCGCTATAATTAATTAACATCAAGTAAAACTACGTTGATGAGGGATCTCACGTGTGTTATATCTGTCATGCCTTTGGGCACTCAAGGACGCCAGCCCTCAGACTCCCGCCAAAAGTGTACCTTTTTCATCAAGTGTTTTTGTGTGCTTAATAAAGGTTAATACATAACTGCATAGTTATTCTGTTAATTTGAGGCATGTGTGCAAGCCCATAATAGGCCAGCATTTCATAAACGACATAATCAACTTGTAATAATCTAATATGAGGAGTACTACTCCAATGCTGGAGGATTGCGCAGTGGCAATCTACCTACGATCCAGAGATCTACAACAGTCAATAGCTCTACCATTATATTGACATCGTGCTGACAATGTCTGACGCCTAATGGGTAAAAGTATTTTTTCAACCTTCCCTAACCTCAAATTTTACGGCTCCTCAAAATCTCCTCTCACTCCATATCACGTCACCACACAGCATCAAAATGACTTGCTCAACATGGGGCATAGCTCTCTCAAATTTCGATTGATGTCACAATGTTGCCCAACTTCGTGGCGTAATCCTTCGGACATTCTTAAGCAATGAACCCCAAAACCTGGCAAATTCTACTGCCAATTGTAATGCAAAACTTTCCCATAACAATTTTTCCTGCAATATTTCCTATCTACTCACAATGGAGGAACAACGAGAATGACTACAGAGGACTAGCAACAGTGTTTGGACGCCTAGAAAACACACCACGTGGTGCGAGGGAAAAACGTGCCAAATTACAGCAGCAGTGGCCATTGCAGTAACGCAGAAGAGCATATGCAGGAAAGTGGCCATCTTGGGATCCGAGATGATGTCAGACCACCCATCACCTCTCAGCACGGAACAAGGAGGCTGATGTGCGACCCAGCACCCCTCTCCCCTAGGTTGCCTCACCAAGATCAACTGGGTAAGTACTGATCACAGACAGAGGGTAACATGGACGGTACTCACAACCCCTGCTCTCCTTCAGACGGCGCGTGCAGAGGGGCCAGCTGCATGAGGGGAAAGCACTCCCTTCCCTCCAATGCCACGCCACGCTTCTGCGATCATGCTCCCATGCAGCACGTGGTTTTGTTTACAATGGCTGGCCAGATGCAAGCGAGTGCCCCGGCGCTCTTGTATCTGTAGTGCTTGCCCCTGTACCGCAAGACTTAATGGCCAAGTACGAAATAGGCACAAAACACTGACATTGCGACCACAAGTCCAGTCCAACCCACAATTGCGTCTTGAACAACCACAAAGTGAAGGACAGTTACAGAAAAATTTAAAATACCCACACACACCAGTTAATAATTTGGACAGCAAAGTAACCAAAATTCCAAATTACAACCAACCAAACTGGTGCAGAGACAGCTCCAGTGTCATACCAAGTGAAAGCCAAGAACCTCATCTCAATTTAATTATGTATTCAGAAAGTGAACAGCAACAACATTTCGGTATGCAAAATTTCCATAAACCAAATCAACCTATACTATCCATACTGCAACGAGAGCCATCACCAGTGCTACATTCAAACACCAAGGTGAGCAGGATATGCTGTCAGCACTGGCATGCGCTATGGCAGCTGCAGCGCACCTGAAAAATGGGAACGCTCTATCTGGGCTCAGCGTGCTGTAACTCTCTGCCACGCTCGCCTCGGCAGGAGAGTAAATGTGTCACGTGGCCAACCGGACTGATTGATACCAGCCACAGCTGACGTGCTGTGGCAGCGGGTGCTAGAGAACAACAGCGGACCAACTCACACTGCGCTCCACAGCACTGCAGTGAACTACAGGACGCTGAGGCAAACATCACAACCGCCCCATCCCTGCAGGTACTGTCCGGTGACACAGTAACACTGGTACAGTGGGTGCCGTAACCAGCCAAAAACAACTCATCAGACCATCAGGGACCGTGATGCAGTGTGAGCAGGTGAGTGAAAATGCAACAACAATGCAACAAATTCCAGTGTGTGCATTCACAACTGACCAGTCTGAAACAGTGCTCACTTGTCAAAACATTTTAATCACACCATCACCCACCGCACGTTAAACCACAACATGTAACACCATGTTAGCACCACGTGTGGACAGACACTGCACAGTAAGGCTGATACTCCGCTCGCACACCGAGCGTGTGCAATCGCCGCCACACTGGCGGAAACATAAACATTCAGCACACAATGGCAGACAACGAATATGCAAGCAACATGTACTAGTTTGTTGCATTACTAAGGCAATTTGTTAACTAAATACACCATTCCTCATATGTAAACATTGTTCAAGTAATCTCGCACGGCCACAATGCACGTGTCTGCGCTTGAAACTCAAGGGAGTGTCCAGACCACCAGGGCCAAGCAAAGTGTTGTAAATATTGTTAACTTTTCAAGTGTAAACATTGTGACATTCATCCCGGCAAGACATTTCAAAATCACTGCAAAGCAATTCATTTCAAACGTCACCCACACCTGTTGTTTTGGAGCAGGCAGTGCGTGCGTCGCCAGCAACATGTGTTTGTGTATATTCAGCCCACTTATCAGTCACGCGGTAGGAGGCGGAGGGCAAGTCACCTGTCTCCCCCCTTCCTCTTGTCGCCCCACGTCTTTCATCACAGTGCAACAGGCAGCATTTGACCCGTGTCATGTTCCCCTCTCCCTTAGACAGATTGCTCGCGAGCTCATCTGATGGAACAGCCAACATCCTCGCTCTACCACACATGTCCTTCTTTAGTGCACAGACGTATCAGTGTGACGAGTGATGCGTGTGCCACTAGTGACATGAGTGCAGGCTAATACAGCCCAGTGCAACACAGTGCACCATGTTAAAATAGGGCCCCCACACAAAGGGCTTAACGGAAGATGCCGCATGAACCCTAATTCAGGCGACTAAAGAGACGTCCCTATAACGTGCCCTGTTCAATGTTATTGTTATTAAAGTGTTTATTTGTTTACATCTCACGTGTATCACCTTCACATCATCTCATCCCTTTTGCAAGTGTTGTTTACTTTTAAAATAATGCCAAATATTGTATGTTTTGTTGAAATTGCAATGGTAATGTGTTGTTACAATTATTAATGCAAAGTAGGTCAGAAGGTAGTTCCATGTGATGTGCCCACCCACCAAACCGACCAGCACGCAAGGTATCTGGAAGGGTCGGTCGCGTGTGTCATGTCCACGTTGCATGATCCGGGTGGCCAGCAACTTTTGTAAATCAACCATTTAGATTTCAATTGAGATTAATTATCGGAACCTCTTTTCATTTTAGCCACCCGAAGATACTGCCCCTCACTTCCCCAGTGCTAGCATTGCCTGGGCAGGCTTAAGTTTCTCACATAAGTTTTTCACAACTTTGCACCATTTTTCTGTTTGGCCATGCCAGCTGGCCAAGTCCAGCACCAGTGTAAATTGTCTCCCTAGAGGAGCGCTGTAATTAACAGCAAGTAAAACTACCTTGATGAGGGATCTCACATGTTTTAATTCTGTCACGCCTTCAGGCTCTTAAGGGTGCGGGCCCTCAGAATCCCATAAAAAGTGTATCATTTTCACCAAGTGTTGTTGTGAGCTTAATCAAGGTAAATACGTAACATAATTATTCCGCTAATTTGGAGTTTGTGGCCCACAAGTAATGGACTAGCTGAACGTGCATTAGGAATTGTAGGGGAGGGGAATGGGGATGGGGAAGGGAAGAGGTGGGGGAGGGGAATGGGGAGGAGGATGCGGAGGAAGAGAGAAAGAATCTTATACATGCCATGTTGCTGTGTTAGTGTCACACTTCAGGCCAATACAGCTTACATCAACACTGGTCCAAGACAAAAAGGAAAAGGTAAAGAGGAGAAACACCATCTGAGGAAGTCCTTAAAAATAAAAAAATATGAAACCTGTAGGTCTTTGTGGAAACATAAACAAACAACCTTACTGGTTATGTTTATTACATTCCAAAGACATCGCATAAACTACGACAACAGTTACCTTCCTACGTCCTCTAGCCAGCCATGCCAAACTTTACATCATACATTTCTACAGCTTCCTTCTTATAACAACAGTACAGTCTTTTTACACTACAAGATTTCAATCACTTTACACAGAACTTACATTCCAAAGCATATTAAAAATTAATGTTAATTTCAGTGTACCAGCATTTAATACCTCTCTATATATTTGATTATATAGTACGTATTCAAACAATTTGCGGCTAATGCATTTTTTAGTACTACACAATGTTTAGGAGCAAATAAGTATAGCTATAAAGGAACCATAAAAAATTTCACTAAATGTTTTCTGTTTTAATAAAAACCCTGAAATGTATAATGATAAGTATGAACAAATTATTTCTTTTTGTTTTCATTGGCAACCCTTATGGCATTTTCCAGTTGATTGCACAGAGTACACAACAGTGAATTCTGAACACTATAAAGTGCTGATATCACACGATTGCCTGAAACAAGTGCTCGTTGGCCATGTTTGCATTCACTGCTGCATAGACTCTTCAAATGGTATGGCACATACTGCTCTCAGCACACATTTTTTCAGTGCCAAAACAACTGGAGCATGGAAAATAACTGCATTCAGTATATTACATTTCTAATGAGTGCACAGTTTATGATGTAATGTGTCAGATTATTTCAATCTTAAGGCAGCTGCAGGCATAATGACAAAATTAATATTGTTGTTACAAGGAAAAGCCATTTCTGAAAAGCGGTTTCTATACAGTTATTTTTTCCATTAACATAACTTGATTTATTTAATACAAAGACAATGAATTATAGGTTCCAATGTGACCTATTCAGCACAGTTTTATTTTATCTACTTGTATCAGTTGAAGTTCTTACTTACCAGCCTCACGAATTTTTGAATCCAAGAAGAACTGCTGGAGATCAGGACTTGTGCTGGAAGAAAGGGTTGGTGAAGATATATTACACTCGTCATTTGACTTACTGCCTGCAGAGTCCACGAGTAGCAGACTGATGTTGGGCAGCTGTGGAACATTCATCGAATGGCTTACGTCCATTCTGCCTGGAACAGTAATGGCCATAGCAAACAAAAAGTGAAAGTGATAGTAGGCTGAGCAGGCACAGTTCAATGTTATTACTGATGTCCAGTGATGACCCCGATTGATTGATTTATTTGTCCACATAAGGGGGAGCATGACATGGTTCTGGGAGGTTACAGGGTCTGACAGGTAAAATGAAATGTCTGGAGGGTGCCAGCTAACCAGCAAAGGGACTCTGCTCAGGTAAGCACAAGGCTCTTGAGGTGGACCGTGGTTGAAAAACCCTGCTAAAGAACCCTGTGTTCCATCTCTTATTATGTTGCGCATGATGGCTGAAGTAGTCGAGACTAGTTAAACACCTGGACATACACACACTTACCGGATTGGGGTATTGCGTCTGCCCAACATGTTGTTCCAATGCACAAAAATATAACACTTCAAAAACAAAAAATTTACTAACTTACGTGACGTAGATAAAGGGGCAGGTATTAGATGGTTAAAAGAGTACATCACCCTTAAGTTTCCCGTGAAGTGGGGAATAAAGTAGATGCACACAATTTGATTTTAGAACATGAGTTGTATTGCAGAAAACAAATGATATGGTACACTCAATAAAGAAAGCGTGCAGAATGCGCCTCCTTACCTACCTATGCTGTAAGAGACGAAGGCGATGCATGGACGCTGAACTAAAACATTACATTGAAATTATGCCGGAGGGGTTTGAGTCTACTCCGGAAGGGAGCTGAACTTAGTGGTGCACGAAAGAAAGAGAAAATGTTGTGGTACAATTAAGTCTATAGATGTTAAATGATTGCACACAAAGATTGCTTCACCCCCAATTCCCAGTGACGCGATCTGCTCTGATGCCCGCTCTCGCTAGACTGAGGTTGCGTCCCAATTCCTTTCAAGTATATACATGTCCATACTTTGCGCCACCTGTGACTTCACTAAGTATATACTAGCACCATTCCAATTCCTAGTATAGTACACATGGCATCTGTACTTGCCAAGTAAACAAAGTAGCTTACTTGCTGGGTGAATTTGCATATTTGCAGCAGTCGCCATGTTTATTTATTCTGTTGTGTGAATTGCATGTTGGATATCATCAGACTTAAGTTTGAAAAGCAACAAATTTCAAACATAAAGTGTAGTTCTAGAGTATGTAAAAGATTTTGCTTAGTAATTTAGCTTGTGTTTCTCAGGAGTAGCACGAGTGCACACGCACAAACAAGCGCATATCACACACACAACCAACACACACACACGCTGGGTGCGGCTTCGCAGCTGTGCATGGTGGGCATGTCCCAAGTACCGGTCACCGAAATGAAGCTCCAAGGCCGACACCAGTGTGGAGTACTCCAGTCGACGTTGCTCTGGCAGAGAATATAGTATGCTCAGTGCGGGCCTTTCAGTACAGTGGCTAGGTAGTAAGCTCACTGTTTGGTTGTCCAGCCATTTAGCGTAGCGACAATTTCAAACTGGTGTTGATACTCCCGCCATGGAGTCTGGCCATCGTATGGGGCGGCTTAATTGAGGCCTCTTTCGCTAATCCTGGCTGCGTGAAACCAATGCTGCAGATTTTCGTGCTATTCTCCCAGGCTGCAGCATTAGTTTCATCTTGCACTGCCTCTTCACTTTTCTCAGCTGTCAATGCGGTGGTAGGCGAACTCCACTGCTGCACAAATTCCTGCCATTCCTTCTTTATTGCACTTATTTCCTGTTTTACTTTATTCTCGACACTGTCCATTTTGTCATATACATTGTTCACTATTTTATTTACACTGTCCATTCTTTCATTCACACTGTCAATATTTGTGTTCATTAACTCGCTAAAGCCTTCTATTTTCTTGTCAACATTCTCATTTACAGAGTCAATTTTCCTGTCAAAACTCTCATTTACACTATTTACAGTATCAATCACGCTTTCTTTCACACTACTAACTTGGGTATTTGCAATGTCATGTACACTAACTTTCACACTACTAACTTGGTATTGCATTCAGTACACAATCTTTCCACTACTAACTTGGTATACATCTCTTCAAACTATTTATACTTGCGCTTCACTTGGCTACTCAGCCCCTCAATCAATGCTAGCAGTGCTTCCAGTTCCACAGATATTTTCCTTGTTAACATTCACAGTGTCAATTATACAAAACAGTATTAATTACTTTCAGATAGAGTTATTACAATTAGTTAATTTGTTTTAAAATGTTAACTACTTGCCTATATTCTAAATTTATTTAAACTTGATTAATTAATAACTGCCTCTATCCCATTTCTGACACCAGTGTTACATGTGAGGATGCCTGAGGGGAGTATCTGGTTCGTGAGGGATAGAGGTTTTAATAATAAAAAAATAAAAGAAACTAAATTTGATTTCTAATTTATTCACTCTGCTATTATCTACAGCAGTAGTTATTTCCATTCTAATTAACGTCCTTCTTAATTGACTCTGTTATTAACAGTCAATTAACTCATACTCATTATCAACACATGTTCAGTCTATCTGTTGCCATAACTTATGTTCTTTCACTCATGTACCTAGTCCAATAGTACAGCCTGCCAGCACACTCCACTGCTGAATACCTGCAGTCACAGATTTCTCTTTTCGCTGGTTGTCTTCTCCCATTGCTTGTCTGCTATGGCTTGAAACTCAGCCACTCAATCATTCATCCACTCCAACTCAAACTCGTGGCCAGGAGGCCTGCCGCCATATTTATAGAGCTTGCAGTGACATCTGGAAGGTTCAACGCACCCCGAGATGCGCTGAGAGAACGAGGTTAGTAATCCACAGCATTCTTCAGATGTCGGCCGAAAACTATACGACCAGAGTTCCGCGGCGTGCATGTGTAATGCAAAACCCGTCATATCTGGCCTTCCGCAGTCACTATCATATGACAACTCTGTTTCCTTCTCTCCCTTGCCCGCACGGCAGGTCAAGAGGCAGGCACATGACAATACATTCTCCACGTGTCCGTGCCTAGCCTACGCGCCTGGATCACATCATCTAGCACTTGTATGTTTTCCTTCACTCCTGTTGTGCACTGCTATCTCAAAGTCCGCACTATGGGTGAAGTTTACTGCACTTCACATACTCTGTGGTCTACCTCTAACCAGGTATTCAGTGCTAAGTCCGGAGCGTTAATATGTATTGTCACATTGGCTACTTTGACCGCCTTAATGCGGTTCCTGACGGCGATGGTGGAAACATTATCCCACAGTCGTATCATATTACAACATTTCTGCCTCGTCGAGATCCCATGATTGCATGTTGGGTAGTGCATTGTTCTCCCCTGGTACATGTTCCACCACAAAATCAAAAGACTGTAGAAGGAGGGTCCATTGCACTCGCTTGCCCTACCTTCCCTGCATACTGTCCAACCAAGGCAGGCACTTGTCAGTGCGCAGAGTGGATTGTCAGCCCTTTAGGTGGGAGTGAATTTGTGTAATGTCCACACCACTGCTAGACACTCCCATTTATTATTATGATAGCGCCTTTCTGTCTCTCCAAACTTCGCACTCCCATACGCTACAATCAGTTTATTACCTTTCCCATCCCATCCAACTGATACAGCACTGTTCCAACACCCTGTAGGCTAGCGTCAGTTTGTACATACACTCGGTGGATTGGGATAAGGTGTGATAACACGTGACACTGTTGAAACTGGGTTTTCAGGTCTTTGAACACTTGCTGCACTTCTGGCATCCAACGGTATTTGTACTTAGGTGACAGAAAGTCAGTCAATGGGGCCATGATTTCCGGGAAGTGCAAAATGTATGTTTTGGTTTTGAGCCAGTTGGTGGGAGCAATGAATCTTCTGCAGCTGCTTCGACATAGTTAGTGGCGGGGGGGGGGGTCAGCATCTGCAATCTTACATAAGTTATTTAGGTTAGCGTAGTTCCCTTCTCTACACATTACCTGTCCCAGGAAGTCTATGACTAGCTGTCCAATATGGCATTTAGCAGGTGACACTATGAGTTGGTGGGTGGCCAGTCTTTCCAGAACTAAGCTCAAATGAAATACATGTTCATTCCAGGACCTCAACCTGATAATAATGTTGTCCAAGTATGCTGTCACAAATTCTCCGATGAACCCCGCTAACATTTGTGCCATCATATGCTGAAATATTTATGGTGCGCATTTCAGCCGAAATGGCATTACCCAGAACTGAAATACAGTGCATCGGGAGTGGTAAACACAGTCTTTTCACGATCACATGGACATATGCGTACCTGCCAATAAACTACTTGTAAGTTCAAGGTAGTGAATACTAACGCATCCTGCCAGCTAGCTAGTGCTTCTTCAACACTAATTTGTACAGTTGTGGAGGAAGGTGAAAAGGGTGGAAGAGGGTGGGGGGGGGGGGGCATGTACTATCTGTTACCAGGTTCGGGGGTCAAAAGTCTACACAGAACTGGATTACCCCGTCTTCTTAGGCACAAGAACAATCCGGGAGTTATACCAGCTCTCTGATGGCTCGATCACCCATTCATCTATCATTTCTGTTACCTGTTCCCGTATCACACGCTGTTCTTCAAACCTGTAAGCCTGAGATACTATGTACACTGGTTCACTGCCTGTGGTTGGTATGATGTGTTCGGCGGCAGTCGTTGCATGAAGTAACTCTCAGAACGTGAACATATCTTGCCGTTCCCGTAGCAATTTTGCACCGTACCGCAATACTCAAGGGGCACTCCATTAGCTGGATCGTTCAACTCTACACGTTTGCTTACCTTTGGTTAGTTGGTATCCATAGCGTACACCGTCCTGCAATCCTCGGTTCCCAGATGTATGCACCGGGTAGCGAACTTGATGATTGCCTCGTGCTTGGACAGCCATGGTTGTCCTAGCACTACCTCTTCCTGAAGTCTGTCAATGACTACTGCTTCGGTCTGCAACAGCTGGTTCCGGAGTCACACATGAATAGAGTTGGTTCCAAGGGTGGTCCCCATGCCATCACTGGTGACCAGTTGGAGTATGCAAGGTTCTTGTCATAGGTCCACGAGATCAATGAGTGCTGGCTGGACAAATGTGTAGTTGCAGCAGTGTCTAACAGGGTGGCTGTCAGCTGTCCACTAACTTCCCCCAGATGCAGAGTAGAAGGCCCATGTCCATGGTGGCACCTTGGCACGTCAGCTATATGCAGGTAATGTTGGGGCTGGTATTAGTGACAGCAGCGAGGCCGGCATCTGGCAGGTCTCCCTCTACTTCTGGTTTTCTGACGGGAGAGGATTCTGCATAGGACACTCCCAGTACCGGTGGAAGGTGGGTGCCAGGCAAGTATGGCTCTGAGATGGGTGTATCTCTCCTCGTGGTGGACCCAATTTCCCAGCCGACGAGCCCAGGGGTCCAGCATCCCGGATCACTCTCTAATGTGGATCGGCTCTTGGGTATGTAGCGGCAGCTTCCGTGGGGGCAGCGTTGATGGCACGCTGTTAACTACTATGGTTGATGGTGAGCATCCGGTCCAAGACCTGAGTAGTATGCAGGCGGAACAACAGTTTGAGGCCTTTCTCTGCTATAATTATTCGATGGACGTACCCCTCCACATTCTCTCCTCTGATGACTGTCAGAGGGCTGCATTATTTTGTGGAGGCAATGGATGATGTCCGGCAATGCTGTGTGGAGAGGTGCTGTGGCTTCAAAGCATCTAAACAGCTGGAGTTTCTGGCCCATGAAGAATTCCACCGATTTGCCTTCCCTCTGTTTCTCGCTATAGAACTGGGCATAACAATCTGCACTTACTTTTGCAGCTGACAACTAGTTCTGTAGTCCATCCATGGACTCCATCCACGTCAAATCCATTTGTCTCCATATTGTCCACCATTAGTGTGCCGCACCCCAGAGTTGCATTCCGGCCAGTTCTACCCACTCTTCATGCGGTGCTCCATACTGAATCGGTCGTGTTCCGCATTGGGTTAGGATTGGTTCTCTGTCTTCCATACTTGTGCCCATGAACTGTGGCAGGGTGAAAAACTGCGGAGGGACACATATAGTTACCATGCTTAGTGTTTCGTCATTCCCGTCTCCCGTCGGCACTGTCCCTGGAATAGCTATCGCGTTCTCCGATTTGGCGTTTGCATTCTTGACTATGGCCCCGGAGCATGCCACCTCTTTATGCGGGTTTGCAGTTGAAGCCGCACGGCTGGTCAGCGGTCCTTGACGTACTTTGGGTGTTGTGCCGTTTCCAGCGTGATTTAACGATGTGTCACAGTAGTTAACACATGTGCGGCCGGTGACCTTTCCCTCTCTGAAGTTGACTAGTTCGGTTGCATGTGTGCAGTGTCTATGCCGCCTCGTACGACATGACACGCATACTACTTTCTCTAGACCGAGGTAGTCACAGTCTGTTGCATTACATGTGTTTGTATTAATGCACTTGTACTCTGAGTCTGCGCCTGATTCATCTTTTACATGTACACTCGATCTATCACTTGCCTGGTAACATGTGCACGTCAAGTTCCAAAACACTTTGTTGGACAATAAGTTCACTGCATGCGGGAGAGCGCACCACTCACATTTTATACAGTTGACTGGAAACATGTTGGGGATAGTCTGTTATTCCCTGTAGGCGCACCGTGCTGGTCAATCGCTGGGATGCTGCAAATCATGTTAGGGTTGGCGTGCAGTGCACACATTCTGCCTGGATGTTCAAGATGGAGGACTCTTACCCACATGGCTGGCTTCTCTACTGTGGAATAGGTGTGTTGTTGTCCATCAGTCCACTGCGTTGTTAGCCACACCATTAGGGCGCCTCATGTCACCATTTTAAGGGTGATGCCCGCCGCCAATGCAGAATGGACGGCAGCAGATGAGAGTCAAAAGTGGGTGGTGGGGGTGGGATGCATCGAAGTGGAATTTATGGAAGATGGGTGCCACCCAGCTATACCCTGCTGAGACAGGAGAGCACGAGGTAGCAGGGGCTGGTGATCGGCATGGCTGTCCCCCATCTTGGCGGCTAGTTGGTGATATGCATGTCCTGATGTGCAAGGTGTCAGAGGACCTATCTGCTACACACTTCATTATTACTGAGGCTACAGAGCATGCCCTAAACCTCACGCCACTGAACCACAATGCCTAGCTGATATACACACAGAATAAACGTACACAACTCCAGATATGTCAATTATACAGTACCTATTATTATTTAGCAGTTGATACATGGAGACACTTGGTATGACATACATAAGCACTGCTCCGTTAACGCACCGTAAAATACTTTGCTTCATTCACACTGGTTATAAAAATTTAAGCAGAAAATAATTAGAGCGGGCTGAGCACTTGGTTACACATCTTTGAAAATGGCATACCATGTGGTCGGTCTAAACACCGGGGTATGGAAATAGCAGTGTCCAAGACAGGGTAAAAATAAACTTCCTTGTACCAGAGAAGTACAAGAGAGGGTTGGGGGAGGCATGAGGGTCAAAACAAAAAGCAGTTCCAGAATTATTAGACTATTGTAAACTAACTCGGTTGCGGCAAGAGTTGAGAGCCCCTCATGTGCATGTCCTCCCCCAAATGCGGCCTATAAAGAACTGGACGAGGCTGGACACTGTGGCTAGCCACTAGCCACTGCGTGCGGTAGTTAATGGTGAAACTCAAACTTAAACCTACTAAGCACAAAAGTTCAACACAGAAAATTACTTTTAATTTACACAAAATTTTCACTTAGTTGAAAACAAAACTTTAAGTTTAATATACTAAAATTGGGGCAGTTGCAATTTAAATGTTATGTTATTTTCTAAACACAAAAAGGCTGATCACAAAAACATTTCTCTTGCAAATTAAAACATAATTACATAGACCTTTCTTAATAGAAACTTATATTAATTTTACATTAATGATAAGGAGGTTTTCCCCCCATTTGGAACAGCCGTCACTACAGCATCAGTCCAGCATCTGGTTAACTTTTGTAAATGCTGAAAATTAAATTGCAAGCAGCATGTCCCATCCACTGTTAATAAAATTTCTTTCGAATTTAATACGTTCTGGTGTCCTCAACAATCCTGAAGGCATTGGTAAAACATACCTGAATGTCACATCGCAATGTATCACAACCCAGTACCCCCAAGTTAAACGACCATTTCCCAAACACACACTAATTGCACTTTTAATTACTGCATTATCACACACTCAATCACTGCTGGTTATTTCTTAAATGGGCCATTCAATGGCCACGTGGTCAGGATGGATGTCGATTTGGTTCTGGTGGTAGTTACCATCATCTAGACCTTGTGGCCTTCACCTTGTCTTGCGCTGCTAGATGTTGTTGGTTGGTGCAATGCGTCAGCGTTCCTCTTGGTGCACTAGTGTAGTGCTCGTGCATCGTGGAGCATGCCAGGTTCGATCTTTGGAACATGAGGAGGTATGACAACATCTTCCTTGTAGTTTGTACACAGGATTATTCACTGGCCCTTAACAGCTGATTAAAAATATGTTAATTTTTCTTTGTCCCATCACATCACTAGAAAACACAGGGTGTAACTTGTCATAGCGCAGTGTTTAACAATAAGAGTTAAATACAGGCCAGTAACTTCTGGTGGAACATATGGCTTGCTTGAAACATAGAGAATTGTTATGCGTGTTTCAAAACAGATCGCTCTAAGAAGTGCAAAACAGCATGTATGCAAGTGCTGGCAATAAACATTATGATAAGACAGTATATGAGTTGGCATGTTTCAAATTCATTACAACTTTATGGCTTTATGTTAGCTCAGTGATACTCATCGTAGAAAAAATTTACACAAACATACACATAACCCTCATGTAAAAATACATAACAGAGCAGTCAAATACAACAGCAGCAACAACAAAAATAATAAAGAAACAACATATGGTGTCTCGTAACATTTTTAGCACAGCATAAATTTTCCATCAGCGTATTTTCTTAGCCCTTTATTTACTGACTTATTCTCCCTACATTCTCATTAAGTCAGACAAAATTGTGCCAAGTAAAATTATTTTTAAAATGTAACTTGTTAGTGCTTTTCTATGATTGGTCGCTGACAGTATGGGCGTAGCTGTGTGATATTGTATCTACCAACAACTTTGCCATCTTGAGTGGTTAGTTATGACGCCGTCAGGTGAGACACGAGACGAATGATGACACAAATTACTTACTGATGATGGGCGCCAGTGGTGCTTCCCAGTCACCGCACTGTTGAGACTCAGGGTTCTCAAGGATGCTGTGAGTTCTGTCTGTCTGTCTAACCCGAGCGTACTTACAAAATACTGTGCAATACTAAACATCAATGCTAAACTTTTTAACACTGAAATATAAGGCAAGACAATGAAAAATTTTGTGCACTGGAATTATGTTTATTTTACCATTGATACAAAAATGCGCCAGAATGAATTTTACGTGCTGAAAACTCGGACACGTCTAGCTAAATTCATTGGGCACTCCCCCAGCCCGCAATTTGTCTAGCGCACACCAAGAAGGATGACTTCTACCGTGGTGTTAGATTACACAGCCTTACACAAGTAAAGGGGTCTACAGCTATCAGGGTGGACTGAAGGTGTTTCCTGAAGACAGGGCACGGAAAATTACAAAAATGAAACTAAACATGAACACACGTGATTATGTGGCATCACTAACACGGAGTCGTCTCCCAGCACGTGGTGAGTGTGGTGATGGTCTTTACACATAGCTGGCTAGGATGGAAATAATATCACAGTACACTTTGCACAAATACATATGAAATAGCATAGGGCGTACGATGAATGGTGACAATAAACACGCAGGGGCGTGAAAACAGAATTATATGGCCCGGATGTCGCTGGATAAAGTTTGTAGTGGACCATGTGGTCCAGGTGAAATTGCAATATTTCTCCGTAAAAACTGCAAATTATTCTTAGACAAAATGGTAGCAGTGTTTAGGAAAGTATTCTCTTTACAATGCAAGCATCTAGAGGCTTGAAGCACGTCTGATATCATGGAAAAGACAGCATGGTCATACATACAAAGCGTCAATTTACGTGAAATTACACTGAACCCTGAATAAAACATACATAGAATCCTGACATTTAATAAAGCGCATATGAAATTACACAAATACACCCTGAAAGTGCATAGATGGCGCAGATACATACTTAGCGATATCTGACCACGTGGCCTCAACACAATAAAATATGAAAATTACCCTCAAATAAATACATCGAAATGTAGCCCTTAATATTGCACGAAGCAATTATACAGAAATTACACTGAAACACCTTTAACATAGGCGTATGACGCCTGATTCAAGTTGCGCAGGCCGCATGGCCTCTCTGACATTTTTCTCCTCTCTCCTCGATTAAATTCAAAAAGCTGCAAGGGCGCAAATAATTAAGTTAAGTGGAAGCATAATGCTGGGGAAATGTCTGGCAAACATATGCAAAGCAAAGGTTGACCGGTACACTAAAGTGAAACTATTGTAATCTACATCAGTGCAAAAAGTTTAAGGCGCGTACGTGACAGCGTCTTACCTTGCCAGTTCTCCTCGACGGACTGCCCCGAGGCAAGCGTCGAGCAGACCTACCATGGCAGCCTACGGGGTTCACACAACAAAGTGCTATACATGCAGAGTAAAACTTTTTATATTCAAAATGAAAAGGCACTTAGGTAATTAAAATATAGATTAACATTGTACATTTTAATCTGAAATTTCCTGTCTTCCTTAAATGTCTGTTATTACAAAATTCATCGGTATAATACTGTTGATGTTCTTCGTGCAGCGCACATTTCAAATTCATAACCAAACATTGTGCAATATCATCAAACATACAAATACTAAACATTTAATAACACTGAGCCCTGAAATAAAGAAAGACATATTTAACACTTGAAAATACAATATTCCCACTATGGGAAAGTCCAGTTTAAGGCTCTTTGCGCATGTGCTTCCCACGTGTTACGTGGGTGGTGAGCGCTGTCGTGGTCTTAACGCAGCTGGTTGTTAGCCGGCGTCAAATGACCCCTCCCTCCAAGGACAAGACGGTGCGAGCATCGTAATACTGCTCTGGCGTCAATTAATATCAACTCGTATTTATTATAGAGACGACACCACACATGGTCCATCTAACAATAGAAATAATTTCTTAGTAACTTGCTCTATTAATGAGCTTGTGGGGTTTGTACATTGTAATACAAAATCTCCTGTTCAATTTTGAAATCATCTTCTACTTTCAGCCACCAAAAATAATCTTGAGTGCACTAATTCATCAATTTCTTCCTTAAGCTTTTTCTTGTGTTGTTTTCACTTACTTCTTTGAGCAGGATAGGTAGGTTTTTCAGTTTGATGATCTCCAAACGCTTTTCAGTTAAACTTAATTTTGGCTGACTAAGCATTACTACCTACTGGCTGTGGTGCACTAGACTGAGAACATATAGCACGGTTGTACACTGGTGCATTTGGGATTTGGGTTAAGAGAGGAGCATTCCTCTGAAAATATCTTTGTGTCTGGTACTGTGTACTGAACTGGCACAACTTGATATTAGTAGGGTGCCAGGTGAGGTGATAGTTGTGAACAAATCGATACAAACATTTACGTTAAAAGAGGTATCAGATGTACTCTTTGACTGATTGGTGTTACTTATATTTTCCTGTTCCTTGCTTTCCCTAAACACCTTGTCTTTATCATGGTTTTAATTTTTACCTCTACGCCTTCATTTACCACGGTAACCTGGGTTGAACCGATTAGGATTCTTTATGCCTCTTCCCCTAAAATTCCTAGATTGAAACTGGTCTTGACTAAAATTAGCTTTGTCTTGCTCATACAGGCAACCAATTATGGTCACTCTAGGATTACTGTTATTTTGTTGTTGGTATTGATTTGAGTGAAATTGAAGGTTTGGTTCCCTAGAAGTATCGTACAAAGGTGGTGCATGATTTTGGCTAGGTAGTTTGTGTTCCCTAGACTGGTTTGATCGCATATGCCTTAATAGCAGGTCGAGTTGCAAAATTTGATATCTGAACTCTGCTCATGTCTCTGAACAATCTACCCATCCACTGAAGTTTATATTTATAGGGTAGTTGTGACAAGAGAATTTTGACACATTCTTAGTCCCCCATAGGTGAAGACAGGTGGCGTGTTCTTTCAAACATTTTGCTAAAATGTTCTTCAGGCAATTAGTTCTTTTCTGGAACAAATTTTTCCAAATGCAAATGGATTCACAAGTTGCCCTATGACTGCGCGCCCCAAAATTGTTTCAGGAAAGTGTCGCGAAAAGCTGCGTAGGAGTAAATTTTATCCTTCACCACTTTTCACCACTAAAATGCTGCAGACTTTAAAATAAGGCTTAGACACCTTAAAATGTCCTGGTCGGACAATACAAACACTTGTGAATATTCTTCCAATTTATTTAAATACGTTGCAGGTTTTCAAAAACAACTTTCCAGCAAAATCAGGTAAACTATCAACCCACTGTTTGGCTGGATGATGCCGCAGGGTGGCAGTAGGACTGGTAATTGAACCATACTGTACAGGAGTTGTAACGCATTCGCCCTCGTTAACAGCTGAACATTAGTGTTATCTGTGACACATGCATTCTCAAGATTTTGTTTTGACTTTGTAATTTTGTTATTGGAAATCACTGATCTGATTCTGCTACTATTTTTAACAGTCTTGCTACCCTATTCTGTTTGTGATAGACAAACTTTCACATGTTGCGCAAGTGCGTTAATTTTGCATGAACATTGTTCAGTAAGGTGACATTATCAACAGGTGTGCGACTGAAACTCTCGCCTTCTCTACTTTCATGACACGTGTTTCTAAGCTTGACAGCTGTCTCATGACTTCTACATGCATTGTCTCAATCTCATCTTGAAACTGACTGGTTGAGCCAACAAAATTATTTTTGATATTTTATACATATAAACCTGAACGGGTTTTTTTTTTTTTTTTTTTTTTTTTTTTTTGGAAGCAAGTGTCTGCCTTTGTGAATGAAAATCAAATATGAGCTGAACTATTGTGGTAAACGTTGTTTCAAAATTTTACAGAGTACTAGCAGCGTTCAGTGAGTTGTCATTTTTTGTTTCAAAAGTTTGAAGTGTACTAGTAGTTTTCACAGCATTTTCATTTGATTTAGTTTCAAAGCTTTTCAGTGCACTAGCAGTATTCATGGCATTTTCGTTTAGTTTAGTTACGAAACTTTGCAGTGTACTCGCAGTAGTCATGGCATTTACATTTAATTTACTTTTAAAACTTTGCATTTTAGTGTGCATTTACAAAGTGAAAGATTCCCATTAATTCTGTTATGTTATCCATGTTAGAATTGCTACGTGATATAGTTTCTTTTTTCATCCCTTTACTAGTGGCATTTACGGGAAGCTCGTGAGATTCATTAGTACTTTGTGTAACACGCAGCCTCGTTTCCTCTCTGGTGCTAAGGAATGTCACCCTGTCACCAGCTTCTTTGTGCAACACTGGACTAGGTTCCCTAACTGTAACATCGCTGAGTGAGGTGTGCATGATCTGTATTCAATCAACAAAATAATATACAAGCAACACAAAGTTAATGATAGGCGTAACATTGGTTGTAGTAGAAGCCCTACCCACAGTAGCAGTACCATATAATACTACAGCACCACTCCTAGTTTGGCGCACTACCTACTGTCCCAGAACCAAATGCCTTCGCACTGACTATAATGGTTTTTAATGCAAAGAGTTCAATGCAAAACAGAAAATTTTAGCACACGTATGCAAAATTTTCAATAAGTTAAATTTGTGCAGTGTACTCGCAATTTAAAAAAATTATTCAGAGTTCGGGGGCCTACTGTCTGAAAACCAAATGATGTCGCACTGAATCTGATATTCGTCTGCAAAGTCCGGCGAACTACTGTCACAAACCCACACACCTTCACAATGAATATATTGGTCCTTAATACAATGGGTTTAATGCGCAACAGAAAGGATTTGCACAAGTATCCCAATAAAAAAATAAAAATTAAGAGGTGTTCCTATCCAGATTTAATGGTATTTTTTAAAGGTTATTATACACTTGGTTAAGTGTAATTGTTAACGTGTAAAAGGAAATCTTAGCACAATCAAATTTAAAAAAAAATTAAGGGATGTATGCATACTCAGATTTTATCATTTGTTTATAGTAAATTTTTTTAAAGGTTAGTATACACTGGACTTCTGGAAGTGTAACATAAAATTGTTAAGGGGAGTAAGTATGCTCGGCTTTTATTACACTGATTCTGGTAATTTTTTCAAAAGTTGGTAGTCACTAGGTTTTGAAGTGTACTTATAAAGTGAATCTGAGATTCAAATCTAACTCGACTCCATTCATAGAGCCAGAGCGTGAGAGAGTACAATGCAGTGCTCTTGCCAGGTTGTGCGAAAGAGTGCTCTCTCGAAGAGTATTCTATGAGTTGAGACACTGCCTCAATTCCAGCCAATGGAAACAGGCGAAGGGCGGCCGCTGCTTGAACACCAGAACTGAGGCAGTGTTTCAATTTTCCCAGAGAGCACTCTCTCATGCTCTTGCTCTTGCAACATCATTATGGCATCAGAGAGAACGCTCTCTAGTAGTCTCAATTCATCGGAGAGCACGAAAGAGTGAGAGCACAGAGAGAGCACGAAGTTGTATACTCGCTGGCGCTCTCCTGCAGGCACCATATTTGTTTACATTATTTCCATGTTTGAATAAGGTTATAGTAGCTTTCTGGGCCAAAACCAAGTTACATTTAACTTTAAGTTATACATTTCAACTATTTTAAACAGCAAAATAACATACACAACATGTATTTATAAAAATATAAATATAGATTTCTGACTAAGTGTTATTTTTTTTGTCACTTTGCTTTAACATGAAGGTACAATATAAAACACAAACAATAGTATTTTATGCGCTAATGATTATTCTGGTTGTGCTATAATTATTTGTGAATTATTTTGAACATACATAAATTATTTACAATAGCTATGACCGCGATTTTAGCTTAACATGATTTCCCGCCTTTTGGAATCAGCTGTTTGCCTGACGTAGGATAGAAACGAGACAGTGGATGTCTCAATTCCCAGAAGAGCGAGAACATGAGAGAGCGCGAAGCAGTACTCTCGCGCCTCGCCAGGTTGTGCGGAAACCACTCGGGCTCCAGCTCCCGTGGCGGACTGTCATGTTCGTCGGGAGCCTGGGTGGCTAAGTTGACGATGGCTTTGCACATCTGCTAGGGGCAGCTCAATGATCAAGGTGGGTAAACTGGAGGCAATCCAGAGGTGCTGAAACATGCGAAGTTGGCGAACCACCTCACTGCTGGATTCTACGAGCTGTCGACTGTAGATGCATGTGGAATGGAATGGAACAGCATCGGAACTTGGAAGCAATGGCGTCAGCCTTCACTCGTGGGCCAGTGGATTTGCCTCCAAAACTGGTAGCTCCTGGATGTCACGCCGAGTGCTGCTCACCTACGACCGAGGGAGATTTTGGAGAAGAGGGAGGGGGTGACTACCCGATCCGTTACTCTCCACCTTCACCTGCGAAGTGGAGATCCTGATGTTGACGCAGAAGAGCGAAGATGGAGTAGGTGCCATGACTGAGCTGCCCGGATTTCTTGTGCCCTTGGCTGGAAACTTACAGAACCCTCCTGAAGTCACTGCCGTCGATATTGCTGTGCAGGCAATCAGGCGGCCTGCACAGGAATATGGATGGCAGTCCCACCTCAAGGGTACATGTGCCTCTAACATGCTGACCCACAAGCCCCGTCACCTCTTTACTAGTTCTTCCTTACCTATTAAATCAGCATAGATTCCATACCTGCTATCTCCTGTAGCATTTCTTAATGCTTCTACAAGTTTTGAACTCTTTCCTGTCGGGAGGGGTTTTTACCATGTCTATGCGGGTTTTACCCTCCCCCTTCTTAACTATAGTACAGCTATAGGTACACTTAGGGAGGTAGTCATGGCCCCAAACGCTGGCCATGGCTACCCAATCTCTCAGTGCCGCGATGCCCGCCTCCTTAGCATGCAATTCCCTCTCCTTCAGGCGTAACGGGTTCGCCCTGAGACGCAATTAGAACCCGACCCTACCCTTGGTTGTACATTTAATACTTAGCAATAGGGTAGATTATAAAAAAAAAAAAAAACGTTGTGCAGAAAGTGATCTCTCGAGAGAGTATTCTTTAAATTAAGACACGACCAGAGTTTCTGGGATAATCTTACGAAGTTGTTCAGCATGGACTTAAAAGTCTGGTGAAAAGTAGTTCTTCAAAAACTTCGCATACCACGACCATATTTAAACACATCATACTCCAAAGCCGACATTTTCTACGAAAGGAACATAATGGTACGCATGCACACGCACCTTTTAAATATTTTTTGTACTTATAGCATAAAATCCCGTTTTTCCCGCCAACACCGACTGCTCTATTCTGATTGGTCGTCACCTCACAATCTTCAGGCCTGTTCGAAATTGCCGCTACTTACGTAACCCGACTTTTTATACAGAAATGGTGAAATTTTTGGTAATTTGGTATTTTGTATCTTACTAATGTTTGCAAAAAAAAACAAAATAACAAAATCAGTGCCATGCTGGTTTTGACATAAAACATTTTTTAAAGACTAAGTTCAAAGATTGGCTGTAGCTTTCCTTACTTAACCTTTGCTTAAACAAAGCGTTCGATTTACTTTTCGTATATTTCTGTTTTTAATACAGATATTGTGTAATATTTATAATAAATAAAAATAACAATAATGCTCTGTTTGTTTACTTGGGTGAAGTACGAAGTTCAGCAACAGCTTCAATGGCGCTTTTGAGGTTAAGTTTAATGGTAAGCAAAATAATATTTTATAAAAAATAATAGCAATACTTGACAGTTTTTTGTAGTGACTCTAGCTTAAGGTTACGTATACACGTATTTCATTAATTTCCAGTATTACTACAGTTCTGGTTCATATTAACTATGTGATACGTTACTGGATAAATGAATGATTGGGCAACAATTTTCGAGTCTTTGTAAATTTTGAAAAATAATATGCGTCTTCATTGCAGTAAAATTTAACAGAAAGAAATTACTCTTTCAGATGCTTTACATAACGTATGTTTCGTGCCCCAAATAGACTTATTTCCACACACAATCACATTTCCTGATTTCAAATACCACCTAAACATATTGTACTGCCCTTATTCTAACATGGCCTAGATACAACATAATTCTACATGCCACTACAAACATATCCAATGTTTTATTACAAATGGTAAAGACAGTACTTGTCAGTGTTTGAGGCAAAGGATGGTTTGTAATAGGGGGGGGGGGCAGGGTTCGGGGGGTGTTTAGTGAGTTTAAGATGAGGGAGTGGGAGATTAAAGGTAATTAGGAGTTTGGAGAGCAGAAAGGCAGGGGACCAGATGGGATAGGAAACTCAGCACTAAAGTTTAGTGGCAGAGAGTTGGTGAAATATTTAGAGGTGCTGTTTAAAAATTCATTAGGAGAGGGTAAGTTACCACAAGATTGGAAGGATGCTATGGTGGTACCTATACACAAGCAGGGAGAGGCCTGGCAGCTACAGACCGGTGAGTCTCACATCAAGTACAGGAAAAGTAATGGAGAGGGTGGTGGTGCAGTATGCAGTGAGGGTTATGAACAATAGGAATTGGTTGGAGGAGTTCCAGCATGGTTTCAGGAGGGGATACTCATGTGAGACTCAGCTGGCTGGGTTATTAGAGGATCTGGTGCATGTAGTTGATGAGGGGAAGCAGGTGGATGCCTGCTTCATAGATTTTGAGAAGGCATTTGACAAGGTGCCCCATGGGACATTGATGAGGAAAGTGGAGGCGCTGATACCAGACAGGAGGGTAGTGGAATGGATAGGGACTTCCCCAGGGGACGAAGGCAGAGGGTGAAAGTGGGGGAGGCAATATCGGAGGAAGAGGAGGTTACATCAGGGGTACCACAGTGAAGCGTGCTGGGTCCTTTGTTATTTACCATAATGGTAAATGACATGGGTTTGGGGATTAGCGGAAAAATCAGATTGTTTGCAGACGATTGTGTTGTATATGCTGTGAGGGGGGGGGGGGGGTGAGAATTTGCAGACGGACATTGATATGATATGGTTGTGGAACAGGGAAAATAAAATGAAGATAAATGTAAGAAAAACCAAGGTAGTGAGGTTCACAAGGAAGAAGATGATAAGCAGAGTCATGTACAGATGGGAGGGACAAGAGATAGAAGAAGCAGCAGAATATAAGTATCTAGGGATTGTACTGCAGGGAGACCTCAGGTGGAAAAAAACAGGTAGAGAGGGTGGTTAGCAAAGGGAAGAAGGGCTCTGGGTATGCTGGGAAGGGTGGCTAATGGAGTCAACTGTGAGGTGAAGGAGAAGGCGTATGGCACATTGGTACGGCCAATGTTAGAATATGCTGCAGCAGTATGGGACCCGTATGTGGAGGTGGAGATGCGAGAACTGGAAAAGGTGCAGAGAAAGGCAGCAAGATGGGTGAAGGGTAGGTGGAGAAGGCAGGGGCAAGATGGTGAGGAAGAAGGGAACTATAGGCCATCAGTGATGATGAAAGAAATGGGGTGGAGCTCATTGAAGGACAGGAGGAAAGTTGAATGGTTAGTCAGGATGTTCAGGGTGGTGAATGAAGAGGGAGGATGGGGAGGGCTACACTGCAAGCTAAGTAAGGGGGTGTTTAGAGGAAGAGGAAACAACAGTGAGAATCTTCAGAGGGTGTGGAGTAGAATGGAGCAGGGTAGGCAGTCCATGCTTGTGAGGGAGTGGAATGTGCTGAGGGAGGAATTGGCATCTGTGAGAGGGGCTGATAAGTTCAGGGAGTGGAAAAGTAGTTGGTTGAGTGAAGGAGAGGTGAGAGATCTCGCCACTGAGCGATAGCCCAATTGCAAGTGTATGTATGTGTGAAGGGTGCCAGTGGAAGCGAGACTTATATTGTAAATACGTAGGCCTACCCCTTCACTTTATATAAAGCATAGGCATTCTATTTTACCACTATCAGCCCTATGCCATGAATTATACATTTGATGACACTTGATGCATATTAAAACTGAACTGACTTTGTGAAGTTTTCTGAAGTCTCTGGACACGTAACGGCAAGGACATTAAAAAAGTCAGACGTAGAACTTACAAAAACTTAATTTCTCAACTATTATATATTACTGCTGTAATTGTTGCAACTATACCCACTTATTGGGGCGCGGTGGCTGAGCAGTTAGCTTGCTCGACTCCCACCAAGTTGATCCGGGCTCAATCCCCGGCTGGGTCACCGGATTTTCGCAATTGAGAATCGTGCCGGATGATGCCGTTGGTTGGTGGGTTTTCTCCCCGCCCTTTCACTGAGGTGCTTCTCCATACTCACCTCAATCACCCTCATCGGCTCTGAAGTTCTCGTTGTTAAGAGCCGCCAAATCACTCACTTCCCAACCTATTTTACTAAATGGCCACCATTGTGTCGTCATTAACTACGTCACACTTATAAACAAAGCTCTGGTATTGCATTATACTAAAATAATTATTACTGTAACGTACAAGAAGACAATTTTAAGTTAGGTAAGTACCATTAAAAATGAATGTAAGTAATGTTTATAAAATCACCGAAGTACAGTTTTTGCTTATAAGTAAATATATATAAAATTTATAGTGGAATCCAAATGAGAAGAGTATGTGCAGAAGACCAAAATGCATCGGGTGAGTCCTTTGCCATTGCACAAAGGGGTGGGGTTTTTCACTGACGGCGACTGAGAGTGGTCAGGTGGTAGCTGCTCTGCATACGTATTACCTGTCGAAAATCATAAGTTTTGCAGCGCGGTAGACCTATCTAACAGCGCAGTAGTAGAGAGAAATATAATCAGTTTGGTGTACAGCGACAGCAGTGTCATGTGGTTTCCCTCCCGCCCGCAGCAGGTACTCGGCAGAGACCTCTACTCTGCCTCTTCTACCTTCCCTCCCTCAAAGCTACATGAAGAGTAACTTCTACAAACACTGAACTGTAAGAATTATTCTTTGTAACAGTCTGCTAGTCGATTATTAGTGTGCCTTATACACACAACAAAGGATAATAAGTTATAATAGGAAAAATCAATTAGGAAAGATAAAGCCTTTTATTTAACAAAATAACACAACACACTTTTAAAAGAATTGAACAGGTCTCAATATTTCATAAATATCACAGATGAGCTAACATGAATGCTCATTTAATAACTATGCACACATTTTACCATTAACATTTGTGCAGAATACTAGGGAAGGCAACCCTTCATTTACTCAATACAAAAAATATGTCAAACTATTGTAAAGGCTTTTAATAAAATGCTCTTCTCATAAATTAATTGAGAACAAAAAGAACGAGCCATAAAATAATTCTCGTTATATATATGGAGCCAAAATATACAAATAAAATACTGTGATATTAAAAATACCCTTAAGTGGTGAATTTGCACCAATAACACATCTATTTTTCTCCTGCTTGTAAGGATTACGCAGAATTCAACAGTGAATCATTAATTGTATCAAAATCCATGGTGTAAATACTTTCAATCATAATAAAATATATAAAACCAATACACAACAAATATTAATAAAAGGTAATACCACTTGCAATCCTGCAACAGTGTGAATATTTCGGCTTTTGTGCCTCGAGAGAAAACTTTTCCTCAGCAATATATTTTATTCTACAAGCTCTCACTTTAGAGTTGCGACGTGTTAAAAATCCGATCTCTCCTAGGCTCCGACCAGCTAAAGGCTGGCAAAATTATTGTGATTATTTCAGTCTCAATATTCTCCAGCAATTCAATGAGGCGCACCCCACTTACATTTTACAATGTCTCCATCCATATCATTAAACAAAAGTGCCATCTCAAAATTTTATAAAACTGCCAAATTATTTGACATCAATAACTTTGATTAACATTGATTGAATATAACAGCCACTAAAAATCACGTAAATTGAAAGGTCTCAAGATGCTGGTATACATTCAGAACTACAGCCTGTAACAGTTGACTTCTACCAGATGCAAGTAGGTGTTGTGTGTCTCTTTTAAAACACATCATTACAAAAATGATAGTTAATATTGTATACCTCTCAATTGGGCCTCCGACTGGGTGGACAAGAAATATAAAATGTTTTCACAAATTTAGTGCTACTGTGAGTGTCCCGAAAATTACTCAGAAATTTGGGCAAGAGCTACAATGATCGACCCAGGCAAGAGCGGGCGACATAGCCACTCGTAACCTGGGTAAAACATTTTCTTAGCTGAATAAATAAACTGTCGGAATCAAATCAAGAGAATGCTCATACCACAGAAAATTATAGCATAAAAACTATTGACCTCACTCATAACCAAGTGGGCTGAGAATTAGCAGGAGTTGGAGGCAGTCAAGCGGAAAAGGTTCTTAGTCAGTCCATCAAACAGGTAACACGACAAAATTTGCTTGATCACTATGCCCAACTATTAGCATCATCAATCAACCATTTTAGACAAGCAGAAGGCTTGTCAAAGGCCATCAGGTTTACCAGCACCAGCAAAAGGTTACTCTCACAAATACCATTATTCAATTATTGGTTCCGCTTGGATGCAGTGACTCACAGCTTTTGTGCATTGTGCATGGCACGTCGTTTCAGAAATGTTGATAACGTAAATGCACTAACGAGACCCATTGTAGAAGCTTTCAGCTGGCCGCATTTACCCACCACAGCTGAAGTAACCCGATGGAGGTTTCCATGTTTGTCCTAGGGGCTCACCGCCGAACTACACTGAACCAAGAGGAGAGATTGAAGGAGGAGAGGGGGTGTGCAAGGCCTTAAATAACCTAACCTGGAGCGGAAAGGAGGGGTCGAGGCAGGAGGGGATCAAGATGAGAGCTAAGGAGGGGGCCGAGTTGGCAAAGGAGCTTGTCGTTTAGCCAGATTAATTAACTTGTAGTGTCGTCGGCGACAGTGCCACTGACAGTAGAATCAAAATATTCAGCCTTAGAATAAAATGAATGGGAATGTAAATAATCTTTTATCTAATGTTTAAATGACTTTGTATCACAGAAACATTATATCTTGTAGCATTGCAGCTAGTGGTATATTTGAGAAGTATTTCAATTGTCTATATTTCAGTCAAGGATAGTAATTCATGTAATATGTGAAAGGTCGTGGCAATGACAACTTGTTTGTATTTAATATATTTCCGTGTTTCCAAATTTGTTATTTTTCTTTCCTCATTTCACCAGTAGTAACAGACATAAACAACCGATGTCATAGCACGATTGCGCATCCTTTCCTTTTCACTGGGTAGTAAACTAAAAGCATCGCCACCGCATCGCACGACATGGTGAAACAAGGAAAATAACAGAGGTCACCTTTAGCTGACGTGACTGACTGCTTGAAAACAATATGTTTTCAATGAAGGAACTTTCTACCGATATATAAGGAAGTGCGACCTTTCTTGGGTATCACAACAGTTCGTCGCAGCACGATCGTTTGTCAGCTGTCAGTCGGACATCCTGCAACGTGTGATCACGTGACTCGCACCGACCAGCGTCTGCGACTTTAACCTTCTTTTTTATTTCGGACATTTCAAACAACTATTAAATTGACAACTATTAAATTGACAGTATTCTGTAATTAATTTTTTTCACACATCAAGCAGTTTATTTCCTTTTCATTACAAATAATTATTTTATATGATTCATAAATATTCATTATATTTTTTGCAAATTTATAATTGTATGTACCGGTACCTAATTGGCACAAATGTTAGTTTAAGTAGTCTACTTTTGTAGTCCCCGAAATGACGCAGACTCTGTAAGTATCATGTGGTGGTGGAGCTCTATGAAAATTCAGCAGTTTTGCCGTACCACCCAACATAATTGGTAGGAGGGATGGAGTAGAACCATCCCAAGTACACCAAACATGCACAGGCATGTCTTTGAAAGGCCCAAAAGCACCAGGTTAAATTTGTTTTGGGTTTTGTAAGCCTACCAAGATTTTTCCAAGGATGGCTGCCAAAATTTGTCTAATCTAGACACACCGTGCATGTGTTGTCAGGCGATACTCAGTAATAAACCATTTAGCATCCTGCTTGCCTGGTGCCTGGATTGCATTGCAAGTGTAAGAAATACCAGTTTTTAACAGACACTATTAAATGTGCATCCAATGGGCTGATCTATGAAACAGAGACTCACCTCAGACTTCAGAGTGCTTTCAAGATGATACGCACATTATAAACACCATTTCTGAGCGCTCCAACATAGCCAAAACTGCTTTTCCAGGAATATGCAAGTCACATATACGGTAAAACTTTGCTAAGAAGCCTCGTAAAATAATAATACTTACTAACCAGGAAAACTTCTTAAAAAGATCAAATTACACATGTACAGATTGACAAGGTGCACAATTATTAAACTTATTAAGGAGGAAAACTTCCTAAGTAGGAACTTCTTAACACAGTTTCATTGTATATAAAAATACTTATGGGCCCTGTAGTGTACCTTCCCACAGACTTTCCACTAATAAAATAATAAGAGTTGCTGCTGAAAGTCCCATAGGTACATACAGCATGACAAGAACAATGCATGCCATTCCAGAATTTTGCATGTAGTGGCTATAGTGCATTTTATGCGGTGTGGCAGTATCACCCTTATCGCTCTTGTGCTTCTCTGCTTCAAACGCCAAAAATAAGTCAGGCCTCTTAATGTAAATCCCATATGTGTGTATGTGTGAATTAACGTTCCAAACTAGCAGTGAGAGTGGAATATGTTGCAGGTGGTACGGGGCTGGAGGGTGCGTGGGTATGCTTCAAGGCCAGCTGGGCTCAACGAGGTTGTTGTGGCCTCTGCTGCCCGCACACCCATGGGCTCCTTCGGCAGTGCCCTCAAGTCCCTGTCTGCGCCCAGGCTTGGCGCCATAGCCATCCAGGTGATGCATACATGTCCTTAATAGGAATATCAACATATAGTGTGGCTTACGTAGCTTCAGTGAATTTCTGTCGCAAGTTTTCTATACTATATAATTTATTTTTTTCCATAATTTGAGAATATTGTAGAATTTTTTAACATAGTAGCAATAACAATTTGACAAAAATATTGAATTGGTGTGGATAATATGACTATGACTGTCTTAACTTTAAAGTTTGCAGCAAACAAAAAAATAAGTTACTTACAATGTTTAATTTCAGTTTGAATATTTCTGTAAGTTGTAGACGTGTCATGACACATTTTATTTTATATCCAGGGTTGCTATGGTCAGGGAAAACTTGAAATACAAGGTAAAGTTATGGAATTCTGTAGACCCTGGAAAAGTCGAATTAAAAAAGTTCTGAGAATTTTTGAGGAATTTTGGTGCACACAACCTAATAATATATTTGATACACATTATGTGAAGTTCTGGCATTAGCAGTTTCAGGTCACTGCAGTTCAAAAATAGTTTCAAAATTACACTTAAAATTTGTTTGAATTTTCCATAAAATTTTTTCATCCTGGTGCACTGCACTATATCACCAATATCAAAATAAAATTGTCCATAGTTATTGCATAACACTGTGAGTGTGTGCAAGTTTGAGACTGACTGTGATTTTGGTTAGTTCATAGAGCACTCATTGCAAACAAGTACCATCTACTAGCAAAAGACAAGATGATGATGGCGGTCCTGATGGCGATGCCCAAGGCAATTTTGCAACATCTCTTTGGTTTTATGTCATAGTGCATGAGATTGTAATATTTGTAATTAATTTTCAGTGGTGTGTTATTTAATGACATATATTCAAATGTTGCAAGGTATAATATGGTTTTAAAGTGGTCAGCATAAATTATTTCTGTTAGGGAGATACTATGGAATTAAGGTATGTGCAGTGCATGTTAAGAAGGCACGGATGTGCACTATAACTTATGTGCTTTGTAATATTTTGTAGGTAGGTTTTAAACCTGTTTCTGTTATCAAATGCTAAGTTGTTGTTATTACATGGTGTTAAGCTTGGGGTTTACTTACAGATTCTTAACCAAATGTGGGATTTATATTACACAAATAACAAGCTCTGAATTACTCTACAATTGACCCACAGCTTTATTAACTCATTAAAGTACAATATCTCAATGATGTTAATACAATCTCTTTGAATGGCTTCAAAAGCTTGATTAACTTGAATCCTGATTGAAGTTAATACTGAAGACAGTATATTCAATTACTGTTTGACGCCGTCGGGTGAGACACGAGATGAACTATGACACAAATACTTACTGGTAATTTGGGCGCCAGCGGTGCTTCCCAATCACCACACTATTGAGACTCAGAGTTCTCAGGGATGTTGTGAGTTCTGTGTGTCCAACTCACCCGTGCATACTTACAAACACGTTGGCAATACTAAACTTTGAATAAAATCACTGAAATAAACAATAATAAAACATATGTGGCTAGGACACAGTCACTACTGAATAAAAAATTGAGTTCACTGTATACTTGTTTTTATTGATATTGTTTATACACATCAAGTGCCAATGAAATGGTTATCTCGGTCATGACTAGCCAATTCCGCTGGTGTGCTCCACAACCCGTAGTTAATTTAGCGCATGCCTAAATGGATGATCTCACCAAGGTGCGTGAAAGCACAGCCTTCACAAGGGAAGAGGGCAGACAGCCGCTAGGGTGGACTGACGGTTTTTCCCTGAAGACAGGACACTGTGAATTACAAATGAATACCCTTAATACACATTAACACGAGTGATTACTCGGCATCACTAACGCAAACTCATCGGGGCTCGCCCTCCAGCACATGGTTAGTGGTGGTGACTGCCTTACACAGAGCCGGCTAGGGTAGGAATAATGAACTACACTAATTACACAATTTACATAGACCCTTGAATGATACATGAAATAAGATGGGACACGAGATGAATATTCACAATAAACACACACGTGTGAAAACAAGCTTAGGTGGCGCGGATGCTGCTGGATGAAGTTCTTAGCAGACCACGTGGTGCAGGTGAAATTGCAATATTTCTGCATGGAAACTGCAAACTAAATTCAGATAAAATATTATTTGTGTTTGGTAAATGGTTCTCTTTACGATTAGCGTTGTTACGGGCTTGTAACATGCCTGATGACGGTAAAATCAAACATTACTGTGACTGCGTGGCCATGTACAAAATCATCAATTTACGTGAAAAATACATTAAACCCTGAATGAAAATCATAGAACCCTGAAATAAATGATTGCACATACAATGTTAATAAATAAGCTCTTAAAACGTGATGATGGCGTATACAAAGACTTGGCTTCAGTCGGCCACATGGTTATATGTGATGTTGCCGTAAAATATTCAAACACGAAAATTAACCTTAAATACATACATAAAAATATAGCTCTTAAAATTGTGTGTAACAATTATGCAGAAGTTACAATAAAATGCCATAAACATAGGCAGATGGCATCTGATTCAAAATGTGCAGGTACGCGTGACCTCTCGACATCTTTCTCCTCCTCCTCAATTAAGTTAAAAATGCTACAAGGCATAAGAAATTATTCAAGCGGGAGCACAATGCTGGGGAAAATGTCTGGCAAAAACATACAGAAGCAAAGATTAACAGGTAAACTACATGGACTATGGAAACTTACATCAGTGAACAAAAGTTATAGTGCGCACATGACAGTGTCTTACCTCGCCAGCTCTCCTCGACAGACTGTCCAGAGACAAGCGTCGCACGGACCTACCATGGCCGCCTACGGGTTCACATAAGCGGGAGTGCTATGCACGCCAAGTGAAATATTTTATAGTGAAATAAATAAGGCACAAATTAAATTAGACATTGTTTTACATTTCTATAATTTTGTTACGAATTTCAATAGTATTTTAATGTCTCTTTGTGATGGCGTTCATGCCAGAATATTAAGTGTTCTTAATATTGGTGCCACAGGCACTTTGAATATTCATAACCAAACAATTAAATTTTGTAGAAGCACTTTAAAACATTTTAAGTCATATTAAACACTGTAAAGACAATATAACACATATTACCCGAAATTAACATTTATAGAAAGTTCAAAATTGTTTGCCTCTTTGCGCACGTGGGGTACACATGACACGTGAGCACCGTCATGGGCTGTAGCGCCGCTGGCTGTTAGCAGGCGTCATGTTCAATAGCTAATACCCTTCGCAGCTTACTGATATTGAAGACAGCCCCGGCCTAGCGCTTACAAAGTGTTGCACGTACCACTGTGTAAGTTCTGATGATTCGTTCAGCAGACATCTGTGCCCTGCCAAATTGTGAAGACCGTGGGCTGCACCTCGTTGTCAGAGTGTCTTGAAAACCTCTTGTTGGGGGGGGGGGGGGTGTGCTCGCAACACCCTCTATTTATATTTGCACACCCTCCTCGGTACCTCTGCCCAGGATGTACAGCAACAATGGGTGGAGCAGGTTTATAATAAGCTTGAAATTTGAATCATTTAACTCTAACATTATCTGATAGTTATAATTTTTGCTCCATGTGTGTACTGTGAATAACATGCACATCATGTTTTACATCAGAAATATTTATCTGTTGCTTTTATTTGGTAATTTAAGTGTCTTCGACATAGTAGACTTTTCAGTTGCATTATGTTTATAACTTTAAGTTTTATGAAATGCATTACTTTGTTACCTCGTGACCAATGATAAGCATTTTGTCAAATAGCATGAAATTGCTGCCATGTTAGTTATTAATTCTTAAGTTCGGAAGATTTTGTTCACAAAATTATAATATTGCAATGATGCGTTTATAATAATTAAATCAGGAAATTTGGTTAATTTTCTTTGGTTTTTTAAGGAAATGTAATATAGTTTGTTTCGTGTTAGAATGTTTATCTGTAATGAGATTTGCCTTTTCTAAAATCACTGTTGAGGTTGAGTCAGCAGTCTCATTATATATATATATATAAATATATATATATAATTATATTATATATATAATGCCGACCAAGCACGCAGCTACATGCTACTACTAGTACAATTGCCCAAGGCATGAGCCTAGCTCCAGCGCCGCCACTGACGTCACTCGTCGAGGATCTATGTCATGCTCTTCGCAGCTTCCAGGACAACCCCTTATGTGGTTACTTAATATAAACATCATATACAACATTACCTGTGAAAAAAATATTTACACATAAGAACAACATGTTAACAGTGGGATAATATATATATATATATATATATAATATATATATATATATATATATATAATATAATACTATATACACACACACACACACACACACACACACACCAATGCCTTACTCGTAGAAGGCAGGGTAGAAAATGAACTATCACTTTGCTTCCAGTGGTGTATTAGGTTGGAGGAAACCCTGCATTCTCTTTTAGGCAGCCTGTGGGTCTCGCAAGCACAATAGTTTTTAATAAAATAAACTAATATGAAAACGCCTATGCGTACGGAGGTAACCATACATTCTAAAACACTATCACTAATGGGAAACCTGTCAACCGCACATGAAGTAACAGTGCAGCTATGTAGTGGTAGTTGTAACAACTGTACGTTGGAAGCAGCAGCACAGCTGATTAGTGAATCATGCTGCAACTACATGCTGGAGAAACAGCACTGCCAGCGATCACATTATGTAGAATTTCATGATATATACTACTTCTTGAAAATAATTTACTGATTATCTCTGAACTGAAGCAATCTGTGAATGATGTAGCTCAAAAATTGAATTACAGTTACAATATTCTTTTAAAAATGCAGTCAATGATAATGTAAAATAAATAGCGGTTCGCTTACATTGTGATGCAATTTTCACCACAAAACCTATGGCTGTTATTAACATTTCAAACAATAATGCATTCACATTGGTTTCCGTATTTGTTGTACAGTGGAATTAAACCGTAATTCTTCATTTATAATGACAGAAAAACATGTGCATTATTTTGTTTTCTTTGAAATAGATGTGATTATTATTGCAGAATAGTATAATAAAAATACAGCTATTTGAAATTGTTTAATCAAACTCTGGCTGCTGGAGGAAGCAGACAGTTTCAATTAATTTGTTTTAATGGAAAACCATTTATATAGAAGGCAAAATTGAACTTCTTTCAGAAATTAAAATTTCCTACTGAAGAGGTGGTTTGACTGTAGCCTCATATTTATACCAATACACTTTTTCCAAAATTTTCCTAAAATAACTGTGTGTATATTGGAATTGGTGGCATCTTAGATTAGAGTAAATATTTGTACGTAAAAATCAGTTCATAGCATTGTGTACATTTAGTAAACATGCAGTGAAAGGTTTGAGATTTGTAAACCGTGCCAGTGTTGTAGTTCTTTCTCAGTGCTGGTTTGGTGATTGTCGCAGGCAGCGGTCGAGCGGGCAGGCATTGCCCGGGAGGAGATCCAAGAGGTGTATATGGGCAGCGTGTGTCAAGGGGGCCAGGGGCAGGCCCCTGCCCGCCAGGCTGCCATCTTTGCCGGTGAGTACCAGTGTGCATAAGCATGTGACCAGAGTTGGCAAGTATTAGTAATGTGGTATTCCAAAGATTAAGGTGTCAATGCCTGAATCTGATATGCATTATGGCCAAAGCAGGAATTTATGTATCTGCGGTAAAAGGAAACAACAAAAAAAGAAAGAAAATATAATGAACTACTCCTATTTATTACATGTAATGGGATTGTAAGTCATATGGGAGAATATTAGTGTGTTTAAACACTTTCTTAATGGTGGTCCTCTGCATACCCGGACCTCACCACCTTTAGTAATGCCTATGCGCCTTGATATCATTGACGCTGGGGTCATTAGGACTGCCAGTGCTACAGTCTGGAGTAAGAAGAGAGTTGGCTATGGCCTGTCTCGAGGAACCATCCCAGCATTCGTGTGGAGAGTTCTCAGTGAACCATGTAGTGCATTGAAATCAGAATGACTGGATCAACACTCAAGTCCATTGTGTTATCACTTTGCCACCTCACCCCATGTAATGTGCGCATTACTCAGCCATTATGTCGTCTCTACTGTGTTCATTTTGTCACATAAGTGGGAGATTATTTCCAGTTTAGATTTATCAAGGGTCTTCTCTGACATTAAAAATAATAGTAGCAGTAGTGATGTAATTGGTTACATACCAGATATGGCATGGATGGTTTATTTAGTTTTAGTTTTAAATTCTCCCCATAGCTCCCAGTCATGTTAGTTGTAAGGCATGTAATAGGGAGCTGTGCTAAGCACCATTTATATTTATTGTTATGAAAATGTAACTAATAGGACGTAAATCATAATCTAATAGATTTTCTCAAATGGAAAACAAATTTGCCAGTGAAATATGACATATATATTTTTACACAATTTAAACTACCATTCTTCTTACATACCCCCACAGAAATTTTGGCAACCCCTACAGTCACTTGAAAGTTGCAAACTGGTAAGTGTAGACTACCAATATAAACCTCATATACAGTATGTGTCAGAATCAGAGGCAATAATTATTTACCAGACATCATGAAATAAAAATATACTTAAAATCACATTCTGTTTGTCAAGAATCACAGGTAATAAGATTTTTAACTGTAAACAAACGATGCATGCCCAACTAGGGTAGGGTTCTATTTATTGGGCTGTTAGCATCAAACTTTGACCGATGGCTTGGGAGGTTAAATGCCATACAAAACTTAGTCAGCTAAGTTTTAAGTAATGGGCTTTAGCCATGGTCAACTTCACAGTTTTAGCCCATGATGCCAGAATCATGAAAAACATATGGGAGAAAGGGGCCATAATGTTTCTGAGGTGCCTGGCCGGTGTACAGACGGGTCTAATAGCCTGTCTTGTTGACACAAAATCAACAGCCACTGTCACGGCCCTTCAGAGTGACTGTCCTTTTGTCACTGGTTTGCCTGGAATTTGGTGTCTGCTCCAGTTGATTAGCAGGCTGCTGGTCGTTGGCGTGCTCCTGGGGACGTGAAGTGCTGCTTGGGTTCCAGTTGTCTAAGATAGCTTGGAGCTGGGTTGTCTGCTGGTTGACCCCGAACCAAGGGCACGCAATGCCCAGAGGCAGCTCTTCTCCCCATAGCATTGCCTGTACTACTGGGTGAGGTTTCCTAGAATCTTGATTAACTGCGAAAATAAAGGTTACGGGAGGGGTAAGGCCTCTCAGTTGCAGGCGTTATGAACTCAGTGCTGCATGGTGGAAGTGCAGAGTGTAACTATAGGGTTAGGGTTGCCAGGTAAGCTGGTTTCGGAGGTGCAAGCTGCCCATCCTAATTTTCTCTGTCTACTTCCCTTCCGGGTGTACGGCATGGGAAATTAAGGGTACAATAAAAGCCTGGAGAAAGCGGAGCCGCTGCCGCAGTTCCCTAACATGTACTTCTAAGTAAGCGCTGTTGTACATATGGGAGGTAACCTCTTGCTCCTTTCGTCCAGCCCTGTAGAGAGCAGTGGACAGAGCGGCAGGTAAATTCCTGTCTCAATCAAAGTTACTTCCAGCTCCCTTCCGACTCCATACGGAGTATGGAATAACTTTGTTGCTCGATTCACCTGGTGGAGGAGTTGCTAGTGATATAGGCTCTACTGAATTCTACCAGGCAGCAGAGCTCAGGTGTCTCTCGAATACGTGGGTGTTCTGGATTAGTGCCTTGTGGTCTTTCCGGCTTCACTTTAGTGGGCTGAAACACATATGGAAACGACAGTGACACTCAAGAAAATAACACACAGAGAATACTAAAGTGGTAGACAACTACCAGAAGGGCAGTGTCGACAATGCCATTACCATCCGGTGGGCTAAGGTGGTCCTGAAGGCACATTGTCGTGACTGTTACCAGTTATGAGGTCTATACCAGGGGGTGATAAGGAGGAAGCAAAGTCTTCAAGAGCCGCTAAATCGTCCAGTCTTCCAGAAGCTGTTGGAGTCTACAATTTGTGCAGAAGGCTTCTGGAGGGGTTGTTTTCAACTGGTAGTCAAATGTCTGGTCCAAGAACAGTGGTGAAATCTGCGGGTGTACCAGTCGAGCACAAACCGCCGATGGCTTCCCTCAGCCCAATCGAGAGCAGTGGAGGAGCAGAGACTGTATTTTGCTGGATGTGCCAGCCCTTTTATGCTAATCTTATCGTGGGCCTCTGGAGGTAATGGGTGCAGAGGGGTGACCTTGGTTGTAGGAGTCCAGAATTGAAGAGTGCTGATGTGGCGAGAATCATCCCCGAGTGATGGTGGCATGCTCTCCTAACGTTTCTAGGTAACATCAGTGGCCTAAGTGGCCGGTTTCGGTAATTCGGTCAAGCAGTACAATTTCACTTTGGGGGGTGTTGGCATGACGTATTCTTGGAGTAACTGGGCGAACAGTACAAGCTGGACTGATGTGTCTGATCGCTTCCAACCTTGTGCCAGTGTGTCCTGTAGCCACGTGTCCAGCTTCTTCAGTACTGTTTGAAATGACTTGCCCAAAGAGTTGAACACTGCATTCAAGATGGGGCAAAGTCAAATGTAGAGTGTACATCAAAGATGCGGAAAAACATGCGTCAAAACATAGGTGTCCACCTTATTGTAAACAATCACTTTGCATCATATTCTAACTATTAGCCATATTGAAAATATTTGCTTACTTTTTTTACGTTAGCGGACATACTATCTTGCATTATGTTGAAATCTAAAAGTCAAGCAAGTAACTAGAGCTGTGCAGATTCTGTCATGCCAATTCACTGATGTGCTGTCTATGAATGACAAAGCTTTTTACTTACATTCAAGTTGAATTTAGGTTACATTAATACTCGGAACAATGGTATTGATGAAGTGGAGCACAATTAAAAGCAAATTGTAACTTGCTCCATTTTAGTGTCCAAAAAGTAACTAGACTAATACAACAAACTATGTAAGTTCAAGTGAAGACAAAAATTAAAAAAAATAAAAAAAAAAAAATATGTTGATCTATATTTATATAAATACTTATTCTGAACTCAGAAAAACAGTAAGCATGTGTAAGTTTGTTTACAAGTTTTTTTGCTGTTGAGAGTCAAGTAACAGGCTTGAAACAAAAATGCTGTAATTTTTTTATATGCATTGGTTCTGCAATAAACAAGATTAATGTTACTTGCAAAACATCTACTTTCAAAACCTAGATCTTTTTGAAAATCAAAATGTAGGGTAACTGATGATTTAAACTTGAGTGCTTTGATTCACGTTTGGGTTGGTATAAAATATTTGTTAATGAACAGGAAGATTCAAAATAAACGCATGTCACTGAATAAATTTTTAACATGAAAATGTTACAAGTGAAATCCTAAATATAATAGAAAAATTTTTATAATGAATATGAAGGGAACACTTGCTATATTCACTATATTGGGGAAACTTCATGTAAAATAATATACAAAACTTATGTACCAAATTTACATATGCAGAGTACTTTATATAATAAATCTTTAATAAAATATAATAAACATATTTTATATAATAATATGTGTTAATAACGTGTGGCAAAACAATTTATAACTGAAAACATAATAAAAAATGTTTTATATAAACGTTAGTCAAACTGAAATACATTGTAACCTGTATGGATAGTTTTTCAAGTGACCAAAATACAATACTGATCATGCATATTGACAACCAATGCATACAGACTTGATCATCATCCAGACTTTCGACATCTGGTTTGCTGGTGTGACTGTGTGAAAAATGTCATGAAAATAATAGCATGGAGGCAAAATAGCTATGTCAAAATTAGAAAGGCAAAGAAACAAAAAATTTCGAGACAGAAAATCCACGTTGTATTTGTGTTATGATCGGTCACCCTCCTATTAAGCAGCCTTTCCACTGGTGTGTGTGTGAATCTGATCTCCAGAACACTGGCTAGGAGGATTGACTTAACACCACTACAGAAGAGTTTTCCACAGCCTGTTGCCTACTGGCATGATGTCTTGCTGCCTAAGTGAAACAGAGAGAGGGAGATAGAGAAAGAAAGACACAAAGGTAAGGGCTCAGCTGTAAAAACATCCCTCCCTTCCCCCCATTTTTCTGCACCAACCAACAATCCCTCAGACCCAGAGACCCTGGACCCTCTGACCCTCGGCAATGTCAAGATGTCAAGCTTGTAGATTGTTATCTCGGGGTGGAGCTTGGAATATAAACTACAAACTTTGTTTGAAAATAGTGGAAGTTGAGCATCTTTTCCACGAGGTTTTCGTGCCAACAAGACATGCTGCCTGGGAAAACTTTCAAAGTTCATAAAGGTCCAGCACAGCTCTACAACCACTCCCACCAAATTATTCACAATATTTGCATAAGATATTTGAAGTTACTCTTCGCAACTATTTTGAATTTTTGAATATCCGCACACCCCTATTAATGATACTGGCTGCTGGATTTGATACTAGTTTACGGTGGAGAAAACATTTCGTGAAAATCTTTGACTTTTCACTCAAAGCTTTTTTAATTTGAAGAATTCTTCGATTCAACTTCGAAAATGCGAAACTCCACAGACCCCTATTATTATAACTTTGATTTGTGCACTACATAAATTTTGTATGACAAGTGTTGGTATGGGATGTGGAAGAGGTTCTGTTTGTAGTTAGCTGGATTGAACTTTTGACAAACATAGCATTTTTATATGAAGTGCACAATGTCCACTGACATCAATGGCCAATAGAACAATTGGCAGCCTTTGGACTTAAGTCTTGGATTCTTCACAGTGACCTTCAGGAACAACCATCATATGACCCAGAAATACTAAACTGTTTTCACTACACAAATAATTTTTCAGTTTATAATAAGGTTTGTAAACCAGAGGAACTGTATTATAGGTTGGCTATTCTGACTGAGAATTTGGAAACTAAACTGAGGGTGCATTCTCGGCAGAGAATATCTGACCTACATACTTAATTCTGAAACCTTGTACTGGACCTTATCTGGATTAAACTTGATGCCAAGACTCGCTGCACATTCCATTACTTGTTGAGCACACTCATCGTGTTCATTTTCTGTTTTGCTGGTGCAGAGGATGTGATCGAAGAATGTCACAACTCTAGGGATAGAAGCAAAATTTTCTTCAATAAACTTGTGGAAATTTTATGGGGTATTGATTATGCCATATGGCAAATGCAAATATCTGTAACACCCAAGATGAAAAACAGCACGTATGGGACCAGTCTTCATCTAGTTGTACTTAGTGGAACCCTTCGTTGAGGTCAAACACAGAGTAATATTTTTTCCTGTCAGTGTTTCAAACATTTGTTCTTAAGTTGGTATCTCATTGTAGTCTCGGACAAACACCTTATTGAGGTCAGTGGGGTTCAAACATAACCTCAACTTCGTACTTGATTTTTCAACAACCACTAATTTCCTCACCCATGCACTAGCATCAAGTTTGTCAACTTTACATTGATGCACAATGGACTTTGGCTGAGAGGGGTCGTCGCTGTCAATTACATTTTTTTGTCATGCAGGTCAGTAACACATTCTAGCTCCCATGACCTTGCTGTCGAATGGTAGAGATGTAACTGGCACCCAAAGTCGGGCATGTGGCCTGGCAGCAAAGTATGAATGTCAGTAGTGAGTTTGACTGTCTTACTGAGGGCTTGGCAAACTGCCACTGGTTTACCTTCGTCTGCTGGGGCCCAAGATAGCTCCTTGGTCAGCTGTGGGTGTGGTGGCTGGCAACTGGAGTGGGAGCTGCGTTGGGCCCATGGCGGGCTGGCCCTGCGACACAGGAACCAGGGGTTGGCGAGTCCCAGAGGTACTACACGATGTTGGTTACCATTGGGTGAGGTCGGCCAGCAGTCTTGATGGGAGGCTGAAAAAGAACAGGGTGGGAGCTGGGAGGTGAGGCCTCTCCATCTGGCGGACAGCTTCAGCTCGTCCCATGGGGTAATACTGCTGCTAAGTGCAGCTGGAACTAGGTTGCAGCTCCTGTTAGTATCGGTTATAGTAGTTGCCTTCAGTCTTGTCACCTGGTACCACTTTGTTGGGTGTATGGCATAAGGCAGGTACAACAGACAGCCTCACAAGACGAGAGCAGGCGACGAAGTTCCCTTGTCTATGTGTAAAACCAAAGACACAGCTCTACAGACCAGAGTCTACTTGGTACTCCCTTAACCAGCGACAAGAGGCGCGGTGGTTGTAGAGCGTTGATTTTCTTCTGGGTGCCTACTAATATGATAATATAACTCCACTCGAATGTGCCATGTTCTGGGGTATGCTGCTAAAAGACAATCATACATATTGCAAATGCAAGATACTTCTTTATTGCTTCTCAAGGTTACAGTGTATTGCCATAACTGGCTATGGTTACCGCGCCTCACACATTCAGTGTTGTCAACGATTCCAAACAATTAAAAATGTACAATAATCAGGGTTTCCAGATGTGTTCTGTTGACCGCAGACAGTTTGTAATGGTGGCTATATGGGTAGTATCTAGCATCTCATATTTCAGAGCTTCTGTACTTGAGTCCATTGATTTGGTACACTAGTGAATGTATGATTATCTTGTTTGTAGCTGTCGGAAGCATCCCTCGGAGTTTAAGTGCTTCTACAGTGAAACCTCTATTATTCGTTTTTAATAGGACCTACTGAAAAAAAACTCAGCATGCAGGAAAACTCAACATGTGAACCACTCTCCTCTCCTCAAAAAGTAAAACCTAACTTAAAAAAAAGACCTTATTTTCATTCTTAGTTGTAATGAGTTGATTCCTGTCATTAACAGAGGGAATACCTTAAATACTGGATAAAAATACATATTTCAGTAATTTAATATAAGTATTGTTTTAAAAAAAAAAAGGATTTATAATAGTAATGTGCTAAAAATAGTTAAATTTAAAGTAATAAAGTAAGTAAAACGTTGTTAATTCGAAGTAGATTAATCTAAAATCATGTATAAATCAAGGTTATTCGCCCAAATGGAAGAATAGGATTGTATATGCTTTTAAGTTTGGTTAATTCAAAATTTGCCTTTTATGCAATTCGAAGTTGGATTCCATCCAAAAGTGTATGTAAAGTTCAGATTAATTAATTAAAGCTATAATAATTATAATGATAAATGTGCATCACCTACACTGTTACGGGTGTGCCCACGTAAACCAGCAATTTATCAACTTTTAGTGATAACGAAACCTGAGCCGCATGCCGCACAGGGTCCAAAGAAGTTTTTGACGAAACCTAAACTGAACACCGTAGAATGTACCACGTACGTTCAACCAATCGTCTGCTCGCACTTGTAGTGATCCAGTACCGCTGTTATAACTAAATGCCAGTGCCTCCATTTTATAACGACCATCGTGTGAAACCTGATGATCCAATACTCTGGCTGTTATAATACGTATTTTTCTGGCACAAAATCTGCAGAAAGCTAGCAAATACTGTAGTCTTAAGGTGGTTTAGTGTCTTATATTACTGTTAATTATTTGACGGAAATTTTTCACAGTTATGCACGTATGGAATAAAACATTTGGAAAAGGTTTAGAACCAGTGGGGAAAATGTGATTTAGGTGGATGTGCAACTGGCTATCATTCATTGGCGCGTGCCCTTGTTTATATTGGCAGAGTAGTAAAAAAATAGGGTTAGGAAGCACATGTTTTTCACATATACAAAGTGCATTTAGGCCTCTTTAAATACTAAGTTTTTTGTGTATACTGGACACTTATTTCACAGATAAACGGATGTTCCGAATATATTTTGGTTTTCGGGCATAATACCTGATCGATGGATACAGGTAAATTAATGATTTAAGGGTCGTTGCATGCTGGTTTTTTAACATTGTTTATATAAGATATTTGTTGGGACCATCCAAAAAAATTGACTGATACGGGAAAGACATAAACGGGATCTCACCAACAAGGTTTCACTATAATTGTTTTAGTTTGTTGGACTTTCAGTATGTGTAGTTTATTCTTGTATAATGTATTGCTTGCAGAAGTGTATTTATTTTATTTATAATATTTTACTGTATTATATCAGAGAATGCATGGTACACAAGAAGGGTGAGTAAAGTGTACTTTCTAACACCATTGTGTTTGTTAACATTAGGTACTTCAGTTTAATTTTCTTTGTTAACTTTATTTAGCATTATTTTTATGGAAAAAATTAAAATGAATACTAAAATAGATTTATTTGAAATGTACCCCAAAAACTAATTTATCAGGTACTTCAAAAATTAATTTTTATTCATGACAGCATTAGGACAACATTGGGATGCAGAGCAGCAATAAAAATAAGTGTGGGCTCTTTATGTGTAGTGACATTTGTGCAACATAGCAAGTGTAATAAATATGGTTGAACTTTTTTTTTTAATAAACACCTAACAATTATTGCATAAAAATTGATGCCTTTTTACAATTTTTTCAATAAAAAAAAATCTATTTTACATGACTATTATCTTTTGAATACAAAATGCTTTCTTGTTGGAGAAATACTGTAATTTACGAACGGCCCAGGTTCACAGTAAAGGGGATGATTAATGTTGATTTATTATTATTTTTTCGGAAAGAAGTGACAGGCTTGTGTTTTAAAGCCCAGTATAATAAAATATCATGGATTAATACAGGGGACTCTCAATTTACCGAAAACGCATGTTTTGATAAACTGTATCCAAGGTTAGTTTTCAGCTATACGACGATATTACTATATAAATAATGATAACATTTTCGCTTTTGTTGTTTATCGGATGTATCACTGATCGAATATATTCGGTCCCGTCATAAGATTTCCCGCAACAATAGTTTTTAAGCTAGTTGTTTATGCAAACATCTTATTGGATGTGAAATATGTTAAATGTGCCTCCGTTTATCACCACTGTAGCGCAGCACTACCCAGTTCTGCTGACGGAACTGGCATGCTACCACCCCTTACATGCGTGACGTGAGGGGAAACTGTTACTTAGCAACCAGTGCAGTGTCCTTGTGTTTTCTCTCTCTCTCCCTCTCCCTCCCCCCTTCCATCCTACCTCCTTCAACCCTCCCCCCTTGCCCCCCTTTCCATGCACTTGCTTCCACATCTGTTCATGCCAAATAATGTAGACCTTTTATTAAGATTATTCACCACTCAAAATAATTGCAGCTATTGCCACTCATATTTCAAAGCAAATGATTTCACCTAAAAATGTTACAAATACATTTTAACAAGGAATTATGAATTATTTCTTGCAAAAAATGTTTTCTTTTGTTATTAAAAGTCTTTTTTCCCCTTAGCAGTTGGCTTTTAATTCTATCTGGTGTAAAATCATGATTTCAAATTAAATAGTGTTTTTAATCAATGGACAACATCCTCGTGAATAAAATTATACGCCCAGAAGCATACACTTAACCTCCCTTGTCACCAAAAATTGTTTGACCACTGAGTTACTGGCATTTCCAAGTGTAAAGTGTACCTTATTAAATTCATCTCTGCCTTAAAAGCACACTTTTTTAACTGAAATATTAATTACTTTTAAATACATATTTGCCACGCGAGCACAGCATTGCCAGCATAATGTAGTAGAGATGGGTAACACAGTGCTACACTGTGTCAATTGTGCTAACTCAGTTAATTGCGCAATGCACACCAGAACTCATCACTTCCTAGAAAATATTTTTCTCTTGACTCAGTGGCACAGTGGGTGGACTAGTTAGGTAGGTATCGGAAAGAATATCTATCATAGTAAGTATCGTTGTACGATACTATGTATCGAGGAAAAAACTGTTGCGACCAGCTAAAATGTGAAATAAAAGTTCTTAGCATCCCTTGTGTTACTTATATGCATTTGCAGTTCTTTTGTTTTATATACCACTGCTACACATGGTCATGCAACTCTAATTGCATTGCGTAAAAAATAATATGGCATAAGATATAAGTTTTAACTCAATGTTACAGACATGGCTAGAGTACCGTGTGTTTAACAATGTATTATAATGCCTTTGTTTTATTAATTTTATTTTTCTACGTTTTCCAAACTACTTTTCTGATCATTAAATTATATTTCATAACAATTATTTAGTTCCATACACAACAATGAGCAAGAAGCTAAAGAAAAATTACATTCTTAATGATATTACGAAGACGTGTTTATCTATAAACAGTCCTAAAACAAAATTCAGTGTAAGATTTAGATTTGACTGCTCTTACCTAACACATAATAATAACATACATGGGTGTACACTCAGTACATTGCACAAACCAACACAATATGCACATGCAATCAAGTGGCAAGACTTTGTCAACTGCAGCAACTGGTGAAGTGCCATGGCAATCCTAAATGCTGACAGCGATCCCGAATGCTGATCGCACACCATAGAATAAGTAAGTAGTGGGGCACTGTGTGGCGTGCTGACTGCTGGCTGCGCGGGTATGCTGCCATGCCAGCTTCGTGGTATGCTCGTTGCTGGTCACAGTCGCTGCTCCATGGCACAACTGAGTTGACACACTACACCAATTAGTAACGTGCACCTATGTTAGTGAGCATACACCAGAAATTTCAGTGAATTACCCATACTAAAGTGTAGATTGATGTAGATAATGAGGCTTGGATTGCATAAGCTTTGGTTTTCCTCGGTTGTACTTGGAAGAGTTAGTGTCCTCCTCTTACTTGGCTGGCGGGGAGGAAGCTAGTTGCCTAGTAACAAGCGTGATGCCGTGCACCCTTCCTCGCTGCTGATTGGTTTGGAAGGGTAGGGGTGGATGGTTTTTCTCATTGCGCAGCTGAAGCTTTGCCTTATCCTTCTCGCAAGCCGTGAACACACTGCCCAATAGTTAACCACTCCATGCACACTCAGCCGATTGTGTGCGTGCGGGACATTCGAAATTTGGCTTGCATTCTGTGTCACGTTATTTAAATTGTTCAGAGGGTTTTTAAGTTTTGGGTTGGCTTGCATTCTATGTCGGATTACAATCAATTATATACCGTATTTTGTGATAATATATATGTATTTTGATTAGTCGAGGTGAAATGTTTTTTAATGTAGTACTCGGTGATGCTTTTTTAAATTCCGATTTTTATTGTGTTTATTTGTTAAACTTTATTCACAGATAATGTACAGCTGTCTTACTTAACATGAAGTCTAATAAGGTTAGAAGTTGTATTTTATGGATGTACACGTCAGACTCTTTATCTACAGAAATCCTGATTTCTGTGGAAATTTTTGACAGTTTCCTAAAAAAATGGTAGATAGAGAGTCCATTGTACAGTTATTATACTTGATTATTATATTTCCACTAATATTGTTTGAGCAGATATTAAAAGAACATAAACGAGAAGGGAGCTCATGCCTTATACCAGGAGCTTCAAATCTAAACATAAGAAACAACTAAACCATGCTTAGTGTATTTAAAAGTACTGCATTTACACTTTAAAATAGTAACAGAACAGAAAATCAGCTTTCACAGTGGTTACATTAATATTGTAGAACATAACCCACATATATAGTATGTTATACAATAATGTTGTTGTTTGAAACTTTTTGACTTATTTATTATTTTCATGAAATTGTGTACTATTGAAGGTGAGTTTGAGAAATGATATTAAATTATAAGCCATTTACGTTATTTTTTTCCAGAATGCTTCTTAGCATTTTTGGTAACTCTGTGTTTGAACTTTCAACGCCACCAAAATTTTAAGATGTCACAAAAATGGACATACCCATAAGAAACACAGTAAATATTAACTAAATATTTTTCAAGTCAACTAAAGTATCTTTCGAAAACAGAGCAGAAGAAAAACTGGCGATAAAAAACAATTGTAACAGTGTTGCAAAAAAATATGTAAACTCTTTTAGTTTGCAAATTCTGAAATTTTAATTCCATTTGCACAACAAGTATTGACAATCTGCTAGTTAGTTCTCATAATGGCCAAGTGTGCTTATTTTTGGAAGTGAAAACACAAAATACACCAGTGTGAAGGGCAGCACGATCGCTAGAAACTAAGGTAGGCTGGTGGTGAACAGGTCTGCCAACCACGACCATATGCACGACAGTGAACAAGGTGTGCTCGTCTGGCCTCAAGTCCATGATGATGGCAGCACAGTCGCTGATGTGCGGACATCAGGAGGTGATGGTTGCCGGTGGGATGGAGTCCATGAGCAACGTTCCCTATTACATGGCACGTGGAGAGACTAAGTACGGCGGCGTTTCCCTACAGGTAACACCTTTTCCTTCGTACCACTATTCCCCTTCTCCTCTCGACTCAAATATAACATATTGAATAGTGCCCTTTGAAGAGAAAAACCTTGCTACAATAGAGCAAGTAGGCGTAAATTAATAAGTGTTTGTGTTTTCCTTCAGTTTATAAATTTTAGTTAACCCACGATTTTCAGGCCGTTAAAAATTTTACAAAAGCTTTTTGCAGAAATGTGGCCCGGCCAAAGATGGATAAAGTGTTTTTTTGTTTGAAAGCCTAAACTCACTTAACATGTCCTTAACCTACCGTTTCACTCGGCTGGCCAGTCCTGTGCCAGGCAACCGCGTTAACTCTACTGGTCACCAACAAACTTATTTTGTACTTGCACAAAACACCATTCAGCTTGTGTATATTTCTTACAGTATTCTTTCCTTGCATAAAAAAATTTATAATGCATTCTTATTGCATTATGGCAAGTCAAAATTCAAATTTCTAGTGTTTTCGGGATGTACAAATAAAATAAAATAATTTACTAAAAGATCATGTCCCGATTCATTGCAAGGTATGCTCAGCAAAACTTATTTTACAAAATATCATAAGACTGCTATAAATTAATTATATGCAAAAATTCCCTTCTTTTAGGTAATTTTTGAAGAAGAAGAAAAAAATCATAGCATGAGCTTATTGATGCCTTGAAGTAATTCATGGTATCTTATAGTGGGAATTATCTAATTTCAGTAAGTGAGTTAGTACCTAGTTTTTATTATTTGTATGTCTAAAAAATGCTAAAACTGCAGTATTGACATGCCATTGTATAAGAAATATGCAGCCTAAAATTTTTTTTCCAAGTAAATAGTACTTGTAAGTAAAGTCTTTAGCTTGTAATGTCGCAGGCATCAGAATTGGCGACAGGAAATTACAGCTTAGTTGTGCTCACTCGGTAGACACATGAAACTTAAATAAAGGCGCCATACTAATAATAAAATAAAGAATTCAAGTCTCTGATTAGTTCCTCTTTATTTTCATTTCAAGTTCTAAACAAACAGTTCACAATCTTCCAGTAATGCAGAGTCACAAACAGTCAGCTTAACGAGACAAACGAGCAAAGAAAAACGCAGCAGTAGTTCATTTATTATTCACGTCACTGAAAACTTGGATTGCGAGAGAAAATTAAGAAAGCAGGAGTGATGTCGGTTCCCTCCTGGCACCCTAACGACCCCCAACACCAGCGGAAATTATTTGATAGAAAAGATTGTCCAAAAATTATTGAAGTAAAAAAAAAAATACAGAAGTATAGGTCCTGGGTGCTTGCCGGTGTGAGCGATATTTGCCACGGTCGATTAAGTCTTCTTCGAGGGCTTGTTGTTGACTGTTCGCACCAGGGTACCAAGAACCTAACCAAATAAGGGCATGGTGTGGTACGGAATCCCTTCGGAATACCATGCGACCCCCGTTGCAATCACTTCCCCACACCCTGTCAAACTGTGTTGTAATAAAAATAATTGAACATTCTCGAAGGAAAAAATGCCTACAAAAGTGATAAAAGCTTTTATATCGGAATGCTGACACAACCTAAACTCCAATTCCAGAAAACAGCAAACGCATGACAGATAAACATTCTAAACACTGCCAAAACTTCAAATACGAATAAGCAAATGGAATTCCTCGAAAAACAAAAGAAAATTAACCGAATGTCCCAATTTAATTATTATAAACTGCATCATTATAAGTTGAGCAACATTTTGTACTAATATAAAATAATGAATTTTTTGGTGACGGACCGGTGCCCTTAATGCCTCTTTCAAACTGCACAGTACAAAGAATATCAGTGAACCATGCTTGTTGCCATGTGTGATCTTGAACCAGACCACATTGTACCATATTTGATGAAGGGAAACAAAAACATTATAAAAAACAATATTGCATTATTAAAATTTGAGCTAAAAGTAATAATTTTGGAGTCGACAAGTTGTCATAAGGTGGAGATGTTAGAGTGATAGGTAGCTTTGCTCTTTTCACTGTCCAACTCTAAACTAAACACTGAAGAAACACGTTAATGCCGGCTAACAGCCAGCGGCGCTAGAGCCCATGATGGCGCTCACCACGCACGTGTCACATGTACCTGCACGTGCGCAAAGAGGCCAATATTTTGAACATTCACATAAATATTATTTTGCAGTGTAAAATGTGCCTTGTATTTTTATTTTTCAAAATATTTTTAAGTGTTTGTTGTCATTTGAAAAATGACTGGTTATGAAATTCAAAGTGCCCACGGCACCGAGATTAAGAACACTAATATTCCGGCATGAACGCTGTCATGAAGAGACACTAAATTAATATGATAAATTCACAAGAAAATTATAAAATGTAAAACAATATTTAATTTATTTGTGCCACTTTTATTTCAATAATAAAATATTTTACTCGGCGTGCATAGCACATCCGCTTATGTGAACCCCGTAGGTGGCCATGATAGGTCTGTGCGACGCTTGCCTCTGGACAGTCTGTCGAGGAGAGCTGGCGAGGTAAGACACTGAAACATACGCACTACAACTTTTTGTTCACTGATGTAGATTTTAATAGCACTTTTAGTATACCGGTTAACCTTTGCTTGCGTATGTTATGCAGGCATTTCCCCAGCATTATGCTTCCGCTTAACTAATTTATTTCGCCCTTGTGGCTATTTCAACTTAATCTAGGAGGAGGATAAATATGTTGGAGAGGTCACGCGACCTGCACAACTTGAATCGGGCACCATCTGCTTCTGCTAAATGTGTTTCATCGTAATTTCTGCATTATTGCTACATGCAATTTGAAGAGTTTTGTTTTTGTATATGTATTTGAGGGTATTTTCCATGTTTTAATATTTTACGGCAACATCACATGCAACTACGTGGCTAACCGACGCCAAGTATATGTCTATGCCATCATTGCATTTTGAGAGCTTATTTATGTAATATTGTGTGTGCAATGTTTTTATTCAGGGTTCTATGTTAAATTTTTGTCAGTGTTCCGTGTAATTTTCACGTAAATGGATGCATTTGTGTTTGACCACGCTGTCACTTTCATGTTAGATTTTTCCACCATCAGGCATGCTACACGCCTGTAATCACTGTAATCGTAAAGAGAATAATTTTCTCTATCAGAATAATATTTTGTTGGAATTTAATTTGCAGTTTCCACGAAGAAATATTGCAATTCCACCTGCACCATGTGGTCCGCTACGAACTTCATCCAGAGGCATCCGCGCAATATAACTCATTTTCACACATGTGTGTGTTTATTGTGACTACTCATCTCGTGCCCCATCATCTTTTAAGGGTCTTTATGAATTTGATGTAATTTTGTTATTTGTGTACGGTGATATTACTTCCGTCCTAGCCGACTCTGTGTACAGGCCGTCACCACACTACTCACATGCTGGCGGGCGAGCCCAGACGAGTTTGCGTTATTGATGCCAAGTAGTCACGCATGTTAAAATGTTTACATTAAGGGTTTCATTTGTAATTCACCGTGTTCTGTCTTCATGGGAAATCCGTCAGTCCACCCTAGCGGCTGTCGGCTCTCTTCCCTTGTGAAGGCTGTGCTTTCACGCACCTCGGTAAGATGATCCATCGAGGCGTGCACTAGATTAATTGCGGGCTGGGGAGCACTTAAGCGGAATTGGCTAGTCATGACTGAGATAATCATAATTTAATTGGCATGTTGATGTGTATGCTAGTAACAATAAAAGCAAGCATCAGTAACCTACCTCTTTTATTGAGTAGTGACAGTGTCCTAGCCACATGTATTTTATCAAGTGTTTATTTCAAAAGTGATGTTTAGTAAAAGTTAAGTATTGCCAACGTGTTTGTAAGTACGCATGGGTTAGACGGGCACACACAACCCACCCATATTACCTGCTCATATCACCAGTGCGTATTTGTGTCATTGTTCGTCTCATGTCTTACCCGACGGCATCAACGTGGTGGCATAATTATGGGAGGAGCCATTTTTTTATTTGTAAGAAAAATTATAAATTTCAACTTATTAATTTTTTGTGCAAATTTTAAATGTCTGCAAACAAAGTATTACAATGCAAACCAAATTTATTCTTAGTATTTTAAGTAGCCAGAATTCCTCTTTTGTGTTACTGGATGTTTCATTTTTTCAGGGAAACATTTCTAAATACATTTTAATCACACTCGTAAATTATATTACTACTGTGCTTTAAAAAATGAATCAAACAACAATATTTTTGCAAATGAACTCTTTTGTTAAAGTCCAAGTCTGTGTGAGTAAACATAAAAAACAGTTTATACGTGTGTCATCTTGTCCTCCTCCAGGAGGAACTTGGTGCTATTGGTATCATGTAATTTGATTTGAGAATAGGTACATGTGACTTTCTTACGTAATCTTAAAAGCTGTCATTGCAAAATACAAAATGAAACAGTGTAACAATGTAATTACTTTAGTTGGTTTGCCAGAATAAAAGAAAATTATAGTTAGTGCTGTAACATCGTATAATTGGACCATATGCAGATTGTAATTATTTACTTATTTGTGTATTTGAAAAATATAATATGATTTTCTCAGATATTATTTTCCATTGGCATATTAATTATGTTAATTTGTATGTAATTTCAGTTTATTTTTGTAATGTGTTTAGAAGGCCCTAATTTATTGATTGTTGTTGCAGTTATAACTAAAAGAGCTCAAATTCCATTTTCACCTTGGTTATGTCTAGTATATGAGCAGTTATGTTTTGCTATGCTAACTAAGTGACGTGCTGAGTAATTTTTGCCTCTAGCTCTCTCGTGATCAGTCAGTTGTAGACTGCATTATTTAAATAAGATTTTGAAAGGAATCTTAAGCCATCTTGGTGTTTGAAGCAGGACACTAGCCCACGTGGGTTTGGCATGCAGGGTTTTTAATTTGATTATCTTATAAGGACCCGAGTTCAAACCTGAAAACAGGCTGTCTTGAAGGAGATGAAGATGAGAGGCTAGTTTAATGAAGAAGTATGTCTGTATCGGTTGCTGCCCGCATAGATTTTCAGGATACATATTTATTTGAAATACAGCATGTGCTGAAATGTGCTGGGACTGTAATGGCACTACAGGCCCGAGAGCCCAAATAGAGAAGCCTGCGATGAGAGGTCCTGCCGCATCCAGGGGGATGCGACTGCAACAACAAGATTAATAGTAATGCCTAGAACTTAGAGAATTCTTTGTTTGTATAATTATATTCTGCTAAGTTCCGGAACAATTTTATTAAGAAGCAGTGACGAAATTAAATTTTCTCACCAAGTTGAATTGACTCCAAATTATTTTAACCATGGAAAACTTTGAATTGAGAATCAGCCTTAAAACTCTAAGCTAGTATGGAGCTGAGAAGTAAAACAATTAATTTATTTTTGTAAAGCATCAGTCACGAGAGAGGCTAGTGTTGTTGAGGCTGCACATAAAATGTAGTCTGCAAATTGATTACTTTATTCCTATCATATTTAATCAAATAAAAATATTATAATTCCTCATTTTTATCGCTATGTCTCTGCTGAGTAATAATTTCAAGTAAAAGTAGATGTTTCCCTAGCAATAATTTTGGTTGTTCTGCGTTTGGATTTTTTTTGTTGTTATTTGTTATTTTTCTTCTGTCACACTTAGGTTCTTTACATCTGTGTTTCACTTTGTCTCCCTACAATGTACTAACTACTTACATCCTCACACATAAGCTGTAGCTGTTAGCTGCTGTGTTACATCTGGCACCACATGAGCCTAATTATCTCCACTCTTACACGTACACATGTAGCGGGAGTAACTAAGCCACCTAGAAGTGTAGTTACAGTGCTCATGAAATATTGTCTGCCTGTAAATAGGTATTTTACATGTATGAGACCTGGGAGTCTCTAACTTGAGCTTGCTTAAAGACAGTATGTATTAGTGGTTCATGGTTGTCTTATGAGAAAGAGGGCCATAATGAGAGATTCTCGTAAGCATTTTTATGCAGTATTCCTTAAGCCATATCTTCATTTATGTCTTTGTGCAAAGATGTATGCAGTGGACTGTGTTCTGATATCAACGATCTGCTTGTTGAATTATATTTTTTCCCCCATTTTAAAGGATGGTTTGTGTCACACATTTGGTTATTATGATGACTGTTCAACAGTAAATGAAATTTATTTCTAAATACATTTTCTGATAGCACTTCTAAAATAAATTTCTTCTCTCTAGGGATTCAAGATTTCAGATGGTACTAGTCTATTTTGAGCATCACGGGATAGCATCCTTGACCTGTGGCACAATTTGTCATTTCGTAGTTACGTTAAAGCAACGTGTCGGAGTGTGTCACTAACGAATTATAAAGTATACTCCTTAAATATAATCTAGATACCACTTATTTGTGCATAAATATAACAGAACATAATATTTCTCATTTTTGGGGGATTTTAAAACATCTTTTCTTTTTGTGTAACGTGTTTGCTGGAAGTAGCCTCAATACATTGGCCATTTTCTTTCCACTTTCTTTCATAAAGACACCTCTTTGGCCTGTTTTTTTTATAAAGACAGTCATGAGGTATTCGAAAGACAGTAAGGGTGACAAATTGAGTTACAGACTACCATTTCGCATTGTAAAGAAATTTGTGGTAAATGTCTTTATATGACGATAAAAAGTTACAGAATATGAGTGTATTAAATAGGGCCTCTGCTCATGTGGCTCATAGGGCCACATGAGCAGAGGCCCTATGAGCAGAGGCCATAGGGCCTCTGCTCATAGTCACTGAAACATTTATGGAGACAGTGCAACACATTGATAAGTGTATAAAAGCAAAACATTGATTGTTTAAAATTCAAAAAACTTAAATACTTGTTCCACGAAAGCATGTAAATTGTTTTTTTTAATACAGAGTAAAGCGTAGTTAGTAAAAACACACTGCCTAGCAAGCAGAGGTTCTCCTTGCAGAAGTTTGAATGAGAAAGTAATGAATCAGTTGACTGCATGATAAAACTGCAAGTAATCTGGTAACATTAAACTTTTTTAATTCTCTATGTAGTCATGTTCATCAAAAATATCTTGAGATTCTCCGGTAACATCCATCCATCCTCGGTGTGTGGCAGAATTGATTTAAAGGTTCATTTCTTGAGAGTTTGCACAAAACCTTTACAATAGAATTGTTGTTAGTAGAATGCATGTAAGCTGGACATATATGTCCTATCATTCCATTGTTTTCAATTGGTCATCATTCAAACATTTTTGGGAGAAAATGTACTTGGTTTCAATACTGGGGATTTTTGCGTATGGGAATCGTGCCTGATGATGCCACTGGTTGGCAGGTTTTTTTTGGGATATCCCATTCCCCCCATCCTTGCATTTCAGCACTGCTCCATACTCACCTTGCTTCACCCTCATTGGCTCTCAAGACCTTGTTAAGAGCGCTCAAATCTCTCAACTCAACTCAACGGCTCAATCCAATTCTGGGCAACGCTCAAACGTATGAACACAGAGTTGTTTTAAAGTGGTTGTGAGTCCATTGTGATCATGAGGGTTTGCCTTTAGTTTTTCTTTGTATAATCAAGGCATGTTAAATACTTCAATTTAAACAGTTTCGATTAACTTTTTTTGTTAAAATATTGTGAATATGAATGAAGGTTTGGATTAAAATTTCTAAGTATGTTATGTTTTACATATATGGTAAGAAATATCTGGGTGGTGGTGAACAGTGAGACTTTATAACTAGTAGGAGTGAAGCGAGGTAAAAATGTAACAGTGATAGAATGCTGTGGTATAGTCTGTTCATGGATTCTTCACACTTTTTGAATCAAAGTTTGGAGAAATCACCCCATGTATGATATGTTTGGTTGTTTGCTAAATATGTCATATAATGCAAGCTTTTTATACTTCTTTTATCATAAAAGTATCGCATTTTTGGTTTAATTTAACTTTTCCTTGTAAACTAAAATTTTTCATCTATAATAAATACAAGTAACAGTGAGAAAATATGTTTGTTGGTTATGCCTAGTCAGAAATAGTTCTCATGCAAAAGATTATTAAGCTGAGTGCAGAGGAATTTGGTGTGTTGTGTTTTTGGTGAAATTTTCTAGACTTAGTTGAGCTTTGTTTGCATGAGGCAGAGGAATAGTCTAAAAGTAAGACTTTAATAGAGATTCAGAGAAGTTGGAAGTAACTGTGAATAAAATATAGAAAAAACAAGAGTGCCCTGAAGGAAGTACACTACCAAGCAGAAACTTGAACCACATATGGAAATCCAACTGTGTCCCAGCCAGAAATCAAATCTGGTTTGCTGTGGTGGGAGACATACACTCTCACGGTACAACGCCACAGTATATACTGTTTACGGTTAGTTTAGCACTTTTGAAATCAACCTTTGAAAAATGTCACTGCCCTTACCTGCATTTTACTATTGAATAAAAGTCAAAATGATCAATTCCATGATGGAAGAATAGGCAGTGTGCATACAAGATAACCTTACGCAGGGCTTTCAAAAGTGCTCAGTTTACTGTAAACAACCTATACTTTCATATGTGGTTGTGCATAGTATTTGCACTTTGTCTTCCTCCCCTTTTGTCTGTCAAGTGTTGCTGAACCATCAGTGAAGGGATGCTGGTTTCATGTGATGGCAGGATGGGATAGTGTTTGATGGGTTGACGGATGTCTACAACAAAATTCACATGGGAAATTGTGCGGAGAACACAGCAAGGAAACTCGGGATCAGCCGGGAGCAACAGGACGACTACGCTATCGGCAGCTACAAGCGCAGCGCCGAGGCATACAAGAGCGGAGCCATCAAGGAGGAACTAGTGCCCGTCAGCGTGCCCCAGAGGAAGGGTGAGTCACTCTGCTAGTAGTTGTCCTGTTTCCCAGAATTCATCTTTTATTCACATGACCAGTTCAACCCTTTATCAATGTTTTGATCATTTGGTAATTTTATTGTATGTTTTCCAATGACATACTAACTATAAGGATTCTGAGGGAAAAATATATTATTTTATTTTGATGCCAACAAATAAAAAGTATTACAGTCTCATAGTTGCACAATTGCATGTAAAAATCTCAATTTCTGTTGTTTTTGGAATGCTTGAATATAAATAAACCAAACAATTTTCAAAAAATTAAACAACAGAGTTTGGAAAGAATTCTCGTAATTAATTGCATGTAAAAAGATTATTTTCGAAAATTCAGGGACAGCTACAAATCAAAAATTTAATTTTGGTAAAAAATTAGAAAAAATGCAGAAATGTTGTCTATGTGATCAGTGAATTATATATTAGTTCATCAGTATCAGTTATTCAGTTGACACATGAGGCATCCTGGGTCTGAGCAGGGCATCAATCACAGGCCGACTACACCCCGTCTGAAAGGCAAAGTATGCCGGGACCAGCCTAACCTCAAGAATCGAGCAGTAAGGAAGGCAAGACAAGTGACCCCAACTAACGTTGACAGTGTCTCAACAATCCTTCTTCTCTCACGTGTTCCTTGCTCTACTGCACTCCTAAATGAAGCTACATGCCGACGTAACTGCCCTCCCGGAGCAGCCCCAAGAGCCCCACCGAAACCACGAGTTTCCACTCCACTGCTCCCACATGAAAAGCCAGCATGTGTCAAACTGCGTGCTACTAAGGAAGCAGCCATTCAGAGAGAAGTCTCTGCCTCCTCGAAGGACAAGATGCTGCCTTAGATAGCATTGCCTCAGGCGAGCGCCACCAGTGATAAGGATCCAGGCAGTCCCGAAAAGACGTCACAAGCTCCACCTCCGAGAGGCGGGTATACACCCCCACACCCCTTAGAGAGCCTGCGAACTGCCAAAAATCTGTATAAATTCCAAAGCAGAGCAGGCCTAGACTGAGTTCTGCGTCACCTTCTGGTTGAGTAAGCCGAAGGGTCCTGCAGAGAGTTGTGGCGGCACCTTCTGACTGAGTAAGCCAAAGCGGTCCCGCTTAGGGCAGAGGCCCACTTCCCCTTACACGCCAGACAAGAGGGAAATGGTTACCTAGCAACCAGCGTGGTGACCTAGCATCCTTTCTCCCCTCTTTCTATCTCCCTCAGCCATCCACCTTCCTTCCTCCGCTTACATGCTAACAAAAAGGGAAGTTGTAGTCTAGTAAGAGAAAATTCTCTCTCCCTCTCTCTCCCTCCTCTCTCTCCCTCCCTCCCTTTTTCACCCCCCCTCCCCTCTCTTCTCTCTCTCTCTCTCCTCTCCCCTCCCCCTCTCCCCCCTCCCTCCCTCCCCCTCCCTCCCTCCCCCCCCCCACCCCTTTTTTTTACAGACTGGCTGCAGAGCAAATACAGTGCTACTGGTGAAAGTAAAAATTTTTTTAAAAATTATCCATCACTCAAAATAGTTGCAACTATCATTTTTTGTGTTTCAAAGCAAATAGTTTCGCCTGGAAATGTTATGCAATACATTTTAATGAATTATTATTTGCAAAGATGTTTTCTTTTGTGACTAAAGATAATTTTTTCCTGTAAAGTTGGCCTTTCGTTGTATCTGGGATAAAATCAGTACGATTTTATAACTTAATATTAATGTAACTCAATGAACAGCATCTTCATGAATAAAGCATATACTTGACCTTCCCTTCTGGTCGAAAATAGTTTGAACATTGAGCGTAAAGTTCATTTTCAGAAAGTTCCTGCGAGAAAATCTGAGGATTTATATTAATTTATTTCAATGAGCACACATTTTTTTGATTAAAATTATAAAATGTAAGTGCCTATACGACACCTTTTGTCATCTAATAATGGGTAATCACCGAGCCTGCATACAGAGTAACTCGCAACAGGGGAAATCAGAGGATGTGGTTTTGAAAGCTTAATTAATAAATATAGTGAATAAATTAATTATAATCACCTTATTTATTCATTTCTGTCTGACAATTACAGGATGTTTTTGGAGTGAAATGAATTTAATTACTTTAAAAGACATATTTGCTATGTGTCCAAGGTGTCAGTAACATGTAGCAGTGGGAGGGGTAATCCTCCCGCCACCTCCTCTTGTCCACCTGCCACAGTGATCACACTGCTCGATCGATAAATTTGCGCTCCCTCAGATGATTGAGTGCATGCAAGACACTCAAAATTTGCCTTGCATTCTGTGTCATATTATTTTTGTTTTCAGAGGGTTTGAAAGTTTGAGGTCACCTTGCATTTGGTGTCGGATTACAGTCAATTATATATAGTATTTTGAAATGTTATATTCTTTATTTAAACGAGTGTAGGTGAAATATTTTCTAATGTATTATTTACTGTCAAAATAATACTGTAATAATTTTTGTAAAATTCCCATTTTTATTGTGTTTATTTGCCAAACTTTATTCACAGATAATGTACAACACTCATTATACTCAAAATGAATCCTAAAAAGGTCAGAAGTGGTATTTTACTGAAGTACATCTCAGAACCTATATCTACTGAAATCCCACATGTATGGAAATTTTTTGACAGTCCCCTGAAAAATGATAAATGGAAGTCGACTGTATACAAATACCTGTGTAAAAAATGTTCTGGGAATATACTTTTTTTTTTTTCCAGGAAATATAAAAATCCCTTATCTAGAGCCACCACTTTCTTCCTTTTTCGTATAACTACATTCAAAGAAAAAAGCAGGGGAAAACAGCTAAAAGCAACATTTTTATAGCTTTCTTGCACATTTGCCATAAGAGAAAGCTATAAAGTATGTATAAAGTGGCATCTGTCGTTTAATCCATTTTCTTTCATTGCTAGTAATAATATCCTACATCTAATTTGTGAGAAATTCAATTACCTGAGAATTCCTGTCACAGTCTTGGGAGGGTCCGTCACAGTCTTCCTGATGGCTAGATGTAAGCATGAGTTATTTTAAATTTTTTTACGAGGACTCCACCTTAATGTATTCAAGCTGAAATGTGTACTGAATTTCCCTGTGTTTTCAAGTACATTGCATATAAATGGTAGGAGAAAAGTGTTGATGCGTGACATCTTTGCAACATTTGAATTTTATCAACTTCAGCTCATCAGTAAGCATAGCCATGTGTCTGATTACAACGGAGTTTTTATTGTTGACCACCACGAGACATCAAGAGATTGTACTGTTCGCCGCAGAAGAATGGATGTTCAAGTCTGAAAATTTTATTATTCACCGGTCCACCAAGTTACACTGCACGCCACTGGATGTCTACACCAGTATGCTTCGCAACCTCTCATCTAAGCCAGCCGGTGACATCACAAGCCCCTGAAGCTATGCTATCGCCATCTCCCTCTCTCTGCCTTGCAACCCCTTGGCCACAAGCTTGCCAGCCAATGACAGCAGTGGAAGCCTCCAGCAGAGTATAAATAGCGAGCAGCGACGCTCGCCAGGACCAATCTTCTTTCCTTCACCGCGCTAGCCGCCAAAGGAACTCATCGGTCTGCCTTAGACCAGTCTTCAGTCTTCCAGTGCACTCTGTGCCGGGACTGACCAGCCTGCTCAGCTATGCTCCTAGCTCTACCTTCCAACTTCCATGACACCTTTAGTGCCAAAGGGAAACATACTCCTTGGTCTCCACAGCGCTTTTAGCACTGGAACCTTCCTTCTATATCTGCTTAGTCTTCCTAGAAGATTACAAATAGCTACGTCGTCTACACACCTAGACACTGCGGCCCCTTCTGGGCACCAATCTACTTGGTTCTCAAGTGCAGCTTGTTAGCTTGGTGCTCGCCCTCTCCATCACGTTTAGGCACCAGAGGGGTTGTTCCCTGTGTTGGGAAGACTTAAACTCAGAGCTTACACCTACGTGCAGGGACTGTTAATAGAGAGGCCTAAATCCCAGTGTTCACCACGTTTACGCGCCGAACAATGTGAGTAGGGTGTCCTCTCCCTCAGCTATGATTCACATAGCTCTACATATAGTAGAGTACACATTCCCTGAATTTCTCTCACGGACGTGAGGGGTGTTCTATTTTCTTAATGCATTTCTCCCACCAAAGTGGCATTTGTGAGAAAGTTAAACAGGCACTGACTGCCTCTGGGCGTTTACAAGAGCTGACCCCTGCCCTTGTCGTTTCTGTCAACCAGCTCGTGTCCAAGGAACAAGCTCAAGTCCTGCGCAGCCTTGTTGTACCTGTCACGCCGGAGATTCCAACAGACTTGTATGAAGCCCCAACCTGTCTGAACCAGGAGATCCACCCTTGGGTAGCTGAATACCTCAGTCAGCTGGATCAGATGCCAACAATTCCTACAGCCTACTACCGACTTGATAAAGTTGGTCTGCCACCACCAGCACAAATACACGTCAGGAGCCTGAACATTCAATTACCTGCAGCACATGTATGCCCCACCAAAACCCCCAAGGTGAAGCCAAATACAGAGGGTACACATTGCCCAGGTATCCTGTAGAGAGCACCCAACCTTAAATGCAATATTTCTTTGCACAAACCTTGACTTTGTACCTGCCGCAAAGCTACCGTGCTGGTTCTCTACACGGGACGAGCACCCATACCATGCAGAGACTAGTTCAATCCAGTAACCCCACCAGAAAGGGTGCGCCTGACCTAGTGCTCTGCAAACCCCAACCCTCCTTAACGTTGTGCTCGCATGTCTGCCGAGGTATCATGCATCAGTGTGTTTTTTAAGTGATGTTTGTCTCTCTCTCTCACTGTATTTGTTCATTATGGTTATTGAAAGTGCCTAACAATAAATTGAAAGCTAGTAACTTTACTGTAAAAAGTTTTACTTGGACAGCATGGGAGAAGCTGCCTTGAAATCCCACATGAAGGATACGTGGTCATCATATGTCTTAAGTATATGCCATTTATGGATTTTCTTGGCCATACCAGAATTCATTTTCAGCATAGCAAAATTTAGGTTATTAAAATTTTTCAGGAAAGTCCTTTAAAGTGTGTGAAAACTATGTGAATTTTTTGAGCTTAAAATAGTGGGAATCATGAAAGAAGCACCACTTAAAAAATTGTTTTAATACTTTATTTTTTATATTGTACATGCATTTGAATATAATCTTTTGTTTGTTGAAGTCATGCATTGTTTGTTCCATTAGTCACCATTTCTTACCTGAATATAAGACAGTGTGTTACTACAGCTTTACTCCAAAAAATCAGGACTTATCTTATTTTCAGTTAGGTAATAAGAATTTGAATTCAGGGTTTTTGTTGCATGGTTAGTAACAAGTGATGGTCAATGTTTTTTCCTGACACTGACAGAGAAAGCTCCATAGCAAAATCTCAAAAATGTATAAAATGTGAGATTTTATCAGCATGTAATCAAATTCTCACCCTACATAATGGTGCCAGATATAGTAATGTGAACGAGCTTGTAAACAAATTCTCGCCTCATGTGGCGGTGCCAGATATAATAAGGTTAATGAGCATGTAAACAAATTCTCGCCCTATGTGGTGGCGACAGATGTATTGTTAACGAGTGTGTGAAAAAATTCTTACCCCATGTTATGGCACCAGATGCAATGTTATGAGACATGCCAGGTGAGCATTCATAAATCACTAGCTCACATAACTCATCAGATCTGAACGTTGAGACTAAGTTTATAAAATATATAAAGGTGCCAAAATTAATTAGAGCTAGAAATATAGTTAAACTTGAGTTTTATTATACTATGCAGATCATTTACAGCAGCGGTAAAAAAAAAAACTTAATGAATAATCAGGAACAAGAAAAGAATCACGTTATTGAATATTCTTATGGTTGAAAACACTCATATTGCAAGAATATTTACAAAAATGGGAGAGAGAACAAATTCTATCCTGACGCCCTGTCGCAGGCACTGTCTGTGTGAGTTACAGTCACGATTTGCGCATTTTGTGCCCTTCAAGTCCGCTCTGTTCTATTATTGTTGCACGACAGAGGCAGTTTCTATACTAAGTATTTTCTTAAAGATTTATTGTACCACCAAAAACTGCCCAATTAGAGTGTTGCATGATGTAGTCGTTTCTAAAAATCACACAAACATGCACCACATTGACTCTGAAACCCTTGCAACATGGGTGTGTATCTTATCATGTCCCCACAGTGCTACCCTTGTTATCCTACCTATGTTGTACCATATCACAACAGCCAGCTATGTGCTCTTAGCTTACTAGTAAACTAAAAATGTGTTTCATCACCTTACGATAATCATTGCTACTGTCTGGCTACTTGAAATAAATTTATAAATATTGAAAATCCAAAATACATAAAATAAATACAAATTGCTACTATCTCAAAGTTTCAAACTCTGAATAAATTATATTACTCCACAAATGTATAGCAAAATTTAATATTTCCCATGCAAATTTATTACTATCACTTGCAACGTTACAACAGATTGTAATTCGTGATTATAGAAATAGAGCAGTGGACAAAGAAAGCTTAACTTCATTTGATTTTAATGTGGTGAAGTGTTATTATCTACAAAGTATTTTACCATGTTAATTAAATCTTTTATTTAATGCCATGGAAGAAAGTGTACTAATTTACATGTTGAAATACATAATTTGTGGAGAAATAAATTTGTACTTGTTGACGAATGTAAAAAAAAGTTTGTGGTCTTACTTTCGAGGTTGTTCTATACTTGTACAAATGTGGTAAATGTTTATTTGTAAAACCAATAAATAACACATTTGGTTATTTGTATTATTTTATTGATACAGTGATGTGTGGTCGTAAAACATAAAACATATTTTTAAAATCTAATGAAATAACTGTGGTTTCATTTAATAACTCAGCAGAAGCAAGTTAACAGTACCAAACTTATGCAAGACTGTATTGTTGAAAGAAAGCTGAATCACAATTACAAAACATTTAATAAACTTGGGTCAGAAAGAGAACAAAGTTTATTGTTTCATAACTGGCAGGTAAGTAAAGTTTCTTGCAAGCAGAATGCATGATTACCGATTCTCATGTTATTTTTAATTTTATGTTTCAGGACAGCCTGACGTGCTAATAACGGAAGATGAAGAGTACAAACGTGTAAACTTTGACAAGTTTAAGAAATTGAACACAGTTTTCCAGGTACAGTAATTCACCTATTCTATGATGTTATGTACCGTGTTTGAAGGTACATAAAGCAATCTTCATCAGTCTTTGTAGAGAAATAATTTGTTTGTCAGTATGTAGTATGCCTCAAAGTTGACGTTCTGTGCAGAAGGAGAATGGTACAGTGACGGCAGGAAATGCATCAACCATTAATGATGGAGGTGCTGCATGCATCATGATGACTCGGCAGGCGGCGGACAGGCTAGGTGTCAAGCCGCTAGGCAGAGTTGTGGCTTTTGCCGATGCAGAAATTGACCCCATCGACTTCCCCCTTGCCCCAACACATGCCATCAAGAAGGTATAGTGATTTCATTACTGGTTAGTCAAGACTGCTACTTGTAGTTGTGAGGTTATGTTATGTGGTTTGAAGTTCCAGAAAACAATTTGTGTTCCTTCAGCACACTATGTCGCTGACTGTGATGGTACCTGCCGAATCTGATTACACCCGAAGGTTCACATCAGCTTGAAAATATTGTTAAGCATGGACTGTAATTTGGTTTTTCTGTTATTGTAACTATCACTATCATAGATAAATAGTGGTAAAATATTTGTAAATAATTTAATGTACGGTGGAGTATAGTTGGGTGGAAAGCCTTGTGTGGTGCTTTAAAATGAGGTCTTGAGAGCGGATGAGGATTAAATGAAGTGGATGTGGAGCGGCCCAGAATGCAAGGTTGGGGGAAATGGGAGATTCTCAAGAAAACCCACCAACCATTTACATTGTCCAGCATGATTCCCACTTGCAGTTATCTGGAAGTGACTCCATTGGGTACTGAACCTGGTTTGCCTTGGGTGGAGGCAAGCACTGTAATGTGACCTGTGACACCCAGTAGTTTTATGTGAACAACAAAGTTGTTCCTACATACTAAACAATAATGTGGTATAATGTAATTGGTTAGGTAAATTCCATGTTTATTATCATCTTTACTTTCAAATTGCGTGAGTTTAGATGTTATAGGTTGATATGCTTGCTCATACTACATCCCTGAATCTGTGAGCATGAATGACGATTACAAATATATCCACTGTTGGCCACTAAGTTATATAGGGAATATGGAGAAGTAGGAAAAAATTTGAGAACACAAGCACAAAATTCTAAGCGCTAACTGATTGGAAAATATTGACTTTCTGTACTGGGAAGGCAAACTAATTTACAAAGTTCGAAATGCCTATGTGAGCATATGCACAATACATTTAAAACAATAATATTAATAAGATAAGGTGCAACCAACTGCATTAACGGAGATGAGATTGGGAGTATCAACTTCGGATATGATCAGTCTAATGATTTCATAGATACAGTTTACTGATCCGCAATATGTACAGGGCTATCATTTTGAAAATGAGAATGAGTGACTTAAAACATGTAAGTTTACATGGCCGATCGTAGTGCTGCTTGTGTCAAGAATTTGGATGAAATCGGTATATTGCTTCCCGAGATATGGCATAAAAATAACATCATTTTCCCATTTGGCATTATCATACAAAAAGGCCTAAAAATAGGCTCTGTGTATAATGCTTATAATAGTTACTGTCAGGATACAAAATTTGGTTGAATTTGTTTGAATTGTGTAATATACATGACAAACAAATTAAAATGATTTATATGGCCGCCATTTTAAAAATCAGTGTTTAACACATTTAAATAATATAAGATTACATACATAGCCTTTTGTAGCAGTGTTGGGTTGTGAAGTTTTGTGGAAATTAGTTCATTGGTTCTGGAAATATGGCATTTTTCCATTTCCTCACCTTACAATATCTCACAAAAAGGGTGGTAAAAGGGGATCTGTGTACGCTTGTTTCTCAAATTTTGTAGGAATCAGTTGATTACTCCCCAAGATATGACGTAAAAATTTAATTTATTCATGAGGCACTTTGTTACAAAATGACGGTCAAAAGAGGCTCTGTTTTTATAGACTATCAGTTATGTGGGCTCTGCAAGCCCTTTTGCTCCCTTCACCTGGTCTTGTATCTTCAGGCTGGAGCTCCTCCTTTAGCGGCGAAGGCCGCATTCTCTTTAGGGAGACTGGAAGTGCGGTTTTCTACGTATGCTGGTTGCATTGCTCATGCGAGCTTAGTGGCAGTGCTTGGCTGCGTGACTGGCTTCTATCTCAGGCAGGGGTGATTAACAGGCATGTGACGTCTGACATACTGGTGTAGACGGCCTTGACTGCTGTGTCTTTGGGTGCCCCTTGCCTATGAACGTGCTGGTAGTAAGTCGTCTGGGGGTTCAAACACAACTCAAGGTGATGAGGCATCACCTGAAGATTTGGCGAATTCGTATTTAGTAATAATGTCAGTATGCATAATGCATCAGTCTGTTTATTACTGGAAGAGTAAACACACATAACCAGCTGGTACCTTGAGACTAGAGCCTGAAGGGCCTATCCTAGGATGCCAACCAGGGTGACACCTAGTATTAAAAATGCTTCTCCAAGACTTGATTTTTTATTTTTTTTATATGTATATATTTTTGAGTACAACGTGACTCAAATTTTTTAAGAATTTAGAGTGTCTGTAGGGCTTCAATATTTTTAAGCAATTATTTTCTGTTATTAAATAATATCAATACCAGTTATCACCGACTGGACTCTAAATATACATAGCCATCACTGGCAGTATGCTAAAAGCATCTCATGTTAACCCACAGATACTGAATTATTTTCATCAATTTATAGGCTTCTGGGTTTTAGCTACGTCAAGGATGTCTTCTCCAACTTTTCAGCGGTTGTTGCAGCTGCCATCATTAGTATTGTTCCCTGATGATGGCAGCTGCAATGGCTGCGGAAACATTGGAGAAGAAATCCTTGCTAAGGCTCAAACCCAGAAACCTAGAAATTGACGACAATGGCCGCGAAAACGTGCAAACTATTTTAATTTATTTTACATTGCAAAGTATCAGCTGCCATCTGCTTCCAAGCCGTGGTCAAGTGCATGTTATCTGTCTGCGTAGTAAAAAAAAAAAAAAGAAAAAATTCCTCCACTGAATGTGCACTCAGGTGACTTGTAAATCATTATAGTAAACTTCAGTGGTTGATCTTTATAGATATAACTGTACAATGTAACACCTACAACGATACAAGCCTATGTGTAATACCAACATTATGTATTTTATTACTACAAAAGGGATTTAATGTAAAAAAACATATAAATTCTTTGATTGTGATACATGAGGTGTATGTTGAACATTATTGTTAGCAGTTTTAAGTGTCTTTCTTCGACAATACAATTTTCATTCAATAACCTACGATGAACTACACTTAATGAAATACGTAAATACAAAATTAATTTAACTGCATATATAATATTCCGACATCACCAGCAAGGAAATCTTGCATATTGATAAATTATGACGGAAGAGAGACAATGGCAACAACAGCTTTTCACTGGGTGGGTGGACGCCATAGACAACGGACTCAATGGAGATTGGTGGAAACCTTTCACATAACCATGACATTTGCTTGCTGTACCATTATATTTCTAAATATTTTTAAAGCCCTTACTCTATAAGTCAAAAAAATTACGTATTAGTCTATGAGCGTAATTTTAACCATAATTGTTGTAACTATCAATAATTTTCCACATTATAATTTTTTATTCCAAGTACTATTTTCTTTTACAGTCATCGCCAAGAGCGCCAACATAATACCACGCATCCTGCAGCAACCTTCAGCTGGCACAGTACTTTGGAAATGGGGGTGTTTACCGTTTATATGCTGTATAGGTTGCTCACGTCTGTCAAATTTTATTGAAGTTATATGAAACAGAGTATAAACGAGGAGTGCTGCTTGACACTGTATGACACTTGGCTCCAGCGCCCGGCTGGTCAGCCAGGCAGCGTGAGATTGATACATTCGCCGGAAGTGCATTCTTAGTAGAGGGAGCGAGAGGGTACTGGTTCTCAAGGCTGCAGTTTTTAACCAAACTTTACAATTTTTTTTGTTATTTTATTTTTTGGTGTAACAAAAGGCAACAATTACAACGCCTATATTTTACTGCACGTGAACATATTAATGACATAGATAAATTAAAAAAACTTATTTTTTGAGCTTTTTGCTTCAAATTTGTGCCTTTTATAAACCAAAAATTTTATAGTGCCCCAAAACATGGTTGTAATTTCGAGATGGTAGTTATTCTCAAGGTTGTAGTTGTGTTTACTTTGGAAAGGGAAAATGTGCATTTCCTTCATACACATAAACAAACTTTTTTTAAATTAGATAATTTGAAATTATGTAATTCAAAGTCGAAAAATTAGGTCCCGAGCACTTCGAATTAACGAGGTTTTCTATAGTAACTATATAGTAATGTTTCTATACCTATACTACATTAAATAATAATATACATAGTACATCTTAAAAATGCATTTATAGTCTTTTCAAATAAGAATTCCTTTATTTGACAGCAAGTGTGTGGCAATATGTCAAAAATGAAATCAACATCATCCTATATAAAAAATCCTGTATCAGCTGATGCATGAATGATTGAAAGAGAATTTCATTTTGGCTGTTCTGACTGCCCTGCCTTCACACAACAGACATCTGCAAAATACGTGGGCAGGAAAGAGTTCTTACACAAAATGTATATGTATTTTATTTTATACTGTTTTGAAACAGCTGTTATTAGTGTAACAAACTAAACTTCATTGTAGAATAACGTGTAGGTGTTTCAAATGAAATGGAACTTGATCAGTGTGTGATAATGTAGTTTCATTTGTAGGTACTGCTAAAGTTGCCACATGCATGCTACATATTTATTAAAGAGGCTACGGATATGTTGTGGAATATTTTGCAAATATTTTTACATCAATTTGAAAGAATGTATTCTAAACCTTAGTTGTTTTGGGCCTGTACAAGATGAAAAATTTACTTTTAAACAGACGTGATGGATAACTTTTACGATACAACTTCAGAGTAGGTGACTATGCTGCCATCTGTTAGCCACCATGCGTAACTTGCTTGCGGAGCCATTTTATATATGAAATAACTTGTGTTTCATGTATAAAATTCAAATAAACTAACAAATTTGCAGAAATTTATATTTTGCTCGAGCTCTACATATATTTTTAACATAACATATTTCCGTTAGCAGCAATTCTACTTGCTAATAATTTTGATTCAGTCTGTATTCACCAAGCCTTGCTGAGACTGACTCACAGTTTAGTGTTTTGTGTCCCCTCCCAATTCAGCAACAAAGCGAAAAGAAATGTTATTTATTTATTAAATCCACGCATTGTTTTGCGATGGAATAATTTTTGCATCAAATTGTATTTATCTTAATTTGATATTGTCATCCAGGTGTAATCAGCACCAGTGTTTATTTATAAATAGTCTTGTTGAATGTACGAACTGTAAACTGCCCAATCTCGCCTGTTTGATGAGCTAATGTCACTTTTAATCTCAAAATACTTTATTATTATGAATCAAAATGTGCTGTCTAACAATTTCCCATAATTCCTAATACTTCCAAGTTTCACATATATATATCCTCTAATGTCCAAATTGCTACTTCATAAGAATTACAATTAACATATTATTAAAGACGTCAAACCAAATTTGCAGTCTTACAAACAATGCCACACGACTCTGAGAGTTACAAACTCAAATCTTATCTTTCAATTAGAATAAAATTTCAAGTATTTGTGATACTGTATTGAATTTTAATGTGGATAATGTTTCAAATATTGCAACCATATGAATGGACTTGACAGAAAAATTGTAGTAATTTGATGAATATAGGTCTATTACCCTTGTAAATCAAACTAAGACATAATATAGTTGGTTTTCTGTGAGCATTATAATGTAATATTTCTGTTTGCCGGGCAAGAAAGCTGCACTTTTTAAACATCTTCTTCAAGTGAATAAACTATAGATCTTAATCACCTAATATCCGTTGTAGCAATAAAAAATTCTGCAGCAAAATCAATTCTATCTCATTATTTATACGTGAGCAACTTGGCGACACGTTTTGATGTAGGTAGGAAGGAAGGCTTAATGTCTCATCAACATCCATCATTACAGACAAAACAGGTTTTGACAGTCAGGTAAAACCACATGGCAGCGGAAGGATACTTAGCATGTTTGTTTACAAGGTACTATTTGTTCACAAACTGTTAAAAAAGGAATTCTTATATTAAATAGACTATTAAATCGTGTCAAAATCAGAGATTCTTTGAAATTTCACCTTTAAAAAAGGTGCATTTGCATGACCCTAGTGTTCCTGTATCTCCCCCTCTCTGTCTGACTGTGCATGTGTGGGAGGCGAGGCGCATAGCTGATCAGCCATTTAAAATATGTCAGCGGTATGTGAGTGTAAAAGTGTGCCGCAGAAGTGTCGTGAAGAGTGCCTGTGGCTGTGTGTAGCTGCTGCAGCAGTCAGGGGTGTCCAAGGACGAGGTGGTCATGTGGGAGATCCATGAGGCCTTCTCTGTCGTCCCGCTGGCCACTGTCAAGCTCCTTGAGCTCGACCCAGCCAGAGTGAACCTGCATGGTGGAGCTGTCAGCCTGGGACATCCCATAGGGTAACACCAAGCACTGTACCTCACTTGTATTGCAGTCATCATTGTTCCACACTATACAGACAATTAAAGAAAAAATTTTTTCGTAGTTACATTTGCTATGGGCTGTTCACCATAAACTGAGCACTTTTTGAAAGATTTGCTTAATATCTACTTGTACGCACACTGTGTGTTTTTCTGCCATACGTAAAATTAACAGTGAGGGTCTGAGCATTTATTCATGTGTTGGTCAAGTGAAACTGTGATGTTGTTACAAAAGTAAATATTCTACAAATTTTCTATTGCTTTCGTTTATATTTTGTGTGTTTGTGTTTGTTCTTTTTTCCAGCAAGTAAAACAAATTATTTCAGTATCCACAAATGTTTATATAACATTTCTGATTGTGAAAATACAAAACAATTCCTCATTTTAAAACATATGCAGCTAGTGGTAATGACATTTTTCAAAGGTTGATTTCAGAAGTGCTTAGTTACTGTGAACAGCCTGTAGGGCCCCACTTTTATGGTAAATCAAATAAGCTGGTTTCATTGTTAAAATTTAAATATTTTGGCAAGTATTTTAATTTTATCAAATAAATATTTTCTTTTCATCAAATAAATTTTGTAGCAAAATGTGCACTTGTTATTAGTAATAGAATGTGAATCTGTTGTTCTAACAAATTCAGTCAAACCTAAATGGAATTTGTTGTTCATTAATGTATATCAAAACATTATTTCAGTGATAACTTTGAAAAATATTTAACTCGTTATGTAATTCACATTTTCAAAGTCGCAGTCAATTTTGTGTAAAAAAATCTTAACTTTGTCTATAAATTAAAAACCTCCCAAGAAAACTGAGGCATGATGCTGTCACTGTTTTTGCACCACACAGTCCCCTTCCATGTGCAAAGTATAGTACCATATACTTTTGATAAAATTTGTAACCATAAAACTGTCAAATTTTTCTACAAATAAGTGGTAGAAATATTTTGCCAAAATTTGCTTCCAATGCTATATATATATTATATATATATATTATATTATATATATATATATATATATATATATATATTAATATTATCTATATATTATTTATATATATTATATCATATCTATATCTATATACTTTTCTCTTCTCCTCTCTCTCTCTCTCTCTCTCTCTCTCTCTCTCTCTCTCTCTCTCTCTCTCTCTCTCTCTCCTCTCTCTCTCTCTCTCTCTCTCTCTCTCTCTCTCTCTCTCTCTCTCTCTCTCTCTCTCTCTCTCTCTCTCTCTCTCTCTCTCTCTCTCTCTCTCTCTCTCTCTCTCTCTCTCTCTCTCTCTCTCTCTCTCTCTCTCTCTCTCTCTCTCTCTCTTCTTCTCTCTCTCTCTCTCTTCTCTCTCTCTCTCTCTCTCTCTCTCTCTCTCTCTCTCTTCTTTCTTCTCTTTTTTTTTTTTTCCGCTGCAGTGTTAACATTGTAGTCTTTGCACACTGTTCACTTTACCAAAACACATAGTAGCCTTCACTTTCAAACTTCCATGAACAATTAAAAAACAGTTTTATACTTTTGGCATTCTTAACCAATTTTTTAACATAAGCAGGCGAATAAAATTACTATCCTCACACAAAGTATAAAAGACGAGTAAAGTCTATAGTATTGACACATGACGTCGGTTGAGTTGAGGATGACGTCACTGTCAATCAAGGTTCTATTGTACCGGTCAGAGACACAGACTAACTAACTGGATTGATTTAATTGACTGCTAATTGGTTTCCCATCTGCGCTACAGACTGGGGCACGTGGCCTTGCGGCACGGTGCAAAATCAGGCGTGGGTTGCGCGGTTCTCCGCACTGTTGGTGGGCACACAGACACTGGTTGCAGTTTGCTTGGCTAACTTCGGAGGCAGTAGTTGCTCTTTTAGCTCTCCACTTTGCACCACTTCTTTGGGTGAACGGCATAGAAGAAGGTACTAGGGTATACCACGCTAAGGAAGAGCAGACGATTAAAATCACTAGATAAGTGTGCAACCACTCGTGGCTAGGCCACCCAGACTCAGCCCTATTACTCCAGCCAGCGAAAATAATGTGGTAGACGGATCGTTGGGTTGATCGGGATGTCTAGTCACGTCGTGGGTGTAGTCCAGAAGGGGTCAGACCGCCAGAACTAGTCTTATCGCTCCAAGTGGCGAAAATAACGTGATGGATGGAGTGAATCGATGGTACTGGATGACTAGCCGCATTGTGGATTGAGTGTATAGTGGTTGTGGCTCTACCATACTTGCAGGTTCATTTGCGTACCTGGTCCACAGTATGGTTGGCTGTTTAATGTTTGTGTTTTGCAACATACATGCGCCCGGTTAAAGAAGCCCGCAGTCTTACTCTATGTTCGGCAAAGAGGGTTTCAATGATGCTGTCTCCTGCTTTTCCTTAGTAGGTGGGCGTCATCTTGCGATTGAAGTTGCAGTTATCCTAGAAATAAGTACTCGGAGGTTAGGTAAGATCACATGTTTATTCCCAGAGGAATAGACATGGTGGCCTGTACTAAGGGCTCCAGCACATGAGGTGGTTGAGCGAGTTGCTGATTTTGGTGTTTCGGGGGCTGTGCGCCTACCTATAGGGACAGACGGCTGTAGGCCTTTCGGCTCCCTTCAGTTGGTTGGTTGTCTTCAGACTAGAGTTCCTCCCTTAGCAGCGAAAGCCACTAGCTCTTCGGGGAGACTGGAAGTGCAGTTTTCCTTAGGTGGTTGCATTACTCCCGTGAGTTTAGGGGCAGCGCTGGGCTGCTTGGCGGGTTTCTATCACACGTGGGGGTTGGCGTGAGGTCTGACATAAAGGTGAAGATGGTCCTGACTGCCATGTCCGTAGGTGCCCCTTGCCTAGAGGCGTACTGGTTGGCTCTGGTAGCAAGTCGTCCAGGGTTAAACCCCGTCTGGGGTGACATGATGACATGTGAAGATGAGGCAAAGTCATACAGTAAAACTTCTCTATTAGGACCCAATCCCAAGGAACTGTGAAAAGTTTGGGTTGAAAAAGTAAAAAATTCAAGGCACGTCTAAAAATAGATACAGTAATCCCTCGCGATCTGCGGTATCTTCAAATGCGGTTTCAGTTAGGCACTGATTTGTTTTTGTAGACCTATTCTTCAACCCCGGTAAAAGTTTCTATTATCCACGGTTTTCAGTCAATAGAAAACTGGCCTTTACTAATGTTAGGGGTCACCCATTTCTCAAAACGTTGACAATTGTTGTTCCAAGCAGCATGAAGCAATAAATTACTTCAAGTCAGATGGGGACTGTGGTATTTGTGGAGGGGGAGGGGGTGTTTCAGGCGGGGTTGAGAATTCTTTGTCTAGTCACTGTACTTACCGCCGCCGCTGCCTTTCCCCTCCCACTAATTTTTTTTACTTCTGTCAACCCCCCTCTGCTCATACGTACATAAGGTGATAATTTTTTATAGTGAGCAATTAATATTGGCGAGTTAGGCTGCGATTAGCTACCAGATTCTTTGTTACAGTGACGCGTCTCTATCGCGCTACCTATGATGATGATCATTATAAGAATACTTAAACAAACAAAAAACAGAAGAGAAAAACGAAACAAAAAAAACTGCAAAGCTTTTGCCTTCGTCCGTAAACCCATCATAACACTAATAAATCCGTACATTTTATGGACAAACTGTAAAAGTTTGCTGAGTGTGAAGAAGAGGGGGTCTCTCTCTCTCTATCTCTCTCTCTCTCGACCTACCTGACTGGGGAGAAAATGGACCTCAGATCTCTTGGAAAAAAACTACTCACCTTTTGTCCCTGAGGGTGAACAGACCTCGAGATGATTTTCTGGAAATATACCAGAAAAATTATGTCAGGAAAATTCTGCAAGTGTTTGGCATGGAGAATGTTAGGGAGCTACCTACCCCTTTGGAAATGAAGCAGACCAGTGAGACATAGGTGAGCCAACCTTTTCCTGAACATGTATACAGGAAAGCTACAGGAAGCCTCCTATACTTGGCAAATGGTACACGCCCAGATATTGCATACTCAGTTAGTAGGCAGTGCCAATTTAACAGTATTGCGACACTTCAACACTAGCAGGAGGTGAAGCACATCTTCCACTATCTAAAGGGTACAGAAGACTTTCGTATGGTATATGGGAAAGAGGTGAAGACCATAGAAGTGTACGCAGCTGCTGACTGGCAAATAGCCCAGAAGATAGGAAGTCCTACAGTAGTTTTGTGATAATTCTGGCAGGTGAAGCAGTGGTGTGGGCAAACAAGAAAACAACATATTGCGGCACTAGCGACTGTGAAGGCAGAATATGTCGCAGTAACAGAAGCTGTGTAGGATGTGTTGTGGATCAAGGGTTTTCTGGAGAATATAGGGCAGAGTGACTTTGTAAGTGAACCTTGTGAAATACAGGTGGACACTCAGGGAGCTATTTCACTTGCAAACAACAGAATCACTTCCAAGCACTCAAAGCACATTGATGTAAGGCATAATTTCATTAGGGGAAAAATAGAGAAGGGGGTAATCAGTTTAAAGTATGTGGAAACTAACAAGAATGTAGCAGATTTGCTGACTAAATCATTGTCCAGAAGGAAAACTGAGGAATGTGCAATCAAAATGGGACTTTAGAAAAATGTCAATGTTTGAATGCTTTGTGTCTCTTTGGTATAGTCATGTGTTTATGGTTTGTTTCTTTCTGTGAAAATGCAACATATGTGGCCATGTTCAGGGTTAGTTATGTTTTGTTTTCACATTTGTTTTGCAGTGTGCAGTACACAGAGCACTGATACACAACAAAGGGAAGTGTTGAAATGTGTTATGCATCAGTTGCCGCATTATGTTTTTTTGTTTCAAGTTGGCTACACCCACCTTGTTTTGTTCCTGGTTATACTGTAGTTGTGGTTATGTAATGGCGGGCGCTTTGTTATTGTTCTTGTGATGTGGAGTTATTGGGACTTTATTAAATGATATGCTGGTACCCAATCTTTTATTTCTAACAGTATAGTTATTCTAGTTTTGTATGTTATATAATGAACACAGTGTAATTAATTACAATCAAACTTTGTATGCTGCTTGTATGTATTACAACCATCAAATGTGTCCACACAAAATCTCCTTTGTCCGCCAGTTTGTAAAATAGCATTACATAACATTAAAATTATGTGATATCTTTGAAAAAACAACCCATTTCTACCAAGTTTGACAATCAAATAGTATTATGGCAGGCCATGTAAACTTATATACTTTGAGAGGCTCAGACATAGATTTTCGAAATTGTGTCTATATAAACATTTTAGGAGAACTGGACTGATACCGATTCTGATTTTGATACATCGGCTGATAAACCCAAAATCCATATCAGTTACAATAGGCCATGGTTCAACCAAATCATTTCATCAACCCAAATTATTTATTCATCATGCAAATTACCGCACTTGGTTATCTTGCAGGACATGTTTTCACATACAAAGAATTTTATTTTTGCAACCGAAAAACTCTTTTCCTAATTTTACTTTTATCTTTTAGTAATATGTGATTCTAAATTAAATGGAAACTGATATGGCTGGCTTTGGTGTTGCTAAATATTTAACTCTATATAAGCCATACCTGGTGAAATTCATAAAATAAAATGTGATTAAACTTAAAATACTGGTATCTGCTTTGGAGTGGTTAAAATTCATTCATAAAAGGAAGGTTTTAATGCTATAATAGTTATTGTCGTACATTTTCTATCACGTAAACTTCAACTGTATGTTCATCTATCGCTTCCACATCTTATATCAATATTTTGTTCGCAGCATGACACAATTCATAAATCAATTAGGAGCAATATTTATCGTCTTATGTACGAATCTGATTCAAATGAGCCAAATCACTATGGCAGTGGCGCTCATTCATGGGCAGAATAATAATGTTAATTTTATTTATAAACTAACTTCTCTAACCATAAATGTTGGCGATTTGAAGAAAGTAAATTGTACGCATATATAAAGCAGATGAATGCAATTTGCGCACTTAACATGTGCTCAGTATTTAAAAACACTGCTGTATTTACTCATCTTCTGTGTTTTGTGTTTAGGTTCTTGATCAGTACAGCATTTGCAACTATTGGGCGAGGTTGGTGATTGTAGCCAGCTTATTATATCACAAAACCGGCTAAGAATGCGAAAAATAGTTACTGTTTTAGATCATGCCCAGGAGTTTGATAAAGTAAAGTTTTTAATAAACTGACCAAAATGTTATGTTAACATTGAGTGGACGGAAAAGACACGTGCTTAAAAACTGCAGTGTGGTATGCACAGTGATTTATAGTGTATATATTGTATAACGAATTGTATGTAACTTTTTTGTATTTATTGAGAGATGTTTTTCCACGTCTTGGAGACTCTGTGGTCATTCTAAAGTTACTCAGACACAATATAAAAAATTACAAATGAAATAATTTGTATCGGCACTGCCTGTGGGATCGGCCCCAAAGTGTAGGTATTAGTAATATCGTCAAAATGGGGCTTGGACCCACCTCTATTTTAAACAGAAACTGCAGTGAACAAGCTTTATCTAGTAAAGAAATGCTAGTTACGCCATACTTATCATAAGATGTGATGGAATTGTAAAATGCTTATGCTGAAATTTTTGCAAAATCTGTGTGACTACATCGGCCCAGTTTGGTTAGTGGTAACATTGTTAGGTGATACCAACACATTGCATTTCACCACACATTTTGCCAGTGTTAAAATAAATTTTTAATTGTTCATTTACAGTGATATCTGTTGTGTCCTATTTATCTAGATTTCAATCAATTAAATACACCAGGCTTCCATGTTCCAGACCACCATATTTATTCTGTAAAAAACCTACACTTCCTCCTCCTACTTCCTTCTATAGACTGTGTGATTCACAATGAGACACAAATAACCCTCAAAATAAGTAGGTACTTACAGTATCATAAAGACAAATACTACATCTCTTTTCAACAATATTACATATACATAAATAACAAATCCCGTTCAAAATATTACCAATACATACATAACATCTTCCCTTCAAAATATGACCAATACATACATAACAATATCTTAAAATTACAATATTTCATGGTTCCCAGGATAATGATTGCTATAGGCTGTTCACGGTAAAGTGAACACTTTTGAAAGTCTTTTCATTTGGAATAATAGTCAATTAATGTATTTAATTGTAGTCTTGGAGGATAAATTCAGTGTGTGGTTCAATATATACACTATGTTTATTACTTACATACTAGTATTTATTTAAAAAGGTGGTTAAAAAATAAAACATGGCTGAAAGAAAAAAGTAACTAGGCCCTCAAAAGTGCTCACTATCGTGAATAGCCTATACGTTGCAGGAGTTGTTTTGTGTGTGTGCGAGATGGGTTACCACAGGTAGTCGGTGAGTGTTGCCTGGCAAGTGATGCGCTGCCTGTATTGTGCTTTGTACAGGATGTCTGCAACCCGCATTGTGCAACATCTGCTGTACGCCTTGCAGCCGGGACAGAAGGGGGTGGCAGCCGTCTGCAATGGAGGTGGCGGCTCCTCCTCCATCATCGTGGAGAAGCTGTGAGTGCCCGCACCACACTGCCACTTCAGCCTTCCACTTCTCTACCCCTGCCACACACCTTTACACACAATAGTTCTGCATTTTTGACAATCGTTCTCTGAGAGTTAAAATATTTTTTTACTTTCCTATCATAATGTTCTGGTATAGTAAAATCTTTCCATAAATTGTTTGTTTCATGTGAATACTTGCTTGGTATTTAACATTTAGTACAAAAGTACTTCTTCATTGTACATTATTTGTTTGTTATATAATCATGTAGAATTTGGCAAAGTTTAAAATTGATTTCAGTAATTTAAAAAATGGTGTTGTCCCAGAATTTTTTTAAAAATAATCATAAATGTGCTTGACAAGCTTTAGGGTAAGATGTCTCTTAGAACTGAACTGCCCCCTGGTCATCGGTAATCTACAACACCACATTGCTAGGTATTGTTAGCCCCGGTTTTAGAGAGACTCGCACACAAACACATGTGTGTATCCCGTGCAGTGAACAACTGCTTTATTACATAGCATGCATAAATACCAGTTGAACATAATTTTGAAGGGATCTTACCAACTTGAGCTTTTCGGCAGCTTTCTAAACTGCAGATTGTCACCAGGCATCAAATGTTAGGAGATTATCTGTGTGTTTTTTTAATTGATAATTCAGCTATAAGGTAAACACCATTTATTCCATGTACTGTATTATGAGATCGTTTGTTACCGTGACACAATGTTAAAATTATTTATCGTTACTCACAAGAAATAAAGTAAATATTATTTCTTCTTTCAACCTTGATGTAATTTAAATTTCATTATTGGTGTAGTTTGGTGTTAAAAAAGTGAAATTCTCGTTTTACCTGAATGAAGTTCACAGGAGGTACGAGACTGTTAAAAAGAAGTGATGTCCGGCACTGACATGTAAACACATATGTTGCCGTAATGCTTTCCAACTGATTCTTCAATCAAAAATAATTTTTGAAGGATTGGTCTTGCCTTTGCCATTGTCAGAAGGAATAAAACATTCTATCTATGGCTTGTGCACTTTCCAAAATTTTGAGAGGGTCATATAGCATTGACAGTTTATCTGCACTGTTGACTTCTCATTGAAAATTTTACATGAAACTTATAACAAATCATCAGATTGCTATTTTAAATCAAATTCCTTTTAAAAAGACTGATAATGCAAGTGTAGGCTTAGTTTGTGGTGTACATTATAATCTCATCCATGACCATATTTTTTTACTTTATTGTAATGTTATACAGTTTTTCATTTGGGAACATGTATGTGCAAAGAAATATTTTATACGTCGTAATAAGTGTATTCTCAACATATATATATATATATTTTTGTAATAAAGATCTTTCAGCAAACGTTTAATTAGATGACTTATTGATTTACTGTAGTTTGACTTTCTTACAGTAGCCATTCACTGAAAAAATTGCAGTATGTGAAAATGGGAAATGTAAATTAGGTCTTGTTACATCATCAGTTAACATTCTTGAAGCTATGCCTATAAATAAAATAAAAGTTTGGAACTTATCAAATACGTAAAACCTCATTCGTTCAAAATGCTGGGCCGGAAATGTTTGTCTTTGCATTACATAATTGCAAATTATCCAATTAATAAAAAAATTTGATCACTTTGTTATTGGTTAGGAAATGTCTTATTTTCCTTTGTAAATAGTGTTAAAATTGCACAAGTGTAGGAATGTCAGTATTTTATTTTCACTACCGTACATTTTTACTGTTATAATATGCATATTTTATTTTTCAGAAAATATTTTTGGATAACAAGGGTACTGTTTTGTTAACATTTTGGCACAAAAACCTTTTTAGTGTAACTGTACTATTTATTTGAATACATAATTATTTTTGTAACGGCCATGCCATTCATAGTACAGTGGACTCCCTATTTACACACTATCAGGGAGCTATCAAAAAATTTCCATACATCTATGATTTCAGTAGATGGGGGGGGGGTCTGATATGTATTCAATAAAATACCACTTGTAACCTTACTTGATTTCATGTTGAGTATAATTACAGCTGTACATTATCTGTGGATAAACTTAAACTAATAAACACACTAAAAATTATAATTTTTTAAGAAACTGTTACTATATTAGTATTACTGTAAGTAATACAATAAAAACATTTCACTTCAACTCGTTCAAATAAAACATATCTCGAAATACTGTATATATGTATTTGATTGTAATCCGACACAGAATACAAACCGTACCATAACTTTAAAACTCTCTGAAAATGAGAATAATATGCTGCAGAATGCGAGCCAAATTTTGAATGTCCTACACACACTTGATCAGCTGAGAGCAAGCAGAGAGGTTATTTGTGTTCACTGTTAGTGAGACAGAGCAGGGGAAACTTCAACGATGGGAGGAATCAAACAATGTACCCCTTCACTTCCAAACCAGTCGGCATCCAGGAGGAGGACGCAAGGATTCCACACTGGTTGCAGGCAACTAGCTCCCACCCCACCAGCTACGTAAGGGGAGGAAACCAGCTCTGCAGAATATCAAAGAGGACGGTTGAAGCTTATGTATCAAGGTTGCATATCTATACTACAGCAATTTATACTTTTATTGGCGATGACGTGTTCACGTTGGTATTTGTATAGTTGATAATATTTCACTAAACAAATTGTTTTGAGACAAAGATTTATGCATGCCGGGTTAAAGAATAGCTGGCATGGTCGTCGTGGCTTTGATTGCATTAGACCAAACACGCTACGATAGGGATTTACTGGTTGACTTGATGTTTGTGGCCCATTACCTTAATTGGGCACGTTGGTTGGCGGGTCGGTACAAAGTTGTCGATAGTCTGGCTGACTAGTGACTTTGCAGAATGCCTTATTTCCCCCTAGGGATTTACGTGTCGAGGTATTTGATTGGCGGGAGGTGTTGGGGTTACCTGGCTTACTTTGCTTTACTTCGGCTGTCGGTAGAACTGCTGCTGAAGGTCAGTGACACCGTGTCGGCCAACACAGTATCGTCGCTTCCAGGCTGCGGGTTTGCAAAGGAAAACAAATATATGTAAATACGGGAGAGGTAGGTTTCTCCAAGAGTCTGACTAAGGCTGTGTGGTCTCGTTCTGCCTGCCGGTCTAAAGTAGGCGGGGTCAATACAGACTGCTGCTTGGCAGCAAGGTAAATTGTCCTTTGCTCTTCTCTCCGTGAGCCATATCTCATCTTAAAAAGCATAGAGTGTAGGACGCTGCGGAACGGTATAGGTTGTGCACCGCATATGCGAAACAATTCACTAAAATGGTGTTTGGCCAGACGCAGCTGCCGGCATGAGCTCGGTGCTCTAGGAGGCCTCCCCGCCACCAGCAGGCAGACCAGAAATGTTAAGCCACATGGGTTGCGTTCCTGCTGCTACTAGCTGTGGGTCATACCCAAGGCCAGGCCGTAACACTCAAGCAAATATCTCCGCCAGCACCTAGGTGCTGCGGTAGGGATACAACCCAAGCGTACTGTCTCTCCCTGGGTGAATGAGTTGCTAGTGGTTGGGGCTCTGCTGTTATATCCCCAGAGGTCTAGAACAGGTTGCCATTGTTTGGTGTATTTATCTGGCTGGTGGATTCTGGAAGGAGATCCCCAGTCCTGGTCTAATTCGTAATCAATACCTGGTCTCGGTCAGCAGTGCACAACGTATACAGTTTCTAGCGACGTAAAAAAGGACTCTCTATTAAAGAATACTCTCTGTGAAAAGAACAAAGCTGTATTTATTAAGAACGTAATAAATACAGTAACACATGCTTTCACCTAACCAAGCAGACAGTATGCTGGAAGTAACCTACGCTGACCAGGTGTAGGTGACCTAGTTCTAAGCTAGTCAAGAACATATAAGAAGTCGATGGCTAAATATACTTAACGTAGGCTAACTAACTTCGGAATGTCTAGATAAGACAATAAAATAAAAGATCCACTGCTCTTGTAGCAGGGAGGTTATTGGCCCTACTAGCAAGTAGAGGCAGTTACTATTCAGGAAGGGATCAGTAGCTGTGTTTTGTGATAATAATTGGAAAAACTTCTGGTAGAAGAAAACTATCAGCAATGAAGCCTCTGGTGACGACAATGCTGCTGGTTTCTGCTGAAGACTGTTGTCGACAATGGGAGCAGCCTCTGGTAAGCTGTTGAAGACTTGGAGGTAGTCAAAGGCCTCAGCACAAGACATGAGACGTGATGGAGTGAGCTTGAGGAACTGAAAGAATAACTCGCGCGCAGACTTATATAGTCCAAAGGACAGGTACAACGGCGAGCCATGGGGGAATGGGGACGTGTCACATCCCTCTAGCACGAGGTCAGAGTGGTGGTAACAACCCTTCTGGTCATCTCTCGGCTTTGTGCGTATTTGGTGGCGCTCGGCTGTGCCCCAAGGCGGCTGACGGCTTGTAGGCTCTCAGCGCGGGGGAGGGGAGGGCCACGTGCCACTGGCTTGCACAACCTTCTTATCCACGTGTTCGGAAGCGTTTTGGTGCTTCCCCAACGTTCGTGTACAAGTTGGCGAGGTTCGACTCACTTGGGTGTAATAGCTATACTGGCGTCATGAGAGATGAGTCGTAATCATTTGCAGTAGTACAATAAAGCGGCATGCATCAAGATGAATAAATAAGGCCATTAAAATTTACTTCATTTCAGTCTTCAATAATTAATCAATCATAACCACATATGTCCTTTGATTTTTGCTGCACACGTGTGCCTGTTGTGAGTTATGCTGAGCTCTGGTATTTATGCATTATTAGACAGCAAAATATGTCGAATAGGCCCTTACAAGATATCATTTATTAAAAGATGCATGTCTGTAGAAATAAATTAATATAAATCCGTTGATCTCCCTGCAAGAAATTACTAAAAATTAACTGTATACGTAGTAATACAAGTCACTCGATGTTCAAGCAATTTTTGGCAACAAGGGGAGGTCAGGTCAAGAGTATGTTTCTGGGCATATTTTACTCAAGAAGATGCTGTCCATTGAGTGAAATTAACATTTCCTTTTAAAATCACATTGATTTTATGCCAGATTCTATTAAACTAGAGATGGGTCCAAACCTCATTTTGCTGATATATTACCGATGCACTGATACTTTGCGGCCAATCCCACAGATAGTGCCAATATAAATCATTTCATTTCTAATTTTTATAAGGTGTACAAGAGCATCAAAAACTTTTAACCACCTCAGGTAATATGCACTTTATAGTTTATTGGCTTTGTGGAGAATGTCTTGTTTTAACATTAAAATACTCATAAATTGAATTTTATGATTCCTTCCACATCAGATTTAAAATTAGCCTACAAATAATAATGCAGAGTGATGCGTGACACTCAGTGACTGAAGGGAATGTCAGGGTCAGGGAAGGTTTCATCGTGCCGGTCAGAATCACGGGTGACTTCAAGTACCTTACCTTACCATCGGCTGATTGGGTTCCGGCCGGTATATGATATCAGGCACGTGGCCTATTGGCATGGTACGAAGTCAGTTACTGTTGTCGTCACTGTCCGGCGAGCTGGGTGGCCCACCACCATGGGTTTACCTGAGGAGGCTGCTGACTCTGGAACTGCAACTGCTGGCGGCTGCTGATGCTGCGGCCGTTGGTGCTCTGGGGGCCCGGGCTGGGCTGGTGCTGCGATTACCTTGGAACCAAGTGTTAGCGATGCAGATGGGTACGTGCTCTCCTCTGTGCAAGGCGGGGACGTTGGGATGAGGGCTTCCTGGTGTCTTCAACAGGGCTGGAAATGACGGGGAGGGAGCTTAGAGGTGAGGCCTCTCCAGCTGGTGGGCGACTTGACCTCATTCCCAAGGGTTATTACTGCAGAGTGCGGGAGGGGCTGAGGTACAGCTCCCGTTAGCTTTGGAGGCAGTAGACATCTTTCTCTCCTGCCACTTGGTCCCACGCATCTGGGTGTAAGGCATAGAATAGGCACTAAGACCGTCCTCGCAAGAGGGAAGCAAGCAACGAAAGTCCCTAACTAGGTGTTCTGCCGAAGCCGAGCTGATCCAGAGTTGTACCAGTTACCCCAACTGGTGACACAGTGGTGCAGTTGTTAGAGAGGTGGGTTTACCCTGAGGTGTCCGACAAACAACCGTGGGTATGGGTCTGAAGGCTGTCAGACCTTCAGGACCAGGCTAGTACTCCCTTCGGTGACAGTTCAGCGCAGTGGATGGAGTAAAGACTGGACTGGTTGACTAGTCTCCTTGTAAATTGTCTTGCTAATGGTTGTAGTTCTACTTTACTGTACACTAGGTGCACAGTACAGGTGGCTGTCAAGCATGTGTATTTTGTGACGTACGTGCATCCTGTGAAGAGCGCCTACAGTCCTACACTAGGTTCAATAAACTGGTTCAGACCAAGTGCACCGTCTCCTGCTTCACTCTGATGGGAGGGTGTTTACAGAGGAACGTCACAGTCGAATATGCAGAGGTTAGAGAGAGACATATTTATTCCGTGAGGAATAAACACGGTGGCACGTACTACCTCCGAACTATCCACAAGTTGACCAGAAGTATCCTACGTAAGCCAGGTGAAGGGGACATGGTTGTAACCTGGACATGGTAGATGTGGCTAGGTAGCTATGAGAACAACTGACATTATATAACTCTGATACCGTTGTCCAGAAGGGACTTGCAGGGGACACTACCCAAATGGATAGGGGTGTTGACATTACCAGAAGGGTAGGCAAGGCAAAGGGGTATTGAAGGATTCTTCGGGGGTTGCTGTTGAAGAGCTTCTGGAAAGTCTGGTAGACGTTGAAGTCAGCAGAGAGCTCATATGAGGTGGTGGAATGGAGCTGCAGGAGATGTACTGCCCTTAGAAGAGCTGGATAACAACTGGCATTTCTGTGCAGCACATGGGCATATTTTATGCTGCCGCACATGGGCATATATTATGCCAGCCTGCCCTCGCGTGCGGGCAGTATAATGAGCTTTAGCTCCACCTCCAGGCCGAGCTGAGTAAGGGCATCATCCCTCTGCGAGCTCTGGAACTACTTGACCTTGGAATGCAGTTCGGCCGCTTTGCCAGTGGCTCATTCGCACTTTTGTGAAGGGGAGAGGTGGCGTGATTTCTGACAGCAGGCGAACAGTACAAGCTGATGTGTCTTTATAGCTCCCGCGACAAAAGGCATATCCTGTAGGCACTTAAATAGCTGGTAGTTCGGGTTCAAACCCTGCCTGGGGTGACGTAGAGTCATGTGCTGATGAGACGAAGTCATTCAAGTATTTGTCAGATAGCTTCACGCTTCAAGACTTGCTGGTCCAACTCAAGTTCACACACCTACTATGTGCACTAGACGCACAAAAAATCGTGATTTTTTTTCCAGGAAGTTTTTTAAAATAGAAACCAAATGTTTACCCCGTATTTTTATTGCAATGCAATATTTCAAAATTATGTATTTAAAACATTCCTAGACCTTACCATTATTATTAACGACCATGTAGAAAATATTGATTCATATGTAACTAAGCCCAAGAGATATATTTTGTTTAAAGCGTGCCAGGCTTCAAAGCGCAACACTTGACAGTGTAGAGGGATGGAGTTTGAACGAGAACTCGAAAGTCCCTAGCAATCGACCACCCGATACTGGATTTAGACCCACCCTGTACCTAGACTGTTGGCAAGACAACATACCACTAAGTGTTGGTAGAATGAGGGTTCAAATCTCTAATGCCAATATAACAAGAATGTACACTAATTCACTACTCATCTACGGAGTCACCTAAAATAATAGTGCACACAAGACCCAGGCTAGCACAAAAAAGGGGTTCGACCCACGCTGGGGTGTGACACACTGAGAAGAGATAACTTGTGGTGTGTGAGGAGTTGGTGACTTGGGGACACTGGCCCCAATGAATACCTTGAATTTGAGTGTACTCTCATACACCATGTGTGTGCGAGTTGTTTGGGTGGCCTCCAATCTCTTTAAAGCGAGTTTCGTATGGAACATGTTCTGGGGCGAATATTAGACTCGCTTTGGTAGGTGCCAGTATAAATAGTAGGGAGAGTTGGTTTACATAAGGGAACAAAGTTTTCTACAGGGGCAGAAGCCACAGGCTGTGGAGCTCTCCTTTGCTCTGCGGGTGCTGCTGCAGCAGCCAGCTGTGGTATAGTGGCCAACTCCAGTTGCGGTTGAGTGGTCTCTGGCTGTTGAAAGTAGTGTATGGGTCTAGGAGGGATAGCAGTATATTCAGAAGAGAGAACTGACGGCTCTATGCCTATCACCTCTGTGCCTATCTGGCTGTTGAAAGTAGTGGTGGGTCTAGGAGTGATAACAGTATATTCAGGAGAGAGAACTGATGGCTCTATGCTATCACCTCTGTGCCTATCTGGCTGTTGAAAGTAGTGTGTGGGTCCAGAGTGGATAACAGTATATTCAGGAGAGAGAACTGATGGCTCTATGCTATCACCTCTGTGCCTATCTGGCTGTTGAAAGTAGTGTGTGGGTCTAGGAGTGATAACAGTATATTCAGAAGAGAGAACTGACGGCTCTATGCCTATCACCTCTTTTGCCTATCTGGCTGTTGAAAGTAGTGTGTGGGTCTAGGAGGATAACAGTATATTTAGAAGAGAGAACTGATGGCTCTATGCCTATCACCTCTGTGCCTATCTGGCTGTTGAAAGTAGTGTGTGGGTCTAGGAGGGATAGCAGTATATTCAGGAGAGAGAACTGATGGCTCTATGTCTATCGTCTTTATACAGCTATGCAAAATGGTTAAATACTCAAAGGGAAGTTGAGCCTGTGTACGGATAGGTAAATTGAGTGATCAGCCTTCCCGAGGTTCACAGATTATACTGCTTTGTAAATTGATCTCTTCTCCTATTTGATGCTGTTCTCATTTAAGAAGGTTCTTAATGCATGTCTTGTAGTTTTTTGGCATAACACCAGTTATCAAAAATACTTCCGCATAAAATAATAAAAATAGTCCACTCAAACCAAATAATGTACGTGGGGTGACATCAGATTAAGAACGGTCCTACAGCGTACGTCCTGATACACGACCAGTCCCAACTTGTCTAGTCACCCAACCACATCTGGCCAATTCACTTTCCCACCATGGGTGTGTCTCCCCGTTCATATATGTGTGGGTGCCTCGAAAAGGTCCTTGAGTTTCTCGGGTGTGACTGGTATGTGTAAACAGTTAAGCCTGGGCTTAAATCTTTGGCAAGAGCTGATTGAGCGAGGCGGTGAGGGAAGGGGTAAGCTCTTATAAGCACCCAGAGGCAGTTAGCACCTGTTTGACTTTTCTGGGATACCACTCCAATGGGTGTAAGGCATCTGTATGAAAACACACACTCACATCCGTGAAGTGACTGCAGGTAACATGTAGTTCTACCTGGTGTAAACCATGTAAAACATCTGCTGACTCAACCGACACCCTACCTCAGCACTCGGCGACCTAAATGTGGTGAGCACTGAGAGTCAGGCCTCATCGTTGACAGTCCCTGCACATGGGTGAGGGTCTTATGAGGGGACGGTCTCCCCAGAATCAGACTCAAAGAACACAACTCCGGCGCCTAAACGCGGTGGAGAGAGTGGGCTACTGAGTGCAAACCGGCCTCAGAAGGAAGAGTACCTAGTGTCGGGGCTCCCATCATTCTGGATTCCGTGGAGCACAGAATGGGTGGCCCTCCAAGGTGTGTGTGGGGTACTCAGTTGTTGAGTATGGCTATGTGAGGAATTTCCCCTGGTCACCTGCAATCCCCTGAGCGGTGTGAGGTACACTGGGAGAAGTGCTATGTCTACTGGAAAGGATACCTTTGAGTCAGTAAAATCCTTGTTTAATCCATGAATGGGAAATAAAGAGGTGGTGTCGCGACTACCTCCTAACGTTAACAATAGCTTAGGGAAGCTTAACCCTACTTTATCCTGGTTTTGTACTAACAATTGTGGGGTAGACGAGTGCTATGAAAATAACTAAAACTGGTACTACTCCCCATGCATGTGTCACCCAGAAGGGGCCGCAGTGTCTAGGTGTGTAGACTGTTCGGCATGAATCTTCGGCACAAATGCAGTGAAGACTACGCAGTTTGAGAAGGATGGCTGTGGCGACGAGGCGCGGTGGAGACCAAGGAGATGTGTTTTCTTGGGCACGAATGCAGTGAAGGAAGGGTAGGCAGAGATAGGAGTGAAGCGAGGGGGTGAATCTCCGGTAAGGCTGCGGTGGAGAGAGCAGACAGTGTAACTCGAAGACGAGCCAGAAAATAACTGCCGTTTAAGGGCGACGTTCCCACTATTTATACTCTGGTTGGCTCTTCTCCTTCATTCAGCTGGGTAGGGTGGTGCTGGAGACAAGGTAGCTATAGCATAGCTTCCTCAAGGCATGACATCACCATCCGGCTTGGAGATCGAGATGCAGTGAAGTTTACTGGTGTAGCCATCTAGTGATGTGCAGTGTTACTTGAATACCTTGGATGCATAACTTCTGTTGTCTGTGAATATTATAATCTTGGGCTGGAATGTCCATTCTTGTTGGGGTAGACAGTAAAAGTTTTTTTTATGCGTCATTGCATGTCAACCAAAAACTCAGTTGCTATCTGGCAGCAAGGCTTGCTCCGAGATGAGGCAAAGTCGTTAATACCATTGTTGAAAAGGCGTCATACGTCAACATGTTTGATCTTCGCGTAAAACATGTACATATTTGACGTTCATGTAAAACATGTACATGTTTAATGTTAGTGTAAAACATGTATGTGTGTGATATTCGCATAAAACATGTACGTGTTGACGCGTGCTCGGTTAGACTGACTTGGCACGTTAGTTGAGGATTTTGTCCGCTAGACCAAAAGCAGGGTGGTTTATTTTAGATAGATGTTAGAAGGCAAGAGGTGTTTATTAGCACTTACTTACTCCTGCTTCTTGTGCGCTGTGGTCATGGTGGGTTTCACCCAGACATAGTGAGCTTGACCCATGTCGAAGTGGTGGTTCCACTGGTATGCTTCATTGGTCCAGAAGATGTTGATGTCCCAGCCGAATCTCACTTCGGTACCAGTCAACACCCTTTTACCACAGGGTGACATGAGAGGTGAATACGTAGACAAGGAGATACATACAATACAGTGACCGGAGCAGTCGATAATGGCTCGTGCCTTAGTTGGGCTGCACGGTCCTGTTCCACATGCCTTTCTGGTGTAGGTTGAGGAAGTGCATTCAACTGTCTGGGGCAAGGAACGCTGCGTTTCGTTCCCTATACTTTTGGCCGTGCATCTGGCCATAGGACATTGAGTCTCTACTCAGAGTATAGTGGGTACATCCTGATGCGAACTAACTAAACACAATTTACAGTGTTAGTCCGGTTTTGGCTTGCTGACCAGGCTCTGTAAAATCTCCATGGATCCCCCACGCTATGCGGGATGATCAGAGACCGGGGTGCTGTGTGGGTCGCCAATGCCTCCACTGGATGGTGCGTTCATACATGAACGAGCGGCAGGACTCGAGTTACAGTTACCCCAGCACTAACAGTGCTCTGGTGTAAGGAAGTAACCTGGGTTTGTCGCCCCTCCTTAAATGAAGGTGCTGCTAGTGGTTGTGGCTCCTCTGTTCCTCTCTGCCAGCACTAGAAGTTTTCTGACAATTGGAAAGCAACAGATGGCCGTCAGATGGGTGTGTGAGGAAATATGACGGACCCTTGAAAGGCGCCCATAGTTGAAGCTAATTCGGTTATTATAAAATACCCAGTTCTTGTCAAGGATGTACGTAGCAACCTGTACTTAGCAGGCAAACAGACAGATACTCTAAGAAATAAAAGCTGAAAGGTAGGAAACAAAAGTATGTTTATTGAAGTCTCAATAAATATACAACGCGTGCTACCTCCTGCCAGGCAATTGAGTGCTGAAGGTTACTACGCTGGCCAGGTGTAGGCGACCTGGTTCTAGGTTGTAAGCAGGATAGATGTTACTTCTAAACTGTCTAATAAAGGTGTCTTGATGAGACAAAGTGAATTTAATACGTGTTGGTGACCATGGTCACTGGTTGTCGGGATAACTGATCGTCTTGCAAGATAACCAATTTGCGGTAATTTCCATGATAATTTAATAATTTGGGTTGATCATTTGATTTGGTTGGACCATGGCCAATTGTAACAGACTATGGGTTTATCAGTTGATCTATTCTTATCGGAATTGGTACCTGTTCATCTCTAGATTAAACTTCAACTTTATGGAGAAAAACTGACCTTCAATCACAAAAGAAAACATCTTTGCAAAAATAATTCCTCGTTAAAATGTATTGCATAACATTTTCAGGCAAAACCATTTGCTTTGAAATACTATGTCATAGTAAATTAAAATATTTATTTGAAGAATGAAAGAAAGAATGAAAGAAGAAAAAAAGGTAGATAAATTTTAATAATATTCGGGAAGGTTTAATGTAATATGATTTATGTTATTATGTTAGGTGTACATTTTACGTGAAATAGTTACTTGTTCTTAAGGCTGGACAGGCCCTGCCATCTTTTGTACACAATTTAGAACCTAGCGTTCGTAGCAGCGTTTCTCAGAACCGGAATGCAGTGCTCCTCATTTAATTCACAGCTTTCCCAGTAGAAACGCTGTGATCAAGAAGGTAGAGGAGACTCTTTGTCATCCCCAAACACAAGCTTACAACTCTGGCCGGTGGAGTGGGAAGGGATCTTCACCCTCCTTCCTCGCCCCGAAACCACCTTGCTAGGGTCAGTGAACGTTCTCTCTGTTGTCTGAAGGTTGCAAGGTTGCCAAGTGTTGGGTGAACACGTGAAAGCGAGTGAAAGGGTGTTTTTTCGAGATGCCAAAACATTGTAAAGGTATTACGAGTGTAAGAAAATGGACCAAGTATTCAAGGGCAGTGCGTGCTTTACACAATGCTAGATCACTGAAAGGAAAAAAAGTACGGAAACAACATTCTTCCAATGTTTTAAGTACTGATGAAAAGTAAGTAAAATAGGTTATGAAAGAATGACCACTGTAATGCGTCTCACTCTTAGATTACAGTTAAAGTATATTATAAAAAAATAATTCCGAAGCCCTTTGACATATTTGAAAACTACTTTTTCAGACAGCAGCATCTGATTACGTGCTGGCAGGGCCCATTGTAATTTGTCTTGGGATGTTAATTAAAATTTTCTACACGTAACGAACCAATAAAGAAATCTAGTTACTGCAATCTTACGGTGGGACACACTATAGAACTTATTTGAAATAACACACTTCACTATAAATAATTATAAACATCTCTTAACTTTTTCTTACTTTTAATGACAATGTGTTCTCGTAATCGCAAATAAAATAATTTTAAATTTATTTTGGTTAGTTTCACACATGGTATACCTTTCAAAATAAAAAAGAAATAGTGAAGAGCTTTGGCCGGCTCTTAACAGCTATGGTCCTGAGAACCGTATTATGGACGGTGATTGATGTGCGTATGCAAGGGCGGGGGAAACGGGATATCCCCGAGAAATCCTGCCAACCAGTGACATTGTCCAACAAGATTCCCACATGCAAAAATCCGGGGGACTGCGTTAGGGATCGAACCCGGATCGCCTCAGTCAGAAGCAAGCAATTTGACAGCTTGACTGCCGTGGCCCCTTTTAAATAAAGATAAATAACTGTTGAACTATTGGTAAAATCAGCTTAGACGAACTTCTTCATTACTTTTACAATACAACGATTCAACAAAAATAACTTGTTTTTCATTAGCCAATATCTAATAGCATTTCGTTTCTGAGTTACACAATTAGCATACACTAATGACTAAGCATGCATATATAATAAAATATATAAACTTTACATGCAAGAATTCTTTTTATAACTAATACAATCATAGAAATTATCATTTCACCACGAGCTTGCATAAACCGAACTATGAGCTTACTTTGATACATAAAAGTACTAATATCTAATGGATTGTACGTGGAGGTCAAGATACCTATAGTATAATCAACTGTGGGTTAAACCAACACATTGAAATTTAAAAGCCAACCGAATTCCTTTTAACTTATTCTTTCTCAGCGAAATTTAAATGGTGCCATGATGGCGTAGCGTCTAGAGTGCTCGCAGTCTACCGAGGCAATCCGGGTTCTATCTCCAACAGGTTCATTCCCAGTTTTTTGAACGTGAGAATAGTGCCAAATTATGTCACTGCCCGGCGGGCTTTTTTCTGGGATCTCCCGTTTCTCCTGTTCTTGCATTCTGGTAATGCTCGAGACTAAGTCTACCTCACCCTCACTGTCTGCTCAAATCTCTTAACTCATTTTTAATGTAGGGAGAAAGTTAACAATTGTGGGTGCTGTTGAAGGCATTACGCAAAAGCTGTAACAGACGTGTGTGTTTTTGTGTTTGTTATCATATTATTTATAATGCAAGTAGGCCCTAAATAAGTCGAAATTATATTGAGAACAACGTCGTATACTTTATCCGACATTAACCTAGGATCAAGGATGTGAAACACAAATAAGAAAATTGGCCGTTCTTGTTAATTATTTCTTGGAGTATTACCTTTGCAATTTTATTTCTTGCAGCTAAGAAGATGTAATGTTACCGACCAGGAATGAAATTCCGTGGTATCATGCAAACAGTGCGAATCAGATGAAAACCTACTCTAAAAAAAAGCACCGATAACTACACTGATCACTTCAACGCCTGCTCCCAGCAATGTTACAGAAGATAGGTATGTAACAAATTAGTAAAAATATTATAGAATGCATAACAAAGTTGATACATAAATTTTTGGGCGTAAATTGAAATGAAAATTTGTTTTCCAGTGTTGAAAAACTTCAGCCACGAATTTCAGGAATGGATGACAGTGATGCTATTTTACAGCTCATAACTGCAAGTTCACCATGCCCAACACAGATGTCGAGTCAATCAAAAATATACTCAAGAGAAACGCCTGTCACGACAGAGAATCCTCCAAACCTGTTCATTTGGAAGATTTTGACATGAGGTATGTCCCAACATATTATTTGTAAAAATGTAACCATTTTTTTTTTCTTCTAGTGCAATTTGGTGCTATTTAAGCAGTTTTGCTACCTAAACTTTAAAGATACCATTGGTAGAAATATTAATTTTTTGTAAGATAAAATTTGTTTAAGTGAAGAATTTAACTAAGATACCTTAAACAAACCTGTTGCCTTGCCCACTCAAAATCAGGATTATCTTTATACCACAATAATTATGACATTAGACAATAAAATATAAGAAAAAATTAATGATAATATGCAGCTGTCCCTGCTCTCTCTCTCTTTTTTTTTTTTTTTTATTAAAAAAAATATTTAAATGTTGTACAAACTAGACTTCCTTTACCTTTACAACAACAGCAACTATAATGTTTCAGTACGTAAATATCTCAACTCAAATACTTGACAAAAAAAAAATCAATTTTCCAAGGGAGGGGCCAAGTACCCTCCCTTGCCCCCTCCCCTCCCTTTTATGCTGACGTCCATGTTTGTGGCCCGAGGGCTGGGTCCTGGTTGTGTGACATGCCATCACAATTATTGTGTGGGATGGTAGTGCCATACCAGTAAGTGTAGAATTGACTACCTTTACCTTAATATTTTTCGCAATCAACTATTAAAGAATGCCTCACCATTCGACACGTAGCTTTGCAACGTTCATTATACATGGCTATTGTTTTATTCATATACTGTACAAACACACATATATGAAATCTGTATTCTATCTAAAATATAATCTCTTTTGTGTTTCAGTGACGAGGAACTTCTGCCCCTTATAATAGAAACTGACACTAATGCCTACACAGTTAACAAGTCTTCAACAATTATTCAAGGTCTTCATGTTGTTGATCTGTATTTCTTTATGAAAAAGTACGAATGCATATCTAAACATGCCACGATATCTACTGGAGGGAAATTTGTTTTGCAAAACGAAAAGAGGACTGAATTAAAGAGTACACTGAAGTTCGAATGTATGGCTTGTGACAGAATTGTACATATATCTACAGAACCCCCAGAATATGGCAACAATATCAGCACAGCATTCGTGTGGGGTGCAGTTTGTGTAGGAATAGGACATAGTCAAGCAGAGGAACGATTTTCCATAATGGATGTTCCAGTTTTTGGTTGAAAACATTTCATGGAACATGAGAAAATCGTCAGACCGGTGAGATCTAATTTACTGCTCATTGTTAATTGAAAATGTAAATGCTGAAAATGTTACAATTTAAATACTTCAGCTGAAGTATCATTTCCACATTTTGTTTACGTTGAAACGTAAAATGGGACATCCATTACGAAAGAAGAATGTGGCGTTGCTTATACAGTTTCGGTCACGTATGCGTTACTTACCCTATTCATAATAAATATTTACATGTTTCATGATAAATTACTTACAAACTGCTGTAGCATTTTGTAGGTGTGGGAGAAAAAATGGATGAAGAATAGGGCAGACCGCATCGGTAGAAGAAGAAAAAAGGCTGGCAGTTGAAAATGGCGAAACTGATGAAGGCTACCCGTTCATCACCGTGATAGTCGATGGTTGTCGATCAAAGAGATCATACGGCCATGGTTTTTCTTCTAACAGCAGTGTGGTGAGTCATTCCCCTGATAACAGACTTAATTTAACTATCAGAAGCTAAAACTACAAATTTCCTTAATTTATTTTACAATCACGCAAAATTATTCACAATAAATAACTCACATTTCTAAAGTTATTAGGAACTGTTTCAAGCCCATGGCTGCGACTAACTTCCAGACCTCCAGTGCAGTCAGAATCATAACCACTGTGTTGCACTGTATAGCTTTAAATTAATTTTTGGATTTTTATATTAGACTGTTAATGTGTCTGTTAACATGATGGTAGTATGTATGGTTACGAATCCCATTAGTAATGGGAGGGGGCTCTGGTGGTCAAGTGGTCAGATAGCTTGCCTCCCACCAAGGCGAGCTGGGTTAGATCTCCAAAAAAATGTAGGTGTGTTTTGGAATCGAGTAAATACAGTATTTATGTACATACCACCTGCATAATTTTTTTTTTCTAAAAAATAAGGTTGTCTAGACAGCACTGGTGATACATGGGTCACACTGAACTTCAGTCGTTTATGGATGCTGATTTATTGGCATGATTGTCAGCAGCAAGGTAAGGGCTGACGTACACTATGAAAATATCTTATTTTATAAAGTGGAATGCACTTTGATTAAAATGGAGCACACAAAAAAAAACAGCTTGTGCAATTGTGGTTAAAGGTGCTTTATACCAAGATATATTTTGCATGTCTGAGGCTGAGATGTACAGGAATGATAAGGGCAGTATGCAACACATGCTACACCACCTCTACGCAGAAGCCACTAACAGGTGCGCCGTATTTCCTCTGGTAACTTGTCTCTTTGACACTTTCAGCAGGGACTCTTGTTTTTATGATGACGTAACTGTGTGCTACGTAGTCCTATATAAAAGGCTGTTTTCACCATTTCTAGTTTCAAGAAATGGATAATAATAATAACCATTTGGTGCCTTACAAGTGGCAGCTTTAAGTGTTAGCAGGAAAGTTAAAAAAAAATAATTGGTAAATTATAGTGATGGTGCTACAATAAGAAAAATTTTTAATAAAAGGTATATGTACAAATCTGGATGAAAAATAAATATATCTGCATTTCATGGTCCCAAAAATAAGGTAACAAATTTCCAAGTTGACTTTGCAGTGTCTTCCAAAGAGACACTATAAATGAATGATTCCCACGCCAACCTTCTATCTGCTCTTTTCCTTCACCTTCATCATGCAGTTTTCAAAGCATTTCCCTCAACCCCCCTCCTCGTGACCAGTCCAAGGGAGGGGTAGGGTAGAATCCTACTCCTGTACAATGCAAAGGCAGACCGAGGGCAACTACCTGCATGGAACAACTACTACACTATATCCCTACTGGCAGTGGTAGTTGAACCTATTTTCTCTGATACCGACTCGGACACATTCCATGCCTTAGATGAGTGCATTTTTCTGACATTTCTAAATGTATACCTGTGTGCAGTTGTGTCAGAAATGTTAGTGTTGACATGACTGGGCAAGTTGGTAGTCGACTGAACGTGTTTCTTTAATCATTATCTGTGGCACAGGCAGATGCTACTACATATTGCCAAGGAAACCGCTGTATACAGGACTACCTTCAGAACTGTCAAAAAATGTGCTCTCATTCATGAAATAGACCATACCTGTTTCCAGATGTTATCACAACAGCACTTTTTTTTGAGGGAGTGGAAGGGTTGCTTTCAGTATGCCCCTGCATAGAAGAGAAAGAAAAAAGCAATCAGCCCTGTTGCTAGCATTTCTTTACCGGCCTTCATGTTACTGTGATTGTACAGACTTAATTCAATGTGTAGGTTCTTAGTATGAGTAATTTAACTAAAGTATTTTCTGAACACATGTCACCACAGACACACACAAACATAAATAAAGAAAAAATGTTGTTTACTTAAGGTGCTCCTGCACTGGACACGTCTCGAATCAGATCGGATCTGCAGTAGCATGGAAAGCCAGCTGCATGCCGATGGTCTCTCCATGTACTGCACTAGAACATTCCGCATGGCCAGCCCCCACTGTTCCACCAGTTCTTCTCCTAACCATTTTAGAGAGCTCACATTTTCAAAATCCAACAGTTATAGTCAATAGTTTGACAATAATTTGTTGTGACATGTGTTAAAAGCTTTGTTGTTGTTGTTTTTTTTTTAACCTCCAGCTTCCATCAATGTAGCATAAGTGCTGTTGCTTCCAAAGTCACATAAGGTGACCATTGCTGGACAACAGCTGTCTATTAGGCACCTAGGTTTGTCCATAAAATTTAATACAGACATGCTTCCAGTATGGTCACTATGGTATCAGGTGAAAAGGTAGTGATGATGTTGCTTGTTAAGAAAACAGAAAATAAGGAAAAATAAATATAATATGTTAACATGTGTCACACCTCCCTATTTGCATGCATGGCATCAAAGCCAATTGTATGGCTTTCTGCGTAGTCCAAAACATCCAGTCCCCATTGGCCGGCCCACCCCTTGCCACCCGTAGCCATGCACATTCTTTGTGTGCAAGAAAGTGTGGCCATGCACCCGGGTATACGATCTACTATCATTACCACAGAGCAAGTAAGGAGACGAGCGGACACTTCCATATTGTAAGGATTTTCGTACTTTGAAGTCTTTTTCAGGGGTGGTAGGTGCCTGATTAATACCAACAGCAGACACGCATTACAAAAAATGATCACCTAGTTTAATAAAACAAAAATTATAGTTTTTAATGATTATTTTGTGATTAACAACCTTCATTGAAATAGTTAATAATCACATTGTGTTAAATGGTTAATAAAATAGCTTATGTAAAAAAAAACTTTATTGGTTTTCTTTTAGGCTTGATGTGTAGCATTTACAGTATGTTTACAGTTTGCATTATTCGTGAGAGGTTTTAGAACAACATTTTGAAATTCCTTAATTAGAACCTACTTGACTAACACCATTTATTTGCCGAATGCTGTTTTCGGTTAGCTCGGTCTTTGAAATATTTATGTTACCTCCAATTGTGATCAACAGAATAGAATAGATTGTGCACAAGCAGTGCAAAAAATGGATTTAATATTTCTAATTGTTTTAGTAAATAACTAAATCAGCACCTGAAATATATGTAGCTTAAATCAGTACATTTGAGATACAAAACGCTCGTAGTTTTGACTCAAAACTAGGGATGTCAAAGTCGATTCCTTGATACCCACGATTATTACAAGTATTGAAGAATCGAACAGTTAATTGTTATAAATCCTCATCCACCTTCACATTAATTTTTGAGTTTATGTTACACAGTAACAGGTCTTAGGGTTTTCCAAATAGGCTGAACCTGTACGAACTCGCATGCATTGACCGGAATTAACATATACTTTTTCCGGCCCCAGCAAAATTCCTATTTATTAAAGTTGAAAATATCTGCTACCACCAATTTTCTAATATTTTTTTTTTTATTATCCGTCGTAAATTTATTCATTCCCATTACCAAAAGTTGCATTCAATGCTGGTTCAACTACGAAAGAATTAAGATAAAACAGTAGAACCTCGATTATCTGTGATAATGCAGGGGAAGAGGGAGTCGGAATATCTAAACTCGCGGTTAAACGAGTCGTTTTTAGTTTAATGGCTGTCATGTGGCAGACAGCTATTATCAGTATTTGTTTGCCTCACTTCACTCCCACATCACTCTATGTACTGTGTGCTGTTGCGATCAGCATTAGTTGATAAGCACTCGTTAGCGGCAAGCTCCTAGAGTTACGGGTCGCTGGCGCAGAACATGCATTGGTTTTTAGTCTGTTGCACGCTAGTTATGAGTAGTGGGGGCATAAGGATTCTGGTATTATTTTTCGGATTTTTTTTTTTACATAATATTTAACTGTATATTAGATGAAGAACAGTTATATTTTTAGTACCATACATATTTCCTGCTTGTGAAATTTCCGTTTTGAGATAGTCGATATAGAAAGCAATTTTGTTTTTAGAGTTTGCCTTTACCAAAAATAACCAGCTCTTTTTTCTAAAACTGGGTAGTGTTAAATTTTTCAATGTACTGAGGATTTTATTTACTTAGATGCGAAGAAAATGCCCAGCGATGTGTGGAATTATTTTTCAGTTGATGTAAATGATGCAAATTATGCATTTTGCAGTTTGTGCTCGTCAAAAATTTCACGAGGTGAGGTTAGTCGCACAACTAGTAACATGAGAAAACACGTAAGTAAACACAATGAGTACAAGAAAATTGCCGATAATGATGTTTCAGAAGATCTTTTGGGCAAAGATGCGTGTAGCAGCAAGTCATCCAATGTCCCTGCAACTTAAAATGTCTGGTAGAAGCATTTTCATGCACAATGCTAAATGAAAGGTTACTTGTATTTCAGTTTCATTACTGAGTAGTATCAATATTTGTGTACATATTGGTTAGCTTCATAAGTTGACCTAAAATATTGCCTTGAGAAGTTTAGAACTTTTGTTTAACTTTTTTGTATAATATTTTGTCTATATTCATTTCAAATAAATCATATATTTATCAAAAATACTGATATAAACTTGTTAGGACTAATTAGGTAAGTCTGAATGTTACATAAATATAGGAAATTAACTTCACTTAGCAGAACAAGTCTTTTCTGAAATTGTCTTCATATTTGTGTCTGTCTAATTTGACTTATAAAACAAAATTTCAAAAGGATACAATGATTGTAGACACATGTTAATAATCACTATATACTAATTTATGGTATTGGAATCGAGTGTAAGGATTTGCAGTTGGAATCGAGAAGAATTGATATTTTGACATCCCTACTCAAAACTGCTCTGTTCCATAAAATCATTCATTATAGTGGCAAAATGTCTGTGTTGGTGTTTCCACAGGCACTTACTTCAAATAACACAATTGTAAGCCATATATAGTGTCTTCCCCCTGATCCTTACCTCTCCCCAAGTTACTTGCTCAATTGGGAGGTAACATAAGCCCCAGTATAGCCCTTAGACCAGCCATGGGGAAACTGTGGCCCGGAGCCTTTCTCAGCCGGTGAGATTGACTTGAGTGGCTCGCTGCAACTTTCTAAAATAGCATTGGAAATAGCCTGCGAACAAAACTGAAATTGCCTGCAGTTGCCCACAAAATATTTTATAAATAACAGATTAAATCAAGCGCAAATATCACAGCGCATGACTGTGGCTGTTTGTGATAATGATTGTTATGCACAGATCAGTCAAGTGTGTTCTGTGGTATTGTGTCTGCAGTTCATTTGTGGTACTTTTGTTCCATAATATTTTCAGATGTGATAATACTGTACGTCAGTTGGAATATTTTTGGAAATTGATAGTGAAGAAATTGTACATGTTACTTGGACTCGGAAATTACTCTTTGCAGCCATGCCATAAGCAATTGTATTACAACACAAGTATTTCAGTCGTGGTAACTCAGTCAACAACAAAGATTAATAGTGTAGCCTGCAGTATGAACTTGAGCTCTGACAACTAAACCAGCAGGCAGAATAAGACATCAGTACAAATGTAGATACTCGCTGGCAATAGTTACCATGTATGAATGTTCTACTGAAAACAGTAATACATTTACCGCAAGTGTTGCATAGTAAGTCTCAGGTTTTAAAGACATTCTACATAGTGAGTGAGTGAAGAGATTTGGGCAGCTCTTAACAGCGAGGTCTTGAGAGCCGAATTCTACATAGTGAACAAACATATTGATACCTACATACTGTATTTTAAAAAGTTGTAGCTGCAACATTCAAAATTGGAAGTAGTATCAGTCATGCTGAACCACAGTAATGGTGTAAGTTTTAAATTTGCAGGGCCGACTTCCGTCATGCCTGTAGCGTTCCAAATCTGGAAGACTATTCGCGCAGAAAGGTACAAAATCTGTTTTCTAAATTGTTTGAAAATTCCATTGATTGTATGATTTTAACCCCTTCACTCCCGAATTAATTTCCAATATCAAGAGTTGCAATCGTTAAATTTTATGATGTGTGCTGTACTTGTAATGGGCGTGCTTCCAGTAACAAATGAATGTGGTGCGTGTTCCATGTTGAACACTTCAACAAATCAGTTTACTCAGAAGTAAGATGCTCAGAACACTGGCCAGTGGGTTCTATGTAGAGTACAGGCTCGACCATAAATATTCTTAACACGCAACATGTCCTTGATCATGGAAACTGGGTTTGAACAGATTAACTGCCAAAGAATTTACTTTATTTCCAAAGTCACTAGCTAGGTGTAAAGATGTAAGTGAAACAGCTGTTGTCCTCTGAGATACCTAATAAAGTATTTACATAGCAGATTCTGTGCTACACAGTGTGAAAAATTACTATTCAACAGCCACCAAAATTAGTTAAAGTTGTACACTTTAAATTTCTGTAGTGTTTTCAAAAGTTAATTTTTGAAAAATAAAATAAAGGTAAATATCACCGCTTTTCAATAACAGTGGAGTAGCACCACAAATATACAGTATCTTGTCTTGATTGGAGTTGAGATGAGAGAATTGGATGGCTCTTAGCAAGGTCTTGAAAGCCAATGAGGGTGAAATGAGGTGAGAATGGATCAGCGCCAGACTGCAAGGCTGGGGGAAACAGAAGATCTCTGAAAAACCCACCGACCAGTGGCTAGCGCCCGGATGATTCCCACTTGCGGAAATCCCGAGTGACCCAGCCAGGGATTGAACCCAGTTCGCCTTGGTGGGAGACCGCTAGCCACTGCTGCCTTTTAAAATTAATTCACTAGTGTGTGCAACTTTTTTTTTTTGTAAATAATGAGACGGTTGCACTCTCAAACTATATTGTAATTAACTGTGGAAAAAAATTATATACACTGTTGACACTAGTAAATGTGCTCGAAACACCTTTGTGGAATTATAACAGAATCTATATTTCTCCTCTGCAGCCACATCTTACACATGTTTTCCCTTCCTTTGGTCTGTTTTTTTGACTGCAGAAACCAATTTTGCTGTACTGTTGCTTATAAAGATACCTAAACCCATGTGTCTAAATGACAGTCACAAGGCTTCTCAAAGGCAGTCCTTGCGACATATTGTGATACAGAACAGGATCCTTGGTGTGCACAGGGCAGTGCTGAGCAGAGATTGGCCACCCACGCTGACACTCTACACGAAGCACCCTTGTCCACTGTGTGACGAGGTGAAGCAGCAGCTGCAGCCATTGCAACACAAAGTGAAGCTGGAAGAGGTAGATATAGAAGCATCGGGGAACGAGCGCTGGTACAGCCTGTACCGTTATCAGATACCAGTGCTCTTCCTGCAGGGTCAGTACCTGTGCAAACACAAGCTGGACATTGCACTTCTCCAGGCCAGGCTCAACATGCTGGAGAGCAGTTGAGCTTGAGTCCTGAACATTCCCATACTTTCCTAACTGTGATAATGTGTCAGTGCAAAAACCAACAACTAAATTCAATTTATAAGTGACAGACAACTGAAAATTATACATATATTTTATGTACAGAATGGTTGAAAAGTCCCACATCTTGTAGACTATTAATATTTTCTCTCTGTCAATTCCTTTTCTCTGTGTGTGTGTGTGCGTGTGCGTGTGCAAATCCATGAAGGTAGTAACGGAAAATATATCAGTGTTTCTGTTTATTACTACAAGTTAATATATGAATGCAATACTGAACACTAGATCATTGTATTTCAACACTGGATGTTAATTGTACTAGCATGATGCAATAAAAGGTAAAATAAGACTTTGTATTTATGTTTATCATTCAGTCATAGTATCTGACTGCCCATACTTGTGGTGGCTGTTACGTGGATGGTACCTTCTGTGTTTGAGGCAATAGGCTTGTCCCCGTGGGAGCAGCATCCACATTGTAGTTTAAGTTCCTATTTTCTTCACAATACTTTCATTTAAATTAGGTTCTTAGTCTACAAGTTTTCATCCTTCAGTGTTTTACATAAAGCTGCACAACCCCAAAAACAGTTTCATCTTACAACAGAAATGCATGAGAAAGTAGGCATATGACTATTTAGATCCATACCTTGCAGCACATTTCAGTACTTTCACATCTACAGCTAGATCTGCAACTTGCAGAGATGGGGTCCTCTCACTGTCCACTGCTGCTGGAGTTTTTTGAGGCAGTATCTACTGGGCTTGATATGTTCACATATGTATTACAGTGCCATGTAGGAATCATAGCTGGGTTCATCACCAACAAATGTAGGTACCTGCCTAGCTACACCCTGCCAGCCTTAATGTCTCCCTTTCACATCCATGGGAAAAACACATGAATTCACATGTGAAAGGTTTTGAACACTGATCCAGCCCTCATGCTCCTCTGGGCATCTTTCTTAAACTCTTCCTTTGGACATCTGGAATGCCCACTGTACCCCATGTACCCAGAACAGCTGGAATTTTGGTTACTATGAGCAAACAACTTTGTTTTTCAAGCCATCTGGGACTGGTTACTAGTTGGTCTTATCATGAAACATGTAAAGATGTATCTCAATGCTCTGTTCAACCACAGGGCAGCCACTCAATTTCTCTTTCAAAATGTATTAATTTTTCCCTGGCTGCTCATTTTGAATTAATCTTGGCATATGACAAATATATCATTTAAAATGTATAATGTGATTAGAATAGTAAGAACATTACCTTTGTGCTGCAAAAATTGTCAGGTTAAACAATGAATATGGTGCAGAACAGTTGATGATACTGACACGTGCCGCTATAGCAACTAATACATACGACTACGGATCATCATTATGACGTGTTGTATGTATCCCGAGAATTACCAAATCAGGGTCAAACCACCATGGTGGCTTCAGGGTTGTACCCCCCAGAATAGGAACAATAACAGACTTGTGGATTGACAGGTGATCCAGAACAGACCACGCACCTCTACTAACGTAGTACTACGTAACCCGAATAAGGGTCAAACTCAACGACTTTAGCCACGAGTTTTAAAGAATCGTTTCTAGTTGAGTGAGCAATCACTGTGATGCGAGCTAGACAGTTACCAAGTGGTAGTCATGCACGCGAACCCCCGACTTCGCATCGAAGCATCTGAGCGGCGTCATGCATTAAGCTCGCCGAGCACCCGAGGCCATACAGTCAAGAACAGAGGGTGACTACCCCCATCCCGCTCGCTCCAAGGCAGACGTCACCAAGCGATGTCATGCCTCCCATTACAGTCCAGGCGTGGACACGACCTGCGCACTATATAAGGAAGTATGCGGCCGAAGACGCGAGTTATCATTTCCAGTAGCTTGACTCACCACCACATATGCTGGGGCCCTCTACCGCAACCCTAGGCCCTCACGGTCCTCTTCAGGAACTCCAGAAGCTCGAGCAGCACCTACCAGAGGTTTCGGCTGCTTTAGAGGCTTCTACCAGCAGTGCCAGAGGCTGCTACCACCAGCTATGGGCAGCTCCAGAAACTACAGTCAACAGCTACCACCAGCAACTACCAGACCGTCAAACAGTAAGCCTGCAGACGTCGAACACAAACTCTGTTGTTGATCCTCCTAGACTTGCTGGTAGTAACAAACACATCCACTGCCCTTCAGGTAGTGGTTCCCCTTAAGTCTCTTCTGGACACCTACATATTAGTGATAGAGTAGTTTCGTCAATTTAGTAATTAGTCATCAAAAGTCACTGACCACCTTGAATAGATTAGAACCAGCTAACCTTAATCTGTTATCGTAGCATACTTCTGTTTCACATCTTACGTATTAGGACGCAGTACGTGTCATCGTATTTATTAGGACTTTAATAAATATGTTTTGTTTCCTATCCTATGAGTATCTGTTCATAGGCATAGAACCTAACCGATTGCTAGAAAGTGTGTCAGTAATGAGCAAGCAGGGGGACCGGGTATTTGGATAGCCTTGTGAACCAAGTGTAGGATTGTGGACGTCCCTTTTCTTAAAGTTCGTACGCCACAACTACACAAACTTTCAACGGCCACCCGTCTGCGTACCCCGGGGTGCAGAAAGGTACAGCCACAACCACTAGGTACTACTACACCTGGCAGTTGTTGGAAGGCGGCTTTTTGAACCACCGCTCTTGGTTCGTCCACCGGTGGTGCAGGACTGTGAGAGCAAAGGGGCAGGGCCATCAAATACTGCCTGTTAATACACGTAGCTAGGGCTACCATCACCTGCTCACTTAAGTCCAGATACATTTGAGAATCATTCTCATCTTTATGTATTTTGGTAAGAGTGCTAGCTCTCAAAGGGAGGAACCAACAATGCTCCTCACTGCTGAGTGAGTGTGTAAACCAGAGCTGTCTGTGCTTATCAGACAAACAGGACAGGGTCGAGCTCAGGCCGCCTGTAGGCTGGAAATATCAGCACCTCGAGTCGCCGCATATTCATTTTCAGCACCCTCCATGCAAGTACCCGGCTATCACCCCATCGTCTGTGCCTTTCTATTAGTGCCGGAGAGAAGACTCTGGATAGCAAACCCATTGTTCAGCAGTCCTTAGTCAAGAGCTTGGAATCAGGCCAACCATCATTACTACCTACCGTAGCAGCCAGTTCCAGTCCATCGACCAACCCAACACCGCCGGAGTCTCGGGTACTGGTAACCCAGGGTAAGACGGGTATACCCCGAAGGGCAAATATGTTCATCCGGCATATTGTGAAGCTGACAACACCAGACTTTGCACATTGTAGGCAACCAAATTGATCTGATCTGGTTACTGGTAGGCGACCTATGCCCAAATAACATCCTACGCCCCAGTCAGCACGTCTGACCATGCGCCAAACAAAGTTCATTGACAACGATGCTTTCATTCTAGAGCGACACGTGTCAAGAATTTTTTGGCACCCAATGTAGGGCCAGAGCGTTTTTGCTGTTCGGCCGTGGAATAGAACAAGGTCCAAGGCGACCCTGAGAGACTTGCAGTCAGGGAACCAATCAGTAGACTTCAGGGAGTCGTGGAACATCCCATAGCCCCCAAACACCACAATGAACATGTCAGATGTAGAGAGTACGCAGTCCGAACGCAAAGAGGTCATAATTTCTGACATACCACCCGAAAAGTGTCATGCCCCCACATGTCAGGGTCAAGGAACCCATCATTATGCCTGTCTGGGCTGGGAGGATGAGCCGCGGTACACTGATGAGCTAGAGTTCCGATGTGAGACTTGTAGGGCCCATCAAACAGCGTACTGTCAGTGGGCAACATGCACAGAGCAGGCGAACACATGGTGCACTGCATTACGAGCAATGAACCATTCCATCACAGCTGTATTAGCTGGCCCGAGGAGAGAGTGACCAGACCGGTATGGTATATCACTGCGAAGTATGAGGACGAGCCAAACAATACCACCCGAACCACTATACTCCAACAGCAGTACCGATAGTAACCCGTCATTGTGTAGGAACGCCGTAGCTCCTAGAATTTGCAGGACGTCCACATGAAGATCCCCTCGTATTCACGTCAGAATGTGAGCGGGATTTTCATGAAAGCGAGGTTCCCGAAAACAGTGGATACGTCTAGCACAAGGCCAACTAAAGGGCGCAGCCCTGGAGTGGTATAACTGCTATGGTGAGTTCATAATGGAGTGGAGCCACCCAGTTCATGGGGGAGGAAGTACTGGCTCACCTGACAGCAGACTTCTATGGGAAGACCCAAGCGCTGGATGAAGAAGCTGAGTTATTCACCAGGCGCAAGGTTCAGATGCTTAAGCACATTTTTCCGAATGGGGACGAGGAAAGCAGTGTTAGAAAAATAACACGCCTCCTACTCCCAAGAATGCGTAATATCTTGACTCCGAAGCCATCTACGATCGATGAGTTGGTTGACCAGGCTCGAGACGTCGAGAAGAATTTCCAGGCATGGGCCGTCCTCAACAAGCCACGTGTTGCTAAGCTGGTCGAAGCGAATACACAACCTGAGAGAAAGAGGAAATCGTCTCTGCCACCTCCACGCATCCCAACACTACAGAAGTGCTGGAACTGTCCAGGGCGACACTTTAACTGGCATCTGCAACGAACGCCATGGCAAGGACAAATAGCTAAGGAGAATCAGCCTCCAATCACCCCGAGTCCTCACATAAAAGGAGAACCATGAGACAACCAGGCGGGAAATGCTGAAGCCAGGGTGCGAAGAGGGCCAACACTACTGCACAAGCAAGGCTCAAGCTCTACCACTTAAATGGGAGAGACGACACCCCACTGCCCCACATATCTAAGTAGAGATAAACGGAAGGGAAAGAAGCAAAAATGAAAAGGGAAGCTGGCCTCCTACCTGCATAAAATAATTTTAAAAAAGGAGCAACGCTATAAACAAGTACAGCAAATACGGTACCTCTACAAAACAGAATGATAATGTTGTAAAGGCACGATGGATGCCCATCACATAATGCCATGTATGGTTGTTGTGTTATGGAGAGAAAATATCCTGGTAGGTGGATTAGTTGTCAGAACTAGTTCAGTGACCTGCTAAATCTCCTAATCTTAACCACCTTGAAATTTTTCTTTGTTGTTACCTCAAAGGTGCTGTCTAACTTCAGAGAACATTAAAAATGTATTGTGCGTGCTTGCAACACTGGAGAAATCAGTGGTGTCATTCATCCAGCGACTGAATTTGTGTATCACTGAAAATGGTCACCACTTTGAACAGCTAATGTGAATGTTCTACCCCTCGCAGTACCCATAGGGATAGTATTACAAACGGGCAGCAGAGATCCCACTTTCTGTGACGTTATTAATGTTTATGTTATGAACGTGCACATTGTGCATTCAGGTTTAAAAAAAAAAGTCTTGATGAGCTTCATTGAACTTTTGACCAATAGATACATAGTGCCATGTTAGTACTTGTATCTCACTAATAAATAAAACTATAAGGCTGACTCCACAGCAGTATTATTTCCCTCTTTCAGTTATAAAATCTTCGTATGTAAAACTATTTCATTTGGAGCAGCCCCGATACAGAGCTGTTTGGACTTGTGACTTTGTAAATATGGGTTTAATAGAATATTAGATCAGCAGTAATTTAACAGCAAAACTTATCTGGTGTATTTTACTGACCCCTTAATACTTGTGTGGGATTAGTTTTAAATTTCCCGTGTACCTGCCTTGGTGCGTATTCTTCATTTGTCAATGTGTCTCAAGGGTTGGCAGTCCTGAGCTACAGGAAGAAGGAGAGCAGTTTCGGTTTGGAAGTCATAGTGGTAATTTGAGTCGTGTGCAGCTGCCGCCAGTCGGTCGTTTTATCGCTGAAACTCATTATACAGTCCACTAATGGCAATTTCATTTTAGTAGTATCAAATTTGCCATAACATTTTTGGTCCCCGGGCCGGATATTTGCCAGCATCGTCTTTTTAGTGCACGATTTCGTAGTTGTTTTCCTTGTGTTGGAGGCAAAACACGTGCATTACAGTGTTTTTGATGTACGTTTGCGTCGAGAACAGTACAAAACAGTTTACCTTGTCAAGAAGAAACCTTGTGGACGCCGCAGATAAGGTGAACAGTAAAAGTTACTGGGGTTTATTTTTTATTTTCTGTTCGCCGTGGTCCTTTGTGTGTACGTGTCGGCGGCGCTCTCTCTCTCTCTCTCTCTCTCTCTCTCTCTCTCTCTCTCTCTCTCTCTCTCACACACCATTGTGTCTACATGTCGGCGCTTGCGTTCTTCGTTTTCGTTCCAACCCGTTGTTCTGCTTCTCGTTCTTATTTTCCTGTCTTCAAAACATAATTTAAGTATACCCTTGTTTTGAGTGGCGAGTACAGCTAACAAAAAAAAAAACAGGTCACCCATTTTTTTGAAGTCGTTCTCTCGACCCATTCTATACAATGTGCAATTTTGCATGGGCTTGTGTTTTTTAATACGGTTTCATGTGTGTATTCATTTTTAAAGGTGTTATGTCTTCCCAGTTAGTGCCGCACGACTTTGTTCTCTGCCTTTTCATGGAATACTATTAACAAAAGTCGCAATCATAGTTTGTTTAATACTAGCTACGATCTTCATGGTCTGGTAGGGTAGGTACTTGTCTGCCATCGTATTTTCCTTTTCTCGTCTGAACATTATTTTGGAGTTTAACACATGCTGCTTATTCAACTAATCAACAACGATTACGACTCGTAGCCAAGAGTACCTACTTCCACTGCTACAGACGTGAGAGACACATTGCGTACCCTACAGGCAACAGGAACTTATAAGCGAATTCTCTTCATCTGAAGGATGCCAAACCTGGCAGGCATGCCCTCCCCCCCTTCCCAGTTCATCAACGAAGAGCCAACAAGCTGCCCGGACCTCGGGCAAGGCTGAGCTTTACCGACGAGGCACGAAACAGAAACACTGACCAGAGTTCTCTCATGCCAACCAGGGCAGAAGGACATCACGTCCTCCCCGCAGCCTGCGCCGGCAGACTACAAGCTTCGCCTACATAAGTCAGGACGCTGCCGGGTTGATGCAGTCATTCTTGTTCCATCTCTCGCGACATCCCAGAGTATTGCTCAGTGCTGGGACCTCCAGAGAACTTCGAAGCTGTGAGTACGCCCCCTGCAGCTACTTCACCGTCGACGATCAGTCAACCCGACAACCAGTGAACACGCTTGCAAACATGTTTTAAATTAACTTTGTCTCCTCAAGACATCTTTATTAGAACAGTTCAGAAGTATTATATATTTTCTTGTTTAGCTAATTCTTTCCCATTATCCATTAGAACCAGGTCACCTACACCTGGCCAGTGTAGTAACCTTCATCACTTAATTGCCTGGTAGGAGGTAGCACACATTGCATATTTACTGAGACATCCATAAACATAATTTTGTTTTCTACCTTTCAGCCTTTATTTCTTAGAGTATCGGTTTGCCTGCTAGATACATGTTGCTACGTAAACCCTTGGCAAGAACCTGGTAATTTATAATAACCGAATTAACTTCAACTATGGATGCCCTTTAGGGGTCTGTCATATTTTCTTACACGCCTATTAGACGGCCATCCGTTGCTTTCCAACTGTCGCAGCACTGTCTCTAGTGTTGGCGGAGAGGAACAGACGGGCCACAACCACTAGTAACACCTTCACCCAGGGAGAAGTGGCAGTCTCGAGTTATTGCCTTATCCAGGAACATTGCTAGTGCTAGGATATATTGTAGCTTGAGGCCTGCTGCCCATTCCTGTGTGGACGCACATCCAAATGGTGGTACTGGTGACCCAAACAGCTCCTTGTCTCTGATCAGCCCGCATAGCGTGGGCGATCAGTGGAGACTTTACAGAGCCTAGTCTGCAAGCCAAAAATGGACCAAAACTGTCAATTGTGTTTAGTTTGTTCGAGTCAGGGTGTACCCAGTATACTGTGAGCAGAGACTCTATGCCTTACGACCATAGGAATGGCCGAAAACGTAGGTAACGAAATGCAGCATTCCTCCACCAGACAGTTGAGTGCACTTCCTCAACCTACACTGGAAAGGCAGGCGGAACGGGACTGCGCCGCCCAACTCAGGCACGAGACAGTGTCGGCTGCTCCGGTCATTGTATTATACGTATCTCCTCATCTACATATTCACCCCTTGTGCCATCCTGTGGTAAAAGGGTTGTTGACCGGTACCGAAGTAAGATTCGGCTAGGACAACATCCACTTCTGGAACAACAAATTCTACCTGTGGAATCACCATTTCGACGTAGGCCAAGCTTGCTACGTCTGGGTAAAACCCCCCATGACCACGGCACCCAAGATGCAGGAGTAAGTAAGTACTAACCAACACCCCTCGCCTCTCACCGTCTATCTAAACTACACTACCCCGCTTTTGGTCTAGTGGACAAAATTTTCGACCATCGTGCCTGTTAGTCTAACAGGGCATGCATCAAGTTGTTGAATTCTGAGGCACAAATGGCCCTTTTACGTCTTCATTTGGCAGAAAGTCACATCAAGCGCACCCACGATCTGCTGAGATTGTTATGAGTGAGCCAGGCAAACAAAATTTGTTTGTTGCTACCACTCAGGACTTGCCTAAAGTCCGCGAGAATTTTGATGTTGATTTTATCACTGTTCAATTGTTAGCCGATAAGTTGGCTGATTTAGATGCTGCAGAGCTTGCAGGGTGCATGGTAGTGTTTGAAGAAAAATATTTCTTCATTATGGAAATTGTAGATGCCCTCGCAAATGAGTCTAAATGTGAAATTCAAGGCACTGCAAACACCAAGGTACACAGTTCAAGGATAGCTCTACCCAAAATCACCTTGTCTAATTCCGATGGTTACCCCAGGCAATGGCCTAATTTTTCTAACTTGTTTGCCACTCTGGTGTCTCATAACAGTGAGGTGTCTCCTGTTGAGAAACTGGCTTATTTGAAGGGTGTACTTAGTAGGGATCCGCTTGGTATGATCCAGTCTTTACCCATGTCTGAGGCTAATTTTGAAGTTGCTGGGAAATTGCTGGTGGATCGTTAAGAGAACAAGCGACTTCTTGTTAATGTACATGTAGAGTCATTACTTCAGGCCCCTTCAACTTCTGTTGCATCACCTACCTCGTTGAGTCGACTGTTGAGTGTCATCACTGAGAATGTGTCTGCACTTAAGGCTCTTGATGTCTGAGTAGATAAGTGGGACTTAGTGCTGTTACCGATAATGTGCAAGTGTTAGATGCTCAGCTTTAAACACAGTGGGAGCTCACACTTGGTCGTGAGTTACCCACACTAGCTGAATTCATCTCGTTCCTATAGAAGCACTGTCGTGCCCAGGATATAGTTAATGCAGCAGCCACCAAGACCTTTGGGGCACATTCTGCGATGACCAAACCCACACCTGCAGTGCCCTTGTGGAGACAGCATCATAACTAGTCCAGCAACCAGTCGTAGAAGTGCTTGGTGAGTTCTACCCAAGGAGAGTGTTTTTTGTGTAAATGTGCTCACAAGCTTTACAAGTGTTCAGAGATTGGTAATCATAACCCTAAGCAGCGGTTCTTGGTTGTTAAGGAGCACAAATTATGTTTGAATTGTCTCTTGTGCTCACACCGCTACAAAAGTTTGTCCATCGTCCTCGTCATGTCATTGGCTCCATGAGACTGAGGAGGGCAACTTATCATTGCAGACTGTAGCAGGTTCTCAGTTTTACTGACTCGCAGCCCACAACTCTGCCTGCTGTTACACCAGTACTTTCAACACCATCTTCTGTGGTGCTCTTGTCCACAGTCCAGGTAAACATCCTTGATGCATCTGGAACACCTTATGTTGCCAGAGCCCTACTGGACACAGCCAACCAGGCTAGCTTCATTTCTGAACACTGATGCCAAAGGCTTAGTTTGGCTCGTAAGAAGATGCATCTTCCCATCCAAGGATTGTCTAATGCAGCTGTAAATGTGGCCAAGTCATTCGTGCCCATTGTAATAAACACTTGTGGATCTCCTGACATGCAATTTTCTCTTGATGTGTTTGTTCTCCCTCATATTACCAGTAAACTCCCAAGTGTTCAGTTGTCCAGTGAGGTGCCCCACTCGGTTGCCCATTTGAAGCTTTCTGATCCAGCTTTCGATGTTCCTCTACCTATTGATCTTCTTATAGAGGCAGATCTTGTTCCTCAATCCCATACTGGAGGTAAAATCAATGGCTTTCTCATGGCTCTAGATTCAATTTTGGGTGGATCTTGATGGGCACGGTATAAGCAGAACCTCCTGCTGTGCCTTCAGCATCCTATTGCATTTCATTGTTAATATTGAGCCCCCTGGAGGATGTCATGAGGTGGTTTTGGGAGGTTACGGAGTTCCTACCAGCAAAATACAAATCTGTCAAAGAGGTTCGTTTAAGGACTTATTTGTTTATACCCACAGGTGTGATGCTATTGGTAGGTACGTGGTAAGTCTGCCCTTTCGCTCGTCGATGCCGGAGCTGGGTGCATCTCGGCCACAAGCTGTGAATCGGTTGCTTCGACTGGAAAGGCACAATTGCCACCCGCACCTACATATCACATCCTACACCATTGTGTCATCAAACCCGAAAGCACAACCATAAAACTTTGCGTTGTGTTTGATGCATATTCAAAGAGCTCAACAGGTGCGTCACTTAATGATGTTCTCTTGACTGGACATAGGTTGCAATGTGACATCATTGATGTGTTGTTGGTCAGGCTGCATGTCATTGTTTTTACAGCTGATATTAAGCAAATGTAATAGACAGATATCAGTATGTCCTAGCCATCAGGATCTTCAGCGTATTGTGTGGTGCTTTGATTACAGGGATTTGGTGGAGGATTATCATTTAAAGATGGTGACATATGGTGTCGCCTCTGCTCCATACTTGGCACTTTTCGCACCTTGCAGTAGCTGGCTGAGGAAGAGAAAGGGTGATTTCCTGTTGCTGCAAATGTGCTGAAGTCAGATGCATATGTTGATGAAGTGGTCACCGGCTCTAATTCTGTTCGTTCTTCTTTGGCCCTGCAAAGGGAGTTGATTTCATTGCTCGCTGTTGGTGGTTTTAAATTACGAAAGTTTGTCAGCAACCATCCTGCCTTGCTTCGCTGGCTTCCAGTGGAAGATGTTGAGGCCCCAGAAGCCCTGTCATTGTATCCAGACAGTCATGTTGTAAAGGTGTTAGGGCTGTAATGGAATCCCAGCATTGATTGCTTTTCGTACAAGATACAGCCTAGTTGCAAAGAGAGCACCAAGAGAAACATCTTGTCAGAAGCGGCAAGGATTTTTGATCCTCTTGTGCTGCTCTCTCCTCTCACCATGTTTTCGAAACACCTCATCCAGACTCTCTGGCTGGAGAAACTTGATTGGGATGCTAACCCTCACGTAATATTATCGACAAGTGGTGCCAGTTCAACAGTGAGCTACCACTGCTAGCATCAGTTGTAGCCAGAAAAGTAATTGGCCCTGCAGGTTTCTCGTATGAAATGCATGGCTTCTCTGATAGCTCAGAGATTGGCTTCTCTGCAGTGGTTTATTTAAGCCTCGCCACACCTACAGGAGTCACCACACATTTAGTCGCTGGCAAGTCAAAGGTTCCTCCAGTTAAGGTTCAGTCCATCCCACGGCTGGAGCTTCGTGGGGCTTTATTGTTAGCTGTTCTACTTAATCATGTGGTAGAGTTGTTCCCCCCAGCCATCACCTTGTCATCTATCAGTGTCTGGATAGACTAGCAGATTTTCCTTTCTTGGATGAACTCGTCCCCTCACCAACTGAAAACTTTTGTCCCCAACAAGGTGGGTGAGACCCAGGAGTTCACCAGTCCATCCTGGTGGAAGCATATCCCATCAGAGTCCCACCCTGCAGACTGTGCTTCTCATGGGCTCTTGTCCTCTCAACTAGTAGGGCATCCCCTGTGGTGGACTGGTCCAGCGTGGTTACGAAAACCACTATCTCATTGGCCCTCGTGTTCTGAAACTTTAGACACTGACCTAGTCCTGCTTGATCAGAAGGTTCAGGTTGTGGGAACATTTGTTTCAGCTGACGAGTTTACAATCTGCTATCACATCTTAGCAGTTTGACAAAGTTGCTTCGAGTGGTGTCACTGGTGCCACATTTTATTCGCAATTGCCATAACTCTCGTGCAAATCGTCTAACTAGGCACTTTACCTCTAGTGAGTTAGAAAAGTCCCTTCATGTTCTATTGTTGCATGTGAAGTCTGTGTCATTCAAAGAAGAGTTTGTTTCTGTGCAGAAGGGTAAAAATTTTTCTCCCTCGATTTGAAAACGCGTTCCCTTTTTTGATGAAACAGGTCTGTTGATGGTGGGCTGTAGACTCCAGCACTCTGATCTCCGTTTTGATCACAAGCATCCAGTGCTTCTTCCCAAGACCCTTGTGTTGTCTGACCTCATCATTGGACACTACCATGAAAGGAACCAGCACCCTGGTATTCGTACTTTGCAGAGCATTCTGAGGAAAAAATTGTTGGATCCTCTCAGATAAATATGCCATCACACAGCGATTGCGTTATTGTGTGCTCTGTTGGAGGGCAAAACCATCATCGTTCACACCTTTAATGGGCAATCTACCTGCCATGAATGTTCAACTTGTGAAGACATTGATAAGGTAGGGGTGGATTATGCAGGGTCCATTCTGATAAGGGCCAGCAAGACCAGCAAGTAATTTGTGTTGAAGGCCTATCTCTGCATATTCGTTTGTTGTGCCACCAAGGCAGTCCATGTGGAAGTTGCCTCTGACCTATCCACTGATGTTTTCCTGGCTGCCTACAAATGTTTCGTTTCTTGCTGAGAAAGGTCTTCCGAGACCTACGGTGACTGTGGGACGAACTTTGTCGGGGCCCACAACTATCTGATGGAACTCGAGCAGCTTCTCACTCGTCCTCTCACCAGATAAAGGTTGTTGAAGCTTTCACACCCCTTGGAGTGACGTTGCACTTCAACCCACCTGCTGTCCCTTCACACTTTGGAGGCTTGTGGGAGGCCGGGGTCAAATCCTTCAAAAATAACTTGGTACATGTCATTGGGGAACAAACCCCAACCTTTGAGAAGTTGTACACTGTCATTGTGCAGTTGGAAGCTGTTCTGAACTTCAGACCCTTGTGCCCTCTAAGTTCAGACCTTGACGATTTTGTTGCCCTTGCCCCAGGACACTTCCTGACACTTGAGCCCCTTGTCATTGTTCCAGAACCCAACCACGAAAACATGAGCCTTAACCGGTTTCAGCGCTGGCAGCTGATCGAGCGGCTGCACCAAGACTTCTGGAATGTTAGCACCTGGAGTATCTCCATACACTCCATCATCATTCAAAGTGGAAGAAGCCAGGAGCAAGCATAGCTCCCAATCAACTTGTGTTGATCAAGGACGACAGAATACCTCCTCTGCAGTAGCACCCTGCAAGTGTGGAAGAGCTTCATCCAGGAGGAGATGGTATTGCACGAGTCGCTACAGTGCACACTGCAATGGAGTATTCAGGCGTCCAATTGTTAAATTGTTCCTATTACCTGAACAGTGCTAATTTTATTGAAATTCTCGGTATTTCAAGGTGGGCTGTATGTTTGGACTTGTGACTTTGTAAATATGGATTTAATAGAATTTTAGATCAGCAGTAATTTAACAGCAAAACTTATGTAGTGTATTTTACTGACCCCTTCATACTTGTGTGGGACTCATTTTAAATTTCCCACGCACATGCCTTGGTGCGCATTTTTCAATTGTCAATGTTGTCTCAAGGGTTGGCAGTCCTGAGGTACAGGAAGAAGAAGAAGAGAAATTTCGTGTTGGATGTCATGGTGGTAAGTTGGTCGTGTGCAGTTGCCGCCAGTCGGTCGTTTTATCGGCGAAACTCATTATACGGTCCACTAATGGCAATTTAATTTTAGTAGTGTTACATTTGCCATAACAGGAGCTATTGTGGGTGGTCAAGATAAACGAGATATGCTGTACAAAACAGTAGTATTCTAACAAAGATAAATCATTCAGTGATGCTTCCACCCCGCTCGCTCCAGGCAGACATCACAGAACTACGTCACACGTTCCACTCCAGTCCAGGGATGAGCCAGCCGAGTGTACAATATAAGGCAGTGCGCGGCCGACGTTACCAGTAGTGAACTTCTCCAGTATCTTACCTCAGCACATCTGTGCTGGGGCTCTCTAATGCACCTTAGATCCTCACGGTCTTCTCCAAAAACTCCTAGAGATCTTCACGTGCCACCAGCGACTGCTGCCACCAACAACCAGAAGCTCCAGAGGTTTCAACCACCACCAGCTTCTAGAATCTCAACATCTCCAGAAGCCTGCTTGACTTCAATCCACACTTCCATTGTTGATCCTCCTGGTTCAACAGCCAGCATTACTTGCTGGTAAGTGACAACTACACCTGCTGCCCTTTTGGAAAGCGGGTAGAGTTATTGCATCAGAGTTGTTTTCATAGCAGGCAAAGTAATTTTGTACATCAGTAGTCTAGGAATAGGACACCTCCACCTGTTAAAGTGTAGCTCATTTCCATTCGCGCTTTGCTTAGTAATAGGTGCGAGTCACCAGTATTTATTATTTATGATAAATATCATTTTTATCCTATCCTGAGAGTGAGTTTGTTTAGAGGTAGATCCTGTCTGATACTAGGAACAGTACTTCTAAATGGAGCATGCAAGCCACCAGGTGTGATAATATACGAACATAGTGTAGGGCTACAGATCCCTTTCAGGAGTCTGTATGTCAGCAAACACACATCATCTTTGATGGCCACACGTTCTGTGCACCCAGGTCTCCAGAAAGGTAGAGCCCCAACCATTAGGTACTCATCCAAAGGAGCAGGACAGCCACATCAGGCTGTATCACAGTATTGCTGTTACTGCTTGCCAGACCAATACTATCATTACATTACCTCCACAATTTAAAATTGTGACGGCACCACCGCAGTGAGCCTGGAAATGGCTCGAGTTTTGGCTAGGAAATCAGCACCGTCGCCGGTTTGATCCCACTTCTCTGCATCCCCCCAATTATCCACCAGTCAAACCCAGGTGGGGCTGTGTGGAGTTTGTTAACCTTGTCTTTTACTCCTTGCCGTCGTCGTGTTAAGAACTTCTGGTCTGCCATCATGAGTTGGGATATCTGCTGATTTAACATAGATAATTTGTCAGTGTAACGATGGGTGCTTCGACGCATTGGATGTGTTGCCTTTTAATCAAAACTTCAAGTGTGCTGCATCTAGCAAAATGGTGAGTCATGGTTACCTAGGACAAATTACTTTCTGCAACAGGGGTTAGTTTTTGTTGTAAATTTCTTTAATGCCTGCTGTTTCTAGTTTGTCTGTTTGTCATGGTTTGAGATATTTGTAGATTATATTAAATTTTAGGTGTTCATATTTTGCCTCTTGGTATTGGTGTTTGTTCTATGGTTTGCCGTGATGTATTCTCAGTCAAATGGTGTACTTGCTAGGGGCCAGAACTCACACGTGAATGAATTCTGTCATACTTTTATTTCGGCACAGTCTTTAGGGGCTACTTGCTGCCTCTGCCGTAGTCACGATTGTATTGTACTTGTCTTAGATTCTTTTTAAAGTATGTTATTTTTATACGATCAAGGCCTTGTATTGGGCACCAATGCTGCCCACGATCGTTTGGCGTGTTCTACGTTACCTAACCCTTAAGACAGTTTGTCTGGCAGAGTTCTGCAATGCCACCGCAGCAGGGGCAGTGCAGTGCAGTGTGAGGGCATGCCGGTGCAGCACAGCTAGTGGTTGCTATGAATGCCTGCAGTAAAGACTGCGAGAGGAGTATTATTAAAGTAGATTCCAACACAACAATTGGACTAGAGTATTCAGGGTATAAACATGCTATTTCGTTACGTGTTATTAAATGGTTTATGATTTGCTGTGTTTCCTTGTTTCCTAGTGTTTTGTTGAGCTTGTTCACATATGTATTTATTTTATCATCCATCTAGTGCTATGTCCATTGTCATCCAGCAGTGTTTTGTATTCCAAAGCCTTTTATGTAATTATCTATGTAAGTTTTGATACACAGCATGATGCAAAGCCGGAGATGCATGTTTGTGGCAGGAAGTAGCTCCGTTCTGGCATGTGGGTCTGTCGAGGTCCGCCCGCATGTCAGGCGGGGGTCAGTCAGCAAGTAGCATCGCACGAGAGTGGTGCATGAGTTGTAAGCTCCAGCATTCATCATTTTTGGTATGGACATTTAGCTGCAATAGACTTTAATCAATCCAGGAACATTTTTATCGTTTAGCCGCCCAGGGTACCACTCTCACTTCCCGTGGGAATAACATCGCCCCAGGAAGCTTTCTTGCGGTAATCCTTATATTGTTGTGAGACGTTTTACAGCTTAACCGCAGTGGCCGGTAGTGTTGACCATTCCAATGCGTGTAAAGTGTTTCCCAGAGAGGGATGTTAATAATCGAATAAATACTGCTGTGAACTGGACGGTAGATAGTTTATTTCGACCCCCTTGTGTGTTTAAGGGGATGGACCCAATATTACCTGCTCGCAGCATGTCTTACTTCATGTAGTCTTTGCAAGTGTATATGTTTTAGCAAGTTGTCCGTGTCTTATGGGCGTGTGGTTCGCCCTAACAATCTACAAACGCGAGTGTTAATGGTTAGTAATTTTCCCCACCAAGATTAAGCATCATAGTATGTAGTTGACCCACTGGCTACTGTTTAGTAAACAACTACAATACCATCCAATCTGGAGAAATAATCGATGGGCCAGAGGTCACCAGCATCATCGGCGAGGAGATTTAGTCCGGGCGTACGGCCCGCAACCCCGAGATCAGCAGAGCCAGCAATCATGGCGTCGCCTCGACAACGCCTGGCGCCTAGTCGGGTAAACACATCCTAGACCTCACCTTCACCTTCCCAAATCTATATCCAATCCTCCATCAGGCCTTTCATAGCCGTCAAATGGCTTGCCCGAACGTGTGGCCTAGTCCTACCTACACCTTTCCGAGCCTTTTGATCACGTTACATTCTCTGAGATTAATGAGTACCTGAAATAATTATGTATGAATTAAATGCATTTGAGATTATGTCCTGTATGTAGATGTAAAGTTTTAAAGTTGAATTTTGGTTAATACTTGAATGTGTGGCTAATGATTAAGGTTAGGAATTTACTTGGGCTGAATGCAGCAGAATCTAATGCCATTGTTGGCGAGTGAAACTGTAGTCACGAGAATGCCTGTGAATGTCCTGTAAATGTTTCTGTGTTTTGAAAACACATTCGTTTTAGTCATTACGTACATGTTTGTTTAGGGTTTGTACACTTTATGGTTATTTATTGTACATCTATTTTGGTCGAGAGATTGAAGCATTGTAGGTCAATATTGCTTGATGGCATTAAGTTTTGTAAAATTTTCAAGGCAATTACGAGTAATTTTTGGAAGCTCGTGTTAGACTGTACCTGAAGTTGATTGAATCCTGTACTGACATGGTGTTCTATGAGTAAAATGATCATGAGTTAACTAGTTTGAATTACCTCAAGTTTGGATGGTAGTCAAAATGCTCAATGACATTAAGTGCATGAGCCTTAACTGGAGGTTTAATTAGGCTTGATACTGGTGCTACATGTGTTCAATTTTAGTATGCTATGTTGTAACGCTCTATGTATACCTAAGCATTGTATTTGCCGATGATGAAAAAAAAAAATACATCTATTGATGGAATGTAGTTTATATTATTTGTGCTTTGTTCGGCACTAAGTTTTTAGGCGAAATATTTTTCAATTTCTAAAACTTCTGTGGCGCAAGTAGATCATTACAGCGAAAACCTCACAAGGTTCCCATTTAAGAAAATCCTTGCATAAAAAAAAATCATTAATTTTACACCTTGCCTACGTACACACATTAAAGTTAACAATTTTAATAAGTTTTCCTGAATAATAAGCATGATTTTTTTTTTCAGTCCCTTCAGAAATGTGTTAATAGGGATCCATGTACCGAGGACTAAACCACCACATAGTCATGGCAAGTCACAATGCACGAGGATGTTTGAGCACGTTGCAGTTCCAAAGGGATCTTGAACTTCAGTACTCAAATTGGAAGGAGTGCTGCAGAACTTTACAATATAAACTCTAGTTCCAGCTCTGACATCTATCGAACTCTGACAAACCCAGACTAGATCATGAATTAGTGTGTGTTTCTCACATTGCGGAACAGGGTAAAGGATTATAATCCTTGCGAGGGCTCTGATTAGCCAGGAGCTTGGGGCCTGTAACACCTAGAACAAACTTTATATTTTAAAGTTCTTCAGTACGTGGAACATGCTTCTATACTTGTACAGGTAGTCGAGTTTATAAAAAGGTGCAAAGCCAGCATCACGGTACACATACTCTAGGTGTGTCTAGTCCCGTGTCTGTAGGGTGCCTTTATACAGTATGGGTCTAGTAGGCTTTCGTGTAGGCACAAAATCAGGTGTCACAGGTACAATTACTTTTTGCCTCTTAGCTGTAGTCCGGCAGGTGGCAGCACCCTCCTCTTCTCTTGTTGGCTCTTACCAGGCGGCTGTAGCTGGTATTAGGTTCCTGGGGTAGGTGTAGAGGTATAGCAATATAGGTTACAGTTAATAGTTCGGGATAATGTCCCACTATCAGAAGATGTTCCAAGGGAATTCTAGTTGAGGTTAGAACAGGTGGCTCAAATAAAGGTTTCGCCTTGGTGGATTCCTTAATAAGGTTTTGAATGATCCGACAAACTAATTCTCTCAGTTGTATCTTTAATCTAAACTTTTGACCCATCTAAACGAGAGCGGCATAAAGCCAGCTGTAATAAAATTTCGCCAAAACAACGTAGAGTAATGCCGGGCAATAGTTCATGTAGCCTGCATTACCCTACGTAGACTAATGAATTTACGGAAAATTTACGGAATATCATTATTCACTCAAATAAAACCTTAAATGCCTAAATAAAAGGATAATCAAAATTACTAAAGAAAACAAATTTTCTTGAAAAACTAGCATGTTTTAATCAGAATGTAATTGACAATGATAATATTTAAAATCAAGAACAATTAAATATTTCAATTACGTGGAGGCATATATTCAAAATTATTGAAACTAAATAATTATTTTACAAAGTCACACAGTAATTTACTTTGGTATTGCGGAAGCTTCTTAGGTGGGACACACCCAGATTTTGGAACAGAACCGAACTAGAACTTAACCCATAATATTTCTATTGAACCGAACCTTTACATATGTACACCAACCGAACGCCAATCGAATTAAGCTATAGTTCGTCAAACTGATCTCGAACTGAACTCAAAACCAACTTTAAAAAATGCTTTATCCTTGCACACATGGATTCATAGTTAAGCCCTAAATTAGTATGAGTGTGTGTGTGTGTGTGTACACGCACACATGCACACACACACACATATGTATATACATACATATGTATATTGATGCTATTGGGTGAGACACGAGACGACCGATGACACAAATACTTACTGGTAATTTGGGCGCCAGCAGTGCTTCCCAATCACCGCAATATTGAGACTCAGGGTTCTCAGGGGCGCTGTGGATGCTGTGTGTCCATCTCACCCATGTGTACTCACAAACACTTTGGCAATACTAAACTTTTAATAAACATCACTGAAACAAACAATAGATATAACATATGTGGCTAGGACACTGTTACTACTGAATAAAAGAATTGAGTTCACTGGAGACTTGTTTTTATTGATATTGTTCATAAACATCAACGTGCCAATGAAATCATTATCTCGGTCATGACTAGCCAATTTCGCTTGGGTGCTCCCAGCCCGTAATTAATGTAGCGTGCCTAAATGGATGATATCACCGAGGTGCGTGAAAGCACAGCCTTCACAAGGGGAGAGGGCCGACAGCCGCTAGGGTGGACTGACGGTTTTTCCCTGAAGACAGGACACTGTGAATTACAAATGAAAACCCTTAATACACATTAACACGTGTGACTACTCGGCATCACTAACGCAAACTCGTCGGGACTCGCCCTCCAGCATGTTTTTAGTGTGGTAACGACCTATACACAGAGCCGGCTAGGACGGGAATAATTGCACCGTACACTATTTTCACAATTACATAGACCCTTGAATGATACATGAAATAAGATGGGACACGAGATGAATATTCACAATAAACACACACGTGTGAAAAAAGCTTCGGTGGCGCATATGCCGCTGGATGAAGTTCGTAGCGGACCATGTGGTGCAGGTGAAATTGCAATATTTCTGCGAGCAAACTGCAAACTAAATTCATAAAAAGTATTGTTCGTGTTGAGCAAGTGGTTCTCTTTACAATTACTGTTATTACAGGCTTGTAACATGCCTGATGGTGGTGAAATCAAACATTACTGTGACCGCGTGGTCAAGTACATAAACATCAGTTTACGTGAAAAAATACTTTGAAACCTGAATGTAAATGACATAGAACCCTGAAATAAATGATTGCACATACTATGTTATGTAAATAAGCTCTTAAAATGCAATGCTGGCGTATACAGAGACTTGGCTTCAGTCGGACACATGGTTACACGAGATGTTCCCGTAAAATATTGAAACATGAAAATTACCCTCAAGTACATTCATAGAAATAAAGCTCTTAAAATTGTGTTTAGCAATTTTGCAAAAGTTACACTGAAATGCCACAAACATACGTAGATGGCATCTGATTCAAAATGTGCGGGTCGCGTAACCACTCCAAAATCTTTCTCCTCGATTAAGTTAAAAATGCCACAAGGGCGTAAGAATTAGTAAAGTGGAAGCATAATGCTGGGGAAAATGTCTGGCAAAAATGTACGCAAGCAAAGATTAACCTGTACACTACACTGAGGAAACCTAAATCAGTGAACAAAAGTTGTAGTTCGTACGTGACAGTGTCTTACCTCGCCAGCTCTCCTCGACAGACTGTCAACATACAAGCGTCACACGGACCTACTAGGGCCACCTACGGGGTTCACATAAGCGGAAGTGCTATGCACGCCAAGTGAAATATTTTATATTGAAAGTAAAATGGCATACATTAAATTAAATATTGTTTTACATTTCTATAGTTTTCTTATGAATTTCAATGTCTCTTTGTGATGGCGTTCATGCTGGAGTATTAAGTGTTCTTTATCTCGGTGCCGTGGGCACTTTGAATATTCATAACCAAACAATTAAAATTAGTAAAAACACTTTAAAACGTTTTAAGACATATTAAACACTGTAAAGACATTATAACACATTTTACCCTGAAATTAACAATTATAAGAAAGTTCGAAATCATCAGCCTCTTTGTGCATGTGCGGAATACGTGACATGCGAGCGCTGTCGGCCGTTAGCCAGCATCAATGTGTGTATATGTATGTGTGGGATATATATAGCGCTCACATGTCATGTGTGTGTATGTATACACACGCACACCATGCATGCACACGCGCACGCACGCATGTGCACATGCGCATGCACCACACACACACACACACACACTTGAAACAAATTAAACAAAAATGTTATGATGAGAACAAAAAAAACTGTAAAACGTTAGCCTTTGTCCGTAAACCCATAAACATACTATAAAATCAGTATGTTCCATGGACAAACCGTAAAAACTTGCGGAGAGAGAGAGAGAGAGGGGGGGGATGTTTCGTGTGTGTGTCTCTCTCTCTCTCTCTCTCTATATATATATATATATATATATATATATATATATATATATAGACACAAACCCCCCCCCCCCCTCTCTCTCCGCAAGTTTTTACGGTTTGTCCATGGAATATACTGATTTTATACTATGTTTATGGGTTTACGGACAAAGGCTAACGTTTTACAGTTTTTTTTTGTTCTCATCATAACATTTTTGTTTAATTTGTTTCAAGTATTTTTATTATGATTATCATAAGTAGCGCAATAACACACTTCACTGTAACAAAGAATCTGGTAGCTAATCGGGGAATGTTATTGGCTGATTGAAATTGTAGACAGCGCTGAAGTCGTAATTTTATGAAGTGTCCATGACTCGTATCTCGCCATCTTTGCATCACAGTGTGCTTGTGTACTGGTCGGCCATGTTCATGTTGTAATTGCACATTTTGTACATTGTGTCGAGTAGTAATTGGCTAAATGAGTGGAAAACGTAAGATAACATATTTTCTAATTATTTTGGAAAGAGTACGCTGAAGAATTTCTGTGTATATTAAAGTCTAACAAAGGAGAGATGTTCGCTTTTTGCCGTGTTTGTAGGCGCGATGTAAACATTGTACAAGGTGGCAGAAAATATGTTTTCAACCACATGACGTTCTGAAAACACATTTCAAATGTGAAAGTCGATTTTAATAATTTCAAATTGGACAGGTCTTTGTCAAAAGTTCTGATGTAGATAGCGTTACAGGAGCAGAATGCTATTTCACGTCTTTTCTAGTTGAACAGAACATTCCAATAAGTGTAGTATACCATACCATTCCGGGCCTATGTTCAAAAAGACATTTCCTGATTCGGAAGTGTCAAAAAAGTATATGATGGCCAGTCAACAGTAGTAATTAGGATTAAAGTTTGAACTGTTGATTTAAGTTTGGTTGATTTAAATAACATGTGAGACAGTGTGTTCTAAATAACATGCAACACAACAGCTGCAGTGTTAATGTGAACTGTTAGTAACTGAAGTTGATGGAAAGAAAAGTTGCTGTGAAGGTAAGGCTTGTAATGTGTTAATGTTTACTGTTATTATCAGTTCTCATTGTACACTAACGCTGCAAAGTTTTTTTAAAATTAAAAGAAAACATATTATTAATAAGAAGGCCTAGTTTAGGAAACAATTTCACAGTAATTTTTTACTTTCTTGCAAATAAATTTCCTTTAAACTTCAGGATGGCATGCGCCCATTCTCACAGAGTGAATCTATAATCGTGAAAACTGCATTTTCTGCAAGTTTAAAGAAGTTTTGACCAGAAGAATTTTAACTACTACTTCGTATTTACTTTGTAATTTAGGGTTAAAATGATCAATTAACATGTAAGAAAGAGGCCTGTGTGCAAGAAATTTTCTGTAAAGTACGGTAGGCTTTTGGGAAAATGCTGCACATGCACACACACAAAAATACATAAATATATGTACACACAACTTGCACAGATTCACCACTAATAATTCTAAATTTTATTGGTTAAATTTTTTCTAAAGTGTAAGAAAGGTACAAAATTAACATATTAACTTTTGGTTTTTATAGATTTCATTGATATGATAATTTATCATACCACTGAGAAATGTATCTTTCTAGTCGTTTTAGATGTGGTATGTAAAAACCACAAATTAGCAACACAAAAAAAAATTTAATTAGAAAATATAATTTTTCAAAACCTCAAGCATATCACTTATTTTGTATACAATCATTTAAATAGAGAATAGCACCTGGTTTTACACACTATAGAGTTCAAGAAATAATGCTGTCATCACTGCTACAAAAACAATGATCAAATTTGACTTGTTTGGCAATTTTTGTTGTGTTGCATTGTTATTTTGCAACTTCTTTGAAATGAAGTACCATATATACTAGTGCATAGTGCACACCATGATTTTTGCAACAAGTGCCAGGAATTTATCTTCTTTTTTTTACTAAAATTACACCAACAATTTGTAGATCCTTGTTGTATGTATGTAACAAATTATTCTTTTATTTTAAATTAATTTGTGGTGACTGCGATATATTTGGAAAATATTTTAATTAAATGGCTCATGGGGCTAAAAGCCAAAATATTGTGGCATTCTGTATGATTAGGTAACCTTGTGGTCGTTAAAAGAAGAATGTAAACAACTCAGATGGGCAGCTGGCTTCCTTTCTTTGCTTCTCTCATGCAGTGCCAGTCGTTAAAAGCAAAATGTCAACTGCCATGGGTGGCCTTTCATTTTTTGCTTCTTTTAGGCAGTAACATGTGGGTCTTTTTTTATTGTGCTGGTTCTTTATTTTTGCTGTGGTGGAATGTGAGGCATTACCCTTCTCTCTCTCTCTTAAAAAAAAAAAAACCCAGTGTTGCCTCTTCCCTTCTCCCCACAGGTAGCAATCCTGTACTCTCTTCCAGTAAACTTCCCTTTAAACATCACGGGACAGTTTACGACCAACCCTCTACCACTCCGCAGAAATGTTTTCCTTTATTTTGAGGAAAAAAGAGCATGCTATACACGAGTAAATACTTAAGTTCATTTCAAAGTTCATTAATGATGTTCCTTTCTAGCACATTTTCGAACCGAACACGAACTCGTGTCAATTTTTCGAACCAAACTCGATCATAACCTTAAAGTTTGGTTTCGGTTTGAAATTTGAATGCTCGACTCATCTCTATTCATACATTAAGCCAGGTGGAGGAAACCTGGATAAGATGGTGTTACATTACATAACAATAAATTGTTAAATTGAATTCGACATAAACTAACAAAATTATAGCCCAATTATAATTCCCTAATTTCAACAAGAGGGGGTTAGTCCAAAAGGGACCTGACATGGAAGTAATACTATAAGGCGTTCTTTACCCAAGTGGTGTAATGGTGGCCGGACTAGGTCCTTAAGGAGGTCATCCAGAAGGGAAGTTATTGCTGTAGCCTTCAAATACCTGGATGGTAGAAGGATAGGCAAAGAAGTGGAGGAACTAGTAAGGACAACGTCTGCTGGTCCTGTGGGTGTCGTTGACTCCAGTAGTTGCCGGTGGAGGCCGAAGGCATTGAGGGCCTTCTGGTTGGCGGTCATGCTTTGGAGCTGGACGGCGTTAATGGCCACTGGTAAACTGCGGTCACTGGCGCAGTTGAGGGAACACCCTCAGCTTTCACAGCCAGAAGGTGCAGCAGAAATCACTTCTAAGGTCTGCTCTGAGATCCCTTTTATACTAATTTTCTCAGTTCGCTGGTGCTCAGAGGGAAGCGGGGTAATTAGCCCCGCTGCTTAGGGGTGGAGGTTATTTCATTACTCAGGGCCTCCCGGATCCTTATCTCGAGTGGCGCTCAGCACGAGGCTATGACATCTCTTGTCCGTATGCAACCATGGAGGTCATGACTTTCTACCGGGTGGGTTGTATCCCTTAGCAGCGCTAAGTTCAAACCTAGCATGCGTCTAAAGCGGGAGCTGCAGAGTGGAAAAAGGTTGTTTCTTCGTGTGGGAGCTGACATGTCGGCTTCTTGTTGAGTCTAGGAGCACAGTAAAAGCATGGAGCAAGTGATAAAAAGGGTGTTTTGAGTCTCTGTCAATGTGGGTTGTGTCACATGTCCCGCCTCCTTTACTGATTGTTTTTGGAAGTACGACCTGCTTCGGCGTAGTTGCCGTTTCAGATGGGGCGTTGTCTGTCATTTGTAAAGCGCTGTCTCAAAGCGTGGAATGCAACATGCGTCAACAGGGTTTTACTGTATTTTTGTAATTCATACTTTCGTCAGTATTCAGGTCTTGAACTGTACTATTAACCATTAATACTTTCAGGAGAAAAGGAGAGGATAAAAAAATTAGCCATCTGTATTGAAAATTTATTTGAACAATTTTGTTTACATAATTTCCAATTTAGTTATTTTAAAAACAAATTTTAACTTTCTTAGTAAACAAGCACCTGATGTAAATCTGTACAGCAACTTGTTTCACAAAACCTCTTGTATTAGCTTCATCTCAATCTTTTACATCACAATTTTAGGGAACAAATGTACAATGCAATAATTAAGTACAGTACGATACTATCTGCATTTAACTGAAATTTTTTAGAACCGAAACTGGCTAACATCTGTTTTGCTCACCATATGTTTGTGTCGATTAAACATCCATTGTAACCAAACAATGATATGTCTCAAAGTCACAACAAACATGACCTGCTCTTACAATACACATCAATATCATAAATATTTTAACTAGTGTTGAGCTGATACTGATACAGTAAAACCCCTCTATTACAACCCCATTTATTACGACCAACTCTCTATTATGACCCAATTCCGAGGAACCGCGAAAAGTTTGGGTCGAAAATTTGAGGCATCGCGGATTTGTTTTTGTAGACCTTTTCTCCAACGGTACAAGTTTCCATTATCCATGGTTTTCAGTCTATGGGAAACTAGCCTTTATTGATGTTAGTAGTCGCACATTTCTCAAGCTGCTGTCATAGACTTTGACAGTTGTTGCCCCAAGCAGCGTGAAGCAATAAATTACTTCATGCCAGAAGGGGACACTGGTGTATTGTCTGTTGAATAGGCAGTAGTGTAGTGGGGGGAGAGCTGCAGGCTGGGTCAGTGAGGATTCTTTGTCCTAGTCACATGCCACTGCCTTACTCTCCCTGTTTTTTTTCACTTCCATTATCCCTCCTCTTTTACTGTAAAAACATTACAGACTAGTTTCTTAATAAGTGTATGTATAACTTCTAATTTAATATCAATGTCTCTTTTTCAATAATTTTTTTTAAGTTTATGTGCGCCCATGCCTAAGTAATATGCCAAATTTTTTTGGTGGGCATTTTTTTTTCTTGTGAAAATTTTATGTGGAAAGTGAATAAAGGTAAGTAAGTGTGTGCAAATAAAATATCTTCTTATGTTACCATATTTTTGCGAGCAAGGCCGTGTGCGTGTGTAGGTCACGTCAGAAGTTTTTTAAGAACAATACGGGATAATTAATATTTCAAGCAAACCACACTAAATTGTTATATTCCTGTAAACTTTGCCGGGCCTCATCGTGCCAGTGCAGAGGCCAACACGGCACCTACATTTCGTATAAATTCAACACAATGACGTGAATCGCATCTATCAGCATGTTTTATCAACACTGAGCAGTTGTTACAAAGCAAACCGGCCCTGTAACGACGGCACTGGCGGCAGCTGGCCACCGCCCGCCAGCTTGTAGCGACCGACCGACAGCTTCCGGGCCCCAAGGATCTAGGACCGATCGAAAGGTGCGAGTCGCCGCGCCTGGCCGCACTGCAGAGGATCTAGGCACTTGCCCAGCTGCATTCGCTGCTAGCCCCAGCACACGAATGACCCTATGTATCTTCATAAAGTTCTGTGTTTTGCTTAAAACATATAGTCATAATCTTTTCACACACTTTCAATGGTTACGTCATACTGTGTTTAGGCCTTCTTTTTTACGACAAGGGGTAGTCTAATATGCCTTTCTTGGTTATAAAATTAATCAGGATATGTCCAGCTATTAAAATATACATACGTATTTAAATTTAATTTTAAAAGTGTTTTTTTTATGCGCTAGAGACGATTGAATATGAACTTCATGCAAAAAATGGCAAGTTTGGGGGCATAGGGGTTAGGGGTGGGTTAAAATTGACTCAAAATTTCAAAATTTTTTATTACGACCCCTTCTCTATTACGGCTCTATTCTCGGGAACCATGAGGGGTCATAATAGAGAGGTTCTGCTGTATAAGACATTTTTTGGTTCAGAAAAAATCTATTTTACAATTTGCAGATACTAAATACCAATGTATTGCCTACAAGTGTGACTTGTATTCAAGTTTAGCACCTTTAATATGGTTAACACAAATTATGCATGATATTCTATTCATAGAATCTTCCCAGACATGCACATGGTTAACATTCTTCAAAAAGTCTAGCTTAAACTTTAATATATGTAATGTGATTACAATGTCAACTCACCCATTTTAGGCAATAGTTTTATATTGTAAAACACAAATAAAAGCAAACGGTACTGCATTTTTAAATTAAAGTAACTGTTGTTAATAAATTTAATATTTGTATGTGTGTGTGTGTATACAGTGAAACCATGTTGTTGAGATCCCATTTATAATGATTTCCCATAAGTCATTTTTTTTGGACGGCCGCGACAAATATACTATATGAACAATGATAAAAAAACCTGCATACTACGACCATTAAATCATTAATTTACCCGCATCCCTTGATCAGATATTCTGTCCGCAAACCAAAATATATTTGGCACAATTGTTTAACTATGAAATACAGTGGATTTTCGATGATTCATTCCCATTATTTACATTTCTCCGTATCTATCATCGGTACATTTGCCAAAGATTGTGCTCATTTGCTATTGATAGTATTGTTTACATTCTGCAACAGTTTCTCTTCTTCTTCCTACATCTTTACTGCATTTGTAGGTTGGCAACTATGAGAAACAATTTCAAAAACTTATTCTTATGTGGTTACAGCACTCATAGGTTAGCTGCAATGAGAACGAATCACACAATCTCTGACACTGTAACCAACATTCTATAGCCTTCTAAACGGAATTTGAAAAGAGCTTAGAGTTGTGGTAGTATGTAATTTAACGGGTATGATTGTTATCAGAAATTATAGGCTGCATGTTTGGTTAGAATTGCAAGCATTTCAAAAATACTTGGCAAGTAATGATAGGCAAAACTGTTGCAAATAAATCAGTCGTGGTAATTTTTACTGAGGGATTGAACATCGCTCGGTCGACGAACGAACACTGAACAAAAATATTAATAGAAATAAAAATTAAATTTTGCTCAGTTACAGAAATTGAAGTTTTTAACTTAAGGTGAATATTTAATCAAATTCACTTGAATAATAAGTTGTTTTAGTGACATATTTGGCTTTTGGTAAAAAAAAATATATATATATATATATATATATATATATATATATAATATATATTATATATTATATATATATATATATATATGCATTTTAAGATTATGTACAATATTTCTCGAGCCTTAAATCCAAGTCCCTTTGTTTGCCTGCATGCCTCGTTTTTTCTTGTTGGTCCACTGAAAAACGAATAATCGAGGTTCCACTGTATATATTATACACACACGTTCTGGCAGATTCAACTGAAAAGGAAACAAATTGCTGATTTGAAAAGGCATGCATGGAATGCACAGAATAAATGTTCAAATAAGTTGTTTTCGGGTCTTTGTGGCGAAGATAAGTTTTATGGACCAAATGCACAGCGACCAGACATGAAAGATGTGAAGAGAATGAGAAAGAATGCTCAGCATTTCTTGATTCCTTTAAAAATAAAAATAAAAATGAAGAGCAAAGAAAAAATTTAAAGAGAATAACAGTACAGTACTTCAAAGTGGGAGTGATGTATGGTTGCAAGAATGTAGAAAAGTACTCACAGCTTCCCATTTTTTATCAGTCTGTAAATGGTGCAAAACAACTATATGTGACTTACTAACGAAAAGTATTCTGTACAGAAAACCTCTACAGAATGAGGCTATTATGTATGAGCGAGAAAACAAAAAAGTGGCCATACAAGATTTGCAAACTTCCTTAGACATAACTATTAGTTTATGTGGTCTCTTTGTTGACAAAGAACAAGCATTTTTGGGAGCTACTCCTGTGGATCAGAAACACACATGAAAGGAATTAAGTCAGCTTTTATTACCAAAGGAATGTAGGCTGGAAAGACACGGAACATTTGTAGATATTAAAACAAAACCACTTTAGGAGTTAATTTTGCCTAAATTTTATAAAGTCACAAAATATTTTCTTTATGATTATTACACTTTTAACTCATCCTGCCACAAATATTTACTTAAGCAATTAATTTTTAAGAAGCTATGTTTTGTTGTTTTCTAATGACCAGTAACAAAAATGTGTGCATGCTTTATACAATACTAGTGGTACCTCACACGTTTGCCTACCCAGAATTTAATTTTTTTCCCGTGTCGTATAGATTGAATGTTAACAAATATTTTGCCCATCACTTTACTGCTAATCATTTGAATTTTGAATTCTGTAATGAATTTCGTGTGTAGCAGATAAAAATTATGTTTTTTTTCCATAGCTTGAGCCTATTAAAAAATTTGTGTGACTGTTTAAGTTAAAGAAAATTTATGGCCATAGTTTTATAAGGCAAAAATAATATATGCGGTATGCATTTTTTTTTACAATTCATAAAATTAGCCTAAACTTATTTGCTGCTGTCTGCTACTTCGGCTACATAGATTTTTAGTTTTGTCATAGATGTTTTAAATACTATAAATTATTAGAATAAATATTAACATATTTTTTTCCGCAGCTACACACGAACCTAATTAAAAATAACTGAAACTTGAGTAGCAGGTTAAAACAAACACTTTTGCCCACGACAAAATGAAACTAAACAAACCTTTTCCCGTGGAGACATTCAGCCAGAATTTTTTATTTAGTGTAACGGAATAAAAAGAAACTTTTGCCCACGAAAGCGTCTGCCTGGAAATTGAGAGTGATTATGCAAACTTCAATTATGATTTAGCAGTTAAATGTAATTTAAAAAAATGTAACACTGTACAGTAATATAAAAATGATATTAGTATAAACATTAATCCTTAATAGAAAATTTTCAAATAATATTAATATTTCTATTTTAACTTCCCACAGCCCATAAAAAGAAATACACCAATTAAACAATTTTATTCATAGATGTATGAAGCAATCTTAGTGCAACTACCAGATGAGTGTCAAAATAGAAAGTCCCTCAATTTTTGCTGGTACGTTTAAAATACATAATTACCAGTATATTATTGCTGTTACTGTACGAGGCATTTTATTACTGAATGCAGTACATAGTATAATTGTTTTGTAATGTTATTGGATTGTTAAGTGCTGTCACTTGTAGTTATTTCTGTATAATCCACTATGTATTATTCTGTACACTGTTTTAGATTATAAATACATACTGTATATCCATATCACTTTAAATTAGAGATGGGATGTCCAATACTTTGATACCACTCGATACTTGGTGGTATCGAAAGTATCGAGTATCAGCACGATCGTGACAATACTTTTCTTTGAGTATAAGAAAACTTTTTTTGCATATGTCTGTAAGTCGACAGTTATTCCGTAGTCGGTTAAATAAGTTCTGCCGAAAGAGGCTGTATTTTTAAGTTTTATATTATGGTACAAGCCACTCATGTTAATAATAAAATATGTTGAAAAGAGGACATTGCAGATCCAAAGAACATGGCAAGCTTCAGAAAAAAATCTAAAATACGGGCAGAAGAAACGCTTACATTGAATAATTAAACACTTCTTTCGTGCTTTCCATCAGTGAAAGAACACTTATAATTTCACATTCTGAACACGTTGCGATGTTGGCTGTAGTACAATGTTGTTCAAAATGATCACAAAAAACAACAAACATTTAAAACACGTAATTTTTTTTTTTTAAAGAAAAGAACATTATTAAGAGTGGTCTCTTTTCTTTAATCTTTAAGCACTGTTTTTTCATGACAAATTCCATACGTTCATAAGTTATTGTGTCTTCCACAGGCGAAATGCTTGTTCACTTTTACTGTGAAACGTTCGTTTTGAAGTAAAATAACAATAAATAGCAGCAATATTATTAGTATCTCCGTAATAGTAGACAATAATTTGAGCAGTAATGAATATTGACCAGCAGACAAGTGCTGAAGTAAACAAAGGTGGCTGCCTTATAATTCATAAAAAACAGCATTGTCAATCTCCTGACTAGCAAGTCGCCTTCATCCATTCCGAACAATGAACATATTACCATACAATTCCAAAAATTAGGTCAAATAACAAAATTTGGTTACACTCTAAACTTTAACAAATTACGTACTACAATAATAATTCCTATTACCACACTAATGTTAATAACTGCTAATTTTGCGGCCGACCATGCTCATTCCGGGGCTGACCATGCTCATCGCAGGGTGCTGTCGGTGATTCCCCCACTTAATAACTGATGATGGAAATATGATGTGTAATTTCTTCACACTTTTTTTTGAACAAAGAGAAATTACATAAAATATAAAAATACAAAATTTACTGTATGAAAAAATGGCTACGAAGATGAAACTTTATTAGACTACTTCCATTCTGCTACATGCTACACAACTTAAATTCGGTCACAGTGGGTAATGCGGAATTGAACACTTTTGTAAACGTTTGTTTCCTTTCTGCATTTATTCACAGTGGTTCATGGTTGAGAAATTGTTTCCATTACAATCACTTGAGCTTGTTGAAACATTTTTTAAAACCATGTGATGAATAAGTGCTAAAACTGTTTATTTTGCTTTCCATACATCAAATTATAACGGCATTGTAAAAAAAATTGTGTAAACTAAGTTAAGTTGGTACATGAATACTTGAAAAAATGACACAAAGAAAATTTTTTTGATGTGAAACAGATGAAAAATAAAATCAATTTTGCAAGAATAGCTGCAGTTATGAAAAGTATTTAGCACTAAAACTATATAATTTAAGCTAGGTAGCAGAGTTCATATCATGTGAATTGGGAGAAAAAAATTTGCTTTGGACAGACAATTATTTTTGGTGAAAAAGTTTTACAGTTTAAAGCCATAGCTGGAATGTTAGTAAATGTTTAAGTAGTAGCATATTCACACCAGAAAATTTTCATTATAACAGTGATGTTATTTAATCTGCATTTTGTTATTTACTACAGTAGGGTTAGGTAGTTAACGTGTCCTAGTTAAAATGTAAAACCATATTAAATATATTTTTAATTAATGTCATTGTCAACTCTATCTAGCAGCAATGTGTGTTAACTCATAACATGCTGATCCATGCATTTAGTTATTAACTTTAGTAATAATGGTGTAATTATGTCGAGTACAAATCTTTTTGGGGGAAAATAACTGAATAATAAAATAAATATAAGTTTCTGTGGATTACCTATGCAAAGAGACCTGAAAAAATAGGGTTTTTTTAAAAGTATTTTTTCAAAAATAGCAATTTTTTCCCCTAGAAAATAGGTGTTACTTTTTTATGGGACATAAAACACTTCATGCATGGTTGATTCTGGTTCATTTATACATTGAGATAACAAAGTAAACTCTACAAATTGTGTCAATTTTTGAAAGCTGGGACATATAACATGATGTTAGAAAATGATGAAATCATGTCTTTATATGCACAGCATCACCATACTTCTCTCGTGGTCATGTTCAAAACAAAAGACAATCTACAAAGTAAGCTGAGCAAAAATAAAGGTACATCAAGGCTTTCATCTCATTTGGTGTTATATGAATGAATGCTGTTCCATTAAATACGCAAGCCCTGGTACCAGTGTTTTTTTTTTGCGAAAAGTTTTATTATGTATCTATCTTTCACGTATTTTTTGCATTATTTATACAGTATTTCACAAATGAAACAGTTAATAAGTCCCAAAATTTCTCTGAAAATTAATTATATTAACCTTGAGCTTATTAATTACTTCCAGTTCAACAGGAATATTTATAACCTTTGCCATGATGAACTAGATGTGTTCCAGAAATAATAGACATGTGACATTATTTTTACACTGATTCGTGTGGTGAAAATTATACAATATGCAACTATTGCAACCCACAAAAAAATCTCAAAGGATAAGGTAGAGAAATTTTGAGTTGATAACCACACACTGTAAAAAGTTTAGAGACAAATAGTAACAAGAATCTACCCAAATACATTACCACAATCGTGTTTCATATGTGAATGGTTAGAATACAGGACTTAACCCAGCACTATTAATTATAAATGTATAATCATTTATGTAAAAATAAAGTGCTTTTGTTGTTACGTAAACAAAATTTACCCTATTTAATCTTATTTCCAGCAACTTCAAACACACTTAAAATTTTAAACTATAATTGAGAATGAAACTGATAATTTAATGAGTACTTTGACAGAATCAGTTTTGGAATCTGAATCGATAAAGTACAGGAATCGAGCCATCACCAGTTTAAAGTCATTAAATCACACTTACTGAACCAAATTCTCGTACTATTTATTACTGCTGCAGGAAAACTTCACAATAATAAATCATTCTTAGGTTGCATTGAGGCAAAAAAACAAACAACACTGCCTCTTAATCACCCTTTGCAATACCTGCATCTTTTATTGGCAGAGTTGGTAAGATAATATTTCAAGTATCGGTTCAGCACTATTTTGAATTTCCAAATTACTAAACAAACATAACCACAAAAATCCTTTGTGGAGAGCAAAAAATTATGCAAACACACTGATTGGCAATTTTAATGTATTAGCAAAGTATTTGCTGATAAATGCAAACAAAGATGAGGGAAACCATGCATTTAGTACAGTGAACTTGTGAACTTTCAACTGCCTCTTGTCACTACCAGTTATGTATTTGACAAGGCAACAAACGAAAATCGGACTAATATCTATTTTCCACCACAAATTTCTAGACACGTGCCTAGCAAACTTTGAACAAGCATGGAGATAACTGGTAGCAATGCTGGGCCCAGCCTTGCAGCAGAGTGGGGATCATGCCATGTTCCAGATGGCACGAGGTACAGAAGTTTAAGAATTTCTACAATTTTTACACGCAATGGCTATGCTCCACACTTTGACGGGTGCATCAGGTGAACCTCTGCACAAAAGTGGGGCCCTGCTGGGTGTTTGCCGTCGAGGTGAAGATCATGCCTTGTGGCTGCTGCACGTGATGGAATTCTGTCTGTTGTTGCTGCTGCTGTTGCTGAGGAGCCATTCCCCCTGCAGAGCTGACGGGATGGGCGGAGCCAGCCGCACTCGCTTCGCATTAGGCCCATGGTTGTGGTTGTGACTGCCCTGGTCTGTCCCTCCTCCCTGGTTACCCTGCCAACAACACCACACCATGCAAAATTTGCTGATCACTGCAGTTATCACTAGAGCAGCATTTTCGCATCTTTATAAGGATGAACTAACGAGAATCACATCTTGTAGTCTCTAGACTTCCTGCAAATAGCTGTATAACACAGAATACATACAGCAACATCACAAAGAGTTTATGGTAAAGGCAACCTCCCACATCATATTCCCGGCTGTTCAGAAATAAATGACCAAAATATACATTGTTTGCATTCAACTCTCCCTATCTTTTATTGTACAGAATAGACAGAATTGTAATACATATTAAAGGTCACAATATCATAAAGTATTGATGTCAGTTTTAGTGAACATGCAGATGTTCGAGGACTTGTTACAATGCTCTACGTTGACGTGTGAAGCTCATTCGGACTACTATAAATACGACTTCGCCTCATCTGTATGTTCATCACGTTACCCCAGATGGAGTTTGAATCACGACACGACTTGCTATGTGAGCCTACAAGTACGCCCCTATTTGCGAGGGCACCCAGGGACATGTCAGCCAACATTGTTCGCCGTTATGTCAGACGTCACGCCAACCCCCTCACATGTGAGAAAAGCTAGCCAAGCAGCCAAGTTAAGTGCCTAAGCTCGCGCAATCCAAGGCAACCCAGCATTACAAAGGTACATAGTTTGGCCATGGGCTGAGGAATAGTGCTAGAGAGCAAAGCTTCACTCAGGAGGAGCAGCTCGTCTCTTGCACCCCAGACAAACCCGTGGGCAGATAGAATATACGGGCTTGTACTGCTGAGGAACATCAGTTGTTCTCCAGTTCTTTTTGAGTTCATCTCCAGCAGTTCGCTCTACCACCTCAGGTGCTAGAGCTCTCTGCTGAACTCGACATTTTTGCAACCTACCAGAAGCTCTTCAAGACCTACTCCTACAACCCCCGAAGTCTCTAAATCCCTTCAACAGCTTACCCTTCTGGTAATGGCTACCACACTACCCTTCAGGAAATGGTCCCCAAACTCCCTTCTCGACAATAGCATTGAGATATTTAGGGACAGTTATTATATGTACCTATAGTCCATTCCCGATTGGAAGCGACTTATGAAAATCAACCTTTGAAAAAACACTCTAGGCGTAAAATGTCACCTGTTTTTTCAATAACCTGTATTTCACAAATATATAACACAGTGGTTAACTTTAGAGTATTGTATTATTGAATAAATTAACCTTTACCTTAATATCTTCTATAACTTGTTTTATTTATTTTTTAAACATGAATTAACAATAGCAAGTGCAGCGACGTGTTGGCAACGACTGGTAAGAAATAGTACACAGTTAAAATATTATTTTACCTCATTTTTTAGTATACTATTTGTAAATTAAACAATGCCTATCAAAATATTTAAATATTTAAGTATCCCTAATGGCAACATATCACATTTTTACAGATTAAAATAACAGCGGAAAATATTGTGAGTAGGCCGTAATGGTACGGTATTGCTTTATCGAGCGAGAAAGCAATTGAAAAAACTGTCTGCTGGTGAGGCTTGTCGCCCCCTTTCTCTTTCTTCGTCTAATTCACACTCAGGAAATTTCACTTCACTAGTAAGCAAGGAAATTATACCTCTTTTCAATTGTAGCATATTTCATACTTATTACAACAAAATAATGATTTTTTAATTTGTAATTTACAACTGAAAAGAAATTTTAATGTTTGAATACGTTTTAATATATTTAGATATGATGGCGGGGCAGTTACCAAGTGAAGTTGGCAGACGTGGCGAGCCATGACATTGCGTGTTGCTTTTTGTCAAACGAAACGTAAATTATTCTTACTCCGAAAAATACTTCAAATTAATACATCACGTTTGTAGACGTGTTTTTTAAACCTACCTAGACAAGTTATGATGATGTGATAAATCTGTGTTTCCACGGCAGTAATAAATATAATATGATGTGTGTTTCGTTAATCATTGCGTCTGTGAAATGGCGTGCCTTTGTGCATCGTGGTCAATACGCTGGCCCTGTGTGTGCGTGATTTCAAATATTTGATTTGCACTATTTATACATTTTAAATGTGAACTGTTTTTATGACGAAGTTATTTATTTACACCCACGCCTGTTTATTTATCACAATGTTGTACCTTTGCCCTAAGGGGTTTGAAACACAGTCGTGTAATGTAATTTGCCACAATCCCAGAAGAAAAATACTAAGCCCAGCCCGATAAATTTCAGTAAACCTAATAAACAGTAAGTAGCAATACATAGAAATATGAGCGGAATGAAAGTTATCGTATGCTTATTTGTGTGCATGTTCACCGCTATCTTTTTAAGTTTGTACGACAAAAATGAGTAACACGAGTTGCGTACTTAAATTTAATGTGCCTTTTTCGTTTGACTGGTTGTTCCTTCGTTTTAATACTTATTCCAATTGAGGTTGTCCTTTTAAAGAAATGACCCAACATACATCAATAATAATAGTACAGCCCTTGACCTCGCAGTTGTAACAGAATTAAACAGAGTCGCGGCAAGAATACTAACGTGCATTATATGTATCGAGTTATGTCGTGGAAAACAAATATGTTAATATAAAATAATGGTAAGAACTGTCAATTCATGCATTTTTAAAACGTCATAAAGCTGACCTAAATAATGTTAGAGGCCTAAATATTTCTTCATACGGAATGGTTTTTGGAATATGACAGAATTCTTTGAAAAGTTGTAAACAGTAAACAACACATTTGACAGGTATAAAAGTAGAAGTCACATTTCAATGTTTATTTTTAGGTGTAGCGAAAGTATACGAACATATGTACACACACAATGGAATGTAAACATTGATTTTGACAGATAGTACATGGCAGTCACATGGTAATGTTTGTTTACATTTGGCGGAAGGATACGAAATGGGCCTGTAAGTAGATATTTAGCAGGGCTCCGAGAAAGTTGCTTCCAATGGGGAATGGACTATAGCAGCATTTACTCTCGTTCAGGTTATACCCAGGTCTCCTTCGCCTGGCTTACATAATTTACTACAGTTCAGTTACTTATTAGTTAGAAGGTAGTACGGGCCACCGTGTCTATTCCGCACAGAATAAACACATTTCCTCTCACACCTCTGAGTGCTATTTCAAGGAGATAGTACGCACCACCTTGTTTATTACTACGTAATAAATACATATTGTTCCCTACCAGTCGTGTATTTCCTACTCACACCACATGCAGCCAGCCTGCCTAGCGCAGAACCCAGCATTCCAGCAGTCGACAACAGCAGTAAGGCACCAGGGCTTGGGGCCAGCTACCAGTGGTAACCAACCACTCCTGCAGTTGGAGAAACAGGTTGCAAGTCAGGTTGGCAAGGTAAGGAAGCCTGACTGAGTAAAGGTGTGCTCGCAGTCCCAGACTTTGTGCCAAGCCCGATGCCAATCAACCTACTCCACATAATCCAAGACCTCGATATTCCGACAGTAACCAGTAATCTTAATCCAGCACGCCTGACTTAGTGCAACTAAAACCACATGGACCATGTCTCAGTTCAGGCTTGAGAAAGCGAAATGCGTTAAACTCTTGATTTTGTACCCTCTCGTCAACCTTCCACACCAAACTCTCTATAAAGACTGGCCCCCTCAGGAATTTAAGGACCCTGCCTAGCTCCGTAAATGCTACCCATGAAACTGGCTTCACTGTATTTTATGTCCCTAAAAGTGACCCGAACTAAGGTCTCCTACCAGAGTCAGGTTAAGTTTACTTTGGGATTCAAATCCCTTTCATCTTTATTAGCCATGAAAATAAAGCAATTCAAACTGTAAGCATTCACAATGAGGGAAACTCCCGACCCAGCCTGGCGTTTTTGTACCTTGCACCTCAGTGCTTGTTCCATCTGGAACATTCTATATTGTGGACCAAAGCCAGAATGCCGGATTGCATCAAACTTTTACTCCCTTCGGCACAGTTCAGCACGGTGGACGGAGTATTGGCTGGTCTGGCTGACTAGCCACTTTAAAGTCATTTTACTAATGGTAGAGACTCTTCCGTACTATACTCCTAAAAAAAGGGTATTATTTTGAGAGGGTCACTATTATCAGGATTGTAAATTGAGTGCAGTTTGTTTCACCTATAACTAACTTAAACCAACTTAACATCAGCAGAAGATATAATAATGCACTCATTGCTATCAATCACTGTACTCAAAATTAAGAATGATGAATTAGTAATGCATTATCATTTTTGAGAAATTAGCAGTCTTATTTTTTTATATTATTTCTTATCAACTATATAACTTTTCTCATAATAAAAAATATGTTTTTGCAATTTATCTTCCATCAAAAGTGTTATAAATTATTGTTAAAATGTTTTATTTAAATCTCATTTAACTGAAAAATATGGATTTGCAAATCCCCTATACCAGCAAAAAGAAAAAAAAAAAAAAAAAAAACTGATAGCAACAAAGGTTCTTACATTTTGTCCTTGATTTTGACGAGCTTTGCTATCTGACTTGTCTTCATTATCATCGTCAGTCAAGAATTCTCTCTTGGGGTATGGAATCTGACAGCCTGCAAAAACACTGCAAGGCAGAGGTTAGAAACTGTGTTGGCACAAAAAACATGGGTTAAACAATGCCATAATGCCCCAAGTACTCACTCAGGCGTTGGCAGAGGCTCCTCCTGGAAATATGCATCTTGTATTGCTTGCTCTGACGTTATTCTCTTTGTGGGGTCCATCAACAGAAGTTTCTGCAACTACCACCACACACTTTATTCCAGCTTTCAATGGCGAAATGATCACCACATGATATACGCTACTTGTAGTCAAGATTATTCCCCCTTAGCTGTGCATGTTTTTTTCAGTGTTAACAAAACCTTGCGTGACAAACTGGAGGAAAACAAGAATGGTCTGCTCAACCTGCCAAGTTTTGAAAAGCAAATTAAAAATATAATGAACACGAATCAATTGAAATATTTTTGGAGTATTCAATTGCTGCTTTTATTCGGGTATAAAGCCTGCCCGTATACAACTCTACTTTTCTTCATCCTGGTCTAACAGAAAACCATATGGAACCAGTTTATATTAGCACCAACAGTCCCTTGTGTGGTTAATAGTTTGCACAGTGGTTCTTTCGGCTGCCAACAATTTGTGCATGGGTATGGCAGCGATGATGGTGACAGCTGTGTGAAGATGATAGAAATAATGCAGTAAACTATTACCAGCATGGAGGGGGTGGGGGGATGAGCAGACTGATTCACTAGCTAACAAGCAGTTGACATTTGAAGTTTTGTTAAAATTGTTCATGTTTTCCTAAACAAGTAACTTTTTAAACAGTACACAATTACATCACCAAAAATTATGACAAGTTGACTATATTTATGCATATTTATACCTAATATGTGATGTGTTATGAAATAAGTGGCCTTTTATGAATAAATATCTTGTCTAGTCACAATGAGTTGTGCTCAGTCTGTTTCCATTGACCGACAGCTCCTGCTCGCTTGTGTTATCAATCCTCCAACACAGGCTTCAGGCAGCCACTCACCCTATTTCTAAGGAGTCAGTTTCTTCATAAAGAGGGCATTTATTTTGAGGAAATACTGTAATTCATTACACAGACATTCAGTGCAGCAAAGAATTAAATCTTTCATTGACAAAAAATTAATAACTACAAAGAACAAAATTAATTATTTTTAAACACATTTTATAGACTGTGACATGTGCCCGGTTAAACTGAATGGCATGTTGGCAGAGGATTTTGACGCTAGACCAATAGCTGGGTTTTTAAGTTAGGCTCTACGGGGTTTGGCGAGGGGTGTTGGGCTTGACTTACACCGTCGTCCTAGATGATGCTGGTGATGCTGTCCGGGTCTCACTCAATGGCGGTGGGCTCGCCCCACTCTGAAGCGGCAATTCCAAGTGGCTGAGACTCACTGCTCCAAAAGTCCGGGTTTGCCCAACCGTATCTTGCTTTAGTCTTGTACACCAACCCTTTCACCTTGGGGTGGTACTCTGGGCTGGTACAAAGTGACAGTGAAAAATATACGAATATCACCGGAGCAGGGGTAACTGTTTGGCATCCGAGTTCGGCGGCACAGTCCCATTCCACCTGCTTTCCCTCGTGGGAGGTGCGAGTACACTCAACAACTTGGCATCAAGGAATGCTATGTTTTGTTCCCTACACTTTATGCCGTTCCTTACCTGGTAAGACATAGAGTCACTGCTTAGCGAGATACAGAATACACCTTAACGAGGAAACAACTTCACAGTGTATGTCCAGTATCGGCTTGCTGAAACAGGCTCGATAAGAGTCTCCACTGATCACCCACACTTGGCAGGCTGATCAGAGACATGGAGCTGTGTGGGCCACCAATGCATTTACTGGATGTGCGTTCACACAAGGTTGAACGGTAGGTCTCAGGCTACAGTTACCCCAGCACTAGACAGTGCTCTGGAGCAAGGAAATAACCTGGGATTGCTGCCCCTCCTTGAAGGACGGTGTCTAGTGGTTGTGGCTCCTCTGTTCCTCCCCTCCAGCACTAGTCAGTGCTCTGGCGGTTGGAAAGCATCAGATGGCCATCTAATGGGTGTGTATAAGGACTGATGGACCCCTGAGGGGCGCCTGTAGTCAAAGATAATTCGGTTGAATAAAAAGTCCCGGTTCCTGTCAGAAGTGCACGTCATAACTGGTTTCTAGCAGGTGAAAAGAATGATACTCTGTGAAAGAAAAGAAGCAGAAGTATAGAGAACAAATTATGTTTATTGAGGGCGCAATAAACATGCGACCCATGCTACCTCCTACCAAGCAGTAGAGCGCTGAAGGTAACTACTCTGGCCAGGTGTAGGTAACTACTCTGGCCAGGTGTAGGTAATACTCTGGCCAGGTGTAGGCAACCTGGTTCTAGGTTGAAAGCGGAAAAAATAGATCTAGACGGTAAGAATATATATTACAATTAAACTGTTCTAGTAAAAGGTGTTTTAGAGGAAACATAGTGAATTTAATACGTATGAGAGCATGTTCTCTGGTCGTCGACGTAGGGAGTAGCCACTGGGGGCGTGCTCAAGACTTGGAAGAGCTCTGTAGGTCTCAGAATTGAGCAATGCTCGAGAGGTTGCGTGAGAAGAAGAATGACTGCCAGAGTCTGACAGCATCCTGACTTATATAGGCAGAATTTTGACAAGCACACTGCCCAACCTAACTTCGACAAGCACCCTGCCTTCAAGTGATGAGAATTTGCTTATAAGTTCCTGTTGCCTGGTAGAGTAGGCAACCGAAAATTCATCTGGAAAATTCTCTGTACGTGTCTCTCACGTCTGCAGTAGTGGAAGTAGGAACACTTAGCGATGAGTTGTAATCTTAGTTGATTAGTAGTAGGAGAGGCACACATCAATTTGGCCCCCCTCCGTTGCAATGAAGACTCATTGTGAAAAGGTGGTGGAGTGAGGCATAGGCCCCCTCTCTGGAAGGTCTAGAAGGTCTTGGTAGATGTAGGTAGACATGGTGAGGCAGATAGCATGAAAAAAATTTCAGTCAGGTAGGCGGGACCCTAAAGCTCGGGTGGCTTGACCGCTGTAGCGGCGAGTTTTCTGTGCACTCTGGTCGCACAGAACCTTGGTTCTCTCTGTCTCTCTTTAGAGCGGGCATCCTTCTCTGCCCTTCGCCCTAGTGATGAGGCTTCGCTGATGCGTCAAAATGTGTATTCCCCCTGTGTAGCAAAGATTACTGGGTTAGGAAGCAGTGTGTAGACTTGCCTACTTTTGAAACTTTATAAAAAAACACGTAATCAGGTAGTGGCACCTATTATGTACAATTTTGGCATGTAAAAACTGCAACTATCTCGCAGAGAGGCTTCGTCGTGTATTTCGAACGAGGAGGTATATTATTTTTGCTATTGTTTACCAGTTATATTTTTATTAACTTTGCTTGTAAGGTTAATTTATTTGCTTAGTTTAAACTGGTAAAATAGACGATGCAGCCAAAATAGATAGAATACACCAGATTGTTTTACAATGCAAACCTGTAATGTTCCAAATTAACAAGTTTGTTTTTTTTGTATTAAATTCTAGAATCCAACGCTTTTAACTGTTTTTTAATTATGTTTCTGTAAACATGGTCTGTGTCTTTATCTGCGTACTAACAAATGAAAAAGGAGTGATTTTGAAATTTTTGATGAAGCCTTTATTCAAAATAATTACTGCAAAACTTACATGCAAATAGTTACATATATTATTAAACCACTTTCATGGCATAGCTATTGTGTGAATCACTACTCTATTGGATAGACTGATATTAATACTAGAATTTTACATTATAAATTTTACACATCCGTAAATAAAACTAAAGTCTTAACAAGTGGACTATGACAATACTGTATCTATAAACTCACCAATACTGCTGTGTAGATGATTATGTAGTTTATATTATATACTTAACACAATGTTCTACGTTATCTTAGTAAAAAATCACTGAGTTTTCTTGTGTTAAACTAGTTGCACAATTGCTTCAATGAAACCACAGTTTGCCTTCTGTAAAAATGTATGTGAAAACTTCTGTTCATGACAAACCTCTGTTTGGTTGCATTTTAACACCAGCATGCTCTCTAGACACTTGTCCGAGAGCTGCGACCTGAATTTTGTCACCAAACTGAAAACATGTTCACACTCAGCATTGCTGTGTGGCATTGTCAGCACTGACAACATTACCTTGGCCAATTTATCAAACTTCAGAATTCCATAAATTCCCAATACAGCACTAATACTAGCCCACTTTGCATCAATTCTTGATCTTTATTGACAAGGGAAGGTAAGTTTTCTATCTGAAGTGCTGTAAACCATTTCTGCAGTTCATCAACAGCAGTGTCAGTGGATTCATTTCCTTTAACAGGCAATATGAAAGGGAATATATCTACAAAAAACTTCACATAAGAAAAAGAGGCATTTTCAATGTCATCAATATTTACAACTTCTGCCTTTTCAAATACTTCATGTTTTATAGGAAATTTACTGAGGATGTAGTCACAAGCAGTTGTAAAATATTGTCTAACTGCTGTGAAAAACATGATTTTTTCTCAGATTCTTTAAGTGTGTCAACCACCCTAGAAGTTGGACAACCTACAACTATGTCTGAATTCTGCTGTTGGTTTTCAAGTGGGTGATATCAGACTTCAAGCAATAACTTGTTTTTGACTTCAACTGGCTTCACAAATTAAGAAAACAGTTCTTGTACAAGACCACAGAGCAGCTTTCTTAAAATCTGTGTCTGGGGAGATGCTGACTGTAACATTACATTTACTTTATCAAAAGATGGTGTCATGTGGAGTAAAAACAAACGGAAGGCTTTGTTTAAAGGTGAGGATCGGAAGACAAACTATTTTTCTTCTCGTGAAAGATTTGTGTTCTTTTTTTTTAAGCTTATTTTTGCAACACATGGAGAAACACCACAGAAAACAGCATTTTCCTTAAGTACAACTTTAGTGTCCAACTTTTTCTTTTTAAACGTGTTTGAGAGGGGTCTACCTAGTTCATCTGTACATCGTTTTGCACCAAAAGAAGTTTTAGGTTTTAAAACACTACTCTCAGTAGGTTCGCATACTGAGTGCTTATTTTCTTGGTCACACAGTCTTCCGTGCACCAACTCACAAACTGTTACTGATGATGATGACGACGCTACTGATGATGAAGTTACTGAAGCTAACGACGCACTCTGTGTTGATGTTGCTGAGTTACTGGGCACAACTATAGCTATTCTTCTTGGGAATTGTGTACATCTCGAGTGATGAATTCTGCTTGTGTGTGGTGATCTCGTCTTTGAAAAAACTGAGCAATGAATCCCACTGTTCTACAAACCGTGAGAGACTTTTACCAACTGACAACCACATGGTACACATGTGCTTAAGTATCTTCCTTGCTTCTTTGGAATGCAAATTTTGAAATTTTTGTAATTTTTCCTTCCTTTTTGCACTTTTTTCTAAATAGTAAAACACATGAATCAGAATGTTGTGAATATTAAATGGCAGGGTAGCACTTGCCTTCTCTGCTGCCAAATTAATCAAATGGCAGGGACAACCAATCACCACTAGTGTTTCCTGCTTCTCTCTTAAAACAGCTGCTACGCCATTTTTATTCCCCCCCACACATTACAGGAGCGTTATCAGCAGAAAATACTAGTAGATGCGCCAAAGGCAAGTTCAAACGCTCCAGTTCCGAAACAACTAGATTACCGATATTTCGACCTGTTGCATCTTCCTGCAATACTGGCAACGAAAGCAGCCTCAACACTATAGTTTTCAAACCCTCATCAAAAAATATGACAATAGGATAGAGTTTTGAGTCTGAGTTATTTACTACCATCTGTCGCTATAGAAAACGGTACACTTTGTAAAGCACAAACTATATTTTCTGTTACATCTGTTGCCATTTCTCTCTTAATGGCAGTAGATTTTGTTCTGGCACAGCCATACTTCTTGGCCACCTCAGACTTGGGAAACATCTGCCTGAATAATGGACCTGCATGGTCAGAAACACTGAGTGGAATATTATGTTCTACCAAAAAATTTGTGAACAAGCATTCCGCCTGTATTACCTCAATGTCTGCATTGTCATTCCTCACAAAATAATCACTGAGTTTGGCACTTCTTTCCCTACTTTTAACGTTCGAAACGTGTTTTCAACAACTCGAATGCATGGTTATGTTGTTTCTTCCACCATGAGCAATATTTAAATCACATCTACAAACAGAACAAAATGCAAAATGTATTCCTTTATCAGACTTGATAATACGTGAGAAATCTCTAGTGTAAACTTCACGAAACACTTGGTTTTGGAGGCATTTTCTGCCTGTTGGTTTCCTTATCAATATTCGCCACATATCCAACCACACGCACGCAAAAATAACTTACTACATATCTCTTGCACAGAAAAATGATAATTCAACACCAGCTCACATTACTGCAGCCAACAGAACAACACAGTAAACACACAATGTAAAACCAAAAATAACTGATTTCTCTCCGCTGACACGTAAACAATAGACATTTTCACGCGACTGATATGGTAGCAAATTGATAGCAGGCTGTTTACAAGTGTTTCAATGAAGCGTTTCTACAAACATGTAACTCTTCCCCCTTATTACTGGCAGACACTCAACATCTTGACTGTGTTAACAAGAAATTGTAAACGGTTATGAACTGTTTGCAGTACATTTGCAAATGTTGTCGCAATAACCAAACCACTGCGTTTACAGAATCTGGTACCAATCAGACCGCGAGAAAATGTGAAATGAAAAATCAACAAGAATTATGTCAAAATCCGTACAATTATTATACATTTCTGTATTCCGTAAAAGAGCTCCGTTTTCCATACATTTTACGGAAAAATCGTACAAGTTGGCAAGTCTGCGTATATGTAGGGTGTCCCACCGGCCTACATTTTTACGCGTGCCATTGACAAAACCCAGCATATCGCTGGTGGATACTACAAGGAAATCTTACAGAAAACCTGAAAGAAAAATTATACAAAACAATGGGACAACAAAAGAGGGGAATAAAAATAATAATAATTAAAATATGTACAAGACTTACTTGCGGAAGGTAGGGAAACGTCACTACTATCCTGGAGCTTGCTGCAGTGATTTAAGAAAGAAAAGGAAAATCTTTCCAAGGAAACTTTTGTGTCTGTCAACAAGCTAAATAGTTACGCGTAACAGGGTCCTAGAAGGAAAACCACAGACCCTTCAACATCTGGGTTGACCGGCTAAATGAATAACAAAGTGAGAACACTACATGCATGAATATAGCGGCAAATTGTGCGCACGTTGGTCACTTAATACAACGTACATAAACACTGAATAAAATTGAAGTCAAAAATAAATTGCACCTGGTTTTGGGAGCTTTGAGGCTCAGAGTCTTTGGTTTGGTACTGAGTTGGTGCACAAGATATTGCAAACAAAACACACTCACACAAAAAATATATATGGATACAAATGCATAACATAAAAAATCCCTCCTACAAAATGGCATTCTTCTTGTAGGTGATCTTCACATATGCACTTTGAAAACTTATAGTTATATACAATTGTGTGCCTACACATCAAATCAGATTTAAATGCTGAAAAGCATTGAAAAATTAACTTAGCTATCCCTTTCGTGAGTCCATCTTAACACGTAGGTCAAACAACTAATTTGTACACTGTGTATCTTCAATGGAATGTTCAAGGTAAGTTCTCAAGGAATGTAAACGTCAACAGGTATTGAAAATGTACTCCTACAAGACTGCATTCTTCATGTAGGCAATCTTCACAAATACATTATAAAAATGTATGGTTACATTTAAAGGTTTACCTACACAGCAAGTCAGATTTAATTAAAAAAAAAAAAAAAAAAAAGTCATAGTTATGTCAAAAGTCTTTGTCTTCAACTTAATCGCTGGCACTGTGGTGAACGTCTTTACGTGATGCATTTATGGTACCCATTACTGTCACTGTGGTGAGCATCTATTTGTAATGCTTCCTAAAGTGGGTTGTCGGCCACTGAAAACTACGGAACCTTGAGGTGTAAAATGTCCATATTGCACTGTGGTGAAAAGTTACTGTTTGACGTACAGCTCTTTAAGGCTGCATTAAAAAGTTTGTTAGCACATAGTCGAGTGCTAATTTGCGGGTTGCATTTACCTCTTTGGCTCCTTACACCTCCCCAACCCCCTCACAGCCTCTTATTGACAGCGGGATGAGGCACAGATTGGGAGTGCACTCGAACAAGGGACGTTGAGGCAGTGCCAGGGAGTGACAAGCTCTACACCCTGACTGCACGGGTTACTACCCGTAGGTCACGATGTTTCTCTGACAGGGCAGTGCAAGGGAGAAAGACCACGACCTCGACTGCAGGTAGCACAGCTCATTGTAGGATCAGGTCATGGGCGGCATCTACGGTCTCGGTGGCCAGGTCTTGGGGTGAGGCAGTGGGAGGGAGGATCACCTCGACCTCCACTGCGGGTGATGTGTCAGATGAGGGGTAGTTGACGGTGTCAATGGTCCCGACGACAGCAACTTCTTGTGTAGCAAGATGGCGGGGTGGAGCACTTCTGATTTGGAAGCTAAACGTCCGCGTCTATGGGAGTTCCTGTGTCGCAGGACCTTGGGACGGAGTACTTCTGTTGCAGCTCCACACCCCGGCTGGTGGTTGTTCCTGCATGGCAGGTTGTTGGTACAGAGCACTCTCATCGGAGCTCAACATACCGGGTGTTAAGAGTTCTTGCGTGCCCAGATCTTGAGGCAAAGCACTTTCGTCTGGGCAGCTCAATGTCCTGGGTTGCGAAAGTTCCTGCGTGGCAGGTAGTAGGTACGAAGCACTCTTGTCAGAGCTCAACATACCAGGTATTAAGAGTCTTGAGGTGCAGCACTTCCGTCTGGGCAGTTCAACATCCTGGGTTGCAAAAGTTCTTCATTGGCGGGTGCAGTGGTCCACATCGTAGACGATGGCATGTCCTTGGCCACTGCCCTTTGCGATTATTCCTCTTCCGCATTACCTGTGCTAGTGTTGCACATAGTTTCCGATGGTTTAGTGGCGTCTAGTACTTCACCATCGGAGCCAGAGGTCGACTTCATTGAAGTTGGAATGGTCTTGACTTCGGAATTGTAAAATGTGGAGTGGTAGGTGCTCGTTCTGGGTATGCAGCGCGCTCGCCTGTTGATGGCCCAGTGGAGGGTAGCTTCTCGGCATCAGAAACAGATTTCGTAGAAGTGGCAGGTCCTAGATTTCTGGCTAGGGAGTTGTACCAGGTGGAAGGAAAGGTGTTCGGTTTGCTTCCTTCCATCTCCTTCACCGTTGGTGGTTTGGAACTCTCTTCTAATCCGACTTTACCTGAGGGGTGTTCGGCTATCTTCCCTATCTCTGAAACTTCATCAAGACATTTTGGTGCAGCCAAGGGTGGCCTGGTCAGGTCTGACGACTCGGAGGCCATAGCTGGTCCACGTCGAGGGCAAGGATTTAACCGAGACTGCTCCTCTGCACTGTTGCATCTGTATTCTCCCGGGTGGAGAATAGGATGGCTACATGTCGGGTTCTGGGGTTCGGGCTTCAGGCTTCTTCATTGGCCTTGGCTCAACTTCAGGAGTTGCCATTGACAGCGCAGGGCCTCATTTGGAAGTTGGGGGCCTCAAAAGCTCTTGGTCTGGGGCATCTTCAGACTGAGGCCGCACCTGACATCGATGGGCTCTTTGGGACTGAATTCTAGTCGGATGACTAGCTGGTTGGTTCGTTTCTACCAGCAACAGTTGGAGGCGGATCGGGGTACGGGGAGAGGCCGAACTCAGCTGGCTACCTTCCCAGTTAATCACGGTTCCTCCATTTCTTCTCAGCAGAAGGCGGCATTCTCCATAGTCAAGGATACACTGCTGCTGAAATAGCCATGGTTGCCCCAAAATCATGGACTCCCCGATATAGGGCATAACTATGACCTTACTTGTAACGGGGGTCAGTACGTCGCAGGACCTGGGGACGGAGCACGTCTGTTGCAGCTCGACGCCCCGGATAGCAGAATTTCCTGTGTAACAGAAGGCTGGGACGGAGCACTCTTGTCTGAGCTCAACATCTTGGTAGGCGGGTTGTCCTGCGTGGCAGGTTATTCCTGGGATGGAGCATTCTTGTCCGAGCTCAACGTGCAGGGTGGCAGGAGTTCCTGCGTGGCAAGTTCTTGAGGCAGAGCACTTCCGGCGTGGCAGCTCGATGTACCAATGAGCGGGTCTTCCTGCGTGGCAGGTGGTTGGGACGGAGGACTCTCATCTGAGCTCAAAGTCCCGGCGGGCGTTTCTTCCTGCGTGGCAGGAGGTTGGGGCAGAGCACTCTCGCCAGAGCTCAACGTCCCTGGTTCCGGTCGTCTAGTGGCATCTTGTACTTCTTCGTCGGACGACGACTTCACTGAAGTTGGGATGGCCTCGACTTCCAGCTCCATAGTTGTACCAGGTGTATTGTAGGCGCCTGGGTAATTCCTACCCCTCTCACTGAAGGTGCTTCTGATTGTTTCACTGATGTGGGTTGATCGGCGGGGTGTTTTATGGGGTTCTCTGTGGTCTCTTCACAGGACTCCTCCAGGATAACTCGGAGTAGCTAGATTTTGTTTTGGCTGCTATCTTCTCACCGTAGCTGCGTGGTATCAAGGGCATTGATCTGACGGAGAAAGCACCTTGGCGTTATTCGATATCGGGCTTCCATGGTGCAATGTAACTAGGCACCCTGTCAATCATGATGGGCATTGGTTCGGGTCTTGTCGAAGGTCCTGGCTCTGTATCGGGTACTACTCTTTTGATCGGAGGATCGTCTTCATCCCCTAATTGGCCAGGTGTATCTCCTTCAGCGTCGTCGTCCCCAAGTATTGACATGTCCCCTGGGTATGGTCGTATGTGACCTCACGAATCCGTACACGTATATCCTCAGCCCAGTACACGTCTCACTTGATTACAATGCAATACGGTCCATCCCATTTGTCAGCAAGGCCAATGCTGAATTGGTCGCTTAGCTTTGCTAAAGAAGTGACTTTGCAGGAAGACAGCTTACCCTAAGTTGAATTCTCTTACCCCTGTCTTCGATTAGGGATATTTCTTTAAAATATATGCATTCTGAGCTTTCTGGGGGGCGTGGTACGGGCTACTAGGGCTGCTAGCCGGATGTCCTCTGGTAGAGCCATAAAGTGGGCTTGCTTTCCCACTGCTAGTTACGTGGTCGGCACAATGGTCTCCCAGGAGTAAGACGCTCGGACTGGTGTTGACGGCACGCTCGTACGGCATCGAAGGGCAAACAGTATGGTGGGGATGTGCTTATCCGAATGCTTGTGATAAATTACCCATACTTATACGGAGGCACTTCTTGATTTCCTGGTTCCCTCCATTCAGTGGGGTTGGCTTGTGGATGGTAGGGAGTGGTAGTCCAGGTTTCTACCCCCCACTCTTGAGAGGCGGTTTGCCATTGACAGCTTGTAAACTGGGTGCCATTGTCTGTCAGTTTGGCTTTCGGATAACCCCATTGTGCGAAAATCTCCGCCTCAATTTTCCACAGATTGGGGTGGTTTCTTGGCTAGGCAGAGAAAATGCCTCTACCCATCTTGAAAATTGATCCGTTACCATGAGTAGGTAGCAGTTTCCTTTCGTGTTATGTGGATACGGGCCCATCAGATTGACGGCGATGTGGGTCCAGGCCGTCTTGGGTCTCCATGGTTTTGCGGTGGGAGAGGGAACTGGGTATGCTTTTCCGCGGCAGCACATGACGCAGTTCTTGACATACTGCCGGACATTGCAGCTTATCCCATCCCAATTATAACGGGTTTTCATATACAGTAGGGTTTCCCTAGTACCCGGGTGACCAGCTTGGCGATGGTAATGATAGTACCGGCATATATCAGCTCGTAGTTGCGGCGGAACCCAGATCTTCCACTGCATATTGCGTTGCTCTCTACTTGTCCATACGACATCATCCCGTAGTAGCGTCGGATGTTGGGATCCTACTGTTTTCTTAAGGTTATTTATTGACGGGTTATTTGCAGTTGAAGAAATCGAATTTGTTCTTGCGGACTTCTTTCGATCTGGGGGGGGGGGGGGGAGGGGATATTTTATCTCCTCCTCCTCAGCTTTCTCCTCCAACGTCGGGGAACGAGACAGGGAGTCTGAAAGGTTGGTTCATCTTACCTAGGCAATGTTGAACCGCGAAGTCGAACTCAAGAGGAACATCTCCCACCGGCCGAGCTTGGCCTTCGAATTCCGAGACTCGTGTAACTATTGAAGGGCTTTAGAGTTGGTTTGTAGAATGAAGTGTTGCCCTTCAAGATAATACTGATATTTCTTCATGGGCCAGATAGCGGCCAGACATTCCTACTCATCAAAGTGGTAGCGCTGCTCTGTTTGATTTAAGCATATTGATGCATACGCTATCACATGGGGCTGTCCTTCTACGTCTTGCTGGTATAATGCTGCCAGGCCATTTTGACATGCGTCAGCTTGCAGTATTAAGGGTTTGTCTCCTTGCGGCTGATGGAGTTGGTGAATATTCTTGAAGATGTTCAAGTTAGAAAATGCTCATTGTTGTTCCGTGCCCCATCGCCAGCAGATGTCTTTCTCAAGAAGTGGATGTAGCAGTGCCATACATTCCGCAATGTTTGGAACAAAGTATCGTAACTAATTACACAGACCCAGGTACCATCGAAGCTGTCGCTTATTCATAGGATCTTCTGCTTCTTCCATTGCTCGTATTGAACTGTGTTGTGGGAAGTTTCCCTTGGGTGATATGATGTGTCCCAGATAATCTACTGACAACTTGCTGAAGAAGCTTTTTGATAGCTTACAAATCATTCTATGTAATTTGAGCCTTTCCAATACTCGTTGCAGATGGCCTAGATGTTCCTCCCAACTATTAGCATATATTACTACATTGTCGAGATATGTGACACGGAATTCGCCGATGTAACACGTTAGTACTTCCCCCAGACATCAATCACTAGAATGTTGCAGGGGCATTTTTCATGCCGAAAGGCATGACTCGAATTTGTAGGGTTTCGCCCTCGGGTGTTGTAAAGGCAGTATATTTTCGACTATCCATTCAGACAGTTGAAGCCAGTATCAAGACTCCATGTCAAGAGTACTAAATATTTTGGATTGCCAATATCTCAAAGTGTATGAGATAAGTCTATAGCTGGGGGTGCAATCAGATGAGTGACTTCATTAAGCGTTTTGTAGTTTAGGCAAAATCGCAATTTTCTGTCAATAGGTACAAAGACCAAGTGTGAGTTATATGGGGAGTTTGACGACTCTACGATCCCCTGATCCTTCATGTCATTGAGCTGTTCCATGATAAGCTCAAGGCAGCGGGCTGACACCCAGTATGGACGGTTGTAGACTGGTACGTCAGTTGTAGGCCATATCTCAAGTTGTATGGAACGTGTTTGTCGTAGCAGTCCTCCTTGTCAGAATGCTTGTGTGTGCTCATCTAGTATGGCCTTTAATTGGGAAAATTCTGGTTCGTCGAGATCGTGGTTAATGCTCATCGGATCGATGGGCATTGACAGGATGTCGTCTGGGTTTTTAACCAATTTACAGTAGTTTGGTGGGCTTCTCCCAGATAGGCTCTTCGTCGTCCGTGATCTAAAATGCATTGATTGTGGATGAGCCATGTGCACCCTTGTATCATCGATTCGGACATGGTCGATGTAGCAATACTTAGAATTTTTATGTTCAAAGTAATACGGCCTGTTACATCCAGAGTGGATTCAGGTTACGCCATCTTACTATTTTGGTTTGTGGTCTTAGTTCGGCGAGCTGGTCTGATGTTAACAAATACTTTCTCATAAAATTTCCGGTGGCTGCCAAGTCAGAGAGGGCGAGTACCCTATTATTATTTACCTACACCTCTATGTGGGGGCTAAGGGAATCTGTACTTCCTCACTTAATCCCTGCAGGATGGGCCCTTGTAAAGCCAGGGTGGTGGCCCTCTTTGTACCCCGACGCCGGCGTTTCCCAGCTTGGTTCCGGGGTGTTGGAGTACTTTCAGCTGGTTGTGTTGGGACATTTGTTGACGTTTTATCGACTCAGTTTGATGAAACAGCAGCTCCTTCTGGTTTCTGAAGGCAGTCCTTGTTCCAGTGATTTTCCGGACAGAACCAGCATTTGGGTACGAATGCCACGCAAGGGGTTGGGGTTGGGGTTGGTACACCTTCAGGAGGTGCAGCAGGTGGTGTTCGTACCTCAGGGACCTTGGTGGATACTGATTCTTCGAGACTAGCCTTTGCTGCAAAGTTTTGCTCAGCTTCTCGGGCTCGATTAACTAATTCATTCAAGGTCATGGGTCTTGATGTCAAGAGTACATTCGGAGATTTGGCAATAACATTCGACCGAAAGAACAAATGGCGGTAGCATCGTCGACTCCGGGAAACACCTGTCAAAACATTTGTTCTTTTCTTCATATGAAGATTTCGGCTTCTTTGTCGAGTAAATGGGTCTGACTATAAAACTGTGTAGTTAGCCAAGGCAACACCTCCTCGCTCGTGAATTCTGCCATTATCCAGTTACCGAACTGCTTCCAGTTCATTAAAAATTCTCCGTATCTGTCCCACTATGTGAAGGTGAGGCCCTTCAAATGCAGTTGGGCCCGGTCAACCCATTGTTTCGGAGGCAGGTCTGTTTCTTTAAATTCTTTTTCGCATTCCTGCGTGAATGTGACTGGGTTTTCGTGTGGGCGACCTGCAAAGTCAGTTATTTGAATATCGTCATCTCTACCGGTAGCAGGATGGCCAGGTGTCGTTCCAGGTTGGATATATATCCGGGAAGATCTAGATCTGCGGGAGTGAAGGGTGTGTTTCCTTTGGCACATCTCACATTGGTAGGCCATCCGGGCATAGAGATGCATTCGTCGGGCCCTCCTATGCATACGTGGTGATAGGGTTCACTGCACGTTGTGCACCTTATGCGGTTTATACCTCGTCCGAGGCATATAGTTTCGTTACAGAAACTTGTTAGCTTATGTCGACAAGCATACAGTGGTACACTAAACCGTCTGTCGTTCAGGTTTCTTCAGGCCAGCCTATGCAGGCATAATGAAAGAGTTTATTGCAGTAAATGCATTCTATCCTTAGTGTGCCATGGCCTGGGCAGCTGGCATGGCTACACTATCCGCTGGATATGTCGGGTTCGTTGTCGGAGTTCTCGCCAGTGGCAGCATTGACATCAGCATCTGACATGGTAGAGGTTAAGGGCACCATGGGGTGTTTTGAGGACTCCCCGAAGTCCGCTTGTCTGATTGTTGTTACCTTTGTTCTCGGAGTATGGTTGGTCTAATTTGTGCCGTTCACTGCGTACAGCTTTTTGTCTGACGTCCCACGTTGGGCACAAGAAAATCTCATTTGACGCGTGACCAGTTAGCTGAATAGTCACGACAGTCAAGGATTCTGTCCGCTAGACCAAAAGTGGGGTGAATGCGTATGCACGGTGATACAAATAATACCACAACCCGAACAGTCGATACTAACTCGTGCCTGAGTTGGGCGGCACAGTCCGTTCAGCCTGCCTTTCCAGTGTAGGCTGAGGTAGTGCACTCAACTGCCTGGCGGCACGGAAAGCTGCGTTTGGTTCCCTACAATTTCAGCCGCGCCTATGTTGTAAGTCATCAAGTCTCTGCTCACAGTATACTGGATACACCCTGATGAGAAAAAACTAAATACAATTTAGTTTTGGTCCGGTTTTGGCTTGCTGACCAGGCTTGTAAAGTCCCACTGATCCCCCATGCTATGCGGGGCAATAAGAGACGGGGAGCTGTTTGGGTCACCAATGCCACCGCTGGATGTGCGTCCACACAGGAATAGGCGGCTGGTCTCAAGGTACGATATATCCCGGCAATAGTAGTAATGCTGTAGGATAAGACAATAACTTGAGACTGTCGCTCCTCCCTGGGTGAAGGTGTTACTAGTGGTTATGGCTTCTCTGTTCCTCTCCGCCAGCACTAGGGGCAGTGCTGATACAGTGGGAAAGCAATATATGGCTGTCTAATGGGTGTGTAGAAAAATATAACGAACCTCTGAAGGGTGGCCGCAGTTGAAGTTAATTTGGTTATATAAATTAACTAGTTCTTGTCAAGGGTGTCTTAGCAACGTGTATCTAGCAGGCAAACAGACATATACTTTAAGAAATAAAAGCTGAAAGGTAGGAAACAAAAGGATGTTTATTGAAGTTTCAATAAACATACGACGTGTGCTACCTCCTACCAGGTAATTCAGCGCTTAAAGTTACTACGCTGGCCAGGTGTAGGTGACCTGGTTCTAATGGAGAACAAGAAAGAACTAGCTAAACGAGAGAACATATAATACTTCTAAAGTGTTCTAATAAAGACATCTTGAGGAGACAAAAAGTGAATTTAAAACTTGTTAGTAAGCCTGTTTGCTGGTTGTCAGGTTGACTGATCGTCGACGGTGAAGTAGCCGCAAGGGGTGTACTTCAAGCTTCGAAGTTCTCTGGAGGGAGGAGGAGGGAGGGGGGGGGGGGGGGGGAGGGAGGAGGAGGAGAGAGAGAGAGAGAGAGAAGAAAAAACACACACACCAATGAACACCAGCCAAATTGAACATGGCATCAGCCAGGTGATGATATGAAAAAGTTAGATACATAAATGTGTTACAATCATGCCACATTTTCTTCTTGTTTGCAAATAACTAAAAGAAACCGAATTTCAGATAAAAATAATTTTCAACTTTGCAACTAGTAAGACGTTAAAACATGGAACTATTTCTCATAGTTCACTGTCAACGTAAGTGTGATTATTGCTGTAATTGTTTACGTTTAAATATATGCAGTTACGGACAATAATTTTTTTCCTAGATGGAATTCAATCAATAGAGCTCATTTTATCGTGAACCACCTATAACAACATGTCTTTACTGATTACGAAAAGCAACGCAAAAATATTTTTACTAATGATTGGTGATTATTTATTTTCTAATAATTATTATTTGAATAATCACCCCATGAAAAATGCCACTGTTAGATAATCTGCATTGTATTTAATGTGCCAACTTTTCAGCTTCCATGTGTGTAGCAAAATTCAGAAAACACAAGGTAACCATGATGTGAGTGTACTATAACACAGCAGGAAATGATGCGGCAAAGTAAATTTCAGCTATAAAAATAATGTTACAATTTATCTTGCCATCATCATTTGTTATAGCATGGTTCTCAAGTATACATAAAGTTGACTCCAAAAACAAAATAAATGACGGTTGCAAAATTTTTTACAAATGTCAATAACACACTACATTATTCTCACCAAGCATGATTAAGTAGTTGGCACTTATTGTGATGACATTTGTATACATAATTACTTAACAAATGCTCATTTCACAGAGACATTTAAACTTTTTATTGTATTGTAGGTCTATTTTTTTAAATAAAGCATTTTCATTGGAAAATATTGTGATGTACATTGATACACTAATACAAAAAGGAGTTTTTTTTATTTTCCTTAGAGAGACGCTTTCCCGACTAAGTTTTAACTACCTGTTCCAGTGAAAAACATCTTAAGTGAGTTTTATTGTATCCTTATTTCCAAAAACAAGTTTGGAAGGCATTATGTGGCTCACCAGATGGAAAGCTTTACTGTCCTGCTTGATCTTGTGTCTGTCCATGTACTTGAGCAAGGAGCAGTTTGAGTAGCTGCAACACGAACACAACACTTGCAGAGAAAACACATTCTACCACAATGCAGCACAACACCTGTGATACAAAAATGTCAGTGAGGCAACTCACTTTCCCCTCTTGAAGTCTTTAAGAAGTGTCGGGTGCTCTGGCATCTTCTTGATGTCTTCCCACTCCTTCTCCTGTGGGAAGCCCATCACGTTGAATATCCTATCCAGCTGGTCGTGGTGGTAGGGGTTGCTGGTCTTTATATCCTCCTGCCGGCAGTGGAAGATGGGTTCCGACGTCAGCAGCTCTGCAAAGATGCAGCCTATGGCCCAGATGTCTGTGAACCAGCAACAGTCCAGCACCGACCATTCTTGTTACACTCACATGATGCTCAAACATCCTGTTCTACTCACCGATGGCCTTGGTGTAGTGGCGTGCTCCCAACAGCAGCTCTGGAGCTCGGTACCAGAAGGTTACCACCACAGGGTCCAGGTCAGCAAGGGGCTTCAGGGGTGCGTTGAAGAGCCGTGCAAAGCCCATGTCTGCAATCTTCACCCTGCCTCGCTCCGGGCCCTCCCCCATCACCAGAATGTTGGCAGGTTTCTGCACAGCCAACCACATTACTCAAGCTACCACACTGCCAGTTACACGTTGTTTTGTGTAATATGGAGAGAACTGCTATGTTCCCCGGTGCATGCCAGTGTCCTAGTGAATAGCACAAGTTCTAGACATTTTTCAATTTTTTCTGATATCCTGAATGTCCATGTAAATACAGTAAAACCCTCTTAACAAGTTTACTTGCTTAATAAGCACACATTTTTCAGTATTTTTCTGAAACTTCTTAACTGTAAAAATTTACTCTAGTAATAATCACAAAAAAAAAAAATACTCTGAAGTTTTCACATGACAATTTCATTAACATTTTCAAAAGTTAACCATCAATGTATACTGGTATAAAAAATTACAGCAAGAAACATACATCCATCTTTCCTGTGATCATTGTGCCAAAAGATAGTATCGGGGAAGAAAAAAAAACCCCATTAAGAACAGCAGATGGCATTACTGTCCCCTTACAACCAAGAAAGTGATGATGCCAGTGCCCTTATTGAACAATGTTCGTAGTGTTTTTAGGTTTACCGCTGTATTAGTCCAACTGCAACATTCATTGTATATACATTCAGTTACAGCTCAGAAATGATACCTGGAAGACTTCCTGCAGTGGAGGACAGAAGGAAGAATGTAAGCTAGACAGTCTCATGTTAATGTGGCCAAATGGATTAATGTGCATCGCTCTGTTGTTTCTTGGATGTGGTAGCAGTTTAAAGTGCCCAGAACTGTATCCCAAAGCCAAGGCAAAGACAACAAAGAGTAACAACAGAAAGAGAGGACAATTATTTGGCCGTATGTGCAAGATGGCAGCTGACATCTGACCTTGCAGCATCCATTGAAACAGGTGTATTAAGGCAAAGAGTTACAAGATAGCATAGTCAGAGAGGCCTTTATGTCGGAGACCTGCTATGTGTGTATCCCTGATGCGTGTTCACAAACAAAGACCTCTAGAGTGGAGCCATCTACCTGTCCACTGGACAGTTGAATAGTGGGCCAATGTTCTCTTTACAGATGAGTCCAGATTCAGTCTTCAAACCGGTACACAATTTCGGCCCTCAAACATTGTGGAAAGAAACCAGTATGGAGTGGATCAATAATGGTGTGTTGATGCATTACGCTAATCACTCTAACACCTATCAACAACGTTGTGCAGGTAAACCGGCAAGGAAACTGTTGACAGGTATAAAGACAAAATTTTTGCACCCCATGCTCGGTTGTTTCAAGGTGTTGGGTGACCAGACTTTTTACTGATGGAAGATTAATGCTCAGTCTCATTGAAGGAGGGAGTATGTTTTATTTTGTGTACATGAGTTAGAGAAAATGTATATTTTTGGTACAGAATGGGATGAGAAAAGAATACCTTGGTTATTACCATTCACTTTCTGTAGCCCTTGGAACTGTCACCTTGGCTAACTTTGTAGGACAAAACATACATTGCAGTTTTCCAATGGTACCAACAGTCTTCAAAGCAGAAATAAATTTCCTTATTCATAAAATAAAATTCAATTCTGTAAGTATGATGGCATAGAAGGGTCATTTTATATAAAGAAAACAAAATCAGAATTTTTTTGCTGTAGTGTTTTATTTCAAAATTATACTTTCTTATTTGTTTTAATTATTTAGGATTAAAAGCAATAACATGTGCAGACAGAAAATTATTAAATTAGTCTTGACAGTGTGAATGCAATGAAAAATTAATGTAGCAATGTAAATTGGAGTATAATTACTTCAAGATACCACTAACCTTACAATACTTATTTTTAATTAAAGAAAAGAAAGGAAAGGAAATAAAATCCTACAAATTTAAAATAGTGCTACTTCATTAATTTAACTTGAAAAAGTAATGTCTGAAAAATCAATTTACTAGCCACCTCAAGTAACTGCAATAAAAATCTAGTTAATGAGATCCACAAAAAAAATCAAATTTATTGTTATAAAAATCTAAAAACTACTGAAAATTAAAAAAGTTTTCTTTTAAAAAAATTGTTTAAATCTCCATTCGCCATGTTCTCAAATAAAATAAGGTTTCTCAGCGTTCACAAATTAAAATTCCAGCATTAGCCTCAAAGGGTGCCTGGCTCTAAGCAGTGCCACGTCATCTGACAGCAGTAACAACTCCAAAATCAGCTGAAGTCCTAAGAATGTTGGGCCCTCTTTTTAACGTGGCCGGATTCTCATAATATAACAAACTTCTAGAACCAACTATTAAAAACTATCTTATGGTGGTGCCAGGGATTTACACAATCTAAATCCTAGTATTATTAAAATGTTGCAGTAAGGTTTAAAGGCCCACCCAGAAGCCAACTACTTCTAGCAATTATCTCTTGCCTCAGCACTATCAAAAAATACTACTTCCATTGAAGCGAAAAATAAAATGATCAGAAAACAAATTACAAGTGCAATTAAAGCGAAAAACATTTAATTACCTTTTAAAAATTACAAAATTAATTCAGGAATATCAAAAATTCAAAATAAATTTACTAACTTAGATTTCTGGTTAAAATTCCACAAAACCTTAAGTCATTAAAACATATGAATGAGTAGTGAACAAAAATTTTTTAAGTGTCTTTAAAATAGATACAAACTATTGGGGCTAAAATTAATATTACATTAAAATGTAACAAAACAATTAAAATCATTTTCAAAACAAACATATGTAAACAGTCAACAAAACAAATATACTAATTTTCTATAGCGATCTGCTATATCATAGAGCACAACTGGTTGATGATTTCCAGGGAAATAGAATGGCCTGCTCTAGGGAGACAAGTTGCTCTACATCTGAATCCACCAATCACTGTCCAGGTCTAACTAGCACCTCTACACGAAGAATGGGTGTTAATACTGCAAACTGCAATTGATGACATTCAGAGCATGCCACCTCATCTTCAGACCTGCATTGCTGCCCTATTGTGCAGATGTAACCAGTTTTTTTTTGGATGTATGTGAAAGTGACTAACTCTTGAAAAGCAGAATATGTGTTGATTTTTCCTATCATTTCATCAATAAATGATGTTATAGCATTTACATTGTTTCTGCTTTATAATTTACTATAGCCCGATACTTTTTGTGGCAAAATGACCATATAAGGGACATATGTTTGTTGCTTTAATTTTGGACACCAGTTAGTTACACTAAAATTATAATACAAATTTTAAAGAGACTGGACAAAATGTGTAAACCAGTTATTTCAGCTTTTAAAACCTTCTTGTAATCTCCTTATGTTTCACATTGCAAGAATCATGCCCTTTGCAATAACACTCTTGTACTGTAGGACCACACCTCCTGCTTGTAAAAGCAACTGTGCATCAGTGTACTGCCCTTGCTATATGTGTCATTCCCACATTTCCAAGTAGGGTGGGACTTGCAGTTCCCATGAGAAGTTTCGCGTATAACGTCCCTAAGGGCCACCTCAACTTCTTTCTTAGTGTACCCAGATAGGGTGGGACTATCGCCAGCATGCCAAGCACTCCCCAAAAGGCAGAGACAGACAAACATCCTCTCTAGTGGAGATCTGTAAGGAAGGACTACCACCATAACCCAATCCCCAGCACCAAAGCTTGAAAGATGATCAAGGTGACAGCTATGTGCAAACACCTGAAGCACGATCATAGGTAAGGTGACAAAAAGGGGTTAAAGCAGGATAGGGTTATTGAAAGATAGCGAGCTGGTAGAGAAAGTCAAGCGAAGGAAGAGTATGTTTGTTTTTATTGGTAACCCAACACAATAACCATATCCAGCCTGCAATTCTTTCCAAGGACCTGTAGTGTCAAACCTAGATGCCAGGTAGACACAGCTACATGAAGGGGTAAGGGAGACCCCTGAGGAAAACAAGTACTTTGAATTTAAGTAGCAAAGAGTGTAGCATGACACTGGCATGCGGTCGGGCTAGTGTGACATTCTACAGTAGATGGAGAGCTTGGGCAGCGTAACGTTCCAACAACAAGCTGGACAGAAACAGTCTTGAACCACTGTCCACGGATGGTATATGTACTCTGAACTCAGGACAAGTAAGGGGGGAGGGGATCCTGAGGAGAAGAATAGAGAGAGCAAAGAATTCCAGTGGCACAGATGAGATGACCAGTGGTTACCTCTCCACGACCAGCAGATGGTAATCATGCACATGCCGAGCACTGGGTGACAATGTGCCATTGGCTGCCCACCTACAAGTGGCAGCAGGGCAGTGGGATACCACAATTGTGTTTCAGACTACTATGGTGTGTAAAGCATAACAGTTTTTGCTTGGGAGGGGCTGTGGCTTTGGTGAGGCTAGCACTAGTAAACAATGTAGCCCATGGTGTGTCAATTCCTACCCATTTCTCAGACTATCTGATGCCCACAATCACCAAAAATTCCCTTACAATTCTCTATACCACCTTGCAACATGCTGAGATAACAACATGGCACAATCTCCTGCACATAAACTTAATTTAATACATGAATTTGACAAGCTATTCCATTGAACCTCAGTATTTCACATTACGTCTGCAGCTACAAGAAAACCAAATTACTGTATACATAAAAATTCTCTGACCAATGCTATTTAATGAATACTTCACACATTATGTATACACACATATATGACGTATGTGGAAAATAAAAATACATAGCACATAAAATATTTCTACATAATTTTAATCTTGATTTTACTTTTGGTTCCTTTAAAATGCATTTCTGGTTGCTTATCTACATAATGATCACTGATCTCAATGAAGTTGGTGAGGTTTTTTACTGAGGCCTCGCAGAAGTCTCTTTCTTGCTCCCTGCTCTCTCAGCCAAGTCAACACCACTACACCTCGAACATCATTCTCATGTACAAGTCTTTCCACACAGGTGTTTCTTAAACTTAGGAAATAAATGGTATTCATTTGCTAAAAATATTTGGGCTGCACAACAACTGGACCACAACTTCCTGCTTAAAGTATGCAACAACTCCTGTGTGACATGAGCAGTGTCTGGATGGAAACTACTGTGCAATGGGCAGACTCTCAGTGTCAACATTCCTTGTTGTTTTGTTCTGAATAGCCTAACAGAGGTATTAGAGCATCTAAAACTAAGCCGCAGTATTGATGGTGTCCTGTCAAGGCAAATTTTCAAATAGAAGTGGCACCTTCCTTTCCCACAAAATGACTGCCATTATTTTCTAAACTGATAGTGAAGTTTTGAATATTTTCACTGACAGTGATTATGTGTTGTGGTGTCATTGCAGTGATTGGCTTTTATTTTAACGTGTGTGATACACTATCAAAGTTTTATCACCTGTCACAATGCAGTCCAGTTCATAATCCTAAAGCAATGTCTATGTCACAAGCAATTAGTTTTTCTTGATGCCTGACGTCTTTTCAACATTATTAAATCAACTTCTACTCATCAGTGCGAATAACTCAGCCGCAAACCCCATCTGATTTGATTGGCAGTACAAACTCCAGACATCAAAACATGTACTGTTTACCCAATGGTAAAAGGTGCATACTCCTTGCCTGAATAAATTGTACTGTTCACCGACTGAGCCACCGGTCATCCTGGTACTATAGCGTGCCAAGGGATGGCACTACTAGTATGAATCACAGAGACATGCAGCACCTGGAACTTCGGCCGGCTGGTGACGTCATGCCCAGAGGATCTAACACTGTCAGTCCTGACCAAGGGCCAGCCAGAAGAGTATAAATACTGGGGCACAGCCCTTGAAACGCCAGCCTGTCCAGGTCCTTCACCGCACTCACAGTGCTGAAGGAGTCTGTCCTGTTCCTTCACCACACACCTGGTGCCGAAAGAACCATTAACTTTATCCTGGTCTTCACCGCACCTCTGGTGCTGAACTCAGGTCCTGAGATCCTTTACTTTGCCTTCAAAAACAACCATCAGAAGTCTCTACGTTTCAGTCATCAAGTACTTAAACACCGTATGGTCCCTTCAACACAAAACACCATAGCGCTAGTTGAAGTTGAGTTATTTTTATAGCCACTTTGCCTACCTACCCCATTAGCTTAGAAACAGGTCTCATTCACCTGTCTAATGTAACAAACTTCGTTAAACTCTTGTTCATCTTAGGATATTATTCCCATAGTAATAGAACCTTCCCCAGTAAACATCAGGTGCATCAAGGGACAGCATGAGACCAGCAATTTTATTATACATCAGTTACCGAACTTAGCATAGGACTGCAAGTTACCTTCAAGATACTCGCCTATCGAATATACACCTACCCCTTGGACGACCACCCTTTCTATGCACACCAGTGTACAGAAGAGTAGAGCCCGACACTAGGTACTCATCCTCTTGGAGTTACTCACCTGCAACTGCTAGCCTACCTAAGGGAAGAAGAAGTTTTGTATGGCATAGCGAATCCCTGGATCCGAGGATTCCAAATAACTGAAATTACCAGCGTCGACGGCGACCTATCCACCTGCACACCAGATCCCGGTGCAAGCCAGAGCTCAGTAACACCCGAAGTGCAGCAGGTCCAACAGCCTCACCAGACATCTAGTCGCCCAGGTAGGCAAGTAAGAGAGGTTCCAACCAGATGGAAAGTCGTGCTTGCTGTCCCCGACTTTGCGTCCAGACGGAAAGCCACACGGCCAGTTTTCTACACTGGTCAGGCTCCTGTTCTGCGCACAAACTAGATTCCAAACTCACCCCGGGTGTGTCTGCCCTCACACTCACCAAAACACTTGAGCCGTGACATGCTTCCTTTGCCCATAGGACGTCATGCCTCATTCTCTGTCACTCTTTTAGATAATTTTTTTGGTGATTCCTCCTGTAATCATTAACATCACTTCTTCCCGCCTTTAATTTACAACAGCGTTTTGCCACATTGGGTTTGTTCACATCATATTTACCATAAAAAGAAATGAGTTGGTGAAGAATTTTAGCACAGTTTCTCCATTCACATGGAGAAAACTGATCAGAGCTTGAACCTTGCATTTGAAAGGATTTGGAAAACTCAGTAATTTAAACTTCACACACTATAAGCACAAAAATGCTGCTGAAATTTAGTGTATTCTGCCTCATTATGCAGACCCGAGTGCGTGTGTGTGTGTGTGCATGTGTGTGCCTATATATATATTTTAAAAAATGCAGCAGCAGCATCCAACCATACAAAACAACTTTTTATATAATCACCGGAGTTGTATTTTTACTTTTTGATCACTCCTCGTACACAACATGACAGTGTTGAAATTATACAGCATGCTCAAAAACATACAGCGCTGCATATTGAACTCAGGACTCACCAGATCTCTGTGCAACACCCAGTTGGAATGCAGGTAGTGGATCCCATCAAGGATCTGGAACAGGAGGGACTTCACCATTCCTTTAGGGACCATCACCGGCTTCTTGTTGGCCTTCGCAGCCCGGTGGAATTTGATTATGTGCTGCAAATATTGTAAAAACTCAAATAACTACAATATTTACTCACGCATAATCCATGCACATATTCAGTGAACTCTCTACTGTTTTTTAGAGGACTATCAAAAAATTTGCATACATCCAGGATTTCAGTAGATGAGGATCTGACTTGTACATAATAAAATACAACTTCTAATGTTATTCAACTTCATGTTGAGTATAATGAGAGCTGTACATTATGTGTGAATAAAGTTTTACTAAAAAAACCAATAAAACTGGGGATTTAAAAAAAAAAGTATAACTATCATTATTAATGTAAATGAAACTTTAAAACATTTCACCTTAACTCATCTAAATAAAGAATACATAGTCACAAAGTACAGTATAAAATTGATTGTACGCCCACACAGAGTGCAAGCAGGGCCAAAACTTCCGAACTGAAAAAGAAAACAATATAACTTTAAATACACACCAAATTTAGAATGTCGCGTGCAAACTCAATCAGCTAGAGTATGTGCAGAGGTTATAGATTGGGCAGTATGTTCATGATGGGTAAGATGGAGAAAGGGAAGAGTTAGTGGCAGGAGGAGTGAAAACAATCTACCCCGTCACCATCTCCTTTCTCTTCTTCCAAACTGATCGGCACCCAGAGGGAGCGCGCATGGATGCCAGGCAGGACCCCATTAAATAATGACTACTAGACATTTGCACTGATGCAGTGCAAAGCAAGAAAACAAAATTCCTCTGCTACATTATCTTATATGAAGTTCAATATATTTAATCCACCATAAAGCAATATAGTTGCAAATTTTGCATAGTACTGAACGGTGGTGTGGTACCGGTGCGAGACTTTTAGTTCACCGAACCCTGCTGTGTGAAGCGGCCTTGAGAACTCTGGCCGCTAAGGCCACCTCATCCAGTCGCCTACCCTTCCCTCACTAACCCTCCCCACCCTCCAGGTGGCGAATGTTTTACTGCTTCAGGCTGAGGCTTCACTTGCTTGCCAGCCTGTGCTCGACATCAACAAGCGACCTGTGTTCCCTGATTTACGTTGTCGCTTGAACAACTGGGTCGTCATGATGCCTGACGATTTAATACTTTATCAGCAGAATGCATTAGGGTTATGAAATGTGCTTCGCATAGCAGCGATATGGTTCTGGATTATGATTATCTGTGTTTAGTTCTCCCACGAGAGGGACATGCTAGATAAGTGGTGGGCTTTTGGGCACATTTTAAAAATGGAATTTGAGCTGTTGATCTGTCTGTTAATAACTTTGTGTAGGCTGGTGAGTGCTTAACATTAAATGCGGGTGGGCAGTGTCTTAATTGATGTTCTAAAGTGGTTTTTGGAAGCGCCATTGAAAATTCTTTTCAGGTATTAAACTGCTACGAGTAGAGAATGATATTGGTTTGTGATGTTTTGAGTCCTATTCTATGCGCTGGCACCTTAGTTTACCTGTAGTTAAACTTGCGAGCTCATTGTGCGAAATAGTCCACCACTTGGAATTGAGGTTATTTTATACGATTTTTATGTATTTTTATAATCAGGAGCCTTAAGGGGTCTTAGTGAAAGCTTGAATAGCCAGCACCTTGGTTTGTGAATATTTTATGGGAATTTTTAAAATTTTATTAATAGATCATTTTATACGATAGGCACTATACTGGGGCGACACAGCTGCTGCCTTTTCGTTTTCGGCACACTTTGTGCTCTTGAGATTTATTAATTATAAATTTGTGTATGTACCTCTTTTTCTTAATCATGTCAGCTGAGAGTCTGATGCGTTAAATGCTTTTTGCCTTTAAGTGAAATCAGGTGTTTACATACATAAGATGCACCGCAAATGAGTTGTACATTGTATAATAGATAGCGCCATTTGCGCTCAAGCAATCAATGGAGGCCAACAGACAGCCTTTAGTTCCGCCCATTAACATGCAGCCATGCAGCCCTGTGAGGGCTCCCCAGCCAGTATAAGTACCTGCGCACAACGGAAGATTGCCAGTTGTTCATCTGCTCTTCTGAGAGCCACATCAGCCCCGGCAGCTCACTCCACCGCCTCATGCACTGGAGCTCTTTGACCACCCTTCGTCGTCTAGACAACCCAGAAGCTCATCGGCCTCACTGCCAAGACCTGCCAGACCTTCCAAAGGATCTCCCCCTGCAAATCTCTTCAAAATCATCAACCCTTCATAGCCGATTGTCCTCAGTAACAGCTTCCCCACAACCCTTCAGGAAGTGGGACCCCTAAGTCTCTTCAGAACACAGCACAGAGTAGATAGGGAAAGTTAATAGCTACCTAGTCGAAACTGTTACCCCCTAATTTAGAACAAGGTCCCTTCACCTGCAATCTGCATAGTTTACACTTCCGATCAGCTCAAGGTAGTTAGGAGGTAGTAAGGGCCACCATGTTCATTCCTCCCCAGAATAAAACACGTTCCTCACCTACTTTAGTTTTCATTTCCTTAGGTGACTGTGAGATCCCTGGCACCCACTGGAGTGGAGCAGGAGACCAGAATTTTAAACAACTATTTTACAGTCTAGTGTAGAACTGCGGGCTCCCCTTCAGGGACTCGTACGTCAGAATACACAGACGTTTGATGGCCCACCCATTCGGTGCACCCAACCACTAGTCATACGACCCCTAGGGAGGCTAGACCACCAGGCCAGTTTGCGCTCCTCCACCGCACCACTTGAGTTGCCCGAGGGAGTGTTTGACCGGTTATGGGGTGATCCTGACTACCCTAGGGCCTACACCTGCTGTGGCTGTTGGAACGACTCGAAGAAAACCCGCTCTCCAACCACTGCACCACTTGTGTTGCCAGTTGGGGTAAAGGTGCTGCTCTGCATCGACCCAGCTGCTGCTGCAGCAGAACACTTTAGCCAGGGACCAGACGACACCTGCTCCCTTCTCGTGAGGCAGGTCTTAGCACCTTCCATGCCTTACACCAAAAGGGGTGGTAAAGATTTGCAGGAGAGGAAGGTCACTACAACTTACAAAGCTACCTGGGGCTGCAACCTGTCTGATAAGGCATTCTGCCAAGATAACCCCCAGGACTGAGCTCGCACCACCCGTCAGCAAGTGGGGCTTCACCCCCGGCTCCCTCCCCTCTCTCTTTTCGGCCACCAAGTAGGCGCCAGGGACATCACACCCCATGGTTGCTGCCTTTCGCCATAGAGAACAGGTACCGCAGGGCCTAACCTGCCCGTGGTTCTGTGGGAGCCGCAGTACCAGCCCAGCTCGGACTGTCCTCCAGCTGATCAAGTAGCAACAGCATCGGGGTTCTGCAGACTCCTTCAGTGCCACCAGCTGCCAGCATCAGCCTGCCCGGCCGACACCGCACCTAGCAGTTCAAATCCCGGCACAGGTAAACTGATGACCTGTAGTCACACCAACCAGCACATAGCCAAGCCCGGGCTTGATTTCGTACCCAGCCGCCAGGCGACTCTACACTGGTCGGGTCTCCACGGGCAAGTAATCTTAAGCTAGCAAACTGTAAACTCTGTGTGTGAGGGTTTGCACACTAAAAACTTTCTCTAACTGTGACGTAAATTTCAGACTGTCCCGAAAGCGTCACGCATCAATAGAATATATGGAAAAGTTCCATTTAACCAAAAAAGATACTTTTATGTTAACACAAGTATAAAACGCTTGTGATACACTGCATATTTAGGATTACAGATGTCCACTGAAATTCCATTTTGGAATTCCCAGACTTTCCCTTGTTTTCCAGGTAGAATCTTACCAGTTTCCCTGACATATTTTCAGGACCAAAACCTTCCAATACCAAATTTTCCACTGCTGGAAGAATAAATATGCTACCAGTGAAGTTGAATTAAATAACATAGCAACAGACCAAGCAAGTAGGGCCAATATTTTATACAGACCATCGATATTTCTTGTGATACACGAGTGACCATAACAAACACACAAATACTTTATTTTGTATGTATAGGCGCTCTGCCGCTTGGGATAAATGTATTATTGCCAGTTCACAAACTTAACAATTGAAATTTTAAAGCACATATGCTCATTACTACATCATCTTGTATTCACACAACTAACAACTTTTGCAGAGTTGCAATTATTTACATTGACCAAGGTGAAAATTCCCTGACATTTCCCTGTCAGATGAAATTCACTGACTTTTCCCCCATTTTCATTGTGGGTGGACAACCTGTACGAAACAACCAAACACGTAATATGTAGGGTGATTTTTTTAATGTTTGATTCAAAACATATGAAGGTACCATGAATACACTATATTTAAAGTTCATTGTTCTCTGTAGAATATATTCAGCATATCAACAAAAAAGAAATATAACCACCAAGTTATATACATCGGTCATCTTTTATTCTTTCCCACATATTCTCAAGACCCGTAGTTAGTTTATAATGATAATGCCAAAGTACTTGATGGCAGTATTTTTAAATATTAACTGCTTAAAGTTTTACATTACACAAGAGGTGAATTAAATATGCACATTATGAACTACTGTACCCTGTCTTCTTAATACTGTGGTGTCCCTTACATGACCATACTGCACCATATCTCCAGTTGGAGTCACCACCATCTGCTCGAGTGAGAGATAACAGAGTGAACGGATCTTTCAGTCTTCATGCAACAAGGTTCCTCAAGACTCAGGAAGCTGTACCTGGCACTAGGGGTTTGCGAATACTGGATTTTGATGTTCAAATATTTTCTAATTGAATAGCGAAATTTTTTAATAACATGGGAATAGTTTCGAAGCTGAATAGCTACCAGTAAACATTTCATTTCAGTTGTATGTAACAGAAATAAATATAAGTTCACCGGTCACACAACAAATTGTTCCCCAAAAATAATACTTGAATTTTCAAGTGCAGTAATTAATCATATCATTATCATGGAAGTCAGAAAATATCTCGAAGTACTTTGCAATGCAAATAAACACTTTATTGGGAAAGGGATTCATTTCCTTGTGTTGCAGTGTTATTTTCAGTGATCATAATTGTTTGCGTAGTGGGTGAAGCGATTAGTTTAAATAGTGTATCTTCTTGGTTGAATTGGTAGTAGATTCTGCAAACGCTGAGGTTTGGTGCATGCGGTTGCAGTGCTATTTGCTAATATAACGCAAACTGTTTGCAATTTCTTGCTACTGCGGTCATAATTGGGTAGCAAAATTTGTTACCGTAAGTTAAATTATAGTATATGAAACTCTTTTTAAATGCAATTGTCTCATTGTAAACTCTTGGAACCAGCTTGTGATGATACTAGCGCTGTTAGTTCATGTTCCAGCACAGTTATGACACAATGCCATGTTGGTATTGTTCGTGTCCACTATGTCGCTGCCTCATGCTTACATCAATGTACTGAAATTGTATACTTCCCCCAAAATTACCAAAAAATGTCTACGAGTTCGTCATACAGGGTTGTGTGGTACGTGAATGAAAGCAATGGTCATGTACAATCATGGTAACATAATGTTTAGGCCTATATGACTATTTCTTTGGCTGCAAACAATAATGAAGAAATATGTTCTCTTTCTGTAAACGCTACAGTGAAAATAAATGTGTGTGTACTGGATTTTCTTATAATTTTAGTTTTTATACAATTTTCTAAACGAGTTATTCTATAACATATCACCGCTGGGATCTAAGATGATTTGCCTCCATTTGAAATGGTAAACATACATAAAAAACAACTAGTAAATGCATTCTTCTTTCATATGCAAAATAAAAAGTACTTTTCTGACAATTCTGATTGTGTGTGTACTACTATATATGTGATTGGGTAGTGCAAGTCTTATTGGAGGGAAGCCGCTCTTATTCTACATTGAGGCCCCTGCCTAGCTGGCGCTTGAAATACATATTTTTCCATGAAACTATTAAATGTGCATCCAATGTCAATCTAGGAATAGAACACTACACTTCATACGAGGGCTGTCAAGTACTTTTAAGAGGTAATGCACATTAGAAACCCCATTTCGTAGCACTCCAAATAGGCTAACAACTGCTTTTCAAAGCACTGTATCTCAGAATGCATGTATCAGATACACAAAAAACTACTTGAGGACCCTCCACTAAACCTTCCTGCAGACATTCAATCAATAAAATAATAGGTTACTAATGAAAGTCCCATAGGTACACGCAGTGCGACTAGAACACTGCACGCCAGTTCGGAACCTTGCACTTTGTGGTGATGAGGCACTTGATGCACGTGGCTGTGTCACCTTTCTTGTTCACGCGCTTCTCAGTGCTAAACGCGGAAAATAACTCGAGGTAAGCATGAGCCTTAAGCCAACCCTACATAGTAACAACATGGCTGGACAGTTGGCCACAACACAGTAACGTAAACATACACACACTCAATTCACGTTTATTATGAATGAAAACAGTCAAAGTCTAGTGAGCTACAATTAAACAAGGCTTAAGAAAGAGCACACCTGATCTGATATCTGAACCACTGAAACATAAATGTACAGTAGGTCATTAGGATAGCCCTGAGGCAGGTTTCCTGCCATGTTTGATTATGAAGCCCTACACTGTCTCAACATCCCCAATCAATAAACAACACACAATTTACATGACAAAACCACTTTGGTGCCATTCTTTACAGGCAAAAGATTTCGAGCTACTTACCCACAAGTCATGCTCAGCATAATCAAAGAGAAGCCACACTTTCCTGTCTGTGTGCGATAGGAAGACACGAATCAAGGTGACCACGTTGTTGTGTTTCAACTCACGCAGCAGCTGGAAACAAAATTTTACATATTAGTTAGGGAGGTACAAACAGTTTGAAAATTTGAGTTAAGTCAAGTTATACATCCGAACTTGACTCGACTTAATGCCACAAAGTGTTCACATTCAAGTAAATATTTTTTGACATAGTTATTATTTTTACGGCTGTAAAATAATAGAAAGACCAATGAAGACAAGAATGCTCTGTCCTAGTATTAATAAAATTTCACAGCAGATGTAACGTAACAATCAACTTTTCTAAACACAACATTTTCCACATAACTCTTCCTTTGAATTACTTCAGTGGTAATTATACACCTTGTATTCCAATACACCACATAACTGTAAAGCATAATATTTAACACTTTGTTTATTTATTGACTTTTAATATATGAACATTCATGCCTGAAATTTTTGTACACAAATGGTTGTTGACATTGACAAAAGAAAGCAAGGAAGATGGCCAGTCTGTATCATAAGTCCATGTTTGTTCAGCAGTGACATTAAAACATATTTTTATTATTCAGTGAGCAAAGTGGTACCAAAACACAAGGCACATAACTTAACATGTCTCAAAAATCAACCATTTAAGAGGAGTTTGACTCAACTCAAGTTCATAAATTGGTGGTATCGCATACATAATATTAGCACGTTCGTTCATCCAGGAGAACCAAAAGTACTAGTACACTTACAAAGCCGCATGTGAGTCACAAGTTTAAACAATGCAAGTTGGTAATTAGGCACACTTATAGATGATATGCAAGGTTTTGAGTTTTGTTATGATGGTGCATGGTATACCGTATATCATACAATGGTGTTGGCAGCACTTTTAATGTGGCATATTTTAACAGCTCTCAAAATAGTAATACGTACTATACATAACATGGTAGACATGATTAAGAGCAACAGGTAAGCAGAGAAGATGTGCTAGACAGCTGTATAAACAACTGATGGAGTTCCAGAGGGTCCTTATAATAGAGCCACAAAAGGCAGCATAACTCCAAACTGCCCACTGTTTGGGTTGTCCACTTTTCAGAGACGCAGTGTGTTGGGAGCAAGAAACACTTGCTGTACTTATATAATGCAGACGGCTGTGGATGACCCTGACATACCATAAGGAGGGTGTACCAGTTGATTGTCGTATACTGGAATTTGAGCATCATTAGTAACAACTGTGAGCAAATCTACCACAGGATAACATACTGCATTTGTATGATTCCATGCCAGATCATTTTGCTGCATGTATCCAGGTGTGAGGTCATCCAATTAAGTATTAAGATGTCCTTCTATCGTGCTATACTTAGGGATGGGTAAATGCCAAATTTGATCTATCAGAAAATTTCCATAGAAACTATCAAAAAACAGGAAAAACTTGGGAATTTTGTTTTCAATTTGTATAATAACTGTACACACTCACAGCTGTATTTATTTGGCATGATTGTATAGTGGCTGGAGGCCATGGTGGTGCAGTGGCTAGAGAACTTTCCCTCCCACCAAGGCAATTTGGGTTCAATTCCCAGCAGAACCATTTTTGGATTTTCACATGTAGGAATTGTATCACATGATGTAGCTAGTTGGCAAGTTTTCTCAAGGATAATCTGTTTACCCAGCCTTTACATTCTGGCATTGCTGCATACTCGCATCGCTTCACTTTCACTGGCTCTCCAGACCACGACATTAAGAGCAGCCCAAATCTCTCCACTCCTAGCCGCTCCATAGTTGCTGTACCATTCTTGGTCCCACCACCAAAGCATTTGGCCATTACAAATCAGGACTTCTAGGATTTAGTTACTGCTGTGTTACACTAACTGTTGGTTTAGTTTGGGATGGGATCCAAGATGTCTGTAACAATTGTAGGGAGTGTGGGTTTCTTAAGAAACCTAAGTGTATAGATATAGAAATAAGGTTTTTTTTCAGTGCCTAAAGATTAAAATCTCCCAACATCATCCTATCTCCGCAGTCCAAATTGGCACCACATTTGTTTTTGCCTTCATTTGTAGAAGATAGGAATTTCTTCTTCATTTACTTGTTTAACTTTTGATGTTATACATTTAAACTGTCATCATTAAGGTTCCCTGAATTGGGAAGACTCAGCAGAGGCCTACATATTCTGTTTTCAATCAGATTGTCAGTTAGGTACTCGCCCTCTCCATCGCACTTTCAGTGCCGGAGGGGTCGTTCCCTGGATTGGGAAGACTCGGCAGAGGCAGATACATTGGGTAGGAACACAATCCTTGTTTTTTACCTCACGGATGAGCATGTCTATTGTGTGAATCCAGATGTCTTTCTCCAAATGCAGTGGGATCAGGGAAAAGGTGAACCAAACGCTGATTGCCTCCGGGCACCTACAAGAGCTGACACCCTCCCTTGTTGCCTTCATAGACAGTCTTGCACCACGAGAACAGGCACAGGCCTTTCATCAGCTATCAGAAACTGTGACACCAGCCATTCCAAGGGAATTGTGTACAGCCCAGTTTGTGGCAACGGAAAAGTTCACCCCTGGGTCAGAGAGTTCCTGAGCCAACCAGAACAGCCACCAACAATACCCATCGCTTACTTGTGAATCAACATTGTTGCTCTACCTCCGACGACATGTCACAATGACCGCAGCCAACACTCTCACGTGCCTCCACTCATAAATGCACCACTGTTAAGCCTCTCCACATGCTAGCACAGTAGTGTCATAATGCCCAGGTATACCAAAAACAGCACGCAACATGAAATGCAAAATATCACTTGCCAGAACCCGACTTTGTGTCCTACTGCAAAGCTACCTGGCAAGTCCTGTATACTGGACGTGCTTCAGTCCCTCGCAAAGACTAATGCAACCCAGAGTCCTCCCAGATTAGGATGCAACTGGCCTAGCATCCAAAAAAAACCAGTGCCGATTGACGTAGTGTTCTCTCAGACAGCCGGGGCATCACGCGATCAACACACATAAGTGTTAAGTAGAGACCAGCAACATTCACGTTATTATTTGGGAACACTATTAAAATTAAAACACATGTACCTTTGTAATACTTTTGTCATTGCCCATAATTTATGTGACACGTCCCTAGGTACTCTGTGCCAATAAATGAACACTTCACAATTATGTGTCTGAATCACATGCAGTTAAGTCTTGTCCATTGAGGTAAGTTCTTCAATAATCTGCTCCCCTTGCCCCACCCAAGAAAACTTATTTCAGTCAGTCATATACTATCGGTGAAGCATTTTCTCCTATCAAAAGCATACATATAACTAAAAAGTCTATGTGTTGACTGAATTTTCTTCCAATAGAAAAACAAGATGGTCATTGATAAAATTATGAATTATTTTTCTATTTAGCACATCAAAACAGACAACTTGCCACAGAAGTAGTAAAATGAAAAACATATTTAAAAACATTGAAATGAAATATAAGTACATGTGTTAAATGTGAAATTATTTCAAAGTGATGTGAAGTTTTACCTATTTTCAGTATAAATATACTGTATTACCCATATCAGTTCTTAAATAATAAATGACTGAACAAACATTCAGGAAACTGTAGTCATGTGTTAATAACACTCTGATATAATATTCCATTTTAAGTTCAGCACAACTAACAGTTTCATGCAGTTTTTTCCTTCCAAAATTAGCGGTACAAGAGGTTTGTTGTTTGGGGTACGCTAGACAAGTGTGCCAGTTTGAGGTACATAAAGAAATGTGAGCACTTTATTGACACAGAATTTCAACAAAATACCATTACTATAATAAGTAATCAACAACAATTTCTTCAAGTCCATCCACGTTTTCTTAATATCCTTAATATCATTAACTTGACTTGCTGACAGGCACAATAAGCCTTGTTGAAATATTATAAGATACTAGCTTTGAAATTGGGGAATAAATCAAATAATGGACTGCAGCACATTGTCCTTACATGTGCGTAGTTATATTGTGACATCATTAGACACTTAAAATTTTTTTACTGTAATATAACATTTATAAAACACAAAACCAATTTCACCTGTCACTAATTCACAGATTTCTTCAATAAAATAATCTACATGTCGTAATTAACTGCCAAATTTCCAGTGTGTGGCAACCTATCGTTAATGCCGAATTATAGGTATGCAGTTACTGAAAAGTGATTTCTTTTCCAAACATTGATTTCAAAAGTGCTCGCTTTACATCAAACACCTATTTAAGTTCAACAAGTTTTTTATTATTACTGAAGGTTGAGAAATTGTTTCAAAGTTGAGAGACTTACATTTATTTCACTACCATGAGACTTACAATTATTTTCACTTCATACACTTACTGCAATTTCCCTGCATGTTGACATCGACAGGCCAGTTCCTTCAATCTGTTTCAGAGCGTAGTCTTTCGTGTCTGACCTGCAAACACATCAAATAAAAGTGAAAGGTGTAGGTATAGTTTATATCACGCACAGACTAATTATAGGCTGTTCAAAGTTTCTTCCAACATTTCTGAAGACTGCTGAAGTTCTACTTCCAGGATATTCCTCCACCTCATGCAAGCAAAGCTAACCATAGAAAATCACACCAAAGGGACAACGCACTGGGTTTGTGCACACTGAATGTAATATAAAATTACATAAGAAGTATTTCTTACTAGGCGTTACCAACATAGCTTTTTTTCTCCCTGTTGTTATTCATATTAAGTATAAATGAAATATTATAGTTTATAGATACAATAAAATTAAAAGTTCAATTTAAGAAAAAACAATGTACCTAGGGTGATCTTTTAAAGGTTTAGTTCAAAAAGAGTGAGGAAACTGCGAATAGACTATAACTATTATACATTACCACATGCCACTTTCGAGTGGAGTGATTTGGGCGGCTCTTAACACTCGAGGTCTTGAGAGCTGATAATGGTGAAACGAGGGCGTATGGAGCAGCATGGGGTGGAGGAAACGGGAGATCACCGAAAAAGCAAGCCGATCAGCGGCATCGTCTGGTACAATTACCATTTGCAAAAATCCGGAGGCGACCCCGCTGGGAATCAAACCCGGTTCACATTGGTGGAGGCGAGTAGTCTAACCACTACACCACCGTGGCCCCCCAAATTTGGACAATGTTGCTCAAGGTATAATTGTTTTAAGGAGTAAAAAGATTGTACATTAAAAAACTGTGATCAAAATGATTCTACAATAGGTCTACCTATGAAACCATTACTTCAGAGCACTATGTGAAAGTCCAACAATTTACTGTAATTCCTAGGTAAATTTACTGCTACATTAGTTCTAGTAACAACACTGAAAATTTTGTTTGGCAAACAGGTAGTGATGCCTTTTATGGTGGACCCAGCAAAATAATTATGTAGTTTAAAGACTGATACTGCACAACCTAATTGGTGCAGCATATAACTAAAATATATTACCTATTACCTGAAAAGTTTGTAATTTTATGCTGAGTAATTATTTCTACTGTTGACTATTTATGAGCTTATATTTCTACCAAGAAACTTTTCATTAGAAGGAATGACAGACAATTTTTGACCAAGGATGCTGCATCAACAAACTTTACAATTACTGGAAAGACTTATCAGTTTCCGGTGACACTTCATTCTGGGTCATGCAAAGTATGTAAAATGAAAATTGAGTTACTTTTTCTATGAACACAGCACTACATCGTAACTATGGACAAAAAAATTGGGTTATTTTTTCTATGAACAGAGCACTACATCATAACTGCCTGTAAAGATCTTTATGTTTTGTGTTCAATTTCCTTCAACTCCTCAAATATTAAATTCTTGTACTAGATATTGCATTTGTATTTTTAACAGTACACACTTTTTGAAAACATTGTTAATAACATGCTTTAGAAGCTAATTTTAAAAACGTAATGGCTCTAATAAAACTTATAAAAACATGAATTTTTGCTGAACTTTGAACTATTTTATTTCATAATCTGCAAAAAAAAGAAAGTAATCTATTTTTTTATAAGTTGTTTGTACCAATCAGAAGACTTTATGGTATAAGTTTCAATTTTTCGCTTTGTCCATGACTGGAGATACAGGTAGTTAAAAAATGGAAAATTTCAAAAATTTCCATTTTCTATCAGCTAAAAAATTACAGATGGGCTTGAAACACTCCAGTTCTCTCACCCTAGGTAATATCTACTATTATCATAGTTCACATGATAAAAAATTGGTTGAGGTGTTTTGTCTCATTCCTAGTAAAACTTAAGCTTCAAAATGAAAAAAATTCAACTATTTTATGGGTTAACTTTGATAAAACTATAAAATTTCCAAAATATATTATGAAAGAATACGCCTGTAAACCAAAATGATCACCCTTTCATTCTGAATAAACTTAACTTGAACTGTGCATGATTGCTTGTAGTTGTAAGAAATGAGGCATTCTGAGTGTTAATTTAGGACCTTATGAGACAACAGTGGAAAAAAAAGTTTTTTAAAAATTAGTTATTAAGTCTCTAAACATACATAAATAAATGTGCAAAAAATATACATTTTCAAAAATGGTGCAGCAACAATGTTGAAATGGCATGGAATACTGCGCATATTATAGATATCTTGCAGCCTCTAAACAAGACTTCTTTATAGTCCTTGAAGAATTCCTGGGTTTAGAAGTGTATGTCATGGTACAGAGATAACAAGGAAAGTTACAAAAGAATGAACTTGTGAATTTGTTGAGCAATGTCTGGACACAGGGTTCCAAACTAGAAAACATATCTCTGCTTCTGATCAACTGGGATAAATTTTACAGATAGGAAAAATATTCTGTGTTAAGATTCAACTTGAACAAACACCAGAGATACCTTGACTCTTTACACCAGCCTGATCTTTCAAGCCAAAATATTCCAGCAGATGAACACTTACACCCAACTCTGGATGTTCCACATCCATCACAGTAAATGTCAAGTTTTCCAACACATCACTTGGCAATGCATCTGATGATTTATCACCAACTCCGTAACCTCAGCACACATTTTAACTTCGTCACTTGCAATTCTGCTTCTAGAGAGGTTGAAGGGAAGCACTGCTCCAAATTAAACCAAGAAGAAAAGTTGACCCTCGTGCAAAAGTTATCACATCTGAGGAGTACACACATCTACAAAAAGAAAAGCAAAATATGAAGGGAAAGGAAAAATAAACAAGATGAAGATGAGGAGGAGGAGGAAACAAATAAAGAAACCACTTTACGACAGCAGCTTTGAAGATGATCTTTAAAAGTCCTAATCTGATAATTACTAGGACCTTGATAGACCAGAAAATCTAAAGCCTGGTGATTTCCTTTTAGTACGACATAAAGGTCTGAGGTTAAGGAAAATTTGGAAGTTGGTAATGTTACCAGGGTGCCAGGCATCATCTGAGTTATGATGCCGTGTAGTTCTTGGAGAGCAGACTCTGTTGATCCCAGGGTCGGTCAGTGACAACCACGGCATAATCCTCTAGGTGGACAATGGCACTCTTCTGATATCAAATTTTAAACTCACGTGCGTACTGCATGGTGGCCTATCTGGGCTGGCCACACACCCTACACTCTTAAGAAACAATGTAACACACTGAGACCACTGAAATAAATATATGGAACACTTGACAACATACTTGACACTATTGGCAAGAATGGTGAGGGCCCGGTACCCTTAAACACCTGAAGGAGAACGTAAATAAAGTACGTGAAGTCCATTCAACATGGTTTTATTTAACGTGAATTACACGTTCCTCTGGGGAACAGCATACATGAGTTGCCGGGCTTTGGCCTGCAGACAGAGGCTACACTGCACAAATTGGTGCAAAGGACATGAACACTGATTAAAGGTGAAAATGGAAGCTTCTCCAAGCAATGCTAGCACTGGGAAGGTAAGGGACAGTTACCGGGCGCTGAACGAATTAGACCGAAAATTAATAAAATTACAACCTAAAATGGTTGAGACAAAAGATGCTGGCCACCCAGGTGCGCAAACTGCGAAACTGCAACACACACCCGTCCCCTCGAGAGCACGACGACGACTAATGCTAAAGAGCTGCACCAGCCGGCACTGGCTGGCTGGTGCATCACGTGGGACTATTTGCTGACCCAGTTTGAAGAAACTTATGCTACAGACCTAGTACACTTGCAATATTAACTAGTCATAAAATACTCAGCGTTAATCAAAATATAAACATAACACTTGCCCGTGCATGAATGAAATGAATGATGAAAAAACAATATACTTGCATAATAAAACCCTAAAATAAAACAATATGCACTGCGGGCACTTCATGGGCGGTCCAAGTGTCCCCTTTTATTCAGGGTTTGTCCTGCGTTCAACTTTAAAGCCTTTTTAGGTATTTTACCTACCCTATTTGCATTTATGTATCCTTCCACACAGCACTACACTCGGCCACTTTGGCCATACATTGCACTATTCACTCTCACTGCACTGCTCGTGCGCTGAATGAGGCATGCCAATGCGCTGTCACACTAAATTAAAGTGCAGATCTTGTGTTGCTGAGCTGGTGTATGGCGGGCAAACAGTCTTAATGGAGGGGAATGCGGTAGGCATCAGGTGGAGGTGCAACAAATCCACATTCACATATGTTGCTAGTGTTCTTTGCACACCTCCGGGTGATGAAACTGAACCTATGAGACGAAAGACAGAAGTTGACAGATTGTTGATTCAAAAAAAATTTTTTGTTGTTCAAAATGAAGATTTGTAGGAAAGCTGCCATCAACACATTTGGAACTGGTGAACATTTCAAGTATTCATTTTCAAAATTAATAGATGGTTTTAGAGTCTAAAACACTTTAAAAGAGCTTCAGAAACCCCTATTTGTGAATGAAGTTTGACCCCATATTTAACACGAACCAAAGTTTTACAAATAAAATGCCCCAAGACAAAATTCTTTTGTATAAAAAATGTCCAAGTTTATAACAAATCCCTTTTGTGTAAAAATGACTCAAAAAATACTGTTTTGATGATAGTCTATTAGAGTGAAACTAAATCACAGCATTTTTTCTAATTACATTTCATTGAGAGCAGCACTGAAGAAATTAGATACAATGTCTCCAAAGAAACTTTTTATGAATATTACAGCATGTTCATTATAAGAACTGAATTTTAAAACTACTGTGTAAGAAATGATTCATTCAAGGTTTTGTTTTAAACCTGAATTTCATGTGGCGTTTTTTACATTTTTAATAAACTATTTTCAGCCCTCAGTAATCATTTCCTTCATGTATAGACACAATTTTCATAATATTAATGCAAAACTCATTTTTAATGATAATATAATTTACAGGAATTTCTAACTTAAATATTAGAAAATTGATTTTAAAAGACATTTTTATGCTGTTAATTAAGTTTAAAGTTTTTGAAAGGGAATTAATTTTTTAAATTTTATTTTTGTAATTATGTTCTATATACTTTTTGTTTTATATTAGTTTTGGTTTTTAACCAGCAGTAGTTCTTTTTTTTTGAGCTACTTATGTGTGATGTTGCCAGATAGAAGTTATGTGTCTGGTAGGACCATTTGATTGTGGCACATACATAATCATTTTCACCTGGACTTTAATCAGCAAACTCCCCAGCACCCAATCAAATTAGGATGAAGATGATGATGATGATAATAATAGTAATAATAACGCACAACTTGCAATTGGGATATTGTCCAGTGGCAAGCGCTTCCTTCCACCATCCCTTTTCACTCTCCAGTCCCTTCCTAAATTGCAAAACCCTCTTCAACATAAACTCCTCCCACACCACCCTCTACTCCCTCACAGTTCTCATTATCATGGAATGCCTTTTCCTTTCCGTCTGCCTCCACAACCTGTGAAACATTCTACTGTTTATACCTCTCCCCCTGTACAGCCCCTTGACTAAATATCCACTTAACTTCCCCCATCCTCCCACTTCATTCCACCCTGTACATTCTGACCAGCCTCGCCACTCTTCGCCTGTCCCTTAGGAAGCTCCATCATTGAGGATGGCCAAATACTTCCTTTCATCCTCACCTTCACACCTATGCCTTCCCCATTTACCCTTAACCCACCTTGCTGCCCTTCTTTGCACCTTCTCCAGCTCCCACACCTCCTGTTCCATGTGTGGGACCCAGACTGTGGCTACATATTATATTATTGGCCTAATCATAGCTTTATAAGCCTTCTCTTTCACCTCCCCACTAATCTGCCCATGTATGAACATAAATAAAATTAATATATCCACTTCCTAAAGAAAAATGCAGTCAGTCCTCGGTAACAGCAAAGAAAAAAAGAAAACCACAAACAATGTAATAAAACATGGTTCATAAACATCATATAAATAAAATTATCAAAGGACTGTGCAACAAGAACAACAAATAGAAAATTATGTGGTAAAAAAAAAAAAACAATTAATCATGCTGGGTGATCATACATGGTACAAAAGAAAGAAAGAGAAAAGGTAAACACAAAACATTCTATTGTAACCAAAATAAGCCCAGTGGAAAATGGAGTAACATAAAATAATAATGCTAGACTTGTGGTTGTGCATGACTAAAAAATTAGTTTAAGTTAATTTCTTTTCTTTTGATCAAGTTATAAAAAAATATAGAATTGAATGATAGTTTTTAAAAAATGATGGATGAAAAGAAAATCTATCAACAAGTAGAAAAATCCAGTAAAACTGGAATGCATCATCAATAACCTAAGTCATTCCAAAGTCTTTGTTTAAACAAAAATTATAGTGAAACTTCTCAGAAATATAACATATAACTGCACTTCAAATGCGAATCATATTACTTTATATTAGAAATATATTCTTTTAGGTATAAAATAAATTGTAGAAAAATTTATTGATGTTACGCCTAACTTTATATTATTATCAAATAAATCAAAGCATATGGCCCCCGGAATGCATCATTAACAGCTAAAGCTGCTAATCAAGATTAAATAAAAAAAAATAAAAAAAAAATTAACAACAAATTTAATAGACATTACAGAAACAATAAAAAAACTGTTCAGTCACATGCGCATGAAAAAAAAAAATGTTATCCACTTAGCTTGAGTCCAGCGAACACTCGCACAAAAACAAAATTGCCTTCAGACACAAGGACTAGCTCTGAGAGCAGATGAAAAGCCAACAGTTGTGACGTTAAAGATGGGCTTCGCCGCAAACACAAAACTTGGGAGAATTTTTAGTAACCAGGAATATTTAAATTACTTGGATTTCTTTGATTATTTCGATTACGTGGATTTCTTGGACACACTACAACAGAGTGTGCCAAAAATAATCAATAAATAATTAAGCAATTTAAAAAAAGGGAGAAAATATTTATTTGAAAACTTTCCTCACCAATGAGGGAAAAAGACAAATGGAGAAAGTCATGTACTCAGCATCACAAAGATTCCTAAATGAATCCAAATGCTCAAACTCTAACTACGGCATTAATACCACTAAAGGACTACATTATGGTGACTACCAGTCCACATAGGAACTAAGTTCCAAAGAACACACAGACGGGAACACAGTGGCCCCATGCCATCTTGTTCCCCTACAAAATCAGAAGTGCCAGAAAACAAAGCTGTGAAACACATACTAACATCAAACAAAAGTGCAACGAAAAGATTAACATGTAGCTGATAGATGTCGCATGCTGTCCAGAAGAGACTAAATGTGCTGAAGCGTACAGAGGTGGAGGCAAAAATCACATGAATAAAGGAGCATTTTTCATGTGAAATCATGTGTCAAACAGCAGGGCTATGCCGTGAAAATTTGCAAGAACGGCAGCGGCAGGCAAAGAGAGTGAAATGGGTAGCTACAGACGGCAACTGAAAAAATTCGCAACACATCATTGCACATCTGATTGGTAGCAAAACAATCTCTCAAGAAACACGGCCTGCCGGCTCCTAACAAGATTAATGAAGCATTTAAAGCACAGTCGCAAAACTGAATTGAAATTAAAGTGACGAGAAAAATATTCAAACAAAATGACAAACAATAATAAAATAGACTGAAATAGTTAAATAACTTCACTTATATAACCAGATAAACCATATCTAAAAAAATATAAAACATTTACTGTTAATACAAGTCCTGACATAAATACACATCAGACAAATATAATTCAATTATCGTACTAATCAAATAAATGTTAGATAGTTCAAAAGGCGAAATAATTAAAATAATAAATGTAACAAGACATTTAATAATATTACTCGCAATAGTAGTAATTGACTAAATACTAAAAATTAGGTTTTATAAATTATTTAAAAATAGTTCCCTAGCAGAAACACAATAATAAAATAGTTGTGACGTATTTTAAAACGGCGATACTAACCCCCATCAACACCCTTCCCAGCATTCCCAAAAACCTTCTTCTCTTTGATACCACGCTCTGTACTTACTTTTGCCACCTAAGATAACTTTGAATGACCATCCCTAGGTACTTATACTCTGAAGTATCCACTATCTCTTTCCTTTGCCATTTATAAATGCCTTCATACCTTCCCTTCTTCCGAGTCAACATTATGATCTTTGTTTTCTGTATATTAATATTAACTGTACTCCTTTCTGTCCACCTCCTTACTTATGTCCTCCATGTAACTTATACGCCCACGCACCTCTGTCACATACAAAACGCAATACTCTGCAAACAGCCTTACTTTGCAACCCACCATTATCCCCAGGTCATTAATCATAATGGTGAACAACAAGGACTCCGCCCAATACTATGCACAACCCCTGATGTAAGCCCACCTTCCTCCGACAAGGACTCTCTCAGTTTCATCATCTGTTTCCTCCCCTCAGGGGAGAATCCAATCCACTATGCATTTATCCAGTAGCTAATCCACTTTTTTTTCATCAAAAGCCTTCTCAAAGTTTATGAAGAGGACATCAACCTAGTTCCCCTTTTATACTACTTGTACCAAATCCTCCAGCAGTCCAGCCAGTTGTCTCTCACATGAGTAACCTGCCCTAAAACAACAATGATACTCCTTTAGCAGTTCTTTTCATTCATAACCTCTACCACATACTGACCTACAAGCCTCTCCATCACCTTTCCTGAACACAATGCGAGACTCACAGGCCAGGATGTTTCCGTTCCTCTCTTGGCTTGTAAACCAATAATACCAATGCCTCCCAGCCCTATGACAACTTGCCTTCCTCTTAAGATATTCACACAGCTCTACCCTACCAAACTTTAGGGCTCCATTCCCTAGAATATCTGGACCCATTGTCTTGATACTCTTTAATCCCCCTATAGCCTTAGCTATCTCCTCCCTTATTCTGAGCTTTCTATACATTTCACTTTTCCCCTCACATTTCCTTTGCCAAAAATCTTGTTCCTCAAACACTGACAAGTAGGTACTGGGTTTGTAGCAACTCAATTTTTTTTTTGTCATTTGTTGCACTCAAACCCACTTACTATTCAAAACTGGGATACATCCAACCCCCCTTCTAACCTTCTAAATATACCCATACAACTTCTTCCATTTCTTTCCTTTCCCTTCCTCTATCATGCTGCCTATGTATTCATTATTTGCCTTCTTAATTGACTTTTCTAGTTCCTTCACCATCAGTTTCGTACAATCCCTAGTACTATGTGATATTGTGTTCTTCCACACTCACACTGAACAGTGCTTTTGTCCATATCGGCTGATGGTGGGCCTGGTATGCCATGCTTGCAGTATTCAACGGATATTTTGTATCAGTGACTGTATTTGTGATCTCACTCAGTCAATATACCTAATTGCATCGTTCCTCGTTTCGTTTCATTTTAACGCTAGTTTCACCTCGGGTTCTGGCCCACTCCAGAAAGTTAAGTCCACGTGCTCATTTATGAACTGTAAAGGTACTAGGGATATTTGTTATACGTGTGCCTCCAAGAGGAAATCGCCATGTGGCTGTCGACCTACTACTGCCCTGAGAACCAGAGTACACGTGCTCAACCATGCAATTGATGAGCTGGTGCCCTACTGGAGTTTACAACTGTTCAGTAATATTTAGTTATGCATCTGGGTTTCTCTCAAATCCGGCACCACTCGCCTCTCGCAAGCAACCAACCAACGTTAAGCTTCTAATGCTTTCGTTGAGCTCCTTAATTTTTTCCCCTCCTCCAAACACCACCTTATAGATTAGCTCTCACCCAACACCTCTCTTAATTCCACTCTCTTAATGATAGAACTGCCTATGAACACCACTTCTGGTTCCTTTACATTATTTTCCTCTACAATCTCCCTTCCTTTGTATGCCTCTCCCTCTGCTCTTTTATGCCCACCTCCTTCTGCTCACCCCTTATACCCACACTATCTCTTGTCACCACCCTCTGTTTCCTCCCATCGCATTCAGGAGGGCCCAGGTTTGATTCCCTGTCTGGCCATCCTGATTTTGGTTTACCATGGTTTCCTAATGTCACTCCACGCAAATGCTGGGATGGGTCCGTAACAAAGGCCATGGCAGATTCCTTCGTCTGAGCAACTTCCTCCGTCTCTAATGACCTTACTGTTGAGAGACATTAAGCCCAATTACTTACCTACCTACTTGTTTCCCCTTCCAACCTTTCGCTGACCAGCTCTCCCTGCTTCCTGCCAGGTGACAGTGGTTAGTTAGTCAGGAAACCACACTATGTAAAAGAAGTGGGTATAAGACTTATTCAAAAAGGTTTTTTAGTGTGAAATTCTAAACTTTGACGAAACGCTGCTTGATGCCTGGTGCCATGATTCTTGTGGTATGAGGCCAATATTTTTTATTGACAGCATTAGTTTTTCATTGTTGGAGGGGCTGATAGGCATGTAATATTTGTTGTTTATGAACTGTTTTGACTAAAATTATAATATTCAAATATAATTTTGGAGACTTTGACTATGAGTCAGGTGAGACACGAGACAAACTGTGACACAATAGACTTACGGTAGATGGGCGCCAGCGGTGTTTCTCAGTCAACACACTGTGAGACTCAGAGTTCTCTGGGATGCTGTAAGTTCTGTGTGTCCGTCTCACACGAGCATACTTACAAAACACTTTGCATTACTAAACATTTTATCACTAAGAAAGGCAAGAGGTTGTTGTTACTACAAGGAAATACTTTATGCAGTGTTAGACTTGCTTTTATTTAGGATTAACTTTATGATTGAACTCGGACGTATCTAGCTAACTCCGTCGGTGCTACCCCAGCCCGCAATCAGTCTAACGCACTCCCAGATGGATGACTTCTCTGTGATGTTAGAAAACACAGTCTTCACAAGGAAAGGGGCCTATACCCGCTAGGGTGGACTGCAGATTTTTTCTGAAGACAGGACACAGAGCATTATGAAATGGATGGCGGACATGTGTGATTATTTGGCATCGTTAACGCAGACTCGTCGGGTCGCGTCTCCCAGCACTTGGTTACTGTGGTGACAGCCGTTACACATAGCCGGCTAGGATGGAAATAATATCACCGTACAAATTACATAAATTACACAAATACATATGAGACAAGATGGGACACGACATGGACGGTCACAATAAACATGCTGATGAGTGAAAGCAAGCTAGTATGGCATGGATGCCACTGGATAAGATTCGTAGCGGATCACATGGTGCAGGTGAAATTGCAGTATTTCTCTGTAAAAATTGCAAATTATGGTCAGGCAAATTGTTGTTGATGATGATGGGATAAATATTCTCCTGCAGATTGAAACATTTCTAGGCTTGTAGCACACCTGATGGCGGAAAATCAAACATGAACAAGACTGCGTGGTCATACATACAAGGAATCAATTCATGAAAATACATGGAACCCTGAATGAAATATTACATAGAACCCTGAAATTAATGATGGCGCACATGATATTACACGAATACACAGTCAAAGTGCATGGATGGGGCAGGTATTGACTTGACGACAGTTAACCACGTGGTCGCAAATGATGTGGCCATAAAACAATTAAACATGAAAAATACCCTTAAATACATACATAGAATTAAAGTCCTTAATATTGCACGCAGCAATTAAACAGAAATTACACTGAAACACCTTTAACACAGGCGGATGGTGCCTGATTCAAAGTTGCGCGGGCCACATGGCCTCTCTGACATCTTTCCTCCTTTCTCCTCGTTTAAGTTTTAAAAAGCCACAAGAGCTCAAATGATTAGGTTAAGCAGAAACATAATGCAAGGGAATGTCTGGCAAAACGTACGCAAGGCAAAGGTTAACTGATATACTAAAAGTGACCTATTGTAATCTACATCAGTGCAGAGGCAGGGGTCGCGCGGACCTACTATGGATGCCTACGGAGTTCACACAAGCGGAAGTGCTATGCATGGCGAGCAAAAATTTTATCTTTTAAAATTAATGGAACATAAATAATTTAAATAGAAATTTACATTATACATTCAAATAGTAAATTTTCCGTATTCATTAAATGTCTTTTATGACAGCGTTCACGTCGAAATAATAATGTTCTTAGTCTTTGAGTAGCGCACATTTTAAATTCATAACCAAACATTGTGCAACATTTTTTAAACATACATTATAAATACTTGGGAAGCTGAAAATAAAACAGGAGACATAATTTACACTTCAAATAAATATTCTGTTATGGGAAAAGTTCAGGTTATGGCCTCTTTGCGCATGTGCGTGCCCACTTGTCATGTGAGTGGTAAGCGCCGTCATGGTCTTAACGCGGCTGGCTGTTAGCCGGCGTCAATGTGAATTCACAATCCAGAGGCCCATACACCCTACCCATTAGTGTTAATGTAGGAGCAATTATAACCCTGAGGAAATATTCTGAGTTAAGTGTACTTGATTTCAACATAATTGTAATTTTGAGTAGATGGGACAATTTTTCAATTTAATAATTTGTGGAATTTAACAACTTTCATTTGGAGTAAGTAATAAAATTTTTTCTCATTACATGAGAAAATTTTTGATTTAGAAACTGGATTTTGACTCTTATTTAGCAGCAATTAAATGGGACGCTATCAGGTCTGACAAGGAGATGATTATAATACTTTCTACCTGTGGTTGATGGGCGCCAGCTGTGGTTTCTACACACCACACTTTGAGACTCAGGGATCTCAGCAATGCTGTGGGTTCTCTGTGTTCGTCTCACCCATGCATACTTACAAAACAACTTTTACACTTAACACTGCAATGCAAAAAAAACTTTGGCTGGGTAACTGACGCTACAAAAAGACATTTGAGCCATTCCATCTTCAATTTAGGCAGGACTTGTCCATCGACAGTCACGGATTTACTTAAAACAATTACAGCAGTTACAACTAGTGGAGACAAGAAGTAAACTAAAAGAATTTCTCCCCAAAAATGTTTTCCCCATTTTATAGCATTTTGAAATTGGGCCAAAATTCAAAAAGTGGAAAAAAATCAGTATTACTTCAAAACCATTTAATCAATTCCATGGATTTTTTTAAATATTTTGTAGCTATTGTATTGAACTTCAGTGTGGTATAGTTAGAATGAGTTCTATGACGATATCAATAAGGGGGAAAAATTCAAACATTTTCCAAAAGAATTAAATTTTTCAGGATTTTGAAATTTTTTTTATATACGGAACAATTAATTTTCAGCAAAAGTAAGTCTGTCAATGTGTAGACCTATTATAGTAGTTTTACACAAAATTTTATTTTTAAGCCTAGGGTGCATGCAATTAACAATATGTAATTTCCAATTATGTAAAATTTGATGAAAATGCCATTTTTGATTGAAAATTACTCTAAAACCCAATTTTTTTAAATCTGAAGATTTGTAAGTATGATTTCCTTTCCTTTGTTAATAGAGTGCACTTTGTAGAATAGTGTGTTTTTGCTTGTAACCATTTCTAGAATTTTTTTGAAAATGGCATGATATTAACATTTCTAGGCTATGCATGCTCAAATAACAAAAATGTTTTGTCAGTCTACAAATATGTATATGTAATTTGTAACTGGTACTGAACTAGAGGAAAACCCTGGTAATTAAAGAGGAAGTCCCTTACAACACAGGAATATTCCCAGCAACTATAAGGGGAATCCCTGGTGACCACAAGGAGGAATCCCTGCAGTAACTACCAAGGGAATCCCCAAACTTTTGCTATTACAGTTTGCTTTTGTGTGTTGTTGGGTGATGTTCAGCTAGCGAACTAAATCATGTATGACTTTCATTGTTCTGAGAGAACTAAATGTGTGGATTACATTAAAAGACACAAAAAAAACTGTGTACAAAAGTAAGTGTGTGAGGATGTGTAGGTGCATCTCTCTCCGTAAATATAAATGATATTCTGTGTAGTAACTATGTTACTTTTTTATTAAAAAATGCAGTGATGCTGTGCTCTTTTGATTAGTTTGCGCCACCGCCGTAAGCACGTAAGGACATTCTCCATGGCCAGCTGGTCCACGCTCCCTTATCCTTTCTCTTCCTCCACTCCCTTTCCCCTCTTGGCACGTGACTAAATTCCATTGGAGGGGGTCAGGTGACTAATGGAGGGTAGGAGCACTGACCTCTCTCAAATTTATTCTGCTGCCGATCACCACATCGAGACAACCTGCATATTGTGAAGAGGGCATCATCGAGAGTCATAATGGATACGACATGATCGAAATTGTAATGTCCATTTAGCTTGACACTGTTTGTTTGCAAAGGCTTTAATTTTAGCTGTGTAAGATGGTCTGCCTCGATGGGAACGAACAGTATCGGTGAGTGATGAACAGTTTGAGAAAAGAAAATGGGTCAAGTTTTGTAATTTTCCTGTAACTGTTGAGAGTACTTAATTTTGGTGGTGAGCGGCCTTAACTTCTAGAGTAGCATGTTTGTAAAATTTCTGGCTTGCACATTCTAAATTTTAAATGATAATCATGTGTGTGACTAATTTTTAATTTCAGCATTTTGTATTGCAGACGCGTAGTCTGGTCTGCGAGCTGCTGCCCCATTTGTCTGGCCCGGCTCAATGTTGTTTGTATTGGCAAACTGTCCACACTTTGCCTGAAGCAGAAACCTTTGAATTGTCTTTTTTATAATTTTCAATATTCAGCTTCATGACGCTTTGTAGGCCGGTAAACTCACATTGGGTGCCGTTGTGTCAATTAAGCCTGTCAGATTTTTTAATGTAATAAATTTTAACATGTAGCTTTTATGGTAAATGCCCTTTGATGGGTCATTTTGGCTGCTGCGTTTACCATGTTTTTAAATATAAATTATATTTGGAGCCAAGTTATATTTAACAATCATGTGTATGCTCCGTTACTAAACTATGTATCTTACGTGCGTGTTCATGGTATGCACGAAAATGCGAGCAGCAAGTCTTAAGGAAATTTTTGAATAATTAAGAGTGTTGGCACCTAATAAGAATTGTGATCACCCTAAAAGTGAGTTTCATTATTTTTCGTCCTCTACTGTTGACAAATTGGTTCGAGGAATATTTTAAAGATAAGGAAAGCTGGTGAGAATACTATATACCACTTTAAGAGTCAGTGAATGTGACTCGTTGGTAACTAGGAGTACATTGTAACAGTTAAATGCAATTTCTAGTCACGTGAGTTTGTGCTTATCCAACTGTAGTATTGGCAGATTGATTAAATTTCACGTGGTGGCCAGCTACATTTAAATTACAGGAGTGTAATAAAAATAAATTGTGACCGGAATATCTTCCGAGAAATATGGGTATATTTTTAAAAAATTGCTTTAAGCAATCTGGACTGGCTATAGGGATCTTCCTTTATGTCCAATGGCTGGTAATATTAAGGAACTTGTATTTAATATGTCATTGAGATATTATGGGCACTGCATGCCGTCTAGTAAATGTGGCGTGTTGCTGGCGCAATATATTTTTTATGTAATAGGCAGTGGCTGCGAGTGAGGTATATGAGAGGGTGTATAGGGATTTCAGGGCTACATTTCTAGATAGTAGGAAATGGGTAGGCTGGGAAAGTGTAGGGAGGGACCAGGTTCACCTGACAGAGCAGGGAAAGAGGATTCTAGGTGATCTGCTAGGTAGAGAAGTAGCTGGCTGCATGGAGAGGGCCAGGGCTAGAGCAGCAGTTGTTGAAATAGCAATCAGTTAGAAGCAAGGAAACGGAAGTGGAAAGAAATCAAGAGGATAGCATTGATGAGACCGCAGGGTGGAGATAGGAGGTAAGCTATGTAGGATGGTAAAGCAGAGTACTAGTATAAAGATAATGGTGGTGAACTGTAGGAGTGTGTACAACAAGCTGGAGGGCTTCTGGGGAAAGGCTGAAGGATATGGGGCGGATATAGTGGTAGCTGTGGTGACTTGCTGACTGAGGAAGTACTGGACATTGAATGTAGGCAGGATAAGTTCACCATCTTCAGAAGAGAGAGGGATGGGAGAGGAGGAGGAATAAGGAATAAGGTGTAAGGAAAGGGCTAAAAGGGGCGGTAGAATGGGTTAGTGAGGATGTCGAGGTAATGGAAATTAAATGGAGTGGTGGTAGTAATAGGAAAATTACATTGCTGGCAGCGTATAGACCACCAGGACAGGAATGGCAAGCAATTGAGATGATCAAGGAGAGGGTCGATAGACTTAAGGACAGCCAGTGGGTTGTTGCAGCAGGGGATTTGAATATGACAGGGGTGAAATGGGTAGAAGGTGCAGAGGGAATGGGTAGCATGATGCAGAGAATGGCAGCACAGTTAGTCAACAGAGGATTAGTCCAGGTAGTAGAAACACCTACGAGATGGAATGAGGAGGGTGTTGGGTCAATGCTGGATGTGGTGTTGGTCAGACTTAGGAATGCTGTAGTTGGTGCAATAGTATTGGATGGTATAAGCAACCACCATATCCCGGTTGTGGAAATTGGGATTGGCAGGATGAGGGAAGTGCAAATGGCAGAAAGGTTGGTGTGGCAGTATGGGAGAGGAAACAAGAAGGGGGCAGAAATATTCCTGAGAGAGAGGTTTAAAAATGGTCTATGTAGGAGGGTGTAGAGGGGTTGTGGAGAGAGTTTAGAGGATTAATGGAGGTTATGTTAGAGAAATTTGTGCCAATGAAAAGGTTATGGACTGGGGGAGATCCACCATATTATGGACACAAGATTTTGAAAATGAAGAAGAAGTGCAGAAAATTACATGCCAAGTGGAGAAATGAAGGGATGATAAGATCTAAATAAATGATGAAACAAATGGGTAGGGAGCTTGAAAGGAAGATCAAACAGACAAAGAATGTATTTCTGGGGAACATGGTGGAAGAAGGAAAAGGCAAGAAATGGGGGAAATTGTTTAGGTATGTTAGGAGGTTAAGGGGAGGAGAGGAAGGGATCCCTCTGCTAACAGAAAGGGATGGTAGGCATGCGACAAATGACCAAGAAAAATCGGAGATGCTGCAAGGACAGTACTTGTCAGTGTTTGAGGCAAAGGAGGGTTGGAATAGGGGGGCAAACATGATTCGGGGGGTATTTAGTGAGTTTAAGATGAGGGAGTGGGAGATAGAAAAGGTAATTAGGGGTTTGGAGAGCAGTAAGGCAGGGGGTCCAGATGGGATAGGAAACGAAGCACTAAAGTTTGGTGGCAGGGAGTTGGCGAAATATTTAGAAGTGCTGTTTAAAAAGTCCTTAAGACAGGGTAAGTTACCATAAGATTGGAAGGATGCTATGGTGGTACCTATACACAAGCAGGGAGAGGATAGGGGGAGGCCTGGCAGCTACAGACCGGTGAGTCTCACATCAAGTACAGGAAAAGTAATGGAGAAGCTGGTGGTGCAGTATGTGGTGAGGGTTATGAACAATAGGAATTGGTTGGAGGAGTTCCAGCATGGTTTCAGGAGGGGATACTCATGTGAGACTCAGCTGGCTGGGTTATTAGAGGATCTGGTGCATGTAGTTGATGAGGGGAAGCAGGTGGATGCCTGCTTCATAGATTTTGAGAAGGCATTTGACAAGGTGCCCCATGGGACATTGTTGAGGAAAGTGGAGATGCTGATACCAGACAGGAGGGTAGTGGAATGGATAGGAGACTTTCTCAGGGGGCGAAGGTAGAGGGTGAAAGTGGGGGAGGCAATATCGGAGGAAGAGGAGGTTAGTCAGAGGTACCACAGGGAAGCGTGCTGGGTCCTTTGTTATTTACCATAATGGTAAATAGCATGGGTTTGGGGTTTAGGGAAAAATCACATTGTTTGCAGATGATTGTGTTGTATATACTGAGGTGGGAGAGGGGGGCGTAAATTTGCAGGCGGAACATCAATAAGATATGGTTGTGGGCCAGGAAAAATAAAATGAAGATAAATGTAAGAAAAACTAAGGTAGAGAGGTTCACAAGGAAGAAGATGGTAAGCAGGGACATGTACAGATGGGAGGGACAAGAGATAGAAGAAGCAGCAGAATATAAGTATCTAGGGATTGTACTGTAGGGAGACCTCAGGTGGAAAAAACAGGTAGAGAGGGTGGTTGCAAAGGTAAGATGGGCTCTGGGTATGGTGGGAAGGGTGCTAAATGGAATCAACTGTGAGGTGAAGGAGAAGGCGTATGGCACAATGGTACAGCCAATGTTAGAATATGCTGCAGCAGTATGGGACCCATATGTGGAGGTGGAGGTGCGACAAACTGGAAAAGGTGCAGAGAAAGGCAGCAAGAAGGGTGAAGGGTAGGTGGAGAAGGTAGGGGCAAGATGGTGAGGAATAAAGGAACTATAGGCCATCAGTGATGATGAAAGAAATGGGGTGGAGCTCATTGATGGACAGGAGGAAAGTTTAACGGTAGTCAGGATCTACAGGGGTGGTGAATGAAGAGGGAGGATGGGGAGGGCTGCACTGCAAGCTAAGTAAGGGGGTGTTAGAGGAAGAGGAAACAACAGTGAGAAGCTTCAGAGGGTGTGGAGGAGAACTGAGCAGGGTAGGCAGTCCATGATTGTGAGGTCTGTGAGGGAGTGGAATGTGTTGAGGGAGGAATTGGTATCTGTGAGAGGGGTTGGTAAATTCAAGAAGGGAATGGAAAAGGAGTTGGTTGGGCGAAGGAGAGGTGAGTGAGCTCGTCACCGGGCGGTAGCCTAATTGCGAGTGTATGTATGTACGTAGTAATGATTTTTATGCCCCGAGTGAGTATTCTCATAATTTCTTACCATTCAGTATTAATAGTTGTAAACTTGTGATTATTAAAGCCTTCGTCAGTATTATAGACTGAAACTACGTGACATTCATGTTTCCATTTTTGATATGTTGTCAATTGATTTTAAAACACTCATAATGTTTTCTGATCCTGATATTGAAATATATCACATTTTTCTTAAAGGTTGTTGTAATTTGTATGTAACGCACTGAATTATCAGTGCAAAAAAAATTCTGGAGCTTGCACATGAACTTGCAGAAGAATTCCCCATATCGGAGACGTTCATTCCACAGGATGAGCTTGTAAATGTTTTAAATAGTAACATCAAAACTTTTGATGTTGATATGTCACCATTGAAAGCCCCTCCACAGGTGAGGTTATATAGGAGAGAAGGTTATGCAAAGATAAAGAGGATGAAATTGGTTGATAACTTTAAAACTGCAGCTGTGAACAAATTAGAAGACATATATCACGTCCGTGCTTCAAGTGAGTCTACTGATAAAGAGCATGTGTGTACTAATTGTAATCAATGGTTCTCTAACATTAACTCAGCTCTTCATACTTGTAACTACAATGAAAAAGTGCAACTACTGACATTGATACCACAGACTTTGGAAAAGTTACCTACAATATCAAAGTACCTCATTGATAAATATTGCAGGGTTATAAAAGAAAACGGGAATTTATGATCAACCTGACCCCTATAGTGGACATCCTTTGTCTACAGAGGTACAAGATTTGGCATTATCATACTGCCTAGAAGACAGTAAAGACTATACGAGGGATAGTCCAAACAAAAATGATGTATTAAAGATGGTAATGGTGGGAAAATAAAAAAAAAAAGGTTATAATATGTATGACAAGATCAATCAAAGAGGCGTACGGAGTATTGAAAAAAAGATAACCAAACAATAAAAATGGGTCTTTCAAAGTTTTATGCTTTACGGCCAAGGTGGGTGAAACTCAGCCAGAACAGGTGGTGTGTTCTTGTATTTACTGCAGTAACCTGAAAGTAATCTGTGTAGCTCTCCAGAAACATAAACAACACAAAATTGAGGAAGAAGATCTTTTACTGAACTTTTTTATGTGACAAAATAAGGAATGAAGATTGCTGGCTCAAAGAGTATGGTGACTGCCCTGGCACAGAAACGTTAACTGTTGGAAGTCTTGGTTTGGGTGCAGAAGAAGTTACATTTGCAATCTGGGAACATGGTGATCTTATAAGAAAATCTGTATCGATAGATAATTTTCTGAAAGATGTAAGGCATTGGGTCAAGAAAGCTATTCCTCATAGTTACATCAGGAAAATACAAAGGGAAGGAATAGCTGAAGCAAAAATTGCTGTACAACAAACTAATGTTCTTGTTTTACATTTTGATTTAGCTGAGAACTGTTCGGTTGTATTACCTGATGAAATCCAAACTTACCACTGGCAAACTGATCAGCTTTCACTCTTTACCTGTGTTGCATATTTTGGTGCAGAGATTAGAAATTTTATTGTAGTATCTGATGACACAACTCATGACTCTGCTCACGCTCTCTGTGCTTTAGAGATCATAAAATGGGAAAATTTCTAAGTTTTATCAGTTAGAACTTTTGAGTTCACTCGCGTGCATTACAGATGGGGCTGTTGGACATTTCAAAAATATGTTTGAACTGTATGACCTATGTAAAAATAATCAAACTGTGGAAAAAAATGGATTTTTTTCTACTATTAGGCATGGAAAAGTGCATGTGATGCAATAGGTGGTTTGTGTAAGCACTTTGCAACAAAGTTTAATCTTTGGAGAGTGTGTGTTAATGCCAAAAGAGATTCGGCTTCATTTGTTGCCGAAGTTGCTAATCTTGTACCAACACTACTGGTTCTTGAAGGTAAAAATATTCAAATTCTTAGGTCATCTAGGGAAAAAGAATGGGCTTCTATAAAACCAGCTATTGGAATACAATCTAAACACTATTGGCTAGTTAAAAATGAGGCATATACGGGATGCACAATTAAAAAAAAAATTGAAAAAGTTGAAACACATAGCCAGGTTAAAATACATTATTCAATAAATTATTTCCAAGTAGGTCAGTTTGTTGGTTGTGTTTACAATCAGAACTGGTGAATGGAAAAGATCACTGGTATATCTAAAGAGTTACAAGACATTACTGTGTTGTTTATGCATCCCCATGGTCCAGCCAAAGGGTTTCAGTGGTCAGAGGAACCTGGAAAGAACAAAGATGAATGTCGAGTGCCACTAGGAAAAGTTTTGTTAACAGTAAGAAATCTTACTCCACTTGGACCATCTGCAAGACTCCATGCTTTCGACAAAGCCGAGCTGATAAAGATCCACCAGATCTACTGCCGTTAACCATCCCCAAAATCTCCTAGTAACTTCGTCAAAATACAGCTGAGGAAGAGGTAAGCAGTCTACTTGTAATTATTTAAAAATATAATTGTGCTCGTTTTTAAATTACACTTTTTGTGGAACAACAAAATGTTAGATTTCATTAGTTTCAATTTACTTTTAACTTTCTGTTTACATCTGAGTTAGACTTCAAAATATTTATTGTGTAAATTTAATATTGGAACATCACTCACCTGCATTTTAACTCAAACTACCAAAAATTTTTTATTTTGCTGTCAAGAATTGTCAGTCTGTCACCTTCTATTGTAATGCTGGAAAACATTTCTCAACTTGTAAAACATGACATTTTCAAGAAAATTCTAGAAATGGTTACAAGCAAAAACACACTATTCTACAAAGTGCACTCTATTCAGAAAGTAAAGAACACCATACACACAAATTTTCAGATTTAAAAAAAAATGGGGTTTCTGAGTAATTGTCAATAAAAAATGACATCTTCGTTAAATTTTGCATAATTGTAAATTGCATATTGTTAACTGCATGCACCCTAGGCTTAGAAATAAAATTTTGTGTAAAAAGTACTGTAATAGGTTTACAAATTGCCAGAATTACTTTGCTGAAAATTGATTATTACATATATAAAAAAAATTTCAAAGTCCTGAAAATTTCATTTTTCTTTTTTGGAAAAAGTTTGAATTCTCCCTTATTGATATTGTCATAGGGCTCATTCTAACTATATCACACTAGGAGTTCAATACAATAGCTACAAAATTAAAAAAAATTCAATGGAATTGATCCAATAGTTTTGAAGTAATGCTCATTTTAAAAACATGAATTTTTTCCACTTTTTGAATTTTGGCCCAATTTCAAAATGCTATAACACTGGGACAAAATTTTTGGGGGAGAAATCCTTTAAGTTTACTTCTTGTCTCCACTGGTTGTAACTGCTGTAATTTTTTTAAGTAAATCCGCGATGGTGGCCGGACACATTTTGTTGCTGTCTGCCTGAATTGAGATGGATCATGTTTTACACTGAGAAGGCATGTTTATTTACCAAATTACACTCGTGCCAGAATTAATTATGTCATGTCTCAAGTGTGTCTAGCCAGTTCCAGTGGGTGATTCCCCAAGCACGTAACTACACTTGCGCACTTCGACTGGATGATACTCCGCAGTGTTTAAGAGACAGCCCCTACAGAGCAAGGGGCCTACAGCCGCTAGGATGGACTGCAGGTTTGCCCAGAGACAGCACACGGAGTATGAAATGAACGTGCACGTATTTTCTCTGCAGCTAATGTCTACTCGTCGGGACTCGTTTCCGAACCACGTGTTGTGTGGTGACGGTCATACACATATAGGGCTAGTGCAAAAATAATGTTGCACAAAATACATAAATAACACTTGATGAAGATGGGGCACGACATTGACAGGGAAAATAAACACACAAATGTGTGAATTCACTTTTAGATGGTGCAGATGCCGCTGGATAGGGCTCGTAGCAGACCACCTTGTGGGTGTAAAAACACCTCATTTATCTGAAAATCCGGTCAAGAATTATCAGCAATAATTGTATCTGCATTAGCAAAATTATCTCTGCAAGAAACTAGCATACAAAAGTCCTTAGAATGCAGATTGGCAGGAAAATAGCGATATTTGAAATGATCGCCTGGCCAAGAACAAAAGCATCAAACACACAAAAATACACGAACCCTTATTGAACTTATTACACAGAACCTGAAAAAATTATGGCGCACAAGATGGAACAACAATTAGCCCTCATAATGTGGTGATTGCGTAGATACGGACGGACTTAGCAGTAGCTGACCACGTGGCCGTGGGCAATGTGGCTGTAAAACACGATAACATTACAAAAACCCTCAAAGAATGATACAACAATATTACACTTAATATGTGTGTCGCAATGAAGAAGACATACATTGAAAAGCCCTAGACATGGGCGGATGGCATCTGATACACAAAAAGCACGGGCCTCGTGGCCTCTCTGATACAACTCTCTCTCATCTCGTTGACATCTCAAAAAGCCTGAAAGGCTGTTAATTAATAGGTTAAGCGGATAGCATTATGCTGGGGATGTATAGCAAAACGTAAGCAAGGCAACGGTTAACCGGTATACTAAAGTGAACTGTTGAAACCTACATCAGTGCAAAAAGATGAAGTGTGTACGTGACAGCGTCTTACCTCGCCAGCTCTCCTAGAATGACTGCGCAGAGGCAGTGGTCATGTGACCTACCATGGCTACATACGGGGTTCACACAAGCAGAAGTGCTTTGCACGCTGAGTGAAAATGGTAATACGGCAAATTGAAATGGCACCAAAATAATGTCTACACAGTTTTACATACAGAATTTGAATTATGATTTTTGATTGATTTTTAAAAATTGTCTTTTGAAGGCGTTCTCGCCTGAATATCATTGCCTCTCTTTTCAGCGCCATACGCACTTTGAATTTCAAATAGCAATTTTACACAAAACCCAAAAAAGACATATAACAGTTTACCCATAATTTTACCCTTGAAAACAGTTCTACCTATGGCACTGAAATAATTAATATCCTTTTTCGGGAAAGTCAGTAGCCTGTAACGGTACTGAAACACATGTTAACCACCACATGTGCCTTCAGTGGCGAGTGCCGTAAAATAGTCAAACATGAAAATTACCCTTAAATACATACATAAAAATAAAGCTCTTAAAATTGTGTGTAGCAATAATGCAGAAGTTACACTGAAATGCCACAAACATAGGCAGATGGTGTCTTATTCAAAATGTGAGGGTCGCGTGACCTCTCCGACATCTTTCTTGTCCGTCTTGATTAAGTTAAAAATGCCGCAAGGGTGTAAAAATTAGTAAAGCGGAGGCATAATGCTGGGGAAATTGTCTGGCAAAACGTACGCAAGCAAAGATTAACTGGTAAACTACAGTGACTATGGAAACCTACTTCAGTGAACAAAAGTTATAGTGCGCACGTAACAGTGTCTTACCTCGCCAGCTCTCCTCAACAAGCATCGCACGGACCTACCATGGCCGCCTACGGGGCAAGGCTTTTGACTGTGTAGATCACCAAGCTCTTATATTCAAGTTGGAGTATTGTGGTGTTAGTGGTATTCCTCTAAAATTTTTTATATCATATTTAAGTGTTAGGAATCAGTACGTTCATATGAAAGGCAAATGTTCTCATGATATAAAAGTTAAGAATGGAATGCTCTAAGGACCCATACTAGGCCCTATTTTTTTTCTTATTTCAGTCAATGAGTTGCCAATTGGAACACACGGTAATGTTTGCGGATGATACCACATTTATAAATATGAATTCTAAATGGGAAAAGTTGAAGTTAGATGTAGATAACATAACTTATTCATTTATTTACTGTAAGTTCCCATGAGTCCAGCATGACTCATTCTTGGGAACAATACAAAACATATTGGCGACATTTCAAATACTCATTACAAATACAAACAGAAAACAATAGAAGTTCAAGTCATGGTAGTCTCATATTATAAATATTGCATAATGGTTCATAATCAGAGCACGCATACACTTAAAAGTTGTTTCAATAATTAAATGAAGTCCATGGAAGCCTATTGCTATAGGCAGTCTAGGTACATAAGTCCAGCCCTTTACTATTTAAATGAAAACACTTTGGGAAAGCAGATACAAATAAACACAACTACTACGATATGAAAATTCACAAGTTATTAGAGATAAAATACACAGAATTGAAATAATATAATATTTGCCCAGTCTTTTATGCACATGGGATACAGATGTACCACACATTAACCAAGCCAGATGGTATTATATCAAATAAAGAACAAAGTCAAAAATTAAACTGTAGTTTAAGAAATGATGAGTTTTGATGAAAGAAATTGTAATTATTTTTATACGCAAAAAATTGTCAGAGTTATATACAGTAGGAAGTTGATCATCCGAACGTTGGTTATATGGACGACCAATTATCCGGACTCGTTTTAAAAATATAAATAATAGAAAAAACACAAAAATTTCTTTCGGCGCAGTGTTTCCCATACCCGCGGAGGAGAAAAAAGCACTTGTGTCTGCTCTTGTGATGAGCCCTATCGCGTGCTGTTCACAGTAAACATGTTTGGGAGGAGGATGGTTACTTGTTAACTATTTTTTTTTTTTGCACAGTTTCTGTTTTGGATAAGCTTACTATGTTCTATGCATCTGTAATAAATTTTATGTTGTGTGAAAATGATTTTTTTTTACAAAATCTTTTATCTTCATTTTTAACATATTTCCGTTATCCAGATTTTCTATTATCCAAATTACCTTTGGTCCAAATAATAGACTTTCTACAGTATCTTAATTATCTCATTACTACAGTACCAGAATCTTATCTATGTTTAGGTTATTTAGAATTTTTTTTTTACTAAGTTAAAATTTATTAACTTATTTTATGGGATGGTGGTAGCCATGTGAAAGAAGTTTTAATATTAAAGAAAAAAATCTGTAAGAATCATAACTAAATCAACCTTAACTGATCATTGTAAACCTTTATTTACAAAAATGAGAATATTAATGGTAATAAATGTAATTTTTAATAACTATGTTCCTAGGAAGGCATTCCCATGAACCGAAAAGTCAGTTATTTTCAGACGTTCCTTATCAAAGATTAAAGAAAGATACAAAACATTATTATACAATGGGGTTATGATTTTTTTAAATAAATTAAGCAATTAGACTAAGTAATTGCCATATTTTAAATTAAATATATATAATATATATATTGAAAGTAACACTTTTTTTATATATATATATATATATATATAAAAGAAAAAATGTTGTTACTTTCACATTTTTTTGATACTAAAGAATATTTTGATGGTAATTGCGTTCCTTGAATATTTCATATCTTTTATAATCAATCATTAATATTTATTTACTGTTTGTATGATGTATATTAGCATTATACGTAATTTTATTTGACACTGTCTATCACAGACTTGTATGTTGAACAACCATAAACTCAATCAATTAATCAATCAGCAATATGATTAATGAATGGAGGGTGCATTTGTGAATGTTATGCACAGTGTCTGTGATTTGCAAATTGACAACAATTATCTTGTTGCACCACCACCCAAAGGCAAGTACAATAAGTGCATTTGATATTATACAAAACATTAGCAGCTCTAGAATAGCAATTGTATTCCTCGCCTGATTTTCTTCTTTGAATGCTAAATTTGTATGACCCAAATTATTGCTACAGGATAGTAAATTCACCCAAAATCTGCACTGCTTTGCTTCTGGTAGCACAAGTCCACAGGTGAGCACCAATTTACCTGCTTCAAAAGTTTACGCAGTCCGTGACTTCCCCCAGAGCCCTTGTCGACACGTGCACACCATCTGTTGGAGCAGGTAGGAACTAGACAGTAGTGAACCAGCCGCACACCGCTTTACCGAAGGCCACGCGCCTGGACTCTACCTCAAGAGTCAATGTAAAAACTTTCCATGCCACAGGGCACAACTGTAAAACTTGAATAAACTGACCTAAATACCCTTGCACAATTACCACTGTAATTATATAGTATGTAGTAAATTAATGTAGCACACTATCTACAATAACTATGTAACAACGAAGATGCAAATTGTCGACCACATGGTCACTTGTATTAAATCAATCCCTTTATTTTGCGTAAAACTAAATAGTGCATCGTGTAACACGTAAAAAGAGGACACGAAACTCGACGATTGACTTGTCAGTAACGTGTTCCCTTTTTAATTAGCAGTGATTGTTTTGAGGCCGTCAGTGCAACATTCAAACTCAAACTGCAGCACGTAAAAATTACGATGGTAAAATTAACATCAAAATAAAAATTAATTAAAAGCATTTTAATTAATGTAGAATTGTTTTTATGGGTTTCAAGTGTTTATGTATGTAGTTTCTTTTTTCCAGAAGCCACAAAGACTTTGTGCAAAAATATCAAAATTAGTACAGTGTCATTTTTATCGGTTCATTTTATGCAAAATTTACAGTGCACGACGTGCCGCTTCTTACGTATTTCAAAAAGGCCACACGTTTAATTTCATCCACATCATTTTTAAGCAAGGGATATTCTGTTTTGGTTGCAGAGGCTAGCTCTTCTAGCTCCCGTTACCTCTGCCATGCACCTCTCCTTAGTCTGGAACTAGCGGGAATCAGGGCAGGTCACGTCACGCAGCTCTGGGGGTGAAGCAACTTTTGTTACGGATCATGTTAGCTGCAAAGGCTTTTAATTCTCTTGAACGCTTTTCTCAGACTTCACACATGCAACTCTGAGAACGTCTCCCTTCCGGAGCAGACTCGCAGACCCCTCCGGCATAATCTAACACTTAATATAACGCTACGGTTATACAGGTATAATACACTGTAATCTAGCAGAATCCGAATATAATTTAATTTAGTTGAATTTTGCAAGGCATACCTTGTCTATATTCACGAGAGGATTGTACTAGGTAACATGTTAGTAGTAACAAAATTATATACATATAGTAGGAATATCATACAAAAATATGTTCACAGGTGTTGTTTACAAGCAGTTGACGTGTATTGTCAAGGTAAATTCGTTGAACAACAATGCACAGACACACAACATGAATGTGCATTGAATTTGGTCTTCCGGTTTAATTTTTACCTATTTTACATGATGGAAGTAAGCTGCGAGTGTACAAAATTTCAATAAATTTGACTGAGCAAAGGCTTGGAATTTACGAGTGTGAATAATGCATGTTTCGTTGTAATTATTTCCATCTGACATGTTAAATAAAATTATTGTCCAAAAATAGTGTTTCTTTGCAATTATGTCCATATGAAATGTTAAAATTTAATTATTGTGCGGAAATACAAGTGTTTGTAAAGTTTCAGACAAATTAAATAGAGGTTAAAATGTCCTATACGCGACTTATCAGCAATAAATAACAAAGGAGTTATATTTGCCAATTACATGGGACGAGTAATGTAATTTATACTCTACCAGAGTCCCAGTGCCAGCATGCGAGTAAACCCCCAAAACAGTTATTCAAGGCATGCCAACTGTGTTTGTAGTATAGAACGTGAAGTGCTCTTGTATCTGCGAAGCTTGGAGTTTGCCGTACAAACAATAATAGGATGTGTGGGCCAATGCACTGTCATGCATCCTGTTGTGATTCACAATAGTGGAGTTACATTAAATCTTCCTGCATTTAGCACAAGAGACAACCAAATTTGTTTAAATAAATCATGCAAATTGTCATGCGTTTTACCCCACAATTTCACCGATCTTCATAGCCCAACTCACTATCTAATTTGGTAGTATGTACTGCAAATTCTGTGATGCCCCTAGTTAATTTGTGTTCAGTGTGATTTTGTCGATTTATACCATTTTTAAGTTTTTTTTTTTTTTGTTCAGAAAAGCTCCTATTCTTGATATTACCAAGGGTTTCAACAGCGCGAAAAAAAAAAAGGGGGATTTAAAAAATTCGTGAACCTACTTATTTCCTTACGCCGTCACAAAAACACGAGTTTTGTCTACGATTCATTCAAAATAAATCTACTCAAAGGTCTATGCATTCTTTACGCACTAGTGAGCTTTGCCCCAACAATGGCTATGATTTCAAAAGCCCTTCCTGCTACCTGTTTTTCCTAGAATGTTAACGGTTTTTAAAAGTCCCCCCCCCCCCCCTAGGTAAGAAATACGCAACTTCTAGAGACCCATAATCACTTTCATACATTTTTTACAATATTTTTTTCAGGAAATGTGTTATTAATGTAGGCAACGAGGCTTGTCACATTACTACCAACACTAACAAATAAACTAATCCGCGCACCCATCTTTTCTTCTTGCTTTGTAAACATGTCCATACGTTCCTCGTCCCACTTTACAACCTTCGAATTCAAATAAATCTTCTACTTTCGCACGTTCTGAAGCAGTTTTTAGTTTAAATTCGTAGTCCATCATTAACAAGAAAACACACACTTATAACTTAAAACACGGCCCTTTGCAACATTTCGTACGCAACAAATAACAAAAATAACCACAACACAACACGCAAAATGTCAAGTTGTTTATTTACGGCTGTCTGAAGGAGGGAATTATATGACGTAGAGTAAAGACGCCATAGAAATGTTGAGTAACCTACTTATAACTTAATATAATATTCCAAAGAGTATCGCACAAATCACCAACACTACAGTCAAAACATCGGCAACCGTAATAATCATATTATTTTTATTTGAATTTTCAATTGACCAATGATTTTTATTTATATTATATAAATGAAATATTTTTGTTTTAAATTGTGCTGATAGATTTGTTTGGTTGACTATAAAAGGTATTTCCGGAAGGTAACTGAAGAGTTGAATGGGTTGTCAGTTCGTAAACACTTTACTTCTGAGTACTAATCCTTCAAACGATATTTTCATTTTAAATTTTGTTTTTTATTCGTGTGTAACCTAAACCCACCAACAGTGAAACGCAGTTATTTGGTTTTGTCATGTTGGCGACACGTAATTCTCCTCCATGAGGTATGAAGGTGAATTGTTTATATTTATTTTTTCGTCGAGGAATTTGAGCATGTTGTATGAATTTGAGCCTTGTCATTTTGTACGCGGCAAACGTACGAATGTGTTGTTTGATTCTCAGAGTCGCATACGCCCCATTTTGTATAGTTTATATAGAAGAAAGTCCATGTATTCAATGCTTTGTATTGCGTATGTCAGTGGAAATAATTGGAATCAGTTTTGGTTAGGAAAATCTGGCGTGTGGGACATATATGGACACACGGGTGGATTTGAGACTTGTGAACCACACGGATACTCATCAGATCAATTTCAAGGCAATGCATCGATACCAGATTTCATTGACAAGCACAATTTTCTGTGTTGCCGTGATATTGAACGTGGAATCATTATGAGTGGTCACGCTTTGTCTGCGTTTAAAACTGCGGCGAAGCTCTCGAGTACGTACAGGAAATTATTGCTGAGAACATACATCAGGCTGCCGAACCCTTCAGTTCTGGAGCTAGGTCGTAGTGAATTTTTTGTTCTAAGGATTTGTGTAGTGCCGTGTAAACAGCGTGTTGATTACGCGTGGGGCGAACGTGTTGAAAGGCTCGTGCTAGAGAGAATGGAGCTCGGGAACACGATGTCGTGGCTGTCCACGTTTGGCGGGGCGTTCTCTGCTCTAGGAGAAGAAGTGAAGGACTGTGCGTTAATTGCAGGCCGCATCTCGGTGAAGCAGTTGTCGATAGCCATTCGCCTGGGCGACCCGCTGCAAGTGGCACGGAGCAAGCTGTACCTAGCACTCAGCTTGATCCAGCAGGGCCGCCTCTCCAGGGCGAGACGCATCATCGAGGAGCAGTACAGGACTGTTAAGAGCTTGCCCGTGATCGACAACTCTGTGATCAGAATGTGTCAGGGGATATGGGCGAAACTCAAGTACAGTTATCAGCTACGTAGAGCCCGTCTGAAGTATTGTAATGAAATGTAACAGTGTAGTTGGAAAACATGTCATTGGTCTCGTGGTATCTAACCTGGTTACATACTTGTTTGCAGGTATGGCCAAAAAAAAAAAAAGCAGCACATGTTTTTTTTTTTTCTGTTCGCTTTCAGTTTCTACACTCTGTGGTTGTCTGCTATAACAACAAACATGTATAAAACAGGTGTATTTTGTGTAGCATACCGTATTTGTGAAATGGCTGTGAGCACTCAGTTAACTTGTTAAATTTGTAAGCTATTATAAATGTTATTGAAGACTAACCATGTTGTCTGCTTTTATTTTTTTTGTGATGATTTAATTAGGCAATAAAGTGTATCTCAACAGTGGTGTTTTGCAACGAGCAAGAAATACACACACACACACACACACACCTAATTGTAAAAAATACCATATTTAAAGATACAAGAAGACTAAATAATGTTTTTTTTTACCAACCATTTGTAAGCATTGTAGTATGTTTAAGTAGAGAGAAAACAAGTTGAGGTTACCATAGTTATTTCAACATTATAAAAAAATGTTTCGCAAAGGCCTACCTCATTATTCAGAAGTAAGGAATGAGATACATGTTATGGTACCATGCATACACGTAAATTGCGCAAAGACCTAACTGAACAATACCTATTGACAATGTTACCAATTAGGAATGTGCGAACACTAAAATTTTGTTTGAGTTAAGCTCGACCAGCGTATTTATAAAAGTTTCTATCTTTTGAGTCTAACTTGAGCGAGTTTCTACAATTATTAATAAAACTGTCAATATAAAACTACTAGCAGCCTACTTCACACAAATGGACATGAAACAATTACAGCATTTTCTTATTAATCAAGCGTATTTAACAATACAGTTTAATGAATTAACTGAACCATATTATAAAGTGACCATTAAATTATTCCCATATCAAATTTTAAAGTATAATATTGTACAGTAATAACATCAATTAAGCTCACTGTCTAAAAATAAATCTCACGAAAAAATTACAGTGGGGAAATTAATTATTCAATTCAAACAGCATTATAGTATTATTCTAACGAACAGTAAAATAACTTTTTTTTTTTTACTGTTAACTTCATTTAACACACTATACACAGCTAAGGTTACTTGTTTACTTTTGGAGATTATATTTTCAAACAAATGCTCATTTATCTGTGCTCCTTTAATTCTATTGGCTGAAGGCTTTACATACACGACACAAAATAAAAACGTGCTATGGGCTTCAGTCGAAGATGTTCCTATACAACACAAAATAAAATTGTGCAATTTCCTACACAGTTTCTTCATGCCGAAGATGTTCCTACATGACACGTTACACAATGACTTTGAACCGTTTCGGTATGCACACGTTAATTACGTACACATTTATCATCAAAAGCGACAGTGCTAGCGCTAGGTTCGATGTGGCAAGCCATTTTAGGTTGAGTGCTGCTTGCATGTGTCATATCTTTTACGTCTGAAAAAAGCAATTGTTTATGTTATGTTTTCCGTCAATACAAAGACCTTCTAAAAGTATTTGTATTCAAAGAAGATCAATCTTTTATTTTCGTTGAAAACTAATGCAGCGAAAGACATTTGTGAAGAATTTGGTGCATTTATGGAAGTTTTTCTCATTTATCGCTAAATCATAACAATTTAGCTTTTTGTAGTGAATAGTGCAACTTTTCAGATTTTATAATGGTTAATTCGCATCTGCGAATTTTCCAGGACTCTACAAATAGGTAATGCTTACATTTTCTTTCACGTATGCGTAAAAGGTGGCACGAAGCTTTGTGGTGAATGTTACTGAGTGCACACAAAGCGATAATTGGGTATATGCACCAATGGAAAATTCCCAAACTTTGCCCACCTTCTGGCCAGTAGTTGTTTATTTTATGATGAACATAAAATAAGGCTTTCTTTCTTGTATTCTTCTGGACGAAATTGCAATATGCACTTCTTTAATTTTTCGAGCTTGAGAAAATGATACAATCTCGAGTCGAGTAGTTACAAATCTTGAGATCGTACTCGAAATTTCGAGTACTTGCACATCCTTATTACTAATACATGTTACAGATACGATAGTGGGGAGGGCTATGAACATCAGGGAAATTGTGGAATAAAACAAGTGAAAAATACTTATGTAGCCTACATTTTCCTGATACAATTTTACCCCACAAATTTCCCTCCAGTTCATAGTCCTCCCCACTATCGTATTTGTAATTTGTACGGGTAATAAAATATTGTTAATTAAGATATTGTTCAGTTAGATATTTTTGCAATTATGCATGTTTTCACGATACAATTTTACGTAACCAAACAACACCTAAATTCACAATATTACCAATACACACATGTATTACATTTCAGTGTGATTGTATGCTTGAAAATCTTTCTGGGGAAACTCCAAGTTTCGCTGATGGGTGACTGCTTCGCGGTCACTACCTAATGAAGAAAGCCGGCATGCCTGGAACCACTGTTTTGGGGATTTACTCACCTGCTAGCATTGAGGACTCTGGTTCGGTGTATAATGTTTGGCTACGTTTGAACAGTATTTTTCATTGCAAGGGGCTACGCTTGAATAGCACACATTATGATCAAGGAAATTGCGGGGTAAAATGCGTATGTAATTGAAATATTTAACACGGCAATACGTTAAATTGACAAACTACCTAACCAAACAATATCTAAATTTACAATATTACCAATTCAAGCTACAAATGCGATAGTGGGGAGGGTTATGAACATCAGGGAAATTGCGAGCTATAATGAGCGAAAAATATGTACGTTTTCATGATAACATTTTACCCCAGAATTTCGCTCCAGTTCATAGCTCTCCCCACTATCGTATTTGCAGCTTATATTGGTAGTATTGACAATTTAGGTGTTTTTCAGTTAGATCTTTTTGCAATTATGCATGTTTTCGTGATAAGACGTTAACGAAAATATGTTAAATTTGAAAAAATACCTAACCGAACAATACCTACATTGACAATATTACCAATACAAGTTCAGTGTTATTTGGTTAGGTACCATCACAAATTTTGCGATGGTAATTCTTAAGAATAGGGGCTTTTTTTTGAAAATCGGAAAAATAATACCAGGATATGTTAGATATGCTTATTAGTAATCATAATTACTAGGAATTTTGGAGCGACTTCAAGTAGTTCTATGTAAACAAATAAAATGTGATAGGGACGAGGATGATCAAGATTGTTGTATTTATGCTATAAAATACATATAATTTACGTTCAACATATTTATATCGGGTCACTGAATTGTTTTACATGTATGAATACCATTTGCAACGAATATTTAATGTGTAAAACATAATTTACATGATATATTTATAGCACTGCGCTCAGGTTATACAGTTAAACAACACAGGTATGGAGCAGTGTCAGGACATTATGAAATTCTTGTGAATTATTCTAGGCTTACCTGGTGTATATTGACAAGAGGATGACACATATTACTAGTAGAATAAATATAGATATCGTAGATGATACAGAGCGTCGTTCAGAGAATGTGTTTATCAGATGCTATGTATAATGCCATTATATTTTTTCAACACACTGCACGTCCATGTTGGTTGACATCAGGTGGATTGGGGAAATTGCCAGGCATTGATTTAATTGGTGTCCTGTCGGAGGTTTTGGATTTACAAGTGATTAAACGCATGTTGTATTGCAATTCATGTTGTTCGAAGTGTTAAAATCTATAATTGTGTCAAATGACAAGTGTTTCTATCCTATTATAGCAAGGAAAAAGGTACATTATAATATATGTGCAATGATTTAGTGTGCTGTGTAGTGTGGTCAAATGGACCTACGTTGTGATGTGCATAATCATATACGCCATATGAATTGCGTGTGATTCGGTGAGTATTAACTAAATTAAATTGATTTTTTCGGAAAAAAATCTTGAAAAGTGTTATAATTCCACTCCGCTAATTACACAGAACACAAATTTACTAGGTACATCAACATTTGACCAATAGACACCCAAAAATGGTAGTGGGGAGGGTCATGAAGATCAGGGAAACTGTGGGTTAAAATGAGTGAAACATATGTACATAATGTAATATTTATTGACGAAATATATTAAAATTGCAAAAATACTGTACAAGTGTAGCCAAACATTATGCACTGAACAAGAATCCCAGTGCCAGCAGGAAGGCGTGCCTGCAATTTGTCTTAGGTGGTGACGCGAAGCGTCACACATCAGTGAAGCTTGGAAGTTTCCCCATAAATGATTTTCATGTGTAGACCATTTGCACTGAAGAATAATGTGTGTGTGTTTTGCATTTGAACAATTTTTTTGTACTGTTTGTAATATGACTGTAATATTGTCTCATGAAAACATGTTTAATTGCAAAAAGATGGAACTGAACATTACGTAAATTGACAATGTTATCAATACAATTTATAAATACATAGTTGAGAGGGCTATGAACTGGAGAGAAATTGAGGGGTAAAAGTTTATAATGAAAACGTACATATTTTGTATTTCTTTTACCGTGCAATTTCCCTGATGTTCATAGCCCTCCACACTATCGTATTTGTAGCTTATATTGGTAATATTGTCTATTTAGTTAATGTTTGGTTCAGTTTTTTTTATATGTATTTTCATGAATAAATATCTCATTATTTACATATTTTTATCCCTTTTACGCACAATTTCCCTGATCTTCATAGCCCTCCCCATATAGTTTTTGGGGTTTCGATTCATGTTGATGCCCCTAGTAAATTTGTGTTCTGTGTAATTAATAGAGTGGTCTTATACGACTTTCGAGATTTTTTTCCTTCAGAAAAGCCACTATTCTTAAGAATTGCTGTTCGAACAATAGTGACAGTGATTTAGCAAGCAGGAATGTGAGAAGTTACACATTAGTTCGGCCGTGCACGAGTGATCCTCATCTTTCTGATGGGGAAGTACTAATATGCCGACGCCGTCGGGTGAGAGACGATATGAACGATGACACAAATACGTACTGGTAATATGGGCTCCAGTGGTGCTTCCCAATCACCGCACTATTGAGACTCAGGGTTCTCAGGGATGCTGTGTGTCCATCTCACCCATGCATACTTACAAACACGTAGGCAATACTAAACTTTTACTAAACATGACTTTGAAAATAAGCACTTAATAAAATACGTGTGGCTAGGACACTGTCACTACTCAATAGAAGAAGGTAAGTTCACTGTAGACTTGTTTTTAACGTGCCAATGAAATTATGATTATCTCGGTCATGACTAGCCAATTCCGCTTGGGTGCTCCCTAATCCGCAATTAATCTAGCGCACGCCTAGATGGATGATCTCACCGAGGTGCGTGAAAGCACAGCCTTCACAAGGGAAGAGGGCTGACAGCCGCTAGGGTGGACTGACTGTTTTTCCCTGAAGACAGGACACTGTGAATTACAAATGAAACCCTTGATGAAAACATTTTAACATGTGTGACTACTTGACATCACTAAGCAAACTGTCTGGTCTCGCCCACCACAGGTGGATAATGTGGTAACGGCCTATACACAGAGCCGGCTAGGATGGAAGTAATTGCACTGTACACATATTGCAAAATTACAGAAAATATATAAAGATCCTTAGAAGATGACGGGGAACGACATGAGTATTGACAATAACACACGTGTGAAAACAAGTTTATGTGGCGCGAATGCCGCTGGTTGAAGTTCGTAGGGACCACGTGGTGCAGTTGGAATTGCAATCGTGAAAACTGTAAATTAAATTCCAACAAAATATTATTCTGGTAGAGGAATGCCTGATGGTGGAAAAATCAAACATAATGACCACGTGGTCAAACACAAAAGAATCCATTTATGTGAAAATTACACATAACTTGACAAAATATAACATAGAACCCTGAATAAAAATATTGCACATGCTATGTTACATAATAAGCTCTTAACATGCAATGATGGCGTAGACATTCTTGGCATCGATTAGCCACATAGTTATACGTGATGTTGCGGTAAAATATTCAAACATGGAAACTACTCTCAAATACATGTATGAAAAACAGAGCCATTAAAATTGCACTTGGCAATAATACAGAAATTACACTGGAACGCCATAAACATAGGCGGATGGTGCCTGAATCAAGTTCCGCGTGTCGCGTGACCTCTCAGACATCTTTCTCCTCCTTCTCAATTAAGTTTGAAAAATACCACAAGGGTGAAATTAATTAGTTAGCAGAAGCATAATGCTGGGGAAATGTCTGAAAAAACGTACCCGGTGTCAATACGTGGATAATTACTACAACAGTTTGGTATAGCATGATAGCTTCTGCAGCACAAAATAAGGATTTGTGGAACTATTCGGGAGAATAGGGGTCTACCAAGAGACCTACAATATGCTAGGCAAAACATGAACAGAGGTGAGAGGAAGTCCCGCGATCTGGTGATGTTCTTCTGATGTGGAAAAATAAGAGAGAGGTAAATATGATTTCAACAGTCCACTCTGACAGCATGTGGCAGTAAGGGTAGCAAGATATGGAACAGGAGTACTTGCTTGCACTGCAGAATATAAGTATGTGTGGTGTGGACAGAAGTGATCATATCAGTACTACTTATACTATCCTTTCGCCAGGAAAACAGCAAAATGGGCTAAGATCTTAATGCATTTGATACTGATGGGTCTCCTACTAAATTCCTTTATCATTAAGACACTGAACCAAGAGAGTAAGAATAAGTTCAGAGAGTATCTTTTGGATGTTGCAAAGGCACTTATAGCAGCAAATTCAGTGGAACCAGAAGCACTGGAAGAGGATGAAGGGCACGTGCCATCCAACAGGCCTCCACATAAGGACCCAGTTGGAATATTGTCTGGCGACATGAAGAGCCACAGGTTGGCACCCATACAACCTACTGAGAAAAAGAAGAACCCTACTCGCCACTGCAGAGTCTGTCTGAAGAATAAGCAGAGAAGAGAGAGCAGATACCTTTGTGCTGCCGGCAATGTGACTGCACAAGAGAAGCTGCTTCACAAAATACCACTCTCTCAAAAATTATTATTAATACTGTATTTTTTGTTTATTCAAATACTTGTATTAAATATTCAAAAACTTGAAATAAATATTTGTTTGGTAAAAAAAACACTGTTTTTATTTAGGTATGTATACATTGATAACATTTTGGAAAATTGCTGTGTTGCGGTCTAGATATAATTATGTAAAACTTGTAGCATGTCAAATCCAACACTATGAGGAATTGCTTTAAAGCATCCCGAAATAATCCTCAGAGTTTAATGTTGTTCTTGCGACAAATTAAAAAGTTTAGATTTTTCAACTAAATAACAGCAATTCTTGGTGAGATCTACAGAAATGACCGGGTCTGCAGTATGGGTCACAAAGCCAGAGGCCGGTACTAAATGTGTTAACACGTCAAACAGAATCATTTGCAAAAAAAAACTTGTATAATCACTCGTTCTTCCAGAAAACCTGTGGTGAAAAAAAAAAATCAGCTGGCTACCATTCGGCAAGTTCGGCAACGTCCCCACAATCCAACGGTGGCATCAAACAATTTTGATACATATTTGTTTCTTGTCTTTCTGCATCATTGGTCACCACATGTATAAGTAATGTTTCGTGGCGATACACATCAGCTGTTTATAAAACCCCATCTCCTAATGTCGCTTTGTATGATTACCATGTATATATTTATCCTATCAATAATATGGTGCATAGTACTATCCTCTCGTGAATATAGACAAGGTAAGCCTTGAGTAATTCACTAGAATTACGTGATGATGTGACATTGATAACCATGCAAATAGACTGTTAGTACTGTATTTCTGTTAATTGATTGTCTTTTGAAAGGCGTCTTCGCCTGAATATCATTGTCCTGTTCTTTTTTTGTGTCGCGCACACTTTGAGTTTGAATATTACAACATTACATAAACCCTGAAAACGAAACACATTAAACTTTGAAAACATTTTTGAAGCCTGGAAGATAATACATAGCACAATGAAAAACATGTATCCCGTTTTGTAAAAGTCCATGCAGCAGGACTGCACCACATATTTACAAGCACGTGTTATGTTAGCGGTGAGCACCGTCATGGTATGACTGCAGCTAGCTCTTAGTCTGTGTCAAACTACCCCTTCCTCGAAGACCAAGATGGTACGAGCAGCTCAGCCCTGCCCGGGTCAGAACCGAGACCACCGGTTGAGGACAAATGAGGCATGGCCTCGGAGGTCTTCTTACTATGCGGTGTTTGTAGGGGGTGGGGTGTTGGCTGGAACCATAGTGTTGGGGGCAGGCAGTGGCTCACTTCTCCTCTTGCGATTGACGTGACGTTGGTTTGTTTACGTGGCACTATTCATTTACCCTCGCACACGCCTCCCTACTGCTATCCTCAAACCCCCTAAAACTAGCCTTGTTCTGTGATGCTTTTTCCTCCAGATACAGAAAACCCTTTAAATGGTATATAATGGTATATCACTCTCACTTATCATGCTGTGATTTACATTAGCACTTTTGTTGCAATGGAGTGTTCCAGTAGCATGAAGCCCCAGAATGAAGTGGCGTTAAACAGACTGTTGTTTACATCTGATTGACATAGAGCTGTGGGACTGGTGTTAATGATCACCGTGGGCATCTTCTGGTATGCTACGCCGCAATTTCCGAGGTACTTGGCTTATCGGCGCCTTACCTCTTCCCTAACGGTGTATGGGCAATACGTAGGTCGTCCAGTCCCAACTTTACCAGAAAAGTGGAATTTCCTAATTTCTACATTACTCTGACTGGCCCAATCCACTTGGGTGCCAGCCCTGCACAATGGTTTTTCATCCCGGCAGGCAACGGGCTTTCTCTCACATACACATACATTCCGGGTGTTAACTCGGGTAATGGCTTCCTACAATTTGGGACCCACATGCCACAATACTTTTCCTGGTTTTCCCGGCCTGCTCATGTATCTGTTGTTGGTGAACTACAATATCTTCTGGTGGTAGCGGCAGGTTTTCGCGGGGTTCTTCTGGCGCACATAATTTGCGACCTTGTTACCATCTCGACGGGTCTCTTCCCGGTTACTGCATTAACTGTACATTTACAAAATATTACCTCTGGAATGAGTTCTGCCCACCTCGTATGGTCGGTTCCTAACTGGACTCGCAACTGTATCTTTACATCCTGGTTCAGGCGCTTGGTTGGGTTTGCCCTAGGGTGGTAGGCCGGGGTGGTACAGTATTCCCTCCACTTCTTTCCCACAAACTGGGTGCCGTTATCGGTTACAAGTATTTGGGGTATCCCCACCTCAGGAAGATCTCACTTTGCATGATACGAGCCACGTTGTGTGCTCGGACATTACGACAGGGAAAGCCACTGTCCATAACGTAAACAAGTTTGTTACGACAACTAGGAAACGTTTTCCACTTTTGTGAGGGGGTATGGGCCCATGATATCCAAAGCAACGGTTTTGAAAGGTTCAATTGGTTGGCGGGGTTGTTGGGGTGCATCACCGTCTGTTCTCTGCAGCTTCCCAATGTTACACGTAATGCAATTATGGACGTATTGACGCACGTCTCTGCACACCTGGCCAATGGAAATATTTTTGTGCATTCCTCCGCATCTGCTCTGAACCTGGGTATCCGTGTTCTAGACTGTAGTGTCCATATTCCATGACTAGATCACGTGTTTTCCTCAGTATGTATGTCCTCCATTTCCCAAAATTTCCAGGTGAGAACCAGAATTTCGTCTGGGAAATTTTCTTGTACTACATGTACTTTTATTAACATCACGGACATTTAGTGAGACAATTTCGCTCTGACACTTGGCAAAAATGTTTTGCAATATGAGTGGCAGTGCCGATCCCGTTACCGGGATGGTACAGCAGGATGGTGGTGCCTCTTCACACACTGTCTCATCTGTTACCATTATTTGTGGACAAGGATTCCTCAACAACGCATCCACTAACTCGTTTGTTTCTCCTGCCATGTGCTCTACCCGGAAGTCGAATTCCTGCAGCAAAAAGGCCCAGCGAGTGAGTTTACTTTTAGAGTTGTGCATTCCTCCTAATCAAACTAAACATCTACTGTCAGTTTTCAACGTGAATTTCCTGCCTAGCAAATACAGACTGTATTTGCGCAGTGCGTGTATGATCACCAAACACTCCTGCTCATTCATGTGATACTTTCAGCGTTACTGAATTTTGCACTGTGGTAGTTGAGTATGTATTTCTGTCCCTGTTCGCTTGTTTGGTAGAGCACCGCTCCAATACCCTCTTGACTAGCATCTGTTTGTATGGTAACAGGAAGTTCTGAGTTAGATCTGGCTAGTGGCTAAAAGTTTATAAAAGCATGTTCTGAAAAGTATTTTATACTGAAAACGAATTCAGTGATATCACATCTGTAAGGAATTTGAAAGATGCACTTTACAATGAAAAGTACAGTCAAACACCAATATAATACACATATAAGGGTAATGAAAACAGCTAAGTAAAGATTTCAGAAACCATCAAAAAACAGCAAAATATTTATTAAAGAATAAAATATCCTGCTAAAATGGAATAAATTGCAATGAAAACCTATTAAAAAATACATTTACTGGTTAACTGCAATAATAAGTAGGTATTTCTAAATAGGTACACTTAAAATATCTGCCGAAACAAGAAGAAAAAATAGTTAAAATCCATTACAAACTAGCCGCAGTGACTGGAATTGACTGCATTGTCCGTTGATGACTGCTTACGTTATTCTTATTGGAATATACGGTTTTATTATTTTATTTTAGATTTCAGTTTTGTACTTTTTATTAATTGATGACTCATTTACATTTTATGGCTTCAACTTTGGATTTGGATTTCAAGATACTGTATGAGTGTACACCAACATTACTCAAACCAATACAACATATTACGTCAATAATAACAGTGCGCCATCACCGCCCGTTTCTCCTGCAACCGGCCTTCACACCAGCTGTAGGCATGCATATATCAGCTGACTCAGTGTGCTGCTACGAACCATCAGTGTGTTGGATTAACAAAGACACAATCGTGGTGTGGTGTACAAACAATCGTTTATTAAGTTATTTATTTAATTTAAGTAAAGAAGACCTTTGTACTGGCTAAAATTTATCCATAGTGGCACAATGTTTACGTTTTTGTGATTGACGCATGCCGCTTATACCAATTAACTACAAACAATTACTACTCATCTCACTGCAACCCTAGTGTACTACTTCTACACACGTGAGATTCAAACTCTGGGCCATTTTGTACACAGAAGTAACGGTCTGCCACAATCCCGTAGGGTGACCGAAACGTGGTTACGAGGGGTTGTGAAAGACAGCGGCACATCAACGCCCCCCCCCCCCCCCCCCCTGCTGAGAGCCAACAAGCCATCAGTCAGTTGTCTCACGAGCGCCACCGAGGATACGCGAAGGCCGAGAGATGACCAGAGGGTGCCACCCCCACTCTGCCCTCGCACCTGAGGGACGTCACACGCCCTCCCCGTGGCCGTCACAACGCGCTGCCTCGCTATATAAGGCAGTGCACGGCAGTCCTCGCCAGTTGTTTCTGCAGTCTTCTCCTAGCACCTGGGTGCTAGAGTCTAGATTACTACGAAGACGTTCAACAGCCCTTCCAATGGCTGTCGCCAACGACCTAACAGTCTTCAGCAGCCACCAGAGGCTGCCACCATTGATATCGCCCTAAGAGCTCTGCAGCCCCGCTACCGGACACTCCAGCGATGCCAATAACTACTAGAAGCTTTCTGTAGCAACAATACATACCACACGTAATTCTTCTTTGTCGCCTACAGACACCCCCTATAGTTAGGATGGTATCTAAGTAATTTTCGTCAGTTTTCACCTAACTTCCCCACTTAGCTTAGGACCAGGTCACCTACACCTGGCTGCCGTAGGATTACTTCCAATCATCAGTCTGCCTGGCAGAAGGGCACTTGTCACCGTTTTTAGTAAACACTGCTTTGTTTCTCTTATCCTTGAGGCTCATCCATAGAGTAATCTGTTACCAATTACTGGGAGAACCTTGAGCTTGGTACAGCGAACCGAAAATGGGAAATTATTCTTATTCCCCCTCAGACGGATCCAAGTTGAATACACACCCATTAAACGGCCAGTTCTTTTATTCCTACCAAATATACAGGTACTGGAGGAATAGAACAGAGAGCCACGACCACTAGCAACACTTCTCAATCAGGGAGAGACGGTACATCCGAGTTGTATCCCTACCGGAGCACCTGGGTGCTGGTGGGAGTATTCAGTTAGGTGCTACGGCCCCGCCTTGGTTGGGATCGCACACCCAGTGATAGTCTTGGCAACCCACACTGCTCCAACGCTTCTGATCAGCCTGCAACAGTGGGGGATCTTCTGAAGCACCGGAGCTCGCGTTGGCAAGACTTTTGCCAGGCACCACTAATCGCAAGGGGAGAGGAGCAAAGAGTTGCGCGCTTTGCTGCCAGACAGCTGGCTGGTCTAACCCCGCTCACAGTTAGCAGACGAGCCGAACAACTGACATCAACCCCGCTACTTTCCTGTCAGCACCGCTACGTACACACCCGACCTGCCATCCAGTGGTAAGACTGAATAAGACCAAGAACCGGCTAGGCCGAGGCGTCTCCAATAACTTCTGGAGCAGGACATCCTAGGACTGTGTTGTGTCACGTCGTGCCCGTGCTACCGCCCAAGCAGAAGACGAGCAACATAATCAGCTATATCCCGCTACCCCTCACCCACAAACTGACAAGGCACCAACCCCTAGCACCTCCCGCCCATCGTCGACTAAGACTAGCTCCGAACGAGTCGCAAGCCAGACCAACCCAAGGGATTAGTAAATCGTAAACAGTAGGCCTGTCAAATATTAAAAAATTATATATTGTCAATTTTCAAACTAAGAAGAAAGCTTAAAGATTTTTATTTATTTAAACCTGCATTACATTTATCTGTATTAAGTCACATAAAGAAAATGTGGGAATTGTTTATAGCCGGATAAAAAACAATAATAGCAATTCTTCCGCTACCGGAAGTAAGATAAATTTATTATTCTGTTTCATTTACGTTGGTCGTTTTCACAGATTTGTGTATGGATAAAACACGAAAAATAAATATGAAATATTGATTGCAAACACAAAAGGGAACATAAAAAATGGAAATATGTACTTGCATTTAGAATGCAGAACATAAGTTCATTAAATTTTGACAGTCATAGAAACGTAGCATGACCACAATGTATCCTTGCACCACAGCTGCTCTGTCTATGAATATAAACAATAGTGTAAACAAATCCTATGATCAATGTAGGTTACAATTCCAACCTACCTTATTTTTGTTATGTCAAAGTCATACTGGTGGGGCTCCATTAATTTTATTGCCAACAGATTGGATGGAGTTGGGAGGGACTTTCGTTTAACGTCTTTCAAGAGACAGCATTGTTTTACATGTCTTCTTACGAGACTGTATCATTTTTAATTATTGTCCATTTCATATAAGTGGTCTCAAATTTGATAGACAATGTGACTGACCTACACACTATGTAAACAGTAAATGCTCTCGCTTCTACAGTATTGTACCAGCTGATGAACTGCTGTGGGATTCATGTTGTTAGGTTGGCTATGTTGATGTCTTTGGAGGAAAATAGTTCTTGGAACCAAAAGTTGTAATTTAAAATCTTAATTATACTTACAACATTTATGGTTTAAATTATGTTTCTCAAGCAATATTAAATTTTCTTGGCTATTAGTAGCGGGACTTTAAAAACATGTTCAGCATTTATTACAGAGTATGTTGACACATACGAACAGTAAACGTTTCCAGCCAATGGCTAGTCATGTTTATGGTTCCTGCCCGGTGAAGGTAGTTGTGCGCGCACTTTTTCTCATTGTGTTTATTATACGAATATCTAATTGGTGTTGTGGGAATATTTAATCGGTAATTAATTATTTTTTATTTGCTTTTCTCAAACGTAGTTGGTTGTAGGTACAGCTGTAGTGCGTTTTGTTGAGTGAAATGTAATATTAATCTGCACGTTGTTAAAACTGCTCATTCCACCATTTTCCTAACCGCCTTCCACAATGAAGTGACACAAATATAATTTCCGTATACAAGTTTAAGTTTGTTTGTATCACGAAACGTGTGCAGTGTTGATTTTACTGAATGATTTTGAAAATAAATTATTTAATGCTAGTGATGAACAAACGTGATTATCGTGACATAAACTCGCAAGGATTGCCATAGAAAACACGTGTACAAGAGGTTACTACAGTAAGTTTGCATGTTTTGTAAGTGTATTTTAAACAGTTAATATAATTATTGAACGTGGCATGAAAAATGCCGCACATTCCTCATTTTTGTAGTGAGTGAATAATATTTGTTCGTGTACAATGTAAATTCGAGTGTAAGGTTAACTTTGGTCAAAGTGTGTGCGTGTATATATTGCTGCATCTGTACGAATACGAACAGTGACATATGTATCGTGTTTTGTTTTTTCATTAAAGTTATAATTTTCGAAATTAAATAATTTAAATGTTATTTTCATACGAGCAAAATTTTCCACTGAGCTCCATCAAAACAATATGCAACTCAAAATGCCACACACTCGTACCCACATAGCCCAGACCAACACACCACGACACGACCAAAAACGCAACCATGACACATTTCCATGTGACTACTCGAATTTACAGCACGACCGACACCAAGCTCTCTGCATTTAACCTAACTATTTAGAAGGTGCTGATAGGCTACATTAGTCTCAAAAGCGGTGGACAAGAGGGATATTTGTAATACATAACGGTGACAAATTGGTATCGTTAATGCAAACAAAAGTAAAATCATTATTTTTAAGAGTTAGATACAGTAGTTTTCTATTTATTTTTCTTTTAAACTGTGTATTTACCATTGTAGGTAAAGCTTGCAATACAATTTCATTTTGTGCTTCATTCCGCATGACACGACGAAGAATAGAAATCATTTCTAATCCAAAATTGCTGGTTGGACGACAGAATTGGTCAGGCTTACGACAATCTATCTTGTATTTCATTGGTTGTTGGCAGTCGTGTCGTGTGCGTTGGGGCTATGTGATTCCGGCATCATAAGAACATCAAAATAATCCCGTCTCACAAAAGACGATAAACTAAGCCCCCACCTCCAGTTCACTTTTTCCTTTTCCCCTCGAAATAAAATAAAGATGATACCATAACTGGGCCCACATTTCATTGCTATGGACATTTCTCTGAGTTATTATAGATTGAAACTCTAACACTCTGGTTCTGGAGGGTTTCAAAATGTAAAGCTTACTGACCATACAAACTTGTAAGTTGTATCACTTGTATTTTTTTAGAACATATATAAAATCTGTCAAGCTTCTTGCACAGGGATGAGTGTTAGCAAATAAATTTAAAGGTTTTAACTGTTTTTAAAGGCTGTATTTGAAAGTAACATAATGCCATGTAGGTTTCAACGTTGGAGTCTTTCATAAACGTTTTGAGCATTTTGGTTTTGCAAAATAAAAGCGCTCAATGTTTTTAACATATGTTGTTAAGAATATTGTGAGAGTACCAGAAGAATAATTCACTGACACCGGCTAACAGCCAGCAGCGCTAGAGCCCATGATGGCGCTCACGTGTACTGCAAGTATGCAAAGAGGCCAACAATTTTGAACTTTCCTATAAATGTTAATTTCAGGGTAAATTGTGTTATATTGTCTATACAGTGTTTAGTATGTCTTAAAATGTTTTAAAGTGCTTGTACTGATTTTAATTGTTTGGTTATAAATATTCAAAGTGCCTGTGGTGCCGAGATTAAGAACACTTAATATTCTGGCATTAACGCCATCACAAAGAACATTAAAATAATACTGAAATTCGTAACAAAATTATAGAAATATAAAACAATGTCTAATTTAATTTGTGCCATTTTATTTTCAATATAAAATATTTCACTCGGCGTGCATAGCACTTCCACTTATGTGGACCCCGTACGCGGCTATGATAGGTCCGTGCGACGCTTGTATCTGGACAGTCTGTCAAGGAGAGCTGGCGAGGTAAGACACTGTCACGTTCGCACTACAACTTTTGTTCACTGATGTAGGTTTCTATAGTCCATGTAGTTTACCAGTTAATCTTTGCTTGCGTACGTTTTTGCCAGACATTTTCCCCAGTATTATGCTCCCGCTTTACTAATTTCTTACGCCCTTGTGGCATTTTTAACTTAATCGAGGAGGAGGAGAAAGATGTCGGAGAGGTCACTCGATCCGCACATTTTGAATCAGACGCCAACTGCCTATGTTTATGGCATTTCATTGTAACTTCTGCATAATTGCTATACGCAATTTTAAGAGCTTTATTTTTCTGTATGTATTTAAGGGTAATTTTCGTGTTGGAATATTTTACGGCAACATTACGTATAACTATGTGGCCTACTGAAACCAAGTCTCTGTATAATCATTGTGTTTTAAGAGCTTATTTATATCACATTGTATGTGCAATCATTTATTTCATGGTCCTATATATTTTTCACGTAAATTGATGCTTTTTGAACTTGACCACGCGGTTACAGTAATGTTTGATTTTACCGCCATCCACGCAGAAATATTGTAATTTCACCTGCACCACGTGGTCTGCTACGAACTTCATCCAGCAGCTTCCGTGCCACCTAAACTTGTTTTTACACGTGTGTGTTTATTGTGAATATTCATCTCGTGTCCCATCTTATTTCATGTCTCATTCAAGGGTCTATGTAATTGTTTAATTAGCATACGGTGCAATTACTCCCGTCCTAGCCGGCTCTGTGTATAGGCCGTCACCACACTAACCACGTGCTGGAGGGCGAGCCCCGATGAGTTTGCGTTAGTGATACCGAGTTAATGTGATACTCATGTAAATGTGTATTAAGGGTATTCATTTGTAATTCACCATGTCCTGTCTTCAGGGAAAAACCGTCAGTCCACCCTAGCGGCTGTCGGCCCTCTTCCCTTGTGAAGGCTGTGCTTTCACGCACCTCGGTGAGATCATCCATTTAGGCATGCGCTAGATTAATTACGGGTTGGGGAGCACCCAAGTGGAATTGGCTAGTCATGACCGAGATAACCATTTCATTGGCACATTGATGTGTATAAACAATATCAATAAAAACAAGTCTACAGTGAACTCAATTTTTTATTCAGTAGTGACAGTGTCCTAGCCACATATATTTTATATATTGTTTATTTTAATGGTTTTCTCTAAAATTAAAGTGTTGCCAACGTGTTTGTAAGTACGCACGGGTTAGACGGACACACAGCACCCACAACATCCCTGAGAACCCTGAGTCTCAATAATGTGGTAATTGGGAAGCACAGCTAGCCCCCAAATTACTTGTAAGTAAGTATGTCATAGTTCGTCTCGTGTCTCACCCGACGGCGTCATCACATAAACAGGATTTACATTGGAAAGGTAACTTTTTGATATCAAGTAAATTACAATATGCTTATCAAACAAAATTCTTTCAATTTAAGCACCCAACAAGGGTGCTCCAACGTCATAAAGAAGTGTCTCGTGCATCAGCAGGAACTGCGACATTCCACAAATTTATCGCTAAGGAAAATGAACTTTATGTCGTCTTCAATCTTAGGTAGGTGGAGCATTCTTTTTAGTGTGTAAGTAACATGTTCGTTTGATATATTGTGTTGCTGTAGGTCACATCTGCTTCTCTAGAGCGCCTTGTAACATCTCTGAACTGAAATACAGTTATTCAATTAGGTACCCGAGAACAAGCCTACGGCTGTATTCACAATTTTGAGGAGGGTGTTTATCACAAATAAGTTTTTATTCGCAGCATGAAAATCTGAACATGTAGGTATTTGAGGAACGTTATTAAAGTATTTTGTATGTAGACCTGCAATAATTAACATTTGAGTTGCTAACTGAGAGTTATTAAAATTACTGAAATTAAATAACATTTTCTTAAATATTATTTTGGCTGCCTACGTACTTTAACATCCTGAGAATTATAACCACCATGAAAGTATCAGGTTGTACAAAGTTTGTTGTCATATCATACCACAAAGCTGAATTATGTACTTTTAATGCAATAGTAGGCATAGCCTGTATGTAAGAATATATACTGTCTTTGAATAGAAGGTGTGAGAGGGGGTGGGGACAGTATTTTGGTATTTGTGCATTCCTGGGGGGAGGGATTCTTGGTATTTGGTGTTCATGGAAACCATGCTAAATTTTTATGTTTATAAGAACTTACTTCAGGTAAGTGTGACAAGTGACAAGATTAGTTGTCATTAATATATTTCGAGTATATTGAAAAACAGTAAAACATCTTTTATTCACTTGACAGTCAAAATACAATTTCATTTTAGTGCCTCCTGATTAAAAATTTCTTGCAAGGTAAAAAAAATTATCAATTTATAGACATGGGCTGTTAGTATTTACATAAAATATTTATAAACTAAAAAAAAATGGGATTGTTACCAACCTGCAACTGTTTGAACAGCCCTTCACAGCTTCTAAAAGTCATTTGGGAGGAGGCACATGCAGTTTGTTTACAAAATCAGGCAGTCATATGTTGTTTGTTTACAAATACTGGCAGTCACATGGTGTTTGTTTGCAAACAGTCAACTTCAACAACAGTTCAGCTGTAGCGGAAGGACACATAGCCACACAAATACCATTGGCACTACTTTCCTAGAACTGTTAAATTTGAGACCACATATATGAAATGGACAATACATATTGTTTTAATGGACGAGAGTAAAATTTGCTCGTATGAAGGAAATATTCAAATTACTATATAAGCTGGCAAGTTTCAACCTCACCGATAGAAAACACTATAAATATGTAGTTCATGCCAATTTGAATATTAAACACATTGGGGACATAAATATTTTTGACAACGTTTGTTTTCCATACAATAAACATGTTATTTTTACACTGCAAAACAAGTTGAAATGGTGATTTTTTAGACCACTTCCATTTAAAAAAATTCTAATAACTGTTTCAAAATATTTTATTTACAATACACACTTTCAAAACATGTTATTTACAATACATACTGACTTCCTGTTTGTAATTCCAATTTGCAACTCCTGAACACATGTTCTGTTGCAATCCTTACTACATGTTTCTCTGCTATCAATACAAAATAATTAGCTGAATCATTTAATAAATATGACACTTCACGGGCTTTCCGAAACTAATAAACTGCAGAGCAGAAATAAATGGTGCAGCTTCGTAACAATAGGGAAAATGGTGGACGAAGCCATGTACGTGTGCCAATAAAAAGTACTGAATAAAAGTATCAATATGGATGTCACAATACTCAATACTTTCGATACAGCCCAGTATCGAGGGGTATCGAAGGTCCCATCTCTGATGACAATTGATATATTTGCGACAATTCTTGCCAATTATTACTTGCTGAGTCTTATTCATTTCTTTAACACTCTAAACAAAACTGCAGCTGACAGTTTCCAATAAGAACTACCCCTTCAAAATCTAGTGTATTTGCTTTCACTTACCATTTTCAATAACAACAGTTTCAAAGAATGTGTGATTCATTTTCATTGCTGCCAACCTACGTGTGCAGTAAATGCAAAAGAAGAATAAGAATACAGGTTGCTTCTCATTGTTGCCAACCTACAAATGCAGTAAACACAGTAAAAGCATAAGAAGAAAATAAAACAAAAAAATCTTGCGGGATGTAAACAATACTATCAATAGTACCAGTTATCAATTAACTGCGTTGTTCTGCATTCACATGTCCAAAAACGAACTATGCACTCAATCTTTGGCGAATGTACCAAGACGAAATACGGTAAAATGTAAACAACGGGAACAAATCATCAAAAAACAATTGTTCCGAATATATTTTGGGTTTCGGAGAGAATATCTGATTGATGGATGAGGTAAATTAATGCTTTACAAGATGTAGCATGCCGGATGATTTAACATTGTGTTAAATAAATTAATGCTACTAATCAATGAATAATAACCTGCAAATAATGTTCAGATACTGCCGATAGTCGTGGTATCGGATGGTTAATTGGTATCGGTATCAGCCCATCCCTAATAAATACATATAGTTTTTGTACAAAAAGGCTTTTGGAAATGGATTTTGCACTCTTTAAAAGGTAAGTGGTGCACAATGTTTAAACCTTTTTCTCGTCAAATACAGATTGCTTATGGTCTTGTGTGGTAACATTTAATTTGCAGAACATCTGCCTAGTGAATTACTCTACATTAATAGTACTTTAATTTAATTAAAAGTGTTATTATGCACCACCCAAGGATGAAACAATGTCTTAACATGATGAAACAACACATTTCAATAACTTCTTAGTGTTGGTGTGTTAAAATAGGTAAATGTTGATTTAACGAATCCAGCAAAATAGAGTAAATATTGTCAAGGAGAATGACATTTTGTCAAATTGGGGTTCTACTTTAGTTTAAAGTGAATAATGTTGTAATGAGATGTTAGTTAATGTATATGACAATGATTCAATATTAATGCTGCAGTACCAACAGTAGCTACTTAGCAACATTGCTAGATCTCATTCCACATGGCAAGTCTTTTCTTGCATGTGTATGTTACCTCTGCTACTGCACTTGGGATTATTTATTTTGTTATTCAGCCAAGTATCAACAACTGGAAAACTGTTTACAATTTGTTGCAATATGAGTAACAAAATAAAAAGAACTATAACTTTAAAAAATATATATATATATGTGTATATTAACGCCAACATTAGGAACTATTACATTTTAATACAATTTTTTTTATACACCACATGATTAATAAAGGCACAGTCTGTCCGTATGTTATACACAGCACACTACTCATGACTTATTCACATTTGTGTGGACACAATAATGACATACACTCGTACTAGTTTATTTAAGTGCCAGAAGGATAACTGTACATTCGTCATTTTATTTTTCAGATATACTGTTCATTTTGTATAAGCTGTAAAAGATACAATTAACAGCAAAAGTCAAGTTTTATCAATTTTTTTTTTTTTTTTTCATAATTTTACAACTTTTGTGTGTGCAAAATTAGGTTTCTTAAGCTAGTATTTACAACTAGCAAATGAAAATAATTCTTCAAACTATGCAGTTAACATCAGGACTCTTCTTCATGTGCCTGTTCTAAAAACTACTGTGTGTCTGTAAGACAGAACATTTAGAGAAGCCTCATTAAATCTTTAAAATGTGAAATGTACTAAACCCCCATTATAATGGAGCCTATAACTATTAAAGCTGACGTAGCTTATAATGGACATGTGGTTGTGTCAAGGTTGTTGCATCCATATGACTCACGCTGCCCGTCAGCTGATCAACATTGTCTGGGATTCCACAAATTATAACATCAGGCACAATGCACCTACAGGTAGTTCTATCTTGATCAGTATTTGTCAGTTATTTTTCATGCAAGCAATGTAGTTTTTTTAGTGCTGTACAGTATTTTAATTTGTAAACTTTGTAACCTTGCTTTTGTACTACTCTATACACTTTGACAATGTAAAATTTTAACACATTTTATTCCTATTTCCATTGTTTCATTAATGTACATATAACCTTTCATGACTTGTTTTTTATGAACCAAGACTTTCATTAAAACTGACAATCTTTAGCCCCAATTAGTCCGTTATAATGGGGTGTACTGTAGTGTATATTATTACCTTTTTCATGGCCACAGAAATAACACATCTCACTTCCAGTTAGAGCCAATAAATCTGAAGACAAAATAATGCCATCTCAATTATCAGTTGTAAAAACTGGAAATTTTATCTAATTTGTTAAACTCAGTTCAAAATAATAATACTGTATTACAAGTCCTTGGGGAAGCAATACAGTTTGGTAGTAATCTGAATATTTGAGCACAAAAATTTAATGGCTTTAGGTAAAATGACAAAAAAAATTATGAAAATGCAAACACAGACAATTTTATGTGACACAAATAGCAGCATAAAAATCAGCTGTCAAGATATTAAATTACTTTTTAAATGAGGAGGAAGTAAAATGTAAAAATTAGAAATTAAATGGATTTGAAAAATGAACATACATAGGCTATCTGTAGGAATACATGAAATTACAATGGATAATTATTCATCTGCAACAGGAAGACTCAGATTTTACAAGGCGATGGTCAAATTTTTAATTTGCTGAAAATCATACAAAATTAAAGAGAGTAAAAATTAGGCAATGTGTGACACAAATATATGTACTACGATGACTAGTTGTACTTCTAACACCCCTAGCGTAAGACATTCTACCTGAGATTATGTACAGCATACAGGTAAGAGCTCACAACATAAGTTAAGCTAACTTGTTCCTTGAAAGACAGGCAAGACTCACATGCATGGCAAAGGTGATACTGGAACACTCATCATACCAGTTTTCACGCATGTTTACCTACTCACCCTTGCTCCAGTATTACTGTAGGGCCGGCTTGTGAGCCTGCAATTTAGAATGTGGGTTGTACTGTACATAGTTCCCTACTATTACTATGTGGAGTGCTTCTTTGTCTTCATATACATTCATTTTAAAGTAAGTAGGTCAGTGAATAACTGTATACATACATACACATAAAACATTGAGTTATTTAAATTTTTCTTGGAGGTTACCCGATAAGCATCCACATTCATTTATGAGAAAGTTTCCTCCACGACTACCCACATTTTTCATAGGAAGCGACTTGCGATCATCTTTAAACATCATAGTATCATGCCATGTTAAAGACGAGAGATGGTGCAGGGGCTTGTGAACGTCTACAAAGATCACATCACTACCAGCGACAGTCATGCTCCACACCTAGAAGGGCACATCAGGCGAACCTCTGCACAAAGGTGGGGCCCTGGTGGGTGTTGGCCGTCGAGGTGAAGATCATGCCCTGCTGCTGCTGAGTGTGGTGGAACTCTGTCTGCTGTTGCTGGGGGACCATGCCTCCGGCTGAACTGACAGGATGGGGCGGGGCCAGCCGCACACGCTTCGCATTTGGGCCATGGTTGTGGCTGCCCTGATCCAGCCGACCTCCCTGGTTACCCTGCCAATAACCCAAACACCGTATAAGATGGTAACTACTGCCTCATTACTGCACCACTGTATCATACATTGTACACACTTCATCTTCCAAACATCACTTATGATTGGATCACGTACATTCTGATAGTTTTCAAAGACAACGATCAAATAATTTTGAGTCAAGCCTGGGGCTTCGTATCCACACTGTCAGAATTCTGGCTTCTCATCAAGGTGACCTGGGTTTAATCAAAATGGATCGAGTCCAAATTTTTTATTAGAATGAAACATAGCAGATGTTGCTTGCAGTTTTCTTGGATAAATCCCACCTCCCCCATATGCACATTTCATCATGTCTCTTCATTTGGCTTTATTTCATGTTGAAATTGAGGAAAATGAGCCTCTTTACACCTTAGAAACCCATAATTTCAGTAAGTGCTGCTCCCTAGGTAATACACAATTCACTCACTCACTAATTGATCACATGAAAAAGAAATATATTTTTAATGTATACGTGAAAATACTGAGACCAGTAAAGATCAGAAGAAAGATCACAATCATTACATGGGAAATATAACATGACTGCAGTTTCCATTCAATGCAAATTGCAGGTGATGTCACAAGTCACTACAAAAATACTAAGTATGTAATTGCCAAAAATAAAGTGTGTTCTCTGATGCAAGTCTATATCTGTGGAATTTAACTGAATAAGTGAGTACAAAAATGTCAAATCAGTGATAATAAAAGATCTCACATTTTGTGCTTGATTCTGACGAGCCTTACTGTCAGACTTGTCTTCATTGTCGTCATCAGTCAAAAACTCTCTCTTTGGGTAAGGAATCTGGTAGCCTGCAAAAACACTGTGCAAAAAAAAAAGGCAAGTTAGAATATATTCTCTCCCCTTCATAAAGAATTTGAGCACATAACACTACATTCTGGTGCTCACTCTGGTGTGGGTAGTGGCTCCTCTTGGAAATATGCATCGTCCATTGCTTGCTCAGATGTGATTCTCTTGGTTGGGTCCATCAGCAGCAATTTCTGTAACTAATAAAATATACCAGTTATATTTGAGGCATGAACACTGCTTGCCCCTTCATATTGTACCGTTTACTACTACCAATATTTCAGGGGAGATAGCTAGCTTTGGGTGAATAAGTTATGGAACATGTGAACTTGTTCACGTTTCTATCCAAATATGAACTGGAACTAGCCAAATTTCTGAAAGGAAGGTGTTCAGTTTGGAATGCACCGTGAAAATCAAAGAAAAAGCTCCAAGACTTCACAAGAACACAACTGTGCTTTACCATAAGACTGTGAACCAGATTTTTTTTTAATGTGGCAACTTCTGAAGAAGTTCTGTATTAAAATACAGACAGTCCTGGTTGGAGTTTTAAGCAGTTGAGACACAGTAACTGGCACATTTGTGAACTACTGCTAAGGGGGTTATTGATTCGCATTTGTCAGAGACAAGCAAAATGTGCAACAGGACACACTCGTTCTTGTGGAACATCTTGTCCCTCCACTTCAGTACAACCTCATAGAGGCTTATACATACTAGGGGATGTTAATGTCCAGTCTCTAGTGCCCTCCAGGTTTCGACAGCCTCAATGGACACAGTACTTCTCTCTTCCCCTTGGTTTGAGATTAGAGCAGGGCTACCACCAGACCTGAAGCTGAAATCCTGGTTCTTGTACATAAAAATCCTGTAAAATCTGGAATCATTGAGCAAAATCCTGTAAAATCCTTGGAATAAAAAAAATGGTAAATTTCAGGGGAAAAAATGTGTATGAAGGACATATACCTATTTAACGTAGTTTTTTTTTTTTGGCATGTACATAAACATGGTACTTGTACGACAATCATACACAAAATAATCCCACATGGCTTCATAACTGCTTTTTTCCTACTTAAACAATGGTAATTCTTTTTCCCACTCACACATATGCTTTTGTTTATAAAACAACTGTGTCTGTGATAATTTTAGTTTCCTCTCCATTTGATATCAATGCCAAATGCAAAATACAGTCACCTAATTTGGATTGAGTGATAAAAACAGCAAAACGTGGCAAAGGTTCTTTTCAATGATGCCTTGGCCTTTGCAAATGACTATACAGCCAGGAATACAAATATGTAGACAATAGTATACTTGCGTCATTGAATAATAAAGCAAAATATTTTGGACATATGCCACTGGAGCAATGGTGTATGTCCAAAAATTTTGCTTAATCATTCACCTCCGTTGCAAGAATCATTCAAGCAAACGTGCCTGAAACTGACAAACATCACTGTTTTAAGTTTGTTTAATTTTTTGCATTTAACAATGCATCACTATTTTGAAGTGAAATACGATTAAACGTTGTGTATACGACACTTGCGTGATTTATGTGTTAATAACAGAAGTGGATATTCGTTGTGGAGATAAAAATTTCATAGTTCCGAAAGTAATACATTTGAGATTATAGAGGTAAACACATGATCTTACTGCTCTTTACGAACTTTGGGCGGAACTTGTTAAAATTTCTTTTTACAGTACAGTTTAGAGAGATTTTAAATGCTATTTACACATTAGTTATGCTGGCTAAAGTATACAACAACATAGTCGAGATATAAAAGGTCGCAAGAAATTAATATTGTACACTCAATGGTATATATAAGAATTATTTCACAGAGATTTTACTGGAGTCGAAAATTAGTTAAAATGGATAAAATCCATTAAAATGGCAGGCCTGGATTAGAGTACGGTCAAGTACTTACTAATTAGCGAGAGCAGATGTTTATGGCAGATGCCTGATAACAAAATATGGTTGGCCTTAGTGTGTTGCAGGGAGTATTGCTACAGCCTACCACACCCCAGTTCTCTCCATTGATAGCTGAGATATTGTGGATGGGGGATTGTTAAACTTGGCAGGTGAGCCTGTACTTTATAGTGTGTGTCCAGGTGGGATGGCGCTTTAGATCAATTTCCATTCGTCCTGCTGGTGGCCAAGATATTTCAGAAGGTGAGTTGGAGACCGTAGCAGGAGTGTTGCAATTTCTATGGGGCCTACTTGGTTTTCGGGTATGCCACCAGTGGTGGCGTAACCAATACTTGACATGATTGTAAAAAATAGTTGGAAGTACTTCCGCTTTCCTTAACGTCTCTTTGTTGCTCACCGAGAACTCTCAAAAAGTAACAGCAAGACAGAGGCATCTATAAAAGTTGGGATAAAAAATTGTGTAGTAAGAACAAGCTTCTTAAAAGAACACATCACAGAGGTTTGTATAGTTTACAGATTTGTAAAAAAATTAAATAAACATGCAGTCTCGCTTAAGGGTTGTTATGTGATATGCAAATTAGGTTCCAGTATTTCACACCATATTCGAGAGTCAACTTTCAGAGCAGAGGGTAAATTTTGGGACAAGGGAGTTCCATGATGAAGCTGACATTAAGCTGGGAATTTGTTAATCATGTACAACCATGATGGAACAGCATTTCCTCGTGGAGCAGACAGATTACAGTGCAGCTGAATCCAGATGTATCAGTGTTTACTGCAGGTCAGTACACAAAGGTAACCTATCTCAGAAGAACTCATGGCATGCAAAGGCACGTTGCCAAAGTCAAATGGGTAATAACAACTTGTCAAACTTACTGCTAATGCGTGTACTGAAGCGGGAGGTTCCACATATGCCTCCTTTTAAACCCAGCAAATGTGGGAAGGAGATGTAGGCAGAGGTGTGCCCTTGCCTATATTCTTCACTGCTACGTGTACAGGAAGCATTTGCTAACTGCAGGTATGAGAGGTATTCTTTCCCTACATCTTCTTGTGTGGGAGACCTGCCCACAGCATATATGAAGTGCATGCATTCTCCTGGTTTTCTCCCATTGTGGTACAGAGTAAGCTAGCCTGGGCAAGCATTCAGTTTCATTAAACTTAAATGCTGGGTAAAATGTTTACTCAATAACAATACTGTGCCTGTCTACTACTGTGGACGGTGTGTACAACTGACAGGAAGAATGTAAATTTACAGTCTATAGTGATATGGACTGATATGTACCACTGGCAGGAGAGGGAACAAGTCAGAAGACAGGTATTTTGGTGAACCAACTTTCCAGGTCTCATACACGAAATTTATCTACAGCACTTCGTAACAATGCAGTTATTTATAATAATTAAATGAAACATTTCAGTTAATTTTCATTTTTTTAGACAGTGAGTTTAATATTTTATCAATGTTTAAAGTTGTGGCCATGTTTGAACATTTATCTGCTGTGCGTTTGCTTTTTTTTAAATTGCAGCTGAGGTTGCATCAACAGACATAAAAGCTTTTTTTTACTTCGCATGCAGTTTTTCTTTTGAGAATGTTCTAGAAGGTTGATTAATTTTAGCTGTGATGCAGTGCGACATGGCATCGGGACAATTTCAGGCCACGCCATGTCCATATTTGGTCACTTTTCGAGACACTGGCGCACGAGGGGAGGGGGTGTCGGCACGTGGTGACCTCGGCTTTGACTGCATGTTGCCTGGACAGATTACTACCAGCCACAATGGGAACACGACATGTTCGCGATTGTCTCGTGATGCGAGCTTTGGAGTGACGTCACTATTAAATAAACTACTGCGGCACTGTTCAGTTTCTTTTGTCTCATGGATCTGACCATTTGTGACTCTGTATTAGTGGAAGAATGTAACTTGCTTTCAATTCAAAAAATTAATGAACTAATACGAGACAGGAATTTTTTTTGTTCTAATTTCAATATGGTGCCTTCAGGTTTCATGTCTATCAACAGAGCGAAAACGAGCTGTGATGTCCAGTAGTCAATTTTGAAGGCTGCGATGTTACACCCTATCCAAGACATGTGAACCAACAAAATGATGTGAAGCTACAAAAACTCACCAGGTGAAAGGCTTTACTGTCCTGCTTGATCTTGTGTCTGTCCATATACTTGAGCAAGGAGCAGTTTGAGTAGCTGCAACACGAACACAACACTTGCAATGACAACACATTCTACCACAATGCAGCACAACACCTGCGATACAACTGCCAGCGAGGCAACTCACTTTCCCCTCTTGAAGTCTTTAAGAAGTGTCGGGTGCTCTGGCATCTTCTTGATGTCTTCCCACTCCTTCTCCAGTGGGAAGCCCATCACGTTGAATATCCTATCCAGCTGGTCGTGGTGGTAGGGGTTGCTGGTCTTTATATCCTCCTGCCGGCAGTGGAAGATGGGTTCCGACGTCAGCAGTTCCGCAAAGATGCAGCCTATGGCCCAGATGTCTGTGAACCAGCAACAGTCCAGCACCGACCATTCTTGCTACACTCACATGATGCTCAAACATCCTGTTCTACTCACCGATGGCCTTGGTGTAGTGGCGTGCTCCCAACAGCAGCTCTGGAGCTCGGTACCAGAAGGTTACCACCACAGGGTCCAGGTCAGCAAGGGGCTTGAGGGGTGCGTTGAAGAGCCGTGCAAAGCCCATGTCTGCAATCTTCACCCTGCCTCGCTCCGGGCCCTCCCCCATCACCAGAATGTTGGCAGGTTTCTGCACAGCCATCCACATTTCTCAAGTACCACACTGCCAGTTACAAGTTGTTTTGTGTAATATGGAGAGAACTGCTATATTCCCCGGTGCATGCCAGTGTCCTAGTGAATAACACAAGTTTTAAGGAAGTTTTTACAAAATCCTAAAATTCTTACAAATTTTAATTCTGGTGTTTTGAATTATTTAATGCTATTTCTGTTACAAACACTAACATTTTAAACAACAGTAATATGTATATTACATCATTTCTGATAACACCAATTTTGTGTGTTTGTAGTAAATAACCATCTTTTAGTCCCCAAACTTATTTTGGAATAGGAAATTATGTTGCTATAAAGTTTTGCTTTACATAACATAGAAATTTTTTAATCCTTTTAGTAATGTTGCACTGGTTGTATTGCAGTTATAAAATTTCAAAAAATTCACCACTAAAACAATTTCATTAAAATGTATGGTTTCAGTTGTCACAAAACCAGTTCATATACTCCTTCAATACACTTCATATCCTAAGTAGAATTTAGAGTTTACAAGTTTAGCTCGTTATTACATTTTTATACGGCTTTAGTTTGAAAATATACTGTACTTGGGTAGTTTCGCAGTTACAGTAAACAAGTTTTGCATCTTTTCCTTTCTCAATTTGTTTCAACCTATAGCTCAATATATTTTTTAAAAAGTTACAAAACCTTTGGATCAAACAATTCAGTAAGTTGATGCCGTCGGGTAAGACGCAAGACGAACGATGACACAAATACTTACAGGTAATTTAGGCGCCAGCGGTGCTTCCCAATCACCGCACTACTGAGACTCAGGGTTCTTGGGGATGCTGTGGGTTCTGTGTGTCAGTCTCACCCGTGCGTACTTATAAACATGTAGGCAATACTAAACTTTTTACTAAACATCACTGGAATAAACACTGAATAAAACATATGTGGCTAGGACACTGTCACTACTGAATAAAAGAATTAAGTCACTGTAGACTTGTTTTTATTGTTATTATTCATACATATCAACGTGCCAATGAAATGATTACCTCGGTCATGACTAGCCAATTCCGCTTGGGTGCTCCCCAGCCCACAATTACTCTAGCGCACGCCTAGATGGATGATCTCACCGAGGTGCGTGAAAGCACAGTCTTCACCAGGGAAGAGGGCCAACAGCCGCTAGGGTGGACTGACGGTTTTTCCTTGAAGACAGGACATGGTGAATTACAAATGAAACCCTTACTACATATTAACACGTGTGATTACTCGGCATCACTAACGCAAACTCGTCGGGACTCGCCCTACAACATGTGGGTAGTGTGGTAACGGCCTGCACACAGAGCCGGCTAGGACGGGAATAATTGAAAAGTACACTACTTACAAAATTACATAAACCCTTGAATGATACATGAAACAAGTTGGGAGATGAGATGAATATTCACAAAAAACACACATATGTGTGAAAACAATCTTAGATGGCGTGGATGCCGCTGAATGAAATTCGTAGCGTACTACATGGTGCAGGTGAAATTACAATATTTCTGCATGGAAACTGCAAATTAAAGTCAGAAAAAGATTATTCTTCCTGAGAAAATTATTCTCTTTACGATTGCAGTGGTTATAGGCTTGTAACATTCCTGATGGCGGTAAAATCAAACATTACTGTGACCGCATGGTCACGTACAAAAAGCATCAATTTACGTAAAAAATACATTGAACCCTGAAAAAAACTGACAGAACCCTGAAATAAATTATTGCACGTACGATGTTACATAAATAAGCTCTCAAACACAACGATGGCATATACAAAGTCTTGGCATCGGTCGGCCACGTGGTTATAGGTGATGTTGCCGTAAAATTACCATCAAATACATACATAAAAATAAAGCTCTTAAAATTATGTGTAGTAATAATGCAGAAGTTACAATGAAATGCCATAAACATAGGCAGATGGCGCCTGATTAAAGTTGCGCGGGTCGTGTGACCTCTCCAACATCTTTCTCTTCCTTCTCCTCGATTAAGTTAAAAATGCCCCAAGGGTGCAAGAAATTAATAAAGCAAAAGCATAATTTTGGAGAAAATGTCTGGCAAAACGTACACAAGCAAATGTTAACCGGTAAACTAAATTAACTATGGAAACCTAAATCAGTGAAAAAAGTTGTAGTGCATACGTGACAGTGTCTTACCTCGCCAGCTCTCCTCAACAGACTGTCCAGATACAAGCGTTGCATGGACCTATCATGGCCGCCTATGTAGTTCACATAAATGGAAGTGCTATGCACGCAGAGTAAAATATTTTATATTGAAAATAAAATGGCACAAATTAAATTAAGTATTGTTTTACATTTCTATAATTGTCTTATGAATTTACATATTTTCTTAGTGACAAATTATCTTAGTGCATATTATCTTTTAAGACTTATCAAACACTGCAAGTATAATAGAACACATTTGATACTGGAAATAACAATTATATGAAAGTTCAAAATTATGGAATTTTTGCTCACGTGAGGGACACGTGACTCGTGTGTGGTGAGCGCCATCATGGGCTCTAGCGCTGCTGGCTGTTAGCGGGCATCAAAGTATTCATAGAGTGGCCAAGTGAAGTATTATAAGTTTCCAGTTGTTGGAAGATATTTCATTAACTGCATTTTCAGTATTTAGTATGGGTATATCTGTAACTCATAATTTGCTGTTGCCTCTACTGATCAATATTGCTTGACATGGTAAGTATGAAGCACCATCAAGCTTTACGTTCAATGATGGCAGTCTGATAATGGTATAAAATTATATTTTTTATTAGTTAATTTGTCAAAAGTTTGAGATAATTTTATTAGTGATTTTGCTTGATTGTGTTTATATACTACAACAAATGGTTTCACTTTTGGAATTTATGTTGGCACTCAACTGTATGCTGACACAGCTTTTCTTCAAACATAAAAACAAAATTCCCTCAAAGAAAAATAATAGATATTTCCATAAATAAAATCTGGTAATATGTGTAATTTAACTAGGTTTAAATTCAAGAGCTTGTTCATCACAGTTTAAGCATTATCAAATGAAAATATTACTTTTCATTTTCTGTCACTGAAGATACTTTATTGTGATCTGTTACAGTTTAGGAGGTTGAAAACATTCTTTTCCTGGTCTTTTAAAATTTCCCAGTTTCCACACTACAAGCAACATGCCCAGAAATGACGAAACCTCAGTCTGATAAGACTAAACAAGCATAAAGGTTCAGCAGGTTTGTATGGCTCAAAGGTTCAATCCTGACTTGAAACTTCAGAAATGGTTTTTCCTCAAATTAGTTTTCAACCCCATTCCAGGATAATGATGGGGAAGTTTAATGATATTGACTTACTAAATTCCTCACCCATTATGCTTTCACAAAAAGAAAGTTTATTAATCACATGACAGTGAAAACCTGCCTCAGATTCAAACCATCTTCCATAAATGAATTTTCTAAGTTCTCCCAGACTGCAAACAAATTCACTAAGCACTTCTACAACTATAAAATAAACAAAGGAAAATAATGGGTTCTTTTGCAGAGCTATCTTCAGAGATTGTTGACGTACAGTATGCTTCTTGCTGATGTGAGGTGATCAACCAAAAAACCCAATTGAACTGCAAACTACATTACAGAAAATAAAACTATTGCATACATGCAGCCCAGTACATAATATACATGATTCTCCACCAAACGAATGTCATGTTTAATTACGTGCTTAGAACTGCAAAGTGCTTCGATTATGGGATTCTGTGGCACAACCACAATTGTGTACACACAAACACTGTTTACCTAGATGTACGCTCTACGATTATCATACATTGGCATGCAGCCAGCCATGGTTAAATGAGGTAGCTCCGCATGGCCCATCGGTAATATTAGTCCGGGCCACGCTACATGGCATCCATTTTGAGGTTATGTCAGGTTCAAACTCGCAACTTCATTAATTCATAACTCATCAACCACCCAACAGATTTTAAGAATTCGAAACACCATTAAATCACAAATTCTTGGCAGAGAACATGCATATAGAATTTAATACTTAAATAAAAAATAAAAGTTATATCATAAATTACGAACATAAACATGTAATAATCAAAGTCACTGGGTTTGTTCAGGCGACCTGAGCTTTCTACTACTTCTGCTCTTTTCTAGCTCTTTTTCATTTTGAGTATTCATTTGACCGGAAGCGTTTTTTTTTAATGGCTGTTTGGGCGTTAGGAGCACTGCTACCTTTCTCACAAAGAACATGAACTTTCTGCTCTTGCTGTCGAGGAAGAGCAGAGGAGCAGTGAGATAGAGAGCAATTTAAAAAGGTGCCAAATTTGTTTGTTTATACTCTGGACTACGAGATTGTGCTAGTTTTGCTTCAAAGTCTTTTCTGTCACACTTAGTTATTTGCGAATATGTTTGGCCATCTTCTGATAACTGCTGCAGGGGATATAAATGTAATATTGTAGATAACGATGAAAATATTACGTTCATCCTTGAAGGCAAGTGTTAAAATGACAGTTGTAGTGATTATTAAATACTTGTCGTAACCAATCACAGGCCACTTTAATGTGCCCAGCAATAAAACTAACGCTGAATTGCCCCTAATAAACCAATAACATAGTTTTATAAGGCGTTGCAAGGTTAGGGTTGGTGTCGCAAGGGTAGGGTTATGTCGAAATTACGACTGTCTTTGCATAGCACATTTTTAGTATTTGATGCTAGTAGGGTTACCAGGCATCCTCTAATAACCAGACATGCCTTTTTTTGCCACCTTGAAACTGTCCGTCACCCTACAATGCCATAACCAAGTTGAAAATTACAGATTGATGATGATGTGATCAGCTGATTAGTAGTAAACAGTTCTGTGGCTTTTGGCGTTTGGTTGGTAGCAGAAAAGAGCAGTGCGCCTTTTGTTTTCTTTCCTGCTATTTTCCTGGTCGCAGAAATTCTCAACTTGCTCTCGAGAGTAAAAAGCTCAGGTTGCCCGAACAGCCTACGACATCATCTCTGTCTGTCCTCTAACATTTGTCCTTGCATTAATATTATATCATTCATCACCACGACTATGTATCAAAGTAATCTCAACATGTCACAACTTGTTCATGAATCAATCAATTGGTATGTATGACCAAGACATGTGAATGACAGCTGACTTTGTTGGTGCAGGGGTTGGCAGGTGTGTGTGTGTGTGTTATTAATAAATATAGTATTTTGTGTATTAATTTCCTTAAAATAAATTATGATTAATAAAAACATAAATGGATGCCATGTATGATAAAAAAAACTAATAGCATTAAAATTAACTATGAAATTAAAAATATATGGAAAAGGAAAATTAATAAATCATAACCAATAACCATTAATAAAATATTTATTACTGATTAAAATACATTTCAACATAACCAATAACTTTCGTATTGCCAGTAATACCAACTAACTCTCTGTACAACCAAATCTGATCACCAACTTCCAACTTGATCTTCTTACAGGAAAACATCCGAATTACCAAAAGAACTTATTATAGCAGACGATCTACTAACACCTTCTTTAACAGGAAATATCTTTCAGCACATAATGTCCAGAGTATTAATCTCCCTTATGTCCTTTGGTTTCGCATCCTTTGAATTACTAGCTCTTCTAAAGAAACAAAATTCTAACAAACCACTTTGAACTTTGGCAGTAATTGCTTGCAATCCAAATTGAAATACAAAAGACAACAAAATATAACTTTCTTCTGCATCAAGAACACAAATACTCCAATCAGTATCAGCCTGACACCGGCTAACAGCCAACATGGGTACGCACATGCGCAAAGAGGCCCCGTAACGGGAAATTTATTTAAAGAGTAAACCATGTCATTTACTTTATTTCAGGGTCCAAGTGTTTTAAAATGTTAAAAATTGTATGTTCCAAAAGTGTTACACAATGTTTGGTTGAATTTCAAAATGCACACTGCGCGAAAAATAAGGACGTTATTAATTCAGCGTAAACGCCTCCATAAAGAACAATCAACGAACACACAGAAAATTCACAATTTGAAAGCATAATGTGATCTTGTATGCAAATTATTTATGTGCCATTTATTTTTGATATTAAAAGGTTTACTGTGCGTGCATAGCACTTCCGCTTGTGTGAAACCCGTAGGCGGCCATGGTAGATCTGCGCGACGCTTGCCTCGGGCAGTCCGTCGAGGAGAACAGGAGAGGTAAGACGCTGTCACGTACGCACTACAACCTTTTTGCACCAAGTTAGATTTCCATAGTTCACTTTTAGTACACCGGTTAACCTTTGCCTTGCGTACGTTTTGCCAGACATTCCCCAGCATTATGCGTCCGCTTAACTTAATAATTTGCAGCCCTTGTGGCTTTTCAGAACTTAAACGAGAAAAGGAGGAGATAATGTCGCAGAGTCCATGCGGCCCCGCAACTTGTAAATCAGGCGCCATCCGGCTACACAAATGCTTTTCATTGTAATTTCTGTTTAATTGCTGCGTGCAATATTAAGGGCTATATTTCTATTTATGTATTTCAGGGTATTTTTCATGTTTAATTGTTTTACGGCCACAACGCCCATGTCCACATGGTCAGATATCATCAAGTCCATATCTGCGCCATCCATGCGCTTTAAGGTGATAGTTGTGTAATATCATGTGCACTATAATAATTTTCAGGGTTCTAGGTAATATTTTATTCAGGGTTCTGTGTATTTCACGTGACTGATGCTTTTGTATGTATGACCATGCAGTCTTTTTAGTGTTTCATTTTCCCGCCATTAGGCGTGCTACAAGCCTCTAAATGCTTAAATTTGAAGGGGAATAATTTTCCCAATACCGCCACCACATTGTCTGGTAATTATTTGCAGTTTCTACAGAAAACTACTGCAATTCCACCTGCACCACGTGGTCCGCTACGCATTGTATCCAGCGGCATCCGCGCCACCTAAACATACTTTCATGAATCTGCGTTTTTATTGTGCCCATTCATGTTGTGTCCCATACTGTAACATTCTTATTTGTGTAAATTTTACGGTGACATTATTTCCGTCCTGGCCGGCTATGTGTAAATATTGTCACCACTCTCACTACGTGCTGGGAGACGCGTCCCAACGAGTCCGCATTAGTGATGCCGAATAATCACACATATTTTATGCTCATCTTGAAATTCTCCATGTCTTGTCTCCAGGAAAAATCTATAATCCACCCTAACAGCTGTAGACCTCTTTCCTTGTGGAGGCTGCATTTTCAAACACCCCGGAGAAATCATCCACCTAGGATTGCGCTAGAGTAATTGCGAGCTGGGGGTAAAAGCCCAATGGAATTTGATAGACACGTCCAAGTTCTTAATCACTAACTCATTTTTCTGGCACGATTTTGTAATTGGAAAGCAATAAATGATATGTGACTTAGTGTAACATGTGCATTTACTTGTAGCGTCAGAAAAGCAACTCTCCCACCTATTTTCCAGTGATAAAATGTTTAGTATTGATCAGTGTTTTCTAAGACGCTCGGGTGAGACGGACACACAGTATCACTGAGATCTTTGAGTCTCACAGTGCAGTGTTTGGGAAACACTGCTGGCGCCCATCTTCAGTACGTAAATTGTGTCATCGTTCATCGCCTGTCTCACCCAATGGCGTCGAATGGCGTTCCCAAGTGGGGCCAGTATCTTCATCCGTGTCGCGTCATCCGCATTAAAATGGCGCAAACCACGTCTGATCATCCGAGAGAAGGCCTCAAGACATCTGCGATAGCAAACCGCGACACCGCGAACGTGACCGCAAACTACCTGGACATGCCGATCGAACGATGCGTGCATTGTGGAAGGGTAAGTGAAGTCAACCTGTTCAGTGAAAATCTATGGGATCAACCACTATGCCAACGCACGTCCGATATCGTGTCAATGCCATCAGAACCACACCTGTGTGCATGCACCAGACGTGACGGGGCGGGAACCAAGTGAGTGCAGTGCCAGCAGTGCAAGCTGTACTTACATTTGAGATGCATAGGGCCAGATGAGTATGTAACTTTCTGCGATGATGTTATAAACTGTGCTGAGTGCCGTAAGACGAATTGTGCAGAGATCGCGCCACCAACAACACCAGAGGTGAAGCACATGCCGCCACCGTAGTAGTTACATACACAACACAGGGCTTAACTGGTCCCAATAGGAATGTACTTTTGCCATCTTTTGCAGGGCACGATTTGGAAGACCCAGGTACTTTTCTCCCCAGTTTGCGAAGAAAAACTGAACCGACACCACGTGCACAGGGAATATTGGACTGAGGTTACTGCCAACAAAGTAAGGGGAACAGCCACCATGCGGTGGAACTTGGTAAGAGATTATTGTGTAACATGGGAAGAGTTGTGTGACAGGTTACTGGGCAGTTTGATACTGATGGAGACGTCATCCAGGCCCAAGGGTGATTGTACCATGAACAGCAGCGCGAACGTGAAGGAATTGAAGAGTTCATTCAGCGCAAACTAGTTCTTTAACAAACGCCTAAACCAGGGTCAACCTACCCGTGGAGTGTTAGAGATAATTGTAGCTCTGTCAACACCGGATATTAGGCCGTACCTGCGACGGGCAACACGTCGGAGTGTAGAGCAATTCACGCGGGAGGCATGCATCTATTAGCAAGATGTACACGCAGGACAAGAATACCAATCCCCGAGGCAGACTACAGCACTTAAACACCCACAATGCCAGATGTTACGCAACCACCACCACTGTTTATGCCAGTGCGATCAAACCATGCACAGAGAAACTTTCACCACAACCACTGTGAAAATTTCTACCATGAGGAATCCACCTAATGAAGGTGCCAAAATGTTTCAGGTTAGTGACAGTATTGTACGTGCATTAAGGGTCAATATAGAACTTGAGGGAAGGATGTGATCGCTGTGATAGTCACTGCCACAAGCCACAATTTTGTAATTGAGAGGTTAATACAGGCAATAACAACAAAAGTGCCGCCACATCATCTGCAATTTGCCACCACCAATCAACAGGCGAAAAGCTTAATACATGCGACAGTAGGAATATGTGAACTCCATACAAAATATGTTTACATTTGCTGGACTTGTGCGAAGAAATAATTTTGGGGTTACCGTGGTTGATCAACAACCAAGCAGTGATTGAACCACATCTCGACCGTCTACACGTGGGGACATGTGGAAGGTGGATGCTGTACGCAGTAGGAGCAATGCCGCCGACAACAACAGCTGCCGTGCCACTTGCAGAGTTCATGCACAAGGTGCCCGAGCAACATCAGGAGAAGCTACATCTGCTACACCAGTATGCCATTGTGTTCCACACAGACGGGAAGCTGCAGCGTACCGACGTCACCGAACACGCCATCATCACGACGCATGAGGACCCAGTGTAATCCAAGTCATGAGACCTATGTATTTTTTTCCAGCATGTAATCAATCAGCAGGTATGTGAGATGCTCAATGATAATGTAACCGAACCTACACAGAGTGTCTATAATTCAGGCATTATCACTAGCCCCTAAAAAGAATGGTGAATGGAGGTTTTGTGTAGACTTTCGTCCTCTCAACAAAGTAACTGTAAACATGCCACCTCCAGTAATTAACATCAAGGGGACACTTTGTCAACACTAGGGCCAGCTACTGTGTTTACCTCACTTGACCTTAAGTAGGGGTATTGGCAAGTACCTATCCGCCCACAAGATCATAAAAAAACTGCCTTTACCACACCAGACGGGCGTAGATTTCAGTTTGTTGCAATGCCACTCGGCTTAAAATGTGCCCCTGCCACTTTCCAGAACTTAATGGTGAATGTCTTTGATGTTTACATATGAGACTTTGCAATGGCATACCTTGACGATGTACTTGTATGGTCAAATAGCTGGAAAGAACACCTACACCACCTGAGCTTTGTGTTCGAGCCTCTCGAACACAACAAGTTAACATGTAAGGTCGACAAATGTAAGTTGGGCATGAGTAAGATGGAGTTTTTGGGACACTATGTAACAGAGAACGGACACGAACCAAAACAACATGTACAACAGATACAGGAAAACCCCACACTCAGGTCACATAAACAAGTTTGAAAATTTTTTGGTTTGATAAATTGGTTGAGGGAATTCATTCCGAATTTTTCTGTAACTACTGCACCATATTGAATTGTTCATTAATTGAATTGTTATGTGAGAAGCATAAGCCTATCAAGCATTCAAAGACATCAAACTTACTTTTCAAAACTGTAAACCGCTAGCCAGGTTTAACCAGGAACTGCCTCTTGTAGTTCAGACAGATGTGAGCCAAGAAGGCATCAGAGCATTATTATACCAAGTAGAAGAACAAGGGGGCAAACACATCAACTACCACAGCGCGAAGTTTGGTGATGCAGAACGTAAATATCACGTAAACGAACAAGAGTGTTTGGCAATTGCACACGCACTGAGGAAGTACCGGCTGTATCTGTTAGGAAGGAGGTTCACACTGAAAATCGATAAATGTTGTTTTGTTTGGTTGGAAGGCATGCACAATGGAAAGAGTAAACTCACCTGCTGGGCTTTGTTGTTACAAGAGTTCGACATCAAAGAAGAACATGTGGCAGGAAAAACCAACAAACTCGCGGATGCACTGTCTAGAAACCCCTGTCCAACCATAACAGTAACAGATGACACTGAGTGGGAAGAGGCGCTACCAGCTTGCCGTGCCACACAAATAACAGAACCACCATCATTTGTTTTGCAAAACATTGTTGCCCCACCACCCAGTGAACTTGTCTCGTTAAATGTGCGATGTGTTAATAGAGGCGCACACTGCACAGGAAAATTCCCCGGATGCTGCACAACACCTGCAACACTGCACCGTGAGATATTCAGAACACTGGCGAGTAGTGGACCGGGAAATCCAAGTAAAAACCCCTCGGTAATTGCACAAAATGGTGAACATACATACCTAAGGAAACACGTTAACTTGAGCTGACATACGGTCATGACAGCTTAGAGCCTGGTCACCCGGGTTCCGAACAGACATGTAGGAACGTACAGAAGTTTTTCCATTGGCCCAGAGTACAAGGGGACGTGTGTAAATATGTACAGAGTTGTGTTACGCGCAACACCCGTAAGCCGTGGAGAACAGACTGTGATGCTCCACAACAACCGATGCTGCCAACGAAGCCATTCAAAACTGTTGCACTCAACATAATGGGCCCGCCTGCACCCACGCACAAAAGGTGGGAAACGTTACCTCTGATTAGTTTACAAGGTGGACTGAGGCATTTCCGGTCAGTAATGTCCGCGCACACACAGTTGCGCATGTAGTGCAAAACAAGTTTTTTCCCAGGTGGGGTTACCCAGAATACCTACTAACAGACAATGGTACACAGATTGTAGGAAGAAAATGGAGAGAATATTGTACCACATGGGGAACCGAACACCATACCACCCTGGCCTACCACCCCAGGGCAAACCCGACCGAACATCGTGACCAAGACGTGACAATCCAGTTGCGAGTCAGGTTAGTAACGGACCACACGAGATGGCGGAACTGATTCCAGAAGTCATGTTTTGTTTACGGAATCGAGTTAATGTCGCAACAGAAAAAACACCAGCAGAGATGGTGCAGGGCCACCAACTGCGTGCACCCGGAGAATCCCATGAAAACCCCCCAGTACCACCTGAAGAAATTGTCGCCCACCAACTACAGATCCACCAACAGGCGATGGAAAATCAGAGAAATTATTATAATACTTGGGTACCGGAGAGCAGAAGCCCGCTGCTAGAGTTAGTGCCCGGCATATATGTCTATGTAAGGGAAAACCCGTTATCAGTGGAAGTCAAGAACGTTGTGCAAGACTGGCACCCAAGTGGATTGGGCCGGTAAGAATAACTGCAAAGATGGGCAATTCCACATTTCTAGTGAAACTGGGTCCATGAAGAGTCACGAAACGTCACCGCGACAACCTGTGTATAGCCGCACACCTGTAGGGAAGAGGGCAAGGAGACGCCGGAAAGCCCAGTATCTCAGTGAACGCGACGTTACGTACCAGGTGGTATGAGGGATGACAGAAGCAGCATGTGTCAAAACAACAACATTGGAAACACTGTCCTTTAGGGGCTTCGCACCATCGAACACACCACACCAAACAGGGAGGGAGAGGCGACGAAAGTGTGAACACGCAAGTGAACGAAATTAGTAGTAGCTTTCCCATAGGGGCAAGCAAGAGCCTAACAAATCAAAGTAGTTGTAAAGGGTTTGCTTGTGTAGAGGAGGAAAGAAGTGGTAACAACAATGTACACATAAACTGCAACACAACCAGTCCCAATGCTACACCTTTTCTAGGTTTTCCTGTACCACAAGCGACAGTCTCACAAGGCAACAAAGTTTTAAGGGGTTTCCCCAAGACACAAGTCAACATGGTTGTAACATAAGTGAAAACATAAATAGTAATACCACAAGTGTAAGTGTAACGTCTTTCAAAGGTTTTTTCGGCACCTGCTGGGGATAGCCTAGTAGGGCAAGAGAGTTTCAAAGGGTTTGGGGAGGTTAGTAGGGTAGTTAATGTGACGCCAAATGTCAACAAACCACATCGAGGCACTCGCAAGAGGCAAGGCGTGTCACCACTATGTCCCAACAACATGGTTCCAGCCTACACCCCTACCTCCTGCAAACGCCGCAGTGTGAGAAGACTTCTGAGGCCATGCTTCCTACGCCCTCAGTCGGTGGTCCCAGTTCACAGCCATGCAACTCCCTCCAGAGAAAATTTGAGTTGCTCACATCATCTTGGCCTTTGAGGGAGGGGTCGTTTGATGCCGACTAACAGCCAGCAACGTTAAGACTATGGCTCACCACTCACCTGACATGAGGGTACACACGTGCTCAAAGAGGCCATAACCTAGACTTTTGCATAACAGGATATTTATTTGAAGTATAAACCATGTCTTTTATTTTATTTCATGGTCCAAGTGTTTTAAATGTTAAAAATTGTATGTTCCAAAAGTGTTACACAATGTTTGGTTATATTTCAAAATGCACACTGTGCGAAAAATAAGGACGTTATTATTTCGGCGTAAACGCCTCCATAAAGAACAATCAACGAACACAGAAAATTCATAATTTTGAAAGCTTAATGTGATCTTGTATGCAAATTATTTATGTGCCATTTCTTTTGATATTGAACATTTTACTCTGCGTGCATAGCACTTCTGCTTGTGTGAACCCCATAGGTGGCCATGGTAGGTCCGCACGACGCTTGACTCTGAGCAGTCCGTCTATAAGAGCTGGCGAGATACGACGCTGTCACGTATGCACTACAACATTATTGCACCGAGTTAGATTTCCATAGTTCACTTTTAGTATACCAGTTAACCTTTGCCTTGTATACGTTTTGCCAGACATTTCCTAGCATTATGCTTCCACTTAACATAATAATTTACAGCCCTTGTGGTTCTTCAGAACTTAAACGAGAGAAGGAGGAGAAAATGTTGGAGAGGCCACGCTGCCCACGTTACTTGTAAATGAGGCATCATCTGTATACACCAAAGGCTTTTCATTGTAATTTCTGTTTAATTGCTGCATGCAATATTAAGGGCTATATTTCTATGTATGTATTTCAAGGTCATGTTTAGTTGTGTTATGGCCACATCACCCATGGCCACGTGGTCAGATATAGTCAAGTCCGTATCTGCGCCATCCATACACTTTAAGGCGATATTTGTGTAATATCATGTGCACTATAATTAATTTCAGAGTTCTATGTAACATTTTATTCACGGTTCCATGTATTTCACGTAAGTGATGCTTTTGTATGTATGACCATGCAGTCTTTTTCATGCTTGAATTTCCCGCCATCAGGCATGCCACAAGCCTCTAAATGCTTAAATCTACACAGCAATAATTTCCCCAATACCGCCACCTCTTTGTTCGGTAATTATTTGCAGTTTCTACAGAAAACTACCGCAATTCCACCTGCACTACATGGTCTGCTACACATTGTATCCAGCGGCATCCGCGCCACCTTAACATACTTTAACAATGTGCGTGTTTATTGTGCCCATTCATGTCGTGTCCCATATTGTGTCATTCTTATTTGTACGGTGACATTATTTCCATCCTAGCCGGCTATGTGTAAAGACCGTCACCACACTCACCATGTGTTGGGAGACACGTCCCGACGAGTCCGCATTAGCGATGCCAAATAATCACACGTGTTTAATGCTCATCTTGTAATTCTCAGTTTCCTGTTTTCCAAGAAAAATTTACAGTTCACCCTAATGGCTGTAGACCTATTTCCTTGTGGAGGCTGTGTTTTCAAACACCCCGGAGAAATCATCCACCTAGTAGTGCACTAGAGTAATTGTGTACTGGGATTAACAGCCCAATGGAATTCGCTAGACACGTCCAAGTTTTTAATCACCAACTCATTTTTCTGGCACGACTTTGAATTGAAAGGCAATAAATTGTATGTGACTCAGTGAAACATGTGTGTTTACTTGTAGCGTCAGAACAGCAAATCTCCCACCTATTTTTCGGTGATAAAATGTGTAGTATTGATCAGTGTTTTGTAAAGACGCCCGGGTGAGATGGACACACAGAACCCACAGTATCCCTGAGAACTCTGAGTCTCACAGTGCGGTGTCTGGGAAACACCGCCAACGCCCTTCTTCAGTAAGTAAATTGTGTCATTATTCGTCTCGTGTCTCAACCGATGGCGTAAAGCCTTATTGACCTTCTTCTCAATACAAACAATATTTTGGTATATCTTCCTAGCATAATACCTGGAAAAACAAATCTGCCGACAATTCATAATGATGAGATTCTTCTAATGTTATGGAGCAATATGAATAAATACAAGACTCAACCAGTTTATATATGCACAAAATTCATAGACAACCACAACAGGAAACACTCCCTGCGAAAAACACAAGTCCGCAACCTTGAAAATCTAACATCCAGTCAAGCGCCACTGTTCTAAAAATAGGGCCATGCAGAGATACCTCTTTTAACCTGGGCTGTCTGCCTGTCAATGTATGGTGAGCGTGCATCTATTTTTGGAACAGTGGCGCTCGACCGGATGTCAGATTTTCAAGGTAGCGGACATGTCTTTTTCGCTTGTAGTGTTTCGTGTTGTAGTTATCTATGTATTTTGTAAATATATAAGCTGGTTAAGTCTTGTATCTTGTATTTATTCATATCGCTCCATGTCATTAGAGGAGACACAATCATCATGAATCGTCGGCAGATTCGTGTTTTCAGGTATTATCCCAGGAAGACATATTGAAATATTGTTCATATTGAGAGGGAGGTTGATAAGGCTGATACAGATTGGAGTATTCGTGTTCTTGATGCAGAAGAAAGTTAAATTTTGTTGTCTTTCGCATTTCGATTTGGACTGCAAGCAATTTTGTTTTTTTTTAGAAGAGCTAGTAATTAAAAAAATGTGAAACCAAAGGACATAAGTGAGATTAATACTCGGGACATTATCTGCTGAAAGATATTTCCTGTTAATGAAGGTGTTAGTAGATAGTCTGCTATAATAAGTTCTATCGGTAATCCTGTGATGTTTTCCCGTAAGAAGATCAAGTTGGAAGTTGGTGATCAGATTTGGTTATACAGGAAGTTAGTTGGTACTACTGGCAATATGAAAGTTATTAGTTATGTTGAAATGTATTTTAATCAGTAATAAACATTTTATTAATGGTTATTTGTTATTATTTATTAATTTTCCTTTTCCATATTTTTTTGTAATTTCATATTTAATTTTAATGCTATTCGTATTTCTCATATACGGCATCCATTTATGTTTTTATTAATTATCATTTATTCAAAGAAATTAATACATCAAATACTATATTTATTAATAACACACATACACACCTGCCAACCCCTGCACCAACAAGGCCAGCTATGATTCACATGTTTGGGCGCTACATACTCTCGCCGCGTTCTGTTACTGCTGAAAATCACTGAGATCACTAATGTTTCTGCAGTGTTCGTCAGCAGTAACGGAACAGTATCACTAATCAGTAAATATTTCGCATGTGCATTCCTGGTTAATAAGTATTATTTTTTCAGTCCCTTCAGAAACTTCTTAGCAGAGTTTTACTGTTATTGCCAAAAAAAATAATCCTTGGAGTTAAAATGAGAACTTGAAAGATGTCCTTGGGCACAAAAAGTTATTTAAATGCTAGTCATGTTTAGACACCATTACAAAATAGCCAAACATATTTTTAATCACACGTTTTCTACCAAACCTCTACAATGCACTTCATGTGCCAGCTAGGATGCCCCTTACTTACTCCAGGGTATATGAAATTTCAAGTTTGAAGGCATTAACCAGACTAAAATATTTGGTTACCACTATTTTATAGTAATTTTTTTTAAATACCTCATTTGTCTACAAGGACACTAATATGCGGAAATAGGAAAGGCATATTCTCTGGCTATTAACATTAACGATAATAATTACATAGTGCTTTATGTTACAAAGATGGGGTGATATAATCAATGTATCATTATGCTGATTTTTCATATTTTCTTTTACTAACCAAGCGATTGTATACATTTCACTCAGCAATACAAGAATATGGGCTACAACATACAGACCATAAATTTTATAGTCAATTAAATCAAAGGTTCACTATATTTTCTGGTCACCACGACTCAAATGTTTGGTTGTCAATGGCAACCTGGTGATCACAAATTTTGGGCCATACCTTACTCAGTCAATATATTTTAAAGTACACATCCATTGACAAAATAAGGTGCAAGACAAACTTACATAATCTGCTATACACTTCCTTATATCTGATGACAGACGGTTAATATAAACTCCAGTACTCACACCATATAAACCATATCTAGTGTTCCCTGTTTACAAAAAGACACTGTAAATGTTTAGCTTAGTGCCGCCAGGTCTATGTCCTACTGACATGCACAAGTCACATTTATTAGTCTCAAGGGTTCGTGGAGAAATAAAACGTCAAGTTTTTCTGCTTATAAAGATGTATGTGAAAATTTAGTGTAGTGCCACCACGTCTGTCTGCTTATTGGTAGGCACAAGTGGAATAATTTGAAAGTCCTTGGTCTCCATGGTTGGAACGGAGATAACTGGGGCATCAAGCTGTTTTCTCACATCACCGCTGGGCGACAGCTATGTATCAAACTTACGCAGTACCTGCACACGTTACTTTTTTTTTTTTTTTTTTTTTTTATTATTTTTTTATAAACATTCCGTGGTCTTTCCAGTACACTTTTACAATCTTTACTCACACAAAAGTAGTATTTGAGATGCAGAAAATTATTTTACTGCCATGCATATGTGTAAAATTGGCATGTGGCAATGTTTGCAATTCGCGTAGGTTTCCCAAACATCTGTGATTTTCACACATCCATGCACCATAAAGTGGGATGAATATTCAGTTAGCAGAAGGAATCAACTAAACATGCCATCAAAAGTATTTGATAAGCTATGCACCAGACTTATAGTGCACATTCCAGCCAGCATACAGCGCTGCATATTGAACTCAGGACTCACCAGATCTCTGTGCAACACCCAGTTGGAATGCAGGTAGTGGATCCCATCAAGGATCTGGAACAGGAGGGACTTCACCATTCCTTTAGGGACCATCACCGGCTTCTTGTTGGCCTTCGCAGCCCGGTGGAATTTGATTATGTGCTGGAGTTGACATAATCCAAACAAAGAATTAGTCTAAGTTTTAACTGTAGACTCACTCAAAATTTCCTACTATTATGTTCAAACAAAAGACAATAAAATAAATATTTCTACAGCCCGGCACTATTGGTGAAGCATTCTCCAATTGCCTAAGACTGAGATTATGATGATTTCACTTTGCATGTAATACACATGATGTTACACGTTCATGTGTGTGTAAAACATGGTCTTTGTGGATGGTATACATTATTATGATAATTCATGTAAGCACATAACCTTTATGTAATGAGTAAAAAGTCTGTTGTATTGTTGCTTTTCAGATTGAAAACTGAAAACTCAAGTTATATGGGCATATTCGTGTCTTAACATTGATGTGGCTAGAGCAGGTTGTGAAAGTATGGAGTTTGTGATTTATACAAACTTTTAAAACAACTAGGAGATTGCGATAACCTCAAGAACTAAATGTCTCTGGGTGAAGCAGACATGTTTTTCATGTACATGGGAAAAATTTTTATATGATAGAATTTTTTCTAATGAAAAATAAATTTATGTTTCATGAAGTAAGCAGCCTAAATATTTACGAATTAAAAAAAAACTCCTAAACTAATTTTCATTACTTTTTCATTCTCATTTCCAGGACAAAATTATGTGTGCAGTATATGAATTAAAAAAATTAGTAAACAATACTGCGAAAACAAAAACAAACCCATGAAAAGTAAAGATAACACATCCCTATTGTGATTGGCGTGATCACATGGTACAGAGTAATATATCATGCAAAAGCTAGATATCGACAAGCTTTCCTTACATGAATGTTACATTGAATGATTGTGACAGGTTTCAATCAAACACATTAGTCAAGGTGTAGCTGGCTTACATGAACGGTTACATGTCACGTGAAGTCATTTTAATCCCACCATAACACAACACTGTCTCTAACAAAATATGCAGTCTCATCTTTCTATTTTGTCTTCAACAAGAAGAAAGAAGTGAAGAGTGAAGAGATTTGGGCGGCTCCTAACAGCGATATCTAGAAAGCAGATGAGGGTGATTAAAGTGAATATGAAGCAGTGCCGGAATGAAGGGATGGGGTAAACGGGAGATCCCCGAGAAAACCCGCCGACCAATGGCATCGTCCGGCACGATTCCCACTTGCGAAAATCTGGTGACCCGGCCGGGTATTGACCCCGTTCACCTTGGTGGGAGGCAAGCATGCTAATCACTCAGCCACCTGGCCCGTGGCCCCAAGAAGAAAGACGATAAGTTTAAATGGATATATGTACACATCCAGATCATTAGGTAAATGTGTCCCTCCTGACTTAGCATTACATAAGAAAGGATTTACTATATTTTTAGTATATTTTATACAATCAAATAAGAGCCTGCGGAAATAAAAGATTAGGTAACTCCCAAAATTGATTAACATAATAATGGAAATTTTCAATGTATACGCTCTGTCAAACAAATTTTTAATTGTATATAAGTTGACGTGGCCCTCCCTGCCGTGCTCGGGAGGCAGTCCAATGCTGCTCGCTCGTGCACCAGCCACTCACGACCATGTGTGAAATGCATGGGTCCTGATGTTGTTCATGTAAAACAGGTCAATGATCCGTCCCGTGACCCGAACGACCTGCCTAACCAAGAGTAAACTAGTGCCTATGTGTTTATTGTGGTGAAGTGCTATGATCCCCCAAAAGCAGAGTCTAAAGTAAACATGGGCAAATATTATCTCCTCTTTGCTTTCCCTGTGTGAAGTGATATTAATCAAAGAGTGCCCAGCCACGTGGCCTGCATAGTGAAACGAACCTCCAATTGATGACGCTCTAAAATCACTACATAATTTTTAAGTGTACTTGCTCTATTTCTTGTAATGTTAAAAGGACGTACTCTCATTTTCAGTTTTATGTAAATTAAAATGTAACTGACCTTGGTAGTTCCGGCAGCCACCATGCCAAGTGCCCAAACTTGAATTCCTACTTGATTCACTAAATTAATATCTAAATTTAATGACGTGTAATTGAAGGGTTACTTTGATTCCAGTGTCTTGTGTAATTTTGTAATGATTTCTTATTTCTTTTGCAAAACCCGTTCAGGAGTTGTTTTCTAGGAATCTCAATTTCCCGACACTCATAGCAACAGCGTTACAGAACTTTTAAAATGAAGAATTACATGTCGGAATTAACGTCTAAATTCCTAAGAGTGTTATGCTGTGCTTGTTTCTGTTTTATACATGTTTTAAGTATATATGTATAAATTTTGTTTTCCCTCACAGAGTTGGCGGCAGATCTCCGTTAGGTAAAGGCATCTCCGCGCCATCCTCCTTAGTCTAGTTTGGTGGACCTAGGAGAATGCACACGTTCGCATCATGAGGGAACTTCAGCAACTTGCTTGATCAAGTAGCTGCCATAGTAAGTTTGATTTTTAACTGGAACATTTAATTCTTTCCTTTCCTCCCCAGCGCTCGCACTCTCATCTCCATAGAATCGCAGCCCTGGAGATTTTATCACTCTTAATTTCCACACGCTAACCAGTGCTTTATCCATGTCGGCAGATGGCGGGCCTTATACGCCATGCCCGCAGTATTCGAGAGATTTCGTTATTAGTGATTGTATGTGTGATCTCACTCAGTCAATATACGCAATTGCATCATTCCTCATCTTATTTAATGTTAATGTTAGTTTAACCTCGGTCCTGTTCCACTCCAGAGTGTAATAAGTACATGTGCTCATTTATGAACTGTAAAGGCATTGGGGACTTTTGTTGTACTTCATTCGTGAAACATGAGCTGCAAGAGGGATACGAAACGTGGCTGTTGACCTACAGCTGCCCTTAGAGTCAGAGTCCATGTTCTCACCTATGTAATAAATGAGCTGGCGCCCTGCCGAAATTTCCAACTGCCCAGTAATATTTAGCTATGCATCTGGGTTTCTCTCAAATCCGGCATCTCTCGCCCCTCGCAAGCAACCAGGCCACGTTAAAGTAAAAATTTTTGCTACCGCTAAAAACAATATTTTTCATCACCAGAGTAACATTACAAAATAGCCTAGTAGGTAGTGTTCAATAGTTTCATTTTAAAGTTTTCAATAAAATACAAATTGTACATAATTGAAAGGTAAACCATAATTACAGGTGAGCAGAGTGTTACATTTTGAAATTTTCTGTACCATTATAAAAACTCAAATGCTGCATGAACTCAAACACAAGACACTTTTCATACAATTTGTATGAAGAACTCGGCAACAAGACATGCATAAATCACTTGATAAAATAAAATCTGTAACTACTGCAACACTATGGAAAATAATACTGCAGTGTAGTTTGAAACAAGAATAGTTTTACTACGTGAAAATTGCATTAAAATAGAAACTGATAATCAAAATTGCAGAAAATATTGTGAATCATTAGAATGTGAAAAAAGATGTCAGAAATCATTAAAATAACTTTGCAACTGGTACTCAAGATCCTAATCACATCTTTAAGCGTTAGCAATCAAAAAGTTAACGACGTGAGTACTGGTGATCTGTCTTGAAGTTTTACTCATGTTAGCAAAATTAAGTGATAGTTTATGGCGATACCTGAGTTTTAGTAGAACAAAAAAAACCCCAATAACAGCCTCTGGTGAAATAATTTCAAACCCAATTAATTCTTTAGAAAATTAAACTTTCATTAATTTCAAAATAAAATCAGTTCTAAAAACAAATCTAAATTTTTTGGAAAAAATCTGTAGTTCTCTGTACCCGTAAGATGAAGTTACACATTACCATCCTGGAGAGACTTACACAGTTGCATGGTGGAGTGGGCAGCCGACATCTTGAAGCACTCAAAGCTATCAAAATGCATCTCGAGCCTCTTCAGCACATGCCCCGTATAAATTAATACACATGGCACCTCTCAACACCAATTTGTACACTTAGGATGTGCAGATAAGCAAAATGCAATGCCAAACTTGCAGTTTTGTCTCACGGTGGTCCACCCATGTTGACGTATGTAGGGAGAGTCCTTAACTGTCGGGGTTCACATCACAACGCTAATTAAAACCGGAAAATCCTGATACTACGTAATTTCCTTTGATGTCACAATATAATAAAAATCAGGGCAATTAAAATTCCTCTTTGACCAAAACTTCTGAATATATTCAGTTAGGAATTGCAAAGAGAAATATTGTTACACAGTCAAATTACCTTGATAAAATAATAAAAGTTCAGTACTCTTGCCACAAAATAAAATAATAAAACTGTCAAAATGTAAAAGGTAAACTAACCAAAAATTAAATGAAAAATATAATTTAAGAGGTGATGCCCTGTTAATACATAACTAACTATTCCTGAAGGTAGGGCTTGTTAAATAAATAAAAAAATAAATAATCAAATAAATAAATACCTTTTCATTCAATCAATAACAATTCAAAACAAAAATAAATGTACACAAACTTTAAAATCTATAATCTTTACAGTTAAATTACCATTTTATGTAGTTATTTTAGAATAAAGTAATAAAAATGAATAAAATGACTCTCAGACAAAAATTTTATTTGTTGGGGTACTAATGAAGATTCATTATACCCAGACTATTAATTTAAATAGAGGATTTTTGTTTCATTACAACTTTCTGCAACTAAATTTCTAATCAAATCAAAAATTAAGGTTGTCGTTTCTTGTATTTTTCAGCATACCAAATATCCATACAACTCTAATATAGAGGTTGCAGAGAAGATTAACATGGGCCACTCTACAAGTACAACCTCAATTAAATAATTTGTCTTTATTTTTGTTACTGGTTTATGTTTTCACTGACAAGTAGACAAAAACTAAACTAAACGACGAAAGCGTTTCATCACTCATAAGCAACATTACTGACCATTCTTCAATACACTACACAAATTATGTCTTCTGATAGCCATATTGTATCAAGTTTTTATTTACATTATCCAAAGCAAATTAGTGACAATACAAAATAACTTTTATAATTACACTAAATATATAACAAAAAAATAACTGTTAGAGTTAGTTGTTAGTTGGTTAGTTTGGTGACGGCCTATACACAGAGCCGGCTAGGACGAGAGAAATTGCACCGTACATTAATTACAAAATTACATAGACCCTTGAATGATACATGAAATAACATGGGACAAGAGATGAATATTCACAATAAACACACACGTGTGAAAACAAGCTTAGGTGGCGCAGATGCTGCTGGATGAAGTTCGTAGCAGACCACATGGTGCAGGTGAAATTGCAATATTTCTGCGTGAAAACGGCAAACTAAATTAGGATAAAATATTATTCGTGTTTGGCAAATGGTTCTTTTTACAATTTGCATTGTTACGGGCTTGTAACATGCCTGATGGCGGTAAAATCAAACATTACTGTGACCGCGTAGTCAAGTACAAAATCACCAATTTACGTGAAAAATACATTAAACCCTGAATGAAAAATACATAGAACCCTGAAATAAATGACTGCACATACTATGTTATGTAAATAAGCTCTTAAAATGCAATGATGACATATACAAAGACTTGGCTTCAGTGGGCCACGGGGTTATATGTGATATTGCCATAAAATATTCAAACACGAAAATTACCCTTAAATACATACAGAAAAGTAAAACTCTTAAAATTGAGTGTATCAATTATTCAGAAGTTACAATGAAATGCCATAAACATAAGCAGATGGCGTCTGACTCAAAATGTGCGGGTCGCGTGACCTCTCGGACATCTTTCTCCTCCTTCGCCTCGATTAAGTTAAAAATGCCACAAGGGCGTAAGAAATTAGTAAAGCGGGAGCATAATGCTGGGGAAAATGTCTGGCAAAAACGTATGCATGCAAAGATTAACCGGTAAACTACATGGACTATAGAAACCTACATCAGTGAACAAAAGTTGTAGTGCGAACGTGACAGTGTCTTACCTCGCCAGCTCTCCTCGACAGACTGTCCAGATACAAGCGTCGCACGGACCTATCATGGCTGCTTACGGGGTTCACATAAGCGGAAGTGCTATGCACGCCGAGTGAAATATTTTATATTGAAAATAAAATGGCACAAATTAAATTAAACAATGTTTTACATTTCTATAATTTTGTTACGTATTTCAATATTATTTTAATGTCTCCTTGTAATGGTGTTCATGCCAGAATATTAAGCCTTCTTAATCTCGGCGCCACAGGCACTTCGAATATTTATAACCATACAATTAGAATCAGTACAAGCACTTTAAAACATTTTAGGACATATTAAACACTGTATAGACAATATAACACATTTAACCCTGAAATTAACATTTATAGGAAACTTCAAAATTGTCGGCCTCTTTGCGCACGTGCGGTACACATGACATGAGCGCCGTCATGGGTTCTAGCGCCACTGATTTCAGAATTGAAAGCAATTTGTTTATGTTTTGGTTTGTTTTGAGTAGAATGTCTATTTATTTTGAATGTAATCTTAAAGCCGCTACCCTCAGGAATAGTTAGAAATGTAGAACAGGACATTACCTCAAAATTATTAATTATTCGTTTGTTTAAATTTCATGTACTTTGACAGTTCTATTTATATTATTTTACTATGTGAACATAGCTCAATTATCTTTGGAATTGTTAAATATTTTGTCACCATTGTGTCTTTGCACTTTACCTGGCTTAATCAAGCATGTTTTTCCACGGAGGAGTGCATTTGATTATAGTACTGCTAATAATAATAAGTGCCACATCTCAGGAAGTGACTAATATATCGAAAGTTCCCGTTTTAATTAGCGTCACTGTGTGAACCCCATTTAATGGACGCTCTCCCTAGATGCTATGAACAGCGGTACATCATAACATTTGTTCTGCAAGGGTTCATTAATTTTGCACATAGCACCAATCATAATGTTAGGAAAGGTATACAAGACACACCTAGTATGTTTGAATATATGGGGCACGATAAAGAAGAGGACCTAAACACATTGCGGTAGTTTTGAAGTGTTACGCAAAACTATGCAATCTGCCGTCTGCACCAGTACTGAATAAGTATGACCTACATTGGGTATGATAATGCAATTTTAAAGAACTGTTATATATGTGCATTGCAATCATTTTTAATAGTTTTGATTATCACATTAACTTGAATTTTCAAGAGAGTAACTTTTGGATTTTAAATTATTTTTCTGAAATTAATGACGGGTGTAACTATTTGGTAGGGCATTAACCAGAAGTCAGCAGATAAGATCTCTTATTCTGTAGCCATGCAAAACCGTTTTAACAAGAGTAATTTCCAAGTATACTATGAGCCAGTTGAATCTTAATTCCTCACATAAATTAGGTATCACTCTGATTGCTAATTTTTGAGAGGTGATTTATTATTCAAATCTATTACAACTGATTTTCTTAATTTGAACACCAGCATATATTCTTATTGACTGGATTAATACTTCTGGATTTTCTGCACTGAATATATTTCATTTATCATTGAATTCTCAATTTTTTACGTATCATTTCTGCAATAAAACTAAGTTTTCACACACCAAATTAATGGATTATGTTTTGTGTAGTATTTGAAAGTAGTTTTAATCATTTATTCTCACGGGTACTTTATGTTTTGAGTGATTAATTTTCATACAAAGAGTATAAAATTTAGTGTTTTTCTAAGTCTACATGCAAATGGGTAAATGTGTCTTCATGTAATTCAGAATTCATTAATGATTACTGCTAATGTGTCAAAAGTATCACATTCATTACCTATCTGGTTGTGACATAAGAATCAGACACTCTTTCATTGCATTTTAAAGCTTAGTGCTAAAAAAAAATGGAAGCCAATTCCCCTGGCGTCATAACATTCCAGCTAGACGCCACAAGAAAAGAGAAAGTAAGCGGCGTAGTAGGAATTCTGCTAAGCATCACACACACACACACACCACCCGACATATCACTACATAATTAGGTATTCATTCAAAATTCTCTTTCTCTTCAAACAGCAAATTTGATTATTTGTTACCTCACACAGTACAACAAACACAAGTCTTGTCTCACAAAAAACCAAATTCAATCCCCTCCCACACCTTTGTACAAAAAAAAAAACGCAACAGGCAAACCACCATAAAACTTTCTGCCACACCACGTTAAATGACACACAAAGTTCTAGAAGATAAACCCATATACTGGGACTGCTTACCCACAAGTCATGTTCTGCGTAGTCAATCAAGAGCCACACTTTCCTGTCCGTGTGCGACAGGAAGACATGGATTAAGGTGATCACATTGCTGTGCTTCAACTCACGCAGAAGCTGGGGGAAGCAAAATTCACAGTTATTACTCTCAAACTCATCCAAATACTACTTACAGTTTACTAAAGAGCTCAAACTCAAATTTTTTTAACAAAATCAGAAAGACAATGCACACTACGAAGGTCATGTACTATATTTCACTGTATAATGGTCACACATTTTATATTTAAAATTTCCATAAAAATTTTGGGTGCAACTACAGTATTATGTGAAATCATTGGTTAGATAAATATTGCCATGTAAGTAATAAACACAGTGTGTTATAAAGCTAAAATAAAATATATTTATTGTCTATTATTCCAAATGAAAAGCTTTCCAAAAGTGCTCACTTTACAGTGAATAGCCTACAAGGAATAAACTGCACATCACCAAATGCAGATACCATTGTGCGCTCCTCTCCTACCATCTCCTGTCGATTGGCAGGTTGGCACTATATGACCTTGCTTCCTCCCCATACATGATATACAAGTGGGGAGGAAGCGTTATATCATATTTGTTGACTATCTTCAGGCACACTATGTGTGATATCCCTTCCACCACTAACATGCCTGATGGAAGGGTAACTTGATGCCTAGCAACTAGTGCAGTGTTCCGTCTTCCTCCCCTTACATGCCTGGCAAGAGCAGAAGTTGTTGCCTAGCAACTACTGTTAGTGTCACAACTCCTGGCGTGTGAATTTACGGGGAGCCGTATGTGGCCAGCACGTGCGCGTGCAGCCCACTGCAGCCTGAATAAAGTGTTAAAAATGTTGGTCTCCGTATTATCAGCTGCCCATTGGCCAATGCATGCAGAATATTTATGTAACAGCTTGTACACAGCCGGCTGGCCGTCACTAATATCAGATACCGCCAGCCCAAGCGCAAGCAAGCCACCAGGACTTGTGGTGCTTACAGCGTAGTGTTTTCTCTTCCTCCCCTTACACGCCCAGCAAGAAGGGAAGTTGTTACCTAGCAACTAGCGAAGTTGTTGCCTAGCAACTCCCTTTACATACCTGACAAGAGGTGAAATTGTTACCCAGCAACTGGCGCAATGTTCTCTCTCCTCCCCTTACATGCCTGGCGCGAGGGGAAGTCATTGTCTAGCAAATAGCGCAGTGTTCACTCATCCTCCCCTCACAAGCCTGAGAGGGGAAGTTGTTGCGTAGCAACTTGTCCCCCTTCACTCTTTGTGAGTGAGAGGCTGATAGAATTACCTTTCACATGAATTTGTTAGTGGAAGGGTATTAGCAATAGTACACGTTGCAACATGATCTGGCTTGGCTGCAGTGCCGAAATGACAGCAACTTTTAGCACTCAAGACTTATGGTATAACCATTATGAAATGAAATAACGTAACAGCACTGTGTTCCGACTCCTGAAACACTGTGTAAACATTAATTTAGAAATACTGATTGTAAATAAGCACAGCATTTAACCAGATAAGCAACCATAGCTGTAAAACCTGAGATCTGTTGTGACACTCACATGTGAAAATTTTCACTAAATGTTACCTTTTGCCCCCTCATTTTGTAGTGTAGTGAGAAAATACACACGATGAACCGAATAAGAGTCAACTGGTGGCTAGAGGTTCATTACGATAAAATAAATTAAACATAGGTATCACATATGGTCAAAAAAATTTCAAAAATTAGGTATCTATGCCTTTAAAGTTTGAGCCAAATGAATTACACCTCAGTAGCTTAACAATATAATATTAGTAATGCTCAACCATATAAAATCTCAAGTGTAAGGCATTAAATTTATAGGAAACATACATTTTTCTGCAGTAAGTAAATTGGCTTAGTCATCTTATACATTACTATGTTATACACTTCCTTTACATTTACACATTATAGCAAAATACACTACAATTTCTAACTTTTTTAAAATACTCCACATCCATATGTGAATGCTAGAAATAAACATCGAAATACCAGCATAAATGTGCCTACAGGCATTTCATGCACACTTCTTCTTGATTACTGAGACAGTAAAACACTGCCAAATATTTTCATTTTATAATACTTATGTACAGTATTATTATAAATGATCTTTCAAATTAAAAAATTAATAACTCATGTTTTATAACACTTAGATACATGAAATTTGTCTCAATGGAAAGGGAAACTCAAAAAGTTTTTGTTGTTTGGTACAGCAATCGCATAGTTATTGATTTTGCCACTAGGGCGATGGTAGAAAAAATGGCTGCCAAACGAAGACAGGAAGGTGTTCTGTGTGCAACAAACTTTAGAAGGGAGTTTGGTGAAGTTGCACCCCGTGGGCCTTGTATCTGTAAGTGGTACACTGACTTTAAAGCAAGAGTATGCATCTGTAAGTGAAAGTCAACTAGTTGTCCACCAGTAAGCGAGGCACCTGTGGAATGTGTGAGAGAGAGTTTCACGCAAAGTCCACAGAAATCCACTGCAACAGCCAGCAGAGAATCGGACGTTCCGCAACCATGTGAAAGATTTTAAGAAAATGTTTGTGGTTCCATCCGTACCATTTGCAATTGTTGCATACCTTGAAACCGATGACATAGCCAAGCAACTGTCTTTCTGCGAGGACATGCAAATTGAAATGGAAACTGATGGTTTCGCGGAATCATTGGTGTTAGTGATGAAGCCACTTTCCACCTGTTGGCCTGTTGGGCAAAGTGCAAAACCACAATGTCGGGATCTGGAAAATCCTAACGGTTATGTGGAGAATATGTGCGACTCCCCCAAGTTGAATGTTTTTTGTACCATCAGCCATGAAAAGGTGTAGGGCCCTTTCTTTTTTGACGAGAACACAATCAGAGGAATTTCGTACTGATGTGTGCCACGTCCTTGCTCCAAGTCAGTTTGACAGCCGCACCGCAGCTCAAAGGCACAGCGCACATGCACATTCAACGTCAGTGCAATGCAGTGCTACGTGACTGAAACACTTGCGAGTGTCAACAAAGAAAGGTGATATAAAATGTAAACAAACGGCCGACAGTGCATTGCAACGTCTAAGCACATTGAGAAACAGTCGTGTGTGTAATTTATTTTGTGGCCTTCGGGCTCTTCAGGGCACGGACCCTTATAATACCTGCCCCAATTTCAAGTATTTTATCAGTGTATTTTTCGCAAGGGTTGCGAGTATGTTCTGATGCTTGCAGTAAACGCAAGGCGTGTGACTAGCCTGAATAAGTCCCGGCCTAGTACGCAAATAGTCAATGTTCAGTGAGCTTTTGTTGCAACAAAATTCATACTGGGCGTGTGGCTGCCCCAAACAAAGTTCCCGGTGGAAACGGCACTGGCCTCTCCAAAACCTCCCCAATAGATGTTAGATTCCTATTAAAAGGTTATACCTAGAGCACTTCTTTCTGAAATTTACATTTAACTCCTGCAAAACAAAAGCTGAATCTGCTCTTTTTGATCATCAGGGTCCACGGGAACTTTGCAATTTTGAAACCGTCATGCTGTCCAAAAGGGTTCAAAACTACACTAAACTACACACACATACAGTAACTACTGCATCCGCGCTTTTCCTTCTTTCACGTTTAAAATAAGCATGACTGTATCCCCATTATCTACTTCTGCGGCCCAGTGCATTCAGGTACAGATGGGCTTAGTTTTGGGGAATGTCTTTTACCCGCCACATCGCCCCCGAGCGCAAAAGGCATAGTCGAACACACTGCAGACAATTGCTTAGGTACACATTTACTCACACACTCATGCAATACATTACATCTCGTCATCCTTTCTTCCATAAGCATAGCTTCTACATCCTTGTCTCATTACGGATCCATCGCCTGTGTTGTCATTTGGGGTACCTGGGTCGAAGCTGTGGTCATCTTCTGTATGCATCTTAATAGGTGAGATGGGGGAGGGGGATGATGTTCTGGTGGGTTATGTCTCCTCTTCACATTCTCCATCCTTACAGGTAGCAGCCAAGAAGGGGGCCTGTACTTCCTTGTTCGATTCCCCTCCCCCAGCATTGGTTCCGTTCGGTACGGTTCGCACTATTGGGGAATGAAGGTCGTAGTCAGTGAAATTTGGGTGCCGTCCTATTTGAAGGATTAATACCTGACCACAGTGTACCGCGTGAAGAACTTACTGTAATTGAATGTAAACCTCCCATATGTATGGATGGTATCCTTGTACAGTTCCTATTCTGATAGACGCTCTCTCGGAGCCAGTAGCACTCCTTGAGCATGCTCAAAAGCGCCACTCTCTGTGTGGGCAGACCCACCTGGGCGACGAGTACTAACTTCCAGTAGTTTGAGCATGTAGTAAAATTGCGTAGCCGTACCGTAGATTTTGTTACAGGATTTTTCTTCATAGTTTCCAAGCTTGCCTTCGCCTATATTTTTAGTCCAAATAATTTTAATAATTACTAGTGTGTTAAGCTGGACAGCTAATTTGTTTACCGTTTGGTATTTCTAATTAGCCGGGACTCTCCAGGACTTTAACCATAATAAATATTACGTCAAAACTGTTAATTGTGTTCCATCCTTTTTAGAGTATAGTCACCTAGTGTCCCCATAGATATTGGTAATTTGTATTGTGTGTTTACCAGTAGGCTAGATGTATAATAGGAGAGGGGGAATTCAAAGTAGGCAGCGACGTAAAGAACACCGCGCTCTAGAACAGACTGAGATAGTTGACCCAGAGATCAGTTCCACAACAGGGGTCGAACCCCAGTCGCAGAGCCACGATGCCATCCCTCGGCCTATGTCCCCCTTCATTCCCCAGGAGCACACCACCCAGTTAAGACTACAATCTGGGCGCCTGTTGACCCGGATACCCAACCAGTGATTACGTTGACCAAGTTTAGAAGTCACGACAGGTAGCTTGTACTATTGAGGTGGACACCATAACTAGGCAATCTCCCAAGACGTCTAGTATTGTTAAACTCCACTCCGGCAGAGTAATCCGGGTTAAACACCCGGAAGGTACTGAGCTTCCGAACTTTTGCACTGTGAAGGTAGCATCTGGGAAGATTGTATGGGTTCGACTCCTGTCTAGAGCAAACACCAAACCTCGTGCAGCACCTCCTTCTCGAAGACCTTGTTCCTGCACGATGCCGCACCCAACCTGCCAAGGTTTCCCGGCCAGAACATACACCCCCATCTCCATGATCTAATAATTTCATCTCCATTCCAATTCCTGGGACAGCTGGCATCCCGTATATTGGGGACCCTAATAGTGAGGAGAATAGAGCTCCCTGGGCGGGAAGCTACATCCATTCGCCTCATTCTGGGGTTTGATTCCCCTTGGACCCAATGCAACCCTACCATTAAGCAGCCCACTACCATTCTTAACCCCCTCATGCCACGCCCATAAGGTTATTAGTAAACGCTGCGGTAGGTTCAGCTAGTGTTCTGAGAGAGTAGTCAGCGGACTCCCACTACCTCTCACGGTAGGACACACGTCAGTATGCACAATACTTCATTTGGTAATGCTGGTTTGGTGGCATAGATACAGTGAGTAAAAAAAGTATTTGGAAACATCTGATGAGAGAAACTTGTCTATATCATATGTAAAATGTGTTCCCTGTATAAAACTTTCCCTTTATTTTGACAATGTTAGTATTCAACTTCCAAGTACCCTATTTGTGGTTTCCATTAATCACACTTTTAGCTTTATACAAAATTAAACATAACAGTTTAGCGGAAGTATCAGCACAAAATACGTATGCCGTTTGAACGTGTTACGAAATGCATTATGTTGTCCTGTGTTTACTGGAGCCACTAAGGGCAGTCTGTTCAGTGTAATGAAAAAATACACATGGTTTTAATGCATCAAAAGGAATGGAGAAGAAATGAAGAGAAACTACACTCAGAGAAAGAACAGTAGGCATGAAATTACACAATAAAGGTAAGAGTTACCAAGAAATTGGCACCACTGTCAGGAAGCCACCTTCCACCTTTGGGTATATAATAAAAAACTTGCAATAGAACATTTATTCCAAAATAAATCAATCAGGCCTGCCAAGGAAGCTGTTTGCCTTCTATGAAAGATACGTTATGTGATCTGTGAAGAAGAACCCAGAATAATTGTTGGAGTTGGCTACTTCACTTGCTCAGGACTCAGAATTGAATGTTACACCATAAACAGTCCGAAATACAGTTAGCATATCTGGATTCTTGGCAACTATTGCTACAAGAAAGCCACATGCAGGACCTATCTCAGCAAGCAGGAAGAAACTGTTACTATTTGCTAAAAAGTACCAAAACAAACCCTTCGAGTTTTGAGAAAAATTATTTTTCTCATGAGAACAAAATGAAAACATGTATGAAAATGACTAGAAAGGCTGTTCACGATAAAGTGAGCACTTTTCAAAAACAACCTTAGAAAAAAGCCACTGCCCCTGCCTGCATATAGGCCTATTTAAACAGGCACACTGAGTGACATACACCCAGTAAAGTTGGTAATGATGGGAGGAAAAGTGTTCCATATTTCAATGTCGAATAAAAAGTGTTAGGTAACCATTTGTGATAACTGAAATTATTTCTTTCATTTTGTTTTTTATTTTATGCATTGACGTATAAAAATGAGTCGATCCGCAAAATTTTTACTTTTATAATAATTTCACAGTTTCGCTTGACCGACGCATGAATAAAGTGATGAGACTCCACGACAATGTTAATTTTACATGAGGCGGAAGAATACACAACGTGCACATAAGTAGATATTACGCGGGCTTTCAAAAGTGCTCATTTTACTGTGAATAGCCTATATCAGTATGGCAAAAGAATATGAACATTGCTCCAACTGTGAGGAAACTCAGTTATGGTTGGTGTAGTGTATATGCTAATTGGGTGTGTCACATGATGATGGCAATATGGAAAAGAAGAAGTATTTAACCCTTTCATGCCCATTGTAGACAATTGTCTATTTGTTGCACAGGAAGGGAGAGCTGTACATTGCGAGGCTCAGCATCAAAATGATATTCCCTAGTATTAACTGATTCATAAACTGTGCAAATGCGATTCATTATTACTGATCACCAAGCACAAAGTCTACAGCGTATTCAGTGTGATAACAAAACACGCTCTATGTCATCCAAGTACAGCATGCATCAAAAATCTTGCTGAGACTGTAAATTAATATGGGAATGCAAGGGTAAACAATATTAAAGACCAATATAATGGAAATGCCGAAAAACTTGGGATGAGTGACAGCTGGATGTTCCAAAAAGACAATGATACCAAACACAGAGCATATTATGTTTGACAGTGAACCATTTGCCAAAAAACCCACTACATCGAAACTTTACCTCAATTACCGTACTACATCTGAGAGAGCTGTGATGTGATCTGAATGAAGAAGTACGGATACACCAACCCTCCAAGAGAAGATAATTAATTGTGTGCATCCAAGATGAGTGGGCACAACTAAAGTCGGCACTTGCCAGAAGTAAATAAATTTGATACAAAAATGTCTTCGAGCCGTAACTGAAGCCAAGGACTACCACACCAAGTATTAAAGTGGCCATTCATGTTCTTTGTAGATGTTTATTTCTGTTTTATTATGTGTATCGAAAAACTTGTTTTGTTGAAAAGAAGTCGCTTGTTAATTTTATTTTTAATTTATTCTGTATATCCTATATCATTGTTCACATGTATGTATGCAAATGAAAGGCATCTTATGTAGGCATACATAACTAAGTGTGACGTCATCCTCACTGTCCCGCTCTGGAGGCAGACCAATGCTGCTCCGCTCCTGCACCAGCCACGCACGACTGTGCGTTAGTGTAAGCATCCTTCAAGTCGTTCATGCACAAACGTTTCAGTGAACCGCCCCGTGACCCAAACGACCCACATCGCCAAGAGTAAACTTCTACGTATGTGTTTATTATGGTGAAGTGTTGTGTCTCCCAAAAAGCAGAGCCTAGTTTAAACACGGAAAAGTATTATCTCCCGTTTGCACCCCATGAGTAATGTTTTATTTAATAAAGAGTGCCATAACCTGTGGTTTACGTATGTTTAAAGACTGTTCACGGTAAAATGAGCACTTGTGAAAGCCCTGCTTAAGATCTACTTGTATGCACATTGTGTATTCCTCCGCCTTAAGTAAAATTTACATTGCTATTTGTTTTGTCTTGCAAGGGCGTATTTCTGTTTTGCAGTTTCTGTTAAGATATAAAGTCAATGATCTTCACAGTTCTGGCAACCGCCATGCCAAGCGCCCGAACTTAAATTCTCAAAGTCACATATTAAATTACTAACTTAATTTAATTCTGTTTATTTTAGGGCCATGTATGTGTAATGTGCTTTGTATATTTTATTATGGTTTCTTATTTGTTCTACAAGCCTGATCCAGCATTTTCACGTAAATTCACTTTCTGCAACACGCATAGCAACAGAGACTATGGAGTTTATTGAATACATAAAATGTATTGGAATCGTGTGCTTAATTCTCCAGAGTAATTCACTGTGTTTAGATGTCTTTTGCATGTACGCTGTTCAAAAGTATGTATTTTTTGTTTTTCCCTTGCGGTACTGGCTGGAAAATTCCGTTAGATAATGAAATTTCCGCACCACCATCTTTAGTCTAGACCAGTAGTCTGAATAGAATGGACATGCGTCGCGTGTAATGCGGGAACTTCATTGTTTTGCTTCAACCATGTTAGCTGAAAAGTCTTTTAATTGCAGGAACTGTTTTTTTTGTTCCTCCTGCGTAATCACCCTCCTCTCCGTCAAACTCACGACCCCAGACAGTATAACGCTTTAAAGTTTCCATGTGCTGTTCAGTACTTTATTCAGTGTCGGCCTACGGCAGGCCTAGTATGCCATGCTTGCTTAATTCGAGGGCATCAGTGCATTGTTTATATGCATGATCTCACTCATTAAATATACACAGTTCAAATGGACCTTGCCTTATTTTATTCTTTATATTTAATGTAACCTCGGGATCTGGCCCTCTCCAGAATCACCCATGTACTCAACTTGTGAACTGCAACAGTGTGCTAAGTGAACTATTGCCTTAACTTATAACACGTGCTGCGAGGGGGATCGCCACATGGCTGTTGACCTGCTACTGTCCTGAGATATTGTCTTCACGTGCTCGTACATGCTTTAGATGAACTGGCGCCCTGGGAACTTTTAACACCTTCTCTAACATTTATCGCCATGCATCAGGGTTTCTCTCAAATCCAGCATATTCCGCCCCTCACTAGCAGCCAAGCTACGTTAACTGTATAAAGCACAATTGAAATAATGTACTTTGAAACATACATGTATTTATTTTTGTTAAAGGCATCCTAATATTTTTTTTTACTCACTGTATGCGTGGACGGTCTCAAGGCAGCAGGTCACTGCAATAATGCATTATGCGGCAGTTCCGAACACCACATGGTACTCACTAGTGCAGGACAGTGTGGTGTGACATGAGCTGGAGACCGTATGGACACAGCAACCATGGTAATTGTATTCATTAATTGTTACTATTTGAAGCCATCACCTCAATGAAAAAATTCAAAAACAGACGCAATTAATGATTTTCTTTAAACATACATCCTTTCGGAGTATACTTACAGCAATTTCTCTACACGCAGACATGGACAGACCCGCTCCTTCAATCTGCTTGAGCGCGTACTCCTTACTGTCAGACCTGCAACACAACAGACACACATGGCATAAGCAGCATGTGGCAGTACTGTACCAGCAGCCAATGTAGTTGACAGTGATGAGACATGAAGGGGGATCAGTTACAGACATACATAATTTTACAATATTTTCCATAAGTTTCATTTTAAGAGGTTTTACACCATTTTTTGCATGACAAAGCATAAACAGTACATCTCAAACTTGACCAAGTTGTTAAAACTTTCCTAACTTGATTGATTTTTAACTGGTGACTGCTGGGGTAAGCTTTTTTCCTTGCACTAGCAATAGAATAAAGCAATACAGGCCTTAAAAAATGTACAAAACCATGGCCTATGTTGTGTTGATCTGTAAAGAATGATACAATAGCTTTACTGCACTTTGTGGCATACATTTTATACATCCAAAATGGCAGGGAACTGATCTCCCTTAATAGCAGGTTTCATCAAAATATTGCATGTGCCCAAAAAGCATTGCAAACTACTCTGATTCAGATTCAGCCAAATATCCATAGTTAAATTTTGCTTTCTTTGCAAAAAAAAAAAAAAAAAAAAAGTAAGCAACAAGACATAGTATTAACTGAACAATGTATATGGTACACTAATTCCACTCATCACTTCAACAACTTTTCTGAAAATTAGGGGAAATTCTTTGAAAATTACATTTTTTTAGACTGTTGCCAATTCACTATTTTTGTAATCTACAAAATAAACTTTTTATAGATTTTTTGTAACATGATGTGACCATAGAAATTACGTACAATGAAATAGGATTCTGTTACTGAAGGACTATAGTGTATAACCTTTAGTCATGTCACATATATATTAAAATTACATGTAGCCAGTATATAAATTGTTCATCTATTGTCATCACAGAATTTTTCCCAAACAACTTTTCTCAATTTTTCAATTTTCAACAGTGTGTGTGGACACGACATGACAGAAACAGATACCTCTGAAGCAGTGTGTGCAGACAAAAGACAAAGCACTTGACACAAAACATAAAGCCTGAGGACATATGCATGCATAATGCAATCATTTTATATAAAGGCAATTTCCAGCTCAGTTTTTTTTTTTTTTTTTTTTTTTTTGGACACGTGTAGTTTTAAATGTTTGCCCCTCGTTTATTCTATTGATCCAGTAGTCATTCATTCACTGTCAAGCGAATCAATGCACACGTTTCATTATTACTTATTGGTTCATGGGTTTGTATGTGTAACCATATTTCACCCTCCTGTATTTGTGATTAATTTATTTTTTGGTAAATAGGCTATTACATACAATAAATTTATTTATGTAGCTCCAGAAAACTGATTAAATACAAAACTCTGCAATACTGCTTCCCAAAGCCTAAGTGAAACGTGCATAGCGGCTGAATCCTACCCTTTCACTCAGTCTTGTTTCTTCATCCAGACAATCACATTATACATATTTTTTGGACATGTCACCAAATTATTAATCAGATGAGATAAGCCTATTTGAAACTGTACAAATTAAAACAGAATAGAGATCTTATGTATAATGAATGAGTAGGTAAAAAAAAAAATACCGTACGTACAATAAACAGTTTGTAAAATATGAAAAGTATGTAAAAACCAAAATATTAAGAAGCACTTGTACAAAATATAAACATCAAGAATAAAACAATAAAATAAGTAGGGTGTTAAGATACTGTTTCAGAATATCATCACATGTACTTTATTGCCTGCAATGAGTTTTCTAGAGCTATTAGTTGACATTTTACATTTTTTTTTGTTTTTGACTTTTTTTTTTTTTTTTTTTAAACTTTTTTAGATATAATTTTACAACCGCAAAAAATTATTCTCACAACACTTCAAACTACTGCATTATTTAGAATGTTCATTAAGTACACAAAGCACCTACATAAATAAATCAAGATGCAACTTCTGCAAAACAAAAAAATGGAAAAATTAAATTTTTGATTTGGTTATCCTCAATTTTTGGAACTCGGTAATTATCTAATCCCATAGTAGTTTCATGTGTATATTTTACGAACTTGTATAAGATAATGTTATTTTTATTTGTAGTATTTATTCACACTGCAAGCTAAGTAAGGGGGTATTTAGAGGAAGAGGAAACAACAGTGAGAAGCTTCGGAAGGTGTGGAGGAGAACGGAGAGGGGTAGGCAGTCCATGATTGTGAGGTCTGTGAGGGAGTGGAATGTGTTGAGGGAGGAATTGGTATCTCAGAGAGGGGTTGGTAGGTTCAGGAAGGAAGTGGAAAAGGAGTTGGTTGGGTGAGGGAGAGAGCTCGCCACCGGGCGGTTACCTAATTGCGAGTGTACGTATGTATGTAAATACATATTTGAGTAATGACCTATACAAAGCGTGCACTGAACAGCCCACCTAGAATGCTAAATGATGAGTAAATGAGAGAATGAGTTATGAATGGTTTGCGTACAGTTGCGAACATAAATTAAAAAGACATCTCCATCAATCTCCGATTTATAAATGTTGAAATCTAATTACCTTTGACATGAGCTATTGTGTTCGACATAAGTTACAGGTTAGGAATCTCAAAGAACAAAATCACTGCTTCCTTCCTGAGAATTATTAGAAGTAGATAAACCTGATTCATGGAAAAAAATACGCAATTACGCACCCATCTTTTCTCCTTGCTTTATAAACATGTCCATAAGTGCCCCTCCCCACTTTGCAGCCCTCAAATTCAAACAAGTCTTCTACTTTGACACGTTCCGAAGCAGTTTTCAATTTAAAGTTATAGTCCATTATAGAATTATAATGCGTTGCAATAAAAAATAATTTTATTTGGCTTTCTTAGTTTCTCGGTTCTCCTTACACTGTAATCCAAAACCTTTCACCCAAACCTTAGGTCAGCAATTCAATTATTAGCCCGAGATGTTTATTTACATAACTGAAACAGCTGTAACCATGAGCAATAATGACTGACGTGTAACTTTTTTTAGGAGTTCCAATGGCCTATGGTCACCAACCCGCGGCAATCATCGACTATTCCAAACGAAACACGAAAAAACGATAAATCCAAAGTCCATCTAAACTCAAGAAAACGGTCGAACCGGAAGAAACAAAATGACGGCGCCATCTCGACACCGAGGTCCAACAAACTGAATCTATTATTATTATAGTAATAATAATAATACGCTAACTCGCAATTAGGCTACCGCCCAGTGGCGAGCTCTTTCCCACCTCCCTTACCCAACCAACACCTCTTCCACACCCTTCCTGAACTTTCCAATCCCTCACAGATACCAATTCCTCCCTCAACACATTCTACTCCCTCACAGACCTCATAAGCATGGACTGCCTACCCCGCTCCGTTCTCCCACACATCCTCTGAAGCTTCTGACAGTTGTTTCCTCTCCCTCAAAACACCACCTTACTTAGCTTGCAGTGTAGCCCTCCCCATCCTCCCTCTTCATTCACCATCCTGTACGTCCTGACCAGCCGTTCAACTTTCCTCCTGTCCTTCAATGAGCTCCACCCCATTTCTTTCATCACTGATGGCTTATAGTTCCCTTCTTCCTCATCATCCTGACCCTGCCTTCTCCACCCACCTTTCACCCATCTTGCTAACCTTCTCTGCGCCTTTTCCAGTTCTCGCACCTCCACATACAGGTCCCATACTGCTGCGGCATATGCTAACATTGGCGTACCATTAAGCCATACCCTTCTCCTTCATCTCACAGCTGACTCCCTTCAGTACACTTTCCAACATACACAGAGCCCTTCTTTCCTTCACAACTGTATTTGCAATATACTTTGGTGACAAAATATGGCCATCAAATTTTTTTCCTTCCAACAAATTTCATCAAATAATTTTTAATGTGATTGATAATAAGTCATGCTGTCAAAATCTTATTGGCAGGATCTGATTTGAAATGATGTTTAAAAATTATTTTCACAGTGAGATATTGCTGCTGTTTTTTCATGCGGTCCATTACAGTAAGAAATGTTAGTAATATTGTAATTTATTTTAGTTTCTTTACTAAATTAAAATTTGTAATTATCAAAGTTGTTTCAAATTGAAGGAGTCTTCACTGGTGCTAAATCATAATAAATGTACATATAATCAATTTTAGAAAAAATCGTTTTTCAATCGACTGAAAATTATTTTGGTATTAATAGGGCTGGGAGCTGCTTCAGTATTCAGTGTCGTTTAATTCCTATATATTTTAATACAAATGTTACTTTGGAATACATACTGATGCCAGTCAAGAGCAGCCACAGTTAACCCATGACGAAACTCGTCACTAAAGGTCCTTGTGGTGGTGAGCACATGGTTAAGTAACATTTAACACCAGCTGCTTCCCCCAAGTCCGTTTGCCAGCGTCCCCTGATGATCGCTGCAGGGAGCAGCACTCTACCGGGCGTTGATGTGCCCGGTGCAGTAGAGCACTGCAATGTAACCAGAATATGCTACTTTACGAGTGCAGTGAATAGTGGTCACTTAAGTGCTTGTGATTTGACCTCAAGGGCAGAGCAAGCAGTGCAAGGTGCAGCACAACCACATGCGCCCACATGCACACATTTTGCAAGTAGATCCTGTGATGTCAGGATAAAGTTAATTACTCGAGGCACCATGGTATGACTAACTGTCCCACACGGAATGCCGACCGAGGTTTAACGGGTAGGCCAGCGGCGCTGACTTTTTATTAATCTCTCATACTCCAAAAACACATACACATTACTTTAAATGCTATAAAACTTACAAAAACAATTACGCTTGGCACAGTACACTTTAATTGACATGTTACACTGTATGAAACAAAATGTGAATGAAACACGTGAAAATGATTACTAATGAAAAATACAAAACACTGCCATTAAGACCCGCGGGTACATCAACATATAATAGGGCTCCTTTATTGGCCGTTTCGTGTTTCGTGTTTCTTAATTAAGCTTGATTACACTTATGCCCAAATTTGCAGGGTCACCTTTTAAAACACATGCGCCAGGCGCACATGACTTGCTCAACACTTGCACTTTCCTGCTCATGTCACGAACACTCTCTTCAGGCCCCTGTGGCCGCACTCATAACTGAGGTATTCGCGGTTCGATCACTGTGGTGCACTCTCCAACAGATGGCACGAGCGCCCGGTAGAGTACTGGTAGCTGCAGCGGCTGCCAGCGATGGCGGGCAAACTGGCTAGGAGGAAGTAGATGGCTTCAAATCTCCCCCCTCCGGCCAACCCAGAGTGTGAATGTTTGCAGCCGGCATCTCACTCACAGCAGTAGCATCTCCTGTGTTCCCTGTGGCTAGGACGCAGCATGTAGGCCTCCCTGCGTGCTGGCAGTCTGTTGTTCCTTGGCTGCAGTGTGCGAACCTGCACTCTCTGGAGTGTGTGGTGCTTCCACAGGTGGTACATTCAAACACAGGGGCTCTTCCCTCTTGAGATGTTGGAGAGGTAACGGGTTAGCCAACCCGCCACTCTCGCTGTCCTCACTGCTTACCTCTCCACTCTCTTCACTGCTGCAGTTGTGTTGTGTCCGGTTGCGACCCGATAATAGCATTCCAGTAGGTCGGGTCCTGTCCCGGAACTCTAGTGCATTGTTTTCCTGCAGGTTTACAGGTGGTGTCGCCGGGGTGGGATCTGGTTCTTCCCCTTCCCAGTCCCCTTCTGGTAGTACCAGTGCTGTTTCCAGCTCTTCTTGTTCGACAATATGGCTCGACGGCCCATCCCCATCGAACCTGTCGAAGTCAGTTACCGGGCTCACCCCTGTCGACATCTCCATGTCGGGTGGCTCCGGACCTCCTGCATCCTCTGCCGGTATACTTCCTTAAGGTACTGCGTCACTTCCCATCGATGGACGGTCACCAGGGGCTCATCAGTGCCATCGCCATCATGGGGCTCCTGTTGGTCCTTGTTCTCACCGATGGTTCCAGCTTCTCTTGCTCTATATACACCTCGGGAGTTCCTTCTCCCCTCATTCCTGCATCATCGCCGTCCCTCTCAGACGCTGTGGCCTGCTCGTTCGCGATGTTGGCATGACGCAGACCCCTGGTGAACTCCGGGTCGTTCGGCATCGACACCCCACCTGCACTAGTTGGTCTGACCCCTCCTTAAGGTCCTGGACCACTTTCCACTTCACTATTTCTCCTGACATATTCGTTCCGAGCGTGGCCATCCTGGCCATCCCCGGTGTTCTCGGGAACGCTCTCAGCCATTGCCCGAATGTCGTCACGGTGGATCCTTAGCTACTTGCAGTCCGTCCTGACCACATATGTGGTCGGGTCCAAGGTCTTTACCACTCGGTGAGGCCCCGTTCAGCATTGTGCCAGTCCTGCACAAAAGCTTGTCCTACTGTTAGTGCTGTTGGTGGTCGTTTGGTTTCTGGCAACCTGTGATTCGCATATCTCACCTGCCGATCCCATTTTCACTATAACAGCGCCTGCGCCTCTCGTCTCGCACATCACTTGTTTCTGTCTCGCTGCTCTCTCTCTCTCTCTCTCTCTCTCTCTCTCTCTCTCATGGAAAATTTCTCTCGCTCGGCAGTGTTATATTTCTTCCTAGCAGGACTTGTGGAGGGTTTGTCCAATCCCTGCATTTACTCTTTGCCTGAGCATGAAGAGTGCGGTGGGCAGGTGTTCGGCCCAGCTGTTGTAGTGTAACCCACACAGAGCTGGAGTTGCGCCTTCAATTCCTGTTGTCTCTCTACATGGAGTTCGCACGGGGATGGAAAATAGCAGTTTTATGTGCCACACTCCCCATCTCGTACAAAGTTCACACCATCTTTTCCCGGTAAATTGGGATCTGTTGTCTGTAAGTAATTCTCTCAGATATCCCTATCATGTGAAAAATTCTGTTTCCATGTGTTTCGCAATCTGCCCAGTCCTAGCACTGTTTACCAGGTAAGATTCTATCCATCTCGAAAAGCTGTCTGTTACTACTAATACGAATGGCCTTCTGCCTGCTGACTTTGGATAAGGTCCCATGAGATCTAAACAGAAAGTTTCAAATGGTCATTTAGGCTGCCTTGGTTGTTGATTTCCATCAGACTGCTGGGATTTGAACAAATTACATTTGTGTCATCCGTGTACCCAATTTCTGACATAATGACTGACACTGGGTCAGAAAAACCGTTCCAAAATGTTTTTAACCATCTGTCTGTCTCCCTGGTGACCTGCCATTACGCTCCCACGAGCATATTCAAGCACTTTTTCCCTGTGACTAGGGGTACATAGTCTCCATTTTGTATCATCTCCCGGTGAGCACGTCTCAATATGCCCTTCTACACATCTCCATCCGTGTTCATTTTCACATTGCTAATTCTTCTCTCTCTCTCTTCTCTCTCTCTCTCTCTCTCTCTCAAACTCACAAGTTTCCTGCACTATCATTACATTGCAGTACAAATCTGCTATCAGTTGGTCATTCTCTCTTACCATTATCTGTTTACGTAACCTCTTAACGTTCTGTACTAACAGGGGTAATACCTACTACCATTCAACATCTGTGACATCGTGTCCACTAGCTCCTTCTCCTTTCCCAGCACATGTTCGATATCAAAATTTTAAGCTTGCAGCAAAAGTGCCCATCTCGTAAGGTTGCTCCTGGTTTCCCGCATGTTGTTGAGCCATACTAGCAGTGATAATCTGTTCGCAATATGAACCTACAATATTCTACGTACGGCCTATACTTTCGTATCGCCCATATCACTGCAAGACATTCTCTTTCATTGACGTCATATCTGCGTTCGGTAATCCCAATTTCGTACTCGCGAAGTCGATTACCCCTCTCTCACCTGTGTCGCTGTACTGGTAGAGCATGGCACCCAGCCCCTCCTGACTAGCATGGTCTGCAGGTAAAGTGTCTTGCTGGATCGTACCGTGCTAGAGCAGGACATTCTCGGAATTTTTCTTTGATCTGTAAAAAGGCTGTTTCCTGTTCGCTGCCCCACACATACCACTTTTGTGGAAATAGCAGGTTCGTGAGGTGTGTGGTGATTGCTGCAAAATCCTGTACATGTTGACGTAACCAATTTATTAGGCCAAATAATTTATGTAGTTGTTTATGTGTACATGTTGGTGCCTGAATCTCAATAAGCACTAGCTGTTCGGGGTTCGGTCTGTTTCCTTCCTCGTTCACCACATGGCCTAAAAACTCTTGATTGCTCTTGCGAAACCGGCATTTCTTAACGGCGGACGTTAATCCATTTTCTTTAATCTCTCGAGTACAAGTGGCAGGTGTTTTATTTGTTCCTCCCACGTTTCCGACCATATGACTACGTCGTCGATGTAGGAGTGTGTGAATTTGCCTATCTTACCATGGAGGACCCGTACCATCATATTCTGGAATGTTGCGGGGGCGCACTTTAGCCCAAAATACATGGCATGGAACTGATACCGTTCGGCCGTCCAGGGCGGTAAAAGCAGTCTTTTACAGTTCCCCCTGGCGTACTGGTATTTGCCAATAGCTGCTTCGCAAATCGAGCGACATACTTTGGCCCTTCCGAATGATCTAAGGGTGTCTTTGACACTTATATAGGGCGGTATAGAACTGCACGTTACCTGGTTGATGGGCCTGACGTCCACACAGAACCTCCAGGTCGCATCCTTTTTCGGCACGAGAGTTATGGACGAGTTATAGTGGCTCCTAGTCGATTCGATTACCATGTCTGCAAGCATCTCGGATATCTACTGTTATATTATCTTAGCTTGGTGAGGCAAGTAGCTGCAGGGGCTAATATAGATAGGATCTTCTTGCGTGTTCTTCCACCGTTGTCCTGCGTATTGCATCATGGTTCGCAAAAACAAGTTTATGTTCACCTAGCTAGTGCTGAAAAGCAGCTTAGTGCACTGTGGGTATGTCATGTTCAAATTCTCTGAAATTTACTTTAGGCACATGTTCATGGCTACGGCTGTCTTCATTATAAACTGTTCATCTTCCCTTCACTCCAAAATAAATGCGTCGTTCGGCTGGTTCAACTACTGTGTTTTGTTCTGAGAACCACAGTACTCCTAAAATCACATCTTCAAAAATTTTATTAGTAATTACTGCTGTAGTTATGGTTTCCAAATATTTTATTTTGATAGTAATGATCATTTGGCTGACTACTGTATTAGTACATTCCCTGTTAGGAAGCCGGATCACCTGTCTGGCTGAGTGTTGTGTTGTGTGATGCAGCCATGTCAACAAGGGCATGACACAAAATACAGTTTGCATGGACAAATACACAAATAAATTTTGCACTCTGGCTACTGACCTTGGTAATTAGGGCTTGTGGTATTATCACTGTGCTGGTGCTGCAAGGAGGGGTAAAGTCTGCGGTTGTTGGCTCTACCCCTACAGCCCATTTTTGTGCTGGTCTTCGCTGTTGTCCAGTTGTTGGTGGGTGTTTCCGCTGCTGTTATTCTGCTGTCTCCGACATGGGTATCCCGAGCAATCTGTGTGCCAATATATCTGCCATCCTGGGCAATACCGGCTCACTTGGTTAACTTGCAGCTGTTCCGGCTGTTGCGGTTGAAAGTTATGTCCGTTTATCCTGTTGTTATCGCTGCGGAAGTTCCTGAACTCGTGAGGTCCTTGGTGCGCCCTGGTGCCTCCCGATTCGCATCGCGGAACAGTCGTGTTTCGTTCGTGGATCATGACGTCACCCATGAACTCGGCAAGGCCGCTGTTTAGTAGTGGAACTAAGGCTAGTCTGTACTCTGGTAGCTCTGTCTCTTCCATCACTTCGAGAACTTTACATTCAGTCACTCCATGATGGAATCTTCATACCAGGTATGTTTTACTTTTGACAAATGCTGTTAATGTTTCGCCCTCCTATTGTTGCTGGAGCATGAGTTTGCTTTTCCCTTGGATTGAGGTGAACGAACCTCCGAAATGGCACTGAAATGTGTGAATGAACTCTCCCCAACTGAGTCCATAATGGTTCATCGATCGTCACAATCGCTGTGCATTTCCTTCTAACTGCTTCCCAACACATCCGGGCCATTCATCTTCCGACAATCCGTACTTCTGCAGATGCATTGTGCAATCATGTACAAAGGGGGATGGATCCTCATTCAGTTGTCCAGAAACGGTTGGCAGTGTCTGGAACTTCGTAGGTGCTGGACGAAATTGTACGCCAGAGCGATTTGTAACACTGGGCAAAGCCATTGTGGCTCTGTGTACATCTGTCGGTAAATTTAGAAAAAGGTATTAAGGTAAGAAACTGGTTCTGTATGGTTGGCAACACTGCTGGAAAATGTGGAGTGTACATAGGCAGGGAATAATATGGTTGCAGGTGCGGAACATAGGGTGTACTAGGTATTGGTACAAAGATTGGTACTGGAGGGTAGTTATAGGCAGTGGTTGTGACTCGGGTACTATCGCCCTGGGTGGTACCATGGGGATTTTTCAGAATGACGGGTACTTCAGAAGGTGTGGCTTCCTCTTTGACTGCGCAGTCTCCACACTTGAACTTTTCCTCAATGTTTGTATGCCATTCTGTCTCCATTTGACACTGTAAGTGGACCCTAATATAGCATTTGTCACAGTTGCTTATTCTTCTGCCAGAGTTCCTTGTACATCCGTTACGGTCGCACGTGTTTATCTTTCGCAATTCGCCAAAGAATGTGTCCCAATTATATGTGACCTGCTTGTGGGGTAATGGTTGTGTACTGCACCGCTTACATGAAAACATTAGCATTTTAATTGTTTGCAACCATTCAAACACTTCGTATGATAAAAGTTACTACACAGTTGGCATTTTAATAAGAATGTGTACTGATCTGGGTAGAGTAGATCATGACACCAATTTGTTGTTTGATTGTCCGAAATGTCAATGTTGAATTTAGTTTCCAATGTTTTAGTTCATTGTTCACTATCTCTTCTCTTTTGCGGTTGTTTCAGATGTGTATGCTTGTGCTGATTGCCGGACACACTTACAGTACGTAGTGTCACACCCGTATTTGGCAATAAAGTTCTCTGGTTGTGGTCGCAAGCACTGTGGGCAGGTCGGCCAGCCAACATGTTGTTGTTCCAGTCCACATGGTCGCAAGAGAATTGGTGTGGATGTGCGGCACACGGGAGCACAGTCGGGAGCAGGCGATGCTCAGTGCGGCACAGCTGACATAATTAGTTGTACGTAGATTTTAATTCGTGTATAGTTAAAGTGTGTTTGTGAGAGCTCACATGAAAATGTTTCACGAAATCGGCTGTGGCAACTCGTTTCGGCGGGCATGGATAAACCTGACAGAGAAACTAACGCGATAAATTGTACTCGAGTGCTTGAATATTGATTCGTCAGCCATAAGGAATTTTACTAAGTTTATTAAAAGTTGCTTCGGCGATACATCAAGGTATACGATGGTATATGGGGAACGGACTCCCAGGCGAAGTATCCCCGTGTATGGTACTCTGATGATGGGCTGAGCAGTAGTAATATGGGACCCGTGAGGTCGTAGGGATGGTAACTGCCCACCTCATACTGGCTTAAAATTTTGTAGCATGCTTCTCACGTATTTTGATTTATTGGAGAAGTGCCTCGTAAATTGGGTGTCGGCAATATATACAACTTTGATTAACTTTAAATTTTCGCTTCGAAATGGAAAAGAATTGGCTCGCGAGACAGGTTATAGCATTGAACAATAGTGAAATCCAGTAACATTCAGTTCAAAATTATACAGCCTTTTTGTGGACGATGTGTATAGCAGTGACTTGGAATTTCGGAACGTAATAATACAAGAGCCGAGACAAATGTAGCTGAAGTTAAAATATTGCATCAAGTTTGGTGGCGGGCCGACGGCATGTGTAAAGTGCATTACTCTCTCCGGAATTATGTCCTTGGGGTCGAGGAAGTCGACGCCCATGCGTCTTTCTGGAAACCTGCGGGTACCTGTGGAAGCAGTGCCTGATAATCACAGCTGATTCCTCCTGAGGTAAATTTTGGAGGACCGCTAGTTTTATGCAGAGTGAGTTCTCAACTTTCAGCTGTGGGTGTCCCATGCCGCACTTAAGATCAGTGCTGCTGTACAGGTATGTCCAGCACAAACAATTGACAGTCCTCTCCCCCCAAACCAACATTTTGCCGCTTCATCGTCGTGGAATAATAACCACCAGGATATGCAATAGAACATTTAACTCTCAAAGAACACACCCACTAGAGATGGTCATGGATTTATTAAAACATTTTATTGTGATTTTCATATATATATATACCTTACAGCAGTGTATATATATATATATAAATATTGCATATTTTATTTGCATAATTGTAACATAAATTGCCAGGTCTCTCAGTATGAGGGAGGAGAGAATAGATAGAGAGAAGAGAGAAAGAGAGAGAGAGAGAGACTGAACATACAAACCCTGGCCAATGATTTTGGAATAACACAATAAGTGTTTATATAATCTCCTAAGAGCATGAATATTCTCTGAGTGTAATATTGGTGAAAACCTATAATATTTTTATGAACTAACTGGGTGCATAAAATTACACATTAAAACTGAAAGTGAAATGTATCCTTGGTGTGAGTGGACTGCTATTTAATATACCTAATATAATTATAACATAGACTTAGGAGGTCGCACAGGTGCTATTATAATTGGTTTGGAATTATGTTACATGCAGGGCTACGGGGGGCCGATATGCTAGAAGCGACTTGGGTCACTTATAGTGCTGGATATCATCAATGTGATAGTCCCCAAGGGCACTGATAAGGGGGTTAGTATATTCCATCATTAGATTCATACAAATTTTGGGCCTGCTTACGAATGACATCTTGCAGCATTTCTTGCTTTAATTCTGCATGCAAGTTTTTTTGTGTTTGGGACATATCTAAGTGTGTGAACTGCCAGTTTTAAGACATTTATTCTGCACCACTCGTAGTGATTGTAAGTGAGTTTGTACACAGTAAGCCCACACTGGGGCTGCATAAGTTATGATGGGTCGAATCATGGTTTGATATAAGCGAATCCCATTTTCTGCGACAAGCTGGAATTACGATTTAATAGTGGATACAGGGCAGACAGATGGCCATAAGCGAGTTTCCTCGTTGCCACCACATGGTGGTGCCTTGTCAGACTTCTATCCATAATAAGACCTATGTATTTTACCTCATTTTTAAATGGGATATTATCCCCGAAGAGAGTGAGTTTTTGATGATATGGGGGATGCGGCAGCGTCTGAAGACTAAGGTATCACATTTACCAACATAGATCTGCCCTCCATTCCCTTTGTGGTTAAATTTACATAGTTCCAAATATTATGCATAATACATTTTCCCATTTAACATAATAGAATGCTACATTAAACAATTTGTGAAACTTGAACCAAAATACAATTTATGTTAAATTTTTCACATTATTTATTTATTTTCTAAACCAGCAAAGATGTGCCAAGTTGGATATTTTTACATAAAAATGAAAATTTACTACGTCCTCTATCAATAATTGTTAAGCATGTTGAGGCTGCTCATTACAAAGCGAACACTTTTGAAGCCGTTGTGTCTGTTTCCTTTTAGCCATCTTTTATCCTTTAACCACCTTTGTAAATAAATAATTTCCATTAAAAGCTTGTATATTCCACTGCACTCGGAAGTTAATGTCTAAGGTTAAAATAAAAAACATATTTTCTTTTGCTCTAAATGATAGTGCTTTCAAAAGTGCTCGTTTACCATAAATTTAGGAGAAATAAATAATAGCTCAAAAGAATATTTATAGTCATTTTCCATTGAAAAGACTTTGAAAATGACTAATATTAGTCATGTACCAGATCTACATTTAGGGTTAATTTCAATCTTAACTTTGTAAAACTCCATTGGGAAACCTCAATCATTGTACACTTCACTCGACTTGTCCAAAATTTTAGGCTTTTACTGGACGCTGGCGAATAACAGTTTATAATCAATATCTATCTATATTAGTCATTGTTGTCGTGTCGTAAGTGCCCGGCGAACAGAGCGTCCAGCCCACACCATGCTCGTGTATGTTGCTCAGTATGCCACAATGGTCTGCGAGAGTGTGTCTGGAGCCTGTCATGGGCCGAACCCGCGAGCTATAGCGAACCCGACGGGCGGTCCGCTACCCTCGATTAGGCCCATTCGAGCGTTCAATGTGCCGCTCCGACCATGCTCAAGTGTACTGCCCAATGACTCAATGTATCATCAAAATGGACAGGCTGGACCTGGTCCGCGGAGCTTGCCATGTGTTCTGGCCTAAGAGGGTGGCATGACGTCGCTGACGCCTAGTGACCAATGCGTATCAGTACAAAAAATTCCTTGCAATATTCCTAAAAATCTTGCACATTAACAAGGCACTTACACTCAAAAAATAAAAAGGTTTAAGAATAACAACACAGTAATTTTATATTTAAATTATTTTGACAACTTATCTCTTTTTGAACTGTTAGTCTCTTTTTGACCTGAAAAGGGAACAGCGCTTAGTTCTGCTGGTGTCAGCAAGTCAATGTTAGTTGATGACTCTATAGACTCAGGGATAGGATCACACCCTCAGGAAGGTTGATTTAGAAGTTAAATGTTACCAGGACAGGGGTCGTGTGGTCGACCGCCCTGAATGTGGCTTCCTCCCAAGTATGCTGCTGGTCTGTGCTGCCCATAAGTTCTATGGCAGTATGTAACAAGGCCTGGGCTAGTGTGCGAAGTTTCGTCCGTCACGACACGTACCAAACATTGACGTATTCCTGGAGAATATTCCAAGTGCCTAGTCTAGTGAGGGCTGTCAGTAACCCTCATATGCTTAACACTCCCCCAGAGGCTGTAATATCTCCTCCAGACTACTAAATTACATATTCGGGTTAACTTTGAAACAGCCATGAAGTGGCCTGTGAAATAAATAATAATCTGCTAATTCACCTGATGTACTTATTTATTCCAACACCCATTTGAGAAAGTTGCACACTACTACAGAAAAGGCAGCAAAAGTACCTACATGAAAATGTTAGGTTTTAAGTCCCGGCCATGCACAAATGGACATGGCTGAGAGGCGGTTCTCTACCCGGGCTAATTAAAAAAAATTGGTTCCTGCAATTAACTTTAACTACTGAAAACTGCATGATTGATACAAAGCGAAGAAGTGCCTGGGGATGACACCGATGAACATCCATCTCACGCGGCACACGAGAAGCGACTATCTAACTTTGCGGCAGGCTGCATCCTCTCTGGCACCAACTTCTGCTGCTGTGTCACGCGATAATAAATTATACTCATCACAATATTTAATGAAATGAAGTGGATGAACATGGCCCCAGATGAAAATGATACATATAAAAAATTACACTATAAAGCTCACTTGATTATTGAAAGAAAAAAAAGATGTAAATTCGTAAACATACACTTACCATGATGCTCTAACCTAACATTTGTGGGTTACATATTTTCTGTGCACGGCTCTTCTAGAGTTGGGATTTCCTTGCATTCATGTGTATAACCCTTAATTTATTCATACAACATAATATAAAAAACTTTTCAATACAAATTCAATATAAAAGGAACATTTATTATTTTCAGGCCACTTTTGGCCATGTGGTTGATAAGCTTTGTTATACTGTCTATCACATAACACAATACTGGTTATGTTAAGTATCAAACTGTCCATAATAGCATTCAATTAAAATAATTGTTAGTTTAAGAATTTTATGGTGGGCGGATACACAAAACCAGAATAAAAACACTGCAAATAATTTAACACGTGCCTCATGCTCCAACACATGGTAGCGTGGTTTGATTACGAAACATTATTTGCGTATGGCAACATACTCAAGATGACTTAACATAATAAAAACATACCAAATATGGTAGAAGGACAATATGGGAAACTGAGTCGTTTTATCATTGTCAACATGCAAGACACGCTACAACAGTGCTCTTAGTGGCTTGTGCTGACGAATACCCGGGAAATTAAAATTTACATGGCACGGCATGCGGGATTTAAGTGCAGTTGTCATCTCGTAGAATTAAAACGAGTTGTTTTGCTGAATGTAATATAATAGTTGCTTATTCATATTACTATCAAGTATTTAAAAATGCACTTAAAGAATAACTATTGTCACTTGAAACAAGGTCAGTCAGTTTTAACAGTATCATGTTGCTGGGCACAGATTATATGTTGCAAGTTACAAAGGACAAATGTTAATAAATTATAAGTAAGAGAATGGAATGCTAAATGGTATTTATTTGTCAGATGCATAATAGACTGCATTTATTCAATAAATTCTTGAGGATGGAGCTATCACCAACAATTTTTTTGGCAGAAAAATATCCAAGACTTATTTGTATTTTACTAACGACAGATTAATTAAAAATATTTCTACTACAATTAGTGATTTATCATTGTGGCTTTATTAGCTCTATAAGCAGCAATATCTTTTAGATATTTAAGATTGACCGTGCAACAAAATAAGTTGCCTAAATATTAACTTACTGCTTTTTGAAGTTTTTATCATTAAATTAGCAACAAAATTAATAATTAACAAATTTATATTCCTAACATATATAGTTTTTATTCTAAGTTTCATCTTTCGCAGAAGGGATATTTCTGTTGGAAATGTATTTTCAAGAGAGAAACATTTTGGGGTAAAATAAATTTTTACGTGATAAAAATGTATATTAATTATTGCTTAAGTTTTAATTTCCTGAATTTACCATCAAGATAAATAAACACATATCCAGCATGTTGCATTTCATTTTAAAGTGAGTATTCGTATCTACAGTATCTCGTCAGAAGGTGGTGGCCCATCCATTGGTCCGGTAAAAGTTAAAGTTTGATGGTTAAAAAAACGTTGCCTTGCGATTGGTCGACGATCATGTGACCACCTGACGGGCGTGACGGACGGTTGCGAGTCCACCTTTACACATATAAATCAGTTTTGTCTTGCAGTTATGCCACAACATCACTGCCTCAAGTGAAACACAGGCAGCTATGGTTAGCCCACTGGCAGCCATGCTTCAACCATAAGTAACTAACATTTAAAACCTTAGTCACTTCTTCATAATCTGATTGAACTAGTTATGAAATTTTGTGGGCTGTAACCAAAAATTATACACAAAGGACTATTCTGTAGCTTGGTAATATCTAGTACTTGTTCATCAACACAACAAAGTATTTGTGTAGTGCAGAGCAACTCGTAATTGGGGGAAATTTTAATCGAAATGGGTGTACTGTCGAATTTGCAACCACACTAAAGGCACAGTTAAGTACAGAGGGGGCAAGAGTATCACCTCTTCCTCCTGCTCATTTCCAAATGCCGGTTTCATAGACACTAATTGTTCACTACATCATTTAGCAGATTTTATCAATATGGTAAAACTGCTCACCTCACTCCTTTTAAAATATTTTATTTGTTCGTATTTATGAAAAAAGAAACACTCACACCCTAACATACCACACATAGTGAGACTGTGTTCATAGCTAACATTTAATAAAATAGTATTTTAACATGTATGGTGTTCAGTTCTTATGCTATTAAGTCACTTGTTCAGAAGTGTTTCCGAATTGGTAATTTAGCATTTTAGTAAGTATCGTTCCATAGTAAAATATCAAATGCGTCTGACGTGTTCCTGATGTCCACATATTCCTGTGCCCGTTTGTTCAATCGCAGATGCATCATCCACACAGCAACACTTGACTGATCGACATTAGGTCGCGGTCTCGATTAGTGCAGGTCGACAAGAACAGCATTACATGTTTCTTGCCGCCCTGGAACTAGTGATCGCGGTTCATAATATTTAACATTCACCACAAGAGGTAACTCTCATGATGAAGAATATGTGACCTAAACGAGTGTTTCCCGTGAAGCCATGACCGTTAGACGCAACAGCCATTGGAGGGAACACTGTGGTAAGCGGTGCCGCTTATTCCCACGACTTTCCGATGTGCGCTATGTCGACGGGCCCCGTGGCCGAAAATAGAGTGCGACGTGGCTCCGAGTGGTTTCAGAGACAAGGAATCAAATTCCTGCAGGAAGTGTGAAGTGGCGAGCAGTTCCCTAGCAGCATTAATTAATAGGAACATTTTTAAGCATAATTCACTGTGATTACACCATAACACACTAGGGAAACTGCCCGTTAGCATAGAGAGTCGATAACATTCCATAGACTACTGGGTGTAGCTCCGGCCTTGTTACAAAATCTGTCTCTCGTCACACCCGTAGATATTCCTGAAATGAAATAAATAACGAAACATGCCGATTCTAAAATGTAAATTATAAGAGTGTACATGTAATCATCTATCGAGAATCAGCCCACAGCCAATATTTTACCTTAACGTAATATAATGGATTAATTCACTCAGCTCTCTTTCATATTGACTGTGTACCCAGAGTCGCCGTAGGCCGTTAACCATATGACCCACATCAACAATCGTTCTCTATACCGAACATGGCATCAGGAACATCATCAGTTCGTGTTCCCCACCTGCTCTCAGGTGGAACATGAACACACCATCAGCACCTCTGGAGGCGCAACACATCACATCATTATTTTACTTGACTAATTAAGGTTCACATTATCTCATAGCATACTATGCCAGTGCCTATGGAGAGTACAACAATTAAATCTCGTGGAACTATTAAGTTTGATCATTTCTGTGACCACAACTCATGGTGTGTTCATTTAGTACATACATGTATTGGAACACAACTTCTTACTTAAAGACACCCTTTTTCTTGGCTAGTGTAGATAATCCGTGGAGGAAGCAGCAACATTGACACCAAAATGCTTACAGTTTTCAACAACACAATAGTACACCTATACCAAATACGAAAATGTACCATCGCCTCTGATATGCCACTGAAGTGACATTTGAGAGATTGTCGATGAGATAAATAATTTAAATACAACACAAATTTTTACCCCTTAATTTCCCTCAAGTTCACAGCCCTCCCCACTATCGTATTTCTAAATTGTATTAGTAACATTGTCAATTTAGGTATGGTGCCTAATTTTCAGTTCAATCCTTTTGAATCTAAACATGTTTTCATTAGACAATATTACAGTAATATTACAAATAGTACAGAAGTGTGTTAAAATGCAAAACACATATCCATTATTTCTCAGTGCTAATAGGCAAAACATGACAATAATTTATGGGAACACTCCCTGTTTCACTTATGTGTTACACTTCGCGTTATCACCTAAAAAAAATTGCCGGCGTGGCTTGAATAATTTTTTACAGTATTTATTACCCTGCTGACACTGGGACTCTGGCTCGGTGCATAATGTTTGGCTAATAAGTAAACATTGTACGAGCAATCACCAACACATATGCGTAAACACTATTTTGATGCAATTAATCAGTTTTATCCCTAACTGAACTTGCTGAACTCTACAAACACTTAAGAGGCCCCAACCAGATTAATACACGAACACAGATTATGTAAACATTGTAAGAGCAATCACCGGGACACCTACTTATGTAAACAACTTTAACAAGGGACTTCAGCCAGTTTAATAGACGAATATGAAATTTGTAACCATTGTTTACTTTTATTTTTCGAAGGTGTCGCTCCAATAAAACCAAACATAAACTATTCAGGTTAAGGGCTATCAAACTTCGCAAGGCAGTTCAGTGTATAAGATTAGAAATAGCAGCTACGATACTCAAGTGACTTCATTCTTTGTCTTGCGAAAGCAAATTTAGATTGCTAGAATCCTCTTCCATGATAAGGTTGGAACATACTATTCTCTTGTAAGTATAAACCGTCAGTCCCTTTCTTCTTCATTGCATCCAGGTCTACTCTTACATTTCTGCACCTATCGCTTGCACCTAGGAAACAACAAAACAGTTTTTAAGTAAATTAAGATTTGTGAGAATGGAATTTGCAATGAAAACACGAATGGAAAATGTAATCCACTACATCTCGTGTACTTACCGACTTGCGTCATTTGAAAATCTTAAAAAGAACTTGCTGTAGTTCGCAACATTGTAATTATTGCAGCCAGATGCTACATAAATCTTTCCTGCCATAGTAAATTACCTCTCAAGCGAAAAAGAAATTGAATTTAAACGCTGTCAAAATACTCAAAACTTCCCATTCAATGCACAAATTTTTACCGTATGAACAGCACAAACCGCTAGGAGCGCTGGGATAGGTGTCTCGCGTTTTTTCGGCTCCTTTCCCATATTGTCCTTTTACCATACTTGAACTTACCTTGTTACAGAAAACCCTTGTAGAATAATAAAACATACAATACACTTAATCGCATGGGCAATAAATAATAGTTGTTAACATTCAAATATTAGGTAGTCATTGCACTTGATGCAGTGTGTACTGTACCACATGGTTACACGGGAATAACAAGAATTTTTACTTTTAAATATGGCAAGAAAAATTACGTGAACATATTTAACATTTTGTACACAATGGAAAAGTAATAATAAAATGAAAACACACATTATAGGGCAACCAAAGATCATAAACAAACCATTCGCATATCTTCACAGCAGGCCTATTTATTTTTACACACCCATGCGCTCACACAGAACACTCGTTACACTCACTTACTCTCGTGTGGTGCTGAATTGCACTGAGGCGGGTTTTTCACGTACATGGTGAATGGTCTAAGGGTCAGAGACATGGCCCACGTCACATGCACTCCCCTCCACAAGTTAGGATTCCATTCACTTGTTACTTTCAGGCTCTGCTCGGCTGCAACACATGCACAACAGCCGGTGCCCGCATCGAGGCCATAGGTTGTAGTGGATGCCCAGGTGTTTACCTACCGGTGGGCGTGGCTGCTAATTTCATGCGGTCGGCCATTTCGTAACAGTTGTGGTGTGTTTAACATGACGCCCACAGATTGTGCACGCGACATGCTGGTTGATGCGCTGTCTCTTCGCTCGAAAGGGAGGGGAAGACATCACCTTCACCCTCCGACTCGTTGCCACCGCTTTCGCTATCCTCACAGTCCTTGCTGTACTTTGGTTGTGGACGACGTAGATCACGTGTGTGGGCGTCCCCAAACACGATTGTGGTCGGCCTCGGCGTTGACAACTGCTGGTGTCTCATTGACATCACGACGCTGCCGGTCTGATCCCTCACCTGCCGATGATGATCGGTCATAGGCGGGTTTCCAGTGCGTCTTGTAGGGCGGTAGGTGTAACATACACTAACAGCTCCTTTTATCTTTCCACATGGTTTCCTGTTGTTTCCATCGCTGGATCCTCTGTGGGTGTCTCGGCACCAGGCGTTGCAGTTGTAGGTACTCTCGGAATTTTCACACGTATTCCATTTTCAGACTTGGGTGTGACATCATATGGTACCTCATCTTCACTGATGCCCGCTCCCACATCAGGTGATGGCGTCTCAGCCATGGGCTTCGCGACGCTGGCGTCGGCAATCCCGAGTGTGTCCCGGTGGAAGACTGCAGAACACCTTTAACTGAGGCATATTGTATAACTGGTGTCCCCTTGCTGGTTGACGACTTTATTAGGGCTGCTCCACTTTACTGCAAAGCCAGCATGGAAACCAAGTTGTCCAGCAGACTGTTGATACGCACGCACGTAAACGAGCTGGCCAGGTTGTAGACATGATGGTAGGCGGGTTTTGTCCGGTACCCACTGCGAGACATAGAAGTGCTGATTCTCTCTCGCTTCTCTCACCTCTCTCTCCTGCCGCTCTTCTCTGCTTTCCTATTCCTCCTCCGTCCAGCTGCCTTCCATCACTTCTCCGGCAAAATACCCGGGGAGGGGGAGGTCACGAATTTGCAGCAGCTGAGCCAGTGTTTTTCCTGTTACCTGGTTCGTGTGTGTCCACAGCTGGAATAGGGGGAAGGGGAATGCAGGTGCTCTACCCGCGAGGTATGATTTTTCCCCCACATGCAGATGTAACTGTGTCTTGATGTCCTGGTTATACCCCTCCATTGTGTGGTAAATCACCATGGTGTGGTGTTGCACAACACATCTTGTGCAGAGATAATGCCACACAATATCAGTAAACTGTGTGCCGTTGTTGCTAAGGATCATTCTCAGATATCCCCAGCGATCGAAAAATTCATTTTCCATCACCTTCCCAATTCCACTTGCTCTGGTGCTGGAGATAGGGTATTCTTCAATCCATCTTGCAAACAGTATGAATATCAGTGTGGCCCGCTTCCCTGTTGGTATTCTGGGATAGAGGACAATCAGGTCAGTTTGATCATTTAAAATGGTTCTCTTGGTTCACATGACTGTTGCTGCATTACACCACTCCTTCGTCAGCTCTTAAACCTGTTGCATTTAACACAATTTCGCACGAAAGTTCTTATGCCCACTGACATTCCCAGCCAGTAAAAGTATTTCAGGATGTTTCTCATTGTCTGGGCTGCACCCGTGTGGCTGGATATGTGATTATCATGTGCATAATGTAACACTGCATCACGGGAAGCTCTCTGCATCTACGGCCTCCACGTGTCTCCGGTCATGTTCGTGCGCAACTCGATGCAGTCATTCATTACACGTCACCTCTCCACAGTTTGTTTACTACACTCCTCCTTTCACATACTTGCTGTGGGGTAGCTCCTTTGCTCATGTGTGACTTTCCCCCGGAGTGCGGCGAATATGGGTGCAGTTGGCAGTACTGACAGGTTCGCACAGTGGATTAATGTGTCGCCCGGCGTGTTTACCTGTGCCACAGTGGCGCCCACTCTGTATACCATCTGTCTCTCTTTCCTTCCGATGTGGATTCTCTATGCTGCAGGTTAGACCACAGTGTTCTGTTCCGTTAACCTCTCGAATTTTATCGGATGCAAAGGCTACCGTTGTTGTGTCAACGTTGTGGATCCATACAATGATATTCACCTCTCCCTGAATATTGCCGGTTAGCAGATATGTTGCCAGTTGAACTGTTTTTTTGTACTGCTCTGATACTATCTCTGTTGACATGATTGCTTCTAATGAAATTATGTTAAGCAGTGGTATCTATCAGCATGCGACATGGAAGATCATTGATAATAACTGAGATGCGGATGAAACTATTTGGATTACTGTTTATCTGTTCAAGTAATATCTGTTGTGGTGTCGGGACAGTAGAACATGTTTTGGCTCGGATGTCAGGTAGCTCTATCCCGAACTCTTATTTCCGGGCAGTGGCATTCCTTGTCCGTCAGTGAGTGGTGCTCCAGCCCATTGTGGACAGCGGTTATCAAAGTGTGGCCCATTACACCAGCGACACGGGCGTGCTAGACACCATGGCTCCATTGACAGACATTGCTAGTGAGCTCCGATACTCGGCGCTGCAGATGGAGTGACTGTCATTCTGTCACCTGGGCTTGTTGACACACTCTGACTACTGGACCCTCTTCCACTTTATCCCGGTCATTATTTCGCGATCTCAATTGTTATGTTTCCCGAAGTGGTTGCTCATGGTCGTGGTAGTGTCGCTGCTCGGCGATGATACTGGTTCTAAGTAGAATGACAGTCTAAAAGAACTCATACTCTGTCGAGTGGATTACAGGTGCTAGCAATGCTTAATATTCAGGTGCCCTGTGCTCGCCACCACTTCCAGCACTTCCTGCGTACTCAGCTCTGGATGGTAGGTACGAATGATGCTGATATTTTGGGTCACGAAGTTGTGCAGAGTTTCCTCCTGTAAGACAATCCAGCTTTGGGTAAGCAGGGAAGCGAACGTGTTAGCGAATTTCGTTCATAAATCATTCGCTAAATTTGGCCTACATGATAACGAAGCGGTTCATGTCTCGCCACCACAAGTGAGTGTCTCCTCCGAAGTGGTCGCCGATCAGTTAGGCAAGTCCTCAGGGTCGACACTATTCCTTGTTAACCAGTGCTCTCAGTCTCGGAGAAATGCATTGAGGTCTTCATTCGAGCAGCTAGTATAGCCTAGCATGGATTGGAATCTGACTGAGGTTGTTGGTGAACGGGCCCTCCTTTCCCATCTCGGTCGTACAAAATTTCCAGGGTTATCCACAGTCTCAAGTCCCAGGCTGGTATGGTCCAGAGCAACGGCATGGAGCAAGTGGGGGGCATGGGAAGATGTGACATTCCCATGCATGTTGCACTAGTTGTTAGGTGTGGCAAAGTCAACAATGACATGTGCTGTTGTCGTGGTGCTCATGTCCATTCCAGTCCCATTACCTCTGCTTCCGACCTTGGTGGTCAATGAGCAGGCAAAGTGAAATTTTGTTGCTTGGTTTTATGCAGCTTCTCGTTCATTATTGGTTGACACCATAGACAGTTAATGTAAAGTTTTTCGCGCCGTGTTGCCATCTCCTGCGGCGTGATGCACTGTTCATGAAAGAGCTACCAGCATCTTGTACAGGCGAGGGTAACTGCTCCTAAATCTGTTGCACATTGTGTAGTTGGCACATTTTCTAAGATTTCACCGAAATCGTGACATTGACAACTATAAACTCAGCTGGGTGATGTCACAGGCACAAAGGTTAGGTGTGCAGACCAGTTTTACAAACCCCCTTGACGGTCGTGGTCTAAAACAGTTTACACACAGATCATCAGTCTTCCAGCGATGGTGTGTGACAGTGCCTCTACTTGTAGTTCGGTATTCATCTCTTCCACTATGGCCCAAATCCTCTGTACTGACATGGTATCCTTGCATATGCACGAGTTCCTGTGCAAATCGACGAGTGAGAATGGATCAGAATTTTGTGTAGGTCTTAGACACTTGCAGTACAATGTTGACGGTTTGCCATTAGTTTTGTGTGGAGTCCAAGCATACGCGGTTGGTAATGCGACACGGTTGACACAAGGGGTGTATTATGTCTGCTTCTGCCGGGCCACGTGGCTTTCGGCTCGAGACAACCTCACATGGTGTGGTGTGGTAGGGGTGGATCCTACAGGCACAATGCATTGTGGAAGGGGGGCTGGCAGGTGGCGGATTTCTCCTCAGCCAGTCACGTGCCCAAGATGGTGGTTTGCTGACATCATAACCATGTGCTCAATGAGAAAGATGCAGCCCTAGATGGCCGACTCCACATGCACTAGTCAACGATTTGGTACCAAATTCCTTCTTGCAATTGTCCAATTCTTTTCCTCTTGTCCGTCTCTCATAGATCTGACTGGTAACTTCAGGTATTTCGCCAATAGCGATACTGGGGACAATTACACTCCAAAGGAAAAATATTTGTGGGCGTACGTGGTCACACATGGCGCACAAAGGTGATTGCCAAAAGGAATTCCAGGAAAAATACAGGTTAGCGTAGTTACAGGAGTGAATATTAAAAGGCAAACACTTGGTGAATTTACAGGTGACTTGTGTGCAGTGGCAGTACAAGTATGTTACAGAAAAACACATACCATAAGCCACCGGAAAATTCATGACTTTTAGCAGGCGTGCATAGCCACACGCTTGGGCAAGCCAACTATGAAATGCCTGGAGAGCACAACCACGTACATGCGTCTCACGCAGAACTTGAGAAGCACCTATGTAACATTGTGATGGGCTGCCTCCTCTCTGGCTCCAACTCTGCCACCATGTCACATGATAAGAAATTACACTCATCGCCATATTTATTGAAATGAAGTGGATCAATATGGTGCTAAGTGAAAATTATACATATAAAATATTACACTATAAAGCTCACTTGATTATTGAAAGAAAATAAAACATATTAAAATGTAAACATACACTTACCACTTTAGATGCTCCTACCTCACATTTGTGGGTTACGTCTTTCCAGTGCACAAATCTACTCATGCTGGGATTTCCTTGCATTTATGTACATAACCCTTAATTTATTCATACAACATAATTAAAACACTCTACATAACAAATTCAATATAAAGGGAACATTTATTATAACAAAGCCAATTTTGGCTACATGGTTGATACTATAATACTTGGTATATGCTGTTAAAGTCAGTGTCATTTCTGGTTGTGTTGCCTAGCAACCATTGCATTGGTGACACACAATCGTTAGTTTGCTGTGTTTACCTTATTAGACGGCTTTGTGCATACGTTAATTATATCTGTAGAAGTCATTGCCAGAAACAATATGTCATGTGTGACAAATGAGATATTTAAGCAGTACTTGATAGTATTAATTTTCACCCTTGCAAGTTATTCAAGCCAATGTTTTTTTACTTTCATTTTTGTAAACGTGCATCACCAATAAAATTCGAAGATGACATGTAAAATGTATTTTTCCGGACTACTGCAAGACCTCTTAAGGAAGTAGCTGTAAAAGTTAATTTCTTAGTGCAAGCTGTGGTACAAATAATGAAATTGGTTTCTTTAAAAATTTGGATGGCTATGGAATCAGCTGATGAATCCAGTGTTTGAAACTGTCATTTCCAAGATGTAAATAAGGGCAATTACTGCCTTTTTGTAAGAGCTATTAAAGTTGGGGTTATTACACATTCCAGAAATCGTAGTTTTGACATGTTTTCTTACCATTAATTGCTGTTACGATTTATGATTACTTAACTAAACACTTATTCTTGTAAACAGATTTGTATTTAGCTAAAATGTATCATGATTTATAATTCATGTAGGCCTATATGAATATTATATAATAAATGAAAAATTGTGTTGTACACTTGCTTTTCAGCAGAGCCCATGTCGCAGGAAACTAGAATTGAACATAAAGACACAGAAAACCAACCAAGAATAGTTGCCGATAGGTAAGCATACGTTAAGAACACAAGAGAACTCTGTAGAAGGAATTCAGTTAGTAAGCAGTAAATTAATGAAACAAAAAACAAATGATGGACAAAACAAAAACAAACACAGTGGTCTTCTTGCAACTAAACTGATTCTTTCTGAAGAAAACTGTGTTCATGTACCTGTTTTCAAATATTCCTGTTTGGTTTTGTGTGTTTGTATGTGTAATTCTAGTTTCTGCAACATAATCTCTGCTAAAAAAGTGTATGAACAAAACAATTTATTAATTGTTTCATATGTTACTACTGCAGACCTGGCGAATAGTCGAAACTGAATGTGATGATATCACTATCGTAAACATTATCATCAGCTTGTCAAAATACTTACCAATGTTTTAAAATTGAGTAACTAGTTCTATTGCGAAAGTTTTTCAAATGCAACTTCCAGGAATACATGACTATATAATTTTCTTTTCTGTAAATCCCATCTATCAATGTTTTATATATACATGTATGTAGGTACACTGCAATCAATTTATTGTATTTGACAACTTCCAGTATGAATAATTATAAAAAATAAAATGCAGATGTGCAAAATAATTCACCTCCCATTCAGAATCCAGATCAATGATAATCTGGTAGATAATTATATTAATTGTTACAATAATTTTTTTAATTCAACTGCATTATTGACTTTACCCAAATAACTTATAATTGAAGAAATGAGGTTCCTCTCATCACTTTCAAAGGTTGGTACCAGGATGCGGGGGGTTGGGGGTGGCTGCAGTAGTAGTGGTAGGAAGCTTGCCTTCCACTTAAGTAATTCATGTTGGTTTCGCTGTGCGGTTATTCAAAGCTTTTCACATATAGGAATTGTGCTCATTGATGCTGTTGGCTGACATGTTTTCTCGAGGTTTTTCTGTTCATCCCGCCCCCCCCCAACCAATTTGCAGTGCTGCTCCATATCTGCCATACTTCACCTCATTGGCTCTCAACACCTTGGTTGTTACAAACCACTTAAACTGTTCTCAACTCTCCCTTCTTAAGACAACATAGGCCATAGTGGTGTGGCGGCATTTCATGAAGCACTTCATTCTAAATACAGATGATTCATCATTAATATTAAAATCAGCTTATGTCCAATTAGTTGCCCTCAAAATTAGAATTTCAAAAATCCTTAAGAAGGGTGAAATAACGCACAAAGAAATTCACATGACGTTTTTCAATTTTCCAGATGGTGTAGTCACATGAAAAGATTAGCTTTATCTAAGTTTTCTTTATTTTAACTACCTTTGTAAAACGATAATATGTAAGGATTTGTCACTTACTGTAATGATTACAGCCTATCGTTAAATACATCACCATCTAAACATACACGTAAACTTTATTTATTTAACTTAACATCTTGTCGACACAAGTTCATTAGAGAATGGTACACCAAGAACACAATGAACGGAATACAGAGAAAGAATTCGTCATTGCCTTTATTAATGAATCACCCAAGAAATTGCATGGAGTGAGTTCGAGAAACCATGGAAATTGCAAAATCAGGAAGGCTACACTCAACAGCTATTAAAATATGAGAACTGATTTGGTTGTATGTTCTTGTGTAGATAAACAGCTGATTTCTTGTTTGTCACTGCAGTGCTGCTGGCTTGGGGAGAAAAAAATGGCAAGGGTGACATTTTTTATAAGGTGTAGCCTTGTATTGATTTCTGACGGGATTTGCCATTAATGGCTGGCAAACAGCTATTTTATCATGAGGAAAGCTAAAGGTTATGTTTGGAATATGCTTGGATCAATGTTGTTCACATTTTGTTTACCTACAATCTACAAACTTTCACAGCCTTAGTTACTAATTAATTAATTCCATAAACTCTTACACTGAAATATCAAATCGAAATTTAGAAAAATACGTATCTGAAGTTCTATAAAAGTTCCTGTACCTCTAACGAGACCGCAACTTACAGGCTAGGCCTTAAATGCACGGCAGGTTAGTAATCGCAACCGTGCTTGCAAAAATTAAACACACTGCAATTGTTCATTTACAAACTTACGCATATAACATATCACTATAAACACCATAATTATGAGGTATCTTTCATGTCTGCATCCACGGTATATACGAATACACTAAACACAATACTTTCGGGAATATGTACCTCTGAATTCGCATGGCCCGGCTTGTACACATTTTCATCCATTAATATTAGTTTTCGTTCGTCACCGAATAAATCAAATATAGATAGTAGTCTTTAGGCGTGTTTACATGCCGAATTCACTCTTCACAAACACAGAATAACACAAATTGAGAGAAAATTCAGACAACTAGTGATTTGATATAGCACTCGCAAGGCTATTCATGTAAATAAATCTGTCGTGTGTCTCCTGTATGGCCGCTCACATGTAAGGCATTAGCAGACTACTTCAACAGCGTATTACAGATCTCACTCAGTTTGATTACTTTCTGTTTAAATTTAGTGTTCATACTTTCCGATTGTTCATTTGTTTACACTTTAAAACACCAATGTTTAGTTTTTTCGCAACATTGCTTATATTTATTAATTCAGTGCCTAAATAATATTTTTATTTACAGACAAAATTTCGCTGACTTTTAAATAATATTGGTTAGTGATTCTTACAGCTAAAATGAAAAGCCTATGGACTTAACCTAAAACTCGGTAGAACATAATTTTCAGTGTCGGAATATTTTTTTTTTTTTTCGCTTGAGGTTCTTCTGAGTGCAGTTTTCTGAACACTATTTTACACTTGTAGCAGTCGAACAAACAGTTTCACTTTACATATCACTATTGGACATTTATTTGAAATCACCGAAACAGCCAATTATCAGTGCCATCTTTATACATTGTTTCAATTACATTGTTATGTGGAAGCATTGGTGTAAGAGAAGCGACACTCCTTCTTGTATGTCTTGACCAGTCATGTGAACTATCAGCTCTGCAAGGAAGTCGTAATCCACATACTTTTCAAGGGACTGCTTCGATGGGTCAGGCTGGTTATTTATGTTCTAAGTGAGTTGTTTATTAGGAGTCGTCAGCATCATTTAAGAAGCAATGCTAGCCTAGGGGACAAGTGAATATTGTGCTACATGGACCCAAGGATGGCGAGGCTGATTTCTCTGAGTTCAGTCCAGGACTCGAACCATCAACTGCGAGGTAAAACTAGGCAAACTTAATCGTAAGCAATGAGATACTCCGCCAGAGTTTCGGCGATGTTTGGTTGTGTTTAAGGAGAAATAGTTAACTCTAATTTGATCTGATGCAGTATTAATTTTGAAAGTGCAGCTTTCTCAATAAAATGTTGATGTGTGCCCACGTTGACCCTTTCTCCTTAGCTCGTTTGCCCACTGCACCAGATTTTTTAGCGCAGTGTGTGTGCGCTCTCTACGAGCACAAGTGCAGTTCAGTGTGGCAAGGAACGACGTAGGTGCAGAGCAGACTGAGCACGACCACGTGTGTGTGGCACAGGAATCCGAAAATAGACCATATGAAATTTCTGTTATATAATTTGTGCAATTAAAAGGCAAAGTAAGTTTACGTAAGGGAACACAACTAATAAAGATGCCTGTCTTCACAGCCCTAAAGCCCTCAGTGTTTTCAAAGTGTCTATTTGTAATTTTCTGTAATGTTCATTCACGGGTATTTCATTTCCACATCATTCACTCGGTGTAATATTTTGGTATAATGAATAATATTAAAGGTTTAATTTTAGGAGCAATATGTAACAACCATCATGCAGGGTACGAGTCCAATTAGCAAATTTCTTCCTAGAGGAAGCTTAAAAAAACCTATGATCTAACGTAAATGGTGTACATTCTCATTCGGGTTGCCTATGGGCCATAGGAGCATGGGCCCCCACCTTTTCCCACAATTCATTAATGGTTATGTATTAGTGTGTATAATCTTTTTCAGTGTTTTATCTATATACAACTAAATCTGGGTGTGTGAGCCCCCTTAAGATCTCACTGTGCAGGTTTTACATATTGCTATTGTTTCCATATCAATCACGATGCTAGGAGCACCATGATTACACTGTCCATAGGTCGTTGGCACACGACCGTGGGAGAAGAAAAGTCGGCTCTGCCGAGCTAGTTGGTATTTCGCTTCAAAATATCTGGCACCTATAATCTACAAGCCGATGAGTTAGTAAGAATCTACGGAACATTTAATTGTCCCACTCCCAACCTTTAATGAACACCACTTTGCTCCACTACCTTGCCGTCAAATGGCTTTTCCAACTTACGGCCATGTCCTATCGTCAAAATTCATTTTTCAAAACCCTGTTACAAATTTCTCAAAATTTTCCACAATTTTCTACAGTCAGAAACTGTCCTTTCCCTCTCTTCCGGAACTATGCCAAGGCCAAGGAGGTATGAACAACTTATGCTGTACACATCTGGAGCCATGGGACGCTGTTGCATTGCCCCAGGATGCCGGAAAGACAACGAACGACAACGAACATTGTATTGTGTAAGGGCTATGCGCATGGAATCTGCAAGGAAACCGCCATTTCAATCACCACGAGGGAGAAAGCAGAACGACAAGGGATAGCGGCCACCTTGCTGCACCGTTACATCAGCCAGCTCTCGCCACCAATGTGCCGAACAGACAAAGGGGCTGGAATTCCTCCCAATCCGTCCGCGTCGCTCGCGCTCGTGGAGGACGAAGAAGGAACAGAAATAAGAGAAGGCGGAAAATAAAATCGCCTACTTCTCAAACTACCTGCTCCTGCACCGAACAGATGTGCATGCCTGCCGTGCATTGACCCCTGCCTCGTGCCATGCCAAGCAGGACAGCTGCACCATGATGTCACCCGCTCTCGACCGCGCTCCAACATGCCGCACATCCACAACTCTCCCGCGACCATGTGGACTTGTTTATAAACACGATTTCTTGCCGGACTGGTAGTGACTCCATCGAGTTTCTCTGTCCGCAATGCTTGCGACCACAACCGCAGGACTTTATTGCCAAATACAGGTGTGACACTACTGACTGCAAGTGCACCCTGCAATCCAGCTCAAACATCTTCGCTGGGAACAACCGTGAAAGGGAAGAACAAGTGAACAGTGACATTTCGGACAAAGTGCAGCAAAATTTTCCAGAAATCACGAGAGCGAGTTTGTGCAAAAGTAATTTCAGGACTACCAACATTGCACGCCAACAACCTGTTCCTGATTTGTTGACGGGGCCCAACAGTGACTTTTAAGAATAATTCGCATGTCAAAATTTCAGCCAACAGCAAAAACTCACAGAAATTGGACAGCAAAGAGAGCCAACACAAATGCTACTACCGATATTACAATGTGATCAGGACATGCAGTCAGCAGATGCTGCATCAGCATGCGAAACCACACGTCACATCATCACTGCACCATGGAGAGATGGAACTGATACGTCAGTCAGTGACAGAGAGCGCACTGCGTTCTGATATCAGATGTAAATACAAATGTAAACATTCTGGAAGTAGTAACAGCAGGTCAAGGACAGCCAAACACATGCACTCACTAGTTAGCCACAGTGTAGCAACAATTTGTGAACTGAGTATACTATTATTCACATGTAAACAGTGCATAAGTAGCATCACAAGACAGCAGCGCAAAGGCCCGCAAGTTAAGTTTAAGGTAGTTAGGTCATAGAGGCCAAGCATGATGTAAACCCAGTTTTTTTTTGTTTTGGCCTACACAAGGAGAGATTGCGAAGTGTAAACATGTAACAATTTCAAGGGTAAACATTGTACACATTTCTTTTATTGTCGCAAGTATATTTGTCGTATCACAAGTGTAGAAGAAAGTCGAAAATGTAAACAGTGATCTCATGCATTTTGGAAAAGACGTTCATCTCAATCAATCATTCACACCTGTTTGTTTAGCCTGGCAATTAGCAAATCGGAGCCATGTATGTTTGTTGACATTCGGCACACTCGTCATTCAGTCACACGGCAGGATGTGGGCGACAAGTCACACATCCCCCCCCCCCTCTGCAAGTAGCTCCATGTCAACTCGTCAATCACCTTGGTGTGCAGGGTGGGGAAAATTCATTCCCCTTTCTACCCCTATTCATTATCAGCTCAGGATACGAGCTTCACTGCAATTATGCTGAATAAAACAACACCGTGTGTCATCATGCTCCACCTAGACAACAGTGCGCCCATTGCAAAGAGTCATTTTATTAACACCGCAAGTGAGGAGGATTTATTTCATAAAGCAAGTGAGTAAGGAGGAGTTCATGGCATACATAGCAAGCAAGTAGGAGGAGTCGACCACTAGGCACCATCACGGCGGAGGCACCGACGGGCCCCCCAATGAGGGTTTAAGCAGGAAGACAATGCACCAGAGATTCGGGGCAGGACCCGACCTACTGGAATGAAACTACAAGGTCCCAACCAGACTCGACACGACTGCAGTAATGAGGATAAAGGAGATGCAATGTACGAGGAGGACGGCGAGAGTAGTGGGGTGGCCGGCTCGCTACTTCTCAGTAGTTCAAGAGGGCGAAGTCATCCGCCACAGGATCGCACCACCTGCGGTAATGCCACATCACACTGCTGGATGCAGACCTGCCAGTAGCAGAGGAACATCAGGAGAATGCTACGTTCTTGCCACAGCCCGCCATCGCCGGCAGCCACAATAGCTACCAGCACTATACCAGGCGCTCGTGTGCACCGGTTGGGGAGTGCACCACAGCGGTCAAGCCACCAAGACCTCGGTTACGAGTACGGCCGCAGGAGCCGAATAGTGCACTCATGACGTGAGCAGAGTAGGGAAGTGTAAGTGCCGAATATGCCCCATGAGCCCGTGCACAGGTGTCTTAAAAGAATACCCTGCACAATTAGGCATAAGTGAAAGGAGATGTAAGTAAGGAACGCTCAAGGACAGCTGTCCATGCAACTCTAAGTTCAGGAGCCCTATAGTGTTTTTATGCCCCAGGGCCTTTAATTATCTTATTTTCTATTTTCCATTATTTGCCATTTTCACGTGTTTCATTCTCATTTCATTTCACAGAGTGTAGCATGTCTATTAAAGGATTTCCATGGTAAGAGTAATTGTGTTTGTCAAAGTTATAATAATTCAAGTAACGGGGATGTTTTCAGAGATTTTGTGTGTGTAAGGAAATAGTCTGCATGGCCGGCCTGCCCGCCAAACCTCGGCCAGCACGCCACGTGGAACAGTAAGTAAAACGTGACATCTCGAGGAGTGGGATGTGCTGACCGACGGGGTCACGTTTCACATGCTTCGGCGGTGCTTCATCTTTATTCGCCAAACACTTCACAGCAATAGACATTATTAATTAACTGGAACCTTTATATTTCGTAGCCACCCAAGAACTGCCACTCCTCTCTTCCCGTGGAATAGCATCGCCCAGGAAGGCTTAAGTTTTCATATCAAGTTTTTGTTTCCCTCAGGCATTTTGCACAGTGTCACCCTGCCGGTTGGTTAAGCCCAGCAATGTTTGTAGATTTCTTCCTAGAGGAGCCTTAATAAAACCCTATGATCTAACGTAAATGGTGTACATTCTCATTCGGGTTGCCTATGGGTCATAGGAGCATGGGCCCCCGCCTTTTCCCACAATTCACTGTGGTATTGGGTGTGTAAAATATTTCACCACGAGCCCCGAGATATTTACAAAGGAATATTTTCACACTGATGTGTAGAAGTAGGCTATGTTGCCCAAAGACAACACCTACGCCACATATAGCAATCAGCCTCATTTGGAATTAAGGTCTCGCCCAGTAAACTGGAAGAAAAGTAGACTATTTTTGTTTACTTAGTCCTCCAATTTTCTCTAAGTCTAATATTAAAATACACTACGTCATAAATGTCTGTCATTAATAAACCACTTAACACAATACTACAATACTGGGTATGGTCAGTATCATACTGTCCATAATAGTGTTCAATTAAAGAAATGTTAATTTAAGAATATTTGTGGCAGGTTCACACATAAAACTAGAATAAAAATACTTCAAATAATTTACCACATGCATTGCGCTCCAGCACGAGGTAGTGTGGCTTGTTTACAAAACTTTAGTTGTGCATGGCAACACACTCAATACAATTAAATATTAAATAAAACGTACCTTATTGCAGAAAGCCTTTGTAGAATAATAAAACACACAATTCACTTAATCGCATGGGCGATAAATAATAGTTGTTAGCATTCCAATTATTCCGCCATCGTCGCACTGGTGTACTTGGTGCGGCGTGTTCTGTACCATATGGTTACACATGAACAACAATAATATTTACTTTTAAAAATGGCAAGAAAAATTACGTGAACGTATTTAACACTTTGTACATAATGGAAAAATAATAATAAAAGGAAATCAAACACTATGATGCCACAAAATAACACAAAGAAACCCTACGTACACAGCACACCTTTAATTTATACACTCTCATGCGCACACTCCGAACACTGCTTGCACTTACTTGCTCTCGTGTGGCGCTGACCTGCACTGATGCGGGTTCTTAACGGATGGGGTGAACGGTCTAGTCAGAGACGCCGCCACCGATTTATCATCACTGAGGCTAAGCCTCTCAGCACGGGGGAAGTACAGACCGAGGCCCTTGTCTTCCCAAGTGGTAATCATTTAATTGGACGAGGGTTAGGGGCAGCTAACCCACCCCACCCTGGTCCCTCATAATATAGGCACTTTAACCTGGTACGCGCGGCGCTCGCATGTCAGGAGTGTGGTTTTTGTGACCCAGTATAGCCCCTGGGCCACGGTTGTTCCAATCTTTATTCCCCTTACTTTTGCATACAAAAGTAAGGGGAAAGGAGGCGGAGTTCCGGTCCCTACTGGCACGGAATTTGGAAAAACAAAAATGTAGGTCTTTTAAAAGTTTGGTAAAATCTATAAAAAAAGTTGGTTAATTGAATTTTATAAAATATTCCCGTGAAATTAAGCAAAATGTCAGGAAGAGGCAGAGGAAGTAGGGCCTTCCTCTAGCTATATCATTAATAAACCGAGTTGTGGCGTTTGAGGTGGTACTATGTTTGGTGTGTGTATTTGGTTATTAAATGTTAATATATAAGGTTTTATTTTGTAGGGGATGTGGGGAAGTGTATTAGGGAACAGTTTTTGTTACTAATTAGAGTTTTTGAAGTTTGTAGTTTAAATAATAATTGATTTTATGAGTATATGACGGTGGGCGGGACTTCATATTAAAGGAATTTTCTGATTGGCTGTATCTCAACCGAGGGCGGGGCTTCTGTCTACATAGGAGACAAGGCAGCACTGCGATTTAAATAACAAGTGTTTTGTTATTAAATATTTTTAGAAAACTTGAGGGACATAATTAGGATTAAAGTATTTAATCATTCAGCTGCTTCAAGAGTTGCTATGGAAGTAGAGAGAGGTGTGTTCGCTGTGAGAGTAGCGGGAGCAGTGATGTGCGCGATGCTGGCGCCAGGTAGTTTTGTTAAACTGTCTGGATTTTGTCCAGGACCGATCGGAGAATTTCGGCCGGGTGCGAAAGTTTAGAAGACGTTAGTTATTATGTGGGAATCATTTTAGGACGTTTTATTCTTCTGTTTTTATCGGGTTCGTAGTCTCCTACCCTTTTAATGGCGGGATTTAAATGTGAGAGTAATTTATTGTAGTAATTTATATTACGGTTTAGTAACTGTCTCTTTATAGTTGGAATTTTTAAACGTTCATGTATCGATAGGTTGGTAGTGAAGGGCGGTGCGTTTATTATAATTCTTAAGTACTTATTTTGAATGACTTGAAGGGAGTTTAAAAGTAATTTATTTAAGTTTCCCTAAACTTCGTTACCATACAAAAGGGCTGTTCTAACTATTGCTGTGTAAAATAATAGTTTTAATCGTCTGGGTAGATTAGTGCTTTTTAACATTGGAAACAGTTGCGGTAGTTTACTCAGTGCTGCCTTTTTAACTGTTGAAATGTGATTAGTCCAGATTAGTTTAGAGTCAATTGTTAAACCTAGGTATTTCGCTGTTTGTGTGAAGGGGATTGGAATATTATTTAGAGTTATTTGGCGTAAAGGCTGGATTTTGCATTGAGTTTACAATAATGCTTGTGATTTAGTAGGAGTGGTTTAAATTTTTCCATATTTCAAACCAGTGTTCTAAATCGTTTATTTGAAGATGAGTTAGGAGTATAGCATATGGCAGTTTTTATTATGGGTGTAAATTATGGTATCGTCTACGTACATTTGAACTGAGGCATGGGTTATGGGATGTCGGAGGTAAAAATATTATACAGAAATGGGGAAATTGCTGAGCCTTGTGGGACACCTGCTGTAATTTCGCGAGTAGTAGAGTTGGCATTATCAATACTAACAAAGAATTTTCTGTTTTGAAAGTATGAGGCGAGTAAATGTATGTAGTAGTCGGGAAAATTCAAGTTAATTCATTTCTGTAGTAATCCAGTAGCCACACCTTATCAAATGCTTTAGCAATGTCTAGGAAAATGGCAATTGTGACTTTGTGCTTTTGCATTGCAGTTAAGGTGTCTGTGGTGAATTTAGTGAGGGCGTGAGTGGTGGAATGTTGTGCTCTAAACCCGAATTGTGTTGCTGGGATAATCTGTTGTAATTCTGCATGTACTAATAATCTAGTTAGAAGCAGTTTTTCGAAGACTTTACTAAGGGAGTTGAGTGGGGAAATATGCCGTCTATTTTCTGGGATAGAGTGATTTTTGCCTGGTTTGGGAATCGTGATAACTTTCGTTGTTCGCCATGCTATAGGAAAATAATTGATTTAATATTGCATTAAACAGTGCATTTCATGGAGTTTTTAATAATTTTATACATAATTTTGTCGTGCCCTGGAGCTTTTTTGACATTAAGTTTTTTAATTAGTACAAGTAATTCTTTAAGTGTTACTGCTTCTGATTTTGCGGTTATGGTTCTGTTGAAAAAAGCTGTGATATTGGTTTGAACATCTATGGAAAAATTTGGATCTCCTAGATCAGCATTGGGTGAGAACTGGCCCTGATAACAATCAGCTATTGCATTTGCTTTGTCCTCTGGGACATAAAAGAGGGCTCCTACTGTGTTTATGATGGGCTGGGAGATAGATTTTTTAGTTTGGCCTCGCAAGGTTTTTGCAATGCGCCAGAATTCATTGTAATTATTGTTTATGTCAGTCATGAAAGTTTACCATTTATTGATTTTTAATGTAATGAGTTTATTATGGAGTTCTTTCTTTATTTTATAATATTTTTCTTTATCTCCTTGGTTTCTCGATTTTTTTATATATATGGCGGGCATGGCGTTTTTCGGCTAAAATAATTTTGCTTCGGTAAAGGAATTTTTTAAAATTTGTCGTCGGTTTAGGAAAGTTGTATGTGTTTTATTTATTTTCAATATTGTATTTCGAATTAATTCAGTTGCCGAGTCGATGTGAATTTAAGATGGAATATTTATTTGGTGTGTTGCAAATAAATCTTCTAGGTCTAGTTTAAAATACTCCCAGATAGTTACCGGAGTTTTTATAAGAGTGGCGTTGGGGTGTTTAAGTATGTTTGCTTCCAGCTGACAAAATATAGGTAAGTGGTCGGAATCTAATTCTGTGAGGACTTCGAATGAAATATTGACATAATAGAATTCAGGACTAGACAGCTTCTACAGAAATCAAATTATCTTCATAACCTTCTACATTTTCAACAATTGTTTGTTATTTTAAAGTTTCTTGACATCCAATTATGTTGTACACGATTCTGATTGGCTGAGACTGTCAAACATAAAGATATTTTAGAACTGGTCAAATCATCAAATGTTTGATGGAAAAGAAGCCATCCTAACGTCATAACTGTCCAAGTTTGTTTGATGAAACTTATTTGAAGCACTTTGATGGAAAAATTTGACAATTGACAGGGACTTAATGATTTCGTCACAGAGAACAGAAAAAAAACTTAATAATTCATATTTTGTCAGTAACAAAGACAAAATTAATGAATCAGCAGTGACTAAACTGGAAATCTCACATCGCATATATTTTACCTAAATAAAGTTCAGCCTGGCTCTACGGATGCATATACATCCCCGTGCATGTCCAATCATGTCCTTTTACCAATAAAAAAATAAGAAAAGAAGCAACATACAAAAAAGGCTTTGGACACAACGACCACAAACAAGCAGAAAATAGCAGAAACAGAATTAAGTAACAAATTAACTTGCCACGTGAACACACTTCGTATTTTGTTTTGAATCTACATTCAATTCAGAATCTGTAAAAAAAAAATACCTTTACAAAATATATTTAAATTTCAGAAAATAGGTTTCAATTAAATCGGTTTTATTTATACAAATAGCATTTTGTGCCTGATTTTATTTTTCATTTCAAAATATTAATATTTACTTTTACTATAAATTATGTTGTGTTATGGTGGTATTTATGTAAAAGTTTCCATTTTTGAAAACTTCAATTATTAATTACTGTTCATATTTCTTAGGAAACGAATGCAAAAAAAATGACTCATTACAGTAACTTCATCATTAATATCAAAATCTTCAAAAGTGATGACAATGCATTAACCATTGTTAAATCTGTTTGTGAAGGGGTGCGGAAATGGTTAAAGTTAAACTTCGCTGTTGCCTGTTTCTTTCAGATCTTGTGTCCATTAGCGATGTGTCGAACCATCGTTGTACACATTTCTTGTTCCGGTTTTTCTCTGCCCCTTTTTCTTCTGTTTCAGCAAAACGATTACGCCCCACAGCATGTTGGAAGAAGAGTAGTCACATTATGGAAAAATATATGATGTGTTACATGAAGTCTGACATATATGTGTGTTTATATGTTGATGTGTGCTCGTTCCTCTCCCTAAAACAGTTTGTCTGACCGAGCACTTCCACATCACCGCAGCGAGGATCCAGACCGGATTCAAACTTCATAATGACATTGTAAGTGCCCTGTTGTCAATCCGACTACATAAGGCCGTGTTCACAGCAGATATAAGACAAATGTATCGCCAGAATCAGATACATTCTCAGGATTGGGATTTCCAACATATATAGAGTTTTGTGACAATGGCCCCATTAGAAATTTCAGATTGAAAACTGTGATATACGGGGTTGCTACAGTACCATACCTAGCCCTTCGCACTTTGCTTCAGTTAGCTGACGACGAGAGAGTGAGAATTTTCCTTTGACATCAAAGATCTAGAAATCAGATGTTTACTTTGACGATGTGGTCACAGGTTCCCATTCAGTTGAATCTGCCATGGAAATCCAGCAGGTATGTGTTGCCTTACTTGCTAAGGGAGGCTTCAAGTTGCGAAAATTTGTTAGTAATCATTCAGCTCTTCTATATTGGTTACCTGCTGAAGATGTAGAGATTCCTCAGTCTTGGCCTTTGTATGATCGTGAAAACTACACTGTGAAAGTCCTGGGGTTAAAAGGAATCCCACTACAGATACTATCTCGTATAAGTATCCGATTTGTTCGAAGCTTGACACTAAGCATAACATTCTGTCTGAAGTAACTCGGAATTTCGACCCCTGAATTAGCTCGCTCTACTTTTTCTATTAGTTAAAGATTAAATACAAACACTTGGTTGGAACAGATTTATTGCGATGATTTTCCCCCAGTGGACATAGTCGAACAGTGGAATCACTTCAACCACAAACTTCCAGAATTGTCGTCCCTTGCCATTACTAAGACTGGTTCGAGGGTCTCCAGGTTGTTCATACCAGTTTCATTCATTCTCTGATAGTTCAAAAATAGGATATGCTGCTGTTATTTATTTGTGTGTGAGTGCACCAAGGACAGAATCACTACCCACTTAATAGCTGCCAAATAAAAAATGGCCCCACTTTAAGGTGTGTGTCTGCCTCGTCTAGAACTTCGTGGTGCTTTTATCACTAGCCAATCTTGTTCATCATGTGACTGAACTGTACACAAAGGTTACTCCATTATCAGTAGTGGCCAGAACTGACTCACAGGTGGTGGTGCTTGCATGTTTAAAATCATCACTCCATAAACTCAAAACATTTATTGCTAGCCGTCATTCCTGCATAATGTTGGAAACATGTCAGGTCAGAGGAAAACCCTGCATGCTGTCCTTCGCAAGGCCTGCTGCCTGCACAACTGATTCCTCATCCTTTGTGGTGGTCAGGACTAACATGGTGGAAAAAGCCTGTTGAACTGTGGCCATCCAGTCAGCCAATAATTAGACCGTGCAATCCAGCGAGGCTTCATGAAAAGGAGATTCACACCCTGGTGGTCATTCAGTCAGACGACCTAGCAGATATGATTACTCATTTCTATCACTTTGTGCCATAAATAGGCAACAAGGGCACCTTTATAGGAACATACAAATAGTCTCATACAATGTGGTTTTTTACACACTCTCATTAAGTAAGTTTACATCTAGATAAACTTTAGACACCATGGCGCACAAGCGCACTCACAATTATATTAAGTAGTGAATAATCATGAAGCCAACGCTAAAAATTCTTAAAAACCTTGACGTAATCACTCGGTTAGCAAGTACACCCAATTGGAGCAATGATTAATTACAGGTCAACAAACTTTAATAAGGAAAAATTGGTCCAAGCTGACCAATTACTGATATAGTTGTTGAACCATTACTTATAATTCTGCTCCATCAATTGTTCAATCTTGCAAACCAAACTGGTAATAATTATTTTCACACCAAATATTATGCAAGCTCACACTTGAGCAACTCCAAGGTTACCAAAGGCAGGACTAGTATATAAAATACATCTTAAGAATACTATATATATATGTGTGTGTGTATATATACATATATATCAACAATATTTATCATTAAAAATGTAGCTGCTACTTCAATCCGCTTCAGGTACATTTTACAGAACTTGTATTTTGTGTTGTTTTTATGTGCAAAATCATCATGTAATCAATAATACAATTTACAAACAGACTAAAGAGCGATGGGACAACCAACGCTTTAAAATACAGCACACTAAAATATTATTGGAAACATTTCAGTAAATATCAATGTTAAATGGCATATTCTACTCAAGCCAACTAAGTCTAGTAAACAGGAGAATCACTCTCGCTTTCAATTATCACAATAGGTATTAACTTCAACCAGGCAGTGCCTAACACTAGTTCATTAAATGCTCCCACATAAAAATTCATCAAATTTACCTTTTGCATTCAACTTTATACATTTAAATTGGCAAATTATACTTCCTGCAGCATCTGCAGCAATTACAATGTGACACACATGCGCATTCACTGCTCTTTTCCCTAACATTGATGGGATTAGAAATTCACAAATATTTGACATAAAATTCTAAGAGCGGTAACGCTAAAACAATTCTACAACCTTTAGCTTGTTACTCTGAAAGGCGAAACAAGCCATTTACATATCATACTCGCTGCATACCAGCCACCTGATGGCAATAATCTTAAATCTTCTCAATCTTAAAACTGAGAAAACAATTTCCTTAATATAGTATATCCACTAGTACCGCAGCATTAACCAAATTCGAGACATGGAAAACATAATTCAGTAGAGAATCACTTATGATTCTTATGACAGTATTGAGAACCTATATGTGTCTGCCCCTTTCAACTCGAAGTGCATGGCTCGCAAGCACTAAAAACCACAAGGTCCGTCCAAAAAAATTGACTTAACTGTCACACTTGACAAAACATTACCAACTGGACGTTTAACATTTGCTCGTAGAATCGCACCCACCAAAGGGAACACGCATGGGAAGAGAAAATTCAAAATTGCAAATTTACTTAGTTAACCAACCACTCCAAAACTGGAAAGGAATCTGGGGCAGCAAAATGCCAGATTGAGCACTCAAACGGGGCTTCCAATGTAAAGGAATAGCGGAAAGTCGCTTCCTTTTAATTACATTTAAAATGTACTGACAACAACCATTCTGAAAAATTAATAAAATATGTTATCATACCTCACCCAGAAGGGCGGTACGGCCTGAAATTCAACTCCGGTATACTCCGAACGACACTTCTCGAGCCCTGTCAAAGCCGGCGTATGACCGGAATGGAATTTCAGAGTAGCCAAGTTCATTTCCAGAGTCAGAAGGACTTCCAGCTTTAATTATTACAAATTTAACTACAGGCCCTTGCATGAAAAATTACAATGGCCAGCCAGATTCAAGCTAGTATAGACCACAAGTCAAACAAAATGAGCATCTATAGGTCGGAACGTCACCCGCAAAAGGCTATCATACATACCGGTCTGCATGTGCAAGCCAAATTTGACTCGTTACTCACGTAATCTCTCTGCGCAAAACCACTCAAACTCATACTGAATGTATAACTTCATTAAAAAGCAGTACCCATGTCCAGAGCTTACCAAAGTCATGTAGCAATGGAACCACCGCTTAGCGAAGAACTCTGTCATGTTCCCATCCGCGCAAGACGAGGCGAGGCAAACGAGAGGAAATCTTAAGCTAGGTCTAGCAAGGCCGGCGGGCGAGGAGCAAGTGACGATCAGGCCAGACTGCACGGCCTGGCAAGCCGCATGAAGAGGGGAAAGGGGGGCAAGGAGGGATGACTGAGGAGGGAGTGTGAAGCCTAAGGAGCATGCACACATAGCCATAGTTGTAGGTAAAAATACATCGGCGACGAGATGAGGTCACAACTTGGCCAAACTTCTACATGTGATCGCATATCTACTTCATTTCAGCCATAACACTAATGATCCACAGGCATCTCGTTTGGCTGGAAACTTCAGTCCTGCAGAGTTGGATAAGGCAATGCAACTGTCTCTTCACTATGTCCTATTATGTTGCCTTCAAGGACGATTTATCTGCTCTTCAGAAGGTCCTGTGTAATTCTCCAGGTATTAGGAAGCTTGACCCGTTCATCGATAGTTCAGGGTTGATCAGAGTTGGTGGTATGTTGCATCAGTCCAAGCTGCCATTTCATCAAAAACATCCATTTCTGCTCCCCAAGAAGCATACATTGACTGGCCTAATCATTTTCCACTTCCACGAGCAAAACTATCACTCTGGACTACAAGATTTGCAGGGAATTCTTCGAGAGCAATATTGGATATTAGGCGATAAACATGCAATTTCGCATTGTTTGCACCACTGCATTAAGTGTTTTTGAGCCAATCCTTTCTCATACCAACCTATTATGGGCAACTGCTGGCTATGCGAGTCCAGCAGGTTAAACCCATTTTTAAAGACTGGCCTTTATTACTCAAGACCTTTTATGATCAAATCCAGCTGCTTGGCCAAGGATCCTCGGCAAAATGCCTATTTGTATTTGTTTTTGTGTTGTGCTACCAAAGCAGTATATTTAAAGTTGTCATCAGACCTGTTCACTGATGCTTTTCTGGATTCATATTAGTGGTTTGTTGGTCGGAGAGGTAGCTCGCCTGATATTTATAGTGAATGTAGCACCAATTTTGTGGGTGCAAACTACTAACTCAAGGAATTGTAACATCTGCTTGACTCATCATCTCACCAAACAGCTGTTGCCAATAATTTCTCCTTGTGTAGTATTGCACGGGATTTCTTCCCTCCTACTGTCCTTTGTCCCCTTCACTTTGGTGGGTTCTGGGAGGCTGGGGTTAAGACAGTGTCCGAATTCAGGCATATACTTGCGTACTTGCATCCTTGCATACTTCACTTATCCTTGAAACCAAACTTGACGAATTCGGACAGACAGTCCTGTTGGCTTCGGTGCCAGTTATTAGCCAGCTAACCAATTTTAATGTACATGTATTCCGACTAAGAATTTTATATTTGCCGAAGATTTTAGGAGTTAAATAAAGTATTAAAAAATATTCCAATTTGATTTACATTAATATTTATTGTCTTGCATTATTGTGTGTAAGTGCAGTTTGGATTGCTTTTTTTATCTTAGCTTCTGTAGGTTAGGTACATGGGTATAATATAATTTATTGCTTAAACCTTTTTAAAGGTGAAGCTTGCGATAATGATTTACTTAGTTCAAAATACTATGTCTACGAAATACCTAGTAATGTTGCCCTATTAAAATTTAAATAAAATAATTAATTCGGAAATCAATTGTACCCTACAAATTACTTCTCAAAGTATATTTCGCAAATATACGAGAAGTAGACAACTTCGTTTACTTGTATACTTGCATACTTCACTTGCAATTCGGACAGCACTTACGACGTCACTTCCGGGGACAGGTACGGACAGGTATGTACTTCAAGCTAGTTCGGACACAGCCTAAGTTAGTCAATGTTCACTTGAGGAAAGTTGTTGGTAACCAGGTGTTGACTTTCGAGGAGTTCTACGCTGTCCTCGTCCAAGCAGAGGCAGTTTTAAACTCCAGACCGCTGATTCCATTGAGCTCCAATCCCAGCGACTTGAGTGCCTTGACCCCAGGGCACTTTTTGACATTGCACCCCCTGGTTTTTGTTCCGGGCAAGGTCTTCATGAAATGCCCATGCCCCATGTCAAGTGTTAGTTGTTGGTACAGCAAATCCACCAGGATGAAATCCTGTACCACAAATTTTGTGGTGCTGCTGGAGCAGAGATTATATCCGCAAACTACAACAGCAGACCAAATGTCATTCAACAGGAGCACACCTTATTGCTGATCAGTTGGTCGCATCATCGAGCTCCACCCTGGTGATGAAGGGGTTCCTCGGGTGGCCATGTGTTTATCTAACTCTTTCAATTCAATGTTAAGAAATGGAACTACTTTCTTTCAACATTACCAATTTTTCTGGGCGCATGTTGGCCAGTGCGCCCATTAAAATATATGCATGTAAGGGCAGTGATAATTTTCAAAGGCTGATTTCAAAAGTGCTCAATTAACAATTGTACAAACTACTGGGGGACAGGTGGAGGAAACAAGAAGAGAGTTGTATCTCGATGGTATAAAGCTTCTTACATAATAGAAAATTTTAGCATTTGACTTTATGTTTCCTTTCCTCTGACGAAACCACAAATACACAATACAATTGTAAAGTCAGAGTTTAGACAATTGAACATCTGTTCTGAGAGCTTCGTAAAAATAAGGTTATGTAAATAATTTTGAAATTATCCAGGGATACATTTTACGTTCCTTTTATTAAAATTGGCCTAAGATTTATATTAAAAGTTGATTTAAAAACAAAGTGTTAAGAAATGGAAATACTTTCTTTTCGACATTGTAGAGTTTCATACAGAATTATTTTAAGAGTGAGGTTCCTGGATGTAGAGTTTTGGGCCCCTTTTCGCTTGTATATTTGAGAACATCTACTTGGCAGTTCTATTCAAGGAAAATTATGATAAAACAAATTTTGTCTTTAGAATTATCACCTTAAATCATAATGCTTTCTAGGATCATAATGGCGTGTACTAGTAATTATATAATAGTGCAACCTTCAGATAGGCTCCACCTACAGAAAGCACATGTAAAAATCAAGTTTATAACTTTAATAAATAGACAATTCTAACACTACACAGGACAACATGTCACAGCTACCCTTCAATCCTATAATAAAAAATAAAAAAAATCAAAGAAGGAAGAACTACTGTATGTTGTCAGAATATGAATAAGATGATAATAAGAATATGATTACTTAAAGAATCGAATTTAGGATGTTCCCTAAATATTCCATGATAACTCAATAACGAACACATGCAAATGAATATTAAGCTCGATTAAATGGTCCATGAAATTGCATTCCTACATGTGCCCTCGGTCAGCAACTCAGTCTTAGAAAACAACGAAATCTCTCGATTGTGTGACCTTGAGCCTCACATCAAATAATGCTCAGGACTTCTGAGACTTAGCCACTTTGATGAATCACTGACTGGAGAGGTTTGAAACAAAAGTTAATTAAAACAATTTGGTCCGTATTTAACTTTAAAGTTAATGTACACCTTACTTGACGTAATGTAGACACGAAGCCATGAAGATCTGGTTGCCATCAAAGTCAAAGGTCCATCCCACCATCAGTTATGAGTCTTGGACAGCAACATCGGTCCAACACGTAGATGTAGGCGTCATCAGGGGTGGACGATACTCTCCAGGACTGCAGGACACCCTCTTCATCCACAAATAATTTGGCTTGGCAGGACACTAGTAGCAACTACATATTTATTCCAACTAACTTCTTTTTACACTAGTCTCCATTTCGTGCCCTCTCAATTCATGTTCACACAAACATTCCAAGCAAAAACAACAAACCTTTGCTTGGTTACCTTCACGATATTTGCATTTCCCCATGTTGTATAAATGACATCGTTTAACTAGAAAATGTGTGAATAGTCTTTCGAGTGTTGATACTGTTGATTAATCACAATTATTTAACAAAATTAAAAGTAATTAAATATGGATATTTAAGTAGGGGATCATATTATTATTGTTACAATTTCTCTCTCTAGAAATTAAGTGGGCTTTACCAAGTTCATTAAGGGATGGAGGTCTTGATTAAATAAAAGCATTAATTATAATTTCCTTATTTTATTTACAGGAAACTACAGCAAAATTCTCCGATCTCAAATTCTCACAATAAATTGAAATCACGTACTGTTGCAATTGACATAATTAATAAAAATTATAATTATGACAAAGAAATCAATGAAATTAAATAATTAAAGATCAGTACAATAGACAGTGTATCAACCTTTTCAATTATTTTATAATTTATTTGTCCATATTTGACAGTTCGAATATTTACAATAAAATTCATATTACACTTCCATTCCACACTCAGTTCAGTCCATGTCACGCCAATCGCAATGGTTAGAGTCCTCCAAGCGCCCTCATGCACAGTAGGTTTCACCATCGGTTTCACACCCTCCCGACCATTCACGCCAATAACACCTCACTCGCCGTCGTCCCGCAATTTCCAGTCGTCGTCCACACTTTATTCGCTCGCGCACTACTCGTCAGGCGGCCTACGTCAAAGACTGCCGACCGCTGGGTTGCGGCAGTATATATAGTGTCTTAGGCCGCCACCCAGAATCTCCCCCAACTCGCATGATGCATCGCGGAGGGCTGAGGCGCCAGCCAGTCTTACCAGAAACTTCTTGTGTCGTCACTAAACGTATCGGAAACTCTAGCAGGGAGAGGAGGTCTCTGACGCCGGTGAGTCTTCGTCGCTGTCGGCATTCACAGGATTCCCAGAAGGGGTTACAGGAGCGCGAGCTCATCGTTCCAGGAAGAGGGGATAGCGATGTGGGTCTCCGATTACAGCGCAGGGTAATGGAGTCGGTGCCAGCTCCAGCATGTAATATTGTCCCCTCCTTGAGTCTGTTCGTCCCGAACAGACTACCGAATCAGGATCTTCGTACAGCGCCAGTCGGCTGATGTGGACAACCTTAGGCTTTGCCCGAGAGCCCTGTCGGAAAATCCTGTAGACCACATAATTTATCTGCTCCAAGATCATGTAAGGACCTTACAAAGATTTCTGTACCTTCGGGCAATATCCCTTCTTCCTTTCAGGGTTGTACAACCACACCAGCTGTCCTTTTTGAAAAGTCTCCTCTGGTTTTCTTAGGTCATGTCGTGTTTTAATTCTGTCACTGTTAATGCTAAGGTGCCTCCAGGCAAACTCATGAATGTCGGTTAACTTCTGACGTTACTTAATAGCATATTCTGGAGTGGCTTCTTCTTCCTCCACTGGACGCCCGAACAGCAGGTTACCAGGTAGGCGGAGCTCTCTCCCAAACATCATCCTTGAAGGTGTTACCCTTGTGGACTTTGTGGACCGCCGAGCGATACGCGAGGAGAAATAAGGGTATCTTAGAGTCCCAATCCCCCTGATTGTCTTCTATGAAGATAGCGAGATACTTTTCCAGGGTACGATTTAGCCTCTCAACCATTCCATCTGACTGAGTGTGTAATGCTGTGGTTCGGGTTTTCTTCATTCCTAAAATCCTTGTTACTTCTTGGAAAAGAGTTGCTTCAAAATTTCGTCCTTGGTCCGAATAAAGCTCCAGTGGCACTCCAAACCTGGAGAAAACATGCTCGACAAGAGCATCAGTTACTGTGTCCCCTCTTGGTTTGGCACGGGTATGACCTCGAACCATTTTGTGAAATAGTCTTGTACTACCAGAAGGTATCTATTTCCCCTCTCAATGATTGGCAGGGGTCCGAGAATGTCAACTACCATCCTCTCGAATGGACCCAACATTGTACTTCTGGAGGGGCCCGCATCCCTTAATCCTCGGACCCTTCCTTGCAGTACATCCATCACACAGACAGCACCACTTCTCAATATCCTGCCGACAATGCAACCAATAGAATCTCATTCGGACTCTGTTAAGTGTCTTATTTACACCGAAGTGACCATCTGTTGCTGTGTTGTGCAGTTCTGTTAGCACTTCTGGGATTCGGCACTCTGGTAGCACCAATTGTAATTGACTCTGTCTCCCATCGTTACTTTACAAATCCCTGTAAAGCACACTATTATTTATAACAAGGGAATTCCACTGTGTCCAGTATGCCTTGATTGTCACGCCTAGGGTAGATATCTCCTCCCATCTCGGTCCGACGCTCGGTTTCCTTCCACTCCAATATTGGACACAAGGTTGGATCACTAAGCTAATCATTTCTTATGTCCTTTTCATCCCATGTAGATGACCCATCGCCAGATACAGGGTCTTGAATTCCTGTCCTCCTTGCTTTCTACGATACACCAACCTTCTCCTCCTGGCGTTCACAACGACGACATAATAGTTCGCATGGTCTCCTGGAGAGTGCATCTGCATCGATGTGAATGTGTCAAGGTCTGTGGTGTATTTCAAAGTCATATTCTCGCAGGTGCTGTATAAACCGGGCTATTTCACCTTCGGGGTTCTTCAAATTTAGTAGCCAGCATAATGAAGCATAATCATTTCTTAAGATGAAGTGTCTGCCATAAAGATCATGGATGAAAATGTGCAATTGCCTTCACCACTGCCAAAAGTATACTGTGTGTCACACAGTAGTTCCTCTCAGGTTTGTGTAGCACCTTACTAAAGTATTCCAATAGCGCTCTTTTCCATCCTGGATCTGAGATAACACAGCCCCGATTCCAACATCACTAGCATCAGTATCCAAATAAATTCACCCCTCTACTCGGGAAGCCCAATATTGTGGAAGATATCAGAGTTTCCTTTAGTCTATTGAAAGCAATTTCGCACTCGGGGGTCCAACAAAATTTACTTTTTTCCTCAGTCAATTCCTGCAGAGGGTTTGGCGATAGTGGGAAACTAGGCACAAATCGATGGTAGTAAGCACATAAGCCCAGAAAACTTCGAATTTCAGTTTTATCCTTTGGTAGAGGCCAGTCTCTTATTTCGGTGGACTTCTCAGGGTCTGTTTCAATCCCATCAGCTGATACAACATGGCCCAAGAAATTAATTTACTTTTGGAAAAGGTGGCATTTCTTGGGAACCAATTTCAGATTGGTCACAGTCACATTCTGAAACACAGAATCTAAGCATGCCAGGTGCTCTTCAAAAGTTCTTCCTGTGACCACAATGTCGTCAATATTCACCTGACAAATATCTAAGGACAGAAGTTTCTCCATTAGTCGTTCGAAGGTTCCCAAAAGGCATAACCTTAAATTGTCAGGTTCCTTTCACTTGGACACAAAAGGCAGTCATTTCCTTGTCTTACTGTACCACCTCAAACTGCCAATAACCACTCTTCATGTCTAGAGTAGAAAACCACTATGAACCTGCTAGGCTATTCAGGGTGTCGTCTATCTTAGGGAGTGGGTAAGAATTTTTTTTGGTCACATTATTAAGTTGGAGGTAATCATCACAAAGTCTAATAGAACAGTCTTTCTTTTTAACAAGCACAATGGGAGAAGACCATTGACTGACTGGTGGCTCTATCACATCTAAATCCACCATCTCTTTCAGAATACCGTCAACGACCTCATATGAAGCTAGCAGTAGTCGCCTTGGTGGTTGCTTTATAGGCCTGGCATCCCGTGTGTAGATGTGGTGGCATGAAACATTAGTTCTACCAAGGTCATTGGGCTCGCAAGAGAAAGCACCTCTATTTATCTGCAAGAATTCTGAAACTGCCCTCTCTTGTCGCCAGTTGAGGTTTTCTTTTGTTCTTGTCAGCAGTTCCCCCAGAGCATCTGGAAGAGGGCATTCAGTAGGTTGTGACAGTGAAGCTTCTGGAACATATGGAAGTACCTGCGAGACCTGCTTACAATCCCCAATGTGGCCCCCTCTTCAAGGTGGATAACACAGTCAGAAAAATTAATCACCCTAACAGGCAAACTGTCCGATTTTGAAGAAATCAATGTCTTGGCTACAATGACACCTTTCGGGTAAAATGCCACCTTCCTGAGCTGGTTCGATTATGCCTAATCGTCTGACAAATTTTCCCTGGCATCTGCCTGGAATAACAACTTCTCTAGAAGCAGGGAGCACAGTTGACTGACTACACACTACTGGGTAGCTCATTGGCGAAGATAAATCTCGTCGTGTTGACACTACCAACTCGGTATTACATACATGTAAACCCCAGTCGAGTATCAATACAGCATCCCAGTTAACGTAAAACATCAAGACCCAAAATGCATTCGTCCTCTATTTCTGCTATGTATATATCATGCTCTATCTCAAGGTTACTGAGCTGTAAGAGCACCCTTCTCTTGCCTTTGACTGGTGTGGTATTGCCCGTTACTGTTGTTAAATAGCAGTGATTCATGTTACTATCGGATGATCGCTGGAGGGAAGGCCCAAGAATGTCGGGTCTTACCACTGTTATAGTCGCTCCTGTGTCAATGACCATCTGGCAAGAAACATCATCTAGGCTTCTCTCCACCAATATTGCATTGATATCTTGTTTCATTGAGTGCACTTGCAAAATCATTGGGGCCTTCTCTCCAGCAATCACCGACCTTTGCCTCTCAAGACTGGTCTTTACAAGTTTCCCGAAGACATTGTGCTCTGACCTGTTCCTTGGTGCCTGCTCCCCAGCTGTTACTGCTGCTGAGGACAGTTGGCTCTCAGGTGCCCCGGCTGTCCACACAGCCAACAATCCGGTCATTTGGGTGGGGGATGACTAGTCTCCGTAGTGCGCACCCTGGAGGCGATGTCCTGATGGTCGCCTGCAAGTCCTTCAGCATCCCCTTCACGCTGTCGTCCTCCCCTTCATCAAGCATCACTGCCCGCAATGGACGTAGGGGCACTGATGACTGCTGTGCTGACTCCACTTCCAGTGCTCGGACCAAGGCATCCTGCATGGTGTGAGACGCATCTAACGCACAGCTTGCCGTACGTCGGTGTCAGCGATAGCGTCGACGAAGAATCCTAAGGCGATGACATCTCATGCTTCTTCCGAGCATCCCTGTAGAGACAGGTGTGGCAGGACATTGCCTTACAATGTCCTGCCACAGCTCCTGCAGTGGTTCGCCGGATCGCTGGATGCGGCTTCGCAATTGGCCATGGTGGACATGCCGCAGATACCAGTCGCTGAATCGAAGCTCCAAAGCCGACGCCTGTGTGGAGTATTCTAGGCGATGTCGTTCCGGCAGCGACTGCATTATGCTCAATACTGGTCCCCTCAGTACAGCCGCCGGGTAGTACGCCCACTGCTCTTCAGTCCAGTCTTTCAGGGTGGCCACAGTCTCGAATTGCTGCCGGTACTCGCACCAAGGTGTCTGTCCAACGTGAGGGGCGGGCTTAATCGTGACGCCTTTACCCACCCCTGGCTGGGGCGTTCTCAAACTGCAGAACTGCTGCGCCTCCAATGCGATATCTCCACTGGCGGCGACCTCTGCCTTCTTCTCGCTGCCGGCATTCATTGTCTCGGTGGTCACTAATCTTGGCTTCTCTTCCGCTTCTGCATGACGTCTCCCCTGCTTCTGCAAGAATTCCTGCCTTTCCTTCTTGAGGGCGCTCACTTCCTGTTTCATTTCTTGTTCAACACTGTCCATCCTATCATTCACACTGTCCATCCTATCATTCACACTGTCCATTCTCTTGCTCACACTGTCGATCTTCTTGTTCACACAGTCTATTTTATTGTTCACCAACTCGCTCACACCTGCTTTCTTTCTGTCCACATTCTTATTCACACTATCCATTTTTCAATCTACATTTGCGTTTACACTGTCTATTTTCTTATCTACTAGTTCACCGAAATAAATAATTTGGCTATTTACAAGTTCACTAACACTTATAACATATTCACCAACACTATCTGTTTTACTGTTCACATTATCACTTACACTATTAACAGATTCCCTAACACAACTAATATGATTATTTACCTTTCTTATTTGGCTACTCAGTCCTTCGATCAAGACACGAAGTGCTTCCATGTCTGCCGATTTTTTTTCTAGTTAACATTAAAAAAATATTAAAATAATTCCTTGGCCTATTGCTCAAATATTGTGATATTTACTAATACTAATTACAATATCTGATCATTTTATTTTATAAAATGCCTCCATCTCACTTCTGACACCAGTGTTACAATTCCTCTCTCTAGAAATTAAGTGGCTATACCAAGTTCATTACGAGATGGAGGTCTTAATCAAATAAAATAATGAACTATAATTGCCTTATTTTATTTACAATAACTACAGCAAAATTCTCTGAACTCAAATTCTCACAATAAATTGTAATCACTTACTGTTCACAATTGACACCAATTAATAAAATTTGTAATTTCTACTAAGAAATCAAAGAAATTAAATAATAAGAGATCAGTCCCAATAGACAGTGTATCAATTTATTCAATTATTTTATAATTTTTGCGTTCATATTTGACAGTTCAAATATTTACAATAAAATTTGTATTACACTTCCATTCAGTCCCACCTCAGTTCAGGCCATGTTCCGCCAGTCGCAATGATCTATAGTCCTCCAAGCGCCCCCATGCACAGTAGGATTCACTCGTCGGTTTCACACCCTCTCGTCCATTCAAGCCACGAACACCTCACTCGCCGTCGTCCCACAATCTCCAGTCGTCGTCCACACTTATATTCGCTCGCGCACACTCGCCAGACGGCCTCCGTCAAAGACCTGCGGCCGCTGGGTTGCGGCAGTAAATATGGTGTCTAAGGCTGCCCCTGGATCTTCCCCAACTCGCATGATGCGTCGCGGAGGGCTGAGGCGCCTGACAGTCTCAACAGAACTTTCTTGCGTCATCGCTAAACGTATCGGAAACTCTGACAGGCGAGATGAGGTCTGTGCGCCAGCAAGTCTCGCCGCTGTTGGCATTCACAGGATTCCCAGAAGGGAGGACAGGAGGCCGCGAGCTCATCGTTCCAGGAAGAAGGGAGTGCGAGGTGGGTCTCCGATTACGGCGCGGGGCAGAGGAGTCGGCGCCAGCTGCAGCACGTAACACTATGTAGTTTAACATGTGAACTATTGTATGATAAAATGATTACTGAGCGAAATGATAAGTGAGAACCAACTGTAAGGGAACTCCTTACAACATTACCAATTTTACTGGGTGCATGTCGGCCAGTGCGCCCGTTAAAATATATGCATGTAGGGACAGTGATAATTTTCAAAGGTTGATTTCAAAAATGCTCAATTAACCATTGGACAGACTATACTGGGGTCAGGTGCAGAAGACAGTCTGGAGAGTAAACAAGAAGAGAGTTGTAACTCGACGGTATAAAGCTTCTTACACAATAGAAAACTTTAGCATTTGACTTTACGTTTTCTTTCCTCCGACGAAACCACCAATACACAATACAATTGTCAAGTCAGAGTTTAGACAATTGAACATGGTTCCGTGGGCTTCGCAATAATGTGTATCTTGTTATGTAAGTAATATTGATTCTTTCCAGGAGTACATTTTACGTGCCTTTTTTTTTTAATAGGCTTAAAATTTATATTAAAAGTTTATTTCAAAACAAAAAACTCATTTGTTTACTTTATTAAAATATGCCAATTCATTTTTTTCCTCTTACATTATATTTGTTTGCCATTTATTTAATTTAAGACGATCTTTGTTTAGTATACCGACATTAAAATCCCCCTACAATAAAATAACGACTTTCCACATAACCTCTGTTAAATTCTCGGCAAAATGGCTGTTAGACTTGGACTTTAAATTTCAACTTTTCGAAATCGTAAAGTCAAAAGTGCTTGACTTTACCTTTGACAATTCTATTGGTCATGCTCCATAAGAAACAACATGTCGGAAAACAAACGTAAAGTCAAATGTTAAAGTTTTTAATTGTGTAAGGGCTCTTTAACGAGTGAACCTTATACTATTCATTTGTTTGCCGAGAAAGCTCAAGTAGTTCTACAGTAATAGAACATTAGAACACAGTTAACTACAAATTATCGCTTTGTTTTGTTGGCGGCAGTTTGGGGACCTCGCCAGCTGTTATTTTTTTATATTGTGACTGGCCTTTGTTTTCAGGGCAGTATTATTGACGCGTCCTTATTCACAGTTATTTCATATCACAAATACATTTGAACTACTTGATATAAACTGCAGCCATGAAGGCGAAACTACTTTACAACCTAGTTTACCACGTATATACGTGATGCTGTTGGAATTATTTATTTATTTTTTATAGATTACGATATTATCTGCCATCACAAATGTCCAGTTCTGTTTATTTACACTGATAGGAATTTAGTGTTAAAGAAAAATTTGTAAAGAAATTAATTTTCTGGCCAACATTTTGATATGCTTAAAAATGTTTTTGTAACTTGTGAGGCGATACTAGCTAGCATACAAGGAAGCCAGATTTAAAACGAGATAGTTGAAAAATTTTTAGTTTCTCGGAGAATGTTTTTGAATTGTTAAAAGAAGAGCTAGACATGTTGGTATTTCGCAAGGGCTGTGGTGTGCAAAAATAGGCTCGCCAACTTCTCGTGCAGGAAAAAAATGTACCAAGAACCGAAGAGAGACCACTAAAGCAGTGGATATGATAGTTCCAGCTAAATTTGAACTATTTATTTATTGAACTATTAAGCTCATTTAAGTTTACGGTTTTTTTTATTCTTTAGCACTTAATAATTAATTTTATATACCAGTTGCACAAAATTAACACGAACTCTCTGAGTGATATTAAAAGATCTTAAGGCTTGAGACTAAAGCAGGATCACACGATGCAAGATGAGTACCGATTTGCCGAGATGCCGACCTTGCACGAGAATTTCTTGCACAAGTTCGTGTGTAAGGCACATCTTGCACGAAATAAGGTGATAGAGCAGGTCCTATTTTTCTCGTGCAAAGCTTGTATGCTGGTCATATGACCTGCTGTAAACTCGACTATAGAGTAAAAAGAAATCATAATGTGAGGTGTGCGAAGAGGAATACAGGGAAATAAAACATTGCTGGAAAATAACTTTTAAAGTGTGGATTGAAGTTTAGACAGTTCGCTGAGAATAAAGTAATAACAATTATATATTGGAGGGATAGCTTTGAAATAAATACCTTGTTGAGGTAAGAAACTTCATATTTAGTATTAGATACCTTGGCTGTTTGGTACTCACCAGCGCTATCAACTAATTTTGATGCGAGACAGTAGTCATCGTATTTATCTGCGTGTGAGCTCGTTTCGCATGCAATTTAGTTGGTATTCTCTACGAAATATTCGCAAAATGCATTTGTATCGTGTGACCCCTACATAAGTAAAATTGGTAAAATTTTCTTTCGAAAATTTAATTGCAAAAAAATATTTTAATGAGAAAACTTAATTTGCCGTGCTCTGACGTAATATTTGCTATCTAGTGTCGGCATCAATCACCTGTATAGTTTATTGAATCGCAAAGCAAATCCCTATGGGATTCATGTTTACCCTTGAAAATGTGTCTTGAGGGACTCTGAGCTGCCACTGTTTCCATTTCTAGTAGCCTATCAGTAACTAGCTGTTATGTTTTATTTTCAGTCTGCTAACTTATACATTGCTGAGCAAGACCTTGTAAGTATCTGCCAAGGTGTACCAACTGAGAAGCTGAAAGGTGGTAAGTTCTTATTGGCGGTCGCATACATTCTAGGTCTTATTTCCGCTCATCAGTCTGCAGTGTTGGTCGGGCAAGAAATACTATCTCACGAGATACACACGAGACGTTACACTCACAGACGTTAAAAACCATACATTACATAAGTTACATTACAATCAACTGTAACCATGAAGGCGAAGCGCTACTTTACAACCAGTTTAATGCGCACATTCGTGAGAATACACGCGACATGAAAACAAAAACAAGCGTTATAAAAGGACTTTATACCATCAGAAGACTGTTACTACCATCAAAGAAGACTGTTACTGCCATCAAATTAAAAATATGCAAATCAAACATGTTTTTATACTATATGTAAATAGAGAAACTACATGATTGTTTATTATATATTCGCGCTGAGTGAACATAGTTTATACTTCGTTTTAACTTGCAATAATACTTTATTGTGCCGAAGTTGTTATACTGAAAAACCTTCTTCTTTTTTCTTTTTTTTTAAAAAAAAGCTGTTCCAACATTAAGCACACTGGAGTAAGATTTAAAGAGTATCTATGTAGTGTATCTTGTTATTTATTGCACTTTATTTATATTTAATATAATGGCTTATTAATTTACTAGGTTTTTGTGATGTTATCGTGTGCTATGTTGTTAGTATTATAATTATAGGGAAGGAGTCTTTATTCTTTTGGAATTTCAGGTAAAATTTTATTTATTGAAGTTCTATTTCCTTGTTTATTTTTGTCAGAAGGAAAAAGGGGAATGCCCCCGTAAAAAAAAAAAAAAAAAAACCCTTCTGAATTGGCATATTCTTGTTATGTTGAGTCTTCTGTCTTCCTTGTAGAGTTGAGTTCGCTGCAGGATTCGTTTTCCCTTGCTCGCGCTACGAGGGTTAGAGACAGACTGCCTGCCGTTATCTCCAGAACAGGGACGTTACTCGCTGGCCGCCGCGTGCGCCGGTGGGCGGGGCAGGTGCGCGCGCATCTCTGAGCTTGACACAGTTGCAGACGGGCCGCTACACCCGCAGCCTCGGCAAATACCGTTACGTAAGCGACAGCAAACACAGCAGGCGTCCTAGAGCCGGCGGCAAACTAAACTACACAACTAACGGCTGTTCACGATAAAGTGAGCACTTTTGAAATCAACCTTAGAAAAAAGTCACTGCCCCTGACGGCATATACTTTAACTGGCGCACTGCGTGACATGCGCCCAGTAAAGTTTGTAACGTTGGTGAGAATTTAGTTCCAGATCTTAACGTCTAATCAAAAAAGTTAAGCAACCATTTGTAATAACTTAAATTATTTCTTTCGCGTTTTTTTTTTGTGCAATGAAGTGTAAAACTAAGCAGATTTAGAAAATATTGACTCTTCTAATAATTTCACAGTTTTACTCGACCAATGCACGAATACAGTGATGAGGCCCATGGCAGTGTTTGTTTGTTTTATTGCATCCGTAAGATCATCTTTCAATAGCTGTGCAAAAATTTTGAACAAGTACAATTACAGTGTTAATTTTATATAAAGCGGAATAATACTCAACGGGCATACAGGTAGATATTGAGCAGGGCTACCAAAGTACTCGTTTTACCATGAACAGCCTATAGTAGCGCGAACTCGGTTATCCGCTCCGTTCTTCCACTGACACTTCGAGAAGCTACTAGTCTTACTGACTTTTTCATTGACGGATGGACCCCCGCATTTATTTGCGAATAGCCTACGCGTATCTCGGTTAAAAATGATCTGCAAATACAACTTTTTGTCAGAAAAGATAACAAAACAATTATCTATGACCCTATTTTCTTTACTTTTGTCGTATTAAGTGAATTCTTGGAGGGAAAAAAATCATGAAAATGGTCAAATATCGCGTTTTTAAAGCTTGACTGTCAGTTTCCTTAAGCGGCGAGAGAAAAGCACAAAGATGCGGGCGTAGTTTAATCTGTGGTCTTTCATCGCGTGTAATGAAACTCCACGTTACAGATCTAATTTACGCAGTAGAGCGTTACGACGGAAACACTGCACGCCTTGCGCGTAGAAGCGAGGAGGCAATAGCGTGCGTGTTACGGCGACATTCGCTTCTCGACCTCGGACGCTGAGTTCCCACGAGGGTCCAGCTCAACACCTACGCAAACTGTAACGCGGATGCATACGACTGATTTTCAATAAGTAAACCTGGAGCAGTTTTTATCATCGAAAATTTACCGTGCTTTATTTCAGAAAAAAATAAGGCAACTATTTTATTGCGAAAACTTCTATAGGTTTGGCCACTCACTCCCCTCCATCCAAAAACGTTTCTCACGTGGAGAACTTTACGCTATTTTAAATCTCAAGTTACTGAAAGGTAGACGTATCCGCGTGACAGTGCGTGCCAGTTTTCCTTCCACCAACAATTTTTGGGCGCATGTTTTGGTTGCAACCAAACTTGCTAGACAGAGAGAGAGAGAGAGTGGTCTGAGAGCTCATGACGTTGGTAAGTCGGTCGTCATAGGACGCTCTTTACAAGGGAATAAAGGTATCTTTCTGGGATAATGCTATACGTTTTTCACTATATTTTTAATCTATTACTTGAAATATGTTCAGTGGCGTTTATTTCATAGACGCAAGGTAAGCAATGCTTACCCTATACATGTTGGAAATGTTTGATCCTTTATAGTTTTCGTCTTAACTTTAAACACGTTTAAATCTGAATTCCCCGTTTCCGATTCGAGGAACAGAGTTTTCGTAACTCCGGTACTGTACACGCGTAGTGCTGCTATCTAGTATTTATTTCCACAAACGGGAGCGACTAGCGATGGATCGAACTCGCAAGGAACAACACGCCACACGCTCGACTGCGTTCCTTCGGCAGGGTAAGTAGTCGTTCTGTTTGCGTCCTCCAGTCCTACATTTTCCCACGGAAAGTGGATGAAAATGTTCAGGAGAACGGGAGTTTTCCTATAATTTGTAATATGATCTCTAAATAATATTCTGTTTAATTATTATTGCATTGATTTCGTTTTAGTTTTTATAACTAATGTAAGGCATTATAAAACTGTAAATACATGTGGAGGGTAAGTAAAGTTGGAAGTTGCGTTTGTTAGTAGAAATTGCTTACCCTATAAAAAAAAAAAAACTCACTACATGCCACTGAATATGTTGCAAGTCGCTTTCCGTTGCATGTACTAATTATAGTGTTACAGGCTCACCTTCTCGCTTTTCTCGGCTAGCGAGTGGAAGAGAAGGAAAGAGAGTTGTTATGTGATAGGGGCAGGCGAGTCGCCGCGTATCAGTTATGCCGGAATCACATAGCCCCGATGCGCCCGACCGATTTTGTCGTCCGAGCAGCAATTTTGTATTAGAAATTATTTATATTCGTCGTGTCGTCCGACACGACGCACAGAATGTACAACCTTGCAAAATGAAATTGTATTGCTAGATTTCCCTACAACGGTAAACACGCAGTTTAAAAGAAAAATAGATTGAAAATGACTGTATCTAACTCTTAAAAATAATAATTTTACCTTTTTATGCATTAACGATACCAGTTTGTACCATTATATATTACGAATTCCCCTCTTGTTCACCGCCTTTGAAACTAACTTAGCCTATCAGCGCTTTCTAAATAGTTAGGTTAAATGCCGAGAGCGAAGTGTCGGTCGTGCTGTAAATTCAATTAGTCACATTGAAATGTGTCGTGGTTGCGTTTTTGGTCGTGTCGTGCTGTGTTGGTCGGGGCTATGTGATTCCGGCATTACCTTAAAACGTGCCGGCCCTTGACTCTCTCTTCTTTTTTTTTTTTTTTCACGCACGCTTCTTACGCTGGCAGAATTGGTTTTAGCCGATATCTGAAGAATGCTCTGAATTACTGACCCCGTTCTCTCAGCGCTTCTCGAGGTACGTTGAACAAAGCGAAGCACGCGGCTAGCAGGCTGGACTTTTGAAATAAATGCGTGAGTGAAATACATAAAGAATGGAATAAGTTAGGCTGAACACGTGCTGATAATGGGTATGAGTTAATTGAATGTAACCAACAGAGACAATTAAGAAGAATGTTAATTTGAGTTTTAAATAACATTATATATTGCGCTCGCCGTTAGATAAAAAGAGCAAAACTGGAGACAGATAACTTAATGCTGTATATAGTAACGTAGTGAATAATTTAGAAATCGACTTTAGTTTTTTTATTTATTTCCATCCCTCACGAACTCAAATACGCCTCTCAGGCGTCCTCGCATGTTACAATAAATTATGCATCTGTTAAAAAAAAATGTTTTCCTAATTAAATGCAGTGAAAAAAAATACAATATTAATTACCTCTACGGTGCGCTATATGATCAAGAATGTTACCTCGTTGGCCTCGGTACAGACACATCAGTGTAGGTATATACTTACGTCATTTGACTATTGGTTAACACTGAAAACTGACTGCACAAATGCTTCATGCGCTGATGCCACGTGCCTACGAACGTTGGAACGGACGGGTTAAACGAGTTTCAAAGGTGGCCTAGTTAGGATTGGCTTGTACTTGCAATATGTGTGTGTTTTGTGTGATATTCGGTGCGATTAAGTTAGGTATGTCGCGTACAGTAGAATTAAATTGTGTGACGAAACGTTAAGCTTTGCTAGTTTTTTACATGCTGTGCAGTCTCCATATTTGTTTTAAGCAGACACAGTGAAACAACAGCACGGATGTTGTTTCGTCCCTATTGCAAGCAGGTATAAGTGGTTCACGGTCAAATGAGCACTTTTAAAAGTCCTGCTTATGTTATAGTTGTATACACGTTGTGTATTCTTCCGCCTTATGAAAGATTAACATTGCCATAAACCTCATCACTTTATTCATACGCCGGACAAGTGAAACTGTGGAATTATTAGAAAAGTAAATATGCCACAAACATGTTAATTTTTACACTTCGATGCATTAAAATAAAAATAAAGTGAAAGAAATAATTTAAGTTATCGCAAATGGTTACCTAAGACTTTTTATTAGACGTTAAGGTATTAAACTACTTCCCATCCATCGTTACCAACACTGGGGCCTGCCACACAGTGCGCCCGTTGAAATATATGCAGGTAGTGGCAGTGACTATTTCAGTGGTTTATTTCAAAAGTGCTCAGTTTTACTTGAACAGCCTTTACGCATCTGGTATGGGCCGTTCACGATAAACTGAGCACTTTTGAAAAGTTCTGCTTAAGACTTCCGCGCACGTTGTGTATCTTTCCGTCATACTTAAATTAACATTGCAATGTGCCCGATAACTTTATTCATGCGTTCGTCGCAAGTGTAACTATGAACTTAACAGATCAAAATGTATTTACAATTTGCTCGTTCTTAAGCTTGTATGCCTTTTAAAAAATCGAAAGCAAAGAAAAAATTATTTCAGAGTTCTCAAACGTTTACCTAACAATTCTAGTTCAACGCAAAGGTTTGGAACTACTTTCTTTCCGTTGTTACTGACAACTGGTCAAATGTCACTACGTGTGCCCGTTAAAATACATGCAGTTAGGTGCAGTTACATTTTTCAAACGATTATTTAAAAAGTGCCGAGTTAACCGGTAACAACATATACAAAAAAACAACACTTTCTGCAGTTATTTTTACTATAGGCCATTCACGGTAAAGTGAGCACTTTTGAAAGCCCTCTCATTTGGAGAAATACTCAGTGATTATATTTTATTTTAGCCCAAGACGTTAACTTCCGAGCGTGGTGGAATATGCACACTGTGTTTATTACTTACATGGCAGCATTTATTTAAAAAGTTCGCTAAAGGATAAAAAGTGACTGAAAGGAAAAAGTAACTAGGACATAAAAAGTGCTCTCTTCACCGTGAACAGACCATAGTAAACTGCCTTCATGCAGGGAACAAAACGTGACCTTAGATAACGCTACTTCCTTTGTCCTTCGTTCGTCTCTCGGGAATATTGATTTGGCGCGTCAACTGCATTACACAGTGTTAGTAATTCACATTTTCCTGTAAAACTATTAAACGTGCGTCCAATGTGTTGTTCTGCGAAAAGAACACACTATTCAGACGACGGCTAAGTGCATTCAATAAGTTTTTCTTTTTTCTTTTTCTTTTTCCAAAACACCTTATTCTAAGTGTTAAGTGTAAGTCCGAAGGTAGGGTCGTACGTTGGAAATACCAACAAAATTGGGTTATTGTCTTTGTTAGTGGCATGACTTGATGCAATATTCATATGCTTTACAGCTAATAATATGGATATTAAATGTTCAAATAGTTTACGTGGTAGGGAACGGTCAGTAAAATGCTTCCCTGTGGCAATTACATATAATTTAATTAATAGAACACAGTTGTGTATCATACATTGCCATAATGTTTACACTGGATTATAAATAATGAAATGTGAATGTATATGTTAAGTTGCCCATTGTTTGGAGAGTATTGGCAGCTACATGGCACTATGCTAGACGTCGTGTTTGAGTAAGAACAACTGTGAAGTCCATAGATACTTTTGGTGTAATAATACTGCAGACATAGATCAAAGGTATCAGTTATTTTGGGTAGTGGGCTGTAGTTTTTGGCTAGTAGTCTGAAGTGCTATTGAATTTAATTAATTTACACTTTAAAAGAAATTGTAGGAGACAAGAAACTTGCCCAAGGCAAACTGGCAACTGACTGGACAGCCAAGGATGCCAGCCGGTTGTGGGAAGAAGTTTCTGTGAAATTGAGAGTTTGTGCAATAATAATTAACATATGTTATTTACAGAGTTTTATATGCAAGACTGACTAAATAATAACTTATGATGTCTAACCAACCAACTACGAGTCACTGAACAATAATGAACGTCAGTAGTAGGCCTATGTAAATTACACTTTTACTCATAACCTCATTCGCACTCTCAACACACATTTTAATTCTTGTCGATTCAACAAGTTCTTAATTTGCACTGATTATACATTCGGCACATCATAGATGATGTGTAAATTAAATTCACACAGCGTCAACAGTCAACCTATGTCTAATATTTTGTTTGTTTTGATGCGCTACTCGTCTACGACTCCAAATCTCGCACGGCGATGATCGAGAGAGTGGCCACTCGCACGGTCGAGACGTATACGATGGCTCTCGTATGGTTCGATCTTACCGTTTTCTAAAATCGTGCGCGTTACGGCCGCAATTCGAAGATTTCGTATACGAGTACAGTCCGAGCTTAGGCCCCGAGTTGTGGAGGCGAATCCGCTGGCCCACGAGTGAAGGCTGGCTCCATTGCTTCCAAGTTCCGATGCCGTTCCATTCCATTCCGCACGAATCTATAGTTGACAGCCCGCAGAATCCAGCAATGGAGTGGTTCGCCACACTTCGCATGTTTCAGCGCCTCGTGTTACACCCAACATCCTCCGCCTTGATCGTTGGGCCGCCCCCAGCAGATGCGCGAAGCCATCAACAACTGAGCCACCCAGGATCCCGACGAACACGACCGTCCCCCACGAGGGCCGCCGCCCGGGTCTTTTTCAATAAGTCACGCAGACAAAAAAAAAAAAAAAAAAAAAAAAAAAAAAAAAAAAAAAAAAAAAAAGCTTAAACGGCTTTTTTCAAACCGCTGTATCTCAAAATACACGCGTCAGATACATACAAAACTATTCAAGGGTCCTACACTGAACCTTCCTTCAGACTTTCCACCAATAAAATAACAAGTTCACCGCTGAAAGTCCCATAGGTACACGCAGTGCGCCTAGATCACTGACCTTGCGATGATGGTGCACTTGATGCGCGAGGCAATGTTGCCCTTATTGCTCCCGCGCTTCTCGGCCTCGAACGCAGATTCCAGGTAGGCAAGTTCCAGGTAGGCGGTTACCTGGAGTTGTTTTCCAATTCTGAGGTCAAGCGATAAGGATGAAACTGTAGCGCACATCAAGTGTGCCATCGCCTCTATGCGCAGGACTCTGAACTGGAGTGGTGTTCTCGTCGCACTGCGTTATAGGCTGTTGACGGTAAAATGATCACTTTTGAAAGCGCTGCTTGAGATAAACTTGTATACACGTTGTGTATTTTTCCGCCTTATGTAAAATTATCATAGCCATGGGCCTCATCACTTTATTCATGTTTCGGTCAGGTGAAACTGTGGAATTATTTGAAAAGTAACTATGTTAAAAAATCTGGTCAATTTTACACCTTAGAAAAAAAAAGATCACAAATGGTTACCTCACACTTTTTATTCGACGTGTTAAGATATGGAACTACTTTCAATCCATCATTAGCAACTTTACCAGACGCATGTCACTCAGTTCGCCTGTTAAAGTATATGTAGGCAGGGGCAATGACTTTTTTCTAAGGTCGAATTCAAGAGTGCTCACTTTATCGTAAACAGTCTTTACCTATTCTATAACACATAACCTAGGTATATGAATACTGCCGTGCATTTTCTGTTAAAACTGAGAAAATTTGTGACTATTACTTTAATTCCAGTTTATTTTTAATGTTAACAAGAGTTTATATAAACTTACAAGTTCTTTTGAATCATGTCATTATAGCAGGGCTGTGTAAATTTTTTAATAAAGATACATTATTGTTAATACAATTTACATGATTCATTTTTGAACATTTATATATGGCCTACACCAGATGTGTAACAACGCAGTCAATAGAATTACAAACATGATTTGAATCTGAAGGTAGTTGATTCCCCACTCCTTGCACAAGTTTTCTATTCTTCAACTCCAGTACTTCCAACTGTTTAAGAAGCACCCAACCACTGAAGTTCTGAATTTGATAAATTGACAAGTTTCAGCGGTCTCGCATGACGCAAGACAATTGGTATATCATGAGACACGGGCTAATCAACTCCTTGCACAGATGTTTACTCCTTTCGCCGATTCCCTTCCTCGCCACAGCCCACTTTTACAACGCCTTTAAGAATTCAATTGTAAGCTTATAAATATACTGTCACTCTGTATTCAGCCTAGGCTAGCAAACATTAAATTGAGGTTATGTCATGCTGTCAGCAACTAAAATGCTTATGTCTTTTATTCTCATTACTCAATGCATGGATGTTAAACTGGTATCAAAAGCGAACAAATAGCCAAACAAACCAATGCCGACAAACAAAAAGGGAAAACTGAATTACATACAAGCCTATAACCACATAAAAAGCAGCAAATTCTAATTTCAAACACTTCACCTGTTTATCACTCCTTGTACAACACACATAATTAGGCTAGGTTATTATTATCTTCAATGCCATACAAATATAATTAAATGTTCTTAAATATTACATTATAACCTAAAACGTAGCACTTATTACCGTATATTTAATGGCTTTCCCAAATTTGTACACTTTTGTTGCAAAGGGTTGAAAATATCAGTTTTAAGATTCTTACCAGGAACTTGCTGCAAAGTGGGGTTACGCTCTCCTTGCAGGGCATTAAATAATAATTCCTCCCAGTATTTCAGTATTATCTTCTTGTTGCCAGTTTTCTTCATGTCTGTTTTCGCCTTCAAGTGAGATTTCATGTTATTAATTTTCTTCAGTTATGTGCTTCACTGATGTCTTTTCCAGACACACCAACAAACCTCTCTCGTATGGTTTGCAGACTACTATGCTTACTTTCCCTTGCTTCTGGAGTTTGAGATCTTATGAAAACTGCAGGATAATTACAAATGATTTTTACAAAGATAACATCAGTAAATTTCCCCCATGTTCTTTCGCACATTCTCCGTCAGAAGATGATTTATCTGCCATTCTTAGGTTAATGTAGGCCTATACTTGTTAACAAGGCAAACATAAACATTACATCAGGGAATAAGAAGAATAATAACAATCTCGCTGAGTTTATACGCAAAAAGTAGGGAAAATAGGAGTATGTACTCTGCCACTTTTATTCATACTAACGAGAGAATAGACTCCAACGAAATGCTCAAGCTCACGAGTATATACTACGGAGTTTATACTCATTTGTATTCATATCACCTAACATCTCACAACAAATCAATATCCCTTGCTGTTTACAAATAATGTCTTCAATCAATACAATTTACAATTACCTCAAAGAAATTCACGTAATTAAATAATTAAAAATCAGTCTCAATAGACCATGTATCGAAACCTTTACAAACTATATGTCCATATTTGACAGTTCCAATATTTTCAATAAAGTCTGTGTTTCGTGTTAATTTAGTCGCAACTCAGTTTAGTCGATGTCCTACCAGTCTGAAATGTTCTAGAGTTCTCCGAGCGCCCTCGCGCACATTAGGCTTTACTCGTCGGGTTTCACACACTCCCGCCCATTCACACCACAAACATCTCGTTCGCCGTCGTCTCGCAATCTCCCGTCGTCATCCGTCCCTCACTGCACTAAACTTCGCTCCAGCACTCAGCTAAATAGCCTCCGCCATACTGCCGGCCGTTGGACCGCTGCAATATTTATAGGGCCGTAGGCCATCACCAAGAAATTTCTCTAAATCTCGCGTTGCGCCAATGGTTCTAATTCCCAGAATATTCTTGTGCATCCTCTACACTTATCGGCTTCTCCAGCACGGGGATGAAGAGAGGTTGTGACGCCAGCCAGATGTCGCACTGCTGTCAATCATTCCCGGGCTGCCCGGGGGGAGGGGGAAGGTGACGAGGCAGCGAGTGCATCAGCGCGGGGGGGGGGGGGGGAGTGTCAAGGTGGATCACCTTCCACAGAGCCAGACCACCTATAACGGGAGCTCACAGCCGGTGCGAACTACAGCGCATAACATTACACTGAGTGCGCACGATGTGGTGCGTTCTTCCCATTTGTGTAATTTTCTAGACTTGGTTGAGCTTCGTTTGGATGAAAAGGAGGAACATGAGTTGATGAGACGGAGGCTTCCGAACACTCTGCAACGCAGTTCAGGCTACTGGTAGGCAAGCCCCTTAGCAGCGAGGTCTTGTTAAGTAGTAGGGGCGTTATGGTTCTACCCCACTTTCTATTAATCGGATTATACATTTGATGTAACATTGATTGATCGGATTAAGGATTAATCCGATCTTACTACAATCAATTTTTTTTAAATCCGCAAATTGATAATCCGATAGAATTTGAATGATTTATCCAATTAATTTAATTAATCACTCAAAAAATTGTAATATTGTGTGGCTTGATAAATGTATTGTTTGGTGTAAGAGCATGCTAAGGGTCTTTCTTTATTTCTTTTTTTGGTGGGAGGAGCATGGTAGGTCCTCACCCTCGGAGCTCGGTCATTGTACTGAGGTGTGATGTGTTGGGGAAGGGGTATATATAGGTACTGTGTAATATTAATTTTATATGTTATTGTGGAGTTTGTTTACTATCTGGCAGGTGACTGAAGTAGGGAGGATGGAAAGTATGTGACCAATGAGCGCATCATAAAACACGTCTGCTTCGGCCAGTGTCTGGCAGGCGACTGAGCACTCACAACTGATTAGATATGTGAAACGGCAAAAATAAATATTCAAGCGAAGCAAACGAAATAAATACGAAACTTTACTTCAATAATGTGATTTCCACGAGAGCAAAAGCATGCCACGATTATGAAATAATAGTAAGAAGTAAATGAAAAACACTTGAATCATGCAGTTAGCATGAGACAAATTAATACAAATGAATCCAACCGATTAATGTTGCACATGAAGGAAGTACAAGTGCCATAATGTGAGAGAAATTAATGAAATGAAAAAGACCTAAATCGAACACATTGTACACAACAAAAATATAACGAATTGACCACAACATTTATATTGATAACGTAACAAAATATATTTCAAACAGCAGAATAACCAAAACAAGTGCTAACTCACTAAACGAATTACAAAACACATTTCCATGTGAATGACCAGCCCAGCTATGCAGGTGTTATAACGAAAGCCAAAAATCAATTTCCCTACCAATTTATAATTTCAGACAGAATAAATGACATGACTTGAATTAAACCACACTAGTCCTACAACACAAGAATGATGAATTCGAAACACAGCTGTTTATTATGGAATATACACATACCTTACAACGTTAAATGTTTTTAATATAATACACGTACATTAACTTGGGAAGTGGATGCAGGAGTGTGTCCAGTGTAGCACTTGCAGCAAATTTTAAGCTGGGTGAGATGTTGGGAGCAAACAGAGCTTACCTCTACTTCGTCTGAGGTCTGATTATAGACTGAGGTAATGGCAGAAATAACAGAAACTCATCGACATTAAAATAACTAAACATTACCATATAGAACACGTCACAAACCAATAAAAATTATTTATCCCTCCTTACAAATTCACCAGTTTATATTTCCACTGTAAGGTAATCACAATACTATACACACACCTTACAAGGTACCGATTATAATTAAATACAGAACTACCTACCACTTAAAAATTTCCAGTCAACATGGACAATAAAATAAATATTTCCCATGCAAACTGCCAAATGAAGGAAACAATTTGGACACTATTCATACACATTCTGAATTATACCTACAAGGAAGTACAAAACACTTCCTATTTTCCTACGAAGGTAGTTTTAATTAGTTACTATTCACGGAAAATTTAATCACATCTCCCTCAGGTCTACAACGGACAAATATGTAACATGGAATCGCACAGAAAAACGTTACCCCAACTCCAAGCTGAAAAATACATTATTTTAGACCAACTTTCGTGTAAGTCTCACAAGAACAGCTTCGGAAATCCACATTTACAAATACAAGCCGAATTAAACAGTCCAATCACTTCCCTGAAAAAACAATAAAATTATTTATGATTAATATTAAGTTACATTTTTAAAAAATAATAGACATACATAAACATAGTTTTTTGGACCGAATAATTGTTACACACCTTCCGTCGAAACCTACCAATACCCGCATGGTGTACTAAACACTTTTAAAAACTGTCGATTAAATTTCTAGAAAAAGAATTTATTTTTTTCTGATATGATAATTATTAACACGCATAAAAAAGTAACTATTAAAACCAAACAAGTAATGCTAGGAAGACTAGAAGTGAGGTCTGAACCCCAGCCAGATAGTTGAAGAAAGCGCACCTATCGAGCATCGCGGGTATCCGCTGCAGACAGGTGGATCCGAAGTCCGCTTGTCAGGTAACATTGTGCTGCGCCGCGACAGCACGCCAGCTTACCGACCACAGGTGGTGAAGAGCTAGTCCCTAACAGCTGGGGCTGGTGGTGTGCGAAACGAGCGAGGGTTGACGAATAACTAAGATTGTCTCTCCTGACTGCAGGATAGCACATTGGGAGATAATGCAATGCACCGCTTCTCTCTGCCCAATCCAAAGTGCATCTTTGTTCAGTTCGGGGCTCTACCTACCTACCCTCTGCATGCGAACTTGTACGGTGCTGGGGTGAAGAATGTTCAAGTCTTTATCCTGAAAGCAGTTGCAAAAACCCTCCATCCCCAGACACTCGCCTGTTTTGAACATCTGATTGAAACAAATACAAATCTAACAAGTCCCTCTGGAAATTTATTCCCTCAAAACAAACATTTAAGCCTGAATTTTAATTAATCCACAAAATTATATCCTGTTTTCCAGTAAATTTATTAAAATTAAAATCCCACAGAAATCTAATTCTCGGAAAGAAATTCAGGAAACTAGCATACATTCACACAAGAGAAAAATTTTCTCTAAATAAAGTTTACTCGATTGAAAGACTTTATAATTTATGTTTTAAATACTCAAAGAACACCATTTTCAAACATGTATCATTTGATTTACTAAAATGTATGTGATACATAAGCCATATGATTTAACTATTGCAATGGAAAATGTACATACTCAAACATTCAAATATTTGTGTGGAGTAGAGAAAATACACATTTTGTGTGTAGATTTCTGTATAAAGCATAAATTTTATTTATATCAAAAGGTGCAGGCACGTGAAAATAAAGTTTACATGCAAGATTTTTGGTTACACCATCTAACAGAAATGTGCATATGAACAAATATAAATTTATTTAATTTAAAAATACTATGATTCGACATAATATTAATGAAATACTATTCATCCAGGCCTAAATGACTTATCAGAGCTGTAAGATATCAAATTGAATGATATTTGGGAAAAGTCTCTACTTTAAGCAAATTTCAAGGAAAACTACATTTTGGATTCGAATACTCTACAAGTAGAATAATAAATGCCGATTGCCAACAAATTATTTACATCATAAAGAGATATCTTAAACAAATATATTATCCTATATAACTAATGGAATCCATATAACAAATTATGAAACAAAATTTACTGGCAAAACGAAATTTGTATTACACACACACACACACACACACACACACATATATATATATATATATATATATATATATATAAAATATATATATATATATATATATATATATATATATATGTTTAAAACAGAATATATTTCAAAAACTGTTAAGACAATCCCAGCTCCAAAAGGATTACTCAACAGACTAGCCTTCGACTTATGCAATCTTTTCAGAAAACAAAGTCTTTAAACATTTGTTACAGAATACTTCCATACCCATCTTTCCGTTTTACATTCCTAAAATAAAATGATTCTTTATTCATTTTTAATCGAATATCAAGTAAAGATGTATCGATTATCCAATTCCAGATACTAGGTAACATATTCTGTTTAACATACATAGATTTAACCACATGTTGAAACAGGTTGCATAATTCCACAATTAACATAGGGAAGATATTTTATCGCCATTAATTAAACCCACTACTGTTTAAACCATTACATTTATACAGGAACAAATTAGTTGTCATTCTGTTACCAAATAGTAATTGCACAGTCAACCTTAATGCAAATGGAGGCAGATCTATCACTGAATCAACTATACTGACATTACTGTAGAAAATACACACATTTGCGTACAATGCTTGTAGGCATGAGAAGAGTGAATGTTTTAAGAACGCATCTCAGGACATTCTTTACTGCAAAAACTGTTTTTACAGTTCGCACGAACTGATAAAATGAATCGACATGTTAAGATCTGAAAAATAATCCTACAGAGAAACAAATTCGGGATACATTATCAATTTCCAAGATATGAAATATATCACATTTCAAATACATTAAAAATAACATTAAAACAGCATTAGGTCTCAACTTCCATTAAATTTGCCCCAATTCCAAGAACTGTAACATAAAAAGCATTTAAATAACACAAAATACAAGTGTTATGTATTACCACCTAAATGCGAATTACATCACAAATAATAGGAAAAAACATAATGGATTACCATTTTAATGCTAATCCAATGAAATGCTAAGCCAATCAACAAACAGATTGATTGTACGATAATTGTACATCCAAACCCCAGTCGATATTGGTAGGTTTATTAAATGAAATAACACATCAAATATGTTTGAATTTTTAATTTGGTATCATAATTTTACAAACACTTTATTACAATTTTTGGAGATCTTGATTCTTCACCCACGAAACATGTGCTTTTGAGAAACCTCTTCATCGAACCATGGATCTTTGCTTTTTCTTTTAATGATTTTGCCAACTAAATATTCTTTTGGAGAACTGCCTTTTTGCAATTTGTGTTTGAAAAATCTGCCTTTTATAGATTGTCCATCGTTGGTTTCAAGGTAATAAACTCAGGGAAAACAAATGTCTAACTGAAATAACTTTAAATATTTTGTAAGGCTAATTCAACGTATATTTTGTTTCAAAGATCCCTTTCTGCTCAGAGATCTGTATATACTGGCCAACTACAGTTTTAATCAATCTATTGTCCATAACCTTTTTGGGCGCCATCTTAATAGTTCGATGATATCTGTAATTATAAAATTTAAGTATTTCAGGCAAAATGCCCAGCCAATTGTAAGTCTCCTTCGAGGTGAAATGCTTGTATATTAGCTGTTTGATCAATTTGTTAAATTGTTCCATAGCACTGGCTTTAACATCTGAATACAATACATAAATATTGATAACATAATCAGACATTAGTTTCTGGAACAGTTCAGAAAAACTCACATCCTTTATTGGTTTGGAGCAAATTTGGGATTCTTCCTTGCAAAACGATCTTCATTGCATCACTGACCTGTTTCCCAGTATTGTTCTTGAGAGGTATACCTCATCCATATTTTGCATAAATGTTTATTATGGTTCAAATATGTTTGTATCCCTTATTGTATTTCGAAAGTAATTTCATTTCACACAAATTGGCTTGAAAAAAATTATTTAAAACATGATACATAACTCTCCTTCTTCGAAACCTTATCCTTGCAGGGGCGTGAAGATCTTGAGCAATATTACTGAACTTCAGTAGTAGAGACCTGAAGAATTCGGAGATTCATTTTGAGACAAACTAGCATTCAAAACAAGTGTATATATATATATAAGTTCAGCAATTGGTCCGCATGGTGTTTGACACCTCCTGGAGAAAGCTGGCTCAACTGATGTTTCCTACTGTTACAGCAGACATCCAATGTGTCTTTAATATCGGCAAATGTGTACATAAGACTGTAGAGTCTAGCCTGCAGGTCATTGAACTCGCAAATATTTTAGGTGTCTATTAATTAGTAATATTACCGTCTTCCGTCAATTCTTCAATAATAGAAACAATTTTGTTTGTATGTGAATTATTCCCAGACTCTCTCTAAGCAATGAGAAGTTTTAATCAATCGAGCAATTCATTAGGATTGTTCCAACATACAGGAGAAAACCGATCGCCAACTTCATCTTCATATATTCCACTTCCAGCAATATCGCTTATTAAATGTAGTTTTGGATGGTTTTCATCTGCTGAACGATTAATCACATTCGTACGACGAACAAGTTCTTTATATTTCTCCAAATCGGCATCAAAATAATTTGGAAAGTCTTTAAATAATTATTGAAACAATCCTTCATTCACATCATTTAAGTATTCGCCTATTTTAATTCTATTCTCAGGCAAAAACATAATTATGGAATCTCCCAGGAACCATATGTTTCCATGTCGATAGACACCAAATGTCGTATCATGCATAGGTTTAAGAATGTTTTAAAGCTAAATAAAGTCATATTAAATGGGAAAGGTTTTACTTTTTCTTCTTTAAAGATTCTTCCGATTTAATTTCCAATGGTGTTTCATTAGGCGTATTCAACACAGAATGTAATGTATCCATTCTACTCATAACAGGTTTAAATATTTCTTTGTTTAAAACATCCCATTTTATACAGGCTCGTTTAGCTTGTAAATATTTCTATTTTAGAGCAGATATAACATTATGTAATTCCGAAACATAGTCCAACATGTTTTGATTACGTTAAATTAACTTCCAACTATTTATATACAAATTAATTCATTGGTTTTTCTAACTGATGCAGTAGGTCGACTAACTGCTACACTAGATCGAATAGTTTGCGCTTATCGATCTTACTTAAACTGTGTCTAATTTAGTTACAGTTTTTACTCTCAAATAGTTAATAAAATAATTTATTCATTTCCAAATCATTATTTTGTTTTCTCAGATTTGTTAGCATAACAAAACAAAATTTTTTATTAATCAATTCAACAATTATATATTGCATCATTTCTTGCATTCGTGTTTCAAGTTGTTTTGTAATAACAGCGGATATCACTTCATTAATTACAACTCTTAGATTATCTTGCAATACTGTAAGTTGTGTTGTAAGAATTGTGTTTATCATAACAATGAAGTCCTAATTAACCCATTTAAACTTTCTTCTATTCTAAGTTAATTAGTCTGCAAGTCATTCCGAATATTGGTTAAAATGTTTGCAATTACACTTGTGCTTTTATAAACATTATCATTCCCATAAACTAACTTAATTAATTTATCTTGCATATCACTCGATTGTGATTTAAATATGTTTAGTGTAATGAAGTATAAGTCTTCCACGTAATGTTTTTTCACCACATCAGTATCTTTCACAGATTTTTGGTTAAACATATATTGTAATGAGTACATTTTATACTGCTACATCCAAACTTTGAAATACTCACTATTCTGGTCAGGAATTAAAAAATTGTCAACTCCAGTCCTATATCTGCCTTCATATAGGAGAAGCATTGGTATAATCACCAGAAAACCATACTTGTTTTTCCAACAGTAAAAACACATAACTTTAAACTTTGTAAGTGTCATATGGTCCAAAACATGATCATTGTAAATATGTTGTAGATTCATATTGTCCAATTTAAGCACAATTACCAAATTTGCATTATCATGCAAATTATGTTTTGGAATATATGCGTAACTTTGCGATAGGCAAAAACAATCTACATTTGAATGCATACCAAAACTAAAATACTGTTGTATTTCACCCTGCAGTTCGCACCAAACATCGTCAAATATAAATATAGAATTGGGTAATGCTTCATTCAGAGGTACAGTATCTTCTTTAATTGTAAAAGGTAAATATTGCAATCCATCGATTTATGACTAAATGGCCACTAATCGTTGTAATTCTCTTGTTGTGTTGTTTTAGAAAACACATATACTTTTTCAAACTTAAGTCCATTTGGATACTCCAACTTCTTGGTTAAGCATCGTTTGGATGAGACAGAGGAATATAATATGATGAGACGTGAATGACCGCCCCAGCTATGCTGGTGTTATAAAGGAACCAAAAAACAATTTCCTTAGCAATATATAATGTAAGACAGAATAAATTACACGACTTGAATTAAACAGCACTAGTCCTACAACACAAAGACAACGAATTCAAAACACAACTGTTTATATTTTGAATATACAAGTACCTTACAACGTTAAATGTTTTAAATATAGTACACATCAATTAGCTCTGGAAGTCGATGTGGGAGTGTGTACAGTGTAGCACTTGCAGCGAATTATAAGCTGAGCACGATGTTGGGAGCAATCAGAGCTTGCATCTGCTTCGTCCTATGTCTGATTATAGACTGAGGTTATGGCGGAAATAACAGAGACTCCTCGACATTAAAAATAGCTAAACATTGCATCATAAAGAACACGTTACAAATCAATAAAAAAAATTATTTATCCCTACTTACGAATTCACCAGTTTATATTTCCAAATTTAAGCTCATCACAATAATAGTCACACACCTTGCAAGATATCGCTTATAATTTAATATGGAATGATATACCACTTAAACATTTCCAGTTAGCACAGAAAAATACATTTGTTAAAGATTTCCCACACAAACTTTCAAATGAAGGAAATGTTTTGAACACTATTCATATGCATTCTGAGTTCTACCTACAAAGAAGTAAAACATTTTGTATTTCCCTAAGAATCTAGTTTTAATGAGTTATTATTCACAGAAAATTTAATCACGTCTCCTCAGGTCTACAATGGACAAAGATGTAACATGGAATCTCACAGATAAACTTACCCCAATTCCAAGCTTTAAAATATATTATTTTTAACATAACTTCCTATTTAGTCTTGCGAGAGCAGCTTCGGAAATTCACATTTACAAATACTAACCTAATTGAACAGTCTATGCACTTCCTTAAAAAACTATAAAATAATTTCTAATCAATATCAAGTTACATTAAAAGAAATATACGTACATAAACACAGTTTATTGGTGTGAATAATTTTTACACACCTTCCGTCGAAACCCATCAAGTCCTGCATCGCACAGGAAAACATTTATAAAATCGTCGATTAAATATTCAGAAAAATAATTTACTTTTTCCGATATGATTCTTATTAACATGCATAAAAAATAAATTTTTATTATCACATTTAATTTTACGAAGGATAACTACACGCAAAATATTATGAAAATATTTCGCACTGTATTTTACGAAGACTGTGAGTAGATATCCATGTGTGCAGAGCGAGAGATGAGCAGAAACTGAGATAGCTCTAAAAGCTACAGGAGAGTGAAGCAAGTGGGGGTTGAAAGGGACCACTACTACTCCCCTCTCCTCTCCAGCTTGTGTCTTTGTCTGTATTTTCAGCCCTGAAACAGGGCGCTACTGGCGATGACCTGGCTCCTTTGTCAAGGGGGAATGGGCCACCCTGCTAGGCTGTCTTCAAGTGACCAGCCTGTCTCGCTCCGGGCCACATAGTATATGTAGGAAACCTGCAAGCTTCATACAAAGCATCAAACATCTGTGCTTTCTGAGTAAACACCAGATTAGTTGATTTACACACTAAATGGGAATATAGAGTACACACATTTCTAGGTGTTTTAAATATCTCGTACACATTGTCTGTGTTTGCTAATACCTATTAACTGTATTTTCCATGTGTCTTTAAAACCCTTCACTGTTTCAGTAAAATATTTTATTTTGTCTTGTTTTCTGTTAAGACATAAGATCATTCGCTCTGTTGCGAATCTCCACAAACACAAGTCTTTACTGTATTAAATATTAACGATTTTGCTGTTATAGGCGATATTCATGCAAACTGATTTTACAGCGAGACAGTATTGCTCATTGATATGGAATGCAGGTAGACAAAGTGATTCGCCAGTAGTTGTGAATACACTATTTAAATCGAGAGAATGAAATATTATGTATTGTGTTCACACCCAAATATTGCTGCTCACTGAAAACATATCAATAAACCAGGTATTTTTGTTTTATTTATGCATATTTTCAAAATATATCTGTAAAAAGGTGACACCTACAAATAAATAAAAGTTCTTCACATAAACAATGTGTACAATTACGACCACTGGTTGATAAAGTAATACATTATATTTTATTTTTGCAAAAACAGTGACTCACTCACTCATTTCTCTAAGATACATATTTTATAAAATTCCTGATCTAAAAACTGTTTGGGGATAAATAATGATAATAAAATGACACACCCATTCAGATTGAAATACATTTTTAACCCTAATATTTATTTACATATACAAAAAACAACCATTCTTCTTTATATAAGAGTGTTTCACAAAAGTTCTTTATCCATTAAATAGATATTCAAGCATTGTACTTTACGTGTTTTATAACATATTTGGTTAGGGTGCAGTAAGATGCTTCTCCCACATCTGGGGGATGATGTTGATTACATTTAGTTGATGACATAGGGAGACGAACTTGTTACTCGCAAACATGTGAGATGTTGTAATTCACAGTGTATTCTATATGAGGCATTGATATGCTGGCTGTTAGACTTTCAGATTATACGCTAGTTGTTGTAAGCCACTAGCTGTCAGCTGATTAGTTCACTCATGATATGGCTGAAAGTTTAATTGACTCATAGATGACATTTTGCCAATTAACTAGCTCATTGGTGATGTTGCAGGTGGCAGGGTTGAATTCATTATGATATTGAGTGTAGTGTCGTGGAAAGAATTTAGACAGGAATTCTATAATACCCCACAGGGTAAAGTTGATACACCACCCAACTGAATGAAGCACTGCAATACACGAGGTACAAAGCTGGTGGAGGAAATTTGGCACACACACCGTACTGGCATGAGGCAAGGCTCGCAATTCAGCGGGTCTACACACATTCTGGGTTCCATGAAAAGGGAAAATTACGGATTTCCAATTGTATTAAGACCTTGCACCAAAAAAATTTCATCTGTGCATCGGAGCCAGTGAAGAGACCTTGGTGGCTTGCGAAACCAAGGTCTTTAGATCCTATAAGGGTGAAGTGAGGCGAGTAATGGAGCAGTGCTGGAAGGTAAGCATTCTAATTGCCAACAAATATGGATTACTTAGGGTACTTGTCACCAGCAGTGAATACCCTATTTTGTGAGATATGAACATCCATTTGTGATATTAGTTGCATAGTCCACCTGCTCCCACGAGCACTAAATTCTTCAAGTCTGGTAGTTAGGTAAGGTTTAATTGATTCATCATAAATTATGCCAACATCAGAAGAATACAGAACAGGGAGGGATTTACCCTGATATTAGAAAGTCTTCATAGCATCTTCCTCCATTGCGGCAGATTTCAGTTACTTGCATGCTATTTTTATACTAATCCTAATAGGCTGGGGTGATGCCAATGCTAAATTTACACCTAGAGAAAAATCTTTCAAAGCCAGCATCAGTGGTAACTCTGTCATTAACTATCCGTGCATCAATTAATCTACCAGCGAACACACTAACCAGTATCTCATATCTGAGGTTGGGTGATAAACTCTTCACTGACAAAGATGAGTCGGAAAGCAAATTACTTTCCAATCCTAAATAAAGGTATCGACATTTTGGGGGAAATGCAGTAGGTGGAGCAGGAAATACTAACTGTGGTGCTGATTGCGGTGCTGCTTGTGATGCTGATTGTGGTGTAGTAGGTGGATCTATGGAGCTATGGGCAATGAATCTATGGAGCTATGGAGAGCTGGATCTATGGAACTATGGAGTGATGGATCTATGGAGCTATGGAGTGATGGATCTATGGAGCGCTGGATCTATGGAGCGATGGATATATGGAGCTATGGAGAGATGGAGCTATGGAGCTAAAGGAGCGATGGATATGTGGAGAAATGAAGCAATATTGCTATGGAACTATGGAGCGATAGAGCAGATGGAGCATGGCAAGTCGACTGTACATGCAGAGAACCAATGCTACAAGTTTTAGAATGTGTCTTTAATAAGTCACTCTGAGACAACTGCCCCTGGCAGAATTTGCATTCAAAAGTCACGGTCGAACTGTTCCTCTTGCAGGTCGTTATTTCATGTCATTGTATGTTCTACAGAGCTGTAAAAGAATTCCTGCAGAAGCAACACAGCAAAGACATCTTTGCTTCCATACTATTCCAAGTCTAGAATGTAACTGCGAGGCACATACCTTTTATAGGCAGTTATAAGTAATTCTAGGAAGTGCAAAACGTGAGCAATAAGTAAATTCTAGGAATTTTAAATTCGATTAGATTATTAGTTTTTAAAGACAATACATTTGAATTATATTACATACATTTACAGAGTGTATGTATTAAATCACTTTCAAATTACTAATGTTTTATTTAATCAATATCCGCCACACAAACCTTGATGTGCAAACACATTTAGATTTGATTATTAAATGCACATTAACACAGTTTACATTACATTTCATTGTCAGAATTATTTATATGTGAAAATTACAATTTATGTATTCATAAAGTCAGTAAAATACAATAGTATTTTCAAACTATTTATTTAATTACATTTTATCATCACTGAGTGTTTACAAAAACACTTTTTACATAATTTTTTCCATTCTATCCTTGGCAATACTGTTAGTATTTTCATATGTTCGATTGTTAACATTCTTCCTGTATTTGGGTGCATGTAATATTATACATTCTCTTATTTCAGGAAAAGTTTAATAAAAATGTGAATACACTTCTTCGATGGTCGCTGGTAAACTTGTATTCGGACACAAATGGTATACAGGACATTTTTTCCAGATCTGGACACAATATTAAATCAGAATATTTTTCACCCTCTAATGGATTTCGGATATTAATGAAATGAAACAATCCACTGCAAATCTCTCCAAAATGACATATTATTCCATTAGACAAATGAGAGTAATTTATAATTTAGTTTCCAGGGGTGACAGAGACAAAAATACCTATTGGGTCGAAGAAGGACACGTTTACAGTATAAACATCACAAAGATACTAAAACAATTTCTTTCCTAGACAACTTCTAAAAGGTTTACTCCTGCATGCAAATAACTTGCTGATATTCATTTTACATTTTGATTTCTGTATGCACAAACATGTGACTTTGCTCTCTTGATCCATCTTTACGAAATATTGGTTTACATAAAACCAAATACTTTTTTACTAAATTTCACTCATTAGTACATAATGTTCTCTGATCACAAATAGTAACATATTACTCATATAATATCCGCTGGAGACTCAGGAGGAGAATCATCATGATCTGCTAAATTATGTCTGTGTTGTTCTTCCAATTCTTGGTTTTTCTTCTTGGCATTAATTACTGATGTAATGATAGATGATGCACCACCAGCTAATGCTCCTAGAGCTCCCAATGCTGCGAAAATTAAGGGTAAAGATCCGCCCTTGTGAACTGTCAAACCATTTCCAGTTTTCATTTATTTAGACATTTTCTTAAGCTGTGGAACTGAAATTGTGATAGCCATTCCTTTGTCCTCCTTTAGTTTCTTGTTTTTACGATCCAGTTGTTCTTTCCTTTGGAAAGAATCAATATTGAAACCCTTCAACTGCTCATTAGGAACTTGAAATACAATGTTTTTTACTTTCATTTATTATAACAAATATTTTGTCATTTTATTTTAATTCCCCAGCCAAGCTTACGTTTAATATGCATCGCAGATCCAATAACACCAGCCCACAATGTCTCATTGAGACCAGCATCTGAACTTAACAATCTTTTGAATGCTTTCTTTTCTAGTTCTTTGTCAGCTACATGTCTTTCAGCTAGATCTTTATGACGATGATAAGCTATATAATGTTCCATTGCAGCCACATCTAGTGGATTAATGGGTTTATCACCATGCTCAATTCTCTCGTTTAGTCTTGTACCCGGACCTAAGAACTGATAACTGGTTGCATGCAACTCAAAAGGTAGCAAATTTATTATGTCATTGAGTAACCCTTTTCCACGATGCTCCGACTCCCAAAAAGTATGTGGTATTGTGTTTAACATTCGTATCAGATATGGTATACCTTTTGGATTATTCACAACAAAGTCACTAAACTTGCTGTTGAGGATATTCATTATTCCAACTTTTTCATTGCAATAGTAATCATTTCCAGCATTCTCTTCGCCATAAAAAACGAGAAGTCGATCAATAAGCATCCTAACATCATCCATCCATATGTATTCTTTGGGGTAGTCTATATACTTCGTTTTACCTTTCCCCTTTTTAGGTGAGAGGCATTTCTTTTTAATCAAATCGTAAATGGGTTTAACAATAATTTTCCATTTATTCCCTTTACTCGATTTTGGCGTTCCCAAGTTTGGATCATTGTTTTGAAAAACTGTGTTCGTATCTGATAGGATACGACTATAGTGTTCATAGTCGGTTGCAGTGTAGTCGCTTTCTTTTACGTTCTTACTAGTTAGTAATTTCATCAAACCATCGGTTGCAGTGCATGTTCGACCTTTTACAGTAAATTTGTCATTGATGAATGTTACTTCCCTATCACCAAAATACAATTTACCTTTATCAGCCTTTAGCCCAAAAATATCGTCTTTGCAGTCAATTAAGAAATCGGCCACTTTCTTATCAATAAATGTTGTTTTGTAGTTAGTTAACTGTCGGATATCAGTTTTCAAACACCCCAATGCTTCGTCATAGAGTTCATCGCCATAGCATTCATCGCCATCGCCAATTCGTTTAACACCATCATTATAGCATTCATCACCATAGCATTCATCACCATAGCATTCATCACCATAGCATTCATAGATGCCTGTTTTACCAAACAGTTTTCTTTCAAAAGATGTTTCTGTTGGTGTTTGTGGGTAGTCTAAATTCTTAACAGCAACTGGAACAAGTTCTTTTATTAAGTTCTTATTCTCATTTGTTATGTGTCCAATTTTTTGCCCCAAATCTTCTATCGCATCTATCAATGGGCGATCGTATTTTTTATTTTTATCATATTCATCTTGGAGAAATTTTCTAAAAGTTTTAAACTTTTCAATTAACTGTCTTCTTCTCTCTATATTCTTCTCTATATTGTTTACAATTTTTTGTTGCCTCATTTTTTATATAAAATGAACAATGATAACTTAAATATATACTGTCTCAAATGTATGAAAAATAAACTTAACAATAATAACAAAGTAAGAATTAAATGTGTTTGAAGATGTCGTGTAACCAATAACTCGAAACTCACTGGTGGTAATATAATAAACGATATTGTAAATTAAATTCATAAACCAATGAGAAAAAACTTCCCCAGAAGAACTGTTCTATCTTTTGGTATCGATGATCTTTGGCAAGCTGATTTAGTTGAGATGAATTCTGGATCTTTAAAACGTATATACAGAATTAACAAAGGGTTTAAATATGTGTTAACCGTGATAGATGTTTTTTTCCAAATATGCATGGGCAATACCAATCAAAGATAAAACTGGTAAAAATGTTACGTTAGCATTTAAAACTATTTTGAATGATCACAAACCCATGTATTTACAAACAGATGAAGGGAAAGAATTTTACAATAAATCATTTAAGACATTAATGGTCAACAACAACATAACACACTATTCAACATACAGTGGAAAGAAAGATGGTGTTATAGAAAGATTTAATATAACATTGAAGGAGAAAATGTGGAAGATATTTACTACACAGGGAAACTATAAATGGGTGGCTATATTACCTAAATTAATAAGTGAATACAATAACACTGTTCACAGTACAATCGGAATGAAACCCGCCAATGTAAATGCAAAGAATGAAAGTTCTATTCTAATCAACATGTATAGGGGAGAAAGAAAAATGGTTAAACCAAAGTTTGCAATAGGAGATAAAGTTCGTATAAGTAAAAATAAAAATTGGTTTGAAAAAGGATATACACCAAATTGCTCCACTGAAATATTTGAGGTGTGTGAAGTATTGCACACAAAACCCACAACATACAGAATAAAAGATTTTTAAAGTGAACTTATTAAAGGAATTTTTTATGAGCCAATGCTGCTTAAGACCAAATATGATAAAGACTACTTACTGGAAAAAGTTTTGCGAAGAAAAGGAAATATGCTGCTAATTAAATGGCTAGGTTTTGATAGTAGTCATAATTCTTGGGTTGATAAGAAAAGTGTAGTTGTTTAAGATTTTTTTTGTATATAATAAATGGATCAACAAAAAATTGAAAGTTATGAGCGTCAGTCGTTTCCGCAAACGACCAAACAAAAAATAATTTCAATGGATACAACAAGCACATTGAGTTTGATATTCCTATTGGCGATGCATTTTCACATCCGAATGAAGCATATGTTTACCAACAGTATAAGCTAACTAAAAGATATACAAATACAGATTATGAAAAACCTTCAACTATTGATCTTTGTGAGAATTTCTTCCCATTCCAGTTCTCAAGAATAGAGATCTCTAAAAATGGTTGTATAATGGAAAATATTGACAACCCTGGCATCACTTCTACAATGATGCATACATTGCTATGATCGGAATTAGAATCAGCATACTTCCTAATGTCGGGGATGTTAGGAGAGATAAGTCTAACGAAATTACCCATCCAATAAGATATTTGTTTGGTTTTATGAGAGATTGTAATGAAATACTCTGGGAATGTGGGTACAAGATCACATTCATTCGAAATTCTAGTGACGATGTTTCGCTTTACAGAAGACCTCCAAAGAAAGCAGATGGATCTGATGATGCAGATAATATACCAGATGCTGGTAAAATTGTTATTGAGAAATTGGAAATTCTGTGGCCAATTTTTGAATACAATCCTATTTATGGAGACAAAATTAAAGCAAAGTTATACAAACACCCCAAAATTCCAATTGGTTTTAATTATTAGCAATGTCTTTAAAAACCAGTACCTACTAATGCAAACTCATTTCAGTTTGATATAAAAGATCAGTTCAATTCAATCCAATTCGATATGCCAGACTTTGTCATTGTTGGTTTTCAGCATAGCAGAAAAGAAGATCCTGGGCAATTCACACACGATTCAATGTTTGACTCTTGTTTCGTCAAAAATATTTCTATTAAGAATGGACAGAATGAAGTGTTTCCCAAAGAGAATTGGAATTTCGACATTGATGATAAAATTTTCGATAAGATGTATATTGCTTACAACAATTTTAGAAATTCAAAGACTAAACTAGATACCCCTTATCGTACTAATGAACTGTGCTCCAACTCTGCATCATTTATTGGGAGAAGACCATTGTATGTTGTTGATTGTTCTTACAGAAAAACAGCTATTGTAAAAGATTGAACTAATCTGAAACTTACACTTGATTTTAATAAACTAATATCGGCTTCAACTATTTGTAATGTGGTACTCGTAAGCCAAAGACACCTAATTTATGATGTTAAAAGTGAAAGAATCACCGAAGCCCAATAGTATGCAAACATGTATGGTTATTAATTTTTAATGGATGGTTATCCATTAAAACATTTACTGTTATATAATAGCGCTATAAGAGTGTTTTTAATGGACTCTGAAATAAATATGGCGTGTAGATGTGCGCTCGGCTAGGGTCACGATTCGTGATCCTTTATATCCACATATGATTGCCCATTCAAAGGGGTGAACGATTCGTGACCCTTTATATCAGCATAGGATTGCTTATTTAACAAGAGGAGCGAATCGCTCCTCTCTATATCTGCATATGATTGCCCATTCAAAGGGAGGAGCGAATCGCTCCTCCCTATATCAGTGTATGATTGCCCATTCAAAGGGGTAAACGATTTGCTCCTCCTTATATCAGCATAAGATTACCCATGACTTTTCTCTAACCTGGTCTCTGCTTCTTGTGGTTGTGCATTCTTAAGGTGGAGCCCTCGAGGGCCCCACCTTATCTGCGACAATGGCTTCTTATACTTTCCCATTGCATTCACTAGCATCGCCTTTTTCAGATTGGCATATCCAAGTATTCCTGCAACACCTTTAGCCTTGAACTACTGATTGCCTTCTTCATCCATGATCGCATACACCTCTCTACGGTCGTAGACGAGCTTGTTGTATACAATGTCGATGAGCGATTGCATTTTGTTAGACTCGCACAAGCTTACACATGATACTCGAACAATTTTGATATGTGGCGTGCTTCGCTTGTGATATTTCGAGACGAGATGTCATCTCGAAACACTACTCGATCGGTCATTGCAAACTGTCTGTCGCGAACGATTTTATGCATACAATATCAGCGATGAGGCAACACATTGTCGTACTGAAGCAGTTACCTATCGACATGTGCATTTCAGGGTACTCTTGTCCCAACACATTGATGCATAGACGTACTACATGCTTTTGTCATCTGATGACATAGTATTGGTTTCCACCGATACTGATAAGCACAAACTTGTGATGCTTACCAATATCGCCAGTAGGTGGCAGCGCGTACTTGTTTATGATTGCGTTCGCAGCATCCAATAGCAGTTTATACTTTTTCTCGATCTTGTACTCACCATGCTTGCGAATGGACAGTAACACTTCTTCAAAGACCCACTGTTTGAAATCTGTGGCCACGGGTAATCTAGACAAGAATATCAGCTCGTACAACCCGTGCTCTGAAATAACAACCATCTGAGGATGCACATTCTTAAAAGGGATCCCACGAGGGGTCTCCACCAATATCACCAGTAGGCGGCAACACTTGATTGTCTATGCTCACCGATATCGCCAGTAGGCAGCAGCACATGATTGTCTATGCTCATAGATATTGCCAGTAGGCGACATCGCATGATTGTCTATGCTCACAGATATCGCCAGTAGGTGGTAGCAAATGATTTACTGTCTAAGCCTCGTCCTTTTTGGAAGCGAGATTCGTTGATGAAAACCGCGTGGGAATACAATGGGGTCTGTGCGACAGACCCCTTTGTATACACAAGCTTTGAAGGATGTCTCTATCACCACCATCGGCGTTTAGTATGATTGCCTGGTTTATATTTGCGCAACATCTGTAGCGGATTGCCTTCTTCTTCATCGATGATCACATGCACCTCTCTACCGCCATAGTTGAGTTTGCCATTTATAATGTTGATGAGCAATTGCATATCTGCGATACATTTCGAAATGTCATCTCGAAATACTTACTCCAAGTCGATCGTCTGATAACATTCCTTTAAGCTCGCAAACGACTTTATGTGTACGATACTGTCAATCAAGTCATCTTGATTCATCTCCATGATGAAGCAGTTACCTACAGCTTTAATGGGTAACTGCTCTTTCACAAGGTTATAGAGCATTACAGGATTAACGTTATTGAGAGACAGTAGCACTTGCATCATGGGGTACTCTTGCCCCAACGCATTGATACATAGACGTACTACACGCTTTTGACATCTGATGACATAGTATTGGTTTCCACCAATATTTATAAGCACAAACTGGTGATGCTTACCGATATCGTCAGTAGGTGGCAGTGCATGCTTGCCGATGATACTACTTTGTGCAGCGATGATTGGTTTGCAGCATCCAGTACCGATTTGTACTTTTGCTCGATCTTGTACTCGCTGTGCTTGCGTAACACTTCTTCATACACCTTCTTCATGGTAACACTTCTTCATACACCCAATCCTGGAATTGTTCTGCAGCTGTCATCTTTGATTTCATGATCAATGCGCACAAGCCCGGTTCATTGATAAATATGGCATGTGGCTGCATATTCACACAGGTGAACGATTCGTTCACCCCTATATCAGCATATGATTGCCTATACTTTTCTTTGACATGATTTCTGATTACTTTTTCAGGATTCGTGTATTCCAAAATCAGCACAACGTCTTTCACTTTGAACCACGGCTTGCCTTCTTTGTCGATGATCACATACACTGTCTTACCACCATAGTTAAATTTGCCATTTACGATATCGATGAGCGATTACATTTTATTATACATATGCTTTCCTTTAAGCTCACACACGACTCATGGACGATATCAGCGATTAGGCGACTCGCACTGGGCAACTGTTCTTTCTTAGTGTCAATCTTTTACAATTTTGTAGTGCCCCCATGGTAGTGTATTAATGCCATGTTTAAGAATAAATTTTTTATCATCTTCGGAGCTTAATGCTTTTTTCCTCATCTCAATCGTATAGAGTTCATGTTTCTTACTTCTAATAACATTCATACTTTTGTACAACACTTTTTACCAAACAAACACTTTTTGTAGTCACCAAAACTAATCTCATTTCTGACTACAGTGTTTTTCACACCCTTTGCTCTTTTATTTACACCACCCTCCACATTTATTGCATACATTGTCTATTTCAAACCAATAAATTCTTCCATTATTTTTCCATTACATTCATCTTTCATTTTGCCAATAATCTTTTTGTTAACTGACGGTATACCATATGGGTTATCTTTTCTATAGTCAGAAGTATCAAAATGGTCGACCATTTCTTTCATGTCACTGTAGAAGTCTGATGTTTTTATATAATAGATGTACGAATCAGTATATTGATAACACAGTTCAATATTTTCCCCATACTTTAGCTTCATTATATTATAGTGAAAATCATACATTAAGACTTTCGATAGATCAAGTATACTGATTCCAACATTAATGGATTTGTTAAAGCACAGTTTTGTTTTATTCATATGAACTGCAACCAAAGAGCTAGTAAATATAGTCCTATCTTTAAAGATTGGTTTAGCCACTAGTTTATCCATTTGCTTAGAACTTGTGCACAACCATATATCCACTCTGTTTCTAATATTCTCCATTGTTTTTCCAAAAACGGAATTGTTCATTGGCTTGTAGAAATATTTCTCTAAGTGATTTGTAGACTTTGTTCGCATATTTGTGTTTAGATCAATATAGGACTTGAGCCAATCTTATTGATCAAACTCCAGAACTCTATGGATCTTTTTGAACTTCATTCCGAGAGATAGATATTGCTTAAGATTTACATAGCGTAATACATATTTCTTTTTACCATTCAGACTAGTCAAGAGTTTGGGGTTTTTTTAAACCTTCCGGTATTTTATTCTCTGATCCCAATGGCAGATCATTGTGGAGATCGTATAGTTCATGTGGGTATTCCAAATCAACTTCCAATATATTCCCTTTGCTAGCATCTTATATTTTTGTTACATCTATATTTCTATTTACCCACTTAAACCCACCATAGGGTAAATACTGACTCATAGCCCATCCATATAAGTTATGGCATCCAGATATGTAAGATAAAAGATTTCCTTTGTGCTGTCATAAGCATTCATGTATTTATTATTTGCTTTAGCATATCGCTTACAACATTATGAAATTCCACGACGAACACCTTTTTCTATCACCAAAATCATGTCGTAATCTGTTAATAATTATACTTCTATTTTAGTGTGTTTAAGCATACCATCCCACACTAACCCTGGGGCTATGAAATACCATGCTGGATCTAGCTTATATGTTTTGAGACGCACATCTCTAAAATGTTCCATTAAATCAGACAATATCAACACATCAGATTTGATATAGAGTTCTGTGTACTCTCTTACAGATTTTATGTTGAATTTTTCCCACACCTCTCTCGCAAATTCGTAATCTTCGTCTGTAATGCCGCATTTATTGAGTTTGTTGTAAAATACATCTTTGGATGGAAGCGATGTCTCACAAAATTTTTCATACACTATCCATGTAGTCATATTGGTAGACACCTTTTCTGGTAACAAAGTCAAGAAGTTCATTGGAATAATGCTTACACGTTTCTCGGAATTGGCTTCTGGCAAGGTTGCTACAGAGTTTATCGATACTACTAACCATAAATTTAAATGAGTCAATAAATCTAAGGTTTACACTTCCACATACGTGCTTCATAAAAGAAATATATTTTTCTTTGTTGTTGGGATTTAGATCAGTTTTATTTTCATCGATGCCAAGATCTCTTATGAATAAATGTGTGTCATAGCCAGATAGATTGTGTATAAACACTGGGACAAAACATGGATTTCTATACGATAAGTTACAATCTCTGTGTGCAGCTCCCCTAAATTTCCCCGTAAGATGATCATGATCTCTCACAGAATCATCATTCAAAGGCTTTACACATATATGGCAATGAGTAGCTGTATCATAAACAATTTGTTCTTTCTGAGTTAGTGGAAGCATTGGTTTTTCATTTGTGTATATATCACCAATAGACTTTGCTTCTTCCATTAGCATTTTAACGAACACAGTAGATGCATCAGGCCCTTCATAAGTTACTGGTGATTTATAGTACCAATGTTCGTATTTTATATAGTAACAGAAGCTAATATGCTCGTGTTTTTGGAATGGTTTCGTGTAACATTCATCGGGGTTTGGTTGGCAAGTTTCGATTTTAGTCAACAAACATTCAAAATCAGCATATATCACAAATGGAACTCTCAAAGAATGATTTTGGTTTTTGCAATCATAATATGTCATTTTTTCCTTTAGATGATAGTTCAACTCTGACACCATCGTGATCTCTACAGTCTTGTTCGTGATCTTTTAGCTTATTTACAGAGTATAAATGTTGCAAACATCTATCACATAAATATTTTGTGATCATTTTTCGTTACTTGTGATACAATAAGTCTCGTAAGACTTTTTACCCAGCAGTAGTGGTCGTTCTTTTCATCTTTGATATAGAGTAGGTTCTTCTTCTTCGTATGTGTATACATTAATAGAAATTCCACTTCTCTTCTCAAAGGTTGGTATGCTATCCAATTTCATTGGAAATTCCAAACCCTTAAGTGCATCATCAAACTCATGTTCGTAAGCTTCGTATTTATTCACTATTTGAGGGTTTGTTTAAACTTGATGCAATGCAGATAGAACAGACCACAAAAAACATTTTTGATCATCGTTCTTAACATTAATTACTGCCTGCTTAGTTTTGATTTTTTTCTGGGAGATCAACATAAGAACTGCCCTTGAATGGTACATATTTACTTATTCGCGCTTCTAGTATAAATATTCTGTTGAGTGCCCACTGAGATCCCTTTGCTTCGAATGACCTCATCTCAGCTATGATTTTCGATATGCTGTTGGTATAATATTCTTCCAGATTAGTCGATTTCAGTATAATTTCGTTCTTTGTTTTAAAGGAGCTTTCTACATATTCAATATTCTCACCAATTCCCCTTTTGTACTCAGTGAAGCATTTCATGTTCACTTTGAATGATTTTGAATGCTTACTAATTAGCCCCGTGACAATTTCTTTTGCATCGTTTAGGAAATGCTTTGGGTCTTGTATGCATTCACATTCTTTACAGCATAAGTCTTGATCCTACTTTGAAATGCTGTTTCGATTTCTTCTACACTGAATATGGGTTTGTACTTATGAATTTTACTTCTCAAGTGACTTCTTATGAGAGATGGTTTGTAATAGTGGCTACACATTTCACATTTCACTTGTTTCTCTTGTGGGAACTTCTGTTTTGATATTAAGTGTTGTGGCACTTTAAAAATTTCCCATGCATTTGTTGGTTCATGTGATTTATTACGTATTGGTGTAAGACCTTTGTGCAATCTACTTTTAAGATGGTTTCTTATGAGAGACGGTTTGTAAAAGTGTTTACAAGTTTCACACTTGATGTACTTCTCTTGAGATTTCTTCTTCTTTCTTTCCGCAAAGACGCGTTTCTTAAACTTATATTCTTTCTAAACATTACCAGTTGTGTTTACCTTTTTCATAGCCATGGTCGTTATCATATTATACATCAGTTGATTTTTATTTGTGCTCATTTATTATGTACATCATTTTATTTTTTACACATTCAAATTTTCTTGAACCGCTCTTTGCAAAGAGTATGCGGATAACGAGGTATTTATGAGTATATCGAGCGTGCAACTGCACCAGTACATATGCTATATTGTCAACAAAAGAATGGTAGATATGGGATACAAAGAGCTGTACCCCGTCTGCGAAAACCCATTGCCCGATTTCGAGGTCATGATCAACGCACCCATATACACCAACTTTTTCGAGAATCAAAGCACCGACTAGCAAAAGTTGATAACGATGACTGGACTTCGGTGTGGAATTAATCCCAATATGGTTGTTTACGCGTATGCAATGTTGATGCTTTTGGCGACGGCCTGTTCCATATACATCGACGTCGATGCCAATCTCACAAATTATCTCCACAACGTAGCTCAAGTGTGAAACGTATCGTGCAGTCCGCTGTTTTTACAATTGTTCAGTTTGGGCGAATTGGACATCTGGCCACAGACGTACAAAGCTTTTTCGCCATCGCACGGCGCGATAACACGATGTTTGTACAGTACGTTTTGTTGCTACGAGCACGAAGTTTGGGGAGGCAAAGAGAAGAAGCAGTCAAACATTACATTCCGCATGTCTGACTTTATCGGTTCGCATTGGTACAATCACACCGTTTGGGAAGACGTAAATTGTGCAAGTTGGGATTAAAGTGTTTAAACGGCTCGCGAGCTGTTAAACACGCCATAATGGCAGTACCTGCAACTTGTTGATGCTTAAATAAAACGAAATAGAATGCCTTTGTTTAGCACCCTAATCCTCCATTCCATCATACGCAAAATTTATACCTCTATGATTAACACCGTCTAAAACTTTTTCACTGAAAATCTGAAGATATCTGTCTGGCAAGGTTACTTAAAAATTTACAGAAGTAATTACTATTTTGTATCCATACCGTGTATATGATATTTCAGCATGGTCTATGGGATAGGTCTGTCCGATCGTAAGTTCGGAAAGTTTCTTAAATTGTTGGGTTCCGTTCAATATATTAGCAACTGGTCCATCTTTATTATGGACAATATTTTAATTTCTTGAGCCGCTCTTTGCAACTTTTTGTAGTCGCTTTTTGTGCTTGCACTCTAACGCAACTTTTGCAGTCACTTTTTGCAGATGCCCCAAACGCAGCTTTTTACAGTCACTTTTTGCATATGCCCCAAACGTAACTTTTTGCACTCAGTTTTTGCAGATGCCCCAAATGCAACTTTTTTTAGTCACTTTTTGCGGATGCACCCAAACGCAACTTTTGCAGTCACTTTTTGCGGTTGCACTCTAAAGCAACTTTTGCAGTCGCTTTTTTGTGGCTGTGCTCGAACCGGCAGCTGGTGTTTTGGATAAAGTCGGAAAACAAACGGTAATTTTTTCTGATGATTTTCTGATGGTTTGGGCAATTCAATTTGCTGTTGGTTTTCTGATAACTGGGGGCTGCACTCGAACCGGCATTTGCATACTACTTAGGATTAATACTTAATCCGATCAATCAATTTGATATCAAACTTGCTTCCCAGATTCCAAATAATTATTACATCCCGGATGACATAACTTACGGTGTTCCGAATTCGCCTGAAGTACATACTTGTGCGTGCCTGTCCCCGGAAGTAGCATCGTTATAGCTGTCCGAATTGCAAGTGAAGTATGCCAGTATACAACTAAACGAAGACGTATATATACGTATATATTGGTAGGTTACAATTGATTTCCGACGTAACTATTTTATTTAAAATTTAATAGGGTAACATTACTGCTTCATAGGCATAGAGTTTTGAACTGAGTTAATAATTATCGCAAGGTTCGCCTTAAAAATAAGTTTAATATTAATTCGTATTAAGCCTATGTTCCTAACCTACAGAAACTAAAATAAAAAAAGCAATCAAATTTGCTCTCACATACAATAATGCAAGTTAATGAATGTTATGTAATTCAAATTGAAACATTATTTAATACTTGATTTAACCCCTAAAACTTTCGGCAAATATCACATTCTTAGCCGGAAAACACGTACATTAAAAGTGTTAGGTAAGTATTAACTGTTACCGAAGCCAACAAGACTGCCTGCCCGAATTCATCAAGTTTGGTGCCAAGGGAAATTGAAATGTGCAAGGATGCAAGTACACAAGTACATACTTGAATTCGGACACGGCCTTACGGCAGACAAGTATTTAATTAAAATATTTTTCTGAAACAATGTAGCTGCATAAGTGGTAAAACAAATTTAAAAGTCAGCTTCCCCGAATTATTTATCAAAAAACACCTCAATACGGAAAAAAAAAAACCCCTTTGTCGAGCATCATGCCCTCATTCATTTCTAATTATGTACAAAATACACAAATAAGCGAGTGACTCCGCGATACGTTCTTTTACAGATGGTTAGACGTGCTTTATTTCTGTTCGAGATACGTACCTCAGCTATAGGATTTCACGGTAAAATGAGAACTTTTGAAACCCTGCTTAAGATATACTTGTATACACGTTGTCTATTCCTCCGCCTTATATAAAATTAATATTGCCATGGGCTTAATCACTTTATTCATACATCGGTCAAATGAAACTGTGAAATTATTAATAAGTAAATACGTTACAAATCTGCTTATTTTTACACTTCGATGAATTAAAAAAAAAAAAAAAAGTAAGCGAAAGAAATAATTTTAAGTTGTCACAAATTATTACCTATCGCTTTTTATTCGACGTTAAGATGTGGAACTAGTTCCCAGCCATCTTTACCAACTTTACTGGAGAATGTCACACAGTGCGCCCATTAAAATATATGCATGCCGGGGCAATGACTTTTTCTAAGGTTGATTTATAAAGTGCTTATTTTATCGTGAACAGCCTTTACTATGTATGTTACATGTAATCGAGTTACCAAGATTAACAATTCGGTCATTGCCAAACTAATCACAAGGTTTTCTCCTCTACTGGGATTGTATGTACATACATGAGGGAGAAAGTGGTAGTAATTTTTTGCGATACGATTTCTTTCTTGTATAGAGCTATTCGTAAACGCTTTACCGTGATATTACTATTACATTTGCGCAAGTTTTTTTTTTTTCGGTGAACCGCGCCATCGCGCTCGCTACTAAAGCTGGAGTCACAACAGCCCGACGAACACGACACGACAGACCAACATGACGTTAGAGGTCGACGGAATTTCATATGATATGTTATTCAGTGTTCACAATACCCCGACGAAATATGCCCGACAAGTATGTTAATTGGCTGTTGGAAAAATCTAAAACGGCAAGTTACCATTGCTCAGTATAGAGTGCGCTCCGAACATTAACGACTTTGCTGTGCTCGGCCGCTCCGCCTCTGGGCTGTCTTGGCAACCTACCTGCTTCCTTTTCCTTCCGATATCTATGGATCCCCTCCTACCACGCATGCGCGTCGAGCTTCTCTTTCATTGGTCACTGGCTACAGTTTGAAGTTTGGGTCTTCTGCTCGTGTTGGTGGCTCGTCCACTTCTACTCCAGCAAGCATTTGAGTAACTTTGCTTTAATTTTTGTTCCTGGCCCTGATGGGTTTTCATGAAATTTAAGGTTGCTACGCTTTCAAATTGTGCTTGTTAGAACGCAATTTTTAATGTTCCTTAGACTTTGGAAGGCCGTCACGACGCTCTAGTGAATTTCAGCATTAATGCGAGAAGAGCAGTTAAATAGTTTGAACTTCTTTTAACTTGAATTATTCAGAATCCAGTACCGCAATTGTATTTTTTATTGATTATATATATGTGTGTGATAATGCTTAGTACTGGTTGGTTAAATGGAATACTTACTTACTATGAAATTTTTATAGCACTCCAGTGTGGAATGTTATGTGTTCGCCCAAAGTTTTATATATTAAAAAAAAAGTAAATTGTATATTGTATGTTTTTAATCAATTTTTATGGTAAATTGTTGTTTTGGTTTGAAGATTTTTGAACTTGGATTTTTGTGAAAAATTCTTATGGCAGACGTCACGCCCTTATAATAATCAATATTTACTTTTTAAAACTCGCGATAAAGTTAATAATAATTTAGCTTTTGACAATATTTGAATTTGCACGAGATATAAAATGTATTTAAAAACGAACCGGAACGGTATTTTGGAGGCACGTTAGTTTATTCACTAGAGTAGGGAAATACGCACGAAATTTTGTTTTTCTAATGTTGTATTTACATTTTTGCTCGCCCCGACGAGTCCGACATCGGCGGAAGAAATACACGAATCTACTTTTGTCGGGCTGTTGGGGCTGCTGTGACTCCAGCTTAAGGCCGACTATCACACACTCAACCCTTGCCTCATCGACTCTAAGCGCAAGGCACTCAACTGGCATGGGAGACTCTTCGTCGGAGACTCTCTTCACAATCTTAAGGCACACAGAAATAAGACAGCCTTCGTGAAGACCGCCTTGTTTGCCTGTGCTTGAGACAAGCCCCGACCAGCAAGACACGACAGCGACAGCCCCGACACGACACTTAAAAGTAAACAGTCAATGAAATACAAGCTATATCTGACGTATGCTCGACAAATTCTGTCGTCCGCCCGGCGATTGTGGATTAGAACTTATTTCTATTTTCGTCGTGTCGTGCGGCATGACGCACAGTGTGTACAACCTTGTAAAAAATGAAATCGTATGGTAAATATTCTCTACAATCGCAAATATGCAGTTTAAAAGATAATTTTTTTAAATTACTGTATTTAACACCTTAAAATAATAATTTTATGCATTAGAGATAACACTTTGTACCATCATGTATTCCAAATTTCCCGTCTGCCCACCGCCTTTGAAACTAGCGTAGTTAATCAGCGCCTTCCAAATGGTTCCGAAAAATTCTACGCTTCGTGTCGCGTCAGTAAACTGTCGGGCTGTAAATTCGAGCAGTCACATTAAATATACAAATGTCGTGTCGCGGTTGCGGTTCTTGTCGTGTCGTGCTGTGTTTGTAGGGTTGGTCCGTGTGATTCCCGCATCAGACACCTAGTAAGATTGTCTTGACGAAGCCTATTGGCTCGTCGCTCCCAACCGCGAAGCGTGCAATGTTTCCGTTCGTCGGCGCGCTGGATGTATTGTGCAAATGAGGTCTGTAACACAGGAGCTTTACAATCCATTCGCGGTTACTTCAGCCTTTTCTGAAGCCTGCTAGAGTTCTATTTCCAGGATATTACTCCGCCTCGTGCAAACTAAGCTTAACCAAGGGCCTGTATTAGGATCTCTAGAAAAATGTGTGGAATAGCTATTCCATAGATAAGCTATCTGATGGTAATCTGTATTATGAACATTCCATTAGCTAAGTTATCCTTTAGATACGTAACCTAAGGTTTTGGTTCGGTACTGTGTATGTTGGCAATAAAAGTCACTATATTTGTGGTATTATGGCTTATGTTCAGTTGTCAGTAACGAGTGCGAAATGTGTTTTGCAAAATATATATATAAGTTATATGTTAATGCTTCTTTAGCAAAAGTGAATTAAATAGAAAATATTAACCAAACCCGGGCAAACAACATATTTGTTCATGATTATTACTGTCGCTGATGTGATATCAATCCTCTCGCAGCTAGCTTAATCTTCATACAATTTATCACAATGAACGAGACTCGGTTCTTACCATTCAAGATTGAGGTTCGTGCTTGTGTCTCTTAATTATATTTTTCAATATTTTGAGAATGGAAGGGGGAAATATTTTATTTCACAAATTTCAAGGAATCCGATTCCTCAAAGTGACATTAAGCCTGGTGCTAATATTTTATTTCCGATTTTCCACCGCACTCGGAAGTTATCATCTATGACTAAAATTAAATAAAATTATTTAATATTATTCCAAACGAGAGAACTTTCAAAAGTGCTCACTTTACCGTGAATAGCCTATAACGGTATTTTGTATAAGGACTATTTCTCACTATTTCTCCCTGATTTTTATTCGGATTATTTATAAACAAAGCATTATAATTTATACATAAAATATGAATAACATTTCAATTTAACAGGGAAAAAAGGTAAGTTTTGTGAACACAAGTATAAAACGCTTGTGATACAGGGCGTATTTAGGAAATAACTAAACTCGTCATACGTGGGGAGATTTTTCAAAGGTTTGATTCAAAAAGGCCGAAGAAACCGTGAATGGACTATATCAGATGTGATGAAAGGCCAAACATCAAGCCCCTGTCACACTGTCATATTTTCCCGTCAAACTGCCTCTAATAAGTTGGGTCACATAAAGTTTGACAGTTATGACGTCATCAAAACGTCTTAGACCTCGTCATATTTGTCAGAAAAAGTTGGATGGCTTCAGTTTACATCAAAAATTTGGAAATTGGACCAGTTGTAAAATTAATTTGATGTTTGACGGTCTCAGCCAATCAGAATTGTGCACGACAAAAATGGACGTCAAGAAACTTATACCAACGAACAAACATATCTTGTGCAGGAAACATATCTTATAAATAAAATTTTAATTTAGTAAAGAAATGAAAATAAATTACAGTATTACTTACATTCTTCCCGTAATGGACCGCATGGAAAAACAAAAGCTATATCTCAATATGAAAATAACTTTTAATTAATATTTCAAATTATAGTCTCCCAATAAAATAATTGGACAGTGTGGCACATTTTCAAACACATTAAACATTATTTGATTAAATTTGTTGGAAGGAAAATTTGATGGCTTTATTTTGCCCTCAAATTTTATTGTCAAATATAGTTGACGGCGAAAATTGGACAGTGTAACAGGGCTTTAAACTACTCCCACATAATGGAATTTTTCTCCTATCGCATAGGCAAACTGCATGTATCGAGCTCTAGAAATGCGATTTTTACCATTTTCACGGGCTAATTTTCCCTGCCAATACACTTAAAGGTGGGTTTACGTTAAGCACTGAAGAATTAAGAATTGTACTTATGACTCGTTAAGTAACGGAAAATAAATTTTGCAGTTTATGATTGATCTAGCAACTGTTAAGTCTGGCCAATCAGAATCGTAGGAGACTAAAGCAGCTGACGTAACCTGGGAAAACGGACATTAGTGAATATTATATTTGAATTATTTGTGGTTACTGCCTATGTAATCGTTTTGAAAAATTCGCGATATCTGTAGAAGGGATGCCAAAATTGGGGATTTATGTCAAAATAAATCTGTGAAAATAATGGAATTCCATAATCTCTTCCAAGAAATGTAACATGGCCATGAACTTTTCTTTAAATGAAGAGGCTACTGTCTCGATAAAAATAACTCATTGCATACGATTTCACGATACGACATAACCTAAATCCAAAATGTAAATAAAGTTTCCCGCCGACAACTGTCGCCGTGCTGTGATTGGCTATTTCGTATTGATATCTTAAATCAAGGGAAAAACGCACACGACCCGCACACGGCAGTCATAAACCAATACCCATTGAACGCATTGATTCGTATTCTAAGCACACGGCATACGGATTCTTTTAAATCAATCGTAAACCCACCCTAGGGCGGGCGTACACGTAACGATCAAATCGGTTTCGTGTCGGTGTCGACGCTGACATGTGAGGAGACTGCCGTACACACCACACACACACACACACAATATCGGTGTTAAGGCGTGCAAGACGATCAGTTTCGTGGAGTATGCAGAGTAGTCATCATGGCTCCCTTGTGAAATAGAAGGTTTTATTGTTGTGTCTGCTTCGTCAGCGGGGGAAACGTCAAAAGCAGAGAGGAAGAGAATGTTGGGTTCTTCGAGAGGACTTTTTTTAACTACTACATTTGACTACATTTTATATAATTTGACTCCTCGCGTTCAGCGCCAAAACACAGTAATGACGAACATGTATTTCTCCATTGGAAATGCTTGCAGTAACGATAGGGTAAGTTGATTGTAATACAATAATTGATCATGTGAAGAAAGTCTCTTTATATTCTGATAGCATACAGCTGTGTAATTTTAAACAAGCAATGCATGGTATGATTATACTTTATTAATGTTCAAAATAAAAAAAAACAATTGTTACTGTGTATATGACATATATAATACTGGGAAAAATAAAATGTTTTATGTTTGCTGCTCAGAAGTGTGTTATTGAGCTGGATAATCGGAATTAAAGAATGTTGGAACTGAAGTGGACGTGGGGGTAATCCAAGGGAAAGGTGCAATGTTTCCAGAGTGTGAGTCCATCTCATGGCGAGGAGAATGAGGCAATGTGTGTGTGCTGCATGTATTGTTTGGTGAAGACGTTTACAACACAAAGGGAGGGCTGTCATGTTTGGAGCGATTTTTTATATCCCAAATTGTTTTCAGAATAGCCATTCCGAAATCAAGTTTGCCATTCGCAGAAAATTGTCTTACAGATGGTAGCACTGAAATGAAAAATGATTCGTCCTCATCAGGTTTTGCCTTCTCTGACGACTTCAGTATCTTACTGACAATTTCGTCGTTAAATAATGAGGTTTGCTTCCGTCTCCGAGGTTAACACTAATCGATGTTGACGCTTCTTCGTGTTCACTTTGTTCTATAGGCTGTTCACGGTAAGCTGAGCACATTTGAAAGCCCTGCTTACGATCTACTTGTATGCAAGTTCAGCATTCTTTCGCCTTATGTAAAATTTACATCGCCACGGGCCTCATCACTATACTCATCCTTCTGTCGAGTGAAGCTATGATTTTATTATAAAAAGTGCGTATTTTACAAATTTGCTAATTCTTACACTTACATGCATTAAAAATTACAGAACGTGAAAGAAACAATTTAAGTTATCTCAAATGAACACATAAAACTTTTAATTCGTCGCTAAGACATGAAACTACTTTTCCTCCATAGTTGCCAACTTTACTGGGTGCGTATCACTCAGTGTGCGCGTTAAAACATATGCAGCCAGGAGCAGTAACTTTTTTCCAAGGTTGATTTAAAAAGTGTTCACTTTATCGTAAATGGCCTTTACCAACACACCTAGTTTCGCCCTGTTTTTCTTCATAGTGAGTATAAATGAAATATTACAATTTTTAGATAAAGTATATGTAAAAGTTCAATGTAATAAAAAAACGGTATTTTTATGTTAACTTAGTTTAAAACGCTTGTGATATAGACTATTTGTGGTAAAGTGAGCACTTCTTAAGGCCCTTCCAACAGACAGTAACCACTAATAGGTCTATTTTATTGAGCTAAAGACATTAACTTTTTGGGGGTGGTGAAATATATACACTGTTTTTATTAGATACATGGCAAGGTTTATATTAAAATGTGGCGGTACGATAGAAATAAATTGAAAGAAAAAATTTGCAGGGCCTTAAAAAGTGCTCACTTCACCGTGAATCGCCTATACATAGTATATTTAGGAAACACTCAAGTACGTTATACGTGGGGTGTTTTTTCAAAGGTATGGTTAAAAAAGTGTGAAGAAACGGCGAGTGGACAATAAGGTGAGCTGGCACCGGTGGAAGGAAGGGGACGTGGTAGAAGCAGGAAGGAAGGGGTGTCCTCGGAGGGGCGTGGTTGTAATGTCTTCAGCAGGCAGGAAGGCCAGCACCATGCCACACTAGACCTTGGCGTGCAAGCTACTCGCCAGGCACGCGAGGTCTCCCTCCCTCCAGCGCCCTTGCACAGTAGCCAACTTTGACATTTGACACCGAGCGAGGTGGCGCAGTGGTATAGGCTGTTCACGGTAAAGTGAGCACTTTTGAAAGCCCTCTAATTTGGAATAATAGTCAAAAAATATACTTTGTTTTTGCCTTAGACATTAACTTCCTAGTGAGGTGGAATATACACACTGTGTTTATTACATACACAGTAGTATTTGTTTTAAAAGGTTAACTCGCTGGAGTCGCACCCGAGTTCCGTTCCCCGGTCCGGACATCCTCATTTCGGTTTCCCGTGGTTCGCCGAAATCACTCCAGGAGAACGCTGACCGGGTCCTCAACAAAGGCCATTGCCGATTCCTTCCCCAATCCCTCTTCCCTGTGCAACTTGCACCGTCTCTAATGACCTCGCTGTCGACGAGACGTTAAGCCCAACTACCTACCGACCTTTGACATTTGACTTTACATTTCCTTCGTTTGACGAAGCCATCAATATACAATACAGTATTGTAAAGTTAGAGTTTAGGCAATTGAACATCAGTTCTGCGAGCTTCGTAAAAATTCGTATCTTGCTATGTAAATCATTCATTGTACTTAACTATTTTAAATAAAGGCTTAATATTTATATTAAAATTTTATTTCAAAACAAAATATAACTTGTTTAATTTATTTTTAAAAAATATGTTTCCTCTTCACATTATGTTCGTTTGACATTTATTTAATTTAGGACGAACTTTGTTTAATATACCGAGATTAAAATCGTAGTACAATAAAAAAAAAAACACACACTTTCCATATAAGATCTGTTAAATTCACTGCAAGACGGTTGCTTGACTTCGACTTTAAATTTCAACTTTTCGAAATCGTAAATTCAAGATTGTTTGACTTTACCTTTGACAGTTCCATCGTGTGAAGTTCCATAAGAAACAACATGTCGGAAAGCAAACGTAATGTAAAATCGTAAAGTTTCAATTGTGCAAGGGCCTTCTGTCTCCCTCCAGCGCAGCGCCCTCTGCCAGGCAAGTAGAGCGCCTTCCGCCCCCCCCCCCTCGCCTTATCTTAATGCTGTAATGCTATTGTCTATTCACGGTTTCTTTACACTTTTTGAATTAAACCTCTGGAAAATCAGCTCGTATTTGACGTGACGTGCTTGATAGTTTCCTAAATACCACATGTATCACAAGCTTTGTATGCTAGTATTAATATAAAAAAAAACTTATTTTGGAGTGAGTGTAGAAATTTGTCCGGCTCTTAACAGTGAGGTCTTGAGAGCCGATGAGGGTGATTGAGATGAGTGTGGAGCGACGCCGGAATGGAAGGGCGGGGGAAACGGGAGATCCCCGAGAAAACCCGCCAACCAACGGCATCGTCCGCCACGATTCCCACTTGCGAAAATCCTGTGACCTGGCCGGGGACTGAGCCCGGTTCGCCCTGGTTGGAGGCGAGCAGCCTAACCGCTCAGCCACCGTGGCCCACTTTATTTTGGAGAAATTGAACTTATATTATAACTATAAATAAGTATGTTTAATTTATAACTAGTTCGAGTAAAAACTGGGCGGAAACAGGTGCGTTGGTAATGCCTAGTAATAAATAGTTCTAACGCAAAATATTTTTACACTGAGTGCGCACACTGAAAGAAAAATATAGTTGTATAGGAACCATGAATCTTTAGCCGTTGCCCTCCAAGACTGTTAAAATAGAGACAACAACCTGTTTGCTTGTTTCTGCCCTACGAATATGGCTAAAAGTTAATGGTAACGCAAACAGAACATATTGTAAAATGTCAGTGCGTGACAAATCAGTGACGTCATTACTTTCTACAGAATAGAATGTTGCGATTACAAACGAGTAGGGTTCTGACTACAATCCAGTATGGTATTCCCTACAATGCTGCTCTGATGTCGCTTCAGAGCTGATTGTGCACCCAGCACTAACATGGTAGCTCCAACTGTAGTGTATTTGTATAGCAGTCTGAAAACAACGTACATAATGACTCCTCAGATTGATCTTACCACAGTATGTATCTTACCAGAAATATTTGTAACTCAGGAAAACTTGCAACAGCCAACCTCCATAGGCTACCAACAACATAGAATGTTGCGATTACAAACGAGTAGGGTTCTGACTACAATCCAGTATGGTATTCCCTACAATGCTGCTCTGATGTCGCTTCAGAGCTGATTGTGCACCCAGCACTAACATGGTAGCTCCAACTGTAGTGTATTTGTATAGCAGTCTGAAAACAACGTACATAATGACTCCTCAGATTGATCTTACCACAGTATGTATCTTACCAGAAATATTTGTAACTCAGGAAAACTTGCAACAGCCAACCTCCATAGGCTACCAACAACATAGAATGTTGCGATTACAAACGAGTAGGGTTCTGACTACAATCCAGTATGGTATTCCCTACAATGCTGCTCTGATGTCGCTTCAGAGCTGATTGTGCACCCAGCACTAACATGGTAGCTCCAACTGTAGTGTATTTGTATAGCAGTCTGAAAACAACGTACATAATGACTCCTCAGATTGATCTTACCACAGTATGTATCTTACCAGAAATATTTGTAACTCAGGAAAACTTGCAACAGCCAACCTCCATAGGCTACCAACAACATAGAAGAGGCACTAGGAAGACTGAAATCATAACTACCAAATATTACTGATCTTAAGAATACTCACGGAGACTTGAGTGGAAATAAATGTGATTTTAATTGGAAAACAAATATTTCGGTTGAAACATCATTAATTAAATGAATATCTGTGCAAATACTAAGTATAATGTAGCAGATCTTCTTTTTTAAAATTTAGGCTTCTTTTTGTGGCCGTAACTATGAGTGTAGCCCTCGCGTACGTATCTATTATTTGCAATTCAAAACGTATCTAGGCCTAAGTATATTTAGTTCCTTTAAATTATTTCAAAATGAGCAAATTAAGTTAATAAATAGTTTTCTCACGCCAACTCAATTGGGAGAACATTATACCTCTGTTCAGGGTTCAGTAGGCATATAGGAAGAGCAACTTTAACTATAGGCCGTCCACGATAAAGTGAGCACTTTTGAAGCCCAAGTTATTTTTTTCTTGTAACCAATTTATATCATTCCCTCACTTGTTAATGTAAACCCTGGCATGTGAGTAATAAAAACAGTTTATACTTTCACCATACCCAAAACCAAAAGTCAGAGGCCACAATGAAATGTATTTATTGGTTATTATGTCATATGAAAAAGCTTCAAAAAGTACTCACTTTACCTTGAACGGCCTATAACTGACGATCCAAGATGGCATAAAGTAAACCAGATTAATTTCTCAAAAATCATTCATAATTTTACGGACGTAGTCTCTGTGCCGAAAATCCATCAAACTTAACTAAATCTTGATTACTGCAAGAACTCTTGAAGATATATTGTAGCTGGTTCCGCTGGTCGTGGACTTTAGTCTTCCCCCACTAGGCTTTCGAGACTTAGGCACGTCACTTAGAGTCTTTGCCGTCCCACACGCAATCGCGGTAGCTCAAACTTGGCTTTAAAAATAATCCGTCCAAGTAGCGCGCGCAGTCTTAAAAATATTCCTCTTCAGATGCCGAGCGTCTTCGTCCTATCAGAAGTCTGCATCGCTGTACGGGACTCGGCCAATTAACCAGTAAAAATAGAATATTTCTCAGGCCGACGACCCACTAGGTCATCGCCTTCCCGACGGGAAAGCTAAGATGCCCGAAAGCCTTAAAAACTGCACACTTAAACGGTGCTGTTAAACATCGCGCCATTCGAGAGACGGCTACATCACATTTTACACATGCGTCTTGCGTTGTCATAGCAACCCACGTCTTGAGTTCTCATGGCAACCAACCAACAAATTCCTTTATGCAAAGCGGCCCACATAAATATAACTTGTGATTGAAAACAGAAAGACTTACTAATATAATTACATGGAAATAAGTTTTTTTTTTATGTTAAAAGCAACTTGCAATTAATGTTATGAATTAGAGCGGTGGTAAATAAAATGTATCCGCCACAAACAAATAATAAATAAAAGGAATAAATATTACGTCAGAATACTCATTGCAAAAATAAACTGAGATAACTGTGACAGGAATAATCCAAATTTAATGTGATGTGAATAACAGAAATGCTAAATTTTATAGAAAATGAAACGCCCTTAAACACCAATGTACTTTCCCAAAGAAAACAATTACGTCACACATCAAAAAAATCTGTTCCGAAAACAAAGTCTGCATATATATATATATATATATATATATATATATATATATATATATATATATATATATATATATATATATATATATATATATTGCAGATGTGTGTGTGTGTATCATCGTGGAAGATAAAATTATATCCTGTCATTTACACAACGACAATTTAGTGACTTGATGCTACCGTCGCAAAGTTGTTGGCCTGTTCTACTTACTACTTTGTGCCTTGGCTGCAGTTTTACCGAGGTCACTTGTTTTCAAATTGGTATGATTTAAAGACGTGCAAAATACAAAATAACAAGAAAATAAGGCATCGCCAGTCTTCGATACCAAACTGTAAAACTTACTAAAAGTCGTCCCCTAAAATCATTTATCCCAGTTTTCTACACGATGACAGGTCAAGGAAAAACTTAATGAAAAAAGTTACCTAGACAATATTATCCTTGGCGAAGATGGGTTCTTCAATTCGTTAATATTAGTGTTCTTTCGTATAGGTCCGATTTACAAGGTTGCCAATTCCTGAATCCCTATCGTTTCATCGTATCGATATGCTTTGACGAATGTTTTTATCTTGGCGATAAAACCGTGACATGTTCACAATGTGTGGCTCACAATAAAAGCTCGACACAATGCACGGTATCGCCCCATCTTTAAAGGTTGTTCACGGTTAATAGGAAGCTTTTGAAGTCAACCTTTGGAAAATGTCACCGACTCTACCTCCAAGTATTTGGTAACAACGGAGTGAAAGTAGTCCCATGCCTTAATGTTGAATTAAAAGCGTTTGATAAACGTCTGCGAATACTGGAATTATTTTGTTTGCCTTTTTTTTAAATGCATATAAGTGTAAGATTTAATAACTTTGTAAATTGTTTACCTGTCTAATAACTCCGCAGTTTAGTTCAAACAAAGCACGAATAATGTGACTATACGCCGTTCACGATAAAGTGAGCAATTTTGAAATCCCTGCTAAAATTCTACTTTCTTGCCCATTATGTATCCATCCATCACATGTAAACAAACATTGCCATGTGACTGCCTTGTGATTGCCACATGTTAATAAACTCAATGTTTACATTTTAGGACTGCTAAATGTAACACGTATATTATATATAAAACATGTAACATACATGATGTATATAACACATGATATATAATGTGTATATATATATGCATATATGTATATATCATGTAAAATATACTATACATAACACATAACATATATAATTGTTTGGGTCATCTCTAAGTTCCGATAGACAAAAACTTTACCCAACAAACAATTAAAAAGTGAACGCCCTAGCGATGAAGTCATGGAAACTGTGAAAAAGCAAACATTGAACTTTGGTGGTGAACAAGGACCAACACGACACGTTAAAAAAGGACAAACATTAGTTAAGCCGAAAAATAATTTGGAAGGGCAGCCAAATCCAGATTTTGAAATAGACTACCACTACTGCACACCCAAGGTACGACACCACTTGTCACACAAATTACCAAACATTTAAAAACTGTACCGCAAACTTAACGTTTCCCATGACTCGCCGTTTTCGAAGTGCTCCGTCGCTCTGTAGCGTGACAAGTAAAACTTCAGCTCTAAAACATGGTAGCTGTGTTTGTCCTCAGCTGACTGAAGTTAGGTGCAACTAAAAATAATTTCCGCTAAAAATATAAACATATCAACAAATGCAATTGTGTATATGTACATATAGTTTTTTTTTGACACCGTTACTCTGTGTTCGTGCCATATTGAGACCCTCCAAAAAAAGAACTGAACATTTATACTGTGAATTGAAGTGGTAACAGAATGGTATACCAGGCTTATAACTGATACCACTTTCATTTCTACAAAATAATTCTAAAAATAATGTATATTATTTATAGCTAAGTGAAATGCCGATCCGGTGATGGTCACATTTCCGGTGTCTCTTGTGGCCCAAATGGGTGCGACATTCCTTTTTTGTCAAATCCACACAGACCTCAAGAAACCAATTTTACAGGTAATGTGCATGGACTCTCATCATTGTTGTGGTTCCTTCAATGCAATGACTGCAGCAAAACTGAAAACTTAAATGAGAAAAGTATTTAAAGAAAATTACTATACTTACAAAAAAATTGGTTCATGCATGCACACACGAAGCTGAAAGAAATGTCTTATTATTAATGTAAAACCAATACATATCCACAAATGACAGCAAAATGATAATGTAAAGGACAAATTATAAAAGTAATACTTACAGGCAAGTTACTGTGCATAGCGATAAGCATTTGGTTTAACTTTCCTTGTTACTATAGCTGTGCGTCAATAAACAGCCAATCAGAAGCCCGACACTTGCATCCCGAAAGAATGTCGGCAACAAGAACAGCTATAGGTCTATAGTTAAAATAAAAAGGCTTCAAGATTTTATAGTTTATAGGTTGGAACACCTTTGGCGTAGCATAAACTGCGACGGTTATGGTATGTTAACAATAGTAAAACTTAACACTGTATGTAACTTGGGATGAATAACTACATGAACACAAGTTTGAGGTTAGGCCTACATAACAAAACAACACAATGATTTTAAAACGAGTCAAATTAATGTGTAATTATTGACAGGCACATTTGCACTTGTTATGAAGGCAGATTTAAGAAAGGTTAAATGAAAGGGCTTGAATAGATACGTACAGATGTATTTGAGGTTAGGCCTACATTACAAAACTACACAGTGATATAAAAACGTGTAAAATTAACGTATAATTATTGACTGCCAAATTTGCACTTGTTATAAAGACATATTTGAAAGAAAGCTTAAACAGATGGGCGTAGGTAGATAGGTACAGATAACTTTTAATATTATTTGTCAAACTTAGGATATAACACGTACTTCGCAAACTCACATGAATATATTAATGTTGCGTTTCCGCTGTCGTACATTTACTTCAATAACGTACTTGGGACAAGTGGCGAAAACACGTCGTAAAAACACATTTACATTTACCTCCGGACAGTTGCAGTTGAAATTTTCATCATTTCTGCAACTCATTCGATCACCTTGCACGGCTTCATCTCTCCTCGACGAATTAAAGAATAAATACTTTCGGAGAGATTTATAATGTCCTCCTGACGCTGAATAGTTGTACCTAGTTTGCTGGAACGTATAACTTTACACAAAATCACTACAACACAATTAAAGACAATACGACCTATAATATAACTATGCTGATTGCAGATAAGCTGAAAAATAAACGAGAAATATTAAACCACAACAACTTCCAGTTTCCAGATTTTTTGTTTGCCTCGCAACCACTCCACACAAGCAAAGGCAAGCAACAAGCACGAAGGAACCACAACAACGGACCGTTGGTTTTGACCGTTGCGCCGATCACGTGACACAATATAATTATGAGTTACAGTAAATATATCATCTTTATGCCAATAATTTCTTCAAAGTGTATAAAATAAACTTCAAACAGCTTAAGTAGCCATAAATTTAAACATTACACTTGCAATACCGCGTTATTTCGTATAACTACTTTTCACATTTCATTGCCAACATAACTAGGTGTGTTCATCCCCAGTCTGTGTGGTGACACACATGGTTATACATACGCAGTTGCGGGCGGTGGTTTTTTTGTAAGGTTGATTTCTAGAGTGCTCACTTTAACGTGAACGGCCTTTAGGCCCTTTGCAGTGTTAAACTAACGTAGATATTGCGGAAGAATACACAAAATGCATACAAGTAGGTCTCAGGCAGGGCTTTCCAGAGCGCTCCGTTTATCGAGGAACAGCTTATACTCAGTTGCTCTGTGCTCGCCGCCCAGTAGGGACGGACGTTTCCTGAACGTATAGTAGCGCGACGTGCAACTGTGGGGGAAGCGATAAGATTGCGGGCCACCTTTACCCCCCCTGGGAGCGGTGCAATGTAATGTAACAACATGTTAGCAGTAAGCTCCGGGTAAGGGGGCGGGTTCCCCCCACCTCCTCCTCCCGTTATTTCTGGAGATTCTGCATTAAGAGAATCTGGAGTGCATGCGCTCGTTTGTACAGAATGTTCACCTGCCACTTTGACTCTCCTAGTATAGGCTATTCACGGTAAAATGAGCACTTTTGAAAGCCCTGCTTAAGATAAAAAAAAAAGGGAAAGAAATAATTTTAATTATCACAAATGGTTACCTAACACCTTTTTTTTTCCGACGTTAAGATATGGAACTACTTTCCATCGTTCGTTACCAACTTTACTGGGCGCAAGTCTTTCAGTGGTCCCTTTAAAATATGTACATGGAGGAGCAGTGACTTTTTTTAAGGCTGATTTCAAAAGTGCTCACTTTATCGTGAACAGCCTTTTACTCGTGTGTCCCTAGGGTGGGGATGCCGTGATACGGCCAGATCTGTCCGGCGAGTGATGCCATCGCCATTAAGCATGGAGGAGTGGCCTCCTGCACACCGCGAATTATGTGACCTCAACATCGACCTTGCAAACGTTTAGTTCCATCAATATGGAGCCACAGCACACACCGCTCGCCTGTCAATGACCACTTTACGAACAATGTTTCAGCATCGAATAATTTCGCGCTTTGGAGACATTCCGTGGCCTGCCCACTCTCCCGATCTGTCGGTTTACGGTCATGTCCTGTGGGGATTCCTCAAAAGTCGCGTTTTTCGAACATGCCCGCCAGATCTGAACATACTCAAACTGAGGATTTCCGCGGAAATTAACGCTTTGCATTGTTGCGGGTTATGGAAAACGTGCTGCATCGAGCGCGCGAATGTGTGAACCTGGACGGGCGTCATCTCACTGGAGTAATATTCACGAAATGATTCTGTTGTGCGTGTTGTCACAAATGGCAGACATGTATCTTTCGGTTTTCTGTAACGTCGATAAATATTGTCTCTGTTTTGACATACTGCACGTGTATCACAATGGTAGGCGAATGCTGGAACATTCTATATCACTCGAAAATATAGGATGAGGATGATATTTTGTCATTTTTATTTAATTATTTTGGTGAGCTTTCGGCATCTATGAAAACGTATTTTTTTATTGGAAGAATTTGCATTACTTTTTCAAACTAATTTGGCTATGTATTCACCATTTCGTTACCAATTAAACTCGTGGCACTGTCCAGTTTTTAAACTTGAGCATGTATTTGTGTGACACATTTTCAAACACCTACTGCATGAATTGTAATTTCACAGCGATTACTCGTCGCTTCTTTATAAGGTAGCAACACTTTTGCTCTGCTAGTCCAGCAAAATGGAATATTTCATTAATTGATCTTATTCCTATGTAAACCTATTTTAAAACGGAGTTAAAAACCTTATGATTACAGAAATTCACACTTTCTTGTAATGAGGACTTTTCTCATTTTGTAAATATTGCTACAAGATGCCTGAGGAGCATATCAGAGTTAATGAAGGGTGAAGGTATAAATAACAATAAAACGTTTGTTTTAATTTATACACACATATATTATTCACAGCATTTATCTATCTATCTAAACTGATACACTGTTTATTTCTCGTTGAGTGCAGTTTTTAACGTCTATCTCAATTCTAATTAAAGTTCTTCTCAATGTATCTGATTGATTATAGTAAATTAACTCACATTCATCATTAACAAATGTTCAATCTGTCGGTTGCCATCACTTTTAATGTCTTTCACACTCGCATCCAGACCGATAGTCCAGCCTGCCAGTCACACACTTCACTGCGCCGATTCTCGCAGTCGCACATTTTTCTCCCACTGGTCACTTCTCTCGCCACTCGTTTCTCTTCTCGCTCGTCGTCTATCGCTAAAACTCCAGATACTCGACAACTCACAAACTTCCGGCTCGGGGATCCGTCGCGCTTTTATAATATCGTAGCCAAGATATGGAACATTCCCAGCACCCCGTGTAACACTGAGAGACACAGAGCAGCAAACAACTAGAAAAATAAAATAAACGCAGGAATTCAATCTGTTAAAGGTCGGGAGCCCACGAGTCACAAACGATATATCACCGCGCCAGGCAGAAGGATGCACGGCGGCACACTTTGTAACTAAAAACTCTGATAGGTTTATCGCTCTCCCGCAATCCAAGCATCCCTTAGTGACTCGCTGCTTGTTATCATATCACTATTCTGTCCCCTATATACTCTTAGTTCGCTCGGGCGATGCAAAGAACCGACAGGTAAAGGCTGGTCACGATAAAGTGAGCACTTTTGAAACCAACCTTTGAAGAAATTCACTTCCCCTGCCTATATATATATATTGTAACGGGTGCGCTGAGGGACATTTATCCAGTTAAGTTGGTAATGATGAATGGAAAGTAGTTCCATATCTTAATGCCGAATAAAAAGGTTTGCGTTACCATTTGTGATAACTTAAATTTAATTATTTTGCTTTCTGTTTTTTGATGCATCGAAGAATAAAAATGACCAGATTAGTAAATCATTTACTTTTCTAATAATGTAACAGTTTCACTTGGCCGACGTATGAACAAAGTGATGAGGCGCCTGACAATGTTAATTTTACAAAAGGCGGAAGAATACACGACTTGCGTAGAAAGAGAACTTAAGTAGGGCTTTCAAAAGTGCTCATTTTACCGTGAACAACCATTAACAATGTGTTGTTAATTTTTTCTGTGTTTGTGTACGCATTTTTATAAATAAATAAGGCACACGCCGGCTTACAAACTTCTCACAGTGTTCAGATTTAAAAGATCCGAAGCATATTTTTGCAAAATATCGAAACAGAAGATTTATGAAATAACCGACATTTTTCTTCTTCACGCTCGGAGTTTTATTGTCTCCATTTACTGCGAAATAGTTATTCTAAAATATTATTTAACGCAGTTCGTGGGCATGTTACAGTTAATGTTTGAGTGTGTGTTTGCAACATTCTTTTTCAAAAATTCATTATATGATCAATTCATTTATGTAAATAAAAAAACTGTAGAAACGATGGAGACAGAAAATTTTAATTGCATCCTAAATGCAGTGGAAATTCCTTTATGGAAAACTTCAATAACTGTACGCATGGCAAGCCCACGGAGCTCGCCTTGAATGAATGCTCAAATGCTCGATTATTTGGAAAGTTTACGTGAAATGCTCATTATTTTAGTGAATCAGTTGCAGTTAGTGTAATTGAAAATTCACGTCAACGCTTAGTTTACAAATCTGGCAAAAGTTTGAGTTTCATTACTGCAGTGCAGGAGAACGCCCCCGCCCTTACTACTTGCAAGGTAACCAAACATTTGGCGGGTAGGAGTTGTGACTTGTAACTCCTTCCGTTAGATATTCCGTGAAATTCGATATGCGTCGAGGTCGGAAATCAAACACTAGTCGGTAAGAAGTTAAAGTGAGCGGAGGCAGGTCAAGCTGGTTTGGACTTGCTGAGCTGGGGGGACCTTTCCCGAGTTTCCTGGGTACCTCTTGTGTGGTATCGTTGGAGTCGCCGCTTCTCTGCGGTCACGATAGAATCGTGGCTTGCCTCTTGGGACTCACTCGCGAGGTGCTAGGCGCCGGACTTGCCTGACGCTTCGGTAGGCCGCTCATTCCGGACCCACTAGGGCCGCACTGGGCTGGGCTTCCACCTGATCCTCGGTCTGCTGTTCTTTCCGCCTCGATCCATACAGGCGACTCCTCACCGTGCTGCTTAGTGGCTGGACTCGTTCTGTTTTTGGCTTTCTTGGTGGATTTTTGCATGTTGTTCTCGATTTGGTGACACGTGTTTACTTCTCAGCTCTGTTGCTTCCACGTCATGTTTTTTTTTTTTTTTTTTTTTTTTTTTTTTTTTTTTTTTTTTTTTTTTTAAAGAAATAATATGAATCAAGTACTCGAAGATAGAGAACTTATCGGGGTACATGAAAGTATAATTTTTTCTCCTGAATTCGCAACAAAAAAGGGGTTGTTCGATTTTTTTATTCCGATTATCCGACACATAATCGCGATTTTGATCACTCATTTCAATGAGTCACCACAGGAAGTGTTATTTATAGATCCGAATTATTTAGTCGCCAGATGGTTTGTGCAACCTTAACTCATTCAGACCCAGTGTACACATGTGTGTACATTACACACGTGTACGTAATTTTTTATCTGTACTGCACATTGCGAAGATCAATTACCATTTATCTTAATTGTGGCTGAATGATTCGCAAATCGTCTTACTGGTCTGGGTCATGATTGGTTCATTTAACTACTGTATCCAAACATATAGCCTACAGATAATTGGCTGTGACAACGAAACAAGTGGTGGGTTGACTTTAAGTATAGAACGCATCATAAAAACTCTTGTTTGCAACACCTCACACCATGCGTTGTCTTAAATACTCTTTTTTTTTTTCGGCAGAGGGTGTCGACATCAGGTGTAGAGTAAACTGTGCATAATCACGTGGCAACACTGTAGTGCGTGAGGGGAGTGTGGCTCTGTTATGTTGAGCACACAGCTCGAAGACCTTGGCAGCGCGTCATGTTCGCAGATAGTTTGTCATTGTCTACACGTGCCAGCGATCGCTATTAGAGTCCATTCACGGTTAGGTCTGACTTTTCTGAAGCCCCACCTTAGTTCTACTTCCAGGATATTCCTTCGCCGCATACAAACGAAGTTTAACCCAGTATAGAAAATTACACCAAGGGACAGTGCACTTTCCATAACAACTATACAATTTACTAGGCATTACCAACGCACCTACATCCTTCCTGTTTTAATTCATGTTAATTATAAATTAAATATAATAATTTATAGAAAGTATATAATTAAAAGTTCAAATTAATAACAAGTAAGGTACTTTTATGCTAACAGAATTATCAAACGCATGTGATACATGGCACATATAGGAAACACCCAACGCATAATACATGGTGTGATTTTTCAAAGGTTTGATTCAAAAAGTGTAAAGAAACCACGAATAGACTATAGTCTAGGGCCACGCAAATACGTTTCGCCCATCTAGCGCCCGCAGTCACTCTAAATAGTCTCCATTTCATAGATTGTACAAGTACAAAATATTCACGATGTTGTAACATAAATAATAAAATAACAAATTTTCAATTGTGAAAAAATGTCATTACTCTCAAGCAGAAAATATTTTCAGTGATAAAAACTGTGGGACTTCTGCCAAAGTCCGACTTATCGCTATTCTTTGTCCATTAAAAGAAGAAAAAGCAACATACAACGATTTTTCAATGAATGCGGATATGTAAATTCGACAGTCGATGTTAAAATAAAGGCCAACGAAATAATACCTATTGTTACGTGCTGCAGCTGGCGTCGACTCCACTGCCCCGCGCCGTAATCGGAGACCCACGTCCCCCTCTCCTCTTCCTGGAACGAAGCGCTCGCGGCCTCCTGTTCCCTTCTGGGAATCCCATGAATGCCGACAGCGGCGAGACTTGCTGGTGTCACAGACCTCCTCTCGCCTGCTAGAGTTTCCGATACATTTAGCGATGACTCAAGAATGTTCTGGTGGGACTGGCTGGCGCCTCAGCCCTCCGCGACGCGTCACGCGAGTTGGGGAAGATTCTAGGCAGCAGCCTAAGACACTATATATACTGCCGCAACACAGCGGCCGAAGGTCTTTGGCGGAGGCCGCCTGGCGAGTGTGCGCGAGCGAATAGAGGTGTGGACGACGACTGGAGATTGCGGGACGACGGCGAGTGAGGTGTTCGTGACTTGTATGGACAAGAGGGTGTGAAACCGACGAGTGAAGCCTACTGTGCGTGAGGGCGTTTGGAGGACTCTTAGAACATTGCGACTGGTGGGACATGGACTGAACTGAGGTGGGACTGAATGGAAGTGTAATACAAATTTTATTGTAAATATTCGAACTGTTAAATATGGACGCATAAATTATGAAATAATTGAATATATTGATACACTGTCTTTTAAGACTGATCTCTAATTATTTAATTTCTCTGGGTTCTTTGTCGTAATTATAAATTTTCTTAATTGGTGTCAATTGTGAACAGTAAGTGATTTCAATTTATTGTGAGGATTTGAGTTCAGAGAATTTTGATGTAGTTATTGTAAATAAAACAAGGAAATTATAATCAATTCTTTTATTTGATTAAGACCTCCAATCCTTAACAAACTTGGTATAGCCCACTTAATTTCTATAGAGAGAAATTGTAACAATATCTTGTACCGAAGCTGCGTCAAAAAGAAAAAATGGGGTGTGACTGTGTTGCGGACATGTCCGCTTGTTTTTCGTGAATATGTCTACGTTGACGCGGTCGGACGCCTTGATGATTATTTGAAGTTCCCGGCACCGCTTAACTTGGGGGCTTTATGGGTATCACCGTATTGCTTTCGAGATGCGCTTTCCAACCGCCCACGATTTCTGTATTTCGACTCGGCTTTTTGACGAGTATAGGTCGAAATTGTATTAAGTTTTCTTAATTCTTTACATTAAACGCATACCGTTTCGCCATAACCACGCCACACAAATGCTTTTATACATGCAATCGATTTATGAAAGCTCCTGTTTTGGAGCGTAAATGTTATAGGGGCATAGATTGTGACTCTTATGATCGAATGCCCATATAAAACGAATATTATTGCTCGACGAGTATTTATGCTCAATACAGAGCGGAGATTTTGCAATTTTTGTAGTATTGTAAATTTTATTGTAGATTTTCAATGTTTTGTAATTATGAGTAAAATATTTTAATATATTTTACTTACAATAAAAATCTTTTTTTTTCTTTTCCATGGGGTGCACAGATGACCTTTGGCAGGGTTAATAGTCATTTTATGTCCGACATAACATCTTATCTTGAAAATTGGCGAATCTTTTTGAATAGTAATTCTCTCAGTAAAGAGAACAGGAGGATAAATCTGGTGGAGGTTGTTGAAAATTGCCGGGAATTTGCTGGAGCAATTACAAGCCTTTGTTGTTGTTTAGGAATTGTGAGGATTAGTGAGGAGGTTTATTGAGGATCGATGAGGAGGATTACTGAGAATTACTGAGGATTGGTGAGGAGGATTACTGAGGATTGTTGAGGATTCGTGTGGAGTGCTGCTGAGGATTGGATAGTATTGATCAGTACAATTACTGAGGATTTCTGAGAATTGCTTAGACTGGAGGAGAAATATTGAGGATTGGTCAGGATCGGCGAGGATTTGTGAGGATTGCTGAGTATTTGTGAGGAAGTCTGAGGGTTACTGTGGAGGATTGCGTAGGATGATAATGGAAGAAAATTCCTGAGGATTGCAGATGACTGTAGAGGATTTCTGAGGATTGGTGAGGATTGTAGATGGAGGATTGCATACTATTGCTGAGGATTGGTGAGTATTATGGAGGACTGCAGACTATTTCTGAGGATTGCTGAGGATTGCTGAGGATTATGGAGGAGGATTGCTCTCGATTTGTAAGTATTGCGGAGGATTGGTATTGATAGAAGTATTGATGCTTGAGAAGAGCATGAAAGATAAGAGTATCACCCAAGCTGCACTCGTATATTCCAAGTCTTAAGGACCTATTAGTATTTCTATTTAACTTATAACCCAGTATGACTGTACAAAGTCGGTAGATGTTGGCCTATAAGATTATTATAACATGATTATAACATTACTCAGGCAGGTGGTCGCTGCTCATAACAGGTACACTGTAGAATGTATAGGTCCACTGCCCCATACTACCGGCCTACTCAACTTAATCATATTTGCACATTACTTCTTGGCATTTCTGTGTTACTGTCCATGGCATATGCTTTATTACTGGATTCCACTTTGCACGTTCTTTCAGATGCCACTGAAATAAATATGTGTTTCCTGGGAAAAAATATTGGCGTGGTCTCGCCCGTTACTGTTGTTAGATAGCAGTGATCCATGTTACTATCGGATGATCGCTGGAGGGAAGGCCCAAGAATGTCGGGTCTTACCACTGTTATAGTCGCTCCTGTGTCAACGACCATCTGGCAAGAAACATCAGCTAGGCTCCCCTCCACCAATATGGCATTGAATTCTTGTTTCATTGTGCGAACTTGCAGAAGCATTGGAGCCTTCTCTCCAGCAATCACCGACCTTTGCCTCTCAAGACCGGTGTTTACAAGTTTCCCGAATATATTGTTCAAGATTCAAGCCATTTGGGTGGGGAACAGCTAGTCTCCGTAGTGCGCAGCCTGGAGGCGATGTCCTGATGGTCGTCTGTAACTCCTTCAACATCCTCTTCACGCTGTCGTCCTCCCCTTTATCAAGCTTCACTGTCCGCACTGGACGTCGGGTTACTGATGACTGCCGTGCTGACTCCACTTCCAGTGCTCAGGCCAAGGCATCCTGCATGGTGTGAGGCGCAGCTAATCACACAGCTTGCCGTACATCGGTGTCAGCGATAGCGTCGACGAAGAATCCGAAGGCGATGACATCTCGTGCTTCTTCCGAGCATCCCTGTAGAGACAGGTGCGACAGCCTTAAAATGTCCTGCCACAGATCCTGCAGTGGTTCGCCGGGTCGCTGGATGCGGCTTCGCAATCGGGCATGGTGGACGTGCCACAGGTACCGGTCACCGAATTTCCAAAGCCGACACCAGTGTGGAGTATTCTAGACGATGTCGTTCCAGCAGCGACTGCAGTATGCGCAATGCTGGTCCGCTCAGTACAGCCACCAGGTAGTATGGCCGCTGCTCTTCAGTCCAGCCATTCAGGGTGGCCACGATCTCGAATTGGTGCCGGTACTCGCACCAAGGTGTCTGTCCATCGTAGGGGGCGGGCTTAATTGTGACGCCTTTACCCACCCCTGGCTGGGGCATTCCCAAACTGCAGAACTGCTGTGTCTCTCCTACGATAGCTCCACTGGCGACGACCTCTACCTTCTCGCTGCCCGTACCCGTCTCGGTGGTGACCGAACTCGGCTCCTCTTCCGTCCCTGCATGTCGTCTCCCCTGTTGCTGCAAGATCTCCTGCCATTTCTTCTTGAGGACGCTCACTTCCTGTTTCATTTCTTGTTCAACACTGTCCATCCTATCATTCACCCTGTCCATTCTCTCACTCACACTGTCGATCTCCCTGTCCACACAGTCTATTTTATTGTTCACCAACTTGCTTGCACCTTCTATCTATCTGTCCGCATTCTCATTCACACTGTCTGTTTTTCTATCTACATTTTCGTTTACACTGTCTATTTTTCCATCTACATTTTCGTTTACACTGTTTCTAATACTAATAATTTGGTTATTCGTAGATTCACTAACATTATCTACAGCACTATTCCATTCTACTATTTACAGTATCTATTTTGCTATTTATTTGGTCACTCAAACTTTCTATTAAAGAGCGAAGTGCTTCCATGGCTGCCGACATTTTTCTAGTTAGCATTCAAGAAATTCAAAACAATTCCTCGGCCTATTGCTGAAATAAGTGATATTTACGAATACTACTTTAATTATTTTATTATTTAATTTTTATAAAATGCCTCCATCCCACTTCTGACACCAGTGTTACAATTTCTTTTTCTAGAAATTAAGTGGGCCCCACCAAGATTGTTAAGGGATGGAGGTCTTAATCAAATAAAATAATTTATTGTAATTTCCTCATTTTATTTACAATAACTACAGCAAAACTCTCTGAACTCATTCTCACAATAAATTGAAATCACTTACTGTTCACAATTGATACCAATTAATAAAATTTATAATTACGACAAAGAAAACATTGAAATTAAATAATTAGAGATGAGTCCCAGTAGACAATCAACCTATTTAATAATTTTATAATTAATGCGTCCTCCAAGCGCCTTCACGTACAGTAGGCTTCACTCGTCGGTTTCACACCCTCTCGTCCTTTCATGCCACGAATACCTCACTCGCCGTCGTCCCTCAATCTCCAGTCGTCGTCCACACCTCTATTCGCTCTTGAACACTCGCCAGACTGCCTCCGTCAAATACTGCCAGCCGCTGGGTTGTTGCAGTATATATAGTGTCTTAGGTCGCCACCTGGCATATTCCCCAACTCGCGTGATGCGTCGCGGAGGGCTGAGGTGCCAACCAGTCTCACGAGAACATTCTTGCGTCGTCGCTAAACGTATCGGAAACTCTAGCAGGCGAGAGGAGGTCTGTGACGCCAGCAAGTATCGCCGCTGTCGGCATTCACGGGATTCCCCGATGAGGAGCCGACAGCCACGAACGAATCGTTCCAGGAAGAGGGGAGGGCGAGGTGGGTGTCGGATTACGGCGTGGGGAAGCTGAGTCGGCACCAGCAGCAGCACATAACAATATGTTTACTATCTAGTAACATCAGACTATAGTCCATTCCCGATTGGAAGCGACTTATGGAAATCAACCTTTGAAAAAACACTTTAGGCATAACATGTCACCTGTTTTTTCAATAATCTGTATTCCACAAGTATATAACACTGTGGTTAACTTTTAGAGTACTGTATTATTGCATATCTTCTATAACTTGTAATATTTATTTATTTGTAAAATATGAATTAACAACAGCGAGTGCAGCGACTTGTTGGCAACGACCAGTAAGAAATATGTTCACAGATACAATATTATTTTACCTCGTTTTTTAGTATACTATTCGTAAATTAAACGGGGCCTATCGAAATTTTTAAATATTTAAATAGCCTCTATGGCAACATTGTTACAGTTTAAAATAACAGCGGAAAATCTCGTGATTAGGCCGTAATGGCACGGTATTGTTTTATCGAGCGAGAAAGCAATTGAAAAACTGTCTGCTGGCGAGGCTTGTCGCACTTTTTCTCTTTCTTCGTCTCTTTCACACTCGGGAAATTTCACTTCGTCAGTAAGCAAGGAATTTATACATGTTTTCAATTGCATCATATTTCATACTTATTACAGCAAAATAATTTTGAATGTTGTAATTTTCAACTGAAAAAAAATTCTAATGTTTGGAGACGTATTTTAATATATTTAGATATGATGGCGGGGCAGTTACCTAGTGAAGTTGGCAGACGTGGCGAGCCATGACATGGCGTGTCGCTTTTTGTCAAACGAAACGTACATTATTCTTACTCCAAAAAATACACACGTTTGTAGACGTTGTGTTTTTTTTAACCTACCTAGGCAAGTTACGACGTTGTGATAAATCTGTGTTTCCACGGCAATAATAAACATTTTTTGTGACGTGTGTTTCGTTAATCATTGCGTCTGTGAAATGGCGTGCCTTTGTGCATCATGGTCGATACGCTGGCCTTGTATGTGCGTGATTTCAAATATTTGATTAGCACTATTTATACATTTTAAATGTGAACTGTTTTTATGACGAAGTTATTTATTTACAACCACGTCGGTTTACTTATTACAACATTGTACCTTTGACCTAAGGGTTTTGAAACACAGTCGTGTAAAGTAATTTGCCACAATCCCAGAAGAAAAATAATAAGCCCAGCCCGATAAATTTCAATAAACCTAATAAACAGTAAGTAGCAATACATAGAAATATGAGCGGAATAAAAGTTATCGAAGGCTTATTTGTGTGCATGTTCACAGCTATCTTTTTAAGTTTGTATGACAAAAATTAGCAACACGAGTTGGGTGCTTGAATTTAATGTGCCTTTTTCACTGGTTGTTCCTTCGTTTTAATATTTATTCCAACTGAGGCAGTGCTTTTAGAGAAATGACCCAAAACACATCAATAACAAAAGGATAATTACAATTGGTACAACCCTTTACCTCGCAGTTGTAACAGTGTTACACACAGTCGAGTCAAAATACTAACGTGCATTACATGTATTGAGCTACGTCGTGGAAAACAAATATGTTAATGTAAAATAACCGTAAGAACTGTTTTCAATTCAGGCATTTTTAAAACGTCATAAAGCTGACCTAAATAATATTAGAGGCCTAAACTGTGAATATTCATACGGAATGGTTTTTTGTACTATGACACAATTCTTTGAAAAGCTGTAAACAGTAAACAACACATTTGGCATGTATAAAAGAAAGAAGTCAGATTTCAATATTTATTTTTAGGTGTAGCGAAAGTATACGAACATATGTACACACAATGGAATGTAAACATTGATTTTGACAGATGCTACATGGCAGCACATGGCAATGTTTGTTTACATTTGGCGGAAGGATACGAAACGGGCCTGCAAGTAGCTATTTAGCAGGGCTCCGAGAAAGTTGCTTCCAATGGGGAATGGCCTATATACGTGGTAAACATTATTAACATTGTCACAACGTTATTAATTTTGCTTAAACATATACGTTTAAAAAATGCCTCAATAGTAATTATTTTGTTGCAATAATATTAAACATTTTTCTGTGTAGCATTCTTGTTGGACGGTTTTTTATACCAAATATATTAGTGTGCATGCCAGGCGTGTAAGTTCTTTCTTGCAGCAACCAAACCGTTTAGTGTCTCAGCTTACAGCAACAGCAGCTTGTAAGAAGAGGAAACTGTCTCCATACGCTTTGAAAACAAATCTATATTAGGATTATTTCGCGAAAATTCACTTTCAGTCGCGCAGCGAGCAGCCATGTTTCTCGGAGCGTTGTTGGCCATATCAATTTCCGGCACAGTGATACAAAATAAATATCGCCCAACGTACTTCTGAACTTGGAAGTTCTTGGTATGGAAATTTTGTACCTTCATATTATCCCGCCATCCTCTCGTGGCGCAGGCGGTTGGTGCGCCACCGATCTACGGTGCGGGAGGCACTGGGTTTGAATCCCGGGCAAGGCATGGGTGTTAATTAAAGTAATGTTATAAGTTAGCCTGTAAGCCGTCACCTGCTAAGCTTTCAGGCGTAAAACCGGGGGACTTTAAAACTCTCTTTACATTACAATATAAAAATACATGTTATCCCGAGCACCCATTTCATCCACCGTAATTCTTCAGAAAATACACAATAGAAAACAATTTTTTAAAATAAGTGGCACATACAAATATAAAGTGTTTATTAAATGCTACTTGTAGCCAGAGACGGCAGCAGTAACGACGAATTTCCAGAACTGTGAACATCTCTTCGAATCATAGACAGGACCCTGAACAAAATACTCATCGATATAACGGACGTTTCAGTTTCTAATGAAGGTAGCGTCTGTTTGTTTAGAATATACATAGTTAGCGCCTACTCTATTCTGTCGTCGTTATCTTTTGCGTAGAATACTCTCATTCTTACCCGGTACGACTTTCTTGTGCTCCAAGTAGCCTTTACTTTTGTGTCGGTCCCAGGTACTCACTCTAGTATCGCCTGTCTACGTCCGCAACGAGCTTCTGTCCCTCTCTATCTTGAGTACCTGTCGTGTATCCCAGAACTTCTCCAGACAGCGTATAAACCATTCTAAACATTCGGGAACTTAGGAGCTAGCTAGCTACCAACTTAACCAAGAGAACACCAGCAACGTCTATGCACTGTTAATACTAGACTCTTGCCATACTCAGAACCTCTCGCCTAAATAGCTCACCGTATGTTATTAATTTATTAAAGGCACGTGAGATATATAATAAACAACAGACAATTTGTTCCCGGAAGTTAATTTTTCGATTTCTTCTACGGCGATTTTCAGCTTGGACAAATAGGCTTATGTTCGATCAAAAATGTCAACCATTCATGTGTAGCAACCGAACGAATAACTACTTCGTATTCGAAAATATAGAATAGAAATAAATCTATCTTCGGGCTACTTCCGTTGTTGTGAAAACTCGCATGTTGAGATAGCGACACATTTTCTTGAAGTACGTGACAGATAGATCAGTTGCCATCTCGTCGCAGCATAATGGGAAATAACTTGTCACCTAGCGGTCGTACACTTTTGAAATTGCATTACGGAGAAGCAATAACAGCGCAATCTCAGTGCTATCAGCGACACCTCTCATTCTCCTTCCCTATCTTCTGTCATAACAGACAAGCTGATAAACTGCGTGAATTGTTTCTGCTAATACACTTCGCTATCTACCGTCACTCCGCATTTTGCTGAATATCTTACACAGGATATGACGTAACGTAGTGTCGAGAATAGGAAAATAACAAAACGTATCTCGAGTTTTGCGTAATGGTGAATTCACGACACAGCGAATCGTGGAACACATTTTTCTTTCTTTCTTTCTTTCTTTCTTTTACAATTTACGGTCGATTATAAAATCGCATTCTGCAGCAATCTTCCAAGCGAGGTTAGAGAGCAAAAGACTAACTTTGTTACGCAATGAGAAAGACATCCTGATAAAATTGTACACAATCGAACTGGAAATTGTATTCCACGATCTCAGTTTCAGAGGTACTATTGGAAATGACTGATTAGAGAAATGTTACAATTTACTTGATGTTTAATGCATTTGTATCTGATTCTAACCGTGTGTTATTTCCTGCTTGCAAAAAGGCAGGAACTTATATTGATAATATGTAAATACGTCCTCGGCATTTTACAACAAGCAGATAACGCACAATTAAAATTTAAGCACAAAAATATTGAACACAACTCGTAAAATGTAAAGCTATACATGGTATAAAACAAAGTCGCCCGGTCGTGTGTCTGTGTATTCGGCTAAGGCTTCTAAACTACTTGATGGATTTTGATGCGGTTTTCGCCGTCGTTTAGAAAATTTCCTGAGGAAGGTTTAGGTAAATAATACATTAAAATTTAATGTAAGGATAGTAGAGAAATGTCGACGTTTTATAACAAAGTCGGAAAATGCCGCTTTACGGGCGCTTACATGGTTTACGCTCACTAGACCATAAGAGATACGCCGAATTAATGCACTACATAATTGTAGATCTCAAAATGGTCTACAAAAAAGTCCGCGACAGCATATGTTTATCTTTCAAAGATGACACAAAGTAACAATTTTTTGTCTCTTAATGTTCATTTACGAAGACTTTTTGAACAGCGCAGTATTAAATCTGTGTTAATTACCTTAAACATTTAGTGTATATGCTTGCTGTAAACTTAAACAACTCCAAATGTGTAAATTGCACCCGAGCGATGCCGGGGCGGGTCGCTAGTTTTCTGTAATCGTGCACTGGTAGTAATTACTATGAATCCGGAATCATGACGCGTAAACGAAGAATTTCTGCAAAAAGGGGTGAAGCAGAGCATTAAAATATCAGCTGCGCTGCACTGCACTGCGCCATCGCGTATGTAGTTACACGTGGGCGCAGCGTCTCGCAGCTACTGATTGAAGGGGATCGCATCTCCTAAATCTGTCTCTTGATGGCCTCGCTGTCCATGAGACGTTAAGGAACGTCCCTCAAGGTAACATTGTCACGGGCCTCATCGCTTATTCATGCGTCGAAAACTGTGAAATTATTCACAAAGTAAATACTTAACAAATCTGCAAATTTTTACACTTCGGTGCATTAAAAAAACCAGAAAGCGAAAGAAATAATTTCAAGTTATCACAAATGGTTAACTAAAACTTTTTATTCGGCGTTAAGATATGTAACTACTTTCCATGCATCTTTACCAACTTTACTGGGCGAATGTCGCTCAGTGCTCCCATTAAAATACATGCATGCAGAGGTAGTGACTTTTTTCTAGGGTTCATTTCTAAAGTGCTCACATTATCGTGAACCGTCTTTGGAAAGAGCAAACGAATAGGAAGTAATTTTTCCCGCGCAAGAATTTTTGTATGCATAAGTTGGCTACAGCAGTTTTTATGACGTTTCACATTCTCATTCGCCGGCCTTAAAAACTTGGCGCAAGATACTCAGGGATGACCGTCTTAACGCCAAGTCACGCAGGTAACGCCAGGTAAGTCACGCCAAATACTAGTTGTGGGCGTTACCATCTCAAATACAGGTTTTTACTTATCTATGCTATGCATGTTATGTGCGCCATGTCGATTGTAGACGGGGCCTAACATCCGGTTATAAGGGCACAAGCTTCGCGTGTATTCTGCTTCCTCAGGATTTCAAGCAGTGGCTATAGACTGTTCACGATAAAGTGAGCACTTTTGAAATGAACCGTGGAAAAACATCACTGCTCCTGCGTGGCATATACTTTAACGGGCTCACTGAGTGACGTGCGCCCAGTAAAGTTGATAAATATGGAGGGAAAGCAGTTCCATATCTTAACGTCGAATAAAACGTGCTAAATACCAATTTGTAATTACTTAAATTATTTCTTTTTCCTTTATGTTTTTTTTTTAATGCGTCAAAGTGTAAAAATGAGCGGAGATGCAAAATATTTACTTTTCCAATAATTTCACAGTTTCACTTGCCCGACGTATGAATAAAGTGACGAGGCCAATGACAATGTTAATTTTACATAAGGCGGAAGAACACACAACGTGCATACGGGTAGATCTTAAGCAGGGCTTTCAAAAGTGCTCAGTTTACCGTGAACAGCATTATATCAGGTTTTAACAACCATCTGTTTAGAGAAGATGGAGCACTGTCACAATAGTTCAAAACACTTTTTTTTTCTCCCCCCCCCCCCCCCAGAAGAATAAATATCTTACACGCAGTGCTACGTACAGCGATTTTCGCTGAACTTGACACTTTTCAACATTTATGTTTCAATAACCAAATTTATTCGTTGGCAACAAAATACCGACTTTGATTTTTGTCCTGAAAAATATTTACACAGAATTACTATACATATTTTGAAAAATTATAATAGACAGGATTTCTTACATCTAGGGAGACCCCTGAATCCCTACCTACCTGCATAAAGGCGGTTTACGACAAAGTTAGCACGTTTGAAAACACCCTTAGAAAAAATAAACTGCTCCTACCAGCATATATTTGGACAGGTGTACTGAGTTACGTGCCTCCAGTAAAATTGGTAACGATGGAGAGAAAGTATTTCAATATCCAAACGTGGAATAAAAAGTGTTAGGTTACCATTTGTGATAACTTAATTTATTTGTTTCGCTTTCTATTTTTTTTTTTTTTTATGCATCGAAGTTCAAAATTGAGCATATTTGTAAAATATTTCCTTTTCTATTTAATTTCAATTTTCATCTGACCGACGCATGAATGAAGCAAGGGAAGGTCGGGTGGTATCGGACACCTTAGATTTTTTTGTAAAAAATCTCATGTTAATGATTGAAAAAATTAATGAATATACATTCGTATATAAGTTTTAACATTTATTAAGGTATTATGAATAATATGTATTTGAAGCACTGGCAGAAAGTGCAGCGAAATTAAATTTAAAGTAGCACTATAGTTTTGTAATTGTTAAAATTGGAGGGTGGTATCGGACAGCCCTTAAAAGTAGAGGGTGGTATCGGACAGTCCTCTTCTGGACCAAAAATTAAAGGCATGACCTGAGTGTTGCTGCTTATTTTGACACGCAAACATCACATTTATAAAACAGAGAAAGACTTTCAAGATTGACGCAGTTTTCGTGAGCCCAACCTTTACAAACATTGCGCTGTATCCAGTCTTCATCGAAGTGCTCCCCGCAAATGATGCAGTTAACTTGTCCATTATTTTAGTTAAATTTCAGCACTTTTATTATTGTGCTGGCTGACTTTCCTACAGGCTTACCGTCCTTTTTCCTTTTCGTTCCTTTGTTGATGACTTATTTTTTTATCACCTGATTCCAGATCTGATCTCTTTTCTTCCAGCTGGGCTTTGTAAGGCGTGGAAGTCAAAATTTCACTCTGTGCTCCTCGTCTCTTCGAGCAGTGAAGTTTGCATTGCTACTGTTTGGTAGTGGCGAGAGTTTGTCTAATAAAGCTTGGTATGTAGAAGGCATAGAACTGAGCACTTCAATTTGGGCTGGTGAGGATGGATTCTCTTCTGTTGATTCTGCTGACTTTAAAGTTGATATTTGATTTAGATTTGAGATGCTGGGTGAAGTATAAGCTGGGGTGAACGGAGGAGGTGTTTCAGCAGAAAGGTGCAAATTTCCTGAGAAAGAGGCTTTGAAATCGAAGTCAGAAAAAATATTTCGATTCATTGGATAAATTCCTGTGCAGGCGAAAGCAGACTGGGATAGTTATTTTCGAGACACTCTAGTAAATGCTGAATTTACCATGCCGGGTATGTCTTTCAAACCTATTTTGAATTTTGAATATTTCCTCATCCATAAAGAGCATGCCTCATTGTAAGCATTTTTTAAGGGTTTCATCACAGCCATGTCGAGGGGCTGTAATTTGTGTGACGTATGGGGCGGCAAGCTAAGCATGATTTGTTTTTTCATACAAGATCACATCCAAATCTTTATGGCTGACATGTCCATCCACTATCAGCAATACAGGATTTTTTTCATAAGGATTAACCTTTTCCACAAAACTTTTCATCCACTTCAAAAATCCTACTTTTGTTAGCCACCCACTTAGTTGTGCATCGAAAATGCTTCCTACTGGTGCATACTCTGTTAAATCATTGTCCATTCTTGTTCGTGGAAAGACGAAAAGTGGTGGGATGAACTGATCCCCTCAAGAATTTATTGAGAGAAGAACTGTCACATTTTTCCCTCGCTCTCCAGATGTCAGTTTTCCCATCTGTTTCTTTCCCTTCACTGAGAGAACTTTCAACTCATTCATGTGGACACAAGAGACGCCAGTCTCATCGGCGCTAAAAATTCGTGATGGACTAAAATAATATTTTCCATCAAATCACTTAACTTGTCAAAAAATATGCCTACTTGTTCCTTATTAAAACCTGCTGCCCGCTGCAAACTGGTGGAATCAGCTGTCCTTAAACTCAAATCTTGGTGTCTCTTCATAAAGTCACAATAAAAGTCTTTTCGTGCCATCGTAGTTGTCTTGTTGAAACGGTGATTAATTTTCAGCTTCTCTGCAGATTGGTATGTAAGCTTCAACAACTCCGTTTTGTTGAGGGGCATCAACTGACTGTTGAAGGTCTTTATGTGGTTGCACAATTCGACTTCATGAATGTCTCTAAATGTTGTTTGAAATGTTCCACTGTTGCCCGTACATAACTTCAATACTGTCTCCTCTACCTTCTTCAAGAGCTTTTTTTCTATCTCCTAAAGTACTTTTGGTGATAGCAGAGCAATCACTTGCTTCTCGTATTGACATTTCTTTATGATTTACTTTACTAACAGCTAACACCATGTCTTCCTTTTTCCATTTTCCACGTCTCTTCCCCATTTTCACCTGAAATAGAGGAAATATCTATCAGTGCCCACAGCGAAGTCTTTAAGAATCTAGGTAGACCTGTGCTTTACATGGGGAGGATACAGAAAGAAGGTAAGAGGAGAGAGGTGGAAAGTCCATACAAATTACACGAAAGCATAAAATAAAGTGACTGATGGTGCCCACTACCGACAAAAAAATAAGTGAATATTATGGGTTGTAAAAAAAACTGCTGTTTCTCTCTTCCCATTGGGACAGTCTCTCTCACTATTAAGGAAGACAAGAGAATATAGAATTTTATCTTAGCCAGTAGCGAAGCAAAAGATGGAACTTAGGGGTTAAATAATTATATACACTTTTGATAAATTTTTTAAACCTTAATAAATTTATTTTTTTATCATTCGACACCTACATGACATGTACAAAAATAAAGAAATACACAGAATTTGTAAAGGGGGGAGGACAATGTATACTTTGCCTTCCCTCCTTCCCAGTTATTGAGCCACTGATACTAGCAGATAGGTCTATGAGGTAACGACTGAAGATGTTCGATACCAGCAGCCAGTTTGTTGTCCGATACCACCCGAATGTAGATCGAAGTATAAAAATATCTCTATAATAATTATCGTTGGAACAAACCTAATTTTAAAACTTTAGATTATTTACAATATAGTAACGTTTATTTTAATATACTTGAAAGACAATTACACGTACCCTTTTTGCCACAGTTTGCTGGTAAAGTTATCTACTGGTCGACACAAACGAAGCATATACGACACAACACCAACTCACTCTGAAACAGTGCTATCTATGATCTCAATACTGAGAGTTTGTGACTCGCGTGTCTAGATGGCACTACTAGTCGCTTGGCAAGTGCTGCACCGCATGTCGATAGCTGTGAACTATGCTTGTCCGATACCAGCCGCCGTCCGGTATCATCCGACCTTCCCCTAATGAGGCCCATGGCAATGTTAATTTTACATCATGTAGAAGAATACACAACGTGTTTACAAGTAGGTCTTAAACAGGGCTTTCAAAAGTGCTCAGTTCACAGTGAACAACCTATACCTACATCTCCTCCCAATAACCATTGTTCGTATGAAGAGGGAAAGAAAAAAAAGGGGGGAAGCGAGGTATTTTCCTTCTTCTAAATTTGTTTTCCCAACTTCTGCATTCCTGTCTACGCTCACAACTGAGGCAAGAAAATATTATCCTCATTGAATACTTGTCTTAATATCTTTAAAAAAGAACTGCATTTCCGCACATTTACTTTCATCTTCTGCGCGGTGGTCTATTTTGCAGTGTGCTGGAACTGTACCGGACTGCTTGCAAGGCCGCCAGTTATAAGATCCTGTATTGATTGCGTTTATCGGTGACTGATGTGGCCAGCACTAGATATAAATATCCCAATTTGTTTTTATAGCACCCGAAATTTGCCATGTGTCAACATTTAAATCAAAACTGTAACCTTTTATTTCCAGAAATATTACATCAAAACGTTTTATAATGTAACTTCTAGAATTTCGTACGTTTCTATTGTATTCACAATACAATTCCGTAACTGATTTGTGAAATATAGTATATTCACGGATTCTTCGGGCTTTTTGAATCAAACCTTTGAAAAATCTCCCCATGTATGACGTGATTGGTTATTTCCAACATACGCCATATATCATAAGCGTTTTATACTTGTCTTCATTAAAGTTACGTTTTTCTATTAAATTGGAATGTTATTAATATTTTATTATAAATTACATTGCTTCATTTATAAATAATACGAATAAAAAGAATGAGAAAACATGTTTGTCGGTAGCTCCTAGTAAGAAATAGTTCTTATACAAAATACTGTTACAACAGAGTGCGCACGAATCCGGTGCGTTGTCCCTCTGGTGTAATATTCCATACTTAGTTAAGCTTAGTTTGTACGAGGCGGAGGAATATCCTGTAAGTAGAACTTTAGCAGGGCTTCAGAAAAAGCCGAAGATACCGTGAATCAACTATATCTACCTTTTAAGTCGTATAGTGGGCCAGATATTGAAATTACCATTTTAAATACCACAGTAACAATATTATACGTTAAAAATGACAATGGTTATGGCACATAACTAAATAACAATTTCATTGAAATGGAATTTGTAATAAATAAAAATAAAAAAATATATATGTATATGTTTCAAAAAATTTTCCCTTCTTCCTCAATTCTCATAAATTCGAAAATAACTTCAACACGTCCAAGAAAGGAAACGAAATAAGGAACAACCAGTCATAGCTGAGACTTTAAAAGCTTTACAATATATTACTGAAGTTTGTTGTTGATTTTTTTTTGCAGAAATAAACGCTCTAAACGTAATAATAACTCTCAGGTTATATCTGAATATAAGATCAATAAAAAAAATTAAAGAACTGAAACATTCACGACTTAAGAATCCAGTCGAACACCGTAATATTTTACTTAAGTTGTTTCTGAATTTGTATTTTTGAGTCCTTATATGTATTACTCGTTAGTATTGTTGCGCCCTCGCCTCTTCGCCTTCCGCGCGGACGAATGGAGGAGAAGGAAAGACAGTTGTTATACGATAGCGACGCCGGCGGCGGAACAATGCCAGGCTTCGAATTACAGACGCGCGCCTTGGACCCTGGTTATGTTTTTTCTGCAATTTTTCTGAAGAATGCTCTGGATTACTGGCCTCGTTCTCTCAACGCGACTCGGGGTGCGTTGAACCTTCCAGGTGGTAAGGCGCGACACTATAAATATTGCGACAGGCCTCCGGGCAGGGAGTTGAGTTGGAGTTGAAGAATGAATGAGTAGCTGAGTTCCGAGCGATAGAGGACGATCAGCGTGGGAAGTGACCAGCTGGAAAGGAAGTCTGCGACTGCGAGTATCAAGCAGTGTAGTGTGCGGCTGGCAGGCTGGACTATCGGACTAGATGTGTGAGTGAAAGACATTATAAATGATGACAACAGCTAGACTGAACACGTGCTAGTAATGAATACGAGTTAATTGACTGTAACCAACAGAAAAAATTAAAAAGGACGTTAATTAGAGTTGAAATAGACATTAAATGTTGTGCTCATTGTAACAATAAAAAGAGTAAAAGTGGAGATAGCTAATTTAACGCTGTAAACAATATCGGTGTAAATAAATTAGAAATAAAATTTAGTTATTTTATTTTTATTAAGACCTCCATCCCTCACGAACTCAGATACGCCCCTCAGGTGTCCTGCACGTAACAGTATCCTAAATTCACTGAGTTACTGCATCCGTATTAAGAAGTTAAATAATTAAATAATGCATACACACATTTATGTATATTCAATTCATGGTTGATTGCAACTTTTCTGAAGCCCTACTGAAGTTATACTTCTAGGATATTTCTCCGCCTCATACAAACGAAGTCTAGAAAATTACGCCAAAGGAACAAAGCACTCCATCCGTACGCACTCCGTCTAATGGCATTTTGCAAAATAACTATTTATTACTAGGCATTGCCAACACACCTGTTTTTTCATTGTTTTTATTCTTATTAATTATAGACGAAATATAATTTATAGATAAAATACAAGTAAAAGTTTGACTTAAAACAAAAAAAAAAAAAAAAAAAAAAAAAAAAGGCTTCTTTTACGTTGGCAGGAGAATAAAACGCTGGCGATACATGACATATTTAGTAAATAACCAAACACGGCATCCATTGTGTGATTTTTCAAAGGTTCGATTCAAAAAGTGTGAATAATCCGTGAATAGACTATACATATAACTATATTGGATCCAGGGGCTAACAGACGGAGTTTGGCTCGAAAGATGTTAATACTTAAAATTTTGGTCAAACACGAACTTTTTACACACAGATAATATAATTTCTCAATTAACTACCAGCTTGAATATGATCTCTTTGGAACACCAGACCACCTGGCGGCAGGAATTCTCCCTATGACAAACTCTCCCAAAAGAAATCTCATTTTGTTCCTATCCTGAGTACAATAAACATTAACGGGATCGAAGTTCCATAGGAAAGATTCGAGACATTAGAATATAAGGCAGAATGACTTTGCCGAAACTGTAAATGTTAAAGATTTACTATCTGTAATAATATCTCGGGAATATTACACACAAAATAATCTTTTTATTGCGCGTTTTAAATTTTATAAGTGGCATTTGAATTAAAACTCGACAAACCTATTCAGTGCAGATTTCTGAAACCTGGCCGAAAGGGGCGATGTTAAAAAAGTAAACGGGTAAAAGCGCTGTGTTAAAATTTCCCGCGATTTGGTTGGTTTTTTTTTTAAGATTAATTTCCATTTTTTTTTTCCACGCCTGAAATAAAATTTTTTGTTTTTTTTTCCTCCGCCGTGGGGAATTTCCATAAATCTGGCAACACTAAGTCATATCTTTTTACGCCATTAGATTCTTGACTGAAATCTAAATGGGCTGAAGACTCGCTGCTTACACGCACCTGGCCGGGCTGAGACAGAATCGCGAAGCACGAGAAGTTACAGTCGAGCGGCCAAGTGCGGTGGTAAAAAGTAGGAGAAAGACTGAAAGTTTACAGTTTACCCGACACTACTGAATCGTTGCTGTTCTAGAGACCTGCAAAATTCGTGTCATTATCTGAGGACAAGTTAAACTTCAAACACGTGTACCTTTTCAACATGCTTGTCATCGGACCATACTTTATTTGACACGCCCTGGGTAACTCTGCGCCTATAAATGAACGCTTCGCGACTGTGTGCTCCAATCACATGCAGTTTAGTCAGAAAGGGCGTGGCTTCGCAGATGTACAGCAGCCAACGGAGAAACGACGCCGGCTCGAGTGTATACAGTACTGTGGAGTTTAGCCTGATGCCAAATAATAACGCGAATTTTGCACGTCCTTGAGAGACATAGTCGCAGAGTAACATTGTACAAATGCTTGTAAGAGTAAAAATATTTCTCTTGTAAAACTACTCGTTTATAAAGCTGCAAGGGCCGTGTTTGTAATATACCTCGAGAAATGTTATGGGTGATGTAAAGTGTAGCTTCGCGCAAAAAATATATGCATTGCAAGTTTGAATAACGTAAAACACTTAAAACAAGTCAAATAATCATAATGAAACGTAACTGTAATGGTACAATTTTTCTTAACCAGAGATCTCCATTAATATGTTGTAGGTACTAGCTGTTATATTTACTGTAAAAATATACTTGAAGCTCGCACATCATGCTGGTCTTGTTAAAGGCGCCGGTTAATAACACAAGGGGGGTTAGATATAGTCCCTGTGCTCACAAAGCGTTTTTTTTCTTTTGTAAATTACATTCTGATTTTATTTATTTATTTATTTTTTATTTTAGTTATTCTCTGTTATTAATTTATCACATTTGTTTTCTAGAATAAAAAAAAATATATATTAATTTGCACTTCTCATTAACGTCAATCTTCATTTATTAATTTAATTTAATTTATTAATTTCAACTTTATTGATGCTGACGTAGTTAAGGCTTCAATGTCTTCTCATACACTTAACCAGGTATAACACAGTGTACACATACGTAAACATAAAGAACAAAAAAAAATTCTTACATTAACAAGAGGCGAAACAGAAATATGAGAGCTCAAATAGTAGTAAATGTGAAAATAATCAGTGGTTTCATATTATGTTGTACACATCTTGAGCAGGATTAGATACAAGGCAATGTTTAAAGAAACTAAAATTAAAATAGCACAATAATACTGATCTACAATAACACAAAATTTGTTTCGTAATCCTCATTACTTCATAAATATAAATGTGCATAACCTATAGTACGTGAGAGGAAAACAACATATAGAATCTTAGCTCATTAAAATAAATTAATATATATATTATAATAACTTACATATAATGAAGATCGAATGCAGCAACAAATTAGAATAAATTGACGAATGGACAGCAACAATTTACACATTCATCAAAGTGAATGTATAAATCAAAAGGTATATGTAAAGTATACAAATAGTTAAGAATGAAAAAATATTAATAATACTATGGAATAATGATGCGTGTGTGTGTGAATCATTCCGCATATTCTTAATGTACTTGGCATTATTGCTCTTAAAAGTTGTTGGTTTTGCAGAGTTCCTCACTTCTTCGGGTAAATTATTCCATGCTCGTGCGGCAGAGACGGTGAAATACTTTCCATATACCTGGGTTCTGTGAGCTGGAATATTTAACAGAGATGTATGTTTAGCACGCGTGTTAACAATGTGGTCATCCCTCAAGGTTTTCAGCCGAGTGCGTAAGTATCCTGGCGTTGTAATATGTGAGGATAGTATTTAGTACGCTAGTGCGAGACTGTGGAGCTGACGTCGTTCGTCCAGACGGAACCAGTTTAGTTCATCAAAATAAGGAGACAAGTGATCACGTGATATTAGGTTGAACTAAAGTCTAACACGAGAATTTTGTAAACGTTGACGTTTGGCTGCCAAATTTTGCGTTATGTCTCCATAAACCATGTCACAATAATAAAAAATAGGGAATATCAGCGACTGCACCAATGTTAATTTTGCTTTAAGTGGTAGAAAATTCTTAAGCCTATAGAGGTTATGTAGTACAGCGTATGATCTCCGACAAACAGTGTTTATGTGGCCCGACCATGAGAGTGTCTCATTGAAAACAACGCCTAACATTTTCACCTCATTCAACAGAGGAATAATCTCACCGGCCAGCACAATATCAGGGTAAGTCAATCTATAACATTCGTTTAAAATTCTACGAGAAGAGATTAATAAACATAGTGTCTCCACAGTATTCAATTTTAACATGCTGCACCAAAGATGTATCGATACAAGGTCATTATTTATGTCCTTAATTAAAGAGCTGATTAGTTTCGGAGAAGCAGATGAATACGACTGGAGATCATCCGCGTATAAATGATGACTTTTTTTTAGGACCTATGATATGTCAATAAATAAGGATAAAAGAAGCGGCCCAAGCACACTACCCTGAGGAACAGCTAAGTTCATAGGTTGCCATGTCGACTTTTTACCATCAATGACTACACATTGATGACGACCTTGAAGATACGAAGTCATGCACTGTATTACATTATCTGAGAAATGAAAATATAGTTTTTGCAGAATAATGCCATGATTTACCACATTAAAAGCTTTACTGAAATCTAATAAAACCAGTATAGTTTCATGACTTCTATCTATGGCCATTCTGAGACAGAGTGTGCGATATCTATAAGAACAGTGCAGGTGCTATGTCCTGTACGGAATCCGGATTGGTAACTGTCGAATAATTTGTTGTCGTTCATTTGAAGACTTGTTGATGTACTAGGAATTCTAATGCTTTCGACAATGCTGGTAAAATACTAATGGGCCGGAAATCGTCTAAGAGAGATGCACTGGTGCGCTTAGCAAGTGGTTTCACAATGGCATATTTCCAAGAAGTGGCAAAGAAACTAGCTGACAGCGAGCCGTTGAAATATCAGTAAAAACAGGTAGTTAAATGTGCATTATTTTATGAAGGAAACGAATTCTAAAACAGTCCGATCCTTCTGCTTTAGAATTTGTGCGCGTTATTGCTCTGTAAGTTTCCTTTAGAGATACACGTCGAAAATGGAATAAGTTGCGTCGAGATTCATTCACTACTTCATGATGACTTATATCAGTTAGTGTCCGTTATATCCCCTACAACCTGTTTACATCACTAGTGTCCGTTATATCCCCTACAACCTGTTTACAACATGAAGACTGTACAAAGTAACGGTTCAAATCTTCTGGAGAAATGTTTAAAAGTCAGCCGATATTAGTTTTACATTTACCGATCCCTAAGTTACGTAGCCTTTTCCAAAAATCACCAGAGTTTCGGCATGAAACAAATGAGTGGAGCGAGTAGAGCAATTTAGCACGCCTTACCAACTGTGCGCATGTTCGAAACTGTCAGCTGCAGGGGCATTGGTTCTTATGTCCCGTCTTTATCTGGAGTAAGCATTGTCACGCTTTATCATCAACTGAACAATATAATTCGTCAGCCACGGAGCAGGTGGTTTTGTTACCTCTCTAGTTATAAGTGGCACCGTCCTGCTGTACAAATCTGTGATCATCTGACTGAAACGGGAAATTTTCTCCTCCAGAATATCAATCACGTTTATTTCATGCCATGGCGTCAGTGCCGCATCGCTGTTCAACTTGTCAGTATCGATATTTTTAAAATCTCTATAAGTAATTATTTTGGGTTTTAATTTAGGAGCACGCAGTTTATATGATAGGAATATAAGATCATGAAATGAAATATCTGGAACATCTGCCCGTGCGTCAGATAAGTTTGGGTTCAGGCGTAAACATTAGGTCAATCCAGGCTGTGTGGTGAGTGGCGCCAAGTGGTAGACTGTAATATTCACACACGACAAGGTAGTTAGTAGCTTATTGGCTTCATTTGTGTTAGACAGGAGGTTTATATTGAAGTCTCCCAAAAAAAAAAAAATTGCCGTGCTCGTAAACTTCAATCAAATTTGACAACATTTTTTTCAAAGACAGGCCGATAAACTACTGCTAGTAGAACTTTATTCGGAGGGATTGTTAACTCAGTGATGATAAATTCTAACTTTCCTGCGTACTCGGAGGGTGACGATGAGAGAATTCTATGTTTAATATTATCCCTAACGTAAAGGGCCACTCCACCACCACCAACGCCCTTATTTATACGGTCATTACGCAAAACTTTATAACCAGATAGGCTAACAAGCATTGATGAAAGGTTAGGTTTTAACCATGATTCACTTATTAAAAACGCGTGCGTAGGAAGTGGCGTAAAAATTCTCCTCGCTTCATCAATGTGCCACAGCAAAGACCGAGAATTGATGTGAGCTACCTGTAAACAGTCAGGATAGGGAGAAAGAGCGTTGCTAGTGTTACGTGTGATGGTGAGCTGTGAAGGAGGGACACGGCGGGTGGCAGGACACAGCACTACATCACCGTTAGGAGGGCTGCCCATTATAGAAAATAGAAAAACTGACTAACTCACCTACTTTGTTGCCTACGACTCCACAAACCATACGCCTACAAGACATATTTATACAAACGCACATAATATGAACCAACACAGGTTAGTATTAGATTAGTGATTTAAATAATTACTTATTAATAGCTTAAAGAAAAAAAACTCATATTAGTGACTAAGCAAAGTTGCACACGGAAATAGGAAATTAGCAACGTATCAAAGCAAAACAAAAATAAAAATAAAATAGAAATTTCGAAGTTCAGTTACTTGTTACTAACATTACAAATAAATTTCTTGCAGATTTTACAAGAAAACTTTCTGCAGTTTTACAAAGGATTTTCTTGGCAACTGTGTTTCCAAGGATTATTTTCGTAAAAGTATGAAAAATTATTTAGAGTGCACAGAGCTTGCACCCGGAGCCTCGCACAGCCAATCAGATAATGGTAACGCCCACATCAAAGGTATCGCCCCTCCGTTTCGTCTCCGTGTATTTGCTTACTTTGTGACACAGGTTTACAAATATTTCAAACTGCAAAAAAAATAACAAAAGTTAATTATTCCCATTTAATTAGAACTTTTTATTTTCCGGGTATTTTTTTGTATTGTGGTTCGAGCTATATATATAAAACAGATGCCATAACACAGATTTTAACTCTTGTTAATGTATACGTTTCAGCCCGCATGTCAGAATTCCATGCTCAGTCCATTTCGACTACATTTAAAGTATCCTGCTCACTGAAATTTCCTCTGAACTAAGTATTTAAACTACTATCCCACAATTCCATGTACTTGCTTGTTTCTCCCTGCATAACGTTGATTCACGTACTCCATGCCGAAATGTTAAAGGCTGTTTGCGATAAAATGAGAACTTTTGAAAACAACATTAGACAAATGTCACTGCCCCTACCTGCACATATTTTAACGGGCGCCTTGAGTGACATGCGCCCAGTAATGTCGGTAACGACGGATAGAATGTAGTTCCTTATCTTAACGTCGAATATAAAGTGTTAGGTAACCATTTCCGATAAATTAAATAATTTATTTCGCTTTCTGCTTTTTTTTTTTTTTTTTAATGCATCGGAGTGTAAACATGAGCACATTTGTTAAATATTTACTTTTCTAATAATTCATCTGTTTCACTTGACCGACGCGACGCATGAATTAAGTGATGAGGCCCATGAAAATGTTAATTTTAAATAATACGCAACGTGCATACAAGTAGATCTCAAGCGGGACTTTCAAAAGTTACCATTCTATCGTGAATAGCCTATAATAAAGTGGGGGGGTTTGTTTCGGGAAATGTAATTTTAGTTTGTATTTACACTCGAAATCAAGCAAGACCATCTGAACTAATCAGACGGTTCGAAAGTACGCGCCTTATCTCAGTTCCACGCATTGCTGATGTACGCAGGGAGAAAGCTGGCAGACCTTGGCCGTCAGATTTATGTTTGTACAGCAAGCACGCGCGGTGGTATCTCTATCCCCTCATTTTTTGTAAAATAGTTGTTTACGCGAATACGCGTATCTCGGTAAATAAATTGTTCTGCAAATACGAATTTTTGTCAAAAAAAAAAAAAAAAAAAAAAAAAAAAAAAAAAAAAAAAAAAAAGATAATCTATCACCCCACATATTTTTTACTCTTGTCAACGAAGTTTAAACGCTTTAATCTCGATTGGTCGGTTCATTATTTCGATTAAGCGAGATTAAATATTAACTGCCCAATTTTGGCCAGTTTAGCACCTCTAACCTCGCTTAAATATGAAAAATAAAATGAAGTGTAGACATGTACTGCATGACATCTGGATCATCTCGATGTTCGTATAATGTTTTGTGCAAGTTTCGTTAGATATAAAAAAAAATGCAATTATTTTATATAGTATAACGATCTCGAGTAGATAACATATTTATCTTCACATAGTGTAACCATATATTTTGGAGTTTACTATTCGTTTATAGTTTTCTTTTGGGAAATTGTTTGCTAATAACAAAATGGCGTGAATTTTTTTTAGGTATTTTGAATGGTACAATTCGTCATCGTCTATACAGTACAATTCTGGACAATATCACACTTCCTTGGTTGTACAGATAAATTTCACCTAAAAAACTGTGATGTTCCTGGTACATTAGGTTGGTATAGTATAAATTTTCAATGGTCGCAAATAAAGTTGTTGAGACCATTGTGGTGAACAATTTCTTCCTACCAAACAAAACTTTAATAAGAGAACAGCCGAAATGTTCCCTGCCAATATATTATAACCTAAACTAAAGCATCGCCCAAGTTAACATAGGCATAGTTATACTAAACTTGCAAGAATCATCTAGCCTAAAAAGCTGCACATAAATATGTGTTATAGATATTAATCCAACATAAATTCTGTTGTACTTGAAATGCAAGTGTAGAGAATCTGAATTTGACTTTCATAATATGTTATTGTAACAACAAAAAAAAAGGGAGACATTTACGTAAATGATTTTTCTGTGGAAAATCACACATTCTATCCAGTTTTCACAATTGTCACTATTTCCGTCATGGCGGCAATGTCAACAATATTCTCAATCATCGCAGAAAAAAAAAAAAGTTAACCAAAGAGAAAACTGCATCCGGTAGTCTTCGGCAACCGATCGGGTATTTTCGCCACAATTAAGGCCTATGTGTAGCAACGAAACATAGTAAGGAGATGTTTAATTAATTTCGATTAACTTAAACTCAAGACTAACAGTGGGGAAACACAACATGACTTTAAGCTGAAGTTTAAAACTAATCGAGTTTTGTTAATCTCGCTTTGAGGCTAACTTAATTTTTGTTGGTGAAACCGGCCCTAAGTGTATTCTCGGAGGAAAAAAAAAACGTGAAAATGGTCAAATATCGCATTTTTAAAGCTTGCCTATGCAGTTTCCTTAAGCTGCAAGAGAAAAGTACAAATATACGAGCGTGGTCTTTCATCGCGTCTAATAAAACCTCTATGTTAGAGATCTAATTTGCACAGTACAACGACACGACGGAAACACTGGACGCCTTGCGCATAGGAGCGATGAGGCGCTAGAAGTGCGTGTTAGTGTCGCCCGTATCGCTCCCCTCGCCACTTGTCCTTGGTCATGTACCGCGCGCGAACTCCGCCCGGACACGAGCCACCGTGGAGTAACTGAATATGCCGTGTTCATGGTTGTCAGAACACTTTTAAAAGCCTTGCTCGCGATCTCCTTTTCCTTCTCATCTTGTATCCTTCCACCATATTTAAAATTCATATTGCCGTCACCATCCCACTTTATTCATCCGTCATCCAAGTAAAACTTCGATATTTTTAGGGAAGCAAATGCGTTAATAATAAGCAAATTCTTTCCCTTACGTGTAAAAAGAACTGGTTTCAGTGGCTATACGTTTAAGCACTGGTCTGCACTCAGGAAACAACTTGTTTTACAATTAATGATATTAGTCCGTGTCATTTAGTAATATTTCTCAACGCCGTTCTTAACTTGTTTACAAATACAAGAGATTGAAAGCAGCAGAAATGTTGTATACAGTAGACGCTCTTCATCTTCGTTCCCCGCGCAACTGCATGTGTATTTCCAAACAGTGTCGAGTAGAGATTGCATTTCCCGTAACTAGTGACGTCACATAGAGGCTGTAAGGCCCTGTAGCCTCGGTGATAACGGCCAAAATCTCCAAGCGCGAGTCAAATCCACTACTTTTCCACAATTTACAGCTTCGCATGAACTCGGTGGTATCCTCGTTCTGATTGGCCACGCCAGAAATTGTACGATTTAGCTAACTTTTCTGTGCGCCTCTCCTGTGCTCCTTTTCTACGGGTGTGTCGTGCGTGATCGTGGCAAGTCCCCGTGCTGACACGTGTATCTACTTTCTGCGCGTGTGCTATGTTGTGGGCTAAATCAATTGTAGCCCAGCCTTAATGTGCAAGAAGGCTGAAGTGTCACCTTGTGTCGAAAAAAATCATAAAAACTGGTAAGCGTTTATACTAAACAGTCACAAAATATTGGCGATTACAAGATTCTGCATTTAAAAAAGTAAATAAATAAATAAATAAATAAATAGTATTGCTTTTGGAAAATGAAAGTGAATGTGGCGTGGTAAAGACAGCTGATTGTTCTGAGACATGTGTTGGTGACTTGCAATATTAATACCGAAGGCGGTTATTCAACTTAAAACTACTATTTTCATTTGGAAAAAGAATGACTTTTTGTCATTAAAGATAAAAACCATTATCTACGGCCCTAATTATTTTCTTTTGTCATATTAATTGTATTCTCGGAGGAAAAAAAATCGTGAAAAAGGTCCATCCGCGGAGGCAGACGTCAGACCCGTTGCAGGCCTCGGCACGTCACTTCCCTTGCGCGATGAGTGTCTGTCATCCCGTGGAGTCGTCACATCTCGTGGTCCAGCGCCGGGTTCCCGACTAGTCCTGTTCCCATTGTTTACACACTCGCATCATTACACCTTGTACCTCGTATGAGCGATATCGCACGTTGGAATCGTGCCGGACGATGCCGCTGGCCGGCGGGTTTTTCTCGGGGATATCCCGTTTCCCGGCCCTTTTATTCCGGCGCTGCTCCATTCTCACCTCATTCACCCTCGTCGGCCCGCAAGACCTCGCTGTCAAGAGCCGCCCAAATCCCTTGACTCACTCGTACGAGCGCTAATTTCGCGGTGTGAAAATTCTCTTGCACGCAAGCCGATCATTCAGTCCCGTCCTGTTAAAACTCCATAACGTGCTTGGAAGGCGTGTCCTTCCGCATCGACGAGACATACCTACGCACTCTAGTAGGAACGTTTACAGCTAACTGACAATGAAGGATTAATTATACTTGCCTGAACCCTCAACATTAGTTCAGAGGGCGCTCCTGCGTTTAGGCATACGCTGTCATTCTCAAATTGCTTATCATTTGCATATCATGCCCTGTTTACCATTTTCTATTAGTATTGTTCCATTTGCAGTTTTATTTCATCAAACTGCATTTTTCACACACATGAGTGTATATTAACGATAAACAAATGATTTTATGCCTGTAAAATAGAAAGAAATACGTGGACCATGCAATATAACAGAATGTAATGTGTTATTTTCTTTTTTTATTCTCATGTTTTCATGTGTGTCTTTCTGTATAAATTGGTAAATCGCAATGTATTATATATTATATAATATATATAAAATTATATATATTATATATATATATATATAAAAATATATATATATATATATATATTGGTCAACATTGCACGCAAATACTTTGTCATAGTGCTCCCACGTGAACACTTATTTACGACGCAAGTCATCACGATAAATAAATGTGTTTTGAGTAATGACCATTCCAGGAAAATATCTGTAAAATAATGTTCTCCAGGATGTTACATTACTTCTACTGTTTGCATGTGATAATTACTATCAACCTGGGGTAAAACGGTTCCGTGCCCTCGTAATTCACGGGCTATATGAACCGTTGCCACACAAGCGTAGCACCTGTGCTATATCTACTCTCGGTTAGTAATCACTGGAAATATTTCTTACTGTACAATTAATGCTTTGTTAATACACTTAGCTAGTTTGTATTAATATGAAATAAACACCACGGCAAGTATCGGTGTGCGCAGACGCCCCAGTGCCTCTCGCAATGAGGCAATTCCGGTGAAACGTCGTTCTCTTGTTGCGAGCATTTCCGGAGAGGAACTTCGCTCTGATTTAATGTTCTCTACTCTAACTGCATCCGCATTCCTGGATTTAAATTGCCGGATGTCATCAAGATTAGTTAAATAACTTTCTTGGTCAGTCGTGGTATGAAGTAATTCTGTGACTAGTTGTAAACTAAAGGCTGTTCAACGTAAAGTGAGCACTTTTGAAATCAACCTTGGAAAAAATTCCCTCCTCTGGTTGGCATACGCCCCAGTAAAGTTGGTAACGTAGGATGGAAAATAGTTTCACGTCTTAACGTCCAATGAATAGTGTCAGGTAACGATTTGTGATAACTTAAATTATTTATTTCGCTGTGTGTGTTTTTTTTTTTTTTTTTTTTGTGTATTGAAACGTAGAGAAGGGCAGATATTTTAAATATTTACTTTTCTAAAAATTTCACAGTTTCACTTGACCGACGCACGAATAAAGTGATGAGGCCCCTGTCAATGTTAATTTTACATAAGGAGGAAGAATACACTACGTGCATACAAGTAGATCTTAAGAAGGGCTTTCAAAAGTGCTAATTTTACCGTGAACAGCCCCTAAATGTGTTGTAACTTTAAAAAGTACGAGAACACAGCAGTATAGTAAACGTGCTTGTTATTTGAAGCGAACTGTATAAACTGTCGGCTGTTATAATAGGTATTTTATGTACTCGTGGCAATGAGAATTAATGCCGATGCTGAGTTTTTATTTCTATAACATTTCACAGTGTCGGATGGAGGCCACACTACTACGTATCTGAATGCGTGGATGACCACGGAGGGATTTTTTCAGCGGCATTTATCAGGTTCTGCTACAGTATCATATCGCATTTTTTTTTTTTTTACGATGAGTTCTAGTGAAGTTCCACATCACGTCGGTGATTTACATTCCGTTAAATAAGGACAATGTTTTTCTTGCATGGGACGAACACCGATGACAGGTCTGAGTTGATAGGCCTTTGTGTCAGCAACATTCAGTTGCACTGAATGGCTTGTAGTCTGTGTGGACACTACAAATACCGTTTATTTGAACAGCTGGCTTGAAAGATACGTTGCTTGGCGACGACCTCGTATTTTTGGATCGCAGGGTTCACGTTCCGAATTCTGGGTGAGTCGTCGATGTGTGTTGAATACAGCATAATATAGGAGGTTCAAGGTTAGATCGGCGCTTTCAAGATTAACATTTGAGAAATGTCACTGTCCCAACCTACCTATAGCCTGCTCACGGTAAAGTGAACACGTTTGAGGCCCTAGTTACTTTTTACTTCCAGCCATTTTTTATGCTTTAAAATCCTTTCTAAATAAATATTGCCATTTAAGTAATAAACACAGTGTGTATATTCCACTACACTAGGAAGTTGATGTCTAAGACTAAAATAAATTATATTTACTAGCTATTATTCCAAATGGGAAGGCTTTCAAAAGTGCTCACTTTACCGTGAACAGCCTATACACAAAATACCGGTTTGCTCCCATTAAAGTCGGGAACATTGGCGGGAAAGAGGGCGAAGAGGAGAGATTTGGACGGCTATTAACATCGTGGTCTTGAGGGCCGATGAGGGTGATTGAAGTGAGTACGGAGAGACACCGGAATGAAAGAGGGCGGGGGAAAAGGGAGATCCCCGAGAAAACCCGCCGACCGAAGGCATCGTCCGGCACGATTCCCACTCGCGAAAATCCGGTGAACCAGTCGGTGATTGGGAGGGAAAGAGGTTGCATGTTTAATTAATGTTGACTTAGAAGTGGCCGGTAAACATTTGTGCATACTGAAATGATTTGTTTTGCTTTCTGTTCGTTTTAATGGGCCTAAGTGTAAGAATGATCAAATCTGTAAAATATTTACTTGTATAATTAGTTCAAAGTTATAGTGGCCGTTGCACGAAGAAAATTATGAAGAAAGTAGTAATGTTAGTTTAACACATGGCGGAAGAATGCTTAATATGTCTACAAGTAGATTTTAATCAAGGAATTCAAAATTGCTCAGATTACCGTGGAAAAACCTTCACTGCCACGACAGCGTAATCGAATTCTGTTAAGAACCGTAGAAGTTGCGGCATTTAATTAAAACAATAACTTTCTCAGCTACTAAGCGAATAATAAAATATTCCTGAAGTTAACAACTGAAGGTTAATTTTAATAGTATTAACAATGGGAGTGCTTCTAGTAAAGTTGACATTGGATTAGCAAAAGTAATTCCCTAATTTAAGGTCTTGTCAAAAATATTACTCTCATCTCGTTCAGATTCCTTGTCCGTTATCGAGAAAGTGTTTAAAATGAAGGATATTTATGGCCGGAACTAACTAGGAATCAGTAGTCGGTGTTTTGAGCACCTATGAATGGTCACTGCTGACGTCAAGGACCTCGCATTACACTGTTCTCTGGTTGCGGGGAGCTCGCTCGAAAACAAGTACAGATCCTACAAAAAATTGAATGATATAATCCGTCCACGGTTACTTCGCACTTTCCTGAAGCCCTGCTGAAGTTCTACTTCCAGGATATTCCTCCGCCTCGTGCAAACTAAGCTTAAGAAAGTCTATAAAATTACACCAGAGTACAACGCACCGAATTCGTGCGCACTAGTTGCAATAATATTTTGCATGACAATTATTTCTTACTAGGCGCTACCAACACACACGTTTTCTCGCTGTTTTTATTCGTATTTATTATAAATTAAATACTATAATTTATAAATAAAATACGTAGGAGAAACCTTCAATTTAACGAAAAATAAGGCAATTTCATGTCAACAGAAGTATAAAAGGTTTGCGATACATGGAATATCTACGAAATAACTAAACGCGTCATACATGGAGTTATTTTTCAAAGGTTTTATTCAAAACGTGTGAAGAAACGGCAAATAAACTACAGCAACACTTCAAGGTTGTAAATAAATTCGGGACTGGACGGGATAAATTTATGGTAAGTGAAATTGATGTATTATGGTTTTATACAAATAAAAGACAGAATGATCGTACTTAACAGTTCAAATTTATGCTCTATTTTAATTATGCAGTGTTACTAGTTCGACTGTATAAACAATACATTAGTTCCACTACATATCTTTATTTTATAAAAATAAACAGTTAAATCAAAGCATTTATATTTCATAAAATGTTTGTCTTGTAATGCTAGTTGTTATTTCAATAAAATTACGAAGCGTACTAGGTCTACAGCACCGAAATTATCAAAAAATTATTCCCTGTGATATTGTTACGTGCCCGCCTCTTCGCCTGCCGTGCGAGCGAGAAAGAAAAGGAACGAGAGTTGTTATACGATAGCGACGGCGGGAGGTTCGAATTACATACGCGTGCTGCGGACTCTGGTTGTACTGTTTTCGGCTGATATCTGAAGAATGCTCTGGATAACTGACCTGGTTCTCTCAGCGCGACTCGGGGTGCGTTGAACCTTCCAGATATCGCAGCAAGTGCCTCCGGGTCGCGAGTGGAGTCGGAGCTGATGAATGAATGAGTGGCTGAGTTCCGAGCGATAGAAGTGCGACCAGCGTGACCAGCAGAGGAGAAGGGAAGGCGGCGACTGCGAGTGTCGATGTTTCAAAAGGACGTGCGGCTGGCAGGCTGGACTACTGGACTAAATGCATGAGAGGAGGACATTATAAATGATGGAAACAGATATACTGAACACGTTTCTATTTATATAGTAAATATGCATTAAACTTTTTTATTTTTATAGTAAATAGACATTTGATTTTAAAGTAACGTGTAGACTGATACCAATTATTAGTATGTGGCATGCCTCTCTGATACACTTAATCTTCCTGCACAAACATACAAGTAACTAATAATAAGGGCGGTTTACGGTAAATTGAGCACTTTTGAAAGCCCTGCTTAGTATCAACATTGTGTATTATTCCACCATATGTACGTTCAATCAACATTGCCATTAGCGTGATCACTTAATTCATGCGTTGGTGTAGTGAAACTGTGAAATGATTGGAAAGGTAAATGTTTTACGAATTCTCTGATTCTTACACTTATATGCATTCAAAAAACCAAAAGAAAATAAATAATTTCATTATTCACAAATGTTTACCTAACACCTATAATTCAATGTTAAAATGCAGAACTACTTTCCTTTCCGTCGTTACCAACTATACTGGGCGTATGCTGGTCGGTATCACCGTTAAAATATATGCAGATAGAGGCAGTTACATTTTTCAAAGTTTGATTTCAAAACTGCTTACTTAACCGTGAATAGATTTTACATAAATTTACTCAAGGTTGTAGTAAAATTGCATAATAAGCGCCAAGCAGATCGCCCCACAGGCGCAGGGTCAAACTTGCACTGCGTGAAATGGTGATTAAAGGGAAATCTCTTTCTGTGAACGAATATGGTATTCAATAACTTTGGAGGTTAGTAGTAGGGGGATGATGGTTTCAGGCCAATATTGATTAATCGGATTAACCATTTGATATCAAATTGATTGAAAGGGTTAATCAAATCGATTGAAATGTTTAATCCTGAACCCGATTATAATCCGATGGGGAAAAAAATCATCCGATGGGATTAATTCTTAATCCGATCTTAATCAGCTCGATTTATTTGATTTTTAACTTTGTGTGAATTGATTATATATATATATGTGTGTGTGTGTGTGTGACTGAGATGAAAAACTCGTATATGAATGAAAATACAAAACGATTGTTTCCAAATTAAGTAAGTGACCAACGAATACAAGTACATGACAATCACTAAACGAATTTAAAAAACACGCAATGAAATCGCACAAGGAGCTCTCGCAAAACACATCCATCCACCTGGGAGGCTGGTGAATGAATGACTGGAGTGTATGGTGTGCCCTGGCTTATACGCTGTTGTGTATGTGGAACATGGCTGATAGGTGACTGAGTTTAAATTTATGCACTATTCGTCTTACAACAGACAACGAAACGATAATTTTAACGCAAGTCTCACTTCCCTGGGAAAATAAAATTTCACTATTGTAAGAAGAAAAATTCACTTTCAAGACAAATTTTCCATCGAAGCGTAAGGAGACTCGGGTGGCTTAATCCCGCAACACTTTATAGAAATGTACTATATATAATTTTTAATTCACAAAAGTTGGCCAAAGAAAAATTATTTAGAATAATGGACCGAACTTAGAAACAGGGTTTACGCTAGAAATACACTATATTGGCTTATCACACAAAGATTATTTTTTCCGATGAATTAAAATAACTGATAAATTTTTTTTTAATATTAATACACATATATAATATAACTTAACGAGAATCGTGGCTAGCACTCATATGTATTATATGCCTAAACTCTCCAACGCTCGCTGGCCGACACCACAAATCAGGGACCTAGCTACCCCTATATTGTTGCATGGCACCCCGCCAACCGTCGACCTGCCCGGTGAAGTCGGGAGAGCTGGTGTCCAGTGTCGCGTCTATCCAAGACAAATGTTTACAAAGAACATGGCGCCGGACAGCTAAAACTGTGGAGATCGGTTTTGCCCCCCTCAAATGCAGAATGCATCATTTTGCGAAAAGAGACTTCCTGTCCAAGGTCACTCAACAACACTCCAGAGGCGCATTTTCGGCGATGTGTTTCCCTCCCCTCAAGGTCAGAATGTGTTTTATGCTGGCTGGAAGGCTGCCCTTTCCAAGACCACACACCCCTCCATCGATCTAACACCGCGGTCTGTAAAACCTGCCCAAGGCAACACACCTAGCCCTACTCTACTAACACCAGCCCAGAGCGCGTATTTCTGATGGCTGGAGAACTTCCCAGTCCAAGCACCCCATCCTTGCTGTCGATCCAAGGACACAGACTCCCACCCTCCTCCCTTCACCCCCATCACAGAGCGCATCTTTTGTTCAACAACATCAGGACACCCTTCAAGACACGGGGACTTTTCCAAAGCGTTTAATTGTTTGCAAATCCATGCTATACCCATGCATTGTGGACTCTCCCGAAAATATACCCTGTCTGGTTCTGCGAGAGGAGTACTTAATCCCATACCAGCCCTTCCCCTGACTCGCCATACCTGGAGATGGTCAACAACCTTCAAACCTTTGTGACATGGAATACTTGAAAAATTCTCGTATTTCGGGTATCAAGTGTCTGAACATTTGCTGCAAACAAATATATTTTAACAACTCCTACTACTTAATTATTGCACATAATTTGTGACAAAATGTACAAATACTACCTTATCATGATCTAGGCGATCGACTCGCAAGAATAATCGCATATAAATTTGTTACATCTGAGTAAATCTAGGAATGGTTTGACTCCCTGAAACTTTGTGGAGGGAAAACAAAGAAATCAATACTAAGTTACTTAACACAAAGGCAGTTTATCGATCCGAAATAATTTTAACAAAAACTCCGTCGAAAATGTATTGCAGAGAAAGTTTAAAAAAATTCTCGTAGCGAACACATGTAGACTAGCTTCTGAAATCCACATTTACGAATCCTAGTCGAATAGCGCATAGATTACATAAAAATAATAGATACGTGCAAACTTCAAAATAAGGGAAAAAATTTCTACACTATAACCTATCGCAATAAAAGTTTAGAGAATTTCGTAGTTAACACTAGTAGAGAAACTGAGTTAGAACATTAATCAATGATTATTAAAAAAGAAATAAATTTATTAAAATGAGTAAAAAATATTCTAACTACTATTTTATTTTATGTTACAAAGGTTAAATACGCGAAAAACGGAAATATTTCGAAAATACTGCTACGAAGACTGTGAGCAAGGTGCGAACCCCGAACAGATAGATGAAGATAGCACCTAGCAAAAGATTGTGGGTCGTCGTCGCAGCTACGCGAAACAAGGGGTCGGTGCGAATGTGTAAACAGGATGGGTGACCGCTGTAGGCTGGCGAGACTTTGTTTGTCTTTTCTATCCTGTAACAGAGTGCTAGCCGATGAGGGACGACCTCGCTCCTTTGTCAGGGAATGCCTGCAATGCTTTAGTTTTATACATGTCCCAGCTGTAGGAATCCTACAGGCTTTACGCAAAGAGTCAAACGTATTTTATTTCTGAATAAACACTAAATTAACTGATTTACACAATAATATGTGTTTTAATTATTTCGTGAAAATCGTCAGTGTTTAATTTTGTTTTCTGTTTAGATACAAAATCGTTTACTCATTTGCGAATCTCCATAGCTTTTACTGTGTTAAATATGAACGATTTCGCTATTCTTAGATGATATTCACGCAAACTGATTTCACAGCAAGACAGTATTGTTCACTGTTATGGAAAGCACTCAGAAAAAGTGATTCGCCAATTAGTGCGAACACACACCCACACACGAACCCACCCACACACACACTCTCTCTCTCTCTCTCTCACACACACACACACACGCACACACACTAGTTAAACCGACTGAAGGAAAAAGTACATATTCAGTTCACATCCAAATATTTCTGCTCACTTAAAACATATCAATTAAACAGGTAATTTTGGTTTTGTTATGTTGATATGAATTTTCAATATATATATATATATATATTATATATATATATATATATATATATATATATATATATATATATATATATATATATATTGGAAAAATGGTCATACCCACAAATAAATAAATGTTCTTCACACAAACAATGTGTAAAGTTACGATCCTTGATTGATAAAGTAAAATATTTTATTTTATTTTTGCAAAAAGAAAATTAACTCACACACTCATTTCTCTAAGAAATATGTTTTATAAAATTCCAGATTAACAGTTTGGAGATAAATGAAATACACATTCACTTTGAAATACATTTTTAATATATCTCATTCCTCCAAAAAAAAAAACACAATATTTATTTACATATACAAAAATAATATTTTTCTTTAAAAAATATTTATTTATATACAGAAAAAACACTCAATCTTCTTTTCTGGGAACAAGGTTGGTCAAATTTGGTTGATGTTGCAGGAAGCCGAACTCATTACTCCCAAATCTGTGAGAAGTTGTTATTCACAGCGGATTCTATATGAGGTGTTGGCTCTCTGGTTGTTAGAATTTCAGATTACTTATTTTAAGACACTATCTGTCAGTTTATTGGTTCACTGTTGATACGGCTGGCAGTTTAATTGACTTGTATATTGTATTATGTCATTTAACTACCTTATTGGCCGTATTGCATATAGCAGAGCTGAAATTATTATGGTATTGAGTGTAGTGTTACAGAAAAAAAAATGTAGACAGGAATTCTATAATATCACACAGGGATACATCAACCTACTGGATGAAGCGCTGAAATACAAGACGTGTAAAGTTTGCATAGGAAATTTGACATACACTTCATAGTGACATGAGGTAAGGCTCACAGTTTAGAGGCTCTACACACATTCTGGGATTCATGGAAAAGGAAAAATTTACGAATTTCCATTTGTATTAAAACTTCGTAGCAAAATTATTTTATCTGTACATCAGAGCGAGTGAAGTGGTTTCGACGGTTCTCGAAACTGGGGTCTTGAGAGCCGATTAAGGTGAAGCGAGGCGAGTAATGAAGCAGCTTGATTACAAGCCTTCTTATCACCAATAAACTTGGTTTACTTAGTGTATTTACCACCAGCGGTAAATGTTTTGTATTGGGAGATATGCACATCCATTTTTGATATCAGTTGTAAAGTCCACCTGCTTCTACGAGCACTAAATTCTTAAATTCTGGTTGTTAAGTAAGGCACTATGTAATTGTTATTAAGTTCACCAACATTGGATGAGTGCATGGCAGGGAGGGAATTACTTTGAAAATAGAATGTTTCTCTAATGTCTTCACCATGAGGGATTTTAAGTACTTACACGTTACTGTTATACTAATAATAATAATAGGTTGGAGTGGTGTTTTAGTTAAATCTATCGAAGGAATTCTACACCTCGTTAAAAAACGAGAAAAGTCTCTACCTATGATGAACTTTTCACTGAAGCTGGATATACGGAAATCAAATTACTTTTCATCCCTGAATTAAAATATAGAATTTTCGGAGGTAATTCAGTGGGTGGAGCTGGAAATATCAAGTGTTTTGCAGTAGGCAGTCTCTGCGGAGCTAACTTAGGATCTGTATGCGGAGCTAAGTGCGGAGCTAACTAAGAAGGAGGAGGAGGAGAATCAGTGCGGCAAATCATACTGAAACTGCTTTCTTGAAGATTTCATTCCACAGGTCGTTCTTTCATGTTGTAAGTTGCACAAAGCTGTAAATTATTTACCACAGAAGCGACACAGCAATGACATCATTGTTTCCATACTATTCCAAGATTAGAATGAAACTGCAAGGCGTACACCTTTTATAGGTAGTTATAGGCAATTCTAGGAAGTAATTCAATAACATTATTCAATTTAAACACAGTACATCTGAATTATATATTATTTAGAGTGTTTTATTCATCAAATCACTTAAAAATAACAAAAAGGTTTATTTGATCATTTTCCCACACACAAACCTTTATGTGCAAAAACATTATATTTTTATTGTTAAAAGCATGCAAACAAAGTTTACCTAACAATTGATTGTCAGAATATGGTAATATTTCAATTCATGCATTTGTAAAGTCAGTAAAACAGAAAAAAAAAATTTTCAAACCATTTATTTTGATACATTTTTCTTACATTTTGCTTACAGAAAACATTTTCTCATCACTGTGTGTTTACAAAAACATTTTTTATTGGGAATACTTATAGTATTTTCATCTATTTGATTATTTTAATTTTCTCATGTATTCGGGTGCATTTAATATTATACATTCCAGTAAATAAGGAAAAGTTCCATAAAAGTGCGAATACACTTCTTCGATGCTCGCTGGTAGTCTTGTATTCGGACACATATGGTATATAGGACATTTTTTCAGATCTGGACAAGATATTAAATCATTACATTTTTCACCCTTTTAGGGATATTGAATATATTTGAAATGAAACAACCCATCGCATATCTCTCCAAAATGAAGTATTATTCCATTAGACAAACAAGAGTAATTCACATTTGAGTTTACAGGAGTGACATAGAAAACCAGTTGGGTGGAAGAAAGACATGTTTACAGTAGGAACATCACAAAGATACTAAAACTATTTCTTTCCGAAACAAACTCTAAATGGTTTACTCCAATGTGCTAATAACATGCTAATATTCAATTTACACTTCGATTTCTGTATGCAAGAGCATATGACTTCATTCTTGTTTTGTTGACCCAATTTAATGAAATATTGGATTACATGCAACCAAATACTTTTTATACGAAATTTCACTCATTAGTAGGGACCTGCAAAATTCGCATTATTTTTTTTGCATCAAGTTAAAATTCATAGTACTATATATATTTGAGCTGGAGTCTTTTCTCCATTGGTTACTGCACAAATGTTAAGTCTCACCCTTTTTGAGCGAATTGCACATGATTGGGGCACACAGTTGTGTAGTGTTCATCTATTGGCCCGGAGTTACCCAGGACATATCAAATAAAGAATGGTCAATTCACACACATATTGCAAAGGAAAAGTGTTTTTAAGTTTAGAATGTCCTCTAATAATAACACAAATTTTGCAGGTCCCTACTAATTAGTTCTCTCATCCCAAATAATGTCATATAACTCGAATAATACCCACAGGTGATTCAGGAGGAGAATCATCATAATCTGTTTCACCCCAGTCAGACATCATTGCCCAAGTTAGCATTAATTTAGAGTTTTCCTCTGCAGAGAAGATTGTTGAATTATATATGTGTATATTAAATAATTGTTTGAATGATGGGCAATTGTATTCTTTTTGAATATCTATTACTTTCCTATTATACACACTTTCTAAAATGTGTTTTTGCTCGACTCCATCTACGTATATTTCACAATTATTTAGGTACTCTTTGCAAATATCTTCAATATACTCATACTCCATACAGCCACTCTCCCATTTTAAACTGTGGTGATGGCTAGTATCCCATCTATTAGTTTAATTGTATTTTGGGAGTTGGATATTTTCAGTCAAACAGTGCTTTAAAGCTGAATACAGTTGTATTTTCTTCCATGTCAGTAAGAGCCATCCTACCTTGGTAGCCAACTTTTCAATAAGTTATCACAACACTGTCAAGAAATTTGCTTCTCTAACCAAAAACTCTCTAGAAAACTGCTGAAAGAATTTTTTTCTAAACTAACATTTTACTGTGGAGATGAATATATAGAATACAAAAATTAAGAAATTATTGCATAACATGTCTTTGTACACATTTCTTATGCCTGTTTTTTCTCATTTCCTTTTTATTCTGTTTTAGCAAAATGATAATGCCCCACAGCACATTGGAGGCAAATTGTGAGGAAAGGATGTGATACATGTATGTGTAGTCTGACACACATATATATATGCTTGTCCACTATCCTTGTACAGCTATGTGTTAAAAAATATCTTACAGATGCAATAAAACTAAACAAAAAAATAGCTAATTCTTTAATCACAAATTTTTTTATAGATTAAAATCCTTGTACATTGCAAAACATCTTGTCATAGCCATGGTTTATTGCCTACTGACTCAATTCATTATCTTTGCCAGCTTATCTCTTACATTATAACTTGCTAATCTATCATGAATTATCTGAGTGTAAGCTTGTGTATTTACCAGAGTTGGTGTATTTGCAATAATTTGCCATTTGTGGATCAATTACACCATTGGTAATTCTGTCATCTTGTTTGCTTACAAATAACGTTCCTCTGGTTTTAAACTATTCAGGTTCTAGGATCGGTGAGTTGATTTTGTTTTAATACATTTCCTGAAACTTTGAGTACATATAGTAGCAAATAAGGAATTCCCCATTTTCAAAGTTCAAATTAAAATACATATAGGGGTAAGCTGGACTGTTTAGATTCAGTTTAATATTTTTCATATCACAATTATCGAATAGCGATCTATCAGCTTTTAAATTGTTTTGTCGGTTGGTTTGAAAACAAATAACAATAATTCGTGGTTTCTAAGATGAAAAACTTGATTTCAAATTCCAAATGACTTTTTGTGATGTTGGTAGCATTGAAAATGTTTCCAAATCCCACAATCTCAAGGCAATATATAGATTCTTCACTTTTTCGATATATTTTAAAAACTTTACACGTTCACGAGTATTAATTTCAATATGTGGCAATAGCCATTCACCAGTAAGCAATTCAAATGTTACACCTTCCTTGTTATTAGCTATATAATATATGATGTTAAAATGAATATTACCAAATAAAATAACTAATTCTTGTTTGGCATTTAACACTACATGTTTATAGTCCTCAGCAAAGCCCAAAACCATACTTAATGATATAACAACTTCGTATTTTCCACCTTGGTTTATTTGTAGTGTAAAACTATTAGCATTACTCCACCCAACCGTAAGTCCTGTATAAAGATTGTTTAGAGTTCCTGAGAGATAGTGCTTTATTGTGGAAGTAATTCCAACAACTTGTGTTTGATCGATTTCAACACCACTGAACAGATATGCAATTCTGTAGATGAAATTAAGTAGTCTGTTTCTCACAATTCCTGTAGTTACTGGATTACTTGCATTGGCTGTATTTTTAATTGCTCCTCTATACCTTAAATTTGATTTCAATGGTAATGTGTAACTATCGTGATTTTGTATAGCAATCCTTATTTCCGATGGAAATGTATAGGGACCTGTTAGGAATGGTTCATACCCATGTATTTTCATATTGGTGATTGCATCTTCATAACTGATCGGTTCCTCAACATTAAGTATGTCTTCCATTTCTATTAACCATATATCCTAATTGTTTTAAAAACAATTTATTGCCTCATGTTAACTTCACAGGTAACTTATTTGAAGTGAGCATTTTATGCTTGCATTTACATCCTTTCATAATTCCTGTCTTTGAACTACAGTCCTTAGTTAGATACTTCTTAAAAGAGCTACATACTTTACGCCCATATTAGGAGTTATACACAATACCTATTTTTATTGTAATGCACATGGAATGCGACTGCTTATATAGCTTTTTAAAAATGTAAATGGATGGTAATTTCTTCATATCTAAAATTAATCAGTATACTATCTTGATCGACAATTGTAACAACTATTTCATCAACACAGTTAACTATTACTGCCAAATATATCAATGTATTAAGTTTTTCAATGATTTTATATTATGGAGCCACGGCATATGTGAGTTCATTTACTGTATTTGTCAGTTTTCCATTAACTGCCTACAATATTAAAATTTATACAACTTGCATTTACCGATAATATATTAGCCTGTTTTGATGATTCATGCAATTGATTAGCTGGATATACTCTCTGTTCGTAACCCAACATATTTGCAATTGAATTGTCTTCAGAGAAATCGATATCGACACAACTTTACATTGCACTAGTTAAGGGATTTGGATTTCTATGTAATTGTAAATGTACATTTTCTGGCCATGCCATTTTAATGAATGTTTCTAAGTCATCCAACTCATAAGATCCGACTGGTATCACAATCTTGTAGGTGTGTTCACCAATGTTAACTGTACATGATTGATTGTCTATATCGATGTTTGGTATGTTTTGTAAGTAACGATTTCGATTAGACATATTTGCCATTCTCCATCTAACTCCAATGCAGGGAAATATACCACATGCAATTGCAATGAATTTCCACTTAATATAAACATAATTGACATATTACTAATATGTTTTACTATTACACTTACTTATATAGCCTATTTATAGTCAAAAATGTAATCACAAATTTCCACAATTGAGTGTATTTGGTAATTGTTCCATTTTGTAATTGTACCATTATTGAGTGTTTTTAAACTAATTACATATTTCAATTGGAAGACATAAATTACCGAAATAGTCGTAGTACAATGATTGATTTACTTTTTTAATTAATGCCACCCAATGTGTTCCTTCATTTTGTTTCGAATCTAAATTAACAATCATACATTCACAAAGATTTGATTTCTTTGGTAAGTGGTCTCTCATATACACACCTCAGAAATAGGAAACATCCAATTTCTTTACAAACACATTAGTATCTTTGTTAGTTTATGCACACTTTGGAAGACTATCTAGGACTTTCTGCATTTTTTTCCACGTTTCGAGTTTTTTGTCGTCCAACTTTATAAGGTTTCGAATATATTCCTTTTTCTTTTGATTTAACTGCTCTACTGATTGCCGAAACTCCTCTGAGGAATGATCCAAGTGCTATTATTGCTGGTTTTACATCTAAAACCCACACCTTTTTTAACCATGCATGCATGACTTTGTCAACGACCCAGGCGCCTAGCTTTTTACCTGTTTATGTGGATGGATTCTGAATTGTACCCGTTATATGCCTTTCTTTGGAATTGTTTGTCCGATCATAAGCTATATTGTGTTCTTTACAAGCATTATCCAAAGTTTATTCCATGATCATTCTGCACCAGACATTTGGCAAGTTTAGTACCTTGTCTGCAAATTATTGTACTTTGGGAAATGCAATTCAAATGGTAATTTATTAATCAATGTATTCAATACACCGCATCCTTTTTCGATATGTTTAGTATGAGCCATTGTTTCAAACTGAACGCGAACCTGTATATAGACCTACGTTTATAGTTTTTACGTTAGTATGTTATGTTGGTTTTATGGTAGTACCTTACATTAGTACGTTACATTACATTATGATATGTTATGTTAGTATGTTACAATACATTATATTAGTACATTACATTACATTATGATACATTATGTTATTACATTATGTTACATTATGATACGTTACATTACATTACCATATGTTATACTGTGAATTTGTGCAGAAATGAAGGTTATAAAACAAAATGTACATCTGCTGGTAATTGTAAATATGAAAGAAATGTAATTAAACGGAAACATGGCATTCTTTTATCATCAAATATACAATGGTCCTTCTTCATGTGGAAAAACTTTTGTTATTATATCGCTGTTGGAACATCCAAATGGACTTAAATTTGAAAACATATATGTGTTTTCTAAAACAATACAACAAGAGAAATATCAAAGACTGGCGACCATGTTGTCGTTAATTGAAGGAATGCAATTGGAAAGGACAGTTCTCCAACCAGCAGAAAACACATTCTGGGCTGGTGTAGGCGGAGTGGGTCGGGGCTGTGTAATCGTGGACAGGGTAGTCCTTCGAAAACGTGCTCTGGGGTGTTGTTTCATGATCTTGGACAGGAAGTCTCTTTTCTCACAAAGATGCATTCTGCATTTGAGGGGTGGGAGATGGCGGCTGCGAGCAGGACCGATCTGCACAGTTTTAGCTGTCCGGCGCCATGCTAGTTCTTCGTAAACACTTGTCTTGGATAGACGCGACACTGGACACCAGCTCTCCAGGCTTCACCGGGCAGGTCGACGTTTTGCGGGGCAACGTGCAACGATATAGGGGTAGCGAGGTCCCCAATTTGCGGTGTCGGCCAGCGGGCTTTGAAGAGCGTAGGCACATAATACATATGAGTGCTAGCCACGATTATCGTTAAGCAATATTATATATGTGCTTTAATATTAACCAATTTTAAAAAGTTATTTTGATTTATCGGGAAAAAAATAATTTTCGTCTGATAAGCTGATATAGTGCGTATATCGTGTAAACCTCGTTTCTGAGTTCGGTCGACGAAGCTTCGTAGCATTTTCAACTATTATTTCTGTAACTAGTAGCGTGAATTTCACACTCACTTAATGGAAAAATTTGTAGTACGTCCGTTATTTGAAATATTTTTCTTTGGCCAACTTTTGTGAATTAAAAATTATCTATGGTACGTGTCTATAAAGTGTTGCGGGATTAAGCCATCCGAGTCTCCTTACGCTTCGATGGAAAATTTGTGTTAAATGTGAATTATTCTTCTTACAACAGTGAAATATTATTTTCCTAGGGAAGTGAGACTTGCTTTAAAATGTATCCTTTTGTTGTCTATTGTAGGACGAATAGTGTATAAATTTAAATTCAGTCACCTATCAGCTGCGCTCTACGTATACAACAGCTTATAAGCGGGGGCACACCATACACTCCAGTCATTTATTCACCAGCCTCCCAGGTGGATGGATGTGTTTTGCGAGAGCTCCTTGTGCAATTTCATTACGTATTTTTTAAATTCGTTTAGTGGTTATCATGTACTTGTGTTCGTTCGCCATTTAATTAATTTGGAAACATTCGTTTTGTATTTTCATTCATTTACGAGTTTTTCATCTCAGTCTATAATCAAACTTAGGCCGACACAGGTTATGTTTGCTCTCAACACTTCGTTCAGCTTATAAGTCGACCTAAGTGCTATACCCAACTCAGTGCTGCAGCGACGTCGCGAGCGAATGGACGTATATTATAATCACTGGCAAACGTTTTATTTTTATGCATGTTAATAAATAAATAAATTTTGTAATAATCGTCGTTTAACGTATGGATTCCATTTCGAAAGTCCCTCGCCAGTCTCATAGGTGGACGGACGTGTTTTAAAATCATTTCATGTACATAAATTTTGTATTTGTTTTCAAATACCTCGAGTTTAGGAAAACTGCCGTTTAATTTATAGGGACATTTTTTTTGCTTCGTTAATTTATTCATTTTAAGACACCTGGAGAGACACATCATTGTGATCGTTTACCACTTGTCTCGACACAAGGTTATTCGCGTAGTTGTGTTCGTTTGAAAATTTGCAATTCGATGAGTCCTTCGTGTAATTTATTCATACGTAGAACTCGTTTAATCATTCTGAAATATATATATTTTTTCTCTCTCGTTCAACGCTGTTATTCAATTGGAATAGTACTATCGTTCAAAGTCGCCTATCCACCAACACCGTCTACGAGCAATATCACTAACAAAACTAACACTTATGCCACTCTTGCACAAAACTCACCACACACACACACAACACACACACACACACACACTTAATATTTTATATATATATATATATATATTTTATATATATATATATATATATATATATATACACACACACACACACACACACCCTGTCCCCAACACGCTACACCTCATCCGAGGTGCCAGATCTCCAAGGGTGAGGACGTACCAGAGCTGCTCCTCAACCCACAAAAAGAAAGAAGGAAAATTGTCTCCTAGCACACCTTTGCACAAAATTATACACTTATCAGTTCACACAAAATTAAAAATAAATAAAATCGATTGGATTAAGAATTAATGCCATCAGATTAGAAAAATCTCATCGGATTAAAATAGGATTAAGGATGAATACTTTCAATCAATACGACTAACCCTTTCAACCATTTTGATATCAAAGGGTTAATCAGATTAATCAAAAGTGGCCTGAAACCATCACTTCCCCCCACCCTTCTCCTGGGGTTTTATTTTTTAAATCATACTTCCACATTTCGGCTAGGTGGTATTACCGCAATCGAGGGTGGTTCACGTCAAACCGCTGCGTTGCACTCCGAACAGCTGATCTTTGTGGTTTTTTTTTCTTCTAATTGAAAGTTAACGAACTAGAAATTCAAATTGCAGAAGTAGAAATGTCGGCGAAGTAGAACACGAGCTGAAGTTCGTGACGGGGCGGTTGTGTGGCTGGCAGGGCGGCGTCCACTGCAGCATGACTCACTCAGGAGTCGACAACCTGCTACACACTAACATGCAGCTCCGTGTCGCCTGCACACGAACCCCAGCTGTCGTCCATTTCATATTAGTGGGGTAAAATATGACAGACAATCTGACCAACCTACACTTTTTAAATCAATCATAGAAGAAATTCACTGACCCGACATGCATATGTTTAAACGGTCGCACTGAGTGACATGCGCCCAGTAAAGTTTCCTATTTTCCTTCGAAATAAAATAAACAGAACCCAGCTAATTTAACTTGCCAATCACTCAAATGAAACAGGTTGGAATGATAACCTGGCTATAATACCCTTCATTTATTACTGGACGCAAGTTAGCTAACGTCAGTCTTCCAGTGCCTGCCATGACGAGAAACACGAGGAAAGAGGAAAATGCGAGTGTGCATTGGACTCAAATATTTGTTTACAATCGTCTTTTTCTTCAAAGACAAACAGCTGGGTGTGGAAGGATACATTGTAGCCGTGCTACTTTTCTGAGACTGTCAAAATTTATCCCACTTAACATGAAATGGACAATACCTGCTGTTGCAGAGTGTTATAGGTAGAGAGACCCGGAAATTTTGGGGATTCATTTGTGGACAAACTAGACTTCAAACACGGGTACATTTGGTTTACTTTCTTTGGATCACTGTTTGTAAGACACGCCCTGGATGAATTTGAACCAGTAATTAACTTGGAAGGAAAAGAAGACCGAAGCTAATGTCACCTGGCCTGGGGTTAAACTGGGGCAACAACAAATGAGAAACTAACTGAGGCTTGAGTAAAAATAGGATTGTTGCTAAATCAATCCGTGGAACTTCCCGGTCTCTAGTTATAGGTAGAGCCGCCTGTTTTCCGCGGAAAGATCCACTACTAGTTGTACTCCAAAACACGTTAGTTCAGAAACAGGCTCGCGGTTGGATAATTTTAACTCTCACGTGTCTTTAAGTGTCTGCGAACCAATCATGGACATTTAGTGTCACGGTAACTCAACTCTGATTGGCCCTGTTGAGCAGAAAAAAAAAAAGTGTTCTCACACAGATACGCAGCCAATAGCCAAAGGAAGTTTACACGCTTGCACGTAAGGAGTTAAAGCCTGGCTTGAGCATAAATATTTTCGCGAAAAACAGGTGGCCCTAGTTATAGGATGTTCATGATTAATTTATCATTTTTGAAATCAACCTCTGAAAAGTGTTACCGCCCTTATCAGCTTATATTACAAGGAATACGCCGAGTGACCTTCGCTCAGTAAGGTTGGTAACGATGGGCATGCTGCGTGGCAATGATAACACGAGTGTAGCAAAGACCTCGTGGGTGACTAGGGGAAGGTCAGTGCCTGCACACAAACACACAGCGGGCGGGGATCTTCCCAGGTCGCGACCTTCACCCATCCCCCCCCCCCCCCAATTCCTTCACTCCGGGGGCCGGACAACGGCGACTGCGTGTTAGTGGCGATAACAGCAGCAGAAGAAGGTGTGCTGTCTCCGACCTACTGCTGCTTGTTTGTTGTCACAGCGCTCGGCTCGCTGCTTTCCCTCTGCAGGGAACACGTGACAGCATGCCACCGAGACTCAGCACATTCCACTGTGGGCTTTCTACAGCCTGCCAACATAACCGCTGGGTGGCTTGTACTTGCCGCTCAGCACTTTGTTGTGATCAGTGTTTCTTCCGGGAATGTCTCCGGGAAGGCTTAATATCCCTTCCCCCCACCCCCCGGTACCAACCCGTCCCTGGAGACTAACTTCTGTATCCCGGGGCGGGGGTGATATATATCATAAGCAGAGGCCTGCGAAATTCGCGTTACTGTTTGAGGACAAGTTAAACTTCAAACACGTGTACTTTGCAACATGTTTCTCATTGGACCATGCTTTATTTGACACGTCCTGGGTAACTCTTCGCCTATAAATGAACGCTTCACGACTGTGTGCTCCAATCACATGCGGTTCAGTCAGAAAGGGCGTGGCTTCACAGCTATACAGCATCCAACGGAGAAACGACACCAGCTCGAGTATATACAGCATTGTGGAGTTTAGCCCGGTTACAAATAATAACGCGCATTTTACATGTCCCTAATCATAAGTAGAGCCACGAGTATTTCGCGAATTCATTCGGAGTCGAGCTAGATTCCAAATAGGGTCTACTTGTTCTTTTCTCCTACTGTTATGATTGGACGACAGTTGTTTAAACACACCCCATTAAACTGTGAGCAAGTAATAAAGCAGGAATCAGTAGTGCGAGTGAGTGTTTAACAGTCCTGTACAGAGGCCTCACTTGATCACAGCAACCAATAAGCAGACGATAATGTCTCGAGTGTATAAAGGGCTGTCCAGCCTAGCTTGCTGCCACTCAATTCGCAAAATACTCGGGGCTCTAACCAAGTTCCTAGTTAGTGGAAAAGAAATGTGTAAATTGAATATGAGAATCAGTGTGATTGAGGACTACTTGTTATCGGAATTTTTACGGCATGATCGTACACCGTCCGCGCTGAATTATAAATTATTTAACACGCTGAGTGAGGGTACACATTTACTAAACGTATGTAATAGGCGTTTGTGTTATATATTCGTACCAGAGTTTGTTGTAGTTGTAGATATTGTCTGTGACTAATTTTTCCTCAAGTAATTTTTTTTTATACCGCATGGTTTTTGCAAACGGGTATTCAAAGACAAAATATTACTGTTTTAGTAATGTGCCATTAAAATAAACCAAACTATTTTCAGAATATTTAACAGGGGTAACTGAAAAACCTTGTCTTAGATCATTTTAAGGTTTGCTTAATACAAAAAAAAAAAAAATCCTTGTACGGTTTTAATATACGTCTTCAAGCAGCTCTTGTGATCTTATTTTTTAGTGTGAATTATCTCATTTATGTATGTTAGTTACTTTTCATTATTTGTGAATTTTTTAAACAGTAAAATAGCGATTTTTTCGTTTATTTATGCCTAAACAATGCGCAATTTTTTTTTTACAAGGAGAGAGTAATTACTGGTAATATCTAAAAGTTAAACATTATGTGGCTCGATTATAAAATAAATTCTTTCGTGGTCAAATCCCTTCAGATAAGCTGTAAGTGACTCGCCTATATTCACGATTGCACGGCCATCAGTTCTGTTTGTCTATCATCCTAATGCAACACCTGACACGCTTAAAGGCTGTCCACTATAAAGTGAGAACTTTGCAAATGCACTTTAGGAAAAAGTCGCTCCCCCGGCCTGTGTATATTTTAATGGACCCACAGAGTGGCATTCGCCCAGGAAATTAGGTAACGATGGATTGAAAGTAACTTCATATATTAACACCGAATAAAAAGTGTTAGGTAACCATTTGTGATGATTAAAATAATTTATTTTCCTTTCTGTTTTACTTTTTTTTTTAAATTTATGCATCGAAGAGTAAAAATGAGCAGATTTGTAAGATATTTACTTTCCTACTAAATTCACAGATTCACTTCACCGATGCATGAATAAATTGATGAGACCCACGGCAACGTTATTTCACATAAGGCGGAAAAGGACGGAGGACACAACGTGCATACAAGTAGATCTTAAGCATTGCTTTCAAAAGTGCTCATTTGACCGTGAACAGCCTATACCATACTCTACAACGTTCATTACTTGCCGGTTCTCTGCCGATATAACGCCGAGTTGTAACGTGTTCTTTCGTACGTGGAATAACATGCAATCTACCTTATTCATTTCAGTTATTTGCCACTATGAGTGTTGCTGACGTGATATCACTTTGCAACGAACCTTATAAACACTGGCTGGGGAATATTTCTTCGCCTAGTTATCTTCAAAGCATGCGAATATCGTACCATTAACGGAGACTCCGTACGACTCAGCTAAAGTATGGCGACGCCGTGTTAAGGTCGGCGCGACCCAGAAGGAAACTGAAGCTCAGCGCCAGGCGAAATTGTACTTAAGTTGGAGACTCGCAAGACAAAGTTACACATCCGCTCACAATGGCAATGACAATATTTTCGAATGCACCGAAAGAAGTTATAAAAAGTGCTGGAATACAAATGTAAATGCAAAAAAAAAGAAGAAAAAAAAAACATACCCAACGCAACAAACTGTAATTCCGAGTATTTCATTGTCATTAGAGTTAGTTAATAATATTGCAGTGAAGAAAGTGGTTTAGCATACAAACTTAAAGTAAAACATATCACCAAAACTTTATTTCATAAGTAGTGTGCGTATTTCGAAACTTTACAGTATATCATCTGACCCAGTTTTAATGCAACCAGGACACTTTCAAGTTGTTAAAACATAATTTTTTTAAAAATAATGTAGCGCGTATTTTTAAAGCGTTAGTGTAAATACGTTGCGTCTTTTTTTGAAGTATGTAATTATGACATTTCCGCTGGCACTTCGTAAGACAGTGGTAGAAGCATGCTCATACGACGAAATCGAGTCTACAACATCTCCCACATATTTCTGAAGTTTCTAAAATCCCAGGATTATGCTGAATTAATGCTTCACATAACACGTTCACGTAAGCTGGCTATACATTGACCAGGTTGTTTCAACGAACCCTATCACGATCCCCGAGAAGACCCACTGACCAGCGGCATCGTCCGGCACCATTCCCATTTGCGAAAATCCAGGGGTGGCTCGGCTGGGATTTATTCCAGTTTCACCTAGGTGAGAGACGAGCAGTCAAACTGCTCAGTCACCTACACACCTACACACTGCTCAGCCCCTACGTAAACGTCGTGTATCGAATCAAGATGTCGGAAAACATTTTGTTGCGCTTCAGATTGACCTACAACATAAATTAAAAATTTTTTCAATCTGAAACGCAACAAAATGTTTTCCACATCTCTTAAAGGGCAGAAATAACCAATATCACTATATATATATATGTATATATATATATATATATATATATATATATATATATATAGTGCGGGCAGAGATTTGTTTACTTTTCTTGGCACAGGCGCACCAACGTCGTTCCGCTTCCGGTCAATCATGAGCACCAACTGCACGAGGTCCTGGAGCTTGCCTCGTGCGATATCACCGTGTTGGCAGGGAAGTGCCGAATATTAAGTTAGGCAACTAAAATACATTCAGAGTTGGCGTTAATCAGTGCAGGCGTGCATCTAGAAGCCGTGTGCACGTTGTGTAGTTTGTAATACGGTTCATCTACAGTATTAATATAGCAACGTTAAACTGTATGAGCTAATTTAAATTGTGTCATGTCTGTTTACATTCTGTGCAGTGTTCGTCACGAACCTGATTGTATGTATCTTTATTTTCACAGAAGTACGCGGCAGCTGCTGTGTTCCAAGGCCACCATACCAGAGGCGGATATTGTGAAAAGGACGGGAAGTAACGTATTTCGGTTTTGTCGACATTATTTTATTACGGTTGTAGTACCTACATTCACTATTAATTAAAAATGTATTTCTCAAATATAAAAAAAAAAATTGACTTGAAAATACAAAACAAAAGGAAATGTTACGGAACTGTACATTGTTTTTTTTTTTCCCCCACAGCAGTAAAGAAAAGAATAGTTAGAAGATACACACAGGCCTTTTGCATTTTAATACTGAACAGCAGAGTCACGAAATGTTAAAAATCATCCACAATGAATTGTGCATTTCAATGAAGATACCTGAAGATTTATGTATTACTTACACGGTTAAATAAAGTAAAAACATAAAGGCTTCAACATTTTAGCTCTGTAAGTACTGATTACGAATTTCCGTCATCCCTACCACACTCCCCCCCCCCTCTCCCCGAAACTACCAGGCACACCACACACCAAGCAGGGGCCACGGTGGCTGAGCGGTCAGCACGCTCGCCTCCCACCAAGGCGAACCGAACCGGGTGTTCAATCCCCGGCCGGGTCACCGGATTTTCGTAAGTGGCTGTCAAGAGCCGCCTAAATTTCTTCACTTACTCACACACCACGCCTGACTGGTGGATCCCCGCCTGCGAACCATATCATGCAGTGAGCGTATTTGGAAGGAACCTGGGCGCTGGTGCAGGTAAGTGCACGTGGCCGCTGTGCTGCAGGCTGGTGGCTATGGAAGCGAGTGGCAGCCTGTGTTGGGCAATAGGCGCCGCCCACGTAGCACGCGCGCGCCAGACCACTTTCACCGCTGGAATGATCTGCCCGGCCCCACGGTTATGCAACCCGTCTCGCAGCGCCTCGACTTTACGCCTTACCCCCCCCCCCCCCCCTCGGGCTGTAATCTTGTTGTTACTCACTCCTTCGACACTATCGCACCTTGTATTTCCCAAACAACTCGCCGTGCTCACGCGCGCCTCAGCAGCAGGCCACACTCGCCTGCAGCGAGGGAGATATCAGGGCGACACCTACCCTCGCGAGGGGGGGTTAACTGAGCGGACAGACTGCCAGCTTCCCACCCAAGGCGAAACGGGTTGAATTCCCGGAATGGCTCGCGATGCATTTCGCTTTTATGTTCCGATAAGCATGACTCGTTTCGCTGCATGATCGCGATGCGTTGTTCGTGGCTGTCCCATAAACTTTTGTTCGGGGTTGTTCTGGAGATGATATTCGTGGTTGTTTTGGAGACCGTGCCGACGCCCTAACATGGTTCTCCGGGTGCCGGATAGAGGCCCTCGGCCGAAAGACAATTATCTACACCACATTCCTAAGGTACTAGGCTTACCTGCAGTTACTCATTGAGCTTACTCTAGGGCAGACAATGTATATGTATAGCTACCTATGTGGGCAGCAGTCCTCTCTAAAATATCTCCCTGTAACCTTTAGCTATCGAGATGTTTTGTGTCTTGACCTCATCCTCAGTTCGTCCTCATCGGTTCTCAAGACCTCTTTGTTAAAACTCTACCGACTCGCGTAGCTAATCGCTCCGGCGCATCTAAACGCAAGATTCTGAAATGTCGTGCAGTATTCCCGTTCAACCTCTGGAACTATGGAACTGCAAAGGGAACCTGCCACCACTAAATTGAATTCCTGGCTTTCCTAACTTGTTTGCGTTTTCAAAAAGAACATTTCGAAAGTACTACTATACCCAACTAGCTTTTGACCTTACACAGAAATACAGACATAACGACTAAATTACTATCTCGTATTTATTTCACAATACTTGTTTTGTTAAATTTTGGCTGAATTAAAATTGCGATGTGACTGTAAGTTCTTAGTTCCCTTGTCCTGTCTTTACGGCAGTGTAAGTAAAAATAGCTAGTTGGGTATAGGGGCATTTTCACAATTTCCTTTGTTAAAGATATAAACAAAGTAGGAAAACAAGAATCCAATATGGCGGGGGAAGGTTCCTCTGAAGTGTCGATCACACTATTTTGTACGTTAGTGTAAAGACTGTAGCAAATATCAGTTCCATATACTATAGAGGCGGTAGACGGATCTCGCTGGCTGCATGCAACCAATCTCCATGTCTCAACATTGAACTGCTTTTCAGCCAATACGGCTAGCAAAAACAGCGTGAAATGTATTTGAGGTTAGAACACTGGTTCGTAAACAAATGCTTTGAGCTGTTTTGTACTTCCTCTAACCAATTCGTAATGCAGTTAGATTAAATACATATTTGTAATAAAAAGGTATATTATTAATACACTAGTGATGTCATTTAAAAGTTAAGATATAAGCGAACACAATCGTCACTGTTGACCATGTGACTTTGACAGCTGTGCTTTTTGGGGTAGGTCAGTGTAGGGTACATGAGCAGAAGACGGATAAGTCATCTTTAGTCTGTGATTAGTAAATGCTCATATACTATTTCTGAGTATTTCCGATCGGTGCATTTTGCCATCAGGCAGCGATAAAAGGCAGTGCTTAGCTATGTCGAAGAGCTCGGAACAGTGTTTGTAATGTTCGTGGTGGCTTTAGAGTAGCTTTTGTATCTCAACTCAAACGTATTTTCTTCTTGTATATCGGTTCATACGAAGCACGTAAAATGTTTTGTAAAAAAGCGTGTATGTATAACAAACTGCTGCGCAGGTCAAGCTTCACTTACATAGTCTTCTCAAACCAAGGATGTCATTACACTGCATGCGTCCCCGATGTTGGCTCCCGATTAGCCAACGGGACTCGGATGATCACGTCTTCAGAGACCTGGGCTTGTTTACATTGACATATTTTCATCGTGCTTTTATAAACAATTAACTACACAGTTTAAAAAAAAGTTCCCCTCATTTTATGGGAAAGTGCTGGTAAAAATGTACCCAGAAGTGTCCGTAAACTCTCCGTAAAATAACTTTGGTATAATTCTAATGTATAGTCACATAAGCAACTTTTACAGTTTCGATCGAAGTTAGTGTATTGTAAACGTTGCAGACGCCTGATGCTGCTTTTTGATGTTTCAGCAAATAGGTCGTAAGTGGCGTGGGTAAGCTATCTTCTGCAGAAACCATAATTCTACTGTTTACAGCGGCAAAGGAAGCTTCGCGCGAACCCGGCATTGCTCGTTCCCGAAACCCGACGCCGCGCCGCTGTAGGAAACGCGGAGACTTTCCGTGTTTCACATTTAGCAACTCAGCACCTTTTTCAATCATTGCGGATTGCGTTTCCGTGTAATTTCTGTACATCTACGAAAAATTTTCCGTTTACCGAAATTTTCGAACACTCTAGCTTTACACATTTTAGTTAACCAGGGGAAGTCGAGCTATAGGTATGGGAACCTGTTTTTCACGAAAAAGATCTCAATATATGTTGTGTTCGAAAACACTTCAGCTCAGAGCCACTTCCGTGATTGGATCATTCAAATTGTTACGCATCTTATATGTCTTTCCGCCAATCACGGACGATCAGTATAGGAAAAAACTTAATTCTGATTCGTTCTCCCATATAGCTGACTGCAAGTATGCACATTGAAATTGTATTGAAATCCAGCCTCCAAGTAAATATTTTCCCGAAAAACAGGTGGCTCTAGGTATAGGCTGTTCACGGTAAAGTGAGTACTCCTGAAATCAACCTTAGAAAAAAATCCCTGCTTTTACTTGTACATATTTTAACTGGTGCACTGCGTGACATGAGCCCAGTAAAGGTGGTAACGATGGAGGGAAAGTAGTTCCATATTTTAACGTAGAATAATAAGTGTTAGATAACCATTTGTTATAACTTAAATAATTTCTTTCGCTCGCAGCGTTTTCCTATGCAAAGCAGTGTATAAATGGTCAGATTTTTTAAATATTTACGTTTATAATAATTTCACGGTTTCACTTGACCGACGCATGAATAAAGTGATGAGACCAATGAAAATGTTAATTTTACGCAAGCTGGAAAAATACACAACGTGCATACAATTATATCTTACGTAGGGCTTACGAAAGTGCTCAGTTTTTCGTGAACAGCCTATAGTCAAGTTGAAAGCGAAATTATATAAAATAAACAGCTCTTAACACTTAGTGTTATATTGCAAGTGCATTGGTTAAATTTACGGTCCCTTAAGTTACTAGTTTTTATATATAGGGTAAAATGACCTAATTTGGTGACATTTTCTGAATATTTTAAATTTAAATACTCAAACATTATTGGTTTCCTTTGATTTAAAAAGTGCTATGTACACCCTTCTATTGCAAAATACCATAACAAAAGAAATGCATTACTTACAGTTACGGGGGAGGGAGGGTGGGCTATGTAAAACCTTCACATGCCTACCTAATTTGGTCATATGGGTACCATAATTTGGTGACATTTCATTAACGGGCAAAAATGTTTCATTTTCACAGCTCTATCGCATCAGATGTATCCTACAAAAACAACAGACAACACCTGACTTTCAATACTGTCTATGCTAATGTATTTACACAATTTTAAAGAAATTAGAGGTAACTAATTATGAGAAAAGTATTCGGTCTGATGACGTCTTTCATCGCATTACAATAGAAAAAATTAGAAACAATTTGACTGGGAGACTTTTCAAAAGTCTTCATTTTGACAATATGCTTTACCATATTACGATAGCAACAATTAGAAAAGAACTGGGAATCTTTACAAAGAGTCATCATCTTGATGTCTTTCGTCTCTTTACAATAGGAAATATTAGAAACAATTTGACTGGGAGACTTTTCAAAAGTATTCATTTTGACAATATGCTTTACCATATTACGATAGCAACAATTAGAAAAGAACTGGGAATCTTTACAAAGAGTCATCATCTTGATGTCTTTCGTCTCTTTACAATAGGAAATATTAAGGAGATAATAACGGAGAATCCGTACCGAAGTGATGATCTTGATGTTTTTCCACTCATTACAACAACAAAAATGAGGAAAATATTAATTAGGAGTCTTTACAAAATCTTTCTCAATAGAGTAGCGTAACAGTCATTCACACATTGACTTCATCCTGAACTACAAAAATCACACATGTAAACAAGGCTACTGACATACTCTGGCATAGTTCGTGGTAGGGAGTAAGACAGAAAGAATACTCCACACCCTTCTTCCCATTTCTAACTTTTTTGTCTTTGGAAAAACGTTTATTGCAAATACCACATGTCCAGTCGTCATCATCCACTGTAGGCCTAGCGCTAGAAATAATCACATTTGTCTTCTTTTTTGTAGCCTTCCCTCGATGTTGGTCTCCAGAAGGTCCAGGGGCTGCATGATGAACCTCTACTTTCTGCAGTTTCTGGGGACATTGTTTGTTCACAGATTTGTGAACTGTTGATGGGTTCTCGGTTATGAGTTTTGCTATAAGGTTAGGCCTAACTCGTCCATGAGTTGGTTCTTTTCGGGGACCAGCTGTTGGGAGCTTCAGAATATTGTCAACTGGAGACGGCGGAGTATGTATGCCAGGATTTGTCTCTGCAGTCGTCGGTCTTGGGTTAGCATCACTAGGAACAACTTTCTCTGGAACAGGACGTTCAGTGAGTAACGATGGAACCAGTTTTTCTTTGGTAACTACGGTTCTCTCAGAAGGAACAATCCCACATGTTCTGAAAGCATTCTTTATGTTTTTGTCAGACATGACATTTATAATTGGCACCTTGAAAATAGAATGAAAAACTTGCTTGTTTGGCTTGTTTGTTGGTTGTTCAGCCATGTAATAATTGAGTTCCTTCTGCCACGCAGATTTTAATGCCTTGTAAACACCGACGTCCGGGGGTTGCAGAATGTGGGTCGTGTGTGATGGGGAAGTGAGGATATGGACGTCGTTTTCCTTTGCAAGCTCGATCACATGAGGCGTGATGTGCGCCCCATGTGAATCCGTGAGCAGGAGCATGGGTTTGAGTGAACCATCAGTCCTATCACAAGGAAGAACTGAAACCACATTAGAAGCAGTTCCTTTGTTATCCAGCCTCGACTAGACAGGTGGACTTGAGTGATAGGTAGACAGGCTTTCTTGTAGGCTTCATCTAACGAGAACCTTTGAAAATGATGAAGGGTGGAATCTAAGTTCCATTAGCACAGATACGGCCTACTAAGGTCATGGTAGGCCTATATAAATTTCTTCCCAATTTCTGCCACCACTTTCTTTGGCTTCACTACATACATGAGACCAGTCTCGTCAACATTCCATATGTGATCCTTCAGATTGTCCTGAATTTTGAGTTTCTTCGTAATTTCAGAGAGTTTATCAAAATAATCATCGATCATGATAGGATTACCCATTGAAGTTCTATACACAGAAAGATTTTCTGGTACTCTTAAAGGTCAATCCATGCCTCTCTTTGAAATTGCTCCACCATTTCGTGCTTGCACGCCTTTTTTGCTTATTAAAAAAATGCCCACGGCCAGATGCCTCAGCCACATCGAAAGCAATAACTGTCACTTGCTCCACAGTCAGTCCAAATCCTAATTCTTGCATGCTTATGATGTAATTGAACACTTTCTGTTACATTTCCGGTTCCAATGCAAATGGACGTCCTAATTTTTTTTTTAAGACCATGGCTGAATTAACGTCTGAGCTTTCTGTTACGTAATGTTTCAAAGAAAACCATGGGATCCCTTTCTTCTTAGCAGCATTATGCACATTAACATGATCTTCTTGGACCATCCTTGCAGCTTAAATTATGTTGGGACCACTTTATTTCCTGTAAGTGCCGCCTCCATCTTGGACGAGTTTTACTCTCATGCTGATCCATTTTGTTGCGCTTAAACACAAATAGAAAGTCATGTGTCAGAACCTTAACTAATGAAGTAACAAATTAAATCATATACTCGATTTTCTACTGTCAAAATACAGGAATATTCTAATTCTAAGGAAGGCACCTTATTTGGTGAGGCGATGACCTTATTTGGTGATAGTACCTAATTTGGTGACAGTGCTTAATTTGGTGATATCTTGTAGGATATAATGAAGGTAGTTAAATATAAGTTATACACTTGGTTTGCTGTATTGCATTATCAGAGAATCCAAATCATAGGTTTAAACATTTAATTTTAATTTTTTTAAATGATGCGTGCAGTAGCCCTTAAAAAACCTTGAACATAAAGTTTAAGTTTTGGCTAACTTCGTAAGGGTTTACAAAAATGTTATTACAAAATAAATTAAATCGCCATTGCCAACAGATTCTCCAGTATTTTAGGAGCAGAATGCAATATACTGAATACTACTTATTCCAAGCACACAATTCAAATGAATTATATTAATTTATATGCTCACACACTCACAAGTTTCATGCAAAATTCAACACACCATTGTTTTCTGTTGTGCACAACTCATAAAGTAAAGAACATGGAGTCACCGCTTGGATAGTAAGAAACTAGACAGCCTGCACTATCTCTCAACACGATTTGAAAACTTTTCGTGCTAACCTACGATGGTGAGAGAAGAAATAAACTGTATCACCAACTTAGGTATGTCACCAAATTAGGTAACTTTATCCTACATTAGAGCGTGACTTTATATCACATATAACAATTGCGCGGTTCTACTTGCATTGCGCATGGACAAGGTGATAAAACCCATATTGATGTCAATTTAACGTATGGCAGAAATATGCACAATGGGAAGGAAAAGTAGATCCTAAGGACGGCTTTCAGAAGTTTGTCGAAACCACCTAGAGTTGACGACTGCATGCAGGAGTTGTGTACGAATGCATCTGCTCCGAACATTTGCTTGCACTGCAAAACAACGAGGAAAGTTCGTAATGTTTGCGCCGAATAAACGCTAACGAATTACGTGAGTACGCGAGAAAAAAGTTATGAAATTATATATTTTTCCCCTTTATCATCAAACAATCCGCCATTGGAAATGTTTTCCAAATTCCGCCGTACTGAGCAGGCAGACTATCCGGCACAATGATTAGAGACCAGAGAATTTCGAGAGTTCATTTATAGACAAGTTGGAATTCACACACATCTACGTTCATGTTACTTTTTTAATTGGTCGACGTGTTGTTTGACACCTCCTGGAGATAAATCAGTCAATAACAAACAATCAATAAATTGTGCGCCCAACCACCGCATTATAATACCACAACAATCAACAAATTAACAACTGGTATCTGTATGAGAGTATATAAGACTGTGAAGTTTAGCCTACAGGTTAGTGAACTCACGAATTTCTCAGGTCTCTAACTATGATACAGGATTTTTAGTGCCACGCCAGTACAGTGAATACAGGGTAGAGCGATCTCGCTGGCTGCACATAAGCAAACTCAGCGTCCCAACATTAAACTGCTTTGCTGCCAAAACGACTATCAGAACCACGTGTATAAATTCTGATATTAGAATGCTATTTATGTAAACATGTAAACATGTGATCTTGAACTGGACCTTTGACCTTAACCCCGTCACCATGAGCTTAAACACAAAAATCACAAAATTATAAAAAATAAAAAAAAATACAAAAATTAAAGTTTACGAAAGTTTATTAAATGATTAAGAATTTATTTAAAATCTATATAAAAGTTAATTAAAAAAATTACATTTCCGGAGGTCCCCTTAGCACCATTTCCAGCAGACGACTGACCTTCCTCCAATCAATCACATTGTAGTAACATTAACCTCCCTAACCCCCTCACCATTGCCCATTCTGTCAAATGCACTCAACCTGCTATATTCGTTTATTAGTTGGTCATGTGTTTACTTTTTCATCACCTTGGTGACTCTAGTGTATTAATTATCGATTTCGCCTCCATAGGATGTCAATTTAGCCCCCATGTGGGTTGACCTTGACTCTAGGTGACCTTTAACCCAAAACATATAGAAAAATAAAAAAACTGAGGGAGAAATTACATCATTGACACCGATTACCATCTTGGATTCCATTTTGGTTAGTCATCTTTCCTTCGTGCTCAGTCATTCCTTCTCATCTGCGCACCATCCATCATCTTGTATGTCAGCCATCTTAAATTTCAACACTACCACCATCTTACATAACATCGTCACCACGTTTACCACATACTTATACTCTATCATTCTATGTTAGCCATCTAGGATTTCATTTGTCTAAGCTACCAGGCGAGATGTCGTCAACACCTTTCTTCCATGCTTTGTCATACCATGTCCACCCTATTCAATTTAATTTTTTTTTTTTTGGCAATCTTCCTTTGATTCTGTAGCATTCCTTCTTGATTTCGCCGAACTCGCTTAGTGAATACATCCGAATTCTGTAATTTCCGACCACACAGTGTGCTTCTTACCAAAATTGCAGCATTAAACAAGATTTAGCTTGCCATTTCCTACCTAGGGAACCATTCGACCAATTCAAACAAAATTGTATATTTTAATGGTTTGCCAAGTAAAAATTATAATTCATAGAAGCATACTGTTATTGGCCTGCCAATTTGGATGATAACACTACATTAAAAAATAAATCTTGTTAAGAATTGTTTTCTCCAAGGACATTTTTTTATCAAGTTGGCATGTGTGAAAGTAGTATGGCGACATCAACTCGTGTACAAAAAACGTTTAAATAAATGCGTGATATTAATTCAACATTTTTCGATCCTCCGAAGCCGGATGAAACGTAGTAAAAAACCGCGCCATGGTGTTACCATGTCCATTAAGTTTCGAACGTACTGTTCTTGTACCGTTGAGGTGAAGTGAAATCGATAAACAAAAATTGTGTGTGTTGAAAGTGTGGTAATGGCTACCATTACAACAGAGCTTCAGTTATTCATATTCGATTACGTGATTGAGAAGATCAATGAAGTTACAAGTTTGTTAAATGAAGCAAGCAGTGGCCATGAATAGTTCGAAGAGTTCGTGATTTCTTTTGAAGAAATGCCAGAAAATAAACAAGAATTTCAGGCTAACTATTTTGCATTGTACGCGTCCCCGCCGAAGGCGGAGATACGAAGCATTGAAATGTTAAAGGCACCATTCAATGACTTCGAAAGATTATACCGACATTTACGTAGGAAGTATGATCAGTATACAGCAAGGCAGTCTGAGTTAATGAGGCGCAGTGGCCAACCACATGCAATCTTATCGCCATTGCCCTTGCCAGATTTCTCCGGAAATAAGGTAGAATGGACGTCGTTCGTAAAGCTTATTACATCAGTAGTACATCAAGATGAATCCCTAACAAATGTTCAAAAATTATACTACCTCATTGGTTGCCTCAAGAGAGAACCGAAGGAACTCGTGTGTAATTTACCTCTAACTTCAGAGAACTACGACGTAGTTTGGACACTTCTTGAGAAGAAGTTAAAGAACATACGTAGTTCCACAACCGTACATGAGCAAAATATTATATATGTACTGCCTATTACCTCATCACCAGAGTCATTATCGCACTTTGTTAGTGTGGTCAGAGAAAATTTGAATGCCTTGCAGGCTGAAAAATTTCGTATTAATTAATAGAATTATTATAGTTGAACATTCTGCTGGAGAAACTGAAGCAGGCACTTTGCCAAGCACTCGAGCTTACTGTGGACCAGTCACTACCAATGTGTGAGCAATTGCTATCCTCCCTCGAGTGTCGGGCAACAGCACATTAAAGTATTCAGCTGCTCATGGTTTAGCATCATAATATGGTCAGCCAAGCAAAGTGTAGTTAAAAGCACAACCATATTATACTAAGGCAGGCATGAAATCACAATTTTGGTGAGGCAATACATTAGTGGCATTGGAAAAAGATGAACCATGTGTTGTGTGTGATCAACTCCATTTAATTTACAAATGTAATAAGTTTGGGTCGTTATCTACAGATGAAAAGGGTGCAACTAGTGAGGAGCAAAAACATTGTTTTACTTGCCTAAAGGAATGTCACTTCACGAATGTGTTTGTCAAAAATTTTTGTATTGTATGTGTAATGGTAAACATCATTCATTGCTTCATTTCACTAAACAAAATTATGGTACTATCAGGTGTGTACAGAGTCTGACAACAACGTGCAGGCGCTTCACTCTTCCCATGATAATGAAAAGCAACATATTGTTGTGTTGTTACAAACTGCACTTGTGCATATGCATGATGGAAATGGAAACTTTCAGATGGTAAGGGTGTTGTTGGATGTTGCCTCGCAGACTTCATTCATCACTGAAGAGTGTGCACAGAGGTTGTGTTTGCCATGCCACTGTCAAGCAGTAGAAGTTGCAGATGTTGGACAAACCTTAGTTGGTGGTGCTAAAGGTGTAGTGTCATGTTTGATATCGCCAGTTGACTGCCAGGAAGAACAGAGTGATGTAAGCACTGTTGTTCTTATGAACATAACACATTAAATGCCATCTTCAACAATTGCTTTAGAGAGTATGGCACATCTTGCAGACTTTAAACTGGCAGACCCCTCAGTCAATGTTCCTGGGCCAGTTTATATGCTTTTTTCAGCTGACATAACTAACGAATCTATAATTGGTGCCAAAATCCCAGGTGAGCCTTATGCATGGTTGGGTGGTGACTGGAAAGGCCCCCTGTGACCATGTGCAAATCATGTAACACCTGTATCATTTCTTATACGAACTAACTTGGACATGGAGCTCAGAAGGCTCTGGGAGGTTGAAGAGGTTCCAAGGCTAGAGTTAATGTCACAAGATGACAAGTAATGTTAGGATCATTTTGTCGCAACCCATACCAGGGTTCCAGATGGTAGGTACATTATTCGCCTGCTATTTAGACAGCCTGCTCTTGAATATGGAGACTCGCTACAGCAGGCCTTGACTAGATTCAAACACCTTGAAGCAAAATTTTTCCGGATCCAAAATTGGCTCTTGAGTACAGGCATTCATGGAAAAGTATGAAGAACTGGGTCGCATGACACCTTGATGAGCATACCAGAATATCAAGCTGCAGGCACAGTGGAGACCAATGATGCCCAGAAGTCCATTGTTGTGCCCACGAACATTATCTCTCACAATGCAGTGTATAAGGAGATAAGTTCAACAATCATGGTACATGTTGTATTCGATGGCTCAGTAAAGTTAACTAACAGTATTTCACTGAATTACATACTCAGTAGTGGTCACAAAATGGCCTACCTGAAACCATCCATAATTTTCATATTTCACCTGTCCTCTTCAAATAAGATATGTATATGCGAAATGTACCGTCAGATTCATGTTCACCAAGACAACTGCAGACAACAGTGCATATTGTGGTGACAATCAGATGATGAAGACATTCAGATTTATCAATTAAACACAGTTACCTATGGGCAGGCTTCTTCGCCATACCATGCAATTAGAATTGTGCAACAGCTGGCTCACGATGAAGGACATCTGTATCAGAGAGCAGCACAAGTGTTACAGCATGACATATATGTTGACGATATTGTTAGTGTAGCAGCATCACTTGAAGCAGCCCAACCTCTCTAAGCAAAGCTTCTATTCCACTTGCGGTTGGGTAGCTTTGAGACAAACGAAATGGTCTTCGAACAACCCAAGTATTCAAGACAGTGTCTCTGTAGAGCAGCAGAAGGTGCTGAGTAGCTTCAATGGAGATTCCAGCACTGTACTGAAGGCACTGTGTGTGCACTGGTGCCCCGAAACTGACGAGTTCACCTACCATGTGCATGTTCCTGATCTTCCCATAACTAATGGAGGCATATTGTCAACAATTGCTAGACTGATCCATGTGGTCGGGTGTCCCCAGTGGTTGTCTGGGTAAAGGTATTACTTCAGATACTTTGGACATTAGGGGTGGAATGGGATTAACCTGTTCCTAATAAAATTGTTGACAAATGGGGGAGAGGTGATGTAAGAAGGGAGAAAGATAGGTGTCTTTATAATTGTGTGTTCTAACTGTTGTTAGTATGGTTTTGAGATAATTATCAAAATAAATGTTAAAAGATTTCTTAACAATTTAAAGCTGTGTGTGATAACTTTGTTGGTTATAGATAACAATTTTTGTAGCATCACTGTATTATACCGGGTTAGTTTCCGTGCCTATTTTTCCGTATCTATTCAACCCACACACAGTATTATTACCCATCTAACACAACATCAATCGAAGCAGAACACCACGTGCGCGTTTATTCGTGTCATCAGTACAGTAAGAGGTGAATGGATGGTGTTATATCAGCAATGCGTTGAGAAGCAGTCACTTTTCAAAGAATGCACGTCCGTTTATTGTGTTGTAACAGATTATTGCGATTTTTACCGAATACATTGGTACATGGCGATTGCATCCTTAATAACACACAGCTGCCTCGCTTCGAGCCATTGTGTTTCTTCATCTGACATAAAAATACAGTCACTGCTTACTGTATTGACGAAAATAAATCAACATGCACATGCTGTTTTGAAGCAAATCTCTATTTTCGCGCTGCTGATTGGTGTTCAGTTAACAGGCAAGGCGCTGTGAGGAGTACATACACGGAACAAGGCTGGGCTACACGGGAGACAACTACTTAACAGTGGAGGAAATGTTTTGTTAAATGGGTAGTATGCATGCTAGTTGCACAGATACGGAAAAATAGGCGCGGACGATTCACCCAGTATAAAGTTTTAAAAACTATTTTGTTGGAGTTATCTTTCATACATTGAACTTACATAGAGTTTGTTCACCGCCTCCTGACGGCTGTTTTCATCAGCTTGAAGTAAAAACTATAAAGGTTAAATATATTAAAAAAACGGAAGGGAAGGAAGGACGTATATCGCTTGTCTCCCACTTCGGAGGCCATCCATTGCAACATTTTTTTCAAACGGTTCTCAGTGTGTTACACTTTAATTTATACAATTCATCACTTTCTTTTGTTCGCACAGTTTTCTTTTGAATACATCCCCAAATAAAAATTCTACTTTTTTATTCTCGCATAATCACAAAACCCCTGTCATCCACTAAAATTAATCAAAGGAAGCTATTTTAAGGCATAGTTAGGTGCACAATTTTCGAGTAAAGTCTTGTATAAAAATATTCGTGTGTTTAAATTTCTTACACTATTATTATTAGGAGGCTTTTTCGAAATTAGTCGTCATCGTCTGTTGATACAAATGGTACAGTTAGGCAGGAATTGGTTTTGGTATGAGCCAGCCTTGTGTGGAGTCAGTCTTGGGTGCGGTCAATTATTGGCTAGTATCAATAGTCGGTATGGTTGGCTGGTCTGGTTGGTTGGCCTGGTCGGTAGGTATGGTCCTTTAAGTATGGACCTTAGTTATGGTCTGCTAGTAATGATCAGTCTATATGACTGGTCGGCATTAGCAGTTGTCGGAAGAGTCTGGTGCAGTGAGGGACACCAGCAGAGGGGATGGACAATGACGGAGAGTGCGAGACGACGACAGATGAGAGTTAGTGCAGTGTGGACGGACGAGAGAGAGGGCGTGGTGCCCGAAGACTAGAGTGCTACTGTGCATCGGGGAGTTCGGAGCACTCTATGGATGGGTCAATTTAGGAAAAAAAAAACCCAAACTTAGGAATAATTCCAACAAAAGGTCTGTGAGCGGTTTTTGGAAGTAAAAGGCATACTGATCAAAAGAAAGAAAGTCTACCACAATCTGACAACAGGAAGTGGGTGATTTTCAAGATGGCCACTGCTAACCTTGAAAATTGGTGAAACTCCTGTACCTTTGTTATTTTTAAGCATAGAACAATTGTTTCTATATTAAAATTATGGTTTTTATGGTCAGGGGAATTCTTTTCTACCATTATATTTGGTTCAGAGAATCAAAAATGGCAGCCGAATATGAACAATGTAGGTACAATACCAGTTATTAGGTTATAAAACACAAATATTAAGTTTTTTCTATCAATGCAAGAAAAAGTGCAGAACAATGCGTGGTAAAAAAATTCACTCCTACCTTGTCTATTAGTCCTCATCACTGTCCTCTAGTTCGTTCGACATCTGATTGTCACAATGCATAACTTGACATGATCCACATGCATAACTGCAGGGAAGTCCATAAGTTCTGCAACTGCAATGGTTACTGCTGCAGCCAGTTTTTCAATTGCAGTGTATAATTTTCAGTAGCGTGTCTGGTGCAGCATTCATATCACACATTACTGGTACAAGTACTTCGCCATCGAGTTTCCAACCCCAGTTCACCGAATTCCTTTCCCTAGCCATACTAATCCATATAATGGTCTGATAGTACACTCTCAGACCCTGGAATTTGGTGGAAGACTCAGTTGGAGGAAGACATTCTGGATGAACAAATGATTTGGTTGTGACGGCTTTCTTCGCAAGTGCCTGATAACGCAAGGTTGCCAAAGAACTTCTACTGTTACCACCAAAAATAACAGCCATCGCTTGACTGCCACAACTTATTATATCAGCGGGGTTCTTGCTTATTAAAATGAATGCAGATGCACAAGAATGAAGGACACGATCACCATTTAAAAGTCTTACCAACATCATAAATATGCTATGTGGAATCACATCCTGTGAAAGCGTGATGAAATAATAACTGTATGCACAACTCACTTCCGAGAATAGACTTTCAAGTTATTTATGTTAAATACTTTTGAAATGCCTCTTGATTGATTATCCGATTTAAAATACAGTGGTTTGAAATTAACTTCAGCATAATGTAGAAGAAGAACTAACAGGTTAGTATCCTCTCCAATGTGTGTTGTGGAATTTTCCTGTGCACTGCGGCCTTATGTAATATCCACATCTGGGTCACCTTCTGTTTGAAAACCTTACAGCCTCTCATCACCATTTCTTGACTAATTAATTTGATTAGTTGTTGTTTATTTCGTCCCATTGAAAGGAACTCTTCCTGCTTCCCTTCGAATTCGGTATCACCACTGATGTGAACTATTAGATAATGCATATTTTGTTGCCTTCTCATATGTGTATTATCCTTTATTGAAGGACCTGAGTCATACCCATCGAACACAACCATTGCCAGCCCATAGTGTTTAATTGTGAAGTCTACATATGTCTTGGCTATTTCACAATACGTGTCTCCCTTTTTCCACTTCAGCTTGTGTATCAAGTAGCCTCCGTATATAACATGTTTCTCTGTACACAGAACAGCATCTGGTGTTGTTTCGATTGATGCTCGATTATAATACTCATCAATGGCATGGGCTAATTGTGGTTTATCGGCATTCCACGGAATGTGATTGACCTCAAAAAGCGATGTTGGGTAGGCACTGAGCTCATACCTCATCACCTCCTCTAGATCTAGTTGTCCTGTCCTGGAGACGACAAGAAATCGCTGGAAGAGTAAGCCAGGATCAATCCTTTTTCCATGCGCAACTGTGACAGCAGATGAACTACTCAGGGTCGTTGCTTTGTCGATCCTCTTAAACGCGAAGGAAAAAACATGTTGTCCAAACATTCTGTACACTATGCTCCTTCCCACAGACTCGTACTCATGCACATTGACATCTTCCTTTGCTGCAATATCATTGATTATATTTCTCAGTGAGTTGTCAGCAGAGAAAGGAGAACAACATGAAAGCTTTGCATATATTTTCGAAATGTCTGAAGTGTCCCTTTCAATTCTTGAGATAGTGGAATCTTTCTGTTGTTCACTTGTGGTATATGTGAGTTCCAGAAAGTGTTGCATGGCAATATTGTACTCAGACAAAATGGGGGCTGACATTGTCCACAGTGATTGCTAATCTTCTGCCATCTTACTGCCATGAGTTAAACCGCCTGAGGTTTTAAGTGACCTCATAAGTGTTTGCTCAGTTACCAGAACGCAACATAAACCAACCCAAAACTGATTTGTTCGACGGATGACATGCAACCCTTTTTGAAACATCATGTAGACTTTAGGGTTATTGATCTCCAATTCAGTCATATCCTAGAGGTACGGAAGCACTGACTTAAGTTAGTCGTAGTGTCCTGCTGCTGCAAATATTGGCAATGCATTGTAAATCGCATGAAAATGATTGATCCAAGATGCAGTACGATCTACTTTTGTCAGGGCTCGTACAGTACTTAGCATTTTCTGATACTCTAGCCACAACTTACTTGTATTAGATTGAGCACTAAGTTCGGTTTTCTTCTTTTCAAGTAACTCACTGATTCTACTGACTGCTCTATATTTGACAACAGCATCAAGAGTGGTTTCGCCCCTTAAGAGACACGAATACATATCCTCAGTTTCATCTATTAGCGAAGTGAATTCACGATTTTCATTTAGAATAGATTGTACAAGTAGTTGATGAAGGCAATTATACATTAAAATATGTCCTCTGAAAGCTCTTGCAAATGTTTTACCATTCAGCATATGCACTACAGCATTTTTACCATAAATTTCTTCTAAAATTCTTTTCAGACCTGTCCCATCCATTAGTGTACCTATTGCTTCTAGAAAATTCATTAGGGTGTGGAAACACCCAAGCAAAAGTACAATATTTTTCAAATGTGAATCATGTGGTGCAACTTTAATGATTTCACTAGTTGTCCAGTACAGGGGTTGATCAAAAGTTATTATAGGAGGGACATGATGTTTGCTGGCTAATTTGTTGATAAATTATAATGTTGATAGAATGCAAGTTTTGTCACCCGGATACATATAGATTATGGGCAAATACAGGATAGAGGAGTGGCCAGGATGTGTATTCCCCTTGTGAATGACATGCATCATTCCCTGCCAATTCGGAACAGGTTGCTTGAAACGGAATTAAAATCCCACAAAATGTCAATATTACCTGAAATATTACAATCGTGGTAATATGCAATATCTTTAAACTTGATTCTCGTAATGTATTCTTGCCAAAACTATACTCAATTATGTTAACATTCGATGTCTATGTTATGTGGAGTTCTGACATTTTCTCTCTCTTCAAAATATATGTCTGCTTTCTTCCTGGTGTCAATGCAGCAATCATGCCCATCCCATGAAATGTTTCTTTACCGTCTATGGTCATAGCATTGTGATCTACATTGTCACCAACAAATAACAATGCAGAGTCGGCTAGATCATTACCTTCAAACAACGTATCTGGTGTGTCACAACTAGCAGCATTTCTCTGAAATCGGAGCGGTTCACTATATGACGAGTTAAACCCCATGCTACTAACGGTTTCCAAAAGGAATTTAGATTGATAGTGCTGATGCATCTGTACTGCTAAATCAATATGCAATGGTGCAATAACAGTCCTGGGTCTTGCTGCTTGTACTATGGCTTATCCTATACTGGCTACTTTCATCACATTGTTCTTGAGAATCTTTGTAGAAAGAACGCTGTATATGTGCTGTGTTCTCTTTAAATGCCACGTCGTTTACGCCGTTTCCCTCAGTGATGTAGATTGTGTCCCCGTAATGTTCTGTCAGCTTGTTCTTAATATATTTTCTGCTGTAAGGAGGCGAATCGTCACTATTCAAGAACTCCTTCATTTTTTCTTGAAGGTCTGAAATTGTCAACTGTTGTTCATCATTCATTTGAAGATAACACATTCTTAAGAAAGCCTGTTCTTAGGCATCATCTATAGGACGCCCACTTTTTCTACGCTTGTCCTCAGAATCACATGAATCATCCCGAAATTGACGTGGTAAATCATATTCGGTGCGGAGATTTACACTACATACATGATGATATATGCAGTCAGCTGCATGAAGATCTCCACCATAGTACTCTATCCCCCCCAATATTTTCAATGAGCAGTCATCTGAACGACTTTCATAGCACTCCTTGATGATCCTGGCAAATGCATCTGTCCTTACGTAGCTGTAGTCAGAACCTCCAAGGGAAACAACTGTCCCGCAGAAAAAGGCAATAAAGCTTACTCCTGAAAGGCTTGGCAGACACATGTTGACTTTTCCTTGCCTCCAGTTTACTGAAATCACGTTCCTTCAATTGAATGTCGTTTTTATTTACATAACATTTCCGACATTGCACGTGGACGTTACAGCCAACAGTGACAACAACACTGTCAAACATGGACACATAATTTAATTTGTAAAATAATTCAATGGGTTTTGATACACTTTGTATGGAGACTGAATTTAATTATTTTATTGCATTACTTTCTTCCAGGTGATTTTGGTTTGTATTGACGAAATTGATTAATTGTAAATATCAAGTGGTAGCAATATTGTGAGATAATAAGTCGAGAGTATTTCCTTTGTAGTGATTGTAAATAAATTAGGAAATTATTATTAATTCTTTTATTTAATTAAGAGCTCCGTCCCTTAAAGAACCAGGCTAAGTCCACTGACTTTCAGATATTGTAACAATATTATCCTATCGTAGTTTGGGCATCATGCTGGCGATGCTCAGTTCCAACGTGTTGCCAGTCATGACCGCATCACTTGTACGTTTTCTACTGTCAAGGTGGTTAATGCTTGGTTCACATGTACGCCGATCACTCCCAACAGACGGAGCGGAGAACTAGAACAGCCAATCAGAAGCCGTCCTCGATTTCCGTGCGAGTCGTGCAGAAAAGTTGTTCACGCCGATATTTACTGCTGGCGGAAAGAGCAGACATCACCGATATTACCCAGACGTCAGCTGGTACACATATTTTATGCTACTAATGTCTTGAGTAATCGACGTGTATTGATTTAAATGTATATGATAGTTTAATGTACGTATTTATAATTAAATACGTGAATATAAACGTTAATTTTATTCAACATTCGTATTAAATAAACGTAGTTTGAAAATGAACCGAAAGACAGCACTAAATTGTAAAATATTTTTGGATCTAATAATAAAATTACAATCTCTTGAAAATCATTTAGTAAATAAATCGCACGATAATGGAATTAATAAGCTAGAGTAGAAAGACGACAACATATAGTTTGTTACCTATAATTTGTTTTAGAATCTTGATGTTAAAAACACGAATCCAACAGCAAAATGGCTACTACGCAGAACATCTGCTTACATGAGAACAACCATCGCTTCTGCTTGCTCTGTCTGTTTGGCACGATCGGTGTACATGTGAACCAGGCATAACGGTGAAAAACGTAATACATAAAGCGTGTACGTAAAAAATAGATGAGTGTATTTTAATGGCATGGTTTATACTCATCGATACTCCACCAATTTTTTTTTTTTTTTTTTTGTTGTTGTTAATCATAAGAAGAGTGTTTCAATGAAACACAACTTTTCGTCATTACACACGTACACATTATTATGGACGTGCCTCGTACGTAAACGACATTCACCTTACACTGGCCTTTAGACTTTCGTTCTTGATCACGTACGCTGACAATAGGGAGCCAATGTTATTTCGTAACAATACAGTAACAGGTTAACCTTCAATAAGACCTTCGTTCCTTTCCCTTTTTTGTCAAAGCAATGTTAATCTGCTATTTCCCGGATCCTAGAGGCCAACCAGTAAAGTGGATGGAGGAAAGGGCAGTGACAACTACAAAGTACATGAGCGCTGTGTACGAGCCTCTCCGAGACCAACCTGTCGCTTTAAATTGTAGGGGACATTTCAGGTCGCTAACCATCGCCCTCATAACTGCGGAAATTCGCCAGGAAGTTTGTCACTGGCTAACCTTCACAATGATCAACACTGCCCAGGCCAAATTTAGGAGACAGTCGTGTCCCATGACAAGCCAAATAATGGGAGTACATCTTAGTACATACGTTATGAGAGAATTGGACCACCTGCAGTACCAGAAAATCACATTCCAGAAAAAAACATTATTTTTAAACCCAAAGTTGCGCCCAAAACAATATAAAAACTTTTTTTTATCTACATTTCTCCATTCTTGAAAATTTACATAATGGCTATGCCCACTAAATCATTTTCATGAGATCACTAGGATAAATCATCAAAAACCTACATAACTGAAATAAAAAACGAGCGCACTGAAATTATTAGCATAAAAAATATGACTTAATGAATAAAAGCATTTTCGAATTTGAGGAATAAGAATTTTTGTCATTATTCAAGAAAAATAATTATTCCTAAGAGCAGTTATTTTTAAGTCAAAAGGTTTGCGGAAGTTAAGGCCTTAAAACAGTTTCTGGCTTGAGGAAAAAAAATATTTTCACAATTCAAAAAATGAAAATCTTGTTAGGAATCGAATTTCATTTAGCGAGGTTAGCAAATAAATGTATAATGTAACCTGTAGGGAAAATTGAATATAATAAGACAAACCAATATGCAGTCAAGCAAGCGATAATTCAACATTAAAGAAAATAAAAAATAATACACTTATTTGCAAACAAATTGATCACCCTGAAGGTACCATAGCAAGTGGGTACAGGCACAGGACATCGAAGCATGTATGCCTAAAACATCATAATATTGGACCACGGGAAGCATGTATTGCAGGGGACCAACGCCTCCAGGATTCACCCAGTAAGATGTTGGCCCACCCATAGCACGGAGACAGGTAGCAATACATTCGGACATGAAGGCATACAAACGTCGAACGTTCTGCTGAGGAAGACCCTGCCACAGCTGGCGCAATTGACCCTCCAAATCCGCCATAGTTGCTGCTGTCCGAAGTTGGCTTCCAATCCGCCCACAATGTTGTCGATGAGCGAGAGGTATAAGGAACCTTGCTGGCGAAGGAAGCAAGTTGACATCACGAAGTCAGGCCAGAGATGCACGTGCTCTGTGAGGCCGGGCATTATCATGCTGGGAAATGGGGTTGCGAAACTGCACCAGGACGAGAAGCGCACGTGCTCACAGAATTTGCTGGACGTATCGCCGAGCCCACATCATGACACTTCTCGTTGGAGCGGTGTGCCGCTCTAGCATGACGCGTTGATCACGGCGCTGGCCAAGACGTCTCCAGAGTAGAATTCGGCAGTCGTCTGTATCCAGACAGAACCGTGATTCGTCGCTGGACACAACTCGTCGCCAATGCCATGCTGCCCGTTCCCGGCAGAAGGTCACACTTGCTCGATGATGCCCAGGTCGTAACGGTAGACGACGTAAGGTTACGTCGCGACGACAGATCTTGGTCTGCTAGCCGCTTGGATATGGTACTGGTAATCACAGGCGTATCACCAGCTGACGTGACATGTCCCTGGATGGTGTGCAGCGAAGCCCGTGCAGTACTTACAGTCCATCGCGCGATAAAACGATCCTTCTTGGTGGCGGTCCGCCGGGGTCGACCCGGGGCCTTCTCGACGGGTGTGTGTACCTTCTTATTCCCATTGCGTCCAACACCGACTCACATTGTAGGAAAGAAGGCTTAAGTGTCGAGCAATGCACCGAAACGTCCAACCTGGCTCTCAGAGGCCGGCGATGTGGCCTCTCTCGAACTCATCCAGCTGGACAAACACTTGCCGATGTCACCGTGGGGTCATGCTGCATGCTCACTAAACTTGGCTCTGTGGCTCACACTGCTACTAAAGCCTTACTCGGTGTCTTGCAGCTATGAGTGATGGAGGGGCATGTAAATGCAAATGGGACATTTTTCGGATTGTGGCGATACTGTGTGGTAACCTTCATTGTCCTCGTGTGATTTGTACATGGTGATAATTTTTTTTTTTTTTTGCAAATTAGTGTATCATGAGAAAGCTGGGCTATAACCTCGCACCAGAAATATCAGATTCATAAAAAGTATTGGTTTCCCAAACTTTTTGGCTTTAAAAAAGGCAAAAAGAAAAAATATGAAAACTAGGCATACAAATTGTGAAAAAATCTACACATGGTAAGGTTTAAAGCAGCTCTGGAAGATCACTAAACACCTGGAACTTCCAAATCATTACGAGTTAGTATTCAACCAATTATTTAAAGATCTAAGTTATTTTTGAAAATGTCTTCATTACAGATAGACTTTGTTATTATTCCAGAGAATGTGGTTTTTTGTACATTAAAGAGAACTATGAAAGGAAAGTAATTGAAAATAAAGTAACTCAATAAACTAGTAACAAAATAATGTAAAAAAATCTATAAAAAGGCAATAGTTTAAGGGTTTAAGTCATTTTCAAAAAATTCTTGTACTCGTAATGTACGTTGTTATTGAGAATCTAATAATTTGAATGAGTAATATAACATTTACAGAGTGAAAGTAAACCGTGATTATGGGAAATACATTACCAGAAAGCGTTATTAAGCTCTATTTTTAACACATGCATTGAAAATATAGTTTAGCTTAAAACATGTATTACTAATTTTTCACATTTACACTATTTAGAAGAACACAATCTGTCATTAAAATTGTATTTCTAATAAATTAATGTAAAACTATTTGATGGGAAAACGAATAGTGAGCCCAAGATAAAACATTAGATCTTCAAATTTATGGTCGTAAAACATTCTATGGCGGAAATAAAGACTGGTGGTAAAAAATGCTGAACGAGAAAACGAATAATGAGTGCGGAATAGAAACAAAAATGCATCTTTATAATTTTCATGATTCATTACGTTAAGGAAATCGACGACTACTGTAAGAAAGATAATTTTATTGCTTTTTAAAAATGTTATTTAATAATACTCTACTCTTTAGTTTCATTTGTAAAACTTGTGCTCAAGAACAATATTTAAAACAGAAATTAAGTTTTTTGTTGATTTATATGAGAAATGGTTAAACATATTTTTAATTCTTGCTTCGAAAAATAAAATTAAAAAGAACTCATTACAAAAACTTAATAAAAATAATTAGAATAAAATATCACCAAGTTACACATGAGACTGTTTTTGAAAAAGAACAACCCACCAATCTTCCATTTTACAAAGCAAGTAAATAATAATTTGGAAAAGAAATTGTGAGGAATAAGATAAACTAAAAACAAATGTATCTATTCAAAGCCAAGTTAGAACACTCTAATTGCTAATAATGAGGATATTAAACCTCTTTCACAATTATTTTAACCAATATGAAAATAAATAAAAAAATGTTAAACATTTTTAAAACAATAATCCAGCACCCAAAGTCGAGTTGATATTTCAATGAAATTATGAAAGGAAATTCCTAATCGAAAAAAAAAAAAAAAATTCAAAACACAGAATAAAGAAATATTTCGATCAGCTGACTTCGATTAGTTTCTCAACAATGATTTTCAAAAATTGCTCAGAGAAATGGAATAATATGAAGGAAGAGGTAGTGGTAAGACTTATAATTTAATGAAATAAATTTTATTTTATTTTTAAATATGTATAATCCTTTGAATTGTTCTTCTTGCGTTGAGTTACCTGAGAAAATTAAAAACGAAACAGCGATTATTTAAGTAAAAATTAACGATCAGATGTTATTGCTTTGATTGATCAGATCTGTCTTTTATCCACTATGAACCTGATATTTATCAGGTTCATAGTGTTTCAAAATATTGAAATGTTGGTTTGCTGACTTGGTAAAACAGTATAAAAGTTCTATATGCCCACGCAGTTACAGAAAACCATAAAATTTAATAGGAAACCAACATGTCTGTAAACATTTATTTTATCGATGAAAAGTTGGAGGATTACCGAATACAAACACAAACTGTAAGAAAATAACTCACATTAAGTAACAACTTCTCAGATATGACAATAAACAATATTATTTTTATCTCAAAGCAAATGATCAGAAAGCAAAACAATGAACACAATAGTCAACTCTTCTTATGTGAAAGATGCCTACTAACATTCTATTGCCAAGAAAAACTGAGCGCTGATGAGGTGAATTGTTCATCAAACCAACCAGCAAGAATGGAAACATCAATAGCTGATAAGAGAAAATATACTTCAAAAACTACAAACGCAGTTTAATATTTTCTTCGTTTTTAGGGGAAACAGAAAACTGCCAAAAAAATCCTAAAATAATTTAATTTTTTTTTAGAATATCATGAACTCGAACCAATTAGCTTTTCTTACTACGTCAAGTTCAGAGGTGTAAATTGCAAAGAACCAGTAGATTTGTGATAGAAAAGATGGCCTCACGCACTTTTTCAAATCGAAAGCAATCACGAATATTTACAATAAGAAAGCTGCGATGAAGAAACTATACAAACAAATTGAAGAAACCTTTGAGAAAACTATATGCAGGGCTAAACTCAGTCTTGTTGAAACTCCTGAAATTAAAAAGATTGATGTGTAAGTTTACGTATTAATTTAAGATTGATTTATAGTGGCACTTAAATATGATAGCTAATTTATTAACGGTTGCAAACGACTACACTTCAAATTAAGTGTTACTTTGTCAATTTGTAACGAAACATACTTACTTCCACAATACATAAACCAACTATAAATTTCTTTCAGGATAAACGATTGGAAATGATTTTTCCAATATTGGAAAATGTAATTTCTTGGCATCAAAGCGCGGCATGCTGTTCCTCAATATCGATCCAGATATGCGTGCCTGTAAATATAGTAATGACGTGTTTCTGTACAAGCTCGTGTTGTATAAAACAAAACAAAACATAGCAGATGCCTACTTGTTTCATATTTATTAAAAAATATAACATATAATTTCGAAACAACAAAATTTTCAAACTAGCAGAAATTATTGAAAATAAACAGGACAATTTCTGGTAAGAATAGTTCTAAACAAACTTATAGAAATATACAGTAATTGCGGGAAATTTTTATGTACGGATTAGAACAAGGCAATCGATTACTTTTGCCGATTATTTATTCAATTAAAAATAATCGTAATCAATACATTCGAATTACAAAATTATGCTATTATCCCATAACTAATAGAGAGTTATTGAGACCGCCCCGCCGCCTAAGTCGCGCGAGTACTTCCAGCTATAGTCCATTCCCGATTGGAAGCGACTTATGAAAATCAACCTTTGAAGAAACACTCCAGGCATAACATGTCAACCTGTTTTTTTCAATAACATGTATTCCACATATATATAACACTGTGTTTAACTTTAGAGTACTGTATTATTGAATAAATGAAACTCTACCTTAATATTTTCTATAACGTGTAATATTAATTTCTTTTGAATTATGAATTAACAACAGCGAGAGCAGTGACGTGTTGGCAACGGGTGGTAAGAAATAGTTCAGTTAAAATATTATTTTAACCTGGTTTATTAGTATAAAATTTTGTAAATTAGACGGTGCCTATTGAAATATTTAAATATTTAGGTAGCCCCGATGGCAACATATCTCATTTCTACAGTTTTAAAATAACAGCGGAAAATATGGTGAGTAGGCCGTAATGGTACTCTGTTGTTTTATCGAACGAGAGCAACTTTTAAGCAACTGTCTGCTGACGAGGCTTGGCGCGCTCTCTCTCTACTCCTCTGTCTCTGTCTTTGTCTCTTTCGCACTCGAGAAGTTTCACTTCGCTAGTACGTAGGAAATTGTACCTGTTTTCAATTTTAGCATATTTCATAATTATTACAGCAAAATAATGATTTATGAATTTGTAATTTACAACTGAAAAGAGATTTTAATGTTTGAATACTTATTTTAATATATTTAGATACGATGGCGGGGCAGAAACAAAGTGAAGTTGGCAGACGTGGCGAGCCGTGACATTGACATGGCGTGTTACTGTTTTACCAAACGAAGCGTGAATTATAATTACTCCGAAAAATACTTCAAATTACCACATCATGTTTGTAGACGTTGTGTTTATTAAACCTACCTAGGCAAGTTACGATGTTGCCATAAATCTGTGTTTCCACGGCAGTAATAAATATACTGTGTCGTGCGTTTCGTTAATCATTGCGTCTGTGAAATGGCGTGCCTTTGTGCATCGTAGTTCGATACGCAGGCCCTGTGTGTGCGTGATTTCAACTGTTTTTATGGCGAAGTTATATTTATTTACATCCATGTCTGTTTATTTATCACAACGTTGTACCTTTGCCCTGGTGGGTGTTTGAAACACAGTCGTGTAACGTCATTTACCACCAATCAACCAAATAACCAAGCCCAACCTCAATAAATTTCAATAAACCTAATACACAGTAAGTAGCAATACATATAAATATGACGGAATAAAAGTTACGGTGGCTTATTTGTGTTCATGTTCACCGCTATATTTTAAGTTTTATGACAAAAAATGAGCGACACGAGTTGCATTTGATTTTAATGTCGCTTTTTCGTTGGACTGCTATTCCTTCGTTATTCGAACTGAGGCCGTCCTTTTAAAGAAATAACCCAAGACATATCAATAACAAAAAGTTAAATACTACAGTTCATTACCCCGCAGTTGTAACAATGTTTAACACAATCGCGGCAAAATATTAACGTGCATTACTTGTAATGTGCTATGTCGTGGAAAACAAATATGTTACTGCAAACGTAACCATAAGAACTATCGTTAGTTCAGGCATTTTTAGAGCCCATAAAGCTGACCTAAATAATGTTATAGGCCTAAACTGGAATATTCGTACGAAATTGTTTTTGAAATAGACCTAAGGCAATTCTTTGAAAAGCTGTAAACAGTAAACCACACATTTGACAGGTATAAAAGTAGAAGTCACATTTCAATGTTTATTTTTAGGTGTAGCGAAAGTATACGAACACGTATACACACACAATGGCATGTAAACATTGATTTTGACAGATGCTACATGGCAGTCGCATGGCAATGTTTGTTTACATTGGGCGGAAGTATACGAAACGGGCCTTAAAGTAGATATTTAGTAGGGCTCCGAGAAAGTTGCTTTCAATGAGGAATGGACTATATTGCGTGTTCTGCCGCCAGGCGTGCTGCGTGCTGTACGCACTGTGCGAGCAGCGGGCCACTGTACTGTCGACTGCGGCTTGCAAAGCACGCTCTTCTCCGCCAGATCCTCCAACCATCTGTATCCGTTTCTTTATTACCATTAATCTGAATGATCGTCTTTTTCCTCTTGCTACTTTGCCTCTGGTCCTGTCGCGTTGAACAGTTCACGCTTCTGCAATCTCGTTCATGCCCACTGCCGTTTGTATTTCGCTATAATTTCAATGTCTGTATTTCTAGAGAACTATCTAGATTAATTGTCCACAGTAATGTCTGCTATATTTGCATGAAGCCTATATATATATACTTTTTCTATCATTGGTCTCTCTCAATTCATCTTACCCTGATCATAGCCGAACATCTATGACTGATTCACGCGTTGACACCTAAATTCACACTAAATGCTGTTCACGATAAAGTGAGCAATTTCGAAATCAACCTTAGGATAGATATATTTTTAACGGCCGCCCGGTAAAGTTGGTAACGATGTACGGAAAATAGTTCCGTATCTTAACCTCAAATAAAAAGTGCTAGGTAACCATTTGTGATAACTTAACATTATTTCTTTCGCTTTCGCTTTATTTACTTTTCTAATAACTCAGCAGTTTCACTTGACCGACGCATGGATAAAGTGATGAGGCCCATGGCAATGTTAATTTTGCATAAGGTGGAAGAATAAGCAACATGCATACAAGTAGAATTTAAGCAGGGCTTTCAGAAGTGCTCATTTTACTGCGAACAGTGTATAGTCAAATATCGTGGCCGCAGTGGCTACTTTACTCGCCTCCCACCTAGGCGAACTTGGTTCGATTCCCGGAGGGGTAGCTCCCGGATTCTCGCATGTGGTAATCGTGCCGGACGATGCCGCTGGTCGGCGGGTTTTCTCGTGGATCTCCCGTTTCCTCCGCTCTATAATTCCTGCGCTGCTCTATTCATCACCCCCGCTTCACCCTCGTTGGCTCTCAATAATCTCTTCACCCGTTATTCAAATGCGGAACTAGCGTTGTTCTCGTACCGAACCAGCCGCACGTCCCGAACAGAGTGGCGGATACCTTAGCTAAACGATGCAAAGACGCAAAGGCTGTTCACGATAAAGTGAGCACTTTTTGAAATTAACGTTAGAAAAATGTCACTGTCCCTGCCTGCATATATTAACGGGCGTACACAGATGACATGCGTCCAGTAAAGTTGGTATCACAGGATGGACAGTAATTCCATAATTTAGCGTCCAATAATAAGTATTTGGTAACCATTTGTGATAACCTAAATTATTTCTTTCGCTTTCAGTTTTTTTTTTTTTTTTTTTTAATTCATTGACAAGTAAAATTGAGCAGATTGTAAAATATTTACTTTTCTAAAAATTTTCAGATTTCATTTTACCGACGCATGAATAAAGCGATGAGGCCAATGGTTACGTTAAATTTACATAATGGGGATGAATACACAATGCGCATACAAGTAGATCTTAAGCAGGGTTTTCAAAAGTACTCATTTTACCGCGAATATCCTATACCCATTAAGTATTTATAAAAGTGTTTTGAGGCACTAGGCAATCCAGTAGGAACATTCAAAAGAATGACAGTGACGGACAACGACTCTCAGAGTAGAGCAGCACCCACCAGCGTCTCCCCTGGAACTTAGCAGTATGTATGGAGTTCAAGTACATAAGCATACAGCATTACATACAGTACATAAGTGTACAGTTTCCCTTAGCACAAACTATAGCTCTACAATAGATTGTAGTGTGATAAGGCAGTATAACATAACTCCGTTACCCATGCCGTGTCGTCCAATGTTATTTCATTTTTACAGGCTGTTCAAAAATTCACCGGGAATATTTCGGGAAGTGATTCCTTGTGGAGAATGAGGTAGACATACGCAGTGTAACTTATAGTGTATAGCTTAATTCCTAAGGGAGATATACGCTCTTGGAAATCGTGTTTAGAAATTGAATTTTGGCAAATCATCTGAAACGACGTGAAATTAAATTACGTTCCTCTAAATAATGTTTTGTTCTATCTTGATGTTCATTCTATGGATAAACTGATATCAATACCTCCGGCCTTCATTAAGTTAATAGTGGTGCCCACCAAGGAGGTTATGTATAGTAAACATCTGGAAAGGCCCTGCATGGTGTGGGGGTGAAGCCGCCTCGAAGGCAAAGATGGTCCAAAGAAGAATCCACGAGAGCGTCTTGGCCAGACCGGACTTGTCTATTACGCAGTCATAGTGATATCATGCAGCGCTTACGGCTGCACCAATCGGTGGGATACAAAACCTGTAAACGTATCATTTCACAGGTATGGTTATAGTATTTATTGTATTTTTCCTATTTACGTGTTACTTTATTATTTTATTTTTGTTTCGGCAATGAAAGAAAGGAAATTTTAGAGATTTGGTAAACATTTGGCCTATGCTGAACGAACTTTTCTTTATTCTAAATGGTTCGCTTCGTAAGTAGATAATTTTTAAACGCTAATTTGTTCACCATGTTATTTATATGCGGAACTGTTCTTGTGTAATGTTGACTTCGTTTGACTAGAATTATATTGGATTAATTCTTACTACAGGTTCCCTAAAGACGAGCAGCTAAAACGGCAGTGTGAAAATATGCAACGAAAAGAAGAAATTTCACGGCATTAAAACATCACGGTTTATGCAGTGTCCATTTGGAATAAAAATGGTTACTTAGATCTGAAAAGTGGATCAGACTAAAACCTGGAGCAGTACCAACATTATTTCCTGGATTACCAGATTATTACCAACATGTATTATTATTAATATATGTATAGCATAAACTTTCGATGTATTCTGATTAAAATATAAATAAATCTACATTTCATCTCTGATAACTAGCGTTCATGCATAAATGACTGTCAATAGGATTTTAGTGCTATGACTGTGGATTCAAGTACTAATTAATGCACGTGTATTAATTTAAGTTATGAGACAGTAGTAGGTCCCGGGGGGTCCACCCCACTTTTGATTAATCGGATTAACCATTTGATATCAAATGGATAATCCTTAATCCGATCAAAATTGTTAATCCGAATTTAAACCCATGAATTTTTCGGATTAATCCTTAATCCGATCGAATTTTTTTAAATTCTCATCTGATAAAATGGCATGTTGAGTTGATTGATTTATCCAATTATTTAAATTGAATTAATCAATCAACAATTGTTCTGTGACAAGTGTACTGTTTTACTTTATTATTTTCTCTCTTTCTTTTTGGGGTGGAGAGCAGCACTGGTAGATGTCAGCACGACGACTGGCACTTGAATGAGGTGTGGCGTGTTGGGGACAGGGTGTGTGTGTGCGTGTGTGTGTATATATAATATGTGTGTGTGTGTGTGTGTGTGTGGTGAGTTTTGTGCAAGAGTGACATAAGTATTTTTTTGATGGGATATTGCTCGTAGATGGTAGATAGACAATTTTTTTGTTAATTAAACAGAAAGAGACTTATAGTTAACGCATGATAGAAATAATTTCAACGAATTCCACCTATGAATAAATCACACTCATCGAATAGCAAAGTTCAAACGAACACAACTACATGAATAACATCTGGTGTCAACAAGTGCTAGACGATTATAATTACGTGACTCTCTAGGTGTCTTAAAACGAATGAATGAATTAATTTATTAACGATCTACAACGAATAAGAAAATTGTTCCTATTAAATTAAACAGCTAACGAACACAATAACAAGATATATGTAACACCACTTGACGCCTCTCGCACATACCTGACAATATTTTAGAACACACCCGTCTGCCTGTGAGACTGGTGAGGAGCCTCTGAAACGTAAACCACAGATAAAAATTAATTAATTTATTAACACACGTAAAAAAGAAAATGTTTAATATATGTCCACTCACTCAGGTGGTCGCTGCAGCAGTGATTGGATATAGGACTTAGATCAACTTATAAGCTGTGTTGATTGTAACCTGCATTTGATAATAGACTGAGGTGAAAGACTCTGAGATTCTAATGAAAATACAAAACGACCAAAGAACACAAGTACATTAAAATGACTAAACACATAATGAAATTGCACAAGGAGCTCCCCCAAAACACATCCGTCCGCCTTGGAGGTTGGTGAATCAATGAAACGAGCTTACGTCTAGAGCCTGACTATATATACATGGAGCGTGGTCGGAGGCTGACAAGGGACTAAGGTTATAGCTACTCGGAAATAGATGTGAATACAATTCACATGACAAATGGATAAAAATTGTGTTTACAACACACGCACTAATATATAAATTATACTAGCTGAATTAACAACGAATTTAAAAAAAAATGTAATGAAATCGCACCTCTCCTAAAACACATCTGTCCGCTTCAGAGGTCAGTCAATGAATGACTGGATTGTATGACGTGCACCAACTTATAAGCTGTTATATACGTGGAGAGCGGCTGAGTTGAAAATTTCAACTGACAGAACCTATTTTTCTACCAAGCTACTACTAACGAATTGAATACACTATTCGTCCAACAACAGACAACAAAACGATAAATTTTCAACCAAAGTTTCACTATTGTAAGAATAATTCACTTTCAGTGATAGATTTGAATTTTATTTTTTTAAAAGAATTTTTCAGTTATGTTTTCTGACTTTGTATAAAGTACTAGTGTGTTTTTTTCATCACCAGACACCGTCGTGTTGAATCTCCAGTTGCAGCAGTTGTAATCTTGTTGATGTGAGAAAATATTTTATTTTAAAAGTTTGTTGGACTCTGTTTGCTGCTGAGTTGTAGGGCAGCGGGATAGATTGTGGTGTGTCGCTAAAAGCTCTTCCTACCTGGTCTTAAAAAGGTATTTGTGTAATGCTCGGTTTTGTTAAAATTCCCTAGGGTTATTGAACTTGACCAATAGCCCAGTTTTCTCGAGATAAGAGTTTGTTCCCTCTACTTTCAAATTCATTCATTCATTCAGATATGTTCGTTTATCTCAAATTTTTTTGTAATTTCTCCTCACCTCTTCAGAGTGTGTTTTTATTCAATTTTAATTGGAATGTTAGTTTTTCTCCCTCGTCAAAATGTAAGCAAACAACTTGTAGATTTTTTCTTTCTTGAAAGTGAGCAAAACAAATAACCTATCTTTAAAATAAAACAAACAACTTACCAACACCCACTTGTCTCAAGAATATTTAAACATTTAATATCCAGTCATATACAAGTACTTATGATACATCCAATCATTCACAAGATATTATAAAATGAGACTGGAAAATTTCCAAACTAATAAACAACAAATCACAGCATTCAATTTTAACATATAGAAATTTTATTCAAACCTCTTTTTTTTTTTTTTTTTTTTAGGAGCTAAAATATTTACATCTTTCTCACAAAATAACCTTACATCAAACATTGCCATACTAAAAGACATTTTCAATCACATTATGTTTTACCAATTATACACACAAAACATATTTTTTCACATATTTTAAAACAAAGTACCAGAATGCAATATACAAGAATCATATTACAAACTTAATTACCAAACACATTTTTAATGACATTTTTAACAAGACATTTTATCAATGGCATTTTATGATTTCAACTATGAAACATTTCATCAATGTTATGTACATCTTAAACCTACTACTACTACTACTATTACTGTTACAACATTCCAAAATTGTCTTACACAGATTACAAGATCAAAAAAATATTTACAAAACAATTATTAACAAAATATTTACAAATAGAATATATTGTTGTGGTTTATGTCCTCGTCCTATCTATTTATAGCTACTATTTACATTAATGACACATTAGGGTGGTGTGTTCATAGACATGTACAGAGGGGCGTTCATCTGTCACATCCGGTAGTGTAATTTCCAATCACTCACTCATGCCGACGACAGGGTATAACACACGCACATACACACAGTTTCCAGTAGATAATTTGTTATAATGTGGCTTTCTTCTTATTATTTTGTAAAATGTATCGAAGACAGGCGTATTATTGGTATTATAATTTGAAAAGCCTTACAGATAGGCAAACAGGGAGCAACAGCATTGAATGGTGATGCAAGGTATGTTGTAGACATCAGTAGATAGCTGTGAAGTTGGTCTTGGAATAGGAGGTGTGTGTGTGGTGGCAGCAGATGCACGTCATCGGTGGTGTGGTGGTGGTGGTAGTTGTGGTGTCGTGGGTGGGCTGCATTTATTGTGGTGTTAAAACTACTGTAGCGAGGAAAAAAATTAGGTATTCTGTAGTGCCGCTAAGGTAAGGTTGATATTCCATATCTCTCAATGTACTGCTTATCGTCCATACCTGACAACACTACCCTGGTTAAGCATTCGGTGTAGACTTGATGAGCACGCGAACGGAACTAATATTGGTTCTCCAAAACCCTTGTGCAATTTTCGAGGCAATCTCGATAATCCTTGTACCTGAGTGACCGAAGCACGTTAGGTTTTACAACCTTCACCTTATGTATACATTGTTCATTCCCAACAACGTATGCATAAAGCTTGAGACGTAAACCTACAAAGTTTGTGATGATGTGCCCTAAACATTAATCTTTCATCACCTCGGTACGGCCTTTGTTTTCGCGAGGGAGTCCTTGCGGGTTATCGAACACATAGTTAGATGTATCTAACAACATCTTTAAATTTGGGGTAATTACTTTATAGACGTCCTCGCAAGCAACAGAATATACAAAGTAATCTGTGTCACAATGAAGGAGGTGTAAGGCTGGTGGAATAAACTTTGTATGCATGTACTGATAATGAGACTCATAGAGTGTTAATTTAGAAATATAAAGAATGGGGACACCAGTGTACGAAGGTTTGTTGAACACAACAGAATTCTTTGACATCTCGATAAGGACCAAGCTTTCATCGATAATTTGCCTTGCCTGGAATGTAGGACGTCCTATCAGATCTACAGCTCTGTAGACCGTGTCATACCTCGAAACGACTCTGATGTCTCTTTACCGGCAGACATTTTGCAAGGTTTTTCCATAAACGGAATTATTATTTAACTTAAAAAACGATTTTTTCGAATTCGTTCGCAGCCTGGGCACGCTTCTAAATGTTAAACTTGATGTACAGAGGCATCCAAGCCTTCTGCTAATAGCGCAAAACACAATGAACAGAGTCAAGTTTGGCCCCATACATCAAGCACTGCCTCAGTGTTTCCCCATGTGTAATATAATTCTTCCGCAGCACAAGTGTTTAAAGAAGTTTCTCATGTGAGCCGTTCGGGGGTATGCCATTTTCTGGTACCAAAGGCAGATCAGATAGTGTGTCATGACATTCATCTGGAAAAGACAGATCCAATTCCGCGAAAAAAAAAAAAAAAAAAAAAAAAACAAATGTCACCATCATTCACCGTGTTTGAAAAATCCCATGTTGAAAACACATCAGCCTCAACACACTAAAAATTGCCAATCGGAAGCTTGGATTGCGTCGCATGGCTGTACAGCCCATTTACGTCGAAATAACATATATATTTCGATGCCACACTAGGGTCGTAGTCCACACCCATGGAAATATGTTCGCTTCAGAACGCCTTTTTGAAACCTGGGTAATGCCACCCCTAACCCCATGTTCTACAAAAAGAATCATGTCTGGGTCAGTCAACGTGTCATTTACAATAAAGCGTACCATGAAAGAGACTAAGCTGTGATGTATATGGTGGGGTCAAGACCGCAATGAGCCAAACATATGGTCATGATATTCTCAAACACATCTGCTAGCAAACAAGTGTCCACACGTAAGTAGTGAATGGCATATTGCAGCAAGTTTATGCAGTTGAACACATCCAATGTGGCTTGGGCATGAGCATAAACCTAATCGCTAATGCCTTCACCTCTCATCACATTATGAAATGCATCCCTTGGGGGGAGTGACTTGCCCATCAGACTGTCTGGCGATGTAAAAAAAGTCACAAGGAAAAACTCCCTTTTGTTTTGCCAATTTGAATTGGGTGTTGTCTGGAAACATCGAGAGGGTGATACTCAATTGCGCAGGTAGCAAATTGCCTGCCAAGTTTCCAGAGAAGCTCTCATGAATTGGAATGAATCAGTAAATTCTAACTTTAAATATTGCGCCTTTCCATTGAAACCAATCCCATTGGGAATTTGTTTTGTAATACATATGTATTTTTCAAGGGTCATTCCATTCACTTGAATTTAACCCAGGTTTTCGATTACCACGGTTCCTTTGGGTTGTGGTACGTGACGTTCAGCTAGGGGCTTTATAAGAAAGTGAACATCATAATTCTGCAGGTTATGGAAAACAGCGATAAGTTGTCTTTTGGGTAGTCTGAAATTTAAGTTACACTTATTATGAGCATGACATCTTATTTCGCCCACCAGATGGTCACGTTTGAACACAATATAATCTGTGCCTGAGAGTTTCTTTAAAAATGTGACAATTTTTTTGAGCCGCCAATCTAGATTCATCAGCAGGGGTTTTTGGCTTCATCGGAACAATCACACCCACTTTGTAAGTTCAACTAATTTATCAACTAATACAACTACATACAATCAGCACCCACAAACTCAAAATGGTTAGGTAAACTTGGATTGTATGAACATACCAACAAAATGCTGCAAGCATATGGAACATGTTGGTTGATGGTAGTTGTATTTCTTGTTTCATCATTAGATAGCAAGTCGACATGGGTTTCAGGCAACTGTCAATATCGCGGCGACAAAACCCAATCTCTGCTGATTGCTGTAATCTTTTAATTCCAAGTACTTGTCATTCCCAGTGGGGAAAGTACTGTGAACAGCTTTTGTTGCTGGCAAAGAGCAGTGTGACTTGCGAGTTTATCCTCAGTTGGGAAGTACGCTCGCAAATATGTTTTGTACACTTCTTAATAAGCTGACTACCAACCAGCCAGGGCATATTTCTAATACAGACAAAATGCAATTGACCAGAATTTCCACTCATGCGAATCGCCAAAATTCTCACATTTTTGTCATGACATACAGCAGAAATATGCACGGGTACTACAACACCACCTATTTTGGAAGTTTCCTCAATTATATTGCTATCTTTCTTCACCACACAGTAGACATTGATAGAAATAGAATTGTTCGCATTGAACTTACGAATATACTGTATGATTACAAGTGTCTACAGACCTTCAGTATTCTAAACCTGGTGAGGTTTTGGATATGAAGTAGTTCTCTCGACATGTTGTGTGACAGGATACAAAGATGCTACGACGGTGTAGTGGAAGCACATTCCCTCCGGCAGTCTACAACGACACTAGCAAGACAATTGGAAATAAACTTTGGTAGTTTAGTGTGCGAAGCACCGACGGTGAACGGCCGGTATTGGGACACATGTCCATTCAGGTATGTCAATATTTGCAGACTCAGCTCACACTAAACTCCTCAAGTATGTTTGTGAGATAAGGAAGGATATCATCATCATAGATTAAACCCACAGCGGATGAATGTAGGACAGGGAGTGCTTTACTTTGAAAATAAAAGTTTTTCATAGCGCCTTCCTCCACCATGAGGGATTTCAAATACTTACTCGCTATGGTAACTGAAATTCTAACTGGTCGGGGTGATGCCATTATTAAGATTAATAAAGGGACCTTACGCCTCTCAATAAAATGAGAAAAGTCAGTGTCACAGTTAAGCCTATAATTAAGTATCCGTGCATCATTTATTTTTCCCGCAAAAACACTATAGCCATGAGCTCGTATGTCAGGTCTGGCAAAGCTTTCACTGAAGCTGGTGAGTCTGAAAACGAATTATTTTCCAACTCCCTTGGCGAAATATTTCTAATCGACTCGAAAGTCGGCTGTGAAATGGATGGAGCACTCTTCGAATCACAAGAATCTACCGATTCTGATAGAATAAGTCATCATTCAAAAATCAACCTTGTCACGTTTTGGGGAAACAGTCATGTTTTGACCTTTGGGTGTAAACGATCTCTCCGTACATGAATCCATGCTCAAATCACTTAAGTAGAGATCGTATTCCAATAGATTAACTTTGTGACCATTTAGGCGAAGGGACACTGTCTCGACATCATGCTGTAGACTGTTTTTGTGTCTGTGATACAGAATCTGAATCGCTTATGTAAAGAACTTCAAGCAATATGTAAATACTGGATCACTTACACTCACCCATTTTACCTAACTAAAAGTTCCTTTAGTTTCCCCTCTACAATAACTACAACACCACAATAAATAAATATGAAGTGTTTCGTCATTCTGAAAAACATAGAAAAATAAGACCACTTTATTTCCATCACGCCATAGTTGAAATTAACAGTTACATAAACACTGTATTATTTTATATAAATTAAAATTATTTTTGAGGGAACTGTGGGTTTATTTGGGAAAGGCAATCGACTACAGTGATATGTTTTTACAAAAGATACAGGCTATGAGTCATTCTTCAGCCTCAACATCAAACCTAGCTAGTGGATCCTGAGAATTGGGTGTGTGGGGATCAAGTGAAACAGAGGTCTCAAGATCCGATGCAGGTGATTCACGCGTAGTTGGAACAGTGCAAAAGACATTGCAAGCTGACAGTTGGACCGCATGCAGAGTGGCGAGAGAATGGTAAAGTAAACAGTCGCTGTCTGCACTGCGCACCACTGTTCACGCACACTCCTCTTTTACCACCCCATCCGACAAATTCTCCTTCCCCCTGCTAGTGCTCATCGCGCAGACCCTACAGGCACCTGCGAGCATGTGCTCCAGCGGGAAAACTTCACCCTGTTCATCCACCTCACCTCTACGACAACTTCTCTCTGCTGCATGAAATGCCATCCCCACAGCTCTATACACTATACAATTCACCGTAGCCTGGGATCTGCCTCACCTCGACTTCTTTCACAACTTTTAAATTTTAAAGCAAGCGGACTGCGCTTACAACACAACATGAAATTTTAAGCCCAGTTTTCAAAACTTTCAAACTTAAATGCGCTTTTTAAAAAATATTGAATCTTACACCATCAAAGCAGTGTACACCATAGAAATAATTTATACTGTAAAAATAAAATTTATACATTTTACACCATAGTAAAATATTAATTTTTCACCATAAAATACATTTTGGGTTAGACCATAAAATAGTTTACACCATCGAATAAAGATTTTCATGAATTTAATAATGAATGTCTTCTGAACATTTTAGCAAGAGAGAAATACACTGTATATTAATTATACTAATTAAACAAACACCTTTAAAACTACAAATTTTAATAATAATTCTTTTAAATTTTATTAAAAAACTACTCAACCCTCTATCTCACTGTCTCTCTCTGTCACACTCACATTTACCCATCAAGTTTGAAAATGTAATCTCTTAAAATTAACTTAGATACCCACTCCACCCCGTCACACACACATCAAAAACATTTCATTTGTTAGAAGTACTGAAGGCTCATATATTAATATTTAAATCGCCCTTCGCCAACAGCTCACTCAGAACAAGCTTGGAAGCTGAGGTTATGCACCTCCCCCTCACACTAGGCATGACCAGCGTAGTTCTCCCTTGTTTTAGCCATTCCATATTTCATACATCAGTCATAACCAATACCCCACCTTTAAACATATCTTAAAACTATGCATAACTAACTAAATTTTTAATAAATCGCATCATCTTTCCCCTGCACTAACACTCACAGTCAGCCATATACTCAATTTTTCTCAGAGTACTTTGTATTTCATTCGAGATGGTATTGAATTATATTTACAGGTAATTATTTGTGTATAGAATTGCCTAAATTCGAGATATTGTCTCGGCCTGCTGTCCATAGTGCGATACTATGATGGCCACTCAGTATCTCCTTCAAAACCCTAATAAATTTCCTCTCAAATACATGTCAACAACCCCCCTAAAATTTAATTAAAACACAATTGTTTCCCTCCACTCACACTCGCAGTCAACCACCTTCTCAATTTTTCTCAGATTACTTTGTATTTTATTCTAGATGGTATTGAAATATATTTACGAGTATTTAACAGTGTAGAGAAGGCCTGAATTCGAGATAATGTCTGAGCATGCTGTCCATAGTGTGATACTATGGTGGTCATTCAGTATCTCCTTCAAAACTCTATTAAATTTCCTCTCAAATAAAAGTTAACAACCCACCTAAAATTGATTGAAAACACAATATTTCACCTGCACTCACACTCGAAGTCATCCACCTACACATACACATATGAATTGTCATTAATTAACACTATCAAACAAATAAATTACACAGTGAGATGGGACCATGTCGCCTCAAGCACCCTTTCGACTTATCATTAATTAACACTAACAAACAAATTACAATACAACAAATTCTAAAGATTTGTTTAAATGTTTTAACTATTTTATGAAAATTTTGTTCAAATTGTAAACGATTCATAAATTTTTTTAATGATTTATTAAATTTTTAATTTATTTCAAATTCTTAAGACATGTTTAAAAAGTTTTAACCATTTTAAGAAAATTTCATTCTAGTTGTAAACTATTCATCAAAATGTTTAACGATTTACAAAAAATTTATACAATTTCTTTCAAATTCTAAGTACTTTTTTAAACCTTTTTAACTATGTTAAGAAAAGTTAATTCAAGTTGTAAGCAATTAATTAAAATATTAAATGATTTAAAAAAAGTTTAACAATTCAAAGAAAATTTTCTGAAAAGCTGTAAAAGTTACTAAAAGATCAAACAATGTTAAAATGAAACAATTTTGAATGAATTTTACAAAAAGTGTTGAGAAAATACCACAAAAGAATTAAAAATGCAAAAAATTTTAAAATTATCCACTTTAACTCTAGTAGCAAAACTGGTAGGCTTCGAATGAGCCCTAAACCAAAGGTCAGGTTGGTTGAATGCTAGCCCGCTCAGGAAGGCACGCGAGAGTCTGAGGCGTCTGCTCCATGAAGCAGGCGAATTCCCAAGCGAGCTGTGAATTGGAAGCGAGGTTGAAGGTCGGAAGCGAGGGGTCCCTTGACCACACAACACTGTCACATCAGGTCCCGACAGAGGTAGCAGTGGGTGAACCGGCAACCAGTGTCCTTGAATAATCAAGGTTAGGCAGGCACCTCCTAGCAGTCCCAACCAGTTCGCAAGCTGTCTGAGCACGAGTGGGTAGAAGGTGTTTACCCCATGGAGTCAAAGCAGAAAAAAGCGAGCTGGGGGGTGGGATAATTATAGCCCAACTCTCTCCCTTGTCGAAAAAATGTATATTGTATAATTCGCTCTGAAAAGTATAAAAAGTACATATTACATATTTGAAATGTTTTTAAACAATTTTTAAGCAAATTTAAAACATTTCAAAGTATTTTACATGAATTTTAGAAATTTACATTGTATATGTTAGAATTTAATGTGTTGCCCATGCATTTATTCGGTTTTAACCCATTAGATTTGAATGATGTTCTTATGTAATGATTTATTACATGAACAATTGTAATTCCAATACTGGCTTTTTGCATTGCAAAGGCAAAATGAATTTAAAACTAAGATTGAACTCCATTTACACCCTCTTACGAACAAATGACTATCAAGCTATTGTATATATATATATTTTTTTATTATTTTTTTTGTTTGTTATTCTTTTTGTGATTATAAGGTTCCAAACATACCTAACCCGGGACTCGAATCCAGAATCTATATATTACCCAGCTGATATCAACCATGCCTTATCCGGGATTCGAACCCAGAGTCTCCTTGCATAAACTAATTACTCTATGGAGGCTGGCATCATTTTACAACTTATTTTATGTATTTATAGTGTTTTGTAAAATATTATTACCCAAGGTATTTCAGCAGACATTGATTTGTTAAGAGACAAGTTCAAACGTCTTTATTTTAACACTATTTTTTTGTGAACTAATAATCTGTTTGTCATCTGATTTATCTTTTTTTCTTCACACCACAATTTCGTGTTGATGCAACATTAATTCTTTAGAAAATTTAAGAATCTCTCTCTCTCTCTCTCTCTCCCCTCTCTCTCTCTCTCTCTCTCTCTCTATGTAGAGACAATTTAATTACTTCTCTTTCTCTCTCCCTGTTGACAAAATATTTTTCTTAGGAAAATGAAGTTCACTTTTAAAAAAAGGATAGGTTAAATAATAGTAAAAATTCGTTTTACTGGATAAATTTATTGACAAAATATATACAAACACATGGTATTATTATTACAACAAAACCAAATATACAATATTTTAAAAAATCATTATAACACAGAAAATACAAGTACGAGTGTATTCAAAATATACACAAATAACTACAGAATGTCCCAAACATTATCACACAAAACATCAAACACATAAACAAGTATAGGATGTCACACAAATTACACAATTATTTCAAAAATACAGTTAGATCCAAAAATTTGTGTACAATACTATCAAATACAAGTTGATTAACAATACATACAACATTTTTTCTTTAAAAAAATATGTATTTTATAAACGATTAGCAAGTTCAGTGAACAAAGTTTTCATACATTTTCTTAACATTGAATCCGAATCCTCTTCTTGAACTCTGCTTTTAAGGCAGGAGCATTTCTTATACCTTGGTTTTAACATGTCTGTTTGTACACAAACTTCTTTACAAGTAGGTGCATGTAAAACAATGCTTTCAACCAAGTCAGGAAATGATTCAACATAATGTGAGTGCACATCTTCAATACTTGACGGAAGAGGTGTGGCTGCAGTCATATAAAACCCTGAATGAGTCTTGTTATCTCTGCATTGAATCAGTTTATGACTCTTTTCATCTCCCAGAGGAACATAAATTACTTTAAAATGAGAAATACTGTCGCAAGTCTTCACAAATTCTCGCAAAAGGCTTACACCATTTGATGTAAGTTACATTAGACATCCTTTGTTTGACACTCATGTAATGATTTGCAGGATGAGAATATGTCATGTTACTAATATGACATTCAACACTCAACTAAGAAGATTTAGCAAGGAACAATGTATCTATATTGATGAATTCATTCTTTCTCCAAATTTGCAAGTTAAAGCGAGTTTCAGGGCAAAATTTTATTTTTGCAAATTTTATTGCTCGATGCACATAACATTTTGATGAATCACACCCAGTATGATAAGTGTACCAAACTTGTTTTTGCTATATGATATAAAGTATGTAGATTATTATCACATACTTTGAAATACTGATAGGGCAAAACAGTGTCTGTATTATACACAAGATGTTTCAAACATTTTTTACAATAAGGTCCAATGCATTCGCCCTTAAGTTTGCACTTACGATCTACTCTGTGCTGTCTATACTGGCTTAAAATACATTCAGAACTGTTTCAGTTAGTTTAAGTGGAATTATAACTAGTTGGTATACAAAGTGCTGTCAAAGCTTAAGAGAAATACATACATTTGAAATGAATGTCTGACACATATTTCCTTTACAACATAATGAGAATATAATAAGCTGTAAATCACAGAATACAAACCTTAAGTAAAAAACCCATACTTGTATTTCATTGGGAACATTACTCTGAAATAGTACTCACATGCATATAAATTACACATGGACAGGAAAACTAATCCTCCTTGTTCAAAAATAAAGTTTTGGATGTCCCCATCACAGGTCTCCTTCCAACAAATGGCGATTCCCTGGTGAGGTCCAGTGAGTTGGTAGGCGATTACTATGTTTCCTCGCTCCTCTTCTAGCTTCTCGCTGACTGCCAATCATCAAATCTTCTAATGTTGTTTGTAAGACACTGTCTGGGTGAAGATATTTCATAGCACAATTGTTACATGCTATTCCTTCATCAAAGTGAATGCCGAGACTGCTGTCGAAAGTGTAGCACCAATGTTCTATGTTGTTGCAGACATGAACTTGTAGAATACCATCATATGCTTTAAAGAAAACTCTTATGTATCCGATTTCTAGGACCTCGTATACATTTGTAGAGTCAAAGATTCTAGCCATGACTGATAATTTAATACAGAATGCCATCCTTTATATACCTGTAGTAATGTCACTTTTTTCTCTATTTTTTAACTGGTCTTGCTAAGCCAAACTTTACAATTCCACATGCCACAGGGAGAAATTAATTCTTGGTCACCAATGTATGTATAATGTTGTTTGTTGTTGCATTGTTCTGTTTAAACTGTAGTAAGAGGACAGCAACTACATGCCTTCTGCATAATGTATTTGATTTTCTGGTAGGACTTGTGTTTGGTGATGTATCCACTTTGAGATTCAAATACTAGTTGACCTTTGCTGCAAGGTAGTTTGCTGTCAGGACGTAAATTATAGAAAGGACATGAATTTCGCTCATAACATACGTCGAAAACTTTAAAGAATTATGTTGGACTGATTAACGAGAAATGCCAATGTTCATCTCAGTCGCACAACTGTATCTATAGTGAACTATCTTCATCTTCAAATTTAAACCACACTCGCCTGTATCCTGGAGTAACACTGGCATAAGGAAGTGCTGAGTCGAACCTCTCCATCGTAACTGAAGCTCTGATATATGATTCTCTCTTTATATAGTCAGATGTTCTTCCAGTTTGTGGTAAAATTAGTTATTCAATGACAACTTGGTTAAATAAAATTTACAAACACAAACATTGCTGTTCCAAGCCTCACAGTCCCACATTCCACATGGTGCTCTTAGAAGTCCACTACTATCTTTCATTTGCGTGATGTGTTCCTTAATATTACATGTTTCAGTCCATAAGATGGTGGTTTCATAAAATTCTCTACTCAATTTATATTTTATTATATGAAAATCTTGTTCTTTGGTTATTTGTACACTTCTATTTTTAAAATACAGGTCCCAAGAGGAACAGGGCAGTTCTCTGTCAGGCCATGTATTAAAAAAGGACAGTCTTCTTCTTCATAACACAACTCTAGCTCTGTATACATTTTTTGTCCATAACTTTCTGCAAAATTCCAATGTTCATCTCCATTGTTCATCTCTGTTAGAAAGTGTATGTTGTCGAGAGATTCGAACCATACTTTCATGTATCCTCGAAAAATACTGGAGAACATCTTCTCTGCGCCGAATTTTTTTTTTTTTTCGAAATCTTATGCAGGTATGTACATGTAACAAAACATTTTTCGAAAGTTAATATCTCTACAAATAGTTAGGATGTCGGTACAAATATTCTCTTAAAGCTGTGCTTCAACATTGTGAACAGAATGTTTTTTCCTCACAGTGATTAGTATTATAACGTTTGAAATAGAATTAATACTCGAACCGTTGTGGAATATTCTGATATTTATCACTTCAACATTGGTTAATTTTTTTTAAATTTCCAGCTGCGTTTTTCCATGCACTTATATTGGATAGTCTTCCAGTAGGGAATCATTTACATATTGAAAATGTTTTTCGTAAGCTATGTCACCAGAGTCCCATTTTAGTTTATGTATCTCGTAAATCTGTTCCCGAAACATTATTTTAACTTCAGGTTTTAAACTGTAACAAGGTCTGCGAGATTTAAAGCATAATACTTTACAGTCATTAGCATCAGTTGCATAAGAAATAGCGAGTTCCTTAATTACAAATGAGTTGTCTTGATAGTTTTCGAAACCCTGCGCATAGCACATCATTTTTATGTTAATTCTTTATACAGTATATATAAAAAGTCTCACATAAAAAGTAACTTATAAAATTTTTATTTATAAGATCACAGTGCTCGCCTCGGAATCTACTTCATCGACACCTGAATCGTCCATTACTACATCTGGAAAAATTCTAGCTTCAAGTAGCTGTTCCAGTCTTCGCGACATACAATTCCTCCACATATGTTGCAAGTTCCCATCATTAGCAAAGGCAGGGAGGACAGTCTTCACATGGCAAGTAGGATACAATGTCCTCATCAGCTTCTAAATGTTCATCAAGGAATGGATACACTAGTTTTATTTCATGGCCTGCAAAAGAAATTATAAATTCTTTGGGTAGCACTTGCAGTTGGGAGTAGTCTAACGTTATTAATGTTTTCGCCTTCCCATATGCTAAAATCGCATTGAATACTTCAACACATTCAGAATCACAATTGTCACAGCAGTGACCTTGATGCATTGTACCTGTTGTGAGCTGATGCAGAGATGAAAATACTTGTATATATCTATATGATGTAGTGAAGTTATAGTAGACGTCTGGCATCGTTGTTGTTGTTGTTGTTGTGGACTCCTGCCATTGATGTAGACATCTGGAGCTATAGTAGATGCCTGTTGTTGTTGTTTTAGACATCTGGTATCATTGTCGTTGTAATAGACTCCTGTCATTGTTGTAGATGTCTGAACTATAGTAGAGGCCTGTCATTGTTGTAGACGTCTGACGTCGTTTGCGGTGTGGACGCCTGTTGTTGTAGTGGACGTCTGTCGTCGTAGTAAATACCTAAGTCTCACTAGTGCTAATGCAATGCACACACATGCATACCCACACAAAGTGACCTTAGCAGATGCCTACTTAAGACTGAGAAAAAATTAATGTATCCCTCCTTATACAGTAAACAGATTCAAAATGGTTGCCATTTTACTTTTAATTTGCTTAAATTTGGCCATCTAGGGAAAGGAGCTGAAATATAGTGAAATTCAACAGATTTCAGCATCGCTAGCAGTCATTTCTAGGGACAACATGTATGTTTTCTCTGCTAGATGAATAAATATTTAAAAACATCTGGGTTTAACATGAGTTTGTTTTACATAAGTTTTCAATGGTTGAAAAAAAAGTTTAACATGAGTACTGCTTAAATCTTATAATGGTGTTCTAAGTTTAAATTGTGTAAGTGGAAAGATGCATGTTTGAATAAAAGATGCTTTTCTTTCAATGTTTAAAATTTAGCATGTGAAAATATCTCTTATAGTTGTGTTGGTATGAAAATTAATCATTGATTAGTTTAAACTTAAATAAGTTTCCTAGAAAATGGAAAAAAAGTTTGGTGGAAAATGGAATAAAAATTTACAGAATTGATATATGAAGTGTTTTGGTTTGAATGTATTTCTTAGTGATGAGGAAAAGAATGTTTCATTGGTGGGACTTGTGAAATTTTTTTATTTTGCTAGAAATATGCCAGACTCTTGCATTTCGAAAAATCAGAGGAAGCTTTAGTCTCCAAGTAAAAGTAACAGTTGGTTTGGAAGAGGGCAGAGGGTGAGCTAGCCCAGGTCAGTTCAAAATCTGCTGGTGCCCCAAGGGATGGAGCCTTCACTGCACTGCACACAAAAGACTCTCTTTGGCCTTGAAGCAAACCTCGTTCCTCGCCGAGGCAGCACTCTGTGGCCAAGGGAAGGGGACCAGAGCTGCATGGACCGGCCAGTTATTCGGAAATGCATTCTTGAGTAGTATAAAGGGAGGTGGTGCGTGTCTTTAAATCGATAGTGGGGGTTGTGCAGCACCCTCGGTGGACGGGCCAGACATCCGAAACCACTTTCTGAACTTTGGGGGGGGGGGCAGGTTTTGCGAAGTGCGGCGTTGGAAGGGTCTAGTCCTCCGGAAACAAACTCTGTGGTGCGGGTGAAGGGTGGGGGTGGTTGGCGCAAAACAGGTTTTGCAGTGTTGAATCGATGGCAGGGGCCAGTCCTCCGGAAACTAACTCTGCATTGGAGGGGAGGTTTTGTTCCATGACCTTGGATTGAAACTGTCTTTTCGCACAAAGTCATCTTCTGGACAATTGGTGGAGGACGGGGTAGGAGGTTCAGTGAGGACCAACGTGAACAGTTCTAGCTGTCCGCCGCCATGTTAGTTTCACAGCAACAATTGGCCAGGATACATGTATACACCGGCTATTTCGAATTCACCGGGTGCGGCAAGCTTCGTGATGCGACCAAGGGGTAGTGAGGTCCCCGATTTGTTGTGTCGGCTAGCGAGCTTCAGAGAGTTAGTGCCGTGATTCTCGTTTTAATAAAAAACATTTTAATTTATCTGGAATAAAATAATTTTTGTGTAAACTACCTTTCTGTGTTCGGTCGACAAACTTAAAATGATTTTTGACTGTAGTTTCGGTAACTAGTGCCATGAATTTCACAGACTTAACGGAAAAAAATTGTAGTTCGTCAGATATTAATATATATATATATATATATATATATATATATATATATATATATATATATATATATATATAGTACGTTTCTATAAAGTGTTGCGGGATTAAATCCTTCTTCCCCGAGTGTCCCTATGCTTTGATGGAAATAATTTGTGTTGAAAGTGAATTATTCTTAAAATAGTAAAACATTAGTTAAAAAATTATCGTTTTGCTGTCTGTTGTAGGACAAATAGTGTATTCAAGTCGTTAATTGTACCTTGGTAGCGAAATAGGTTCTGTCAGTCGTAAATTCCAACTCAGCCATGCTCCACGTATATAACAGCTTATAAGCTGGCACACGTCATACAATCCAGTCATTCATTGACTGACCTATGAAGCAGATTGATGCATTTTGGGAGAGGTGCAATATCATTATGTTTCTTTTTAATTCGTTGTTAATTCAACTAGTCTAATTTATATGTTAGTAATTTTTATCCATTTGTCACGTAAATCGTATTCACATGTATTTCCGAGTAGCTATAACCTTAGTCACTTGTCAGCCTCCGACCACACTCCATGTATATATAATCAGGCAGTATACACAAGCTCACTTCATTGATTCACCAGCCTCTGAGGCGGACAGATGTGTTTTGGGGGAATTCCTTGTGCAATTTCATTACGTGTTTAGTAATTTTCATGTACTTGTGTTCGTTAGCCGTTTTATATTTTCATTAAAATCTCCGATTTTTCCACCTCAGTCTATAATCAAACATAGGTTACAATCAACAAAGCTTATAAGTTGACGTAAGTCGTATATCCAAGTCAGTGGTGCAGGGACCTCCCGAGCGAATGGATATATATTAAATGTTTTCTTTTTTACACATGTTAGTAAATTAATTTATTTCTACCTGTGGATTATGTTTCACAAGTTCCTCACTAGTCTCAGCAGTTGGACGTGTTTTAAAATATTGTCAGGTATGTGCGAGAGGCGTCAAGTAGTGATGCATATATCTTGTTGTGGTGTTTGTTAGCCGTTTAATTTATAGGGACAATTTTTTATTCATAGTAGATCGTTAATTAAATAATTAATTAATTAATTTTAAGACACCTGGAATCACGTAATTGTGATTGTCTAGCACTTGTCGACACCAGATGTTATTCACGTAGTTGTGTTCGTTTGAAATTTGTGATTCGATGAGTGTAATTTATTCATAGAGAGAACTCACTGAAATTATTTCTCTCGTGTGTTAACTATACTCCTCTTTCTGTTTAACTAACAAAAAATTGCCTATCTACCGTCTACGAGAAAATTCCCATCCAAAAAATGCTTATGCCACTCTTGCACAAAACTCGCCATGTATATACCCTGTCCCATGGGTGTGTCTGGCCGGGGGGGGGGGGGTCAGGTGGGGACATGTCCCCCCAAAATTATTTTAGGGGATTGTTCCCCTCCAAAAGAAAATATTCTTGTAGGTTTTACTGTAAAAATTATTTTACTCTAAAAATGATAGTAAAACAATATACATGTTTGGGAAACAATTTTAGTTAGAAAATGATCAGACGAAATGTTCACGTAACAGAAAAGGCAGTTTGTGCGTGCCTATTGCAATTTTGATCGTTGGCGGCTACTCAGGTACGCACATCACATGCATCGTTTCTATGCATAAGATCATGTATTACAATCGTCTTATGATGTTCGATATAAATAAATAAAATGTAAAAAACATTTTAAAACCAAGCATTTTTAAATACATGAACTAAAAAGATAAATATAATTATAGGAGTAGTTCCAGAATTTGTAGAACTTGTAAGATGTGGTTGAACAGCCGTAATAAACCTTACTGAAAATGAATATTTTCGTATCGATTTAAATCATTTATGAAAAACTTAGCACAATATAGAACATATGCCTCATTTGCATAATATTTGTAAGCAAATATCTTGCATAAGGTTATTAACTATTCGCAGTATAACTTTTTAGTTCATTTATAAATAAAAGCTTGGCTTTAAGAGGTTTTTTACAGTTAATTTATTTTTCACTTTCTAGACTCACTTTTTTTTTTTTTTATATACAGGTAGATTATTTATACATTCACAGACTCGCCCGTCACCGGTATTATTTTCGATCAGGCGAATTTCAGTGCAATCTTTTCGAGGGATGTTTAACCAGCATGCTGAATATTCATTAGACATTTATAGGCTGTTCATTCTAAACTGAGCACTTTTGAAAGCCCTACGTGTATGCATGTTGTGTATTCTTCCACCTTATGTAAAATTAACATTCACATGGGCCTCATTGCTTTATTCATGCATCGGTCAAGTGAAACTGTGAAATTATTAGAAAAGTAAATATTTCGCAAACATGCTTATTTTTACACGTAGATACCTTTAAAATAATGGAAAGGGAAAGAAATAATTTAAGTTATTACAAATGGCTACCCAACACTTTTTATTCTATGTTGAGATATGCAAACTACTTTCCCTCCACCGTTACCAACTTAACTGCACACTTTGTCACTTTGTGCACACGTTAAAATATATGCAAGTGGGAGCAGTGACATTTTTCTAAGATTGATTTCAAAAGTGCTCACTATATCGCGAACAGCATTTATACATGTGTGCATGTCGACGTATTTGCCATTTCGATATGAGCTCACACAGATTGGAATCTTCAAATGGTATTTCACATACACACAAGTGGTCGATCATTTGAGTTCCTTCTTGTGTTTCAAAGTTTGGATGGTCTTTTACCCACACAACCATGTGTAAATGAGGACTTCCCCAGCACTGGAACTCTACACACCACCAGTAATCGACAACTTGTCCACCAAAAACATTGTAATCGCTAGGTGGGCGCCGGACAGACACCTCCCAGACCCCTGCGGTACATACAAACAATCAAGTGAAGTTAAATAAAATCTTGTAAAAAAAGTGCGATCTGGTGTACACAATATCTTCATACAGTTTCTTTCCCATTGTAAAACATTTCTGAGAATTTTGTGGATTTCAAACACACTGCAGGGTGGTTTTCTCTCATGTAGGCAGGCCCATGAATGAAAAAGTCCACGCGGTAGCCAGTTATAACTCGCACTGTCTATACCTTGCGCCACACCAGCAAAGCAACAGTGCACTACTTCCGACCTTGACATATTCCACCCCGTCTCCTACAATGCACAAAGGGGAGGGTACTGAACAGCCAGTCCAGAAGGTGTTTGTGTTTTGGTTGCAGTGATGAACACCAACACTGTACTTGTAGTATTTGTTTAGAGTAATTTGTAAAGTTATATTTGCGCATTTCTTGGTCGCAGTATATTGACATTAGACTTGCCCCCCCCCCCCAAAGATTACCTACCGCGCACACCAATGCCCTGTCCCCAACATGCAACACCTCATCCGAGTGCCAGTCGTCGTGCTGACAACATCTACCGGAGTTGCTCCTCACCCCAAAAAGAAAGAAAGAAAATAATTAAGTACAACTGTACACTTATCACACGGAATTTTTTGATTGATTAACTCAATTAAATTAATTGGATCAATCAATCAAATCAACATACCATTTTATCCGATGAGAATTTTAAAAAATCGATCCGATTAAGATCGGATTAAGGATTAATCCAAAAAAATGCATTGGATTAATCTGGATTAACAATTTTTGATCAGATTAAGGATTAACTCTTTTGATATCAATGGGTTAAACCTATTAATAAAAAGTGGGGTGAAAGCTCCCCCCCCCCCCCCTCCTGTCTAACTACTTGGGGCCATCGCAATTCAAACTACTTAAAATAAACCTTAATATTATTTGCTAAAACGTTTTTTATGCAGGTAAACTAAATGGTATTTAGATTCCAAATGGTATGTTTACAATGTTACAGTTGTCTATTCATTTAGGATACATGATACCAATTACAAGTCATTACTTTCTCTTCGAAATTAAGAAAAATATATTTTTGTCAGAAGTGATATTTTATGTGGCGTAACATGGTGACAGACTACATGTATTAATTTTTCCCCCATAACAGGAGAAGTAGACTCACAGAATTACATTCTTACGTGGAATCGAACCGGTTACCAAACTTTATTTATGCAATTGAATAATCAACTAGGTAAATAAAACGGATTCAGAAGAAAATATTGCTACCACCAATCGTATGCTAGACTGAGTGAGCTGTAATACATACTGCTTCACCCCTGTCACACAGTTCCCTGCAATTCTCAGTTCATTGCATGAATACTAGTCCATCCAAAATAATTCGGCAATATGCAAGTAAAAATCCAATTCATCCTTCACATTTCATATTCTTTCATCCCCCATCTATTTCTTCAAACAAAAAAGTTTTAAAGCATCTTACTTTTTATGCTGCAACATTTCCTAACCTCACGCAGGCATTTACAAAAAAAATTTTTTTTTTACAAGTTTCGGCAAAATTCTTAAAAAATAACCAGTCAGCGATGGCAAGAAATAAACAGTTGGTTAGTGAAGAAAGAATAATCACTTTGGCCCAGTAGTTCCCCAGAAACGGCGAGTTAAGTGCCACCATTCTTCTATCGCTTCTTCCAGTACCGACGACTGGAACAAGCCCCGCCCCCTGGCTTCACCCTGCAGCACGGGCAGCCTAGCCGCATGGCCTCTCCAGATGCCCTCTCTCTTATTGTGTACAATTTTTAGCTTCAATTTTAATGGAAATTTGATTTCGTTTTATTGAGCAGTACGTCCTAATCCCCACCCAAAAAAAAAAAAGGTGCTGTTTTTGAAAGTACCTAGGACCCAACATTTCCGTTTAAAAACTCACAACATGTTCAGTGGCGAAGGAACAATGCAATATCATGTAGATATTAATACACGTGAAGTATGCAACCGATATTAGGCCAAATAAGCTTAAGTGGGAAATGTTATAACACAACACGATCATATGCTATGCATCCATACTAACATGTCTTGTAATTGTGATCTCGCTTAGACAAGTATACAGGTTCAAATGAACCAGCAAAGCAACTGCACATTACCATTTATTACTATAGTGATGGTCAATGCACCTGTTTCCATTATGAATTGGTCAAAGGCGATGAATGTCCACTGATGAGTGTCATGTTTTTAAGGTATTTCTGCTGGTTCAAACTACGTGCTACTAATAATTTATGAATGAAAGCTAGAATTGTTTGATGCAGAATTTTTCATCATTAACATTGACACTGCATTTTGTTGTAATTTGAAATTTCGGTTATTTTAAAATATTCATCAGAGGAGCATTTAATGTATAAACCGTTAGTATCTTTTGAAATTAATAATATTATTAAAAGAAAAACAAATCTTACAGGACTATTTAGTTCAAGACTTTTGCTTATAATATTTCCTGATCATTCGGAACTCAAATATTATCATCATTTTTTTTCTTTGATGATATACAATCTTATATTAAATCGGAGTTGAACTGATATATTTATGAATAAGAATATTTAATATTAACTGTGTGACAGCTGATGGTAGAATCAGAAGCTAGCTGGCGGAAATGTTTAAAGTAGCATATCTGTTGAAGTGAACAGTTTTTGAGTTTACTTCTTTAATATGAAACTAGCTGTTACACCGTACATACAATGCATGTCGGTCGTTTCCTCCCACATTAAACAGTGTGCATATTCCATCGCACTCGGAAGTTAACGTCTAAAGCGGTTTTCACAATAGAGCATTGCGACGCGACGCGACACGTCAGTAGTAGGGTCCGGGGGGGTTCAATTCACTTTCCATTAATCGGATTATCAATTTGATATCAAAGAGTTAATTAAATTGATTGGAAAGGTTAATCCTTAATCCGACCTTAATCTTATCAAAAATTCTTAATCCTATCTTAATCCAATTCGAAATTTCGTAATCCAATTTTAATCCGATCAAAATTTAAAGGGTTAAATTTATTGAAAAGATTAAATATATTGAAAAAATTGTATAATTTAGTGCACGAGTGGGCTAAGGGTATTTTTTTCTAATTTTTTAAAATTTTAATGTGTTTGTAGGGATACTGGTGGGAGATAGGAAACTTTGAAGAATTCGATTTATATGTTAAACTATCTGTTTTCCGAATGCAATTAAATGTTAGAGAAATTCAGAGTGTTCTATGTATAAATAAATTGCATGCATCGAATCACACATTTCAAATGTCTACGTGAATAATAAGTGCAATTACGTGAGTCTTAAACGTAACATAGATCTCAAGCATAGAAATATAATTTACACGAAGGAAAATTTTAATTACGTGAATAACATCTGATGTCGACAAGTGCAAACTCACTAAACGAAATTCAGCTAGCCAGTATGAAATTACACAAGGCAGAGTCTTTGAACGAGTTCTACATACGCATAAATAACACGAGAGACAAGTAAAACGAACAACTACTGTCTTTAAATGAAATCTAGCTAGTCAGTATGAATAAGTAACACATTAACACGATTCAGCCTGGAGAATGATATCTTACGGTAAAAAAGAAACTATGAATACGATTAAAATCAGACACAATAGCGTGTGTCTATTCTGATAAGTAAAATATATAACGATAGAAAATCTTACCCCAAATGATTTGTTTCAATATAACCACCTTGCAAAGGGCGTAATCCCACATCACTTAAATATACAAGGGAAAAAATCCACAAACTTCCTCGAAGAAAGATTATTTAAAATATTTTATACACTACATCGGTCCGAACAATTATTTAACAGACATTTCGGTTATTCACGTTAAAACAATCCTAACCGAATGATGCACTGGATTAAAAAAAAAAAAAAAAAAAATTGATGTACGTATACTTGAAAATGACGAAAATGATTTGTACACTAACGCAGTAAAAGTTCAGGGTATCTCGTACACAACACGATAAACATTTATAAAATAATTGACGTACTACAAATTTCCATAAATAGAGCACACTTGTTAACACAAATGGTATTTTTGGCTACCGAACACAGGAATTGAAAATCTTATCTCAATATTGACTTAACACAAGAAAAAAATTATATTTCCCCAATAAAATACTTTTATATTAAACAGTTAACCACGGATATCACTAGAGATGAAGGTAGGTCCGTAGTTGAGGTAATCCCCAATTGTAAGCTCATTGTCCATCAACTTCCCACCCACCTGATGAAGATGAGAAAGAGAGAGATGCACACATCTGTCTCCTCTAAGCGATCATGGGTGACTGAAGATGGCAGAGACTGGGTAGCTCAGATCACTTTGCTCGAGAGCTCCCTAAACCCCCCCTCCTCTACCCACCCTTCGCCAGAGTGTGATTTTAAATTTTTTCAGCACTAAGGTAAGATGGCATTAACTGATTAGTTACATTCACATTGGGAGGACCCTGACTGCCACCCCCTCCCATCCCTACCCCGCAACCCTCAGAACCGACCTGACTTCACGATGCCAACTACCCCTATGCCCCCTTCCACCCCACCAAGCCGTGTCTGAGAGATCCTGGGGGTTATTCACCCATCAGCCTGCGATTGTCATTTTTCGCTACTGATTCAAAATGGCGACAAATGCCTAGTTGCATGCAGATCGGGAGCTACCTGCTCGTAGCCATCCCCTCCCACCTACACCCCTCATAACTGGTCCTTGTCCAGAGGGACGTGAACCTGTCCACCCACCCTTCCAACCACTACTCCAGAAGCTGTCTTTATGCGAAAATCGAGTTCTTCTCCAAGACCACGGCTACGAACCCCTCGCTTACTACAGTGTTCAGAAAGCGTTTTTCTAGTGTTGGTTTCTTTCCCTGCTTCGGCTAGCCGGCCCTTCACCTTCAGAGCCCTGCCTAGGCTATGAACGAAACTTGCTTCAAGACCAAAGCGATGGTTTCCCTATGGAGGTAGCAGTGTATTTTGAACTGACCTGGACTATTTCCCCTCCTCCCTACAAACTGTTCTTTTGGTTCGGACACTAAAGCTTCTTCATATATTTCGGAAGGCAAGACCCTAGCATATTCTCAGCGAATTAAAATATTTCACATCTCCTGCCGATAAAACTTTATTTTTTCATCACTAAGAAATACATTCCAAATGTTTTTAACACACAATAAATTCAATATAAAATATTAACTGCTTTTCCACCAAACTTCGTCCACCCTCCTCGACCCCACAATTTTCCAACAATCTTACAAGACATTTTAAAGTTTATCCCCATTTTCCAACAACTTTTAACTAATCACTGATTAAATTTCATAACAACACAGCTATAAGACATAATTTTAACTCGCTAAGATTTTAAGCATTGAAAGAACACAGTTTTTCAAATATGTGTTTTATTCAAGTTTTAACTATTACGATGCAAGTAAATATTGAATTTAAACTTTATTTTCAATGATTGAAAAAGTACATTAAACTAACATTTTGGAAATGGTGTTTTAGTTTCAATACAACGTATATTAATTCATCTCGCAGAAAAAATATGTATTTCACATGTAGTTCTTCCTAGCCCAGAATTTTTAGAGAGTACTATCATAGGGAAATATAATATAATCTCCCTAAAGTTTATTTGGGAAAAATAGTTGACAACAGCGACATGTTTTTCACAAAAGATACGAAGACGAGTCATTCTAAAACCTTGTGTACAATACCAGCAAATGGATAATCGAGATTTGAGTGTATGTGGGTGCGGGCGAAACTTAGACCTCGAGAGCCAATGTGGGTGAATCGCGCGTGGGAGTTGGCGTAGAAAACCAATTTCACACAGCCAGGCTGGACCGTGTCGTGACCAGGCGGGAGATATGCACGGTGTGAAGTTGGCAAGAGAATGCTTCAGAAAGACACCGCAGTCCACGTCACTATCGTTACCCGCCTCCTTCCATCCGCCCGACAACTTTCCCTTCACATGCAGAGCCTAGGGGCATGCCAGCAGAAGAACTTCCCCCGTCCCTCCGCTGCACCCACAAACTTCACTCCACAACATGGGTTCCCAAACTGCAGCTCGCCTACACTAAACACTGCACTTTGCGACCTGTCCGGCCTCGTCTTCACTAAACACTGCGCTTTGCGACCTGTCCGGCCTCGTCTTCACTAAACACTGCGCTTTGCGACCTGTCCGGCCTCGTATTTCTTTCAAAAGTTTTAAAGCACACATTTAAAAAAAATACTGTGAGTTACTCAACACCGTAAAAAAATTACGTTCTAGGGCACACAATCAAAATTTTAAGTAGTGATACACCATGGAGACTAGTATTTTGCTCTCTTAAACTAACCAATTTCCAAAAGCTGTATCGATACAAGCAAAGAAATATAACCTACAGCAAATAATTATGAAACCGAGATAAGTATTCCGATAAACTAACGATGAATTACCTCACAATTAAATTAAGAAACACGAAATAGCATAGACATCTAATCTGTGAAATGAGTTCCGGGAAACATGATCTAAGTTTAAGAAATGTATCATGTTATAAATACATTCTAAATAACATTAAAACGGAATCGCATCCCAAATGCCTTTAAGTTGGAAAATTCTGCGAAAAAATATTTAAATTGCAAGAAATTACAACAACGAATTAAACAAATCACGTCTTAAATGTCTTTAATCTGTAAAATTTTACAAAATTTTATACCAATTCCAAGAAATGTAACATTAAAAACAATCAAATATGTCAAAATTAAAAGGATTTAAACACATCGGATTATCGCTCCAACGTTAATCCAATGAAACGATAATCCAATCAAAAAGGGGATTGATTACACAATAAATTATACACCCAATTCCTATCCATGGGTTTATTAAATGAAATAACACATCAGCTATAATTAAAAATCTTTTATTTAGTATCAGAAATGTTTACAAACATTGTATTGCAAGCTTTTAAGATCTTGATTCTTAACCCAGGAGTCGTGGTGTGCTTTTAGAATCCTTTCCATCGGACCAAGGACATATCTTTCTTCCTTTTAATGATTTTATCAACCATATATTCATTTGGAGAACCGACTTTTTGCAATTCATGTTCGCATAATCCACCTTTTAATGGTTCTCCATCATATGATTCTATGTAATACATTCTGAGATGTGTCTGTCAGATAGAAATATTTTTAAATATTTCAAAACAAATTCACTGTGAAATTTTTTTTTCAAACATCTCTTTCTGCTCCGAGATAAGAATAAATTCCCCAACTTTGAACTTTGGTTTCCTTTTCTCGATGACTTTAATATTATTATAAACAGTTTTCATTAAACTATTATCTGTAACTTCTTTGGGAGTTATCTTGATAGTTCTATGATATCTAGAATTATAAAATTGTACTATTTCAGGCAAAATGTCCATGAAATTCTATGTCTCCCTCGATATGAAATGTTTATATATTAATTGCTTAATCGATTTGTTATAACGTTTCACAACACTCCCTTTAAGCTCCGAATACATTGTGTAGTTATTAATACCATATTCAGTCATTATTTTCTGGAATGGTGCAGAAAAAAATTAAGATCCTCTATCGGTTTGGAGCGATTTGGGCTTTCTCTCTTTCAAAATGATCTTCATTGCATCGGTACCCTGTTTATCAGTTATGTTTTTCTAAGGTAACCATATTTCTAATAAACATCTATTATGGTTAAAATATAATTGTACCCCTTATTGTATTTTCAAACCATTGTAATTTCACACATATCGACATGAAAAAGATCATTTAAACCATGAGTTATAATTCTTCTTCTAGGATATCTTACCCTTGCAGTAGCATGAAGCTCTTGAGCAATCTTACTAAACTTCATTTGTAATATAACCATCTTCTGTTAACTCTTCAATAATAGAAACAATTTCGTTCATATGGAAATTATTCCCAGACTCTCTGGAAGCGATGAGCAGTTTTAATATATCAACCAATTCATTAGGTTTGTTCCAATATACAGGTGAAAAGAGGTTGTCAATTTCATCTTTATATATTCCACTTCTAAATATATCTCCTATTAAACGTATTTTCGGGTGGTTTTCATCTCCTGAACGAATATTAACATTCGTTCGACGAATTAGTTCTTTATATTTCTGCAAATCGGTGTCAGAATATCCGTTTGTAAAGATTTTAAGTAATAATTCAAATAATACTTCACTGAGATCAGTTAATTTTTTTCTTAGGCAAAAATTCAAATAACGAATATCCCAGAAACCAGTTGTTTTCATGCGATAAACACCAAATGTCGTATAGCACATATACGTAGATATTTCTGAAGCTAAATAACACAGTGTTAATTGAAAAAGGGATTCCTTTTCTTTGTTATAACTTAATTTTCTATTTTAATTTACAAAGCTGCTTCTTTACATTTATTCAACACAGAATGCAATGTATCCATTTTACTGGTAACAGGTTTAAATATTTCTTCGTTTAAAACATCCCTTTTCAAACGAGCTCGTTTGACTTGTAAATATTTCTCTTTCACAGCAGATATAAAATTGCATAATTTCGGAAGCAGAGTCAGGCATGCGTTTATTATATTACATTAAATTCAATATATTTATATATGAATTAATTAGTTGCTTTTCTAACTGATGTAGTAGGTCGATTACTTTGAGCTTTCCGATCTTATCGACTTTACTTAAAACGACATCAAATTTTACTATAGTTTTAGCTTTCGAATCATTGATAATATAGTTCACTTATGTTTCCAAATCAATATTTTGCTTTCTTAAATCTGTATGCATAACTAAACCAAATCATTTATTAATAAATTAATCTCTTATATATTGCATGTTTGTTCCATTCGTGTTTCAAGTTGCTTTTTAATAGTAACGTTTAGCACTTCATTAATTGCAACTCTTAAATTTTCTTGCATTTCTGTAAGTTGTGTTGTAAAAAATATGTTTGTCATTACGTTAAAATATTTACTAAATCCATTTAAACATTCTTCTATTCTAAAATCATTACTCTGCAAATCAGTGTTAATATTGCTTAAAATGTTTGCAATTACACTCGTGTTTAATAAACATTATCATTCAAATCGACTGACTTTATTCATTTCTCTTGAACATCATTTGATTGTGATTTAAATACTCTTAGTGTAATAGTGTTTAATTCTTCCACATAATGTTTATTTACCGCATCGCTATCTGTCACAGTCATACCCATATTACATAATATATGTCCATTCAGATCGCAATTCCCATAACGATTTTTGTTTGAACAGCTATTTTAACGATTGCTTTACATACCACTATGTCCAAACTTTGAAACACCCATTGTTCTTCGCCTGGAAGTAAAAAACTGTCAAAACCAGATCTATATTTACCTTTATATAGAGGAAGTGTTGGTATATTAACCAAAAAATAGTATTTTTAGTTCCAGCATTAAAAATACATATCTTTAAACTTTGTAAATGTCATATCGCCTAAAACATTATCATTGTAAATATGTTGCAGATCTATATTATCCATTTCAAACACAATTACTATATTTGCATTATCGCATAAATTATGTTTCGGTATACATGTGTAACTTTGCGATAGATAAAAACAACCACTGTTTGAATGTCGACCAAAACTAAACTATTGCTGTATTTCACCCTGTGGCTCTCACCAAACATCAGCAAAATAGACATGGAATTGGGTAATGATTCATTCGGAGGCAATATATCTTCCTTATTTGTAAAAGGAAAAAATTGCATTCCTTCAATTAATGATAACATGGTCGCTAACAGTTGATTTTTTTTTTGTATTGTTTTAGAAAAAACATAAAAATTTTCTAATTTAAGTCTAACAACGACATAATAACACAAGTTTTTCCACATAAAGAAGGACCACTTATTATACAACGTATATTTGATGGTAATAGAATACCATGTTTCTGTTCAATTACATTTTCCTTCATATTTACAATACCCTGGAAGATGTACAATTTGTATTATAACCTTCATTTTAAACAATTACACAGTATTGCGTAACATACTAACGCAAAACAATAAATGTAGGTCTATATATAGGGGCACATACTGTTGAAAACAATGGCTTGTACTGAATGTATAAAAAAGGATGTGGTGTATTGAATACATTGATTAATAAATTACCATTTAAATTACATTTACTGAAATACAATTATTATGGACGAGGTACTAAACTTGCAAAATTTTCGGCCCCGAACGATCAAGGAATAAACGTTTTGGATAGAGCTTGTAAAGAACACATTGTAGTTTACGATCAAACAAATGATTTGAAAGAAAGATATATAGCAGATACGATTCTGGCCGACAAAGCAGCAAATATAAGGAAGAATCCATCTGCATCTACAGGTGAAAAGCTAGGTACTTGTGTTGTTCATAAAGTTATGAGCTCGAAGGTGAAGAGAGACGAGGGCTTAAAATACAAAAGCAAATGAAAAACGAAGAAAGGAGGAATCATTCCATTCCTGGGAGGGGTTTCAGCAATTAGTAGAGCAGTAAAATCAAAAGGTAAAGGAATGTATTTGAAACCCCATAAAGTTGGAAAAGGACGAAAAAATTTAAAATGTGGAAAAAAACGCAGAAAGTCCTGAATAGTCTTCTCAAACAGACATTAAAAAACAAAAATATTAATGTATTTGTAAATAAACTCGATATTCCCTATTTCCGAGGTGTGTATATGAGAGATGATTTACCAAAGAAACCAAATATTCTTGAATGTATGATTGTTAATTTAGATTCGAAACAAAATGAAGGAACACATTGGGTTGCATTAATTAAAAAACAAATCTATCATTGTATTACAACAGTTTTGGCGATTTATGTCCTCTAATTGAAATACGTAATTATTTTTAAAAACATGCAATTAAGATACAATTACAAAACAGAACAATTACCAAATACAATCAATTGTGGACATTTATGTTTACCTTTTTTGGCTATAGATATGGTATATAAGTAATTGCAATAGAAAAAAATTATAATAATAATTAAATTATGTTGATATTAAGTGCAAATTCGTCGCAATTGCATGCTGTGTATTTCCCTTCATCACAGTTAGATGGAGAATGGTAAATAAGTGTAATCGAATTTGTTACTTATAACAGGATACCAAACATTGTCATGCATAACTAATTATTTATGGCTAATATTGGTGAAAAAACATACAAGATTGTGATACCGGTAGTATATTATGTGTTGGATGACCTTGAAACTTTAATTAAAGTGACATTACCTGACGATGTACAATTTCGATTACGTGCAAATCCAAGTATATTAAATAGTGCTATGTATAGTAATGTTGAATTCGATTTCTCGGAAAACAATTCAATTACAAATATGTTAGGTTACAAACAGAGACTGTGTCCAGCTAATAAATTACACGAATCATCAACACAGGTTAATATATTATCGGTAAATGTATGTCGTATAAATGTTAATATTGTATGTGGTTCATATTTGAATGGAAAAGCAATAAATACACTACATGAAATCTTGCGTGCTGTAGCTACTGGATATAAAATAATTGAAAATACTAATACATTGCTATATCTTTCAGTAATAGTTAATTGTGTGATGAAATAGGTGTTACAATTGACGATCAAGACAGTAAACTTATTAATTTTAGAAACGAAGAAATTACTGTTCGTTTACAGTTTTAAAAAGGTATATAAACGCCTGCATTCCGTTGTCCATTACAATTTAAATGGGTGTTGTGTATAATAATAAATTTGGACGTAAAGTAGGTGCTTATTTTAAAAACTCTATGAGTAAGGAACGTATCCCGAAGTCAGGAAGTATGAAAATACGTAAACCCCAACATAAAAAAAATCACTTCTAATAAGATAACCGTAAATTTAACATGAGGCAATGGATTGTGTTTAAAAGAAGAATCAGGATATACTGTTAATATAAATGGAAGACATACTTAATGTTGAAGAATCTATCAGCTATTAAAAATGTAATCACCAATACGGAAATACATGTGTATGAACCATTCTGAGCATATCCGTACACATTTTTTTTTTTTTTTTTGTAAATAAGGATTTCAATACAAAATCACGTTATCTACACGTTACCATCGAAATCAAGTTTAAAGTTTAGAGGTACAATTAAAAAGACATCCGGTGCAAGTAATCCAGCAACTACAAAAATAGTAAGAAATTGAATACTTTGTTTAATGAACAGAATTGCTAAATGGAGCTAATGGAGTTGAAATCGATCAAGCATGAGAATTTGGAGTTACTTCCACGAAAAAGAACATCTCTCAGGAACTGTAAACGATATTTATACAGGCCTTATGGCTGAGTGGAACAATGCTAGTGTTAACTCACTACAAATAAACCCAGGTGGAAAATACGAAGTTGTTATACCATTAAGTATGGTTTTAAGCTCTGCTGAAGACTACAAACATGTCATATTAAATGCTAAACAAGAATTAGTTATTCTATTTGGTAATAGGCATTTAAATGCTATATACGATTCTGCTAATAATGAGGAAGGTGTAACATTTGAATTAAGCAGTGTGGAATGGTTGATGTCACATATTGAAATTAACACTCGTGAACGAGTAAAGTTTTTTAAAATATATGAAAAAGGGAAGAATCCAGATATTGCCTTCAGATCATGGGCTTTAGAGGTTTTTCCAACTCTGCACACATCACAAAATGTCATTTCGAATGTGAAATCAAGTTTTTCATCGGAAAAAAACAGAGATATGTAATTATTTGTTTCCAAACAAATCGACAAAACAATTTAAAAGTGGATCGATCAGTATTCGATAATTTGATACGAAAAATATTAAAGTATATCTAAACAGTCAAGCTTGCCCCTATGTGGATTTAAATATGAACTTTGCCAATATTTCGCATGATCTGTATACAAAGTTTCAGGAAACGAATTATAACAAAATCAGTACACCAATCCTAGAACCTGAATCATTTAAAACCAGTGGAACGTTATTTGTGTTTATGTCAGTAAGCAAGACGACAGAATTACCAATGTTGTGGTTGATTCATCAATTGAAATGATTGCAAATACACCATTTCCAGCAAATACGTAAGCTTGCGCTCTTATAATTCATGACAGATTAGCGAGTTACAATGTAAGAAATAAGCTGGTGAAAATAATGAATTGAGTCTGTAGGTGATGAACCATGGCTGAGACGAGATGTTTTGCAATGTGCAAGGGTTTCAGTCTGCAGAAAAAAAATTATCATTAAAGAATGAGCTATCACTGATATGGAAGACCAAACAACTATATTCAGCTTCAAATCACCATTTGACTGGAAACATCTAACTCCTAAATACAAGGAAATGAATAGATGGGTTACTAACCATCGCCATGGTTTAAAATGGGAGTGGGTGTATGGAGTATGTGAATGTTGTAGATATTTGCAAATGTTACCTAAATAATTGTGAAATATATGTAAGTGGAGTTGAGCAAAAACATATTTTCGAATTGGCGTATAATGGGAAAGTAACAGTTATTTAAAAAGAATATAATTGCCCTTCGTTCAAACAATTACATAAAACAAATGGATCTAATTCAACATTTTTCTCAGCAGCGGAAAACTCAAAATTAATGTTAAGTTGGGCAATGAGGACTGACTGGGGTGAAACAGACTCTGATGAGTCTTGTCCCGAATCACCTGTGGATATTACTTGAGTCATATGACGTTATTGATGATGAGTGCAATTTACTATAAAAAGTATTTGCTTGTATGTAATCAACTAGTTCGTGAAGATGAATCAACAAGACAACAAAATCATATGCTCGTGTAGACAGAAATCAAAATGTAAAGTGAATATTAAAACGTTATTATCCCTTTGGAGCAAACCATTTCGACTTTGTTTCGGAAAGAAATAATGTTAGCATTTTTTTTTTTTTTAACAGCTTGTGTTTGTTTAACATGCAAATGTTTGGGGTAAATTATACTTGATTGTGTTTTGGGACATCTTGTACTTCATTGTGTTGAAACAAGTATGTGTAATTTGTGTATGTTTAGAGCAAAATTTATCCACTTGCTTAAATGTTGTTTCAGTGCTAAAATGTTGTACATAAATGTTGGATCATCCTGTGTTTCTATATATCTTATAAATAAGTATGATGTAAAGTGAATTCATTTCTTAAACTTTATTTACCCTATTCCTTATTAAAAGTGAACTTGTTTTAGTAAGAAAAAATATGTTCTCCACAGAGAGAGAATAGTTCTAGAAGCAAGCAGTCTAACCGCTTTTCCATAACTAGCAATATAATATATCATCCCACATAAGGCATGGTTGATATAAGCTGGTTCGAGTCTTGGTTTGGTATGATTGTAACCATGTAAACAAAAATAATAACGACTGAATCACTGTTTATTAAACTAATATAAATTCGTTCATGTATGTGAAAAAAAGGTAGATATGTTCAAGGTTATAGACCTTTAAAATTAAATCAGTCGCATGTAATGTTTCTGGATAAGGTTATTAACTTTGTAATTTATACTGGCTTCGAAATTTTAGAAGTGTAGCAATTGCAAATGTCTCAAAAAAAATCATTACGTTTAGGGATCTGAGGTCTGCGGTGTGGCCGTTCTTTCAGCGTTTTTTCCGATACTACCAACTACAGAAACAGATTTCAGAGGTTGGTAATCCAACAAACCCTTGCATAACACATAATGGTTTTATTATACCCTGGAGACAACCCTGGCACCTAGCTTTTCATGAAGGAAGCGACCAAGGACATCCCCGTCCCTGGAGGGGAGGGCATTTCAGGTCAACAATTTTTCAACCGTCGAGACAAGGTCAAAATATCTTCCTAGCTGTTTGAAATCTTCGAGCAAAAATATTTTTTTCTCTACTTGATAAAAAACTAATATTCACTTTGCAAACTTCATTACGCAGGAAAATTTACAGAAATTAAAATAAAAAAAAAAAAAAAACACGGCTTGTATGAAAATTAACAAATTATTATGAAAACAAGTTTTTTACTCCCCCATACTAACCTGTATCAAAGAAAAATATTCAATGGAAATAGCTTATAAAATAGAATATTAACCAAATTTAGAAACATGTTTGGATATATTAATAGAAAAATATCCATATATGTTTAATGCAAATATGATTCTCAATATACGGATTAAGAAAAATGGGAACATATACACTAAAATTGAATCATATCACGTATCTTGATTTAGATAAGATATATTGCAAATAAGCAAAAAAATATTTCGTATAAAAGATCTTAGATATGGTTAAAATATATAATGGGGTTTTTGTGAATAATATTACTTTCTTTTTTCCTATAAAATTATTATTGTTTTATTAAATGCGTTGATCTTTATTACATTGCTAATGTTTTAATGGATTATTAAAAACACTTAATTTATTTGTTATGATTCAGAAGTTATTTTACTGATAATTAAATGTTATTCATTTCTTCGAGCAAGGAACTTGGCAAAGAGGTTTATCCCCGAGGTTGGGAGTGCTGGCTTGAAAATATTTGAAAGTCTGGGGTGCGATAAGAGAGGGGAAAGGGTGTTAGAACTTCTGACTTCTGGTTGGAAGGGATAAATCAGGCTTCTCGAAGGTTTGACCTGGGAATTTGAAATTTTTATAAATAGGGCTTCAGCCTCTACTCCCCTTGCATTTTTTCCAGTTGTTTGTCAGTTCGGTTCGCTTTGCGATGTCGCGGTCGTATGAAGACTATTTTATTCGTTTATCTACGCAAGATTCTAACAAAAGCTTGATGATTTCGGTTGGCAGTATTTCAATAGACTAATCAACGGTTCGGATGATTTAGCAAGTGGTTTCTTAACTCCTTTAGAGGAAGAGGAGTTTACCTTCACATTGCAATCAGGGATGGCATCATTATCACTATCTACGAGAGTGTCCACAGCACCATCACCTACTGCGTCCTCATCTTTCAAGTTTGCAGCACCGTCCGCCACGGTGCCAATGTCCACAGCACCATCAGCTACTGCGTCCTCATCTTTCAAGTTTGCAGCACCGTCCGCCACGGTGCCAATGTCCACAGCACCATCAGCTACTGTGTCCACATCTTTCAAGTTTACAGCACCGTCCACCACATTACCCATGTCTACGAGCGTGTCCACAGCACCGTCAGCCAATGCGTCCACATCTTCCAAGTTTGTAGCACGTCCGCCACGATGCTCCCACCTACAGAGTTTGGAACGTTAGTCTTAAGAAGAAGAAAACAGATGAGCGACGACTGCCAACACCCAAGATTTGCTCATGTCATAAACCGTTAGATTTAACATCTCCCTCTCTAAACGTGTCTCCGAAAGCTGTATTTACCAATGATAATTTGTTGCAGGAATTAAACGAATTTTAAATTTTAATTTTGTTGTATCGCCTACTCCAAGTCAGACATCGATAGAAATATTGTCAGCTGAAACACCGCAAGATAAATTAATTTCTCTGCCTCCACCTATATTCAATCCGTCGCCACAAAAAAAATTGTAGCTCAATCGCCTTACCTCCTTCACCATTAGTTGTTATTCCAGTTAAGAAATGTAAATTAAGCTTAGGTCTTAACCCTAGACATAAATTGTATTTAAAATTCACATTTTCATAGATGAATGATTCTTTCTGCTGTATAATTTCACAGATTTTTTTCATTGTTATAATATTGTAATAGGGTGAAAATTCTTTACAGTTTAATGATTGAAAATATAACGTTCTAACGATTTGTAAAGATAATTCATTGATTTGTAACGATTTTAAATAAATTTCATTTAGGTCAAACAATTTTTTTTAAAGATGAATCATTCAGTTGTAACTATTTTTTTTTAAGGTTTAACGAAATTTATTTAAATGTTTGGACAACTTAAAGACTAATCATTCTGTTTGATAAAAATTTCATTCAGATGTAACAATTTTAATGAAAATTCATTAGTTTTTAACGATTTTGAAATAAAAATAATTCGGGTTAAGTAATATCGGTACGATTTTTAAAGAAAAATCATTCATGATGGAAAGTTCTATTAAGAAACTTTATTATTATTATTTCAATCATGTAATGATGTACTTGTTTTTTTCACTCTAAACACTTTTTGACATCGTAATGGTGAACAGGGGAGTTTTTTGGTTAAAAAAAAGCCAGTTTGGCTTGTCATGTAACTAATAGAGTAAATTAATATTTTTGAAGTTGTATCAGGATATGGTACGATTAATATTTTTACAGTTTTAATGGCGTAAGATGGAGTTTTTTGTTTTAAAAAAACCTGTTTGGCTTGTACATGTAGTGTGTGATTGAGTAAATGAATATTTTTTCAAATTGTATCAGGATATGGCACGATTAATATTTCTAGAGGTTTGATGATGTAAGATGGAGTTTTTTTTTTTTGGTTTAAAAAAAGCCTATTTGGCTTGTACATGTAACTGATAGAGTAAATGTATATTTTTGAAGTTTTATCAGGATATGGTACAATTAATATTTCTACATTTTTAATGACCTAAAATGGAGTTTTTAGTTAAAAAGAACCTATTTGGTTGTAACATGTAAATGTTAACATGATGAACAAAAAAAATTATTGTAATTTTGTTTTTATAATTTGTGATGTAATATACATTAAAATTTTGGTGTGTAACGTTTGTAAGAAGTTAAGAGCTAAACAATGTTTGTATTTCATTTAAAGTTGTGATTTGCATGAAGTAATGATTTTAAGTTGTGATGTTTTTCAGAAGGCAATGGTAAAAAATGATTGTATTTCATTTAAAGTTGTGATGTAGTATTTTTAATACCAAGTTATTTAATTTATTCTGTCTTGCAAGTTATTGTAATTTTTTTAAATAAAACATTTTCTTTCGAGTTAAAAACAAATGACGTGAGTTATTATTTTATTTTTTTAATACCATGACACTAATTTTAAAAAAATAATAATATCTTATGTAAAATGAGAAAACAATGCTATGAGTAGATGTCTATCAGTATTCGTAAGCTGATGATTTGTATTTAAAAATTCAGAGACAACTTTTTGCTTGCTTTCACGAAGAAGAAAATGTACTTTTCTTAACGTTACAATACTCGCATAGACTTTGAAGGGCCGAGGGGAAATTATAAACAAATTATGGAGAAAATAAAACATAGCTCAATGAATTAAGTTTTGCAAAGGAATGAGGAAGCATGTTAGTACCTTGAGAGGACCTTGGTCCACTCTGGCTATTCAACTTGAAAGTTAGAGTAGGACATGACGGGTTGCTGGCCAACTTTTGTGATATCCCAGGGGAATCTATTGAAAGCGAAGCCTTGCATACCTTCACAGAGGTAGGTAGCAAAAACCTCTGTCCCTCCTTGCCTTCAATGTACATCTAAACCGAACACAGTCCAGCAACATTTTTAAAAATATTTAATTTTACATACAAACACACAAGTTATAAGAGTTCCTGTTCAAGATACAACGCGATGATGTCTGGAGAAGACGATAAACATAATAATTTAAACTAGTTTTTAAATAAAATCCAACTCAAGTTATGTAATAATACTAACATATTTTCCGGTTAGTAAAAAAAAGTACAAATAATGTTGAAATCGCTAATTCCCAACTCCGAAAAACATTATTTCCACCTGTATTCATAGTGTTTAGTACACTTATGTCGGAATCTGTTAAAATATTAATTATATTCAAATATATACATTTCATGTTACATGGAATACATTTTTGCTGTTGGAATGTTTTTGGTTAGACGTGAAGAAAGGGAACACATTGGTTAGCACGCTTGCCTCCCCGGGAGGGTTACAGCATAAAAACAAATTATTTCGCAATGTGTGGATGTCATTTTAGGTGTTGCCATTGATACAAGAGTTTTTTTTAGGAGATCTCTCTCTTGTTTCCCCTATTATCACGTGCTCGCACACGACTCGGCGCTTCACCCCTCATCGCCTCAAGACATCGATGTTAAGAGCCGTCTAAATCTCTCCCAATATTTTATTTTTTCTCTCTTATACATTGAATTGAGAGTAATAACATTTCTTAATGAGTGAATAAAATATTTTTTGTTTTAATACTTGTAAAAACAGTTCTGTTTTAATAAGTAAATAAAATAAATCCTGTATGAATTTACATATCGTAGTTTGCTTGATACACATATACATTTTTTGTTGTTTGAATGTTAAATCTAGGGCTTATATTGGGAACTTGACTTCAGGGACTTGTAACATTTTTTTTCACTGTTCATATACTCAACCTGTTTCATAAGGTTGAAGGGACAGCGAGTCGGGCCAAATCTCTCGGGGCATACATTCAGAGGGTTGTGGCTCGAAGCAGGGGAACCAACATTAGGAAAACATGATCTGAATACTGTAGCGAGGAGGGTGTGTTGTCTTGAAACAGGTACTGCAGGGATGCCAACTCACGAAAAAAAAATACGAGAAAGCACTCCCAGGTCTGAGTCTGGGGTGCATAAACTGGTCTTTGCGAACTCCAGGCTCGATCGATAGCGGAGGTCTTCAGAAAACATCGCCTTCGAAAGTGGGGGTGGTAGGGAGCACGTCCCTCTGGAAACATCTTGTTGGGGAGGGGGTGGTTGGCATTGTGGAGTCGGAGCAGCTCTGAAGAAGAGGGTGGGAGGTGCAGGGGTGTTTCGACAAGTTCAGATACCTCTGGACTCTGGTTGGTTCTGAGGGGTGCAGGGTAGGGTGGGAGGAGGTGGCTACAAACAGGACCCTATCGGAGCGCAAGTAGGCAGATGACGCCATCTTGAATCAGTTGCGACAATTGAGAATCGAAGACAGACAGGTGACTGACCCTCTGGACCTCGCTGAGGAGGGGTGGTAGGTGGAGATTGACACCCTGAACTCATGGTGAGGGGTACAGAGTCCTCCCGATGTGCACACAACTAATCAGTTGTCGCCATCTTGCCTTAGTGCCGAAAAACATTTGACCACACCGGCGAGCATCGCACCTACCTTTATCTCTAGTGATAGCCGCCATTTACGTAATATGTTATCGGGGAAAAATAAATTTTCGGATCGATATACTGCGTTTGTGATAAGTAATTGATTTCTGTGTTCGGTATACGAAAATACAGTTTGTGCTAACAACTCGTGTTTTTTGTTACCAAGTGACGTAAATTTCACAGATTTAACGAAAATTTGTAGTACGTCTCTATAAAGAGTTACACGATTACGCTTTGCGGGCTTAAGTGCTTCTTCACGTCATCCGAGTGTCCCTACACTTCGACGGAAATTATTTGTGCTAAAAGTTAATTATTCTGAAAATAGTGAAGCTTAGTTAAAAAATTATCGTTTCGTTGTCTGTTGTCGGACGAATGCAGAGTTTTTCTCTTAAATTTCAACTCATTTGTCTATCGGCTTCGCTACACGTATATAACCAGGCTCTCCACACACACAGCTTAAGACGACGTAATTGCTACGCTGGACTCTACATCAAACGGATGTGTTTTAAAAAATACTCTAGGTATGTGCGAGAGACGGTAAGTAGTTATGAGTATTTCTATTACGATATTATGTATTTCAAGACAAGCTATTTTTAAAAACGCCTATTCTGACTACCTGAATTACTTTTTGACATGTGATAACTGCTTGCACACGAATCACGTAGGAACCGTGCCGATGTTGCCGAATTCTGAGTGGCCTGGTCAAAAATGAAAGCGCCTTCTCAAGCAGACAGCAATCATAGGCAATATACAAAGTGCTGTAGGGTACTTATAGTAATAAATTCTACCCTGTACTCAAATTGCGAAAAGTCACTAGCTTTATCTATGGATATGGGAGTGATTCATTTGGCACTGTGTTATATGCTCTTACCACTGTCAGGAGTGCCGCCCTTGCTCTGTGGTATTATATCACTGCTCCGTATGTTATTATTACCTCAAATACTGCCTTATAAATTGTTCATAGTGTACTGTAGTTACCCCAACATTAAGTACAGCACGAACCAAAATATAAAATAAATTTCAGCTCGCTCGCGAATGAGCTGCGGCCAGGTTGTCATGAGGTAGGACGAGCAGGGGAACAGCCTCAGCCTTCGCGACAGCACGTGCAGAGTGCGTGGAGTCAGTGGCGGCGACAGCGCACGTGATGCGTGTGAAGGTCGACATTATCACTTCTTATCGAGCAACCAAGTTGAAAGTAACAAACTAAAACTGTTTTGTCGTCGTTTCAAGTACTTAGTCGACATACCGAGTGTGTCGGTCATGCGAAGTCACGCCTCGATCGCAGTCGGCAGGTCCTGGGTTAGTTCCCCTCTGGCAGAGTAGGAGTTATATACCTCTTTCCCTAGAGGTCTTTCCCTCCCCTTTTCAGCCATTATGCGATGCAATTCCTTAATGCCGATATTAAACGATACCTGTTGCCATACTTATTCCATGTCCGAATCCAAGTAGGCCATGTGTACTTACATCCTTGCATACTTCAGTTTTCCTTGTCACCAAACTTGATAAATGCGAACAGGCTGTCTTATTGGCTTCTGTGGCTGTTATTAGCCATATAACCATTTTAATGTACGTGTATTTTGACTAAGCATTTGATAATCGCCTTATGTTTTAGGGTTTAAATCAAGTATTAAACAATATTTTAATTGGATTTACATAACATTTATTATCTTACATTATTGTATGTGAGTGAAATTTTGATTACTTTTTTTAAATCTTAGCTTCTGTAGGTTAGGAACATAGACCTGATACAAATTTATTGTTTAGACCTTAAGATAATTATTAACTCAGTTAAAAATCCTATGCCTATGAAGTAGTAATGTTGCCCTATTAAATTTTAAATAAAATTATTATGTCGGAAATCAGTTATAACCTACAAATTACTTCTCAAAATGGTGGCACAAATTCCGCAGGTACGCGAGAAGTATACATCTTCGTTTACTTGTATACTTGCATGCATCACTTGCAATTCGGACAGCACTTACGACGTCACTTCCGGGGACAGGTGAGCACAAATATGTACTTCAGGCGAATTCGGACACAGCCTTAGTCTTGTATAAGCTTCAACAAGGCCTGCTGCAAAATCCAGTATACCAGAGGCTATACGAGCAGGCATGGAAGATTCCTATTACATGACAGCAGTTGGAGTGCTAGCGTTTGGCACACTAGGTGGGTACATGACGTAAATATAAACCACACTCGTAGAACTGTTGCTACTAACTTGTGTACGTGTATTAAAAACTAGCTGAGCACGTCTTACATAGTATTGCTTTATTACTGTTGGCCATTAAATCAATTCGATGTGCGGTAGCTTCATTCAGTATTCGAAAATGATAATGAAATCTCACGAGAGATGGATGTTAATTTTTTTATATCGGAGAAAAATTTCAATAACTCATGAAACTTATTATTTTAAATCTTAAAGTACCAATTTGTTATCCGCATTCTGCATTTGGGGGGGGGGGGGATGTCCGGCGGAGTTTCGAGCACACATCCCAATTTTAAGCTTCAACCTGTGTTATCAACGAATAATCAAGATGGAGGCGTACTTTTTGGTTTCTTCATCAACTCGTTTCAGGCAGTGGTCACGTCACAGAGAGCTAGCTCCCTACGCTCTAAATCTGCAATGCGATCGGCGACTTTCGAAAGCTGATAAGGAACACGCCATGGAAGATAGGACTGGTCCTATTACCAAACCTGGTATAAATTATGGCCTTGAAAGGCGACAAACGCCATGACAGGTGTCATACTAGCTACCATCCGTCGCCTCCGTCAGTCGACCGTCCGTCAGGCAATCACGCAATCTTCAACCAATCGCTGGGAAACTTTTTTTTCCATCCGTCAATCCGTCACATATTTCTCGAACTTTAACTTTCGACGGACCGACGAATTTCCATAGATGCAAATACGCTCTTTGAAATGAAATGCTAGGCGGTGGATTTGTGTATATTATCTTTGGTGGTAAATTCGGGGATTCAAAATGTGGACAATTATTCAGTATAAATTCTTATCGCTTAAACATGTTTTTTTCCCCAAAATGTTTCTTGAAAATGTATTTCCATCCAGAATATACCTCAAACTAAAAAAAGATCACGATGTTATTTTGTCACACTGAAATTTTGCCGTACAGAAGGATTGTTGTGAGTCGCTTTCAACTGACGGATGAAAAAAAACTGAGCGGGTGTGACAGATGGATGTGAGCCCATCTTTATATAGGTTGCTGTGGCTAGAGACATGTACAATTCTCAGTATTTTCTGGCAGCACGCTAAAATTCACCGGCCTATACTTGTTAGAGCCGGTGCCACTTCTTTGTTGACTTCTGCAACAGTGAGGTCACAGTTTTCCCCTTTCGACTTGATTGGACGTGATTGGGCCAGCTTCTCGTTAGTGGTTTCCTATTCGTCCAAAGCCGTCCTGGGCGTGTCTTAACAAACTGTAGTCCAATGGTAAAGGCAATAAAATATACAAGTTTTTGAAATCTCGCCTGTCTTCAAATGAAAACGCGAATTTTGCATGTCTCTAGCTACGGCTTTTACCAAATCTGGTATCGTGCAGTATTGCCTTAATGAAACCCTTCAAAATGCCGCCACACTTTTCTAGACGAGCCTATTCGGCCATACATTCCCCTACAAGCGCTGCTCTCGCGAAATGTTTTGGTGTGTTGTTCCTGTGTCGGAGACGTGCTTATTGCAACCAGTGAATAACGAGCTTCGTGCTTGGTTATGTTAGCGTTAACCGCTCATTAACCAGAGATGTTTAGAATTTTTCACAAACCGCAGGATAATCACCATGAAGGCCCTATAAGCACTGAGCGGTGATTCCTCGCTGTGCACAGTACATTGTAAAAAAAAAAAAAACTCTGGTAAGCTTCGTAAACGGCAATGGAAGTTTTTAACCTATACAGTGTATGGTAATAGTATTATGTTACAGGCTGAAAATATGGGGGTGTTGAGTATTGCTACTACACAAAGTTGGGAACTTTCCTACGAATTTGACTCTTCCCGAGCAATTATAGGAATGTTACCATGCATGTATGGGAAAATAGGGAAATCTTTATTAGAGTGACCGGCGTTAAGTATCCTTCAAATGCAACATAGACTGATTGCCAACATGTCTAGCAAAAACGGCGTGGATTGGGATTGAGGTTAGAACACAATTTAGTAAACAGGTGATTTTAAGATGTTTTCATACTTCCTATAACGCATTACTAATGCTTTTAGATTAAATTCCAACTGGTAAAAGTGTTTTATTAATATAATAGTGCTTGTCATTTAAATATTAAGATAAACAAACACGTTCATCACTGTTGACCATGTGACTTTGACATTGTGTATGATTGGGGTAGGTCAATGTTGGGTACACGTGCAGAAGACGAATAAGCGGTCTACATCATCTTTGGTCTACGTGCAACATGCAACGAGGGGTTAGGATCGTAATGAGTACAGACGGGAAAAACTCGCCGATACATTAATGAAAGACTAGACTTGGAAGATTAGTACTTTCGCTTAATCGATTTCAATTGCGCAACAAAATAGCTAACAATAAAAGCCAATATGCCAGTGACGAAATGATAGCGGCTCGATTGTAAGATAACGAAGTCAGGCCTGCAGCTGCACGAATTTTGCCAACCCTTTGAACATAGATAACAATAAAAGCCAATATGCCAGTGACGAAATGATAGCGGCTCGATTGTAAGATAACGAAGTCAGGCCTGCAGCTGCACGAATTTTGCCAACCTTTGAACATAGATAATTCACGGTTACTTGCAACTTTTCTGTATAGGCCATAGTTAGCCTCAAAACACGAAAGTAATTAAGGGTATGATTATCTATACTTAACAAAACATTTTTGGAGGTAATTAAATAATTTAATTTATGGTTGCTACATTTCTGATTGATCATGAAAACAGGATTCAATTAGTTGGATTTAGTTGCGCACGTGTATGATAAACAAGAAAATAACTATACAATCTTAGTAGAAATTGTTAGACCTAATATTACGGTAATAATCTTAATTCCTTCAGCGATTTTTTTCCCCCGGAGTGTTATTTCGAACGACAGAATAAAGTACTCAGGGACAAACTTACGTGATTGTTCCTTTGACGTGAATTTATAGTATAGTCGCGGTTTCTTCACACTTTTGGAACCAAACATTTGAAACATCGCCCCATGTAGTGTTTAGCTGCTTCCTAAATTTACCAAGTATCACAAGCATTATACTTGTGTTAACACACAAAGTACCATATTTACCAAGTATCACAAGCATTATACTTGTGTTAACACACAAAGTACCATATTTACCAAGTATCACAAGCATTATACTTGTGTTAACACACAAAGTATCATATTTACCAAGTATCACAAGCATTATACTTGTGTTAACACACAAAGTACCATATTTACCAAGTATCACAAGCATTATACTTGTGTTAACACACAAAGTACCATATTTTCGGTTGAACTGAACTTCAACTTACGTTTCATCTATAAATCGTAATATTTCATTTGTAATTAATATAAAACAGAAACAGGGAGAAAATATGCGCGTTGATAATACTTAGCAAGAAATGAGGTGCGTTGTCCCTTTGGTGTATGTTTCTGCCTTAGTCAAGATTTGTTTGCACGAGGTGAAAGGATATCCTGTAAGCAGAACATCAGCATGGCTTCAAAAGAGTTGGAAGTAACTGTGAATAGACTATACATAGGAACGCCCGAATTTCGCGAAAATATTTCCGCACTTGCTAGATTTCAATACACTATGGACATACAAGGAGTTTTCTTTTGCTTATCGGCAGCGTGATTTTTGTGAGGGAAGACATTTTCTCATTTGACTGGCCAATCACAATTAGGTTACTCCGATACTGTACATCTGTGATTCGCAGCCAGACACCTAAGACACATGACTCATAAATCATCCAATCACGATAGTGGATCTAGGCTGAAGTGTTATGAAATACAACTGGCCGTGAAATCTTTTCGCGAAATTCGGGTATGCCTAAGTATACACAATCTCTGATTAGTGATTAGTTGCGGGAGGCCCGGGGAACGAGGCATGTGTGTCTGACTGGCCACCGTGAGGTCTTGAGAGCCGATGACGGTGTATGAGGCGAGTACAGAGCAGTGCCGGAACGAAAGACCAGGGGGGGGGGGAACGGGACATCCCCTAGAAAACCCCCGTCTACCAGGGGCATCGTCCGTCACGATTCCCTCATGCGAGAATCCCGGAGTGGCCCGGCCGGGGGTTGAACCCCGTTCGCCTAGGTGGGAGGCGAGCAGGCTAACCGCATATCCACCGCCGCCTCGTGCGTCTGGAGTTCGCGGAATAAGCGGCTGTTCCACCTCTGTATTTTTAACATTTTGTAGACTATGCTCGAGTGTAGCTCGAGCTATGCTAATTTGAAAATTTCTTTGTTGTTCAGAACAAAACTCACATGGATGTGCAGTCTTTGTTCGGCTGATAGGCCACAATCCTTCATTTCTACGACTTTTGCGAGAATTAATTTTTGTACCCAAACGGGAGCGGATATTGTAAAATCCTCTTACAATTTTGTTAAAGATTGTTTTTATTATGTAGTCTTAATTTTTAAACACAAAGAACCGTATAATTCTATCTAATTATTAAATAAACAAAATTATCGTTAATTAATTAATTGGCTAAAAGTATACAATTTTTTGTGTAGGAAAAATTAGACTACATAATAAAAACAATTTGTAACAAAATTGTAAGAGAATTTTACAATATCGGCTCCCGTTTGAGTACTAACAATTAATTCTCCAAAAGCTGTAAGAAATGAAGGATCGTGGCCTTAACACGACCTCACAAGAATACCTCAGTGCAGTAACAGTGTTATTGATGACGTTGGAATTGCTTTTTTTTTTATAGCCGCTCAAAGCGACGTGATTGATTGTAAATCATTTTATACGATAAAGGACATTTGATTGGGTCTATATCAGCGCTCAGCTCTCCGTCGGTTGGTGACCGGCAAATAATGAACGCTGTAAAGTACAGTGTAGTATCCGGTGTTCTTGCAGTAGTGGATATAGGTGACTCACTTCTAATTTGTCTTAAGTGGCAGTAAACGTGTGCAGACTTCAATGTGTTAGGCGTGCTGTGGTCGTGAGATGAGGTGAGTAGTGTGCCCACAGAAGCTGGCCTCGGCCAGTTCTGCGCGGACGAGCGGTTGTTTTTTCGTTTCGCGCGCAACCGACGAGGACAGTATCTCGTGCAGCGGCCAGTCTGACACACGTGACCTGGAAAAACACTCGGTGTTAACGTTAACGAAACAGGTGGGCGTGGAACATGTGGAGCACGCCTTCTTTAGTACCTGATTGCGTGCAACACTTCGCCTGGTTTCTAGCTGCTCCCCCTCCCTCACCCGCCGCGTCCAAGACGACAATTCTTATTTCCCTTCAGCGTTCAAGTTGCGTATCACTCAACACTTAACACGCGTGGGCTATAACAAAGAGTAAAAGGGCTATACACAATAAAGTGAGCACTTTTGAAATCAACCTTATATAAAGGTCACTGCCCCGTCCCTGCATATATTTAAACGTGCACACTGAGTGACATATGCCCAATAAAGTTGGTAACGATGCATGGAAAATAGTTTCATATCTTAATGTAGAATAAACTCTGTTAGGTTAGCATTTGTGATAGCGTAAAATATTTCTTTCGTTTTCTGTTTTTTTTTTTTATGCATCGGCGTATGAAAATGAAAAGATTTGTAAAATATTTACTTTTATAATAATTTCACAGTTTCGCTTGACCGACGCATGAATAAAGTGATGAGACCCATGGCAATATTATTTTACATAAGGCGGACGAATACACAACGTACACACAAGTAGTGGTAATTTTACATATGGCGGAAGATTACACAACGTACACACAAGTAGATCTTAAGCAGGGATTTCAAAAGTGCTCGTTTTACCGTGAACAGCCTATAATTAAAAATACAAAGCTGGAGAACCCACTTATTCCACGAATTCCAACAGTACACGTCAGCAAGGGGCCGCGGTGGCGTAGTGGTTAGACTACTCGCATCTTACCTATGCGGACCGGGTTCGATTCCCGGTCGGAGTCGCTCCCGGATTTTCGCATGTGGGAATAGTGCAGGGCGATGCCGCTTGTTGGCGGGTTTTCTCGGGGATATCCCATGTCCATCCGCCATTCAATTCCGGCGCTGCTACACCTCACCTCACTTCACGCCCATAGTCTCTCAAGACCTCGATGTTAAGAGCCGTCTACATCTCATCACTTTCTTAAAAGGCAGCAAAATGTCGTCACTATAGAACGACGTATCGTCACGCCATTGAACTCGAAAAAAATTTTCTGGCTCTATGTTGTTAAAGTGCTTTGGAAATCTTGTAGGCCTATCTCTTACATGTTTACAGACTGAGTTTCAGCTGTTGTTCAGAAAAATAAGAAGATTGGAAGATAATAATCACGACAGCTGTCTTTAAGAAATATTACAGAATATTGTACTCAGAAATCTGTAGTTGAGTCAAACAATTTTTATGAAAATGTTTTGCTGAATAATAAAGCGGGAGAAAATGTGTGTACTGTATGATATATAGCCTCTTGATAAATTCTTCGCTATTCACAAGTGCTGGCAATGTGATAGACTTTTGTTGAACGTCTCCCTAGAACACAGCGAATTGATAATATACGGTTACCAACAAACCTGGAAGGGTCTATTGTTGCCAAATAAAGAAAATATGGCAAATGCAGAACGTGACATACGGTATAGCCTTTCTGTGAAACTTGGATGAAAAATCTATCTGTTTGAGAAATTTGGTTTTTCCTCTTTTGATAAGCAAGGTATTTAAAATGTGTTGACAAACGGACGTGAATATTATGCAATTACACGTTTATTTTGTGATCCATTGCGTAGAGATCACAAGCTTAAATGATGGTTCAGTTAAACAAAGATTAAAAATGGTCATTGAACGTGTATCAAGTGAAATAACAACGAATATGCTAATCAGACTCAATAAAAATACTTTCTAAAATGGGCTTCGTCTTTCAAAACACCATGTTACGTGGCAATATGAACATTTAGCCTTTCATTCCGTTTTTACCTCTTTCATTTCGTTTTCATGTAATTATCACAGCGCTATGTTTGAAGATTTAAACTGCATATAATGCAATGAAGAGAGTTCATTATTATATATTATTCTTTTCAACAATTCTAGCGGTACCAATTAAAACAAAAACGAAAAGTACGGGCATACAATTGAAATATTCGCGATTTTGTTAAGAACTATAAGACATATATTTTCCTCTGGTTTTCAACTTGACTTCGTAGCGCAGATGTTGAGATAACGGATTAATAGCGAAGACGTATGGGTGTGTGAGTTCAATCCCAGGATCGAACTCGCGCACTGCGAGAATTGTTTACCATTTAAAAATTACGGTAAATTGCTCGATACAAATGGTAAACTATTACAGATATGGTTATCTCTCATATTGATTTGGTCGAATTCAATAAAAAACTATATTTAAATAGCCACTGCAATCGGTTGTCACTTAATCAATCAGTGAAATTGTTTCACGTCACTAATTCAATAAGTGAAAATTTTTTCACTGAAACAATCAGAGGTTTTCCACGAAGTGGAGCCATTTTCACTTATTAGAGAAGTTGAATTTCACTGCTAATCAGTGGTTTCCCACTGATTCGAATTTAGAGTGTACACAACTGTTAAAGTCACATGGTTACAGTGATGCAAGTGTTTGTTTACATCTTACGTTTTAAAGTACAAGCACTATTGTATGAATAAAATACCTTCACCAATTTGAATTTAATCAAACTGCATTACAAATTAGTCAGTGGAAGTATACATACATCTTAAAGCATTTGTTTACAAATCAGTTTCTAACCTAAAATCCAAACAATGCCGTTTTCGCTAATAAATTCTGACCCAATTGCCGGAAGTAGTAAAGAATGGATGAGTGGCCGAGTTTCAGCGACAGATGACGAACGACGAGAGAAGTGACCAGCGGAAGGGAAGTCTGCGACTGCGAGTATCAAGTAGTGAAGGGTGCGGCTGGCCGGCTGGACTATTGGACTGGATGCGTGAGTGTAAGGCATTATAAAAGATGGCAACAGACAGACTGAACGTGTGTTAGTGATGAGTATGATTTAATTGACTATAAAGAAACAGCGACAACGAGAAGGTTGTTAATTAGATTTAAAACATACATTAAATATAGCGTTTACTAAGAAATAAACAGGGTAAGAGTGTAGATATGTAAATTAATGATGTAAACAATAACTGTGTGAATCAATTAGACATAAAATTTAGTTCATTAATTTTATTACTAAGACCTCCGCCCCTCACGAACTCAGATACGCCCCTCAGATGTCCCATGTGACAATTTATAAAAACACACGGGAATTTTGTTTTGGTGGCAAATAGGTGTATTATTAATTAAAACAGGGAAATACGCAATACATGTGGTTTTCTAATGTTGTACTTATATTTTTTGCGCACCCCGACGAGTCCGACACGACAAAAAGTAGAACAGAACCTACTTTTATCGGGCTATTGGGGCTGCAACTTTGTCGAACTGACGTCACAGTGACCTTGTTTTTTATTGGCTGCTACTCAGATTTCGTAGTGTGGGGGTTGTCGTTTCGGGTACGTCGGGGTATTGTGACTCCAGCATAACTGTGCAGCTTTCCGTTGGTTTTTACAACTCAATATAAAACCTCTACGATTTAAAAATGTTATTTTCAAAAAGCGTTTAAACTTTATAGTATAAATATTACTAAATGCATAATTTCCGTTCGAATAAAATCCTTAGACGTATGTGTTACAGTTTTATTTTGAGAATGTAGTATTCTGAAATATTTATAAAACTTCTAAAGCTCCTGCTGGGAAAAACCTGTTGTATGCAACTAAAATTAGGTACCTATTCACAATCTAAGACAAAACATTCCAGCACGGATATGAATATATTGCCGTATTCCATCCAGTCCCCGTAAATCTGATGGTATAGCTACTGTCTTGTGCTACTTCTGGTTCCTCTAAGCTTTTGATCCCCGTTCCCAGTTTTCAAATGAATAATCATTACTTTAAGAAACTGTATACTTTGAGTTATTGAAATTGACAAATCGCCTATTCGCTCATGAGTCGCTCTTGGCAGTCTTCGCGATATATAAGAAGTATTTATTTGAAAACTGAGTGAGAAGTGTTGCTTGTTTGTAACATGGGACCGGCTTTGTAATTTGTATCGCTTGTCAGGTATTAGAGAGGGCGCTGCCGCCAGGTAAAGGAGATTCTACCTCGGAATGTCGGCCGGAGGGAACAATTCGTCGCCTGAAGAACGACCTGTCGCAATGCGATAATTGGGCTTATGCTTCGTCGTTGAGCAACCAAGTTTTCCCGGAAGGATACGTCAGGCTATTACTCTCGCACAGCCGAACAAACATTGCCGCAAATTTTCTGGGAACAATTTCGAAAGAACGGTGAACAATCGTTGGCCAAAGGTCAGGGAAATACGGTCTTCGATTGCACCAGGAATGTTTACGTCGAGTGGGGATTATCATTACCCCACATTCTCACTTAATGGCAATTCACAAAGCATGAGGTGTCGAAACAGGCTTTATCGCTAAACACATTCCATTTCAGATAGCGAATGCAAACTGACACGCCCTTTTATTACTTGGATTTCGCGCACTGTTGTCGTGAAACAATACTTTTTGAAACGCTCTTTCATGCTATGCAGTTTTTTTTTTTAAAGGTTCCCTACGTGAGGAATACATCATTCGCTGCTGAGATTGTTCCGTAACGTCAATAACCACTGCTGCTAATAACATAAAGGCACAGACAGATTTCTATTGGTCCCGATGTAAGACAAAGCGTCGTCTGGATATCAGTACAGTTCCGAACAAAAGATTTGATTGTTGCGACGCCTAACATTGCATATTAATTTTCGACTGAAAGGGTTAACTCGTCCCGTACGAATGTATGCGTCCTTGCTGATCATTTGCACTTTGATTACATACCCGACATCAACGAAATGTCTTGCCTTACATCAGGCGTTCCTTTTTAACCTAAAGGCTGTTCACGGTAAAGTGAGAACTTTTAGAAAAACTGCTTAAGATCTACTTGTTGTGTTTTCTTACACCGTATGTAAAATTAACATTGTTATGGATCTCATATACTTTATTCGAGCGTCATCCACGTTAAACTGTGGAATTATTAGAAAAGCAAATATTTTACAAAAAATTCGAGTCCTACACGTGCACTCTTAAATAACGACACTAAAAAGAAGTAATCTCAGTATTCACAAATTTAACGTTAAGACGTGGAACTTCTCTCCGTCGTTGTTAACTCTACTGGCACATACTAGACACTGTGCCAGTTAAAATATGGGCAGGTAGGGTCAGTTAAGTTTTTCAAATGGTGAATACAGAAGTGCTCACTTTACCGTGAACAGACTTTATATATATTTGTGTAAGTGTTGCACTGGAAGATTGCACTTGACGAACACTGTACATCGCGAGGCTCAGTGCCCAGGGATGTCCCGTTTTAGTGACTGATTAGTAGAGACCTGCAAAATTCGCGTTATTATTTGAGGACAAGTTAAACTTCAAACACGTGTACCTTTGCAACATGTTTGTCATTGGACCATACTTTATTTGACACACCCTGGGTAACTCTGCGCCTATAAATGAACGGTTCACAACTGTGTGCTCCAATCACATGCAGTTCAGTCAGAAAGGGCGAGGCTTCACAGATATACAGCAGCCAACGGAGAAACGACGCCGGCTCGAGTGCATACAGTACTGTGGAGTTTAGGCTGGTTCCAAATAATAACGCGGATTTCGCATGTCCCTACTGATTAGCCAACCACGCTACTCTTCAAGGTAGGGATAGGAATCCCTACCCATCCCAGCATCCTGGGGAATGCTGGGATGGGTCCCAAACAATGGCAATGGCCGATTCCTTCCCAATCCTTCCCCGATACCTCTTCCTTGTGCAACTTGCGCCATCTGTAATGATCTCGCTGTCGACGAGACGTTAAGCCCACTTACATACCTCACCTATATGCAAGGCGTTCAGAGTAGAAGTGGTGCAAGTCCAGAAATGCGATTGCGAGGGAAAAGAGATTAGAGAAGATGAAAATGAGAAAATATTTACAAACGGCAGAGTTCTATTAATGAGATAGTCACTTACATAAGTAACAAGCACACATTTTAATATGGCAAATATTGAATTTAATGTTACATTAACATGCAATAAATTGGAAACATTACAATTAAATGGAATTACAATAGTTCTGTACTTAAAATGAAACTTCTTCCAAGCTTGACGCACAATGAAATTGACTTTAAATGTTCTGCACTGAAAATAAAGTCTTCCAAGCTTGAAACCAAACTCGCACTAAAATGTTGCAATGCATTTAAGCGTTATTAACAAATTAAATGTCGCAGAGTAGTTCATCATCTTCGTCGTTAACATCGTTTTTACTGTCCTGTTGCTTTTGGAATCTGGTGTTTACAATCACAGGCAAGTGTTTGAAGTAACCATGCCGACTCTTTGAAATAAAAGGTAATAAATCAGTCATATGCTTTTTTTTTTTTCTCTTGTGTTACTGGCATTGTTGTCGCATACAGTTTCTCTTGCCCAACAGCTGCAACAGAACACAATGGACGACACCGACTTTCCTAGAGATTTGCCGAATAGAAATCCAAGTCATAGTTGCTTGTTTCTTTAAATTAAATGTTGAGTAGTGTACCCCACTTAAATCACACCCATTTAATTATCATCCAGTTCACAGCCTTGCCATCAACACTGCACTGAAAGAAATTTTTTGTGGCGGCCACAAAAATATTTCGCTGGTATTCACCCTGCCAAATTTTTTGCGAAGTACACAAAAAATTTTGTAGCCACCACAAAATAAGTTTCTAGTGGCCTTAAAAGTTTAGTGGCCATAAAAGTTTAGTGGCCACTAAAAATTTACTTTGTGGCAGCTACAAAATTTTTTGTGTACACCACAAAATATTTGGCAGGGTGAATACCAGCAAAAATATTTTGTGGCCGCCACAAAATATTTTTTTCAGTGCGTTCTTCCGTTTTGTTAGAATGTTAAGTGACTGAGTAGACAGGAAAAATTCATTTGCATCCCATTCATTTCGGGCGGCTTCCCCCCCCCCCCCTACTTTGTCTGGGATGAAACTGGAGCAATAGCCAATGAACAACTAACTGAGACTCGAGACACGAATGATCGTGGAGTTTAGTTTGTTTGCAAGTGAATCAGCGAAGTTTTCGGCTCTTGCAGCTAGAGACACGAGAATTTCGCGGGTTCATTTCTATACAACATGGAATTCACACACTTGTAGGTCCATGTCACTTTCGTAATTTTCCGACATGTTGTTTGACACCTTCTGGAGATAAATGAGTAGCGACACCCGAATTTCAGAAAATATTTCCGCACTTGCTATATTCCAATACCCTACGGGCATACAAGCTGTTTTCTTTTGCTTATTGGCAGCGTGACTTTGTGAGAAGACATTTTCTTACTTGACTGGCCAAGCAGAATTAGGTTACTACTATGCTGTACGCCTGTGATTCGCGGGCAGACACCTAGGACACATGACTTGTAAATCATCCAATCACCAGAGTGGATCTAGACTGAAGTGTTATGAAATACAACAGGCCGAGAAATCCCTATAAATAAGTCAATAACAAATATGCAATCAATTGTGCGCCCAACCACCGCCTTTTACTTCCACAACAATCAAGCAATAAACAGTTTATATCTGTACGAGAGTATATAAGACTATGAAGTCTAGCCTACAGGTAATTGAACTCGTGAATTTCTCAGGTCTCTAGTAATGCCTGTAGAACTTTCACTTGCGCCTGAAGTCATGCTGATGGCGATGATGGCGAGAATGCGTATGGTGTTGGTGAGCATGATGGTGATGGTGACGTCGTTGATGGTGGTGATGAAGACGGCAATTCAGACGGGGTGTGAGGTTCAGTTGTTTTAATCTTCGCTTGCAGGAGGCAGGGATGGAGGCCGCCGGTGCTTGGAAACTGTGGACGCCTGGATCTGCGGCACTCCAGTCATCCTTGAGATTCCCGCCGCGCACACGTGATCGCGGGCCGCGTTCCGCAGTCGCTCCTGGGCGCGAGCCAATACCTCTCCCTCCTGCAGCAGCAGACGTCGTCCAACGTCGCGTCTTTACCCGCCGTTCCCTCGCGGTGTCCACGACCCTGGACGTGAGGCGCATTGTTACGTCCTTCCTTTTTAGAGTTGGACGGACCCGCGCGTGTTTCCTGTGAAGTACTTGTTTGCGCGAATACGCGTATCTCGGTAAACAAATGTTCTGCAATTACAACTTTTTGTCAGAAAAGATAAAAAAAAAAAAACAATTATCTACCCCCCCTTTTTGTTTTTTTGCTTTTGTCACATTAAGTGCATTCTTGGAGAAAAAAATCGTGAAAATGGTCAAATATCGCACTTGTAAATCTCGCCTATGCAGTTTTCTCAGGCGGCAAGAGAAAAGTACAAAGATACGGGTGTAGTTTAATCTGTGGGCTTTCATCACGTGTAATAAAACCCCACTGTTACAGATCTAATTTGCACAGTACAGCCTCAAGGCGGAAACACTGCACGCCTTGCGCGTAGGAGCGATGAGGCTCTAGGCGTACGTGTCAATGTCGCCCGTATCGCTCCCTCGCTTCTTGACCTTGGACGCGGGGGTCCCACGGGAGGTCCATCCCACGCTTAAGATTAGAGGGCTCAGTAAAGAGAGCGTTAAGAGATAAACCAGGAATAGGGGGAAAGAAGCCATTTAAGTCTCGCCTTAGTCCCTTTTGCAGAAATTCTTCGTTTTCGCGTCATAATCCCACATTCATAGTAATTACTGACAATGAACGATTATAGAAAATTTACATTTTACGAGTTGTTTAATATTTTTGTGCGTAATTTTAACTGTGTGTTATTTGCTTGTTGTAAAAGTCAGGAATATATTCATATTTTAACAATAAGTCCATGCCCTCAGGCAAGTATAGGCAGTTTACGGTGAAATGAGCACTCTCGGAAGCCCTGCTTAAGATATGCTTGTATTCACGTTGTGTATTCCCCGCCTTATGTAAAATCAACATTGCCATGGGTATCGTCCCTTTATTCATGCGTCGGTCAAATGGAGCTCTGAAATTATTAAGAAAGAAAATACTCTACAAATCTGCTCATTTTCACACTTCGATGCGTTAAAAAAATAGAAAGTGAAAGAAATAATTTTAATTTATCAACAGTGGTTACCTAACACATTTATTCCACGTTAAGACATGGAACTACTTCCCATCCATCGTTACCAACTTTACTGGGCGAATACCGCTCAGTGTGCCCGTTAAAATATATGCAGGTAGGGGCAGTGACTTTTTTCTAAGGTTGATTTCAAAAGTTCTCACTTTATCGTGAACAGTTTTTAGGTGATAACACACCGTGAAAATAAGATACAAAAGTACTAAACAACTTGTAAATTGCAAACAATTCTATAACCAAACATTTCCATTAGTACCTGTGGAACTGAAATTATGACACGAAAACTAAGAATTTCTACATAATAGGTACAGACCTGCAAAATTCGCGGGTTCATTCCGAGACAATTTGGAATTCACGAACTTGTACGTTCATAACACTTTTACAATTGGTGAATCGTTGTCTGACACCTCGTGGAGATAAATGAGCCAATAACAAACATGGAATAAATTGGAGACCTAGTCTCCATCTTGCACTGCCACAACAAGCAACAAACAAACCGTATATATTTGCAGGAGTGTATGTAAGACCGGAAGTCCAGGCTACAAGTCATTGAAACAGCGAATTTTTCAGGTCTTTAATAATAGGTGAGGCTCAGTAATTATAATAACATACGACTTATAATAACGATCTATAAGCTGTTCAAGGTAAAATGAGCGTTTTTAAACGCCCTGGTTAAGATCTACTTGTATACTCATTGTTTAATCCTCTGCCTTATTTAAAATTAACATTGGCATGGGCCTCATCACTTTATTCATGCGTCGTTAAAATGAACGGTGAAATTATTAAGAAAGTAAATACTTTACATATCTGCTCATTTTTACACTGCGATGCATTAAAAAAAAATAGAAAGCGAAAGAAATAATTTTAAGTTACCAAAAATGGTTGCATAACACTTATATTCGACTTTAAGACATGGAACTACTTTCCATCCATCGTTACCAACTTTACTGGACGAATGCCGCTCAGTGCGCCCGTTAAAATATAGCAGGTATGAGTAGTGACTTTTTTCTAAGGTTCATTTCTAAAGTGCTTACTTTATCGTGAACAGTCTTTACTGTTTTATGATATTTGTGGCCTCGGTCTACAGAGAACAAGGGCCGTACGGAAGTCCTAGAAAGATGATAAGGAAAGGGACTTGCCCAACCTCGAGCCCAGGTCCGCTCGCTCGCCACTCCGAAAGAAAGACGTCTAGGCCGCTGGTGGCCCGCCGACCTCAATGCCCTCATATCGGCGTGGCATGAAGCAACATGACCTGATTCCCGAGGCTGCTAGGAGAAGATTCCTGCTTACCGGGAATTCGGCAATACACATCCCGATTATTGCAACTGGCTATTCCGATTACAGCACGTGTGATGACGTATTCAGGCAGACCGTCGTATTAAGGTCCTGCCTCCATGATGTCACCATTGTGACATCATGGAGGCTCGGGGCTGATTTTAGCTGAAGTGGCGCCCTGTTCAAGACTGGCCATGGGCGTGCCACTTATGGGCTATTCACAGTAAACTGAGCACTTTTGAAAGCTCTCTCATTTGGAATAATAGTCAATAAATATATTTTATTTTATCATTTGGCGTAAACTTCAACGTGCGATGGAATATACACACTGTGTTTATTACTTACATGCCATTATTTATTTTAAAAAGTGGTTTTCAGGATAAAATCTGGCTAAAAATAAAAAGTAACTAGGACTTCAAAAGTGCTCACTTTACCGTGAACAGACTATACCCACTCTTCTTAAAAGTGTATAAGTCGGAATGATTGTGGCAGCTATATTGGCAGCCAGCACGGATTGAAGTTCGCGATTACCACAGACAAAATGGCTCATGCACACATACCGACGTCTGTCTGCGATGAGGCCCCAGACAGCACTGACCACTTCCCCAAGAGGTCCTCAGGACGAAGCCCAGTGGCGGTGGCCATCTTGGATATGCAGGATAAAACCCGTCCAGAATAATAATGAGCCAGCTGAGGCAGGTGGATGAGAATGTGATACGTAGCCGGGCCTGCTTGGAATATGTTAATAAGGAGAGAGATAATAAATGGCAGAGCACAATGAAACGTGACAATAGGAATAATGACCTGCCCAATCAGGAGGGTGTGAACAGGATATGTACCCCTGCGGGAATGGAATACTAATAGACTACCCCACCACCCTCTCTCAGACATGAGATGTATAGCCCTGTCCCAAATAGCATTATCAGTAAGGGGTGGTTGGTAGGGGAGGCACAAAAAACCGAGGTTCCCACACACATCAGACCACCTGCCTCTTGCGGTAGGAGTACATGCAGAGGTAACAAAGGAGACACATGCACAGTTAAGTGCAATGATATTTATTCATGAAAAACCAGTACATCGACAAGAAGCAGTACAGGCACTACACAGTCATAAGCGATGATTTGAGCACCCATTGGTTGAAGTGGGAATCGAAGCCCAACCACTTCATGACAACCTGGTCGCCACATCTGTGGATCACTTGCTCCACTAAATAGTCATGAGGATACTTCCTGACATATATTTTGTAGTCGTAGAAAGAACCGCTTATCACTTGGCCGGTTATATCGGTGAGCATATAGGTGCGTGGTGAAATGTTTCTAACTTTGGCGATATGGAACACCTCGACACTCCAGTTTGGATAGTATGACATCAAAGACACCTCTGATTCTGGAGATATGGACATAGTCGCCCACCTTGGCCCTCGGATGTCGCAGGTCCTCCACCTTGGAGTGCCTGTACACAGTCCCCAGTAGAGAAGTGGTGTCGGTATCAGTAATTTCAGACTGACGAAGACCAATCGTTCTAAGCTTACATGCATTGTACTGAAAGAAGTCGAAAAAGCAGATCCAACCACCGGTAGCTACCCTGTGCTGAGAACGACTTCTACATCAGACCCTTAAGCATCCGGTTGAAACGTTCGACGATCGAAGCTTTGAGGTCACTGTATGTAGAAAAGTGATGAATCTTCTTCAGAGTCATAAGCACACAGAATGCAGGGCTGTAGAACTCCTTCCCACTATCCGTCTGGACGTTCTTTGGCGCGACTGTCTTGTCCAAAACCAATTTCATTGTGGCAGCAATATCGGCACCACGCTTCCGATGTACAGGGACAGCCCAAGTATACTTGGAGAAAAAGTTGATAACTGCCAGCATGTAGCGAAAGCCCTTATTGAAGTGTGCATAAGGAATCATTTCCACCAAGTCAGCCTGGAACAGGTCATGAAGTCCCAAGATAAGCAACTTACACCTGGGGAAGTTCGTACGTGCAGGGTGGTGGCGATCTGTGCTTTCGACATAGTCGTGGTCAGGCCCACCCCTCACAGGGTATGGCCGGCTTCGCGGAGCTCTTCCAAGATATTCACTATTTCATTTGTGTGAGACGTATTTCCAGCTTGGCGGGATGCAATGAGGAGATGTAGACACCCCACAAGATCGTTCACATTGTCCCAATACACATATTCCAATCGTCTGCCATCATCAAGTTTCCGACCCGATCGGCTCACACCGATGTTCGAAAATGGATCTGCGATAATAGCAAATTTTGGGTGAGTCTCATCCTTATATGCATGACTGCTAACATCATTGTCCACCAAATATGTGTGTGTGAGCTGCAACAACTGATGGTACTGTCGAAGCTCAGCACTGGAATAATCCCCGGGCACACGTTTAAACAGTAGCTCATAGAGGCTGGGCAAGGCTTGCACGACGACATCCCCTACCTGGATAATATCATTGGGCAGTAAGAAAACTTGTTTGTCGCAGAGGAACCACTTCTTCCCATGTCTGTAGACACCATAAGTAGAAGCGTTTAGACATGTCATGTACGAAGTGAGATAATGGTGAATCACCATACAGCGTGCTTTCAATGATCGCACCTTCTTGTGATTCAAAGATACCATGGGCACATCATCTTCATCAGAGATCGCCTCCTATGCTGCAGTCTTGTGTTTCGGTGCGAAGCTCAGCTCAGTCTACAGAGCAGGGGGAGCAGGTGGTGATGTGGCTGCAACATGTCGAGCCGCGATGTTATCGGCTGGAGGACCTCCGACAATACGACATCACGTTCCATGCATGCCCTTTTGGCGAGAACATACTTATTGCGAATGCTCACAACGACATGACTCAGATCCTCGGTGGGTGTAACCAAAGCACTGATACGTACTGGCAAATGTACACACTATATATATCTAGTGGCGATGCTCTATCAACTTGGTAAGGCTATCTTCTGCTTTACCAATGCGACGTATGACAGCATCCCATACATGGTTGCAATGGGCCCACTTGTCTTCACCAACACATATGTCAGATAGAAGGTTTGAGAGCATGCAACGTACAACATCTTCCAATGTCACAAGCTGTACACTCAAAGCATTGATGCAGGACGTGAGCTTGGTGGCAACATCACAAATGATTATGGTAGTCACCACCGACACGACAGTGCCGATCTGCGCATCCAGGGAGGCCACAGCTGTCTGCTGGATACCCCCTGCAGTACAACGACCGACCAACATCGCAGAGAGAGTGAGAGAGCCGAGTCGTGCCTCCACAGCAGAGAGCTTGGCCATTAGGTCGAGATTCGACACCATGTGGGAGATGTGCTCTATCTGTGTACTCAGAGCAGCCAGTTTGCTCGAATTGGCACTTGCCACAAGCATATTATCTTTCAGAGTAGCGCAGAGGGCTTCCAGCACCCTGGTGTCAATACAAGAGCCAAGTTCATCCACCTTCTTCATGACGCCGGCAAGTGTACCACCCAAACATCCAAGGTTCTGCACATTTGATGTGAGGGTCGATATCTGACTAGACAGTTGGCCGGATGACATACCAACAGCATCGAAGTTTGGTTCCAGATCGATCAGCTTCTTTGTGAATGTTACAAGCGTGCCCTTAGTCTTGGAGGGTAGGCTACCGACCTGGACACCCACATAATCCAGTTTCGTCTTCATGGTTGCAAAGCCCGATTCCAGACCGGTCAGCTTTATAGTCAAAGCTATGGCCCTGTCAATTTTCACAGTCAGGTTGGTAAGGCCACTGGCGGTAACTTGAGCACCCACAACATCGAGTTTCTTCTCCAAAGCTTCAAGCTGTCGGCCGAGGGTGGTGGTAAGCATTTCCACATCGGTATAAGTCAATGAGCGAATCTGAGATTCCATCTTGGCAGACAAGGCATCCACTACCTGTAGAACCTGTGCTAGGCGAAGGTATTTCGGCTGTGGGCGAGACTTCGAGTAAAGATACAAGTTCTTGAAGCAGAGACTATTGGGATGCTACAGAAGGCTGAGGAGCACACAAGTCTTCCTACAGTTGCTCCGACCGGAAATAATAGTACGAACAGTGTTCGGTAGAAGTTTCCCACGACACGATTCCTGGGCCATAGATTCGTCTTCAGCAGTGATACTAACAGGAAGTGTGGTAGTCTGGGGCACAATCTCCATCATAGTGAGACAGGACCGCTAAACCACATGTACTTATGTTGTCCGAAACGATAATGATGCATATTCCGACTGTATAGCACTAGTATGCAGTAATGCATCATGGGAGCAAGGTCAAGAGGGGATGCTGACTGGTGAATATCTGGTCAATAATCTTCCATTCGAACCGCATATTCTCGGCCACAAACTCTGTGGGCCTGGTATTTGGATAGTGAGGAGATTAAAGTAAAGGGACATACCAATCAGCCCCTTCGATGAGGCATGTCGGGAGCATTATCATTGCATATGTGACAAGTAGCAGGTTGGAGGATAGACATGCGGCGGACAGGATCCTCGCAGACAAAACCCACATGGTAGGCATTTTACCTGCATCTAAGCCCCTGGGAAGGCTTGCAGCCTGGGGAGTGGCCAAGATCATGCAAACGAAGGTGAAGAGTGGAATAGGCCTAGCGTTTGGGAGGAAGAAGAAGACAACCATGTGTAGGAAACTGCACTGCCGAGCTAAGCTTGGCGGGATCTTGCCGTTTCTCCTACCGGCCATCACACTAGTCGGTAGTCTAATCGGAGGGGCCAGCAGGATAGCGAGAGTGGTGAACAGTGCTAAAGGAGAAAACCAATGACTCTCAGAAGCAATCAGGCATGATAGGAAAGTGGAAGCTTTCGGCCAGGGAGCAAAAAATGGTCAAGGCTTCTACCTCCATCCGCACAAGCAGGGGTGCAGTGGAAGGAAGCGAAGGGCAGTAGCAGGACAATGGCAAAGGAAGTGATCCTAAGAGCCCTTCTGAATGCCCCACTCATGAACATTGATATACACAAGTGTGTTTGGAAACTGCGAATACTCAACTTCTGGGGTGTCTTCTTGTGGGACAGCCTACCGCACCACCTGTAGCCAGCAGAAAGAGGGGTATTAAACCTAGATACCAGTCGTGGGCACGGGGAATACTGAACTGCATATGTGAAGCAAGGACATAAGGTCGACTACTACAACAGCTATGTCAACCTAAGGGCCCCACCTGAACTGAAAATGTATATGAGAGGTGCTAGTATATATTACAACTACGGGGCCAAGCAGCGACCGTGGGAATGGAACTGTGAACATCAATGTTTGATATACCTACTTAACTACCAATTAGTCATGTCTGTAATGCTGATCCTGTCAGGCAACAGCTCGGAACTGCACGCCGCACATTTTCCGACACTGAAACTAAAGGGGGCGTGGTAAATCATGCTAATAGAATTTCAAATGCACTTCTCTGTACCGAAGATCGACAAATGCAACTGCATGTTTTGTTACACTAAGTATAATGGGAAGAGGTGCGCATACCCACCAGATCGTATGAGGTAAGGGATATTGAAGAGTACCTCAAATGAGAACTGGGACAGGACATTGCGGTGAAGTTGTGTGGCAATGCCAACACACTATACAGTGAAATGTCCAGTACCAGCCACATAGACTTCACATGAAACGACATGTTCGCAGCTATTTTGGGGCTCAAGAACGTGATGTACGAAGCCAATAACCTGCACAAATCGACCCTACCCATAAGGAAGTACTCGTGTCTATTGTCGATCAGGATAGCCATATGAACAACTTCCAAGGCAAAGAAATCACTGACCAACTACATCTACATAAAGATGGGACTGAATTTTAAGCATGCTAAAGTAATAGAAGCAGCTTACCACACGAAACCGGACGTCAGTACAGGGCGAGCATCCAGCGTGCTAACATCAGCCAATGCGAGTTTTCTGTACATATTGGGACTATCTGTGAAGCGGCATGAACAGAGAGATTCTAAACGTGACAGCCGGTGGGGTTCGAAGACTCTATCACCAAGACAGAACTCCATGTGTACACACCTTACCTGCCAAGACCTTACACTCCCTCATCCGAGGTGCTGATATTGGTCTAAAACCGAGATGTCTATACCATACCATATAATTCCTATTTGCAGTTTCGGGGGACGATACTGAAGGTACCAACGACGACAAAATATTTAGGAATGGAATCCTAGACATAATTAGCAGCATCGCATACGAGTTCAACAGCAGCGAAGTATATGCAATGCAGAATGTAGGAATCACAGCAACCATATATAATTACCTCTCACTGACACAAAACCAGCTTCCTGCAGTGGACTACAAGGTCCAGCTCTACCCACAGGGTAAATTCGAAGTTTGCATTCCTCTGGATATGCTGTTGGGCTTTGCCGAAGACTACAATCATGTCAACATAAATGTGAAGCAGAAACTGGTTATTCTCATGGCAAATATGCAAGCTAATGCCTTGCTGGATACCACGGCTGCACCCAAAGAAACAATGCTTGCTATCTGGTCCATAGAATGGCTTCTGCCACATGTGCTGGTGAAAATGTCATAACAGGTGAAACTGCTGAAGCATGCCAAGAAGTGTAGGAACATCGAAATGGCATTCCGCACTTGGAGACTAGAAACATACCTGAGCATACCACAGGCCACAAGCATCAATTGGAATGTAAAAACCAGCTTCCCAAACAAAAAGCCATGCTACATAATCACCGCATTTCGGACAGGAAAACAGAATGCTATTGGTGCAGAATGCTCGAAATTCGACCATGCAAGTATCAAAAACGTGAAAGTACACCTCAACTCGGAGTGCTATCCCTACGTGATCTAAATATAAATTTCGCAAACGGGATGTACATGGTACCATACCAGATGTATGCCGACTTTCAGCAGGCCTACTATGGCCATGTGCAGTTCCCAACACTAGCGCCTGCCGAGTTCGTAAACATGGCCCCTCTGCTTGTGTGCGACATAAGTAAGCAGGATGATAGAATACAGAGCATTGTCATGGACTGTAAAATCGAAATGACAGCCACGAAGAATTTCCCGGCCAACACACTGGCCTACACACTGATACTTCACGACCTTCTTGTAACGTATAATTTGTGAAACAGCATAGTTCAGGAATTGATGTAAAGTATACTTTTAGACTACTCACCACCTCCCATCCACAACAATGTTCGCGAACGTCCAGTGCTGCACCTCACAGAGTGGCTTCATAGTTAAATGTATCTGCATAGTTTACAAAGATGGTGAGTTGGCATTATGTGCCTTCCTACAGCCCTTCCTATGGTACTTTCTCGATGAGAAGAGTAAGGTGACAAATACATGGCTGGAGAAAAATTACCACACCATACACTGGGATGATAGCAATGTAGCCTACGATAAGTTAGGAGAAGTACTCACCAGTATGTTGCCCGAGGGCACCGTCTACATCGCCGGACTAGAACAGAAGCACTGGCTAAGTATACCTTGTAGGTACAGCACAAAGGAGTGTGATGTACAGATGGAATATGATTTCCTCATTGTGGGTACTGAGATCTTGGTACACACCGAGCCACTCATGTCGCGTGTTGTAGGGGGCCTGGACATGTCCAGTCATGAACGTACTACTACTGCATGAGTGGTCCCTGGGCACTGGAGGGGTCAAAGCAATGTCCATTGGATGGATTACATCTACATATAGGTGCGAAGGCTCGGTACGCCACATCAGCTTCAAACTGCTGGGATGGCCAGAGCACATGGAATGCTGCAACAGGCTCGAACATTGGGTGAGTCACAGTGGTGGAGACTCTCTCGTCCTCTAGCCAACACCCTGCAGTATTGTCGCCTGTCCGGTCTACTTCCTACGACTAAACTCCGAGCTACTGTGTATCACAGCTGCCCTGATGGAATGTGCAAATCGAGATGATGTATGCAAGGTATGGTTACAGCAGACAATTGCATATGAGCTGTACCAGCCGACCAGACTTACATACTGGACCGAGTCTTGCACTGGCGAACAGCATACAACCATCATGAAGCACAAAACGGTGACGTAGAAGACACCATGTATGCCGCTCACCTGCGAGGTTTTTCTTGTAGCCAAGTACGTATAAGAGGCCATGAGCTCTACATCGCAAGTGCAGTCAGTGTCAGTGCATCGTCCAAGAGAGACATGAGTTTCGACCTGCAGTTGTTGGTGGTGCAGCTTCCACGAGAGTCAACCACCACCACTGCCATGGGCTTCAACAAACATGATTGTATGCAGTTACAGCCAGAAGATGTTTACTTCTACTAATGCTATTAGATGGGCTACCATAGTGTCATGTTCAAACGGGAGCTCGGGTACTAGCAAGACAAGGTGTGTAATGGTACCAACCACATGTGGAGCTATCACGATGCCTGGGATGAATTCCACAGCACAATACACCTGTGTAGCAAGTACTATGGATGTGCGTCATCCATTTGTACCTCAACAGTCGTCTACCCACAGGTGGGTACATGCTCAAGGCTCATGCAGACTTTTAAGACATTATGGAACACCAGTTTATGTGCAGGCAAGTCTACTTTGCCCTTTGTGAGGGGGGGGGCAAGACATGTCCATAGAGCAAGGAATGTACAGGGCATATACATATGGCGATGATGGAGACAGCAAATGGTACCTACCCTGCAGTGCACATTTGTGTTGTGTATACAAGTAAGAACAAGTACCTCACTTGAACAGTATGGATAGAGGCGATGCAGAGACCACTGAGGGCGTGCTGTCATGCAAAAAATGTGTAGATAATGGGAAGTTGTTTGTGCCCTTGTTGTACGCCTGCTGCTGCGCCAGTCGGGACGAGCTTGTGAAGGGGGCAGAGGTGATAGGACCTGAGGGAGCCCTGTAAGACTGGTGCAGCTGGCCCAGCCGCCTTCAATCCATCATCGTAAGTATTCCATTTGCGCCTGAATACAGCTACGGGAGCATTGTGCCAGGACAGGGAACAGTGGCTTTCACCATCAACCAGGGGGAGGAGTGGAGCTATTCGGAGGAGTGCAACAGGGTCGTACACTGCCTGTATGTGCTGACCCTGGCACCATATGAGTGGTGCCAACAGCAGCTGGATTACACCCCACTAGGGCGCTGGACTATAAATACCATGCACCTCGATATGCCTCTGCCTTGCAGTGCAGATGAGGTAGGGAAATATGCGTTCCTTCACGATGCCCTCCATGCCGCCACAGCACATCCACCACCCTCACTGCTTCCGACCATCGAGGTCATGGAGAGCAGCCACCTCCATGAGGTCACCCGATCATCACCAGTCAGCATCACGCTGGACGACGAGGGGGCAGCGACTAGCCAGGAGGTGGAGGCAGCCCCAGCATTGCTGGACATTGCACGGTGGCCATGCTGGAAGCAGCTGAGTGAGGCATCACGAATGATGGTGGAACTATCGGAGCTGTTGGCCCTGTTTGCCAGTGAGCCACCACCACCAGCACCATCGAAGCTACACAATCCAGCAGTGTCGGCAAAAACAACATCAGTGGCCATGCCCTGGTGCCTGCGCCAAGGCAGAAGCAGCAGGCAGATGCCTCCACCACCACCTCAATGCTGGTCGACACAGGCACCTACACTGAGGGACCAGTGATGGTGGATGCTGCCACCTCTACCTGCCCTGTGAGGAGGAGGTCGACAGTCATGCAGATGCCTGCTCGATGTCCTTGGCACAGGCCAGCAGCAGCAGCAGCTCTCTCAGATGTCCATCTCCTCACACAGGACAAGAGGAAGGTTGTGCTGCGGCATACCTTCGATACTCTACTGGCCTCATTTAGGGTCTATGTGGCCTGGCGATGTGTACATGTGTATATATATTCACTTTTTTCATATGTGTGAGAGAGCTGTATACATATTTTTTATACTAATGAATAAAGTTTGTATATGATGTGTGTTCTTATTTTGTGTGTCCCTGTCACCTATTCTACTACTCCTATGTCTACTTGTTATTGATGCTGTTGTAGTGTGTGTATGCCATATGTACACAAACTAGAAACAAAGTATAGGTTAAGGCATCTGAATATATTCATACATACAATCAAAGTCGACTAAAAACAGCCACCACCTCACAGCTCCATATTCCGCATGGCGCTGCCTGGATGAGACCACCTCTACAGCCAAAACAGGACCACCTCCCCTGTACCTGTAACAGCACACTCACACTTCTGTTTCGGCATAACACCACCTATCACCACACAAACAATAGGTGGGTGGCTTATGGACTAACAACCATCAGTCCCATTGGCCATCGATGCCATCATCAAGTAATCATTTGAGCCATATGTACACAGGATGTACTAAAAGACACAAATACCATAACTGTCAGTGAGGCTCGCATGACAGATATGGGACTGTTTCGTTTACAATGCTCAAACAGAAAGGTTTACCAATCTCGATCACAAACAGTCATAGTATGAAACAATCAACAAAATGACATAGCACAGCCAGGAGTAAAGGAGGACAGGTAGAGGCTAAAAACTATGTAAGAAGAAGTCATGAAGCTTCGTTATGGGCGACCAGACCTTTCAGTGGCAAACAATACATGTACGGACCTCCACATTCATGTCACTCCCTTTGCAATCAGTGCTGTGCCCCCTGGAGAGGGCGAAAAAACAGAGTTCCACTGGTCGGAGACACAACATAGACGACATATCCCCAGGTAGATTAGATATTGTGTGTGTGTGTGTGTGTGTGTGTGCAAAATGCAGATGAGTATAACCAAATAAGTCAAGGTGTAAAGTAATGAGAGTGGTTGTAACAATGAACAATGTATGTAAATACTTAGCAGTAGACACATAAACAGATACATAGTAGTCATAGTGAGTGAATGTGAAATGGTACATGTATCGCATGTGCTAATACCGTGCACTGAACAAGGGATGGATGTAATGTCCCCTCCCATACACATAAACATGATACTAACACCATCTTCATGAAACAGCAGTGACACACGTGCTAGCATCCTCATACAGCTACTATATGCCCTCGAATGTGCCTTCAATTGCTAAATGTGCACCAGGACACTGGTCATACAACTGCACAGGACTTGGACTGCTTCCCGTATGCTCTTCAGTGCATGGCCAGCCAGCATACATGACAGAGCATATCAGGCCCCCCATATGTGCTCCAGTATTCCAGAACCAAGCCATAAAGTATACAGGATGTGCTGAAGATGATTCATGTATGGTATACTAGGGGGAGAATGTTCTGAAGTGGGGGAACCAGAGTGTGGGGCATAAGAACCGATTGTATGCAAAGCACCAGAGCATACAACCTGCCGACATGCCTAACCAGATGTAGTATGTTCTCCAATGTGCTGTGAATGCCCACAGCACAGACACAATTACACACACTGGCGACACTCTCGACAGAACATTTTATGACTCCTGTACATACTCGAGCATGCCGTCCAGGCAAGCCAACACACCTGGTAGGATAGATATGACTCATACATACGCTACAGTATGTTGAAACTGGAGAAGAAAATGCTGGCATATCTGGCAGCTCCTGCTTGAAACTCCAGCATGCTGGTGCAAATCCACAAGCACACACAGGTAGTTTTTTGTGGGAGAGGGAGTGGACGCGCTTCAGCTTCAATGGTCCTGGGGGAAGGAACTGCCTCCTACTATGCATCCCAACCCAGTTGCCCTTCCAAGGGCAGACATATATGATGATATGTGACTGCCTGGGCAGTTGTGCACTGAGATTTACCCAACATAGCCATAGGGGATGGTATGTATTCCGTGGTCCAATATCTGATGCTTGTCATCCATCCTAGACAATGCGGGATTTTTGCTGCATTCTATGTAGATGTTGTGGTAGTGTGACCTAATGCTATTGACCTATACCCTCATGAGTTGGTGGTCCAGAAGAAAGTGCCGGTAGTTCACAATGGTAATGACTCGATTAACAATGCTCTTCTGAACCCCCTTGGCCTGCTTCACAACCTTGTCCCTGCTTGCATAAGCATAAAATTTGGCCCTCAGCCTGACAAACTCCATAATGTTGTTCCCCCTACACTCATCCTTAAACTTGGCAATTACCTTTGCATTGGCATTGGAGTAGCAAGGATGAGTGGGAGGGTAGCTTCTAATATCGGACTCTGCCATGAACGCCGGGTCTGAGGACAGGTCGTGGTAGAAATCCTGGCACAGTATGGCCATGATGAATTAATTGTTATCCATGTATAACAACCCGACATCAGGGCCATACTCTGCTTTCATTACATCATAATGGAAGCAGTACATTAGGGTCTTTGACAGGTCCAGTACGGCAAAGCTGGCATAAAATGGTTTATCGAACAATTTATGCTCATAGTCGAGCTTGACTAGGGACGTCGTTTACCTATATATTGTTCTACAAAGGAATGTCATCTTGGAGATGAGCTTTCTCGCCCACACCTCATTGCCGACAAGCTCCATCTGCTTACAGTTGCATTTGTTCTCCATCAGTTTGCTGTAGGAGCATTGTTTATTGGCTTGAAGAAGCCCTGCTCGAAGGCTTTCATGGCCACCTGACGTTTCTCTGTGTTCAGTTCAATGTACAGTACCAGACACGCCTTCTGGCAGAACTTTAGGACACAGTGGACAACCTTAAACACTAGCCCATGCACCAATGCCTGCTTGAAGGTAACAAAGTGTATGATGTATCATGTCTTCCCCTCAAGGGTGGTCATCAGCTTGGGCTATCTGGACCCAAGGGGGACACTCGTTGACAGGCAGGAACAGCAGGTCTCTGTGGTCCTCATGTAATGCAGCAGTGTAGTATATGTCCACCTTCAATATGTATCAAATGGGATCATTATCGGGCATGGAAATCACATAAATATGCATGGCTGTACAATCAAAGCCTCCATAAGGCAGGGGCAGGGACATCACCCATTTATACAACTTGTTAGCATCCTTATACTGGAGGAAGGTAGAGGGCCAAGTGGCATCATACATGGTGGGCAAGGTCCTATTGTTTGCCACTATGTGACATGTGATGCACTGGGCCATCACTCCCCGGATATCAGCCTCTATGAACAGGTGTGCGTCATAGTCTACGAGGAGCTCCAGCTCCACACCGGATTTGCACAGCATGTCATCGAACAAGAACGCAGAAGTGCTCACGTACCAGACACATTCCAGACTGTATGTAGTCAGACAAAGCCCCCGGAAGTTCTCAAAGATGTCGCACAAAATCAAGACTGCCTGGAGTTATAACGTGGAGTATTCTCTGAGAGTGGTGCATCCAAATACCTCCCAGGCCATTGTTGCATGTTTTTCTTCCTTCCTAGTGATGTTACAACCTGTGAGCCAGATGTGGAAGGCGTCAATATCTGGCAGCTGTAGCTTGTCGAGGGTCCTCAATGATGTGATGTGGCCATAGGGGAAATCCCATTTGCAAGTCACCAACTCGAGCTGCCGGGGATCAGGGAAGAATGCAGCAGTCGTCTTGGAGTCTGCAGTTGGTAGATTCTGCACAATAGTCGCAAGGCTGGCAGATATGAATCTATATATATAGATTAAATGGATGGTGAAGTAGTCAATCAGACCCTTGCTAAAGGTAATTAATTTCTCATCTGTGTTTGGGATGATAAATGTCCTCTGTGTCACAGTCAATCTGGGTGATGACGAAATGCTCATTGTAGGCCAAGTTGTGGAACAGAATTGGCAGATGCTTGGGGTGGTGGTGGAGATAGTTACAATTGTTATATGCCACCCCCAAAAAATGCCCTGTGAAGTGGTCATGGTCACACACCTTCCAATTGTTGGCTCCAGTGAAGGGGCCCATACAGAGATAGCAGGCCGTGGTCCTATTGTAGCCAGCTCATTTGCCTGACATCAGTGGTCACATCTGTTCGGACAGGCTATATATGTCCTTCACCAGAGTGCCAACCCTTGCGATCTCCTCCATTAACTTCTTCGATGCACCCTCCCCTGTCCATGGGGAGGCTGGTGGTCTCGGCAGCAGGTTTGTGATCATTGTCCACCTTGATGTACACCCCATTACTAAAGGGCATGTGCCATTGGTACCTATAGGTATTGATGTCATAGGGTCCAGCTCGCACGACTGAACAGGCTGCAGGTAGGCCCCGAAATCTGCATACACGACTATGGGTACCTTGTCGACATGGTGGTAGTCCTGAAACTGGAGCACAAGCAGTTGGCCATTCTCCATAGTGGTCATGTCAGGTCGGAAGCTGGTGTGTTTGTTACAGTACCTCCTGTGCACGGCCAGATTATCAGCACCATTGAGCCCTGTCACCTGCATCTGGTTGCAGTATGTCTGTAGATATATCTTGCAGGCATGGATGGGTTTTCGTGGTTAGTCACCTGTGAGCATACAAGGCAGGAGAAATCAGTTATGAGGCAGTAATGCACATTGCCATCTTCCATCATCATGAGGAAGAGATCGAAGTGGGTAGCCCACTCCTCCTTCGATGCTTGTATTGGGGTGATGGTATTGTCTTCATCATGTGCCTAGATATTGATGCTGACCCCTGGGTTCTTCTGCTCAAACAGGGACACTTGACACAGAGGGGTGGAGAAGGCCAGGCCATTGAAGTCGAACCTGGCCTCCAGGTCGAGGTACTACTGGTTGACATGGTCATGGTTTTGCCCCTTTATATAGTGTGGTAGGATCGCCCATTTGAAGTACTGCTGGTTGTGGTTCTTGGGGTTCATGTTTGCCCTCTTTGTGTTGATCGCAGCAGGCAGGGCGATATAGGAGGAGGCTTGAAGGGATTCGATCTTATTGATGGGTAGCTAGAGCCTCTTGACCACAGTCAGCATCCAGCCACTGCCCTTCCCCATGTAGTCCACCTCCTCCTGGTATATCTTTGTTATGGCAGACATTGTGGCACTTTCCACATTGGCTACATTGTAGAGTGGCACACTTGTGTACACCTGGCTGGATAATACAGATTTTACCAATGATAGTACCACTGGTTAGGGCTAAACACAAGAGAAAGTCAGATCTGTATGTGTGTTTTGTTGTTGCAGTTTTGATTCTGGTGTGGGGTGGAGTGGGAGAGATAGTGGTGTTTTTTTACTGGCATATTGACGGCAAGAGAGGGTGGGCCTATTGATTATTCAACCAGGCATCATGAGAGGTAATGAACTATTGACTTCTCTACCATATCTCATGGGGGAAACTCCAGACTGTCTACATCTCGAGGGGGACTAACATATACTTGGTATGTATGCAACATAGCTTGGAGGCTGCATGATATGCCAGTATGTCCTGAATGTGGCAGAGCTTGGAGGGGTTCCATGGCATGTGATCACCTGAATGCTGCAGTTTTTGTGTGTAGGGCCAATAGGCTATTCACAGTAAAGTGAGCACTTTTGCAATCCCTCTCTATGGTAAATTTCAATAAATACATTTTATCTTAGCCTGAGAAGGTAATTTCAGAGTGTGGCAATGTTTATTTATAAAGGTGGATAAAGCATATTATATATCTGAAGGGCCTCAAAAGAACTCACTTTACAGTGAACAGGCTATACCCATTGGTATTACATTACTAGAATTTTTTATTTTCTATATTGTTACATAATGTCACGTATGTCCCCTCACCGTAGTGATGTGGGGCAGTTACTATAATTTTTACTAACTTGCAGATTTTTAGGGGCTTGTAGCTAACTTAATGCATGCTTTAGGGTAAAGTGGTACAGAGATTTTCATCTTATATTTTACGTTAGGTATAACCAGCCTGGGGGGGGGGGGGGTTGTCGGCATTTTTCTCTACATGAACACCATGCCATTTTTATTATTGCACCTAGCTTATTTTAGTACAGCACTTATTGTTTAAACATAATAATACAAATACATTAGTGCATAAGTTTGCTGAATGCTATTAGAAACCCATTACCTGCATAAAAATAAATTCATCATTAGCTGGTTTATTTTATAATGTGTTTGTCCATGTTCCTCCACAGGAATTAAATAATCACAATACTCTAGAGACTTGCAGTCGACTGCATGCTGATGATTTTGTGTACAGTTCTACACATCACTATTCACCAATACGTTGCTTACTTATGGGTGTTTAAGGGCTTTCGAAAGTGCTCATTTTACAGTGAACAGCCTATATATCATCAAGCATGCAACACACAGCATTTTCTCGTTGTAAGAAAGATACTGAACACAGGTAAAGCACATGCCAAAATATCACGTGATTGGAAAACTTGAACTCACAACTATGCCATATTTAAAAAAAATGACACCAGCTGAAGAAGAAACCCAGCACTGGCGAGTACCGCCTCCTCACATCGCCCCCAGTTTCAGCTCGAATGAGGAGGAATGGTAAAAGTGGTATAGCCTTTTTAATATTTATATTTTACATCAGGCAAAATATTCCTGAGATGGTAATAAAATTTATTTATTAGTGGTTAATGCCTGTTGGGAGGGTCTTAAAGGTGCTCACTTTATTGTGAATAGTCTGTGTGTACCTGTTTCCTTTAAGGGGTATAAACGTGTACCTAGGTTGAATCCTGGTGGATTACGAGTGTCCGTACCCATATGGCTGAATTGCTCACTTGCTAACTGTTATTTAAACTCAATATTTATCACATAGAGTGTACACGAGAAAGTAAATCACCAATATGTCAAACCGTTACATGTACACATGACCTTGGACATTCTGCATTGAAACTGTGGTACTTTTTCCATTCCTGACAAGTCCCGTCATTATAATTAGCACACAAACAAATGTTATGGTAATACCTGTCACTACGTGCTACAGTTCACTCACCACATAGATGTAGATGCAGATCAGTCGTTCTGTATTCTTCTCTTTCAAGGTGCAGGGCGACAGTGCAGCTGGTCAGCGAGATAATGTGGATACTGAGAGATGATTAAACAAGTATCCTTGATGGGAGAGTGTGCTTTCTATGCTACAGCATATGTCTTTCACTCCCACACTGCTGCCAACCCCTTCCTTCCCTACACACAGACTCAGCCAGCCAGCCAGTGTCTTCTGGCAGACAGTGAAGGGTGCATATATTAGCATCTTCTGGCTGGCTTGTGCTCACAGGGGTGTCTCTCTCTCTCTCTCTCTCTTAAGGCAAATTGACATTAATTCATATACCACTCCAAACATGCATACTCTGTCACAGTAGTAGTATGTAGATGTGGGTTGTGCCACAGAGAAATCGCATCAATGGATTTGTTTCACCCTTTTTTTCCTCTCTCCCACCCTCTTCTTACATACATACTCCTAGGACTGCTTATCATGTTCATGACCACACAATTGCATGGCTCATTATTCTTCTGGGCAGGTTTTATCCTGCATGTCCAAGATGGCCACAACCATGGGGCTTTGTCCTGAGGACCCCTTGGGGGAAGGGGTGAGTGTTCGCTGAGGCCTCATTGTGGACAGACATTGGTGTGTGTTCGGGCGCCATTTTGGCTGTGGTAGTCGCGAACTCCAGTCCATGCTGGCTACCAATGTGGCCACCATAAATATTCTGTCTGGCTACCAAAATGGCTGCCATCGCAGTATATGCTCATTCAGGTAGTAGAAAATCTATTTTGACAAATGCCTGGGATTTTTTTTTCTGGCTGACAATATGGCTGCTATTGGCCCCAGGCGACTTTACCTGGTCCCTAAAATGGCCGTCATCGATATATGCACTCATTCGGGTAATAGTAAATTCGTTTTTGGGAAATTTTTCATTGGCTGCCAAAATGGCCACTCTTGATTTCAATCACATCTTTACTGGCTGAAAAAATGGCCGCCGTCGTGATGGAATGATGCATTCTGGAATTTTCTGCAAGAAGAGAGGAACATTTTTGAAATTTTTTATGGGCAGAGGCCTTAATATGCTAATTGAGCTCCTCGGTCCTCCACCCGACACCTGGTGTGCCAGAATAGCATTTTTTATACTACTCACAGTGTTTCCCTTACCCGCGGAGGAGAGACAAGCACTTGTGTGTGCTCGTGTGATGTGCACTTTCACATGTTGTTCACTGTGAACATGTCTGGGAGGAGGGTGGTTATTGTTAACTGATTAAATTTTTTTTATTTTATGTATAGTTTCTGTTTTGGATAAGTTAGTATTCAATGCATGTCCAATAAATTTTACGTTGTGTGAAATTTTTTTTGCGAATTCTTTTATCTTCATTTTCAACATATTTCCATTATCCGAATTTTCGATTACCTATACGAATTACTTTGGGTCCCTATTAGTCGGGATGATCTAATTTCTACTGTATTCGTAGAGTTGCGAAGGGTGCTAGAGCACGAGAGACTCATCCAGGGTGCGGGCGGTCCGCCTACGTGGCTCTTCTCAGTTCATCCCTCGGTGAGGTGACACCGTTGTAATGATGCAATAAACCTGTTATGCCTATCTAACGAGAGTGTTGGCCCTCTCGTATACCACTAAACATTGAGTGAGGCTGATGAATGACAATCTCACATGCCAGACACACACAATAAGTTATGACGTCAGGAGGTTGCAGTGATGCAGTGTGTAGAAGACTCAAACCAGTTATAGTTCTCTGAAGCGGCCTGCAGTGAAATAAAAACAACCACTTTACACTGAAATTATTTTTACTCACTGAATTCCCTCCAAGGAGGCACGTACTTTATCATGATTTACATCTTTCTTGTGTCATAAATATCAGCAGGTTGCAATAAATTCAGATGGTTAGGAAATCTAACATTGTTCCCAATGGTTCCATTCTTAACCCTTTTATATTTATTTATTTTTAATATGCTAGATATAAATTATCTGTTTGCCAACATTCTGCTCATTTTGGATTATGCCTACAAAACTTTTATTTGAAGATAATAATCTGAAAGCACTTATGGTGTCATTATATGAGACTATTCATAACTAGATAAATTGTTTACCGTAAATAATCTTTCTTTATACTGGGATAAAATAGGGTTAATGAATTTCCTTGCATAAAAACAGGACTATTAATTTCTAATAAAATATAGAAACTATGATTTGAAAGAAAGCCATCCTACAATATTTTAGGCTTACATATTGACAGTCATTTTTATGGGGGTATGGGAATACTCACATTGATAACATAGTCCCGAAACTAAGCACAGCGTGTTACACTTTACATAATTTATCATATCGTCTAAAATCATCATCCCTTAAACAAATTTATTTTTCATATTTTCATGCTGTTATGTCATACTGTATCATTAAGTGGGCTCCTTCTTCTCAAGCTATCAAGTTTTCAGAATTAAAAAAAAGCCATAGGAAATATTTACTACTATTTTGTGTAGTTATGTATATGTTTGATTGGTAACATTTTTTGACTAATACTATATTCCAGAGCTCCTGCTCATTATACGATAGCTGAAGAGATTTGATAGTAAATAAATAGACTGATTAAAGTAGAACAAAAAGATATGTTCTGGATCACCAGTATGCAGGCTGAGAACAGGAGGATTGCAATTAGCATATTTTCAGGCTGCAGGCTGAAGACAGGTTACCTCCGAATTTCCCTTTTTTCGCTTTTTCTGGTGTAAAACGGTTTATTCCGCTTACAAAAACCACTGTTTCCCTTTTTCCCTCAAAATTTCCCTAATATCCCTCCCACCTCCCAGTGGCCATGTTGGCAGCCAGTGCCGACCATAATTTTATGTCCTAATTAGCATAATCAGGAAGGTGACCCCTCAGGATGGCAAATGACTCATGTGGGATGTAGGCTCTCACTCCCTCCCACTGACAGAGGCCATCTTGGCAACCAGTGCTAGAAAGTTCATTTGCTCAATTTCGCGCATTGTGGCTGAGGTTTGCCTAATGTGGCTGAAACTATCGCAGCTTCTCTCAAATTTGGAGCTTCTCAAATTCCTATCTTTCCCGGCGACCATCTTGGTATCGATGGCGTATGTCTACTCAGGACAATTGGCGACCAGCTGATGATGTCGACCATTTTGGCGGCCAGCACCTTACTGACGATGGCAGTGGGGCATCAAGGCATAGCAAACACTCGGATTAGCATAACACAGCATCCTCCTTAAGTGTGTGTGCATAACACTTATAAGCAAAGTTGGCTATAATTTCCGATCCATTTATGTTATAATTGTCAAATTCAAAACATGGGCATCCACTCCGACTAGGAGAAGGATCGTAGGGGCCAATATGTCACATATCAACATATAAGTAGAGGTGGATGTAATTTCCGAACTGTTTAAGTTATAGTCATCAAATTCATAACATAGACATCATCCTCGACTAGGAGAAAGGTTGCAGGGTCAAGTATGCCATATATCAGCATATAAGCATAGGTGGGTGTAATTTCCGAACCATTTGAGTTATAGTTAGCACATTCATAACATAGACATCTGCCATGACTAGGAGAGGGTTCACAGGGACCACATGTCCGAAGACCCTTCTGACTGTCCACCACCAGCAGTTGCCATTTTGCACATGGCTGCTGCTGACCACCAACATGGCCTCCCGCATTCAGACTCCTAACTGCCCACCACCAGTGGGTGCCATATTTGCAAATTGCAGTCATCGCTGTACTCACTGCCAACATGGTCGCCTGCCACCAGCCGCCATGTTGCTAGACAGTGCAAATTCCAAGAGGTGGACCAGATTGACAGAGCAAGGAGTTCTGTTCCATGATGGCTCTAATCATTTCCAAAAATTTTCATTGTTGGTGGATTTACCACCAACATGGCTGCACACCACTGCCCACCCCAACCGACTTTTACAAATGGTCATCGCTGATGCACTGGCCATCAATATGGCCACCTGACATCAGCCACCATTTTGTTAGACAGTGCGATTTCCAAGATGTCGGACCAGATTTACAGAGCAGGAAGTTCTGGTCCAAAATGGTGGCTGTGACCTTCAGCTGCCTTAACTATGGGTCGACCGCCTGGCCACTGGGTGGGTACATTCCACCACTAGTGTAGTGAGTTTTGGCTGTAATCTGAATGTGATGGTTTCATTCTGATCTGTTCATAAAGAAAGCACTTGCTATTCTACCAGGCTAGCCAAGACTCTCTGGTCTTTATTAGCATGCGTAATATACATTTGGCCTGTATTTTCAGGGGTCTGTCTTCATGATCTATGTGCACCTATGTACCAAGCCTACAATTAGTAGTGGTCATATACCGACCTGCACCATTAATTCACTTTCAGACTTAGTAGCAGTAATTGTTAAAGTAGTAATATGTTGGTTATAGGCAGACCGACCCAGTTCCCATGCAGACTTAGAAGAGTAAACAGTGACTATGGAGACAGTGCTATTCCACGACGATGGCAAATATTCGGGAAAGCTATTTGTGTCGCTGCTGTAGGAAGACCTTTTCTAAAAGCTGCCATGCACGTCGACATGAAGCTAGGTATCCGCTCATTATGAAGTGTGCTTATGTGTACTGTAAATAGTGTCAATCACATTTTCGACGACGTGATAATTTCAAACGACATATTGCAACATGCAAAGAACTACTTCCTGTTAAAGCGAAACACTTTTGACTGAATTTTGAGGAAGGGGAGGTACATGTGAAAAAAAAAAACCAGCAAGATTAGTAAAGGACTCAACAGCAGAAACAATGGCTGAATCAACTCCTAGACATCATTGTAACTACTGTAACAGGACACTTGCACATGTCCCCAGTACAGAAAGACATATGAAGCACAAATGCAAGCTGAATCCATATCACACAGGCTATCAATGTGATAAGTGTCACCGTTATTTCGCTCATATAGACAGTTTAACATGCATAGGAAAAACATGTGTAAAGACAGTGCACCTTCTACGCAACAAACCTGTGGCGGCCAGGTGCCTGTCGTATCGAATGGTGGTGGTACATCACCAACTTATGACCTGAGCATTCCTTCAGGGCAGAAACAATGTTGCTATTGTGGAATGTGAACATGTATATGTATATATATAGCATGTGGGATTGGTGGAAACATTAGTGTGTTGCTGTTATTTGAAGAGTGAACATCGCCTCGAGCGACGATGGAAACTACTCCAGACAACCATTTATGCTAGTTCTGCAAGAAGTCATTTGCCAACAACTGTCTTGCTCGTCGACATGAGCCTGGGTGTGCTATGAAAACGAAACATTCTGCATTAACATACGAACAGTGCAATTCTCAATTTGGACACAGTGATAGCTTAAACCATCATCTTGTATCGTACGATGGACTCTCGCCCGTGCCTACTAAGCACTTTAGGTTTGCATTGGATACTGGTGCAGGCTCACCAATTGACATGAACATTGTAGGCCATTCTCTTCAAGTATCAAGAGTATGGTCTGCACCTGCTATAGTGGATACTCGTGCACAATCAATGTGGGCATCACCGATCATGGACATGTACAATTCTTAGCAGACATCACAGTATTTATGTTGCTAGTGTGATAGAACCTTTATTAAAAGTTTCAGTGCATGTTGATGCCGGCTAACAGCCAGTGAGTGTTAAGACTATGATGGTGCTCACCACCACGTGACACGTGAGAAGCTCGTGCACAAAGAGGCCTTAAACTGAACTCTCCCATATAGGTATAGTGTATTTTTCAAGTGTTACATACGTTTTCTTTTATTCCAGGTTCATAGTGTTTTTATGTTCAATATTTGTATGTTCATAAATTGTTGCACCATACTTGGTTATAAATTACAATTGCGCACAGCATGGAGATTAAGAACAGTTCTACTCCGGCCAGAATGCTTTAACAAAACAAATTAAAAGAAGACAAGAAATGACAAATTTAAAATGTACTATGACAATTCATATTTTAATTTATAAAGTGCCTTTTACTTTTCAAAATAAAATATTTTACTTGGTGTGCATAACACTTCCGATTATGTGAACCCTGTAGGCGGCCATGGCAGGTCCATGCGATGCTTGCCTCTGGGCAGCCTGTCTAGAAGAAATGGTAAGACGCTGTCACGTATGCACTACAAACTTTAGAGCACTGATGTAGATTACAATAGTTTCAATTTAGTATACCGGTCAACCTTTGCTTTCCGTACGTTAGTCAGACATTTTCCCAGCATTATGCTTCTGCTGAACTAAAAAATTTGTGCCCTTGCGGTTTTTTGAAACTAAAACGAGGAAGAAAGGGAAAATAAGATATCAGAGAGGGTATGCGGCCTGCGCAACTTGAATCAGGCGTCATCTGTCTATGCTAGAGGCGTTTCATTGTAATTTCTGTATTATTACTGTGTGTAATTTTAAGGGCTTTAATTCTATGTATGTATTTGAGGGTATTTTTCATGTTTAATCATTTTACGGCCATATCACGTATGATGACATGGTCAGATATCACCAAGTCAATATTTGCGCCATCCTTCTGATTTGGTTGCTTATTTGTGAAAATCAAGTCTGCCATAATTTAATTCAGGGTTCTATGTATTTTTATTCAGGGTTATGTGTAATTTTCACGTAATTTGATGCTTTTTATGTATGACCACATTGTATTTTTCATGTTTGCTTTTTCCGCCATCAGGGATGCTACAAGCCTGTAAATGTTTTAATCATCAGGGGAATAATTTTCCCAAATGAAATACCAATTTGTCTGATAATAATTCCCAGTTTTACGGAGAAATGTTGCATTTTCACCTGCAACATGTTGTCCACTATGAACTTTATCCAGCGGCATCCGCGCCATCTAAGATTGCTTTTACACATGTGTGTGTTTATTGTGACTACTCATATCATGCCCAATCTTGTTTTATTGATATTTGCATAATTGTGTAACTTTGTGTGGTGATATTATTTCCATCCTAGCCGGCTATGTGCATAGGCCGCCACCACACTAACCACGTGTTGGAGGGCGAGCCTCGACGAGTCCGCACTAGTGATGCCAAATAATCACACATGCTCATCTATTGATTAATCTTGTAATTCTCTGAGCCATATCTTCAGGGAAAATCATAAGTCCACTCTAATGGCTGTCGACCCCCTTCCCTTGTGAAGATTGTGTTTTCAAACACCATGGTAGATGTCATCCATCTAGGAGTTCGCTAGAGTAATTGTGAGCTGGGGATCAGCCAAACGGAGTTATCTAGACATGTCCGAGTTTATCACCATTAAATTTATTGGCACATTATTTGTATGAGCAGTAAAATAAAAAGTAAGTCTCACAGTGTTCCAATCTTTTATTTGTAGTGACAGTGTCCTCGTTACACCATTCTTCAGTGAAAAAATGTTTAGTAAATGTTTAGTATTGCAAAGTGTATCGTAAGTACGCTCGGGTGAGACGGACACACAAAACACACAGCATCCCTAAGAACCCTGAGTCTCGACAGTGCGGTGATTAGGAAGAACCGCTGGCGCCCATAATCAGCAAGTTATTTGTGTCTTCGTTCGTCTCGTGTCCCACCCGACGGCGTTAATGTCAACATGAGAAACCTGGTCAATGTTCGATGAAGTCGAGCTGGAGACTTTTCATTCACCAGTGTTATAGATGCAAACACGAGTTCACATGTTATCAACCAATAGGAAGTGTTCCAGTCGAAGCAGGATGCAAAATATATAACTATCAGGAAAAACAATTTCTTGGGGCAAATGGCAACCATGTGAAGAATTGTACATACGAAAAGAAAGCTACTACACCACCACCTGCTACAAGCTCACCCAATGAGAATGGGTTCATCCTGAAGGAATCTACTTTCTGTGGTCTAATGAAGACGTACATCACATCTGCCATGGCAAAAGATATTTGTACATGCCTTAAGCAAATGAAGCAGAGTATTGTAGATCAACTTACAGATGACGTGGAAAAAGATCGTACATTAAAATATAATATGTGGTTGGAATGCATATCTACCAAACTGGAACCACATGACGGTGAATTTAGTCCAAAAACCTTCAAGAAAATGGATGTGCCACTGCATTACACACTCGACATTGCGGACAGTGTAGGGGCCGGTATACAGAAGATTTGCAACAAGGAAGAAGAGTACATGGGGAAAGGTTCCTGTTGGACTTTACATATGATAATCATGTACAGTTGAGAACAAATTCGTATAGGCCACTTTGTAACTAGGCGCTTGTCAACTGGAGGAATGAGACCAGTGCTTGAAGCACAACCCCCTGCTGGGTGAAGGTCTAGATAAGTCACGCACTTGCTTTCATGCTGATACTCTCGCTAAATTCGGATTCATGGTGGTTTAATACATGTCGGAATAGGCTGCCCGGCACAGTTGCTGTCTGGACAGTGAAGAGTGAACATTGTCCGTGGATACCGTGCTCATCGATGTGATGATGATGGAACAGGACATATATTTGTGCTGCTTCTGTAAGACGACCTTTTCAGAAATAACCAGCTGCAGACAGCACAAGGCCGGTTGTCATAAGAATCCAGAGTGTATTGTGTTCACATGCGAAACGTGTACATCATGGTTTGCCCGATGTGTTGACTTGAGAAGTTATCTTGCAACATGTAACCCTGCACTGTCTGACATGTTAATTATCGAAGAACGTATGTGCATGTTGACGATTTAAAGACACTTGTTCTCAAGCTGATACTCGTGTCGGGTTGACACTGTAGAGATTGGGTCGGTGTGCATACTTATATCCCCTCCACTACTGAGCCGATGGGGACATAGCTTCGACTGGTAGAAAGGAGGGCATACTACAGCCACAGTAATTCACAAAAAGTTGTTAACCCATTTTGAAAGTCAGCTGCACTGAGGGTCAGCTGCAGTGAGGGGTCAGCTGTAGTTAAAGGTCAGGCTGCTGGGTGAAGAATTTGCTACTTCGACTAGTACAATGCTTAATTCCCATTGATGAAATGAGTGTGAGTACCTATTTATACACATGAAGCTGCTGTGGGACGAACTTCCATTTTGTTTTGAATGAAGATGGTGCAAGCTGATATGATATCTATCGTAGAGCATGCCTCTATGGATGTAACTGTCTTCATGGCTGGAAAACAGTGTTGTTCCTGTGGAATGATCTTCAGCAAAGGGCTGTCATGCTCGTCGCCATTAAAGAAGCAACTGTACAAAAGGACCAACCTCCAGAATACTAACATGTGATATGTGTGGTGCTACATTTGGTAGAGACGATAATCTCAAGAGACACACTGATACATATAAAGGTAACACACCTTTGCCTGGCATGTTTCAACATATTTGTCGCACGACAAGGCTAGCCTTCCTGCTGATTCGTCTTGTATCCTAACGTTCGTTCGAGTGCCCATAATATTACGCAGGCCTGCGTGGTGTTCCAAACCAGTGTGCGAAGATGTAACTACGAATGCTGCAGAGCACGATGTGTGCGAAGAAGGCACTATGAGTGATGCAGAGCGTGATATGTGTGAAGAAGGAACTATGACTGCCGCAGAGCATGATGTGTTTGAAGAAGGAACTATGAGTGATACAGAGCATGATGTGTGCGAAGAAGGATTTATGAGTGCTACAGAGCACGAACCGGACAGATCATCAGGAGTTGTACATATTAGACCTGCACCGCGAACATGTGAAGTGAAAACCGAAGATACTACCCAGGACACCGACAACGAATCTATGACCTCCAAGTCTGCTGGTGATGCCGATGTGTATTCTACTGATAACAATGATGTGTCGACAACTGCAAAGCAAAAAGTGTACACATTTTGCTGGTGATGATGCATATTCTACTGATGACGATGAAGTGCTGACATTTGTCAGGCGAAGGCGTACATATTGTTCTGAAGACCCCAATGACATAGTTGATAGACTTTGGTTGTTGGTTTCCTCACAGAGGGCTGAATATATTTCTGTCATTGGAGATACATGCCATTATTGATGAACTCAGAGCCAGAGGCTTTATTGAATGATATAATAGATATATCTATGTGTGTATGATTTGGTTATGCATGTAAATCAATACATTAACCACACATTTGTATTTTTTTAAAATTCCTACTGGCTAAGCAATTTACCTACTGCTATGAGTTAGCAGTCTGCTAGAGTGGCATCCCCCGTGTAGGTTTTTTTTTTCGAACCTCTGGCTGCGAGTATTTCGAATGATCATGCATACGTTTTTTTAGTTACATATCTAGTTGTATATTTTTTTTCTTTCCGTACACTCTAGGTTATCATAGTGGAATGGATAAACTTGTAATGCTGCATGGGAACTGTCTTAAGTGCTAACATTAATGGTTCGGGTCGACGGCTTGTAATTTCAATGACTCGGTACATGCATTGAAGGTTCGGATAGATTATGCCTGTGTGTAATTGCAAAAGTTCGGTTGGTACATGAGTGCAGGTCGGAGGCAGAGTATGACTTAATGCTAGTCTCTGCATGGGCAGTGAGACCAACGAATGTCTGCAGGCATGTCAGCATGCACTCTCAATGGGAATTGAACGTATGATAAATTATTTAGTCAACTAGGTTATAGAAAAAAAAAATTTCACATGTGGGGGTTTGAACCCACACTCCCTTTTACTGGAACCAGTGTTTATATCAGCCGCCTTAGGCCTAACAATTTGTATTAGTGATGGAACTTCATGGCTTTTTCTGTCGAATGACATATGGTGTATGGTCTGCTTGTGCAATACGCACAGGTTGGTGGGTATATTTCCTTTCGTTCACTCTAGTGGACGACGGAAGAAAGCACACAGAGCAATGCATATGACTATCTCTCTCTAATTTTGTGTGTGAATATGTGTGTGTGTGATGGGCTTGGTACGCGAGTGCAGGTCGAGGACTGTCTGTAATAACGAATACTGTTGTTTATTACGAGCACTGTTGTATACGATGATAGTTACTCTCTTCGTGTTGGTGTTTTAGCAGTTGGGCCCCATGCTTCCTCCCTTAACGAACGAACATCCAATGTCGGCTCTATGACTACTTGTATTACCACTCTCTATGGGAATAGAGCCTGCGATACCACACAGATGGTTCAGGGTACATGCATTGTTTTGTTTCCTTTCAAAAGTATAACAGTACGTACGTTGACAAGGGGGAGGTGTTGGGAACGCAGTACTTGGTCGGTATCTACAGTGCATGGAAGATGGGACCGGTCATTGCAGTCTCCGCTTCCAACGAGGTCACATCGACGATGGCGAGATGTGCTCGCGGCCTACGGGTTATTCAATGCTACACAAGTTAAGGCAGGGGGTAATTCGTTTCGTAATAAGCTTATCTGTCTAGCATGTGTTGTTGTATGTGCGATGTAGCGACTGACATCTCATTACATACATACATCGAAGTCTTCGTAGACAACACACGAGTGCAAGGTCGGTGCCCCCCCTCCCCCCTAGGGTTGTGGTACTAACCGACTGTCTGGAAGTATGTACATGCTTTGAAGTTTCGGGTATATATGTCAGTAATTATTATTATTACCTGCTTCGGTACACGAATGTGGGTCGGAGATATAAAAAATGGATTTAATGCATCCTGTGTGTGTGTGTGTCTACCAGTTTAACGGTTACATTCATAATGCTTTCTTTTGAGCTGGTGGAAGTAGCTAGTGTTGCCTTACCAATATGGCTGGGAGCATTATTTGCGCAGTGTTAGGGACAGCAGATTTTTTTCAACAAGTGTATTTCAGAAGCTGGTGATTAATCGTGAACTATCGTCACCACTCAATGTATGCTAGCTGTGGTGCATATATGTGTGATTAGGACATACTAGACCCTTCAATCGTTTTTGGTGACTGTTGGTAGTTGTATCTCAAAAGGTTCGATAATTAAGAGCAACTATGCTTATACATAGCCATGGGTCAAACATAACCCCTTGAGCCTTCCGTCAATATCTTTTATGGATGACGTCTGAATGCTGAATTTTGGAAGTCACACTGTCTAACATATTGGCGGCTGGTGGTGGAGCGGGCAGTGCGCCGACGACGGCCATTTGTACAATGACTGTCGCCGGTGGTGGTGGGAGCCCATGATGGCGGCCTGTAGTCCGACGAATAAGAAGTGCTGCCAGGGTGACCTCCCACACACCTACAATTGATAGCTATGTTATACGGTTCGGAAATTACAGCCACCTATGCTTCTAAGTTGACATAGGGCAGGCTTGATCCTGCACCCCTTCTCCTAGTCGTGGTCGGTGTCTCTGTTATGAATTTGGCTACTATAACTCGAACAGTTCGGAAATTACATCCACCTATGCTTATATGTTGTTATAGGGCATACTTGACCCATGACCCTTCTCCTAGTCATGGTGGATGCCTTTGTTATGTCCTGAGTGCGAGGGTCGGAAAGGGTGTCTGCTCTCTGTTACACGTATGCTCGGGGGTCGGCGCGAGGTGACATAGCTGGAGCTTGGCCAGGCGCTGGCGAGCGTGCGAGGAAGTATGACCAGTGGTGATGGGGGAAGGCAGAGGGGGGAGGATAAGAGCTGGAGAGCACGAGAAAGTGTGGCAGGCGGAGGTGCCAAGGAGGAGCATATTACTAAAATTTCCATATAAAGGATATTGTTAAATTGTTATACCATTACTGTTAATCTGTGCAATTTATATTACATGGAGAACAATATTTATTTTTAAAGAAGTGCAGATATCGTGAAGGTAACTAGGCAGAGTTTTTGTTTTTGCTTGGAATGTTTGGTGTGAACATGAATTGAGAGAGCACTAAATGGAGACTGTTGTAAAAAAATTGTTGAAATAAGTATGTAGTTGCAACTAGTGTCCTGCAGAACCAAATGATTGGCGGATGACGATGGTGTCCTGCAGTCCTGGAGAGTATCGTCCACTCCTGATGACGGCCACATCTACGTATTGGGCCGATGTTGCTGTCCAAGTTTCATAACTGATGGTTTGGTGGACCTTTGACTTTGATTGCAACCAGATCTTCATGACTTCGTGTCTGCATTACGTCAAGTAAAGTTAAATATGTACCATACTTTCATGATGAACTTTTATTTCAAACTTCTCCAGCCAGTGATTCATCAAAGTGGCTTAGTCGCAGAGGTCCTGATCATTATTTGATGTGAAGCTGAAGTCACACAATCGAGAGTTTTTGTTGTTTTGTAAGACTGAGTTGCTGACCGATGGCACATGTAGGAGTGCAGTTTCATGGACCATTTGATCGAGCTTAATATTCATTTGTATTTGTTCGTTGTTTAGCTATCATGGAATATTTAGGGAACATCATAAATATGATTTCTAAAAGTATTCATATTCTTATTATCATCTTATTAATTTTCTAACAACAGATAGTAGTTGTTCATTCTTTGATTTTATTTTTTTAATTGTAGGATTGAAGGATAGTTGTGGCATATGTCCTGTGTAGTGTTAGAATTGTCTGTTTATAAAAAAATATAAACTTTTTTCTACGTGTTCTTTCTGTCGGTAGAATGCATCTTAAGGTTGCACTATTAAATAATTACTAGTAAATGTTTCTGCCATTATGATCCCAGTAAGCATGATGATTTAAGGTGATAATTCTGAAGATAAAATTTGATTTTTTTTTCATATTTTTTCTTCAATATAATTAACAAGTTGATGTTAACAAATATGCATGTGAAAAGGCTCCCATATCCCTGCGTCCATGAACTACATTCTTATAAAGAATTCTGTAGGAAACTTTACAGAATATAAATAAGTACCTATAGAGTATGTTATCACCGGACAAATTTGTACAAGAGAAGCATTGAGTTGAAAGGAATACATATAGGTATACAATAAGCTACCAGACTCGATAACCTCAATAAACTTATATAACTTTAAGAAATATATTAAATATCTTCTGCTGAGTAAGGTCTTCTATTGAAAACACACTCAAAACTCATTTTGTCATATGTGCGGATGTGATGATAATGCAGTTTTGTACTGTACATTATTGCATTTTTACTTTTTACTAAAAAATATTTTTATACAATAATTATTGACATGTCCTGTAATGTTGTGCTGCTAGGCAATATTTAAGATATTACTGGACAAAATAAACATGGACTTGTCGAACCATAACATTCATTACACTAAACAAAAACATTAAACATGGTGCGAGAAAAAAATGCCATGCAGAGGTTTTTACGAACTCGGTATACTGCGCCAGCAAAACGTTATCGTAAACGAAGCCAACTATCAAACGCACCTAAATATATCACAATTCTTTATGCCAAACGGACATATGAAAATTAAAAGGCGTTATTTAATATTATTAAAAAATCTCCGAAACTCTAATATACCGCAATGTTAAAAGCGGGTCAGCCTGCACTAGCGCTATTAGTTCGCAAGCCGGCGCGAGCTTCACTGAGCGTATGGATTTAATCAAGGCAAAAAATATAGCAGTTGCCAGACCTATCTTTATAACGATGGTTAATACACAAAATTTGTTCGCCATTGATGAAGATCGTTATATGAAAAAGTACAGGTTTTACGCCATATCTCTGAGACCAATCAGCCGATTGCCACCAAATTTTACATGCAAATAGTGCTACGGTAGGCCATGCAAACTTACTTGTATTAGGTGGGGGAGGCCTATTTTTAAATTGTGATAATGTAGCCTAAATGATTGCGGTTAGTATGGTATGTCTATTAAAATTCAACAAAATTTCATACGCTCACAGCATTCATTACAATCAACAGTTCTGCGTACATAAATACTATTTTGCCTTTTTGTGAGATAGTGCAAGATTGAGGAAATGGAACTTTTATGACATTTTTCTGGCACCAGTCAACTAATTTCAACCAAATTTCGTACACCAGTGGTGCTACAGAAGGTCATGTATACTTAAATTATTTAAGTGCGTCACATACTAATTTTCAGAATGACGGCCATATAAATAATTTAGTTGATTTGGTCATTTCTATTAAACAATTCAACCAAATTCAACCAAACTTTGTATATTTACAATATCTAATAAAAACATAGTGCACCGAACATCTTTTTAGGACTTCGCGTAGAATGTCGCCTAATAAGAAAATTACGTTTTTCAGTCATAGCTCGGGAACTAATCAACTGATATCCATTAAATTCTTCACATAAGTAGTACCACTGTATGCCATATAAACTTACATAATTGAAGTGGCCCAGACACTTTCTTCAAAATGACGGCCGCGTAAATATGCCAAGTTAATAAACCATATCTACCAAACCATTAGACTTATAAAATCCTAACTTGATGACCCGCATCATATCTCCGTAATACAGTTTGTTGCACGTTAGTTTATGGTACGAGATTTACTGTTTTTCTGTTTTCTCTTCCGGGTAAGGTACGTGTGTAATTGTTATTATTTCACTACTGTTGCATATATTTCTGGCTCCATCTCTAATCACATTGCCGTCAACGAGAAGTTATGGTCTACCTACCATCTAAGATTTTAAGAACTTTATTAAAAATTATTTTCACTCTTGCAGAGGAAATTAGGCTCATTAGTTATATCAGCAACTTATTGTTTGTTTATGCCAGTAACAGTAAACCTATGAGTAGAGGCGTACAAAATTCGCGTTATTATTCGAGGACAAGTTAAACTTCAGACAAGCGTACCTTTGCAACATGTTTGTCATCGGACCATACTTTATTTGACACGCCCTGGGTAACTTTGTGCCTATAAATGAATGCTTCACAACTGTGTGCTCCAATCACATGTAGTTCAGTCAGAAAGGGCGTGGCTTCACAGCTATACAGCAGCCAACGGAGAAACGACGCCGGCGCGAGTGTATACAATGCTGAGGAGTTTATCCTGATTCCAAATAATAACGCGAGTTTTGCATGACCCTACCTACGAGTTTGACGTAATGCATACAAAGTTAAGCCTTCAACTTGGCCAATGTCTCGCATACGTATAAAATATTAACAGTTTTTGTTATTTGCGATGCCCACCTACCTGGTGCATAAACTACGCTACGAGGATTTCGAAATACACATTTTTTCAAACAAACTGCTGCAGTTGTTCGCAACTGGTATTCTTGCGAAAAGAAATCACTTCAGAGTAAATGGAAATATGGTTTTCAGCACATCTCGCGATATTGTAAACATTACTGAGTCCTTCAGTATAGCTAAAAACTGAATTTTCAGAATGTTTCAACTGAAACTATCCAACGTGTATATCTGAGAGTAGGACTGTGCTACGAGCTGAAGGTCAGCGAAATTATGGTGTGCCGTTGAAAGTTTTGCACGCTAGTTCAATGTTTTGCGTGCTGAGGCGATGACAATGGGACAGTTGATTCGAGTGCCAGAGTCGATCTTATCGTTCCTTAGCTTGTGTGCTTCGAACGCGCGATATTTCTCTAGGCAAGCGGCGTGATTCAGCTGCAGCCAGCATGTCCACCCACGTCACAGAACCTCACACGCGTGCGGCGTGTTCAACACGTGGGCGTGTTCGTGGTGTTTTGCACATGAAATGCCCGTTCACGATAAAGTGAGCACTTCTGAAATCAACCTTAGAAAAACGTCATTGCTCCTAACTGTACACATAATAACTGGCGCACTGAGTGTCATGGACCCAGAAAAGTTGGTGCCAATGAGGGAGAGTAGTTCCGTGGCTTAGCGTCTAATTAAAAGTGCCAGATAAACATTTGTGATGACTTAAATTATTTACTTCGCTTTCTGTTTTCAATGGATCTTAAGTGTAACAATTAGCCGATTTTTCAAAATATTTACTTTTATAATAATTTCATAGTTTTTCTCTACCGACGCATACATAAAGTGATGAGGCCCATGGCAGTGCTAATTTTACATATATCGGAAGAATACACAACGTGCATACAAGTAGGACTTGAGCAGGGATTCCAAAAGTCCTCAGTTTACCGTGAACGGCCAAGTCAAATAGCATATTATGTTACTGACTACTACCGCCATGTTGGCTGCAGGTGACCTTGACCCCATGACCTTGAATGGCCCAGAAAACAATAACTCGAGAAAAAATTCATAAAAGTCAGTAAGCACATTACATTACAGACTACAATCGTCCGAATTCAGGTATATACTTGCGTACTTGCATCCTTGCTTTCCTCACTTACCCTTGGCACCCAACTTCATGAAATCGGACAGACAGTCTTGTTGACTTTGGTAAGATTTATTAGCCAGCTAATCACTTTTAATGTATATGTATTCCGAATAAGAATTTGATATAATATTGCCGAAAGTTTTAGGGGTTAAATCAGGTGTTAGATAATATTTCAATTTGATTTATTTTAACATATGTTGTCTTGCATTATTGCATGTCAGTGCAATTTGGAGTGCTTATTTATCATGGTTTCTGTAGGTTAGGAACATAGGTTTAATACGAATTGATTGTTTAGACCTTTTTGTAAGGTGAACCTTGCGATAATTATTCACTCAGTTCAGAATTATATGTCTATGAAGTAGTAATGTTGCCCCTATAAAACTTTAAATAAAATAATGATTATGTTGGAAATCAATTGTAACCAAATTGCTTCTCAAAGTGGCGTCACATATTCCGCAAGTACGCGAGAAGTATACAACTTTGTTTACTTATATACTTGCATATTTCACTTGCAGTTTGGATAGTGCTTACGACGTCGCTTCCGGGGACAGGTACGCACAAGTATGTACTTCAGGCGAATTTGGACACAGCCTATATCCGGGCAGTATACCTCGCGACTCCAGTGTGCTAGCGCTCTGGTTTCACAGGAAATTTCTCGTCTAGATCTGCAGGTTTAAGTCATGAAAGCCCAGTAGGTAACCATTTCGTTATCTTCATTATAACATAACTTGAAATCACATGGGAAACCAGAGGTTCTGAACGGTTTCTCAGATAAACAAACACATTCATATTAACCTAATCTATGAGTTTATCGCGCGACATTACTACAGTTCCACTAAAAGCTGTTCACGATAAACTGAGCACTTTTGAAAGCCCTGCTTACGGTCTACTCGTGTGTGCATTGTGTATTCTTCCACCACATGTAAAATGAAGGGACTGTCTACAATTGGGCTGACCCAACCTGTGTCTTAGGACAAGGATGTACTGATTGGTGCATGTGACCCTCTGACGTCATGGCGCTCTCCAGATATCTTGTCCCAAGTCAACCTGTGTCCCAAGTTGAAGCATTCGGAAAACTGAACTTCTGTCCCAAGTTGTGTCCTAAGCTGATAGGAAAAGAAGAATACTTCAAATACTTTCGCGTGCATTCGCGAAATGTTTAATGGTTGTACAAGGTGAGCTTTCTCAAAACAAATATGACGAAACGGTAATAAATAATAAGGGATGTCTTCGTTCGGTCTGAACAATTTTATTTGAAGGCTAAAACTTTTAAAACGTACGTTCCAAAAATAAAGTTTGGATGTCAGTTGAAGAACTCATTTAAAATAAAAGTATTAAGGCGATTATTATAAATAAATATTTTAATCAACCATTTCGTAAACATTAAATAATCAATAATACAGCAAATTGTAACATCACTACGTAACAACAAATAATATGCCGATTTTAGTGCAGTCTAGTGTCAGATTCTGAAAGCTCACTTCGGACAACGCATTTGCAGACTATATTCGAACCGCGCCAATGTGACGTAACTTGACGCCGAGTTTCGGACAATTCCACTGAATGTAGACACATGCCCTAAAATATCATGAGCCTGATCACTTTATCCATGCGCTGTTAAACTAAAACTGTAAAATTATTACGAAAATTAATATTTTACAAATGTACTCATTTTTATACGTATCATGCATTAATAAAACACGAAAGCAAAATTAATCGTTGTAATATTCACAAATATTTAATCTAACACTTATAATTCAGCGTTAAGAATTGGAACTACTTTCCTTTCCGTCGTTACCAACATTACTGTGCGTATGACAGTTACTGTGCTCGTTTTAAAACATATACGTGTATGAACAGTGACTTTTTTCCAAGGTTGGTTTCGAAAGTGCTCGTTTTACCGTGAACAGCATATACTGTTACTGACGTCATTGTACAGAAATTAACGCGTATTTTATCACTTCGCAACACATCGACGAACTTCCAAACTGTAAACAAGGTGGGTTGTTCAATCGAGCGTTATTACTCTTCGCGCGTTTTTCTACGTCGCACGCGACCTGGCGGAGGCTGGGTGCAACGAACTCCCAACGGAAACTAGGTCGAGGGGTTGGGTAAACCAAGGCGCGCGGGAATAACTACGTTGGAACGCGGTGGGCTGGGCGAGAGTTTTGGACGGCGTGTAAGTGTCGCACACGTGCAAGTCCTGTGCTTGGATTCTGTAACGCCGCAACTTCTCATCTCGAGTTCGATTTCGATCCGAGTTCTATTTCGATCGGTTTCGAGAGAATGCGATTCTGTAACTTTTTTCAAGTCTATCGAAATGGTACGAGAAATTTTGATCGCTTTCTCTGATGACTATGTGGTAACATTGGATTGCCATTAGAGAAAATGAAACTGCATTATCTTGGAAACCAGTTACCAATCAGAATTTAGATTCTTCACCACTTGTTTAATTTGTATGTACACTAATATTTATTTATATTTTAAGTGTTGATGTTAGTAGTACATATTTAGATTAGAGTAAGCAAGTATTTTATGCTTAACTTTTAATATATATATATAGTTCTTTGCTAACATATATATATATATTTATATATCTGTTAGCAAAGAAAATTGCTTGCAATGTATGCGTTTATTTTGATTCGTAATCTGTATTCACCACTATATTTAAATATTAATTTGACAGCGCAGTCGGTAATTTTTTGGTCTAATTTTATTAAATCGGCTCATACATAACAGTAGTACATTAGGTGTCCTAGCCTTACATTGTTAACAAGCTCGCTCCAGCGAGTGCTCTTTCGATCTTACATTGAAATTCTTAAAACTAATCATCATGACTTAAACTAATTAATGGTAACTTACTCGGTACATAAATTATTAGCAATATACCTCCAGCACCTAGCAAAGTAGTTATTTGAACTACTCGACAAAATATAAAATCGGTGTATAGGTACGAGTTTGCACACGTAATTTTAGAAATTGTAAACATGCTTGGTTTTTAAAATGTAGACATTCCTTAAACATTCCTATACTTCATGTATTAATACTTACACACTTTAATAATTTACTCTCACATACGATTACAAATAAAAATTTAGATCAATGAATAAAATTTGTTACTTTAGCGCTATCTATGAACAGCTACATAACTATTACTGATTTACGGGTTATTTTGCGAAACGATTCTCTATGTAAAATTACAATATAATCGTGTATATAGTGTTCCAGATCCATGAAACATTCTCTTGGCAGAAATGTGCGAATATACAGCCCCATACAAATTGAGAACATTTTAAATCAAATACGGATCTTATAACCCTCCGCCATGTCGAAAACGACTGACGTCGATCGAATTAAGAACTAGATCGAAATACCGGAAATAGATCGAATCGAAATGAAAATAAGTTACACAATTGCATTTTTAATTTCGACCGAAATTAAAGACGATCCCGATCGTGACGAGGGGAAGGATAGTTACAGAATCGCAGTGCTGGACTAGAGCCCTGAGGACGTCCACAGTACGTGATAATAGAGCACCTCCTGTGCAACTGGCGCACATATGTGGACTTGGAGACTGCTCGCTGCTAATGATCAGTGGAGTGGAAAGATTTGGGGGAGGATAGCAGATGACGGCGAAGCGCGGTGAGTATGGAGCAGTGACGGATTGCAAGGGAGAGGGGACAGCGAAACCACCGAGAAAACCCGCCGACCAGCGACATCGTCAGGCACGATTCCCACGTGTAAAAATCCGGGAGCAGCCCCGCTGGGAATCTGACCATTCCAACACCCGGTAATGAATACAGCCCCGAATATTTCGCGGATTGTTATGGCAACAGGTTAGTTTTTTCAAAGTCCTCTATACTCTCGAGACACTATCGTTTGTTTACTGGTTGCTGCGATCTAGTGAGGCCTTTGTGCAACTCTGTTCAGCGCCCACTCACAATACTACTTCCAGCTCATCACTGGCTCACAATTAAGAGTGGGATGAGCCCCCGCGTCCAAGGTCAAGAAGCGAGGGAGCGATAGGGGTGACTAACACGCACACCTAGTGCCTCATCGCTCCCACGCGCAAGGCGTGCAGTGTTTCCGACTAACGCTGTACTGTACAAATTAGATCTGTAACAGTAGGACTTTATTACACGCGATTAAAGGCCACACATTAAACTACGTCCGCATCTTTGCACTTTTCTCTTGTCGCCCGAGGAAACTGCATACGCAAGCTTTAAAAATGCGATGTATGACAATTTTCAAGAATTTTTTTCTCTCCAAGAATACGCTTAATATGAGAAACGTAAAAAAAAAATGGGGCAGAAATAATTGCTTTAAATCTTTTCTTACAAATAATCGCATTTGCAGAGCATTTATTTACCGAGATACGGGTATTCGCGCAAACAACTATATCACAAAAAACGCGGGGTCCATCCCACTCTTAAACAGGACGCGTCTAAACAGCCAAGTCAGCAGTAGGAGGAAAGAACAAGTGTTTGAAGTCTACCTCGCCACTGGATGAATTTCTAGGAATGCTCGACGGCTCTGCCACGAGAGGTGGGGCGAAGTGGAAATGGCCTCACCCGCCATGTTAAATTTTCCATTTATATGTCATAACTTCCTTTTCAGTGAAATAATCTAATATTTGTTACCATAGCATTATCACAATTGACAATCCCTTTCAAATCTAGTCATCAAACTTCATCCACATGTGATATGGTGATTGTAAAATGGCATTAATCTGTTCATAATTCTCGAAAAAATACGGCATGACACTTAACGAATTTTCAGAATGTATGCTTGTACTTCAGTGTAACGTATATTGTCATGATTGTATAGTAGCAGTTTCGTAATAAGCGTCGGTATACAACTGAAATAACTCAACATGGCGTGTGAGGCAGAGCCGTAAGGGAAACGGGAGTAAGGCGGGGAAAAGGAACCGATCAGCGGCAACGTCAGCCACGTTAGCTACACGCGGAAATCCAAGGCCGCTGTGGGAGGCGAGTGCACAACCACGGCCTACTGAGGCTCGTGGCCTATGAATAGGGGCACCTGTTTTTCACGAAAATATTTCAAGACATGTGTTCCAATACACTTCAGTTCAGAACCACCTTTGTGATTGGATAATTCGAATTGTTACGCATCTTATATGTCTTTCCGCGAATCACGGACGGTCAGTATCGGAGAAACTTAATTCTGATTGGTTCACCCACGTAGCAAACAGCCTTCACACAAATACAAATGGCCAATTGTCAAGTAAAGACTGCAGGTATGCACATAGCATATTAAATCTTTTCTCCATTTAAATCTTTTCGCGAAAAAACAGGTAGCCTTACCTATTAATATATAGAGACCCGAGAAATTCGTCAGTTCAATGATCTGTAAGCTAGACTTAAGTCTTATATACTCTCATACTGATATAAACTGTTTATTGGTTGATTGTTGTGCTAATAAAAGGCGGTGGTTGGGCGCATAATTTATTGCATGTTTGTTATTGGCTCATTTATCTCCAGGAGGCGTCAAACAACGCGTCGAACAATTACAAAAGTAACATGAACGTACAAGTGTGTGAATTCCAACTTGTCTAGAAATGAACCCGCGAAATTCTCGGGTCTGTACCTATGAATAAACGTACGTGAATTTTGCGAATTCATTTGACAGCAGTCTAAATTCTTAGTCCTTTCCAGACCCAGGTCGCAAATGTTTGTTCACTGTTTGCTGTCGTGATTAAACCCCCTTTTCTAAGAGTATTTTCACTATAGGTGATTGAGGATGGATTGAAGGACTCTGAAGAGGGTAATTCTTCTGCAGCTCAGCGAACCTGCACGAAGAGGAGGCAAGTTGCCGGCTCCCCACCTCTGCATTGGTCGGGTAGATAAACATCCCACAGGTCATCAGTCCACCAGTCGTCAGACTGTGCGTGGCCATAATTCCTGTGTGCGGCTAAGAGAGAGAGAGAGAGAGAGAGAGTTCGCCAGGGTCACGGCCCTTGGCTGAGGTTTAACACCTCACCAGGTGAAACTTAGATAATTGGGACATGTGTGTAGTGAATTAGTGACATTGACATTGTATTAGACTTCTGCAATGGATTTGTTTTGTATGTGTGTTGGTGTGTTGGTTTGTCCAAGTGGCATCTACTGAAAAGGTGAATTGACTGTTGGACTTCTTAAGTGGAGCCATAGTAGGAAGAGTTGGAACTCTTCAGTGAATGACTTCTTAAGTGAATCAATGGAGTGTAAGTGTACTGGCGGACTTCTTAAGTGAAGCCAGTATTGGGTATAAGGGCAGACGTTTCTGACTGAGGTCATGGCGTCTAAAACTAACCCTTTTAAGAGGCTCAAGATCTCGATGATTGGAACGCTACTACTGAGTCTCCCGAAGGCCAGGCCCTTCAAGGAGAAGAGAGAAGAATTTCGGAAATTAGTTGAAGATGGTGCTGCACCCAAGTCATTGGTCAAGGCGACAGTGAATCGTCTTCTGGACAGGGACTTTGACTGGGAAGAATTCGAGATGTCTCCGAAAAACAAAAAGTGGCATCAGAAGATATTTTATTGTGTCTACGCAGTCGACAATTCAGTGGCCGACTCGTGGATCGATGAGATCTATGAGGATGAGGAGGAAGAGAGTGATGAGGAGAGTGGAGAGGAAGATGAGGAAGTGGCGGAGATGGACTCATAGGATGAACCCCCCATGTGTGGAGCCGAAGGAACTCTGTGAGGGAGATCTCAGGGAGTTGGGGGAAAAAGGTGAAAGAATTCACACCAGCTCGAGTCCGTGCCTGTGGAGTCTGGTCCTTCGGGAGAGGCAGGAGCTTTTAAGGCCAGAAAGAAGCTGAGTTTGAGATAGAAGAGAAGGGAACTGCCTCACTGGATGAAAGGGCCAGTGAAAAGAATAGTGCGGAGGACACTATTAACGAAATGCATCCTGAGGCATGAAACATTGTTACTACACTCATGAATTGAATTCCGAGCAAGACATCCAAAGTCAATTTAACACAGGCCAAATGATACTGCCTAAGGTATAGCCCATGAAAAATATTTTCGATAGGGCACTGATCGAAAATGCAAAGTTAAATGGCAAAGTGCAAGGGCAAGAGGAGATGTTGAAGTCCATTAAGACTAGAAGGCTGGACAAAGATGTTGAAGACGTCTCTGATGTTGAAGCAAATGATACCATGTATCAGGAGCTATTCCCAAGTGGTGAAAGGTGTGGTGGGGGAGAATATTCAGCCCAGAGCCCCAAGGAAAGTGGTAGTGGTGTACCCAGAGGCGGAAGGTACGACCAGTGAACAAGTGAAGGAGAAGTTAAAGAAAATGTTGAATCCCAGGGAGGAGGGTCTTAAGATCCGAAACATCCAGGAAATATGAAAGGGAGGTATCCTGATCGAAGCTGGCGATCAGGATACACGAGATAAATTAAGGAATCAGAAAAAGATTAAGGATTTGGGTCTAAAACTTGAAGCACCCAAGAACAAGGGCCCCGGGGTCATCGTGTGCAATGTTCCCAGGGATGAAGACAATGCGGCCTTTGTAGAGACTGTTTATAAGCAGAATATTAGGAATGGGAAATACACCAAAGAGGACTTTCTGCGGAAAGTTCAAATAAGTCATAGGTCGGGGAGGCTAGACTCTGGAAGGGTTTACTTTATCCTTGATTGTGATCCAGAGATCCATAATTGTATGATCAGTGAAGGACGACTGTTCATTGGTTACGACAGTTGTCGAGTGAGGGACTTTCTCTCGGTCTCTCGGTGCTTCAGGTGCCAGGCATGGGGACACATTGCGAAGAGATGTACGTCTGATGTCGTCTGTTCTAGATGTAGAGGAAAAGTGCACAAGTATGAGGAATGTCCGCATAAAAGTGACAAGGATTACGTGGACAAATGTACTAACTGTAAAATCCGCAAGTTGAACTGTGAGCACCGGGTTGACTCGAGGGAGTGTGCAGCCTATCAGAGGGCACTGTCTGTTGAGCTGGCCAGAACCAACTATGGCTTATAAACTGAGAATTGGGCAGGTGAATCTTTAGAGGTCGGCGGCAGCCACCTCTGAGCTGAATCGAACTGTGGTGGAGCAGGACCTGGATTTGGTATTGTTTCAGGAGCCCTATGTTCCCTTCGATGAGGTGGTGGGACTGAAAGGTACTGTGTTAACAACTGGAATAAAGCCTCAGGCTCGAATACTGAGGGCAAAACACTGAATTGGATATCATGCAGATGACTAGCCTATCAGGCTATTACCATGTATGTGCGCAGATCCAGTCAAGGGATTTAAAGGTATGGCTGGTGCCCTCATATTTCCAGTTTGGGGAGGAGATGCAGGACCACCTCGATCGTTGGGATGTAATATTAGACGTGTTGGGTGATCGATCTGTGGTTATTGGGGCTGATGTAAATGCTAAGTCCGAGATGTGGCATTCCAGGGTGTCAGATGACAAGGGTGATCTAGTGAGCCAGTATGTGCTCACAAATGGTTGGAAGTTTACAATGTGGAAGGAGCACCACGCACATATGTGTCTCAGGCAAGAAAGACTGAAGACGCCCTGGATTTCACTCTAGGCAACAGGAAAGCAGCAGGACTGGTGACTAATTTAAAAGTGAAAGAGCACAGCTCCAGTGACCACAGGCTCATAATATTTGAAGTGGGGCTACCTTTGAGCAGACAAGAGCATGAACGGGGTACAGCATGGCAACCTGAGTACAGGTTTGTCCACAACAGAGCTAATTGGAGTGCTTTTGACCGGGCCCTGTTGAGGATAATGGATGAAGAGAACACCACTTTTGAAGAGGGAAATCTTCAAGTGCAAGTGGACGCCCTGGCTTCAGTGATTCTTGGTTCCTGTGAAGAAGTTCTCCGAAAGACGAAGAGGATGCTTTCGAACATGAGTTGGTGGGACGATCAGCTGGAGGAGGAGCAGAAGAGTCTTCGGAGGGTCCGACGCAGACTTTGCAGGTCAAGAGGAGAAGAAAGGGAAGGACTAGCATGAGAATATAAGAGAAGAAAGCAGGCATACTTCAACAGGGTCAGGCAGAAGAAGAGAAGCTCTTGGACAGCGTACATCATTAGGATCAGCAATGAGGACCGCTTTGGGGTAGTGTATAAACTCCTGGTCGGTAAACTCAGGAAGGAGACAGTACCACCGAATGTCAAGGTAAATGGGATCCTGATGATGGATCTTAAGGATAGCATGTAGGTCCTGCTCCACCAATTACTGTCAGATTACTCCCAGGAAGGAGAGGGCGAGGAGCACTCCATTAAGAGATGGGTGATGGAAGACGCCCCAGAGGAAATGGATGCACTGGAGTTCACCACTGACGAGCTGGATGGAATCATCCAAAATCTGAAAAATGTTAAGGCTCCTGGACTGGGTAGGATAGGAGTTGAAATTGTCAAGAGGTGTTACTCCCACGTGATGTCCAGGTTTCTTGGTGTGTACAACAGATGTCTCTAGGCTGGAGTGCTTCCTTGCCAGTGGAATATGGGTGTTATTCAGATCCTGTACAAGGGTGGAAGAAGATACAAGTTTGAAGTGAAGTCCTACAGGCCACTCACATTGCTTCTGGTGTTAGGGAAGATTTTCGAGAGGCTCCTGAATGTCAGGTTGACGCAGGCACTGGAAGCAAATGGCATGTTTAGTGAGAAGCAGTATGGTTTCAAGAAAGGGAGTAGTGTTGATTTCGCTTTGTGCGATGTAAAAACTGCCATTGACAATTGTGACGAGATATATATATGATGGCGATATTTCTCGATATTTCAGGAGCCTTCGATAATGCATGGTGGCCGGAGGTGATGTGGTAGCTGAAGAGGAACCAGTGTCCCGCGAATATCTATAGAGTGCTGCTGGACTATTTCCCGGATAGAAACACCTACTACTCTGCAAGAAATGTACAGGTGATGAAAACACTCACTAAGGGTTGCCCGCAGGGGTCTGTCCTCAGACCGGTCCTGTGGAATGTCTTGTTTGACGGACTTCTGGAGGTGGATCTGCCGCCGGGCTGTAGAATTTTTGGGTATGCTGATGACGGTTTGTGTCGGGATCTTCGCGGAAGGTTCTAGAAGAAAAAGCAGCTTTGGTTTTGGGTGGGATCAAGGTGTGGTCGACATCTGTGAAGTTGACCTTCTCTTCAGCTAAAACCAAGACAATGGTGGTGAAAGGTGCCTTAGCAATCCAGACAATAGGGAACAACTTGCAGCGAGCTGCAGCTAATTAGACACAGGCCCTCGCCTAGCCAATCAGAGAATGGGTACGTCCGTGTTAAAGGAAACCGCCATGCCATTTCATTTCTGGGTATATAGCTATTTGAAGGCTGTTCAAGATAAAGTGAACACTTTCGAAAGCCCTGCTAAGTTTCTACTTTCAGCCCATTGATTGTGTATCTTCCCGCGTAGCCTACCTAAAGGCTGTTTACGATAATGTGAGCACTTTTAAAATCAACCTTAGAAAAATATAACTGCCCCTACCTGCATATCCGTCTCTAATGACCTCGATGTCGACGAGATGTTAAGCTCAATTACCTATCTACCTGCATATATTTTAACGGTCGCCATAAGTTACATGGGCCCAGTAAAGTTGGTAATGATGGATGGGAAGTATTTCCGTAACTTAACGTAGAATAAAAAGTTTTAGGAAACCATTTCTGATAACTTAAATTATTTCTTTCGCTTTCTGTATTTTTTTTTAATGCGTAGAAGTGTAAGACTGAGAAGATTTGTAATATATATTTACTTTTCTAATAATTTCACAGTTTCACTTGACCGACGCATGAATATAGTGATGAGGCCCATTACAATGCCAATCTTACATAAGACGGAAGAATGCACAACGTGCATACAAGTAGATCTTAATCAGGGCTTTCAAAAGTGCCCACTTTACCATGAATAGCCTATATCAAAATTAACACTGCCACGTGACTTTCAGCAAGTGTTTATATCAACTGGCTCATTGTCCATTGCATACTCATTAAAGAAACAACAACAGTAATAAATATTGTAATCAGGACTATAAACATGTACACGATAATTTAAGTAAATAATATTAAAAGTAATCAATATTTTAAGTCAGCACTATAAACATGTATACGTTGATTTCAGTAAATAATGTTGGTTTGTGAGTATTGGCTGACGTTCACGATTATTTTTCTGTTTAGATATAAATTAATGGCCTTAACTGTAGTCGACACTTCCAAAGCCAAAAGAAAATATGTTTTGGTCTAGGTTGTTAACAGAACAGCAAAACAGTTAAACACTATCCTTTTTCTGGTTTATATAAACAACGTCAAGACGTTACGAACTTTCGCCTTTAAAGAGAGAAAAGCTGAAACGTTCGTCCGTTTTACGTACGTATCACATCGCTTTTAGATAATACGGTATATTTACTCCTTCATACAGATATAAGGTGTCTTAACATACTGTAGACTATGCTCGTGTGTAGCTCGAGCTAAACTAATTTTAACTCTTCTTTGTTCAGAACGAAACTCGCATGGATGTGCAGTCTTTGTTCGGAAAGTGTTTAACATGACCTCACAAGGACACGACAGAGCAATAACAATGATATTGCTAACGATAGAATTGCTTTTTGTTTTATAGTCACTCAAAGGGACATGATTGACTTTGAATCCCTTTATACTATATTTGATTGGGTCGATATCAGCTCGGCACTCCATTAGTTGATGACCGGCCAATAATGTACACTGTAACGTACAGCGTACGGTGTGGTATCGACCAGTAAGACGATGGTGAGTTGGTGTCAACAGAACGGGTGTTCTTGCAGTAGTGGATATAGGTGACTCACTTCTTATTTGTCTTATTTGCCAGTAAATGTGTGCAGACCTCAATGTGTCCAACATTCCTTAAATTACATAATAATTATGTTTAACAACATTTACGAGTAGAATTATAATTCACAAATACCTCACAAATCAATATTATATCACAAAACTACGGACAAGCAAATGGTGGGCTATGTTATTACATTACGAGTAACGAAAACAATAGTCATATGAAACTATAATGGCCGAACAGAATTGTTCCAAATTTTTACAGCATGCTTCTACAATAACATTTGTCACTCGATGCAGGTTTCGTGTAAATTTGTCTAGCCCTCACAGTTTTCAAAGCAAGTTTGCTAAGGCCTGCAATGGTATGAACGTAACTTCACCAGAATACTAAAAACACAATACCTAACTGATGAAAACGTATTTCCTGAAACCGCGTATTCACACATTTGATGCAGAATCTGATTTTACCAAAATTAATTATATTGAATGTTAGTTGTGGAAGCTAGCACTTAACTGCTTTGTACTGTAAGGAGTTCCCTTATAGTTGGTTCTAACTTATAATTTCGCTCAATATTAATTTTATTATACAATAGTTACTAAATTCTACAGTTAATCTGTGCCATTTATACTACATGGAGAATAATATCGATTTTTGGAGAAGTGCAGATATGGCAAAGGTAACCAGGCAGAGATTTTTGTTTGCTTGGAATGTTTTTGGGAACAATTTTGTAAAAGCCACGAAATGGAGACTGCTCGTCTGTAATGAGGCTTGATGAAAGAGTTATGCAGTTTTTATTAACGCCATGTCGAGCCAAACGATTTGAGGATGAAGAGGATGTCCTGCAGACCTGGAGGGTACTGTCCACTTCTGATGACGGCTACATCTACGATGGCGATTAGTTGGACCGATGTTGCTGTCCAATCTTCATCAAGTATGGTTTGGTGAGCCTTGGGCTTCGATGGTAACCAGATCTTCACTACTGTGTCTACGTTACGTCAAGCAAGGTCGACTTGCGTTTTCATACTTCTCCAGACAGTGATTTATCAAAGTAGCTAAACTCAGAGGTCCTGATCGTTATTTCATATAAAATTCAATGTCTCGCAATCAAGAGTTTTCGTCGTTTTACTTGACTAAATTACTAGCCGATGGCACATATAAAATTACACTTTCATGGAACATTTAAATGAGCTCCACATGTTATGGCATATGTTATTTATGGAAGATATTTAATTCGTTTTCTAGACAATCGTCATATCCATATTATCATATTTTCATATGTTGACAGAAGACAATATTTCGTTCTTCTTTTGAATTTTTAATTGTAATACTGAAGGGTAGTTGTAACATTGATATGTGAAGTAGTAGAATTGTCTATTTATTAAAAATATATACTTTATTTTACATGTGCTTTCTGTAGGTAGAACCTATCTTCAAGTTGCACTATTAAATAATTACTAGTACAAATTAATGCTGTTATGATCCTTGAAAGCATGATGATTTAAGGTGATAATTCTGAAGATAAATATGTTTTTCATACTTCTTCTTGAATATAACTACTAAGTAGATGTCCTCAAATATACATGTGAAAAGGCACCCATATCTTTACATACATAAATTATTTTCTTATAAATAATGCTGTACGAAACCCCACAACACATCGGCTCGTTTGGATTAAAACGTCCGGCCATAGGTTTTGAGAGTGTTTTAACGTATTCCTTACATTCAAGGAATATTTCATATGCAGTATAAAACATTTTAATGGTGTTATTGTATTAAAATCAGGTACAATTTGCTGAGGTATTAACTCGTAAACTAAGTTGTGACTCGCGTAACAACTGAATAACACACATAGGCTATATTTATTAAAGCTTTCAGATGGCAACACGTATCGCAAAAATATATAACAAAACACAAACTCCAAAGTTTCTTCAAATTTATAACTTAAATTACACGAAGTAGCACATTTTCCATGTCGGCATGATATGTGAAATTTCAAGAATTTATGGGGAAAGAAACTACTTGAAAATACAGCAGAAAGCAATAACAAACAATGCCTTTCACTCAGAACGTATATAAAAATATTTCATTTATTATATTAAAGAATATCTTCTTTCGGGAGTTACAAACTTGCTCATAAAATCACGTTGTTCGTGAGTGAACTGCTATTTTGTTGACATACGTAGAGAGGAATAAAAAAAAAAGTGAACCAGCTAACTTGAATGTTGTATCAACCAGGTGATAATGTGAAGGAGTTAGAAACATAAATGTGTTACAATCACACCCAATTTTATACTTATTGCATTCAAGAAAAAGAAACTGAATTACAGGTGGGAAAATTTGTCAACTTTACGACTGGTAAGACGTGTAAACATGGAACTATTTCTCGTAGTTCACTGCCAACTAACTGTGAATACTGCGATCACAGTTAGCAATATGCAGTTACGAGCAGTGAATTTTTTATTATGTTGATTTCAGGAGTGCTCACTTTATGGCAGGATTTACAACAGCCCGTCGCGTCCGTCCGTCATCCGCCCGTCCGTAATACGTTCGTCCGTCATCCACCCGTCCGCCATACGTACGTCCGTCATCCGCCTGTCCGTCATACGCATGTCCGTCTCCCAGCCGAGTGAGTTACAACCAACCTTCGTACGTCCGTCGAAAGTTCATTGTTGCAAACTAATATAAATAAAACGGTTTGCAAATAGAGAAAAATTCTCCATAAAAAAAAAGTGAAAATATTTTGCGGTATTGTGTTTCTAAGTACAAAAAAACAACCATACACGTGCGTAACGAAAATTAATCGGTGTAAAAAAAATTTAATAGCGTAAAAAGCATAATTTATTATTTTTACTATTATCCAAAAGGAGCTCGTGTTTCAAAATCTAACTATCAATTTATCTTCAGGAAAAATGTAAGTTAATTTCATTTTACAGTTACATAAACAAACATGTGAAAACAAAAGGCACCAAATACAAACACTACACACACTACACTGCCTTGCAAAGAACTCGGGATGAACTAGCAAAAAAAAAAAAGTTCAAGTTTAAAAAGCTATAATTTCATCCGTTCGTCCGTCAAAAGTTAAAGCTTGCAAGGTTTTCACGGAAATACGGATAGAATTATTAATGGCCACCTCGGATTGGCTGTTGGTCACGTGATTGGCGGACGGATGACGGACGGACGTGACGGGTTGTTGGAAATCCTGCTTATCGCGAACCATCTATATTCCTGTGGTATCTCCTAATCACAAACTAACAAGGAACTGTCACGTTTTGCGAAATGTGCTGGCTTCGAATGTTTTCAAGATTTCCTACTGTCGCTAACGGCCGGCCAGCGGTTGAAAGCCAGCCTCAGTCCCAGGGAGGGCTCAGAGCATGGGCTTCGATTGGGAATTGTGCTGTCCATTTTTATTTGTATTTCCGTCGATAAACAGACAGAAAAACACGAAATTACTTATATATTAATTAGATCATGAAATGAGATAGAGCCGCATTAAAAATAAAACTTATATATAGGTATAAGTTTGCAAGAAATAGAGCATATTTTCGTGAATTTTCTTGCTGATTCAGGTTAGCTATAAGATAAATACATTTCTCAGGTAAACACTTGGGAGGAGAATATTCTTCTTTTCCCTCCCCTTGTATAGGCTGTTCACGGTAAAGTGAGCACTTTTGAGGCCCTAGTTACTTTTTTATTTCAGGCATATTTTTTATCCTTTGACCACCTTTTAAAATAAATATTGCCACGTGAGTAATAAACTCACTGTGTATATTCCACCGCACTCGGAATTTAACGTCTAAGGCTAAAATAAAATTTATTTATAAACTTTTATTCCAGGTGAGGGGGCTTTCAAAAGTGCTCACATTACCGTGTATAACATGTACCTATTCGTCACTGCTCAGTCCACAGGTACCTAGAGCACACAGATAGCAGCCACACTGTCTACTGGGTATTGTGGCAGCCATGTTGAGCATTTGGCGACACAGCAGATAAGTATACACAGAGACAAAATGGCGTTGTGAGGGCGTATCCACTCTCTGACTGGCTGTGCGAGGCTCTGGCTTCTCCTGCTGCGAAGGATTCCCATTCCATGTTGGCTGTAGTGACGGGATAATCGCATAAGTACGTAATTCGAATGAATCGATTACGATTATTTTTTTGATCGATTAGATAATCGGTAAAAATAATCGATTGTCTTGTTCTAATCCATACATAAAAATTGACCGCAAAGACTGTATATTTCTATAAATTTGTTTAAAACTATTTTCACCAAAACTTTTCGGTATATTTTTTAATAATCTCTGCTATTTTGAAAATTTGTTGTTTCTAAATTTTACTTCATATTTATAGTAAATGTGAAACACATAGGTATCTGCAGTGTTTTCTGTTTAAGTATTCTTCTTTTAGTTCCTGTCCCTTCCGGATGTTGGCAACCATCTTAGCTGTGCTATCACTGTTAAGTACTGCTCGGAATAACTCTGTTTAAGTATAAACACCTGATAATCGTGAATAAACCAATTGTTTTAAAATAATCGATGAATAGATAGTTAGATAATCGAATAATCGATTGTTTTACAAGCGGTTATCCCATCACTAGTTGGCTTGTCTGCCTGCTGGCGAGTATGTTACCATACTGGGATTGGCTGACAGTGTTCCAACGTATTGCTGCTGGATAATGACGTCATTTTTTCTGGCGTGATAATTACGTCATTTTTTCTGGCGTGTGGAGTTGGAGTTCGCAATACAGTCAGACTGCTCCATCTCTGTACTCTTAATTACTCTGTGTTGTGACGCTCGACGTTACACTCTTCATAGAGAAAGGCACTAAATAATAACAAAAAAATGTTCTATTGTGATGCATCACTGTCGAGTCCAGTGGTGCTTATTTATTATATTTAAACTCAATTAGTAGTGTTTGTAAGTCATTATAGGCAGGTTACCTTCATTTGCAGCGCCAGTTTCTACAGTCAATAATTATTTCCTTTATGTGTGTTAGTTAGTTTTTATTCTGTGAGCCAACCTCGATGTAGAGGTTCCCAGAGAGTTGCTGATTTTAAAAAGGCAGCAAGTTTCTTTTCGCTAAATTGAAACTAATGTTCATTTCACTGTGCATGGCTTACTCCAGTCGGATAAAATGAGAAATATGATTTTATATGCATGAATATTGGTTTCAACCGACACTCTGCCACTCGATTGGTAAGTCAATTAACTATACCGCTTAAAACTACAGGAATTCTTTCGTGTTCTGGGTCCACATTCACCTCAGTAGTCCGAGATACTATTGCTCAAGAAGTAATCTAGCCGAGGTGGTCTAATAATTTATTAAATTACTTACCTGTGCAACTATGCATACGATTTGGACAAAAATTGTAGCATTATGATTTTTTAATTACATGTATGAAATCCACATTAAATATTGTAAATACGAATATATGAAGTATTGATTATTTAGAGTATTCAGACGGACGCATGAATTCTGTTTCCCGTACACTGTAGATATATTATACTATTTTAATTTGCATTGCAAGTGGTCATTATAGGTGTTGAGTGTGGAAACGCAGTGTGAAACAGCCGGTGGCTGTAAACACAGTTCCGCCCAGCTCCCTACGTGACTCGTATCGACATGAACCTGGGCTTTCTAGCAGTTTGTCTGCCAGCACCTCACACCACTTTCAGACCATCATGGCGCCCGTGGCTACCTGATGTTTCACAACTGATATTTTTTGCAATTACATCGGCTCTCAGCCATAGACTAAATATGATGTAGACCAATCTCGCTGGCTGCGCACAACCAATGTCCGTGTCCCAACATGGAACTGCTTTTCTGCGAACACGTCTAGCGAAACCGGCATGGTTTGGTTTTGAGGTTAGAATACTGTTTAGTAAACAAGTGCTTTGAGATGTTTTTAAACATCTTCTATCCAATTTGTTATGCAGTTTGATTAAATTCTAATTGGTAAACGTATTTTATTCATACGATAGTGCTTATCATTTAAAAATTAAGATATAAACAAACATTTTCAACGTTGTTGAACATGTGTCTTTGACAGTTGTGTTCTTTTGGGGTAGGTCAATGTTGGGTACATGCGCAGAAGACCAATAAGCGGTTTACCTGATCTTATATCTATTCTGTCAACACCTCGATGATAAATAGCCCAGCCAACTCTCTTCACTCTCACTCTCTATGCAATTACACTCACAATTCGCGACTGCGAATATTTAAAAAAAATTACAAATATTTTCAGAAATATTTTAAAAGCAGTGTAAGAATATCTTAATGCAATATGGATTCACACGAATTTTCGTCTCGGTTTAAAACGTTCATTTCTGCTGAAAACTGACTAACCAGGTGTAACATACAACGATTTTTCCCCATTATATTCTAATGATATCAAAAAATATATTTAGGGTGAAATCAAATTCTGTAATCAAAGAGAAAAAAATATTTCCTCGTTACCAACTGCTTCGCATTTTCGCGGAGAGCCACTTATAACGAGGTCTGCGGTTATGAGAAATTCTTTTATGTTTTGTACGCGAAAAAAAAAGCGAAGGTTTAAAAATGTTTTTCCTTCTCTCGTCCATTGTTCTGGCGAAACAATTAGAATACTTTTTTTTTTTTTTTGTTTCAGCCAGTCTGCTTCCCTTTCATCGTGCAATACTAAGTTCAAACAAGCGTATTTTAACTGACAATGAGCTAACCTTCAACACTTTCGTTCACAGATATATTAAAGTTACCGGGAGTTTTTCAACAACGCCGAAGAACCCGGCAGGTTATTCATCACGAAAATATAAGGCAAAAGAAGAGGTCTTGTAGCCGAAGGGGGTTAAATAAGGTGAGTATGGAGCAGCACCGTAATGCAATGGTGGGGGGGAAACGAGAGATCACCGAGAAAAACGACCCCGCCGGGAATCGAGCCTGGTTCGCATAGGTGCAGGGAGGTGAGTAGTCTGGCCACTAAAATTACCGCGGCCCCCTACAGAAAAAATTGTTTCTAGAGCCGCGGTTACAGGGGATGCAGAACTACTTCAGTTCAGCTATTGAAGAGGTTACTTTACCTTCGAACGAATTCCTGTCGCAGTTGTTTCTTGTTGAAAGTAAACAGTTTTTGTAAGTCGTTAGTAGTATTAAAAATAGCAAACTAGCGCAGGTGCAGCCTGCAGCCGGACTGCCGGACTGGCGGTGGCCATCTTGGATGACGTGGGGAACTTCGTGCTCTATCATTCCTGTAGGGCAGCGGTTATCTTGTCAGTTAGTATGACTTTGACCTTGACCTTTGGTTTTCGAAATCAAATTTAGTTTTCGAAGTCAAACTTGGACTTGAAATCCCAAATTTGGATTTTAGATCTCAATTTCCACTTCTCGTTCTTGCATTCCATCGTCAAGGGTTTCCTTGGGGTCCTCCCGAGTTTTCTTTCTTTTACATTCCACCTTTTTTTCTCTTCCTCTCGTTCTCTCTATTTCATTCCCGGGGGATTTTTCTCCTTCCATCTCGTTTGTTGTCTGCTGGTGGCGACCATCGTCTGCTGGAGGCGGCCATCTTGTTTGCAGCACATCTTTGATTCCCACATCGGCCGCTAGTGTGTGTGCTTGCGGCCATTTTTTATTCACGCACTCGCCACCAGAGTGAAGTTCCACTGGTGGCAGATAGGAGCGCTGGTGGCCATCTTGTGTTGGCTCATCTACCGCCAGGAGAGCTGGTAATTTATTTTAAGTATGAACTAAAAAAATGCTGGAGTCGTGCGGTTTCGTTCCGGCGCCAGTCCGGTGTGGTAACCACAAGACTGCCATCGCATATGGACCGATAGGAGTTGAAATAAGGCAGTTTACGAGAGAGTGCGTACTCGTCGGTAGGACTTGTAATCGTGAAAAAAAAATTCGTCTAGCACCCATCTTGTTTGTAGTCGTCTGCTGGAGGCATCCAACTTGATCTAATTATAAGCATAGTTGGCTGTGGGATTGAGGACTGGAGGACAGCCCGACCGCCATCTTGGATGACATCACAGGCAGGAAATTACCAATTACTACTTATAAGCATAGATGGCTGTGAAATTGGGGCTGAAGACTGGAGGACAGCCCGACCACAATTTCGGATGATGCCACAGGCGGGCAATTACCTAAATGTCTACTTATAAGCATAGTTAGTTGTTATTACCGAACTATTTAAGATATAGTTACCAAATTCATAACATAGTCATCACCCGAGATGGCGAGAAGGGTCGTGGGGTCAAGTATGTAACATGTATACTTATAAGCATAGTTGGCCGTAACTCAAACCATATAAGTTATAGACACAAAATTCATAACATAGTCACCACTAGAACTAGTGAGAAGGGTCGTAGGGTCAAGTATTACATTGTGTCTACTTTTAAGCATAGTTGGCTGTAACTTCCGACCCATTAAAAATATAGACACCAAATTCATATTAGTTATCACCCGAGATGGCAAGAAGGGATGTAGGATTAATTATGTCATATATCTATGTATAAGCATAGTTGGCTGTAATATCCAAACTGTTTAAGTTATAGTTGTCAAATTCATAACATATACATCGCCCTCGTCAATGAAAAAAGGTGCAGAGCCAAGTATGTACTATTTCTACTTATAAGCATTGTTGGCTGAAATTTCCGAACCATTTAAGATATAGTTACCAAATTCATAACATAGACATAACCCCTATCAACGAAAATGGTCGTGGTGCCAAGTATGCCCTCAGCACGCTTATAAGCATAGTTGCCTGTTATATCTGAACCATTTCAGATATTGTTGCCAAATTCATAATATAGACATCATCTACGATAATTAGAAGGATCACAATGTCAAGTATTCCCCTTAGAGCAGTTATAAACATAGTGGGCTGTTATTTCCGTATCGTTTAGGATATAGATTCCAAATTCATAACATAGGCATCAGTTCCAACTTCGAAAAGGGTCGTGGAGAACAAGTATGACCTAAGCACACTTGTAAGCATAGTTAGCTATAATTTCCGTACTCTCTAAGATATATACAATGACTGGTAGATATGTAAGTACATCTTAAATATCCATTAACAATCTGTGTATATTACGAGCGTCGAGTGCTGTACATTATATCAGGTAAAAAAATTACAATTGTGAAGTGCAGGAGCGATAATATCATCAGTACTAACACCGATGCAAAACACAGATAAAAACATAATGTAGAGGAAACCATACGCCCAACATTGTACGATGTGTTAGAGGGTGCTAAGCAAGACCGGACAGCCACCAGTGGAACTTCACTCTGGTAGCGAGTGCGTGAATCAAAGATGGCCCCAAGCCCACACACTAGCAGCCGATGTGGGAATCAAAGATATGCTGTGAACAATATGGCCGCCTCCAGTAGACGATAGTCGCCACCAGTAGACAACTACAAAACAAGATGTTCGCCATCAGCAGACGACTACAAAACAAGATGGCCGACAACAGCAGACAACAAACGAGATTAAAGGAGAAAAACCCCCTCTGGGAATGAAAGAGAAAGATCCAAGGAAGATAGAAAGAGAGAGAACGAGAGGAAGAGAGAACGAGAGGAAGAGAAAAAATGGTGGGATGTAAAATAAAGAAAACTCGGGAGGACCTCGAGGAAACATTCAATGATGGAATGCAAGAACGAGAAGTTAAAACCAAGATGGATGCCATCGGAGATGCACAAAATCAAATTCGGAATCAAAAACTAATTTTGAGATCGAAAATCCAAATTTGGGATTTCAATACCAAGTTAAAGTTCGAAAACCAAAGGTCGAGGTCAAGGTCATACTGGCTGAAAATATGGCCGCCTCCCTACAGGAATGATAGAGCATGAAGTTCCTCGCGACGTCATCCAAGATGACCGCCGGCAGTCAGACTCCAGGCTGCACTTGGGCCAGCTTGCCCTTTTTCATACTACTGACGCTTCGAACGACATCTCTTCTCTGCTGGGCTCCTATTGGCTGCTTCCAAGTAAACAAGTAGTGTAATAAATATTGCTAAATTTGGTGGGAATTCTCGTACTTGAATTAACTTAAGTTTAAGGTTGAATGTATTAATACACACTCATTATGCCATTACAGTAAAAGTGTGGGTGTCATAAGAATTAAAAAAGATCAGTAGTGATAAATGTTGGAGGCTATTATAATTAAGTATCATACATTTTAAGTTCCATGCTTGTTGAGGTTAGAATTTCCATTGATCTCGTTGTTTTGGGTGTGTGACCGCGAAAACACGTTATGTTTTTAAACTTGTTCAGACATGACTACCTAAACTTATCTGAACACTGCGAAAGTAGGAATGGGCCCGCCCGCTGGTTGGCCGGTAAAGCCGGCCAATCACAGCACACGGCCCCGCGAGGCTATAAATATGACGGCGCTAGCAAAGCGCATAACTTAGCACACACGGCCGAGTATCTCTTCCCAGAGCTGCTCGTGCAATGAAGGTTAAACAAGTGTGGGTAGTTCTTGTTAGAACTACCACACAGCCCGGGAAAGACGGCCCGGCGCCTGCGTCTGGGCAGCCGACACCCCCCCCCCCCCCCCCATCGAAAATCGTGAAGCATGCGTCGGTAGAGCGCGCATGCCGACCTCACCACCCAAGCTGTGCACGATATATCCACTACACTCACCGAAGTACACCGAACCATAACTTCTTACACAACCAAACACAACAAAAAGGAAGTACAGGTGCGCTGCTTCAGGGGTTAACTGCGTGGATTCTCGGGCAAGGAGACCTGCCCCATCTCCACTCGGGAATCAGGCCTAGTGGCACTCGCACTGGCCCAGGGAATAGTGTTCATATGGGGTAACTTCGCAATAATCATTACCACCATTGTATATATCATTTAGCTAGCTTTCAATACTGAACATACCGGGATAGGTAATCAATAACTAAAATTATATAAAATAATTAAAAATAAATTAAAAAATAATTATATATGTATACATATGTATAAAATTAAAAAATGACAAAACCATATTTATACGACAAAAAATAAAAATAAAATTATATATCAAAGAAGAATTCACGAAAAAAAATTAAAATGTAATAAATAAATAAATAAATTCAAAAACATCATAAAATACTTATATTATCATTTACGCACAATGACGCGCCGACTTGATAGTCTGTTTCAGGTCGGCGAGAAACTGACTACCAAGAAGGCACAAAGGGGGAGCCCTGCTTTTACCAGAAATCCGACTGGACTATGGTACCAAGGGCCCCCTAGAATATGCACTAATAACGACCACCTTTCTTTCAGGTTTGCACCTTCAGTGCTCAACGTAATTAAAGGGGAATTTTTTTTTTTTCAAACTTTGCCCCCCCCCCCCCCAAATCCTTTCATAATTTAACAAAAAAAAAATATTTTTCTTCTCAGGTAGCAGAATGAACAATTATGGCACACAATTAACATTACAATTAGTTTTTATAACATACCCACTTTGAGTCATATTTCATCCCGGACAAAAAAAAAAAAGTAAAAAAACTTAATAAAAAAAATTAAAGTGCTATCATCACCAAAACAGAAGTGTGCCATAAGTATAAGTAAAAGTAAATGTTAATAAGTATATGATATCTTTGAATAAGAGCAATCAGCGCAAACACATTTGTCTATGAATTTTTTAATTCTCTCCTACACTACACACCGAAACGATGAAACGTACCCTGTGGACTGCCCCCGGAAGACTAGGGACGCACCTATACAAAAAAAATTCGAGTTTAGTTAGCACACTTGCAAACAACAGGCCAACATATTAGACAGGCATCATGACACTAACATTCACTCCAGCCTTGAGGCTGGAGGGGAGCCTCACTCCCCCGCCGAATACGACCACACGTAACTTAATTTAAAAATAGGCAACAACTTGAACAGCCTTAACACGGGTCCGGCGCCCAAGAAACCACAGCTACACGGCGCCCCACCGCCTTACCCTGTGATATGAGCACGTGTCGTGGTGTATTTTGTCTTTACAAACATCCTGTGAGTTATGATGGGAGTCTAGGCTCCCGGCCTCACGACACACGGGCCATTCGGTGGCGTATGAGGGTTCGGCGACGGCGGCGGCTACCGAATGTATTTAGCTGAATGAGTTTAACAGCACTCGTGTAACCACGACCGAAGAAGTTTAGTAGTGTCTTAAATGAACGTGTGTTACAAACACACTACAAGCAGTTTATTTACAGCAAAAAAAAAAAGTAACTATGTTTAATACCGGCGTTATGCATAGTTTTATTTTGTTCATAATTAGACTGAGTTTTCCGCCATGCAAATAATAAAAATGTAACCATCTGAAGGAACGGTGTAGGAAAGAACGATGTCTTGCTCGCCTACCGCGTGCTATAAAGGATTCTCTATTAAGGCTGTTCACGATAAAGTGAGCACTTTCGAAATGAACCTTAGAAAAATGTAACTTCTCCTACCTGCATATAAAATAATGTGCGTGCCGAGTGACATTCGCCCAGCAAAGTTGGTAACAGTTGATGGAAAGTAGTTCCATATCTTAATGTAGAATTTAAAAAAATTATGTAACCATTTGTGATAACTTAAATTATTTATTTCTCTTTTTTTTTTATCCATTGAAGTGAAAATATGAGCACAATTGTAAAGTATTTACTTTCCTAAAAATGTTACAGTTTCACTTAACCGACGAATAAATAAAGTGATGAGGACCATATCAATGTTAATTTTACATAAGGCGGAAGAACAGACAACGAGCATGAATGCAGATCTTAAGCAGGGCATTCGAAAGTGCTCATTTTACCGTGAACATCCTATAGTAGAATATTAGTCACTGAATAGCGAACAGCATTCCGACATGTCGCTGGATAGTGACTCCATTTTGGTGGTAATGCACGACTGCCATTCGCCATATAAGCGAATGTTTCGCCCCTGTAATATTAAGTTCTCTGCGGTAGAGGCATAATGCCATGGAGCTAGCACGAAGAAATGTCTGCAGGCTTTCTTGCCAAGACTGACGACGAATAACGTACAGAAAAATTTTACAACCATGACATAAAGCGAGTTAAGCTGCCTAACAGGATTCAGTTCACATTGCTTAAGGCACCAGTCTGGTGTGCCAACTTGGTTGCTGTGCGATTGTAAGTTTTAAAAATAACTATTTTACGTATGCACCATCTGTTTGCACATTAAAATAAATAACACTTCAAACCAAGCGGAATGAGACTTTCAATAGTCAACAGATCACGCTTTTCTTTTTTACGAACAATATCTTGTGCCTTTTCAACATGGCGAAAAACGACGTTTTCAGACTGTTATAGCTTAAAATATCCTGGGTGGAATTCTGCAAAACTATTATAGAGCCGAGCTTGAAATTTGTACAGATTTACCAACAGCAAAATTATAAGTTCAACTGTTAAAGTGGGGCCGTGGTGGCTGAGCGGTTAGACTGCTCGCCTCCTTACCAAGGCGAACAGGGTTCAATTGCCGGCCGGGTCATTCCCGGAATTTCGGAAGTGGGTATCGTGCCGGACGATGCCGCTGGTCGGCGGGTTTTCTCGGGGATCTCCCGTTTCCCCCGCCCTTGCCCATGCATTCCAGCGCTGCTCCATTCTCACCTCTCGTGACCTCGTTGTTAAGAGATGCCCTAATCTCTCAATTTAAACTCTTGAAGTCCCTTAGGTATACGCTGCGCTACGAGAACATATATAAATATATAATAGTGAAAATTGTTAAATATCGCATTTTTAAAACTTGCCTATGCAGTTTTCATAAGCGTCAAGAGAGAACTACAATGATACGGGCGTAGTTTAATATGTAATCTTTCATAGAGTGTAATAAAACCCCACTGTCCCTGGTCTTATTGACATAATACAGCGTCACGCCGGAAATACTGCACGCCGTGCGCGTAGGAGCGATGATTGACTAGGCGTGCGTGTTAGTGTAGCCCGTATCGCTCCCTTGCTTCTTGACCTTGGACGCGGAGATCCATCACACTCTTGGTCGTTTCACTGTTCTGACAGCATAAACATGACTTGGACGTGTATGGGGCTTACCTATGGAAGAGGCGGCCGTGACACAAGAGCGGATCTAGACTTCCTGTTTTGACGACGGAAGGGTAGGAGGACGTCACTTCCCTATTGAGCAAGTGCATGATGAAGACTTTCGATCCGTGGCATGGGGAAAACACCATTGTTTCATCAACATTTTAGGAAACAGTATCAAATGAATTACATGAAATCAGTATGTTAAACAATTCAGGAATATTTCGGTTCAGTTTTTAAAAAATTTACAGGACACTTTCATGTCAAAGCAAGGATTTGGTTTGGGGGGGGGGGGGGGAGGGGGGCATAGCACCTTTGACTACAACCCGGATATTCCGCGAGTTCATTAAAGGACAAGTTAAACCTTATCCGCAAATACTACGGAGTTTCGCTTCTATTGGGCCACCGCCCGGTAGACACACAGTATTGGTATTATGGCGAGTCTGGCGCAATGTATTTTGAATGGAAGCCGCAGCAGCTTGTGCGGCTTGTGTGTCGGTTGGTCTTCGGCTCAACACGGGCGAGCTCGGAAATCTTCGGCCCGACTCAGAGGGTGCTCGGAAGCCTTCGACTCGGGTTTGTCGAACGTACCCGAAGGTGCTCGTAAGTTACATCCACTAATTTTATTTAAATATATATGTATATTTTTGCTAGCCATATTGGATTTATAGGCATAGTGTATGTCCAATCGTAAACCTGTCCTTTTATTCGACTTTAAAATTTAATTTTTAACTGAGTTTTTTTTGTGTCGAAATAGTACATCGAGTATAGCAAAAATTTATCTCAACTAGATTTCCAGAACCTCTTTCTCGTTTCTCTCTCTTGCCTCCCTCATTAATTTAATCATTATATCTCCCTCTTGCCTCCCTCATTCAATATCTTTCCCTCATTCCATCCGTTTCTCACTCTCTTTCATTTCTCTTCCTTTCGATATCTTTCTCTGGTTCCATCCCTTTCCCCCTCTCTTTCATTTATCTCTCTTGCCTCCCTCATTGAGTATCTTTCTCTCATTCCATCCATTTCTCCCTCTCTTTCATATCTCTCTCCTTTTTCTCATTCTATCGCTTGTCTCTCTTGTGTCTCTCATTCTCTTATTCCATACCTTTATCTCCATCTCTCTCGTCTCTCATTCCATCTCTTTCTCTCTTTCTCTTCTTTTTCTCTTCTCTTTCTCTATATCAGTCTATAGGTTTACTCTCTTTCATTCCATCATGTCTTTCACTCTACATCTTTGTTTACATTTATCTCTCACCAATCTTCAACCAAAGCACTGCAGCCACCTTAACATTCAATGTCCACCTCCTGTAACTCATACCTGCCATCTGCTCTACTGGCCGACACCAGTCAAATATATACTAGTCACTATACCATTATAACCCAAGCATGCTTGTGGAGGAGGGAGAAGAGGAAGAGGAGGAGGATGATTAGGAGGAGTTTGCATAAACAAGCTTCTTGAAGATTTTAAGCATGTTTTAGAAAGTGTATCTCCTTCTTTCCGAGTGTCTGAAAACAAACAATAAAACTACAATCACAGCACACCACAAGGGTGTATTGTCCCTACGTCCATCTTACAGATGAATGGGTTTTTGCTGTCGTTGTTCCCAGTATGTATGCATATAACATTTATTCAGTGTGTGTCACATGGCGCGTACGTGTCATTGCTCATTCGTTGTATATCATTTTAAGTGTGTCACATGACGGTCATTTGACATTGCTCGTTCATGAGTGGCTGTTTCTCACGTGTCATCTCAGGCTCTGAGGGTATATAAGGTGGACAGATTCGCACATCGTCTCAGTTCTTCGTCTGATGCGACAGGTGATGGATCGTCATCTTTCTCCTGGCCTTCTTAGCATTCTGACTGGTAGGCATTTTTTATGACCAACTCTTCCATAAAATTATGTAGGGAATAATCATTCATGCTCGTAATCATACCTATATTGCATTTTGTATGATGCAGATCCCTTATACCTTTAGATTATCATATGTATAATTCTGTTGGGTTATTTTTTCCTTCAGAGATCAAGATGAAGCGTGATTTAATGGTGTGCCTGCAAGCGACGTCTCGACCTCGTCTTTGGCTGTACGATCAGCGGCCCCAGATGAGCTGCATATATCGCCATCGATGTCATTCGTGGTACCCTCGTCGGCATCTTCAATTATACCGGTACCATCTACTGTACCATTACATCGTCACTATGTCGCTTATGCGATAAAACCTTCGTGTTCAACCACGATGCACGAAGGCACGAGAAGTGTGGCTGTGCGATGAATACAGATCGAGGGGTACACAAGTGCACGGATTGTGGACTGTCATTTGTTAGGCGCGATAACTTTCCAGAGACATGCGAAAACTGCAATGCTTTTTCTCCCTTCACCACAATGTATGAGTGTGCATCTTGCAAAACCAAGGTTTCAAGATGTTAATCCACCTTCGCACCAGCCACCGCCGCGTACAAGAATCGTCATTGGGCCTGGAAATGTTAATACCAATGGTTTCGTAGAAGCTGAAACTGCTTTTCGGCGTAATTTAAAGACATACGTGGCTGAAAACGTAAATGGTTCGTCAAAAGATATTTGTAATTTTTTGGCTCACGTAAATAAAAATATCATTGACCAGCTTACCGACGAAGTACGAGAGCAGGGCCCAATTAAATTTCATGTGTGGCTTGAGTGTAACTATAAGAAACCAGGACCGTTCGTCGAAGGTACCGACAAGAGAGCTTCCAAAACAAATAATGTAGCAGTATTCGAGGCTAGTGATATTGAGAAGGCGGTAGGAAACAGCTTAGAAAAAATATGTGAAGAGGAGGACACATACGAAGAGCGTGGTTCGGGGTGGACACTGCTGTCAGTCGATCACCTGCAGCTGCGCTTAAACACTTTGGACATCCTTCGAGTCTCGTTGTACATTGACTTGCCTGGATCTATCAAGAACAAGAAGGCTGTGATTAACCCACAAAACACAAACGACCGACCACATGTGCTTTAAATGGGCCGTTCTAGCAGTTTTTGTAAAAGGGAGGAACCCTGAACGAGTAGACAAGCGATATCGACCCCTAGAAATCAAAATTTTATTTTTCAGGCTTCGAGTTCCCTATACAACCACAATTTTTCGCAGTATTCGGTGAATATTTTAGGAAATTATATTAAATTCGAATCGGAAGTTTTAGGCATCGGATATAGGGTTCAGGGTAAGATAAGAGGTTCGCTATTCGATTAAAATCCCGAGTTTTGGAAACCTTTTTTTGCGATGTTCGTCCATTAATTTCCTACTGTTTAGTATTCATGTGCACCTGATATAAGGATTTAATCCATCTCCAAAAGACGTGTCACGGTGTAAGGACCTGTGTTCGAGATCGGGAACTATTAAAACAGTATTAAATTTCTCTATCGAACTTAGAAAATATCAGACGATGTTTTTCCGATTGATGGGGGAAATTGTTTTCAAAATATGTTTAAGAATATGAGACACATAAAAAAACTCGATAAAACAGTAAACGAAAATGTGAAATCGATAAGTTAGGGTTATAATTGTAACATACCTGACGCGAGAATTCAATATTTATATAACCTGAGGTCGAACTTTGGAAAAGCGTTCGTTAAAAAAGAAAGTATAATGTATAATAACTTTCATACGGGGTATGACTTATACCTTGCAGAGGAGACGAGGTTGTTGGTCTATCCGCGTCCCCTTGCTTGATAATGATGGTGTTATAAATAAATCAGAGTGAAGTTCACAGTTTGAATATAATGTCCCTAGTTTTTTGTAGATACATGCACATGGCTTTCAGAATGTGTACCTGTACATACGTACATACTATATAGCAAAGTAGTTTCTTGTTTGTATCCGAGTAGCACGGGTAGGTAGGAAAGGCGCTGGTGTCAAATTCGTTTTTAAATTTGTCATCGCTAACCAAATCTTGGTAAAAGTCTGGAGTTAGAATCTGTAACAGCCTCCATTACATCGTATGGAAATTATACATTAAAGTTTTTGACAGGTCGAGGACAGTGAACCCTGCATAGATAGGCTTATCAAAGAGAATGAAGTCATGCTGTAGATGGAGGAGAGAAAGATTTTCTTTGTATACTGTCTTGTCTAAGAATGTTGGTTTGCCACTAGTTTTTTAAGTCGCTTCTCACTGAACACTAGCTTCATTTTTAGGCGTTTTCCTTTATTTTCCATAATTTTTTCCAAATGTTGCATTATTCGCCGATATGTAGAGTTCCTTCTCAAGGTCGTTGGTGGTCGCCTGTCGCCTTGCAGTGTTGGGCTCGATGTAGGACTTTAGCCAGGGACTTTGATCAAACGCAACTACACGATTTATTTTCGTAAGCTTCAAGCCATGGGCGATGGCTTGTTTTAGGACGCGGTAGTGGACGATGTATTTTTTCTTGTCTTCCAAAGTCGTCATCAATTTCGAATGCTTGGAGCCAGGTGGACTCTGATTGACGGGAAGAAATGGTAAATCACGATGTTCTTCGTGCAGGTACGTGGGGTACTCGACAACTACTTGGAGAATATGACCTGTTGCCCCGTCGTCTGTCTGGAATGGACATGACGTCGATGTTGATGTCGACCCATCTGAAATTACGTATTGGGAGCGGTAAACTCATAGCCCATCCGTACAGGTTGTTTGCATCTAGGTAATGCAGGAATGTTGTCGGCTTGCTGGGGTCATATATTTCCAGTGCATATATGTTATTTGCTACCGCATGACGTTTAACGCACTGGGCCACTCCAACACGAATACAATTTTCAATAAACATATGCATGTCGTAGTTCGTCAGAAGTTCCAGCTCGACCGCTGTCATACTCAACATAGCTTCGAAAGCGAACCCTGGAGCGCTGATATAGTGAATGCAGTCGAGATTGTACATGGAAATGCAGAAGTCTCTAAAGTTCTCAAAAACATCGGACAGGAGGAGGACGTCAGTCTTCAAATACAATTCTGAATATACCTTAAGACTGCTACAGTTGAAGTGCTGATCCTTTTCTTCTTCAGCTACTCGTATGGGGTAAATTTTCTGGTTCTCGCCTATACCATAAATGTTCACAGACACTGGCACATTGTTTTTTTTTTGTGTTAATACGTGACTACAGTGTCCACCCCGAACCATGCTCTTTGTATGTGTCCTCCTCTTCACATATTTTTTTCTAAGCTATTTCCTACCGCCTTCTCAATATCGCTAGCCTCCAATACTACTACATTATTTGTTTTGGAAGCTCTCTTGTCGGTACCTTCGACTAATGGTCCTGGTTTCGTATAGTTACACTCAAGCCACACATGAAATTTAATTGGGCCCTGCTCTCGTACTTCGTCGGTAACCTGGTCAATAATATTTTTATTTACGTGAGCCAAAAAATTACAAATATCTTTTGACGAACCATTTACGTTTTCAGCCACGTATGTCTTTAAATTACGTCGAAAAGCAGTTTCAGCTTCTACGAAACCATTGGTATTAACATTTCCAGGCCCAATAACGATTCTTGGACGCGGCGGTAGCTGGTACGATGGTGGCTTAACATCTCGAAACCTTGGTTTTGCAAGATGCACACTCATACATTGTGGTGAAGGAGACAGCATTGCCGGTTTTCGCATGTCTCTGGAAAGTTATCGCGCCTAACAAATGACAGTCCACAATCCGTGCACTTGTGTACCCCTCGATCTGTATTCATCGCACAGCCACACTTCTCGTGCCTTCGTGCATCGTGGTTGAACACGAAGGTTTTATCGCATAAGCGACATGAGTGACGATGTAATGGTACAGTAGATGGTACCGGTGTAATTGAAGATGCCGACGAGGGTACCACGAATGACATCGATGGCGATATATGCAGCTCATCTGGGGCCGCTGATCGTACAGCCAAAGACGAGGTCGAGACGTCGCTTGCAGGCACACCATTAAATGCACGCTTCATCTTGATCTCTGAAGGAAAAATTAACCAACAGAATTATTACATCTGATAATCGAAGGTATAAGGCATCTGTATCATACAAAGTGCAATATAGGTATGATTACGAGCATGAATGATGATTCCCTACATAATTTTATGGAAGAGTTGGTCATAAAAAATGCCTACCAGTCAGAATGCTAAGAAGGCCAGGAGAGAGATGACGATCCATCACCTGTCGCATCAGACGAAGAACTGAGACGATGTGCGAATCTGTCCACCTTATATACCCTCAGAGCCTGAGATGACACGTGAGAAACAGCCACTCATGAACGAGCAATGTCAAGTGACCGTCATGTGACACACTTAAAATGATATACAACGAATGAGCAATGACACGTGAGCGCCATGTGACACACACTTAATAAATGTTATATGTATACATACTGGGAACAACGATAGCAAAAACCCATTCATCTGTAAGATGAACTGTAGGGACAATACACCCTTGTGGTGTGCTGTGATTGTAGTTTAATTGTTTGTTTTCAGACACTCAGAAAAATGGAAGATACACTTTCTAAAACATGCTTAAAATCTTCAACAAGCTTGTTTATGCAAACTCCTCCTAATCATCCTCCTCCTCCTCCTCCTCTTCTCCCTCGTCCACAAGCATGCTTGGGTTATAATGGTATAGTGACTAGTATATATTTGACTGGTGTCGGCCAGTAGAGCAGATGGCAGGTATGAGTTACAGGGGGTGGACATTGAATGTTAAGGTGGCTGAAGTGCTTTGGTTGAAGATTGGTGAGAGATAAATGTAAACAAAGATGTAGAGTGAAAGACAAGATGGAATGAAAGAGAAACAAAAGAAACAACAAAAAATGGGAGGAATCTGAGGAAACCTGTGGAAAGTTATAGAGAAAAAGAGAAAGATATGGAATGAGCGACGAGAGAGATAGACAGAAAGAGATGGAATGAGAAAATTTAAGAGAGAAACAAAACAACAAAAATGGGACTACTCGGAGAAAATCTATAGACTGATATAGAGTAAGAGAGGAGCGAAAGAGTGAAAGAGATAGAATGAAATAATGAAAGAGGGAAAGCGAGAAAGAGATGTAGAGTGAAAGACAAGATGGAATGAAACCTAGAAAGTAAACAACCGAAAATGGAATGACTTGGAGAAAACCTATGTACTGATATAGAGAAAAAGAGATAAGAAATTTAATGAGAGATGAGACAGATGAATATAAAAAGATGGAATGAGAGAAAGAGATAGAAACGAAAGAGAGGAATAAAGAGAGACGAGAGATGGAATGAGTGAAAGAGAGAAATGAAAGCGAGGGAGAAAGTGATGGAATGGGAGATAGATATTGAATGAGGGTGGCAAGAGAGAGAGAAACGAAAGAGAGGAGGAAAGGAATGGAACTAGAGAAAGATATTGAAAGGAAGGGAAATGAAATAGAGAGAGAAATTAATAGAATGAGAGAAAGATATTGTAGGATGGAGGCAAGAGGGAAGGAGATAGAATGATAAAATGAATGAGGGAGCAAAGAGACAGAAACGAAAGAGAGTGTGTGGAAATGTAGTTGAGAGAACTTTTTGCTATGCTCTATGTACTATTTAGAATTTCAAAATCGAATAAAATTACAGATTTACGATTGGAAATACCCTATGCCTATAAAACCAATATGGCTAACAGAAACCTACATATATACTTAAAGAAAATTAGTGGACGTAACTGCCGAGCACCTTCGGGTACGTTCGACAAAACCGAGTCGAAGGCTTCCGAGCACCCACTGAGTCGAGCCGAATATTGTCGAGCTCGCCCGAGTTGAGCCGAAGACCAAAGGCCGCACAAGACGCACGAGCTGCTGCGGCTTCTATTTAAAATACATTGAACTAGACTCATCATAATAATACTACTACACACTTCGGACGACTTTCGGCCTATAAAAAACTGTAGGGAAAACAAGAATCTAGTCTCGCGCTACCAGAATGAATAACTATAATCCATTCAAGGTTACTTCAGACTTTTCTGGAACCCTGCTAAAGTTCTACTCCCAGAATATTCCTCCGCCTTGTGCAAACTAAGCTTAAATAAGCCTGGAAAATTACACCAAACGTCAACGAACTGAATTCGTGTGCACTGAGTGTAACAGCATTTTGTATTCCAACTATTTCTTACTAAGCGCTACCTACACACATGTTTTCACAGTTTTTATTTAAGTTATTTATAAACGAAGCAATATAATTAATAGATAAAATATGAATAACATTTCAAATCAACAGAAAAAAAGTAACTCTAATGAACACAAGTATAAAACGCTTGTGATATATGGCATATGTTGGAAATAACTAAACACGTCATACATGGGGAGATTTCTCAAAGGTTTGATTCAAAAAGGGAGAATGAGTGAGTAAACGAAGAAATTTGGGCGGCTCTTAACAGCGAGATCTTGATAGTCGATGAGGGTGATTGAAGTAAATATGGAGCAGTGACGGAATGATGAGGAGGGGGAAACGGGGGATCTCCGGGAGAGCCTGCCAACCAACGGCATCGTCCGGCACGATTCCCACTTGCGAAAAGCCGGTGACCCGGCCGGGGATTGAGCCCGGTTCGCCTAGGTGGGAGGCGAGCGTACTAATCGCTCAGCCACCGTGGCCCCCTCATAGAGGGTGAAGAAATCGCGAATTACACTATATAAGTAGACGCTCTCTGTCTGTCTGTCCGTCTTTAATACCTATAAGTCCCTTGAAACTCAACAGAAGTTCTTCAAATTTTGCAGAGTGAATCCTCAGGGTAAAATACAGGGGAAGTTCGAACTTCAGCAAGATCAGATTACACAATCATTAACTTTTACCACAAAAACTAACTTTATAATTACTTTTTCCCTATGAAAGTTTTGTATTATTGCATAGAGACTATTGCATAGAGATATGAAGGTAATAGAATAACATTTTATTTACTTTAAATGTCTCACTTCAATGTTGAGTTAATTAAATGGGGCCACAGTGGCTCAGTGGATAGAGCGATTCCAAGTGGGACCTTAGTGCCTCAGTGGATAGTACTATGTTAAGTGGGACCGCAGTGGCAAAGTGGATAGAGAAATATCATATAGGACTGCAGTCGCTTCAATGTTGAGTTAATTTCTTATCATTTCATTATTACCTACATATATCTATGCAATGGTTTTTTTCAGTCTTTGTATGGTAACCAAATTGTGCAGTATGGTACTTTTCTTCCCGTGACAGTAAAAAAAAAAAAATCATGGGCTAACCCCTAGAAGACTATAACGGATCCTCAAGTACACAAAAATAATGGAGTCTAGCTTGTTGTCGAATGAACCTGCGAAATTTCCGTGTCTCTGCCGTTCCTCCCCCTTCTGGATCAGCCCTTGGTGTGACAATGGTTACTGTATCAGAACTGTACTCGTGACAATGGTTACTGGATCAGAACTATACTCGTGACAATGGTTACTGGATCAGAACTGTACTCGTAACAATGGTTACTGGATCAGAGCTGTACATGTGACAATGGTTACTGGATCAGAACTGAACTCGTGACAGTGGTTACTGGATCAGAGCTGTACTTGTGGCAATGGTTACTGGATCAGAACTGTACTCGTACCAATGGTTACTGGATCAGAGCTGTACTCGTAACAATGGTTACTGGATCAGAGCTGTATTCGTGACAATAGTTACTGGATATGAACTGTACTCGTGACAACGGTTACTGAATCAGAGCTGTACTCGTGACAATGGTTACTGGATAAGAGCTGTAATTGTGACAATGGTTACTGGATAGGAGCTGTACCCGTGACAATGGTTACTGGATCAGCGCTGTACTCGTGGCAATGGTTACTGGATCAGAACTGTACTCGTACCAATGGTTACTGGATCAGAACTGTACTTGTGACAGTGGTTACTGTATCAGAGCTGTACTTGTGACAATGGTTACTGGATCAGAACTGTACTCGTATCAATAGTTACTGGATCAGAACTGTACTTGTGACAATGGTTACTGGATCAGAGCTGTACTTGTGACAATGGTTACTGGAACAGAGCTCTACTCGTTACAATGGTTACTGGATCAGAGCTGTACTTGTGACAATGGAAACTGGATCAGAGCTGTACTCGTGACAATGTTTACTGGATCAGAGCTGTACTCGTGACAATGGTTACTGGATCAGAGCTGTACTTGTGACAATGGTTACTAGATCAGAGCTGTACTCGTGACAATGGTTACTGGATCAGAGCTGTACTTGTGACAATGGTTATTGGATCAGAGCTGTACTTGTGACAATGGTTACTGGATCAGAGCTGTACTTGTGACAATGGTTATTGGATCAGAGCTGTACTCGTGACAATGGTTACTGGATCAGAGCTGTAATCGTGACAATGGTTACTGGATCAGAGCTGTACTAGTGACAATGGTTACTGGATCAGAGCTGTACTTGTGACAATGGTTACAGGTTCAAAACTGTACTTGTGACAATGGTTACTGGATCAGAACTGTACTCGTATCAATAGTTACTGGATCAGAACTGTACTTGTGACAATGGTTACTGGATCAGAGCTGTACTTGTGACAATGGTTACTGGAACAGAGCTCTACTCGTTACAATGGTTACTGGATCAGAGCTGTACTTGTGACAATGGAAACTGGATCAGAGCTGTACTCGTGACAATGTTACTGGATCAGAGCTGTACTCGTGACAATGGTTACTGGATCAGAGCTGTAATCGTGACAATGGTTACTAGATCAGTGCTGTACTCGTGACAATGGTTACTGGATCAGAGCTGTACTCGTGACAATGGTGACTGGATCAGAGCTGTACTTGTGTCAATGGTTACTAGATCAGAGCTGTACTCGTGACAATGGTTACTGGATCAGAGCTGTACTTGTGACAATGGTTACTGGATCAGAACTGTGACAAGAAATGGAAGTTGCATTGGGGGGTACTGTGCGGCTGTGACGGAGGGGATCGACCTTGAAGGTAGGCTGTCACACGCCGTAGCAGGCTCGTGTACGCAAGTGTGGCGCCATGTGGAGACATCCTGTGCGTCACGCTTCTCTGCACGTGGCGCGCTAAGTACGCACTACACGGGAGTGACCATATATATAGTTTACAATCGCGTCAATTGAAGTGAGTGTCTGTGGAAATACCAACATACACGTTTTACCACTAGAATTAAAGATTTTATGGAACAGATCGGTTTGGAGTCAAAACTATGAGTATTTTGTATCTCGTACATGCTTTAACCTACACATATTTTAGGTGCTGATTCAATAACTTACTAACACGATTATAAATATTTAATCCGTTTTCGCACTACTTGTGCAAGAATTATTCTATCATGTCGGTCACATTTGGATGTAACGTAAATATTATAAGATGGAGCTAACACAAACAGCACAGGTAGATTTAATTATTGCCGAAAACAGCATTCGGCAAATAAATGGTGTTAGTCAAGTAGGTTCTAATTACGCAATTTTAAAACTTCGTTCTAGAACCTCTCGAGCATAATGCAAGCCGTAAACGGGATGAAAATACTACCCGGCAATAGCCTATAAAATGTAAACAAGCAATTTTATGAATCATTGAACAAAACGTGATTATTAATTGTTTTAATGAAGAGTATTTATCACAAAATAATCATTAAAAACTATAATTGTTGTTTTATTATACTAGGTGATTATTTTTCGTAACGCGTGTCTGCTGTTGGTATTAATCCAGGCACCTACCACCCATCCACCACTCCTGAAAAAGACTTTAATATAAGAAGTTCGTTACAAGATGGAAGTGTCAACTCTTGTCTCCTTACTTGCTCTGTGGCTCAGTACTCAGAAGCCAGTTATACGTGGCGGGACTTCTGACACGCATGCGCAGTTGCTCGCTCGCTCGTCGGTTGCCCCTCGCTCGGAGAACGGGACTCATGTTACATTGGTAGGGGTAGCGAATTTTAACGAAAAGATTCCAAGACAAATTATATTTCAAAACACTGTATGGTCGTTTACCTATCGTGATTGGCCGGATTACTTTTTGACACATGTTAACTGTCTGCACATAAATCACGTAGAATCAGTGCCGATGCTGCCTAATTCTGAGTGGCCAGGTCAAATATGAAAACCTCTTCTCAAGCCAATGGCAATAGACAAACCCGCTGTTCGGTGCTTATAGTATAAAATTGTACCGTGTTACTCAAATTTTTTTCGCGGAAAATCACTAGCTCTCTCCATGTGTTTACTAACAAGCACTTAAAAAGTAATTGCTAAAAAAATTACCGTGTTGCTGCAAGAGAAATAAGAAAAGTTTTTGTAAATCCCACAAACTTTTTGTAGGAAAAAAAAATGTTATCTATATATCGATATTGACACTATCAACTGTAGATTCCGTTAAAAAAGAAAGAAAATTTAATTTTAACATATCCAACATGGCACTCCAGTGGCTGTTAGAAGACTTGCAATGGTCTGGTGTGGGGCCGACCAAGAAGACAGCATTAAGTGAGAAGAGAGGCCGCTAAAGCATGGCGTGCTTGCAGTATTGGATATTAGAGACACATGTCTATAGGTTTTTCACGGTAAAATGAGCACTTTGAAAGCCCTGGTTGAGATCTAATCGTATGCATGTCGTGTAATCTTTCATCTTATATAAATTAACATTGCTAAGGCCTCATCGCTTTATTCGTGCGTCGGCCAAGTGAAACTGGGTAATTATTAGAAAAGTAAATATTTAACCAATCTGCTCATTTTTACACTTCGATGATTTAAAAAAAAAACAGTAAGCGAAAGAAATAATTTAAGTTATCAGAAATGGTTACCTAACACTTTTTATTCGACGTTAATATATGGAACTACTTCCCATCCACTGTTACCAACTTTACTGGGCGCATGTCTTTCAAGGCACCCTTTAAAATATATGCACGCATGGGCAGTGACTTTTTTCTAATGTTGATTTCAAACGTGCTCACTATATCATAAACAGCCTTTATTCTTGAGTAGTCAGTATGCTTGTTATTGTGCGACATGGGTCAGGCCGTTGCTCAAGACTCGAGGCAACAAAGCCAGTTAGTAGTTTCTCAGTTTGATGAAAATACTGGTCTTTAATTAACACGGCATTCTCCATTGTATATACACTTGACAAAAAAAAAAACTCGCGTTTTCTTCTAGTGTCGTGTTGTCGATTTTTAGTTCATGCATTCTTTTTTAACATGTATTAGTGCTGGTGTTCTACGGAGAGCGTAAGGATTCTGTTTCAGAGTTTTTTTAATTGATTTCCCTGTTTCCTTCTGTTTGCGGCATTTATTAATAATCTAATACTTTTAGTCTTCCATAACAGGTCAACTAAGATTAGTAAACTGATTACTTAATTTTTTTTTTTTTTTTAGATTTTACTGCCGGTTTACATTAATGTTTTCAGTTTTTAAAGTAGTTTTTCCTTTATTTTCCTTCTACTAATTTTGTTTTACTTAACATAGAAAGTGTTTTTTTTTTCAGCCCCAAATGTGTGAACTTACTAACTATACGCATTTATTGTGACTACACTTCAGATATTAGAAATATTCGAGATATGTACGAGAAAACTCATTAGGAGTGGCCGGAAAAATTAGCGCATTTCTATAGAAATAATGTAGACTTCAAAATTTGTTCGTATGATCGTATTAGCCACAGTCTATACTTGACATGCTTCAAGAAGACAAAAACAAAAAACGCAATGAAAGAAGGGCACCATCACTATAATAACAGTGTACAAGAGCCTATAACCACCTTCTTTCTTTAGCAGCAGAGATAACTGTGGAGTTTAACATACAGATGATTGAAACCGCGAATTTCCCTTACTTGTTCATAAGTATACACCCAGGAATTTCATTAGTTTATAATAACAGTGTACAAGAGCCTATAATCACCTTCTTTCTTTAGCAGCAGAGATAACTGTGGAGTTTAACATACAGATGATTGAAACCGCGAATTTCCCTTACTTATTCATAAGTATACACCCAGGAATTTCTATAGTTTATAATAACAGTGTACAAGAACCTAAAACCACCTTCTTTCTTTAGCAGCAGAGATAACTGTGGAGTTTAAAATACAGATGATTGAAACCGCGAATTTCCCTTACTTATTCATAAGTATACGCCCAGGAATTTCTATAGTTTACTCGGTTACACTACACATATTCCCCAAATGCTCAAGTTTGCTCGTTTTGTTGGGTTGGCGTGCATGGTACGGTTACTATCTCCAGCTGTTTATTATTGGCGGAGAGGTATCTGAAGGGTTTTGAATAAATTGTAGTGCGTTGTCAAACGTAGTCGACCAAAACGAGCTTTGAACTTTCTGAGTACGGTAATGATTTACTGAAAACTAAATAAAGTGAGTGAAGAGATATGGGCGGCTCATAACATCGAGGTCTTAAGAGCCATCCAACAAACATCTCCTCTGCTATAAAGTAGTTGTCTCTTGTGTAACCCGAGTCCTGTGCCGTGTGCGTAGGTCGTTACGGCGCCTCGTCTGTTAGCTGAAGTTTCGACGCCGTTGTCAGCCTGCGCCAATCAGCGGTGCGGAAATAAGTATCGCTATAAAACAGCACGTGCGCGTTGATCTCTTCTCGTGAATACGGTAAGCGGTGACGGTATTTTTTATGTCACATGAAGAAACTCAACTGCTCGAAGCGAGGCAGATGTGTGTTACCAAGGACGCAATCGTCGTGTACCAACGTGCACGGTAAACATCGCAATAATCTGTTTCAATACAATAAACGGATGTGCGTTATTTTTGAAAAGAGACTGCTTCTCAACACATCGCTGACATAAAACTACCACTCACAAGCGAGCAGCAAGGGTCCCATTACACGCGTGCTGCGGCGTCAGCTGCCGAGCTACATTTTAATGGTGAAAGTGTAGACTAGGATGTAACAGGATACAGCACACAGCTAACGCCAGCTTACCTCGCGACAGTTCACCACACGCCACTGACGTAGACGTAGACCTCAAGGACAGACAGTTGGCTCGCAAGTGGCGGAAATTACGAGTGGCCACCTCGAAGATCACAAGGCTAAAGGAGAAGGAATCCGACACGGAGAGTGTTACATATGTCCCGTTGCGACGGGATTAGGAAATGCAGCCCGCTTACGGACTGAAACGTTTTCAGGCCCGTGTCAACCGGCGGACTAAAGATGGGTTTACGATTGACTTAACAGAATAAGTTGTCACGTGCTTAAGATATGAATCATTGTTTCCAAGGGCATCAGTTTATGACTGTCGCGTGCGGGTTTTGACAGGTCGTGTGGGTTCTTGGCGTGACTAAGATATCATTATATTTTATATCTTAAGTACAAGTCGAGACGAAGTAGCCAATCAGAGCACAGCGGCAGCTGTTGTCGGTGGGAAACTGTATTTACATCTTGGATTTAGGTTATGTCGTATCGTGAAATCGTATGAGAATAATTGTTTTAATCGAGAGACAATATCCTCGTAATTTTGATGTAAATACCCAAAGTTAGCATCGGCTTTTCCTTCTATGAGATATCACGAGTTTATCAAAACGTTTACATGAACAGTAACCACAAATAATTAAATATATCTAAATAATCTTCACTCTTGTCCACATTTCCATGTTATGTCGGCTGCTTTCGTCTTCTACGATTCTGATCGGCTAGACCTAACAGCTGCTAATTCAATCATCAACAGCAAATCTTCTTAGTGTTCATTTTCCGTGTGCTTATCGGGTCATTAAGTACTATTCTTAATTCTTCAATGTTTAATCTAAAGCCACCCTTAACTCTACATCGCACGGCTGCACGCACGCGTGTAGGGGCGTCGTACCGTCCGGTGTGAACTGGAATGTCGCCCTTGCTGCTCCTTTGTCTCACCAACATCTTGTAAGGAAAACACTCAAGTCTCCCGCTTAGTGGGCACGCCGAGAAAAAAAAAGTTATCTGTGTCGATTAACCAGAGACCGGGATATTATTCGAGTTCGCCTTGGCGGCAACATTGACTTCAATTAACTGGTGCAGTATCGCTTGCGCTTGTGATAGGGGCACGAGTATTTTTTGCCACGCTTTGGATGATTGCGACCTAGTAACAAACACCTCGCAACAAGAGCGATAGCAGCCAGTGTTCGAAGATACATCGGCTGGTGTTTACAGCAGAGTTTCGCAACATTTTCTATTCCAGGCATACTCGTTAAGAGATAAATTCATTAATTTATATCTATATAAAATAATGTTTAACTTGTAGACATTAGTCAAGTACTATTTACTCGCTTGGGATAATTATAGACGGCATATTTTTATACAATTGCCCGTTAAAATAGTAGTAAGGATAAAAATATCTACTCGTTTTCCGAAACGAGGCAATTCGCGTTGGACTTATATACCCTGAATTACTTCAAGGAATCTTAAAAATACGCTATGTAATGTTTTCGTGGTTTTAAAAAAATTGCTTAAAATAAGGAAACTATTGCATATGTTTAATTTGTAGAAATTTAATGATTTTTATAATGTCTTTTGCTAAACATACCTTAAAATTAATTAAGACATGACCTTTCAGTCGCCCTTTTTCCGTTTTCCGTAAATGCTACGCTTTATTTTATTTTTGCGTCCGAAAAACAATAAAATAGTGATTTTGATTAGCCATGAACATTGTTTTATACGAATGTAAAACAATAATTTTTAATCATTCAATGGCCAGCGCCCTTAATTCACAATGATAAACTATAAATACAATACATGAATATTAACATTTTAAGTATACATGTAAACTATCAATCTCCAACTGGAATTAAGGTATACTGAAGTAATCCACTTTCTTAGGTCTTACGAAATTAATTACAGGCCTCGTAAATCATTCAAGACGTTATTTCGAAATTTATTATGAAATACTTTAAAACAAAATGAAATAAGATAAAATATATTATGAAATAAAAATAACAACTGTATAAAAGTGATCGATGGCCTTGCTGTATCTCGCAATTAATATCATTCCTGAGAGGAAGGTTTGAATATGCAAATATTAGATCGACTTCATCGTTACACAGACGAATAATAGAATTTAATTTTATGTTGTTCAGGGACGAAAATGCCTGCTCACGTAAGTACGATTCGAGTAATAGTATGTTTTGATGGACGAATTTAATGGCATGTTTCCATCATTCCGCGATACACTAAAAGTACCGCGAAAAATCTGCCGGTATTCCGTAGCCTAGAGAACTGTGAACTTACATAATAATATTGTAAGCAGGCCAGCGTACTGGCATGGGTGTTCATTCAATGTAAATGTACTCGATACGCCAGGTTCGAGAAACGGGCCTTTTTATGTCCGAGTGGCTAGCGTATGCCATGAATACTGGGGAAGTTTTCCTATTGGGTGAAGGGGCCGAGGTGGCTGAGAGGTTAGCCTACTCGCCTCCCACCAAGGCGAGCCGGGCTCAATCCCTGGCTGGGCCGCTCCCGGATCTTCGCCTGTAGAGGTCGTGTGCCGGACGATGCAGCTTTTTAGCGGGGAGTTTTTTTTTTTTTTTTCGTGGATTTCTTGTTTCCCCCGCCCTTTCGTTCCGGCGCTGCTCAATACCTTAATCATCCTCATCGGCTCTCGAGACCTCGATGTTAGGAGCCACCCAAATCTCTTCACTCACTCACTCGCTCAATAAACACGATGTCAGTAGTTTACAACTTCCGCGACTGCAGGTACGTTTACTACTCGAACGCAATCGCGACGGATATAGGCTATTCGCGGTAAAGGGAGCGCTTTTGAAAGCCCTTTCGTTTGGAATAATACCCACACTGAGAGAAAGGTTTGGTTGAGCTAACCAAATATTTGTTTGCATATGGCCAAACGAATTCCTGCGGTTGATTCAACCAAATGTTTGGTGGTCAGGCGTATTTTTTTGGCTCGAAAACATGGTTTGTTTGGTTTAAGTGCATATTTTATTGCTGTATCAAATCAGTTTTGTTGAATTTTGTATTTGGTTTACTCGAGAAAATATTTTTTTGAGCAACTATATTTTTATTTGTCCGTATACAAACACGTTTGGTTGGCTCAACCAAGCCTTCCTCTCGGTGCAATAAATGTGTTTCATTTGGCCTTAGTGGTTAACTTCCAAATGCGGTGGAATATTAACACTGTGTTTATTACTTACTTAACAATATTTATATAGAAAGGTGGTTAAAGGATAAAAAATGGCTGAAAGAAATATGTAACTAGGGCCTAAAAGTGTTCAGTATACCGTGAACAGCGTATAGTTACAATTGACTAAATGTCAATTTTTTTTATTTACCATTCGACTGGGTGTCGAATTGCCATGTGTTTCCGTTATGGAAAAATTTTAAAAAGTTGGCAAGCCTTGCCCGGGACTATGTGCAAAGCCGCAATCACACATAACCACAACTGATAATTAGTTGGCACTACTGCCTTGGTTAACAAGCTTTAAATCGTTCCAATAACCCATACAGATGCTGTTCTTAGGTTAAAACTCCAGTTGTACTATGGATACAGAAATATACTTTCTACAACCCTACATTTTCTCAGTATGTTAAATAAGCTCGCGAGATTGCCAAGGTGTACTGCAAACGTACGTTCAGTCGGAATACGTGGTTCGTTAGCACCGTTGCAGTTGCACATTCGTGCTGCATGCATGCAGTGATCAGTCAACTCGGGTGAGTGCAGCTTGGTTCTCTCGCGTGTTTCTCTCGCTACTGTTGTCAAATCAGGCCGCTCGCCAGTGCCTTAACTGGTCGATGCACGGAGCGAAATGGCTTAACGGTGTCTTTGACGCAAGAGCACTCGGTCGCCTGATGTTTGACTGGCTGTCACCAACGACCGGAAAATATCGCGAACGCATTTGATAACAGCTATTCACGATAAAAATGAGCACTTTGAAAACGAACCTTAGAAAAATGTCACTAGCCCTGCCTGCGCATTTTTTAATAGGCGCGCCGACCTCCCGTGGTCCAGTTGGTTGATGCGCCACACATCTGGGGTGCAGGAGACTCTGAGCTCGAATCCCGGGCAAGGTATGGCTGTTAATTTAAGTTAGGTTATAAGTTTATCAGTAAGACGTCCCCTGCTAAGCTTTCAGGCATAAAACCGGGGGACGTTAAAAGCCTCTATACAATGCACTTTATTAGGCGCACTGAGTGACATTCGCCCAGTAAAGTTGGTATCGATGAATGGAAAGTAGTTCCATATCTTAACTTCGAACAAATAATGCTAGGTAGTGATTTGTTATAGCTTAAATTATTTATTTCGCTTTCTGCCTGTTTTTAATCAATTGAAACGTAAAAATGAGTAGTTTTGCTATATGTTTATTTTTCTAATAATGCCACATTGTTGATCAGAGACGCCATTTTGCTGGCGTGTTCGGGTGGTTCGCGTTACAAACGGTTGTTTCGCCTATTTTTTTCTGGGACTGCACCACAGTGTGGCATCCTTACTATGTAATATTATAAACGGGAAAGTGTATTTGTTTGTTTGTCCTTCTTTCACGTCAAAACGAAGCAATGGATCGACGTGACTGTTTTTGTACAGAGATAGTTGGAGAGCCGGAGAGTGACATAGGCTACTTTTTATACCGGGAACATTTTTACTATAATTTGAAAAAAAACTACACAGACAGAATTACATTACAAAGTCACAAAAAGAAAAAAAAAACGTATTTTTTGTACTGAGTTAGTTGGTGGGCTGGGAAATGACATCGTTAGCAAAATTAATTCTGCCATTTAAAATTAGCCTTTCCGGTCATGCTCATGCAAAATTTAGACGCACCGCGATTATGTAACACGGCGAGGCTTAGTGTCATAAAACTTCATTATTTATCTTTATAAAAACGCGCGCGAAGCTAGTCTGATGATAAATCGCCCGGGTGAACTGGGCTTGCAGAGTTAGTTGTTCCTGGCGGCAGACCCTGCTGACCTCAGACTCCAGTTACGCGAAGGGTTCCGGCGAGCGGTAAAGGTCAAGGAGAGTCAATCCCGCGACCAGGTTAGCGGCGAGGGACCCAGGGCGCGGCGCATGCACCAAGGTCGCCCGCACTGTCCCGTTAGCCCGCTGCCGCCACCGTCGTCGTCGCCTCAAAGGTCACCTTCAAACCCGACGCCGGTCCTCCAAGGACGCCCGCACGCGCCCGGCAAATGTCGCCGCTCTCCGCCGTCACTTTCCCGCCCCGACAGCCGAGGGTCCGCTGGACCACGCCCTTCTCCGCCTGGCAACAATACCTGCCCCCTGTGGCCGGACCAGGCAGCTCCCGCCAGAAAGTCCACACGCACACACACACACACACACTCGAGTGTTGCACTACTACTGACTCACTCACACTCTACGAGCCGTATCGTTTGAAACTATACGCTGATTCGCGACAAGATTTCTTGCAACTTTCATGGTTGGATAATACAGTTCACACACAGATTAGCCACAGAATCGATGATTATACAGAAGTGAAGTGGGGTCACAGATCATTTTATGGTTACATTACCTCGTTCTTGTTTTCAGTGCCAGCGGCTCAGATACTGATGAATGTTCCTTAATTTACTTTCGCTGCTAATGGTTCGCCAACTATATGTGTTCTGGTGTTTGGGTTGCAGGCTGCAGGAGGACAATGTTTTCCGGTAGAAGCCGGGCCTTGCCTACCCAACACCACCTTCCAGAACTAATCACCAATGGATTGAGACCTGCAAAATTTTTTCTGCAGCAGACTAAACTCCAAGGTGTGATGCGTGCTACTGACGTCCCTCAATGGCTGAGAGTATTTGTGGCACGACGTGAAAGGCTCGTTTAACCAATAGTAACAGTTCAACGTCAGAGTGACCAATCGCCTGTATTACAGTCACATGACCTCGTATAGAAGCCATCAGCCAACGAAATCAATCTTCGTGCTCAGAAACTTACAATAGGGCAATGGCGTCTAGCTTGTCCCAAAATAATGACGCGAATTATGAATGTGTCTACCAATGGGGTATGCAGGGAGCAATATTTTTTTCTTTAAACTATACATCTCGAATCATACAGATTTATTACTCCCCATGAATTCCCCGGGACAACATTGTCCATATTCCAGTGGTCCGATTACTCATACCCTCAAACACCATCATTCCTCAAGGGAAGTCCATTCTCTAATCGTTCCACTCCAGCTCGGGGAGCTACCATCAAAGTTGGAGTCCTCATACCAACTGCTAGTAACGCCGTATCATGGCTACTGCCACACGCAACATCAGACTCACAATTATATTTCCATCCTCTTGTGCTGTGATCAGTGTGCTATTGTCACCATCAGACAGGTGAGCCCCACCACGAATGAAGTTTTGTTCATTTTTGCAACACATGTGGGTCGCGATCAGCACTGCGACAACAGCTATATGTGCTGCTCGAGGATGTAGGGCATGTTTTTCGCGAAAATATTTTAGGACAAGTTGTGTTAAAAAATAATTTAGTTTGGGACCACTTTCGTGATTGGATCATTTGAATTGATATACGTCTTATCTGCCTGTCCGCCAATCACAGGCGGTCAGTATCGACGAATCTTAATTCTGATTAACTTATTTATGTAACATCTTCACACAATGACAAGCAGCCAATCTTCAAATTAAGACTGCAAGTGTGCACATTTGATTTTGAAATCTAGCCTCCGCGTAAATATTTTCGCGAAAAAATAGGTGGCCATTTGTGCAGAATCAGTCACATAGCGTTCGCACCCCCATGATCTGAGTTAGTGGATTATTACGTGTAGGGAAATCTCAATGCCATTATTTACAAAACACATGTTACAGACATCGCAGTGCTCCGGTAGCACATGGAACAAGGTTTCTAGGAGACCCATGGCACACTTGAGGTTCTTGAATGTGTCAGTCAATTATGCCATGTTTGCAGGCGTGCATTCGGATGCAAGGTGGACATTTCGAGCAGCTCTTGTAGGAGTGAAACACTGCTGGTCGATAGGCAGAATTGCAATGGTACGAACATAAGCGTATCAAGTACCGCTATTAACAATTCCAGCAGAAACTTGGGAGGCCTTATCACCTCGGGAACCATCGAACATGGGACATATGTTCACATGGACTTTTTGTTTTGAGGTGTAGGGTACTGTCCACATCCTGTTTACTTCCCACATAAATCGATATAAAAAAAGAACGGGATTGTAAGCCTAACGTGAACACCTCCAAAATTTCCGGAACAGTTGCAGATCACGAAATGCGATTTTCGCTAAATGAAATTATGTACGGGGGCAAGTTATTTGCCGCAATATGGCTTTTCGTAACACTTATGGACAGAAATAATTAAACCACATATGATTTTTCCCCTGGAAAATACATTTGTTTCAACAGCATCTGAAATTACGTGCAAAGAGGAATTTAGTGATATACCATATGCAATGGAAAGTAACACATAAACACCAACAAATAATAAACAAATATGATTAAGTTATGTGGGCCGGCGCAAGCAACATGCGCTGTGGCTCATCCTGGCTTCCTAATAGCACTGCAGGACCAATCTCCGTAATCTGTAACTAGAACAGTAAAATAGAACAGATTTTTTTTTCTTTAGAACATTTCTCACCACCTCCAAGGATGGACGTCAGTATAGCTGAAAGAAGTTTTAATGACGTGATTAATGGTTTAATATAAATATAATAAGATAGCTGTCAAATGTTTTGGAATATGAAGAAATGACACTTGAAGAAGAATGTTATTAATTTATGTTGTGTTTTTAGAGAAAATGTATGAGTTATATGTATATAATTCGCTTGAAACGACGAACGAGTAATATTCGAATAATTAGTTGAAGAAGAAGAATAAAACAAATTCTTGATAAACTTGAAATTTCAACTTTGTGAATGGTTTGAAATGTAACAAGCTATATAAACTATTTTTTTTTCCTGAAAATAATGTGTTGTAAACATACATTATTTCAGATGTAGTGTTACAAGAAAATTTTCGGCAACTATTTTCTAAAGAATTACTTGTAACAAGTACAGACATGTTTTATTGTGTGGTTATGGGTATGAAATATGCGTATTGAAGGCACTCCGATATCCTGTATGGAACGGGCCATATATCCTTCTAGCTGCGCCATTCTGTGAAAGGTTCTTTCTTTGTTCGGGCAGTGCCTGGCGATTCATTGCTTACATGTTGATTGGCGGATCGTATACCGCCATACTCCTACAAGTTAGGCAAGTTTTCTCTCAACTCTATCCGACTTTGGTGTTGAAAGTTGCGCTTTCACTTCTGCTATTTACTGTAGTTACGTTTTGTGTTCGTGTATTATTGTTTTATATAAATTTTTAATAGCTGCATTCTTTACAGCCCCACGAAATATGCTGTGCTTGTTGATGTAATCATCTGCGTAGGCGTGGCCAGATTACTCGCCTCCAACCTGCGCGAACCAGGTTCGATTCCCGGCTGGTTTTCTGAGGGAGCTCCCATTTCCCCCGCCTTTGCATTCCGGCGCTGCCTCATGTCCACCTCGCTTCACCCTCATCGGCTCTCAATACCTCGAAGTCAAGAGCTGCCAAAATATTTCCATTCCACTCCACTATGAGTAAGCAATTAGCAATTAACTGTCACTTCCTACATCAAATAAAGCCGGGAGCACACGGCAAGCTCCACGGGACGGGCCTGGCGTGGTGCAAGGCTGAAATGGGCCCGGTCCGTAGAGCTTGCCGTGTGTTCCCGGCTTAAGGTAACGAGTTGAACAGAAACTTCCACCCCCTCTCTACTAGTATTTCCAACCCTATTAACTAAGAGTATGTTTTCCAAACACTCCTGTAGTATTCTATTTAATTAAATTTAATGCATGAACTAATTTTTGAATTTTTAATTCTCTGTCGCAAGTGTTTTTACGTTTCTCTTGACGGTTTTTTCCCTTGCTCTTCATAGTTAAGCCTAGCTCTAAGTACACTTAGAGAGGTAGTTATGGCCCCAAAGTGCATGCCATGACCGCCCAATCCCTCTTTGCCGCGATGCATGTCTCCTTGCATGATTTTGCTAGTAGGCGTAGGGGTTAGCCCTGAGACGCAATAAATTCCCGCCGTACCTTCGGGCCTTAACTTCACATAACACTTAAAATAAGGTGGTAGTTTAGAAAAAGAAGAGCTGAAGAGAAGTTAAATGGAAGCGATAAAACCAGTTCCTCGCCATGCAAGCAACTATGAGGTTAGCAGGGACTCATATAAAGTTCGTACCTGAGATATGACAAATGCCATGTATATTCTGCCAGCTAAGTTGTAACTAGCCGACAGGTTTCCATCACTTTATGTTTATTTCGTATATTGGAAAAAACATCCCATAATTTTATAAGGATTTCGAAACGGCTGATAGGTGTATGTCCGTCAGATAACTTCAACAACCCTACTATTAATGATACAGGTTGTTCATGGTAAAGTGAGCTTGAAATCAACCTTAGAGAAATGTCACTACTCTTACCTGCATATATTTTAACGGGTGTTCTGACTAACATGCGCCCCGTAAAGTTGGTAATGATGGAGGGAAAGTAGTTCCATATTTTAACTTCGAATAAACAGTGTTAGGTAACCACATTTGTATCAACTTAAGTTGTTTATTTCGAGTTCTGTTTTTTTTTATACGTATGGAAGTGTAAGAGTCAGCAGATTTGTAAAATAGTTCCTTTTCTAGTCATTTCACAGTTTCACTTGACCGACGCACGAATAATGTGATGAGGACCATGGCAATGTTAATTTTACATAAGGCGAAAGACTACACAACGTGCATACAAGTAGATCTGAAGCAGGGCTTTCAAAAGTGCTCATTTTACCGTGAACAGCCTATAAAATGGATGCAGCTTCGTTGTGTGCGTTAATTAATTAATATAAAAGTCGTCTATGTCGCAATAGTATTATCTCTTATGGGAAATATCCGCACATACTCGCTTCGGATGACCCCCCCGCCCCCCGGCCCTCCCTCCACACAAAACAAACTTGTGATTAATCTTTTTATCCTACGTTAATGCTAAGCCACATGATTCATCATGAATCCTGGTTTCCGCCTAATACCTTGGTCTATAGGGGGATTGCCTATGATTTGCAATTCCTTTTTGTAGCAGGGTTTTGCCTCGCAATTTAAAAAAAAAAAAAAAATCCAAGTGGAAACAAGTCGTAGTCAAACTGTGAGATACACAAGCACAAGGTTTTGCTATGTGCGCTATCTCCATTTGACCCCGAAAAATGATAATCGAAGGGTCAATCAGTTTTACTAAGCACACGATGACTGTAAAAATTTTCAAATGCGTCGCAATGGCGCATGTGCCAAGTACAATAGTGCCGGGCATCCACAAACATTTCGGGGGAGAAAAAATCATAGTCTCGCCCAAAAGGTCCATTTTTATCGTTCCGTGGGTGACGTTTACTAACACTAAGTAGTCGAATCTTTTGCGATGCAGCCAGAAAGAAATGTGAAATGCTAATAAATAGCCGACTTTTTTTTTTTAAGCTATCGTACTTAATGAAAACTGGGAATTCTAGCCATTTGATATATACTGCGCAATTCTTGTGCCTTCCGTTATAGGCTGCCGAGTGCAGTTTCCAGGTGTTACCCACATGTGTACGTGTTTCTGATATTAATATGTTCATTCATTTTCTGGGAACTTTATCTTAATGGCGTGCGGTGGAACAAGGATTAAAGAATTTGTTTCTTTTACGTCAGATCGGGAGATAAGATCAAGGCGCAGGCACGCGAGTTCCTCGACGGCGATGCAGCGGAATACACTTTCTCGCTACTGAGTTTTTGGCAGCTCGCTGGACGACAAGACAATCTAGCCGCGTCGGTCTATATAAACATTGCAATGTGACCAAAAAAACACAGCGTATACATTTCACCACCCTCGAAATTTTATGCCTGAGGCTGCAATAAAATATATTTATTAGTGGTTAATGCCTGTTGGGAGGGCATTAAAAAGTGCTCACTTTACCGTGAACAGCCTATACCTACGTGTATTGTAACGGGCACGTTGATCGGCGTGCTCAAGCCGGTAGTATACACAGCAAGGCTCAGGCTGTGTCCGAATTCAGGTATATACTGGCGTACTTGCAACCTTGCATACTTTGCTTACCTTTGGCACCAAACTTTATGAATTCGGATAAGCTGTCTTGTTGGTTTCGGTAACAGTTTATTAGCCAGCTAACCAGTTTTAATGTATGTGTACTCCGACTGTGAATTTGAATAATTGCCAAAAGTTTTAGGGGTTAAATGAAATATTAAACAATATTTCAATTTCATTTACATAACATTTACTATCTTGCATTTATTGTATATATGGGTAGAGAAATTTCGCGAAAAGATTTCAAGACAACTTATATTTAAAAACACGGTAGGGCCATTTACCTATTTTGACTGGCTGGATTACTTTTTGACGCGTGTTAACTGCTTGTACACGAATCACGAAGGAGCCGTGCCGATGTTGCCTAATTCTGAGTGGTCTGGTCAAACATGATATGCTGTCAAGCAGACAGCAATCAATGGCAATAGACAAACTGCTATAAGGTATTTATAGCATTGTAGTCTAACCTGTACTAAAATTTTTTCCCGGAAAGTCACTAGCTCCAATTGTATCTGAGTGCAATTTAGATCAATTTTTTTATCTTCGCTTCTGTAGGTTAGGATACATAGGCCTAATACGAATTTGTTGTCTAGATATTTATTTAAGGTGAACCTTGGGATAATTATAATTTCAATTAAAAATTATATGCCTACAATGGAGTAATGTTGCCCTATTAAACTTTACATAAAATAATTATGTAAGAAATCAAATGTAACCTACAAATTGTTTCTAAAAATGGCGGCACATATTCCGCAAGTACTCGAGAGGTATGCAGCTTCGTTTAATTATATACTTGCATACTTCGCTTGCAATTCGGACAGCACTAACGACGTCACTTCCTATGAAAGATACGCACAAGTGAAACTGTAAAATTCTTTGGGAATTAACTGTTGTAAAAAATCTGCTAATTTTTACACTTCTGTGCACTAAAAAGCAGAAAGTTAAAGAAATAATTTAAGTTATCACAATTGGTTACCTATCACTGTTTATTCGTCGTTAAGATATCGAACTACTTTCCACCCTTCGATACCAACCAAACTGTGCGCATGTCACAAAGTGCGGCCGTTAAAATATATGCAGGCAGGGCCAGTGACATTTTTATAAGGTTGATTTCAAAAGTGCTCACTTTATTGTGAACAGGCTTTACACAATATTCTCTAATGGGTAGTAATTAAAAACCACCACATCTGCTGCGAAAATCCTTTGCGTTTCCGAGTTGACGACACTACAGCCACTCTTTTACTGTCACCCTGTAAGTGGAATGTGAGTCGCTGTCGCAAGCCCACGGGAGCAATCGTAACATCAGACGTTGGCCACCGCAGCCGCCTTTCATCATCGGCGGGACGCTATCCCTTCAGCGCGGGGGCGGTTCAAGCCCCTGTGGGGGGGGGGAGGCTCTTATCCTCCTGTTGGTATGTCAGTAATTCAGACCCGGGTTGGGGGCGGCTAGCCCACCCCACCTGCCTCTCTGTCAGATTGCTATACTGCGGCAGAACCTGCAGGATGTGTGAGTGAATGAAGAGATTTGGGCTGCTCGTAACATCGAGAAAGAAGGACAAACGCTGACGCGGTAGTTGATTGTGCGAATGAGTAGTTTAGGGTAATGTTCCTTTAAATTTTTCGGACAGCAGGACGGTTTCAAAATTGCAAAGTTCCCGGTGGACCCTGAAGATCAAAGAGGCAAGTTAAAGTAAAGGACGCCGTCAGCGATCGAACCCGGTTCGTTTAGGTGGGAAGCGAGTGGCCTAACCACTACGCCACCGCGGCCCCCGCGTTAATAAGTCCCCTGGGCAGCGCCAAAGGGGACGAAGAGGAATTTTATTCCCAAATCGCGAAATTTGGAAATGCAGGGCTTGATCGGCCCCCGACGACGTAGGACGCGAAAAGATTTCAAGACATGTTGTGTTTCGAAAACACTTCTGTTCATAAACCCTTTCGTGATTGGATCATTCGAATTGTTGCTTACCTTATATGTCTTTCCGCGAGTCACAGGGGGTCAGTATCGGAAAAACTTAATTCTGATTGGTTCGCCCACGTAGCTGTCAGCAGGCCCGCCAAGAGAAATTCCGGTCCCCTGAGCAATGCGTGCTGCGTGCCCTCCTGCCCCCTCCCCCTTAAAATCGACAATTTACAGTAATATAAATAGTCGTCATCCATGCAAAAAAAAGTTAATAAGTTTTGAGTGTCGAAATTAGATTTTGACGTAATACTTCGTTTTATAAATAATCATTTATGAGTCGGGCTGACCCAGGCTCCTGAACTTTGCACCACCCCCCCCCCCCCCCCCCAACCTCGGACTTTTCCTCTTGACGGACCAGGCAGTCGGCCTTCACACGAAGACAAGCGGCCAATATTGCCTAATGAATTGCCGAATGAAGACAGCAAGTATGCTCGTCGGATATTGAAATCCAGCCCCCATGTAAATATTTCCGCGAAAAACAGGTGGCCCTACGTATAACATTGTGCGTGGGGGAGGCGGGTGGAGGGGACAAGGAGATAGCGCACTGCTGACGGCGCGCGATAAGGCGCCCGCCGACAGCAGCGGCGCGGTCGTGTGACGGCGAGAAGGCGTGTCGTGGAAAACTACCAGTAGATAGCGACGAACCTTGCTCCCGCTGCGCATGCCCGGTGGACGCTCCCCCAACAAAGATGCGCTCGAGCCAAACGCGGCACTGTCGTGTGTCAAGGCTGTGCGCGATAAAGTGAGCCCTTTTGAAATCAACTTCAGAAAAAAACACACTGCCCCTACCTACATATATTTCAACGGGCGCACTGAATAACATGCGCCCAGTAGAGTTGGTAACGATGGAGGGAAACTAGATCCACATCTGAACTTCGAATGAAAAGGATTAGGTTACCATTTGTGATAACTTAAATTATTTCTTTCGCTTCATTTTTTTTTTTTTTATGCATCGAAGTGTTAACACGAGCAGATTTGTAAAATATTTACTTTTCTATTAATTTCACAGTTTCACTTCACCAACGCATGAATAAAGTTATGAGGTCCTTGGCAATGTTAATTCCACATAAGGCGGAAGAATGTACAACGTACATGAAATCAGATACTAAGCACGGCTTTCAGAAGTGCTCACTATACCGTGAACAGCCTAAACATAAGAAAACAGAGGTGAAATAAACGATTATTCCGCCAACTGACCGGCAGAGAACCTTTCGCATCACACAGTAGCCAATCAGACACAGGCCCAGAGATTCGCACAGTTAGTCAATGATTGAGTTCTCGCAACTCAAAGGCCACGCCACTTCGACTCTGCGCATTTACTTACTCTGTGACACCATGGTGTTCGAATTGACACTTCTTGTGAACAAATTGTGTCACGTGACTGATTTTGTCCGTAAAATTCCACGACGTGTATTTGCAATCTGCGTTTCGCATTTTGTCAACTTCAAAGCTTACAAATTACCAAATTCGCCTTTTTGATAATTTTGTCGATTGCATACGTAATACACATACAATTTGAAACGTAATAATCCTCAGGTAGGGTTAACACCCTCCCTACACCTCCCCCATACACACCTTCCCAGCGAGATAGACTGTATTCAGTTCCACACTTCCTTGTTAGACAGCACTGCTGTCGTCATAGGCCATCAGCCTAGTTGTAGAATTAACCAAAAGGAGCGCTGATGTCTCTTGATGTCACCATCGACTGCTAGGTAGCGCGCAAGTTCGATGAATCGATTACATTGAGTTCGCATCGAAAGCATCGTCTACCTTTCAACAAGTCATTTAAGTCCTAAAGACTTTCTAGCAAGATCAATTTTGAGTTAAGCCCTTTTATAAATATAGACATAATTTACGAACCATTGATGCTATAGGGATCGAATTCATAACATAGACACCGTATCCAATATCCATCATGGCGGTAAGAGCTTCTGAGCCCTAAAACCTTTCTGGTAATGTCAATTATGCGTTTAAGCCCTTTTATAAACATTGTCAGTCATAAACTCACCAAGTACATACTCATCAAGGACATATGTATCAATGTAATATTATTTCATATCCGATTTTAACCAAATTTTATTTGGATCGAATAAATAACTGGAGGAGAAGATAGCCTAGAATTTATCAGCAGGAACCCAATTAATTCCAGAAATAATCACAACACAACTAAGATAGGGGAAGGGGTTGGAGCATGCAGAGCCGAGTGCGGAGCAGATTGTGGAACTAGGATAATATTATAGGGCTACGATTAAGCAAACTGAAGTGAAACGCCCCGTCGGTGAAGGGGTCGTTCAGATTGAGGAAGTGAAGTTGGATGTGGATATGGATGTGGATGTGAATTTGGATGTTGATGTGGAGCAAGGTGAAGTGAAATTCCCCCCAGGTTAATCTTATAGGACTAAAGTGAAGTGAAACCCCGCATAGTTGAAGGGGTGGAGAATGAGGTGTTGTTTGTGGTGCTGGCTTAGAATGTGGTTCTGTTTGTGGTGCTTACGTGGTGCTAATTGTTGAGCAGGTGGGTTGTTATGCGCAGCGATTGAAAGATCTTAGGACCTAAATGGCCTACCACCGTGATGGATATCTGATACGTTGTCTCTGTTATTAATTTGATCCTTATAGCATCAACGGTTCGGAAATTATGAGTACAATTATAAAAATGGCGTAACTCAAAAATGACCTTGTCAGAAAGGGCATAAGTCAAAAATACCTTGTTGTAACGTAGGCAATGCGCTGTATTTAATTAAAACCAATTTATTTTCTTAAAAATTATTATAATCCCAAACCCAAAAATGACCGAACGTAGACTCACTTTTTAGACGATTGTCGATAAGGTCGTCGCAGCAAAAGTCCTAGCAAAATGTCCTATACCAAACTCGCTTCCGACACTCCCCAGGTTAAACATCATAGCACTACGCATGCCGATGTCCATAAGAGCGATCAAATCTACGACCCGTGCCCCCTACTACTCATTTCAAATTCGAAATAGCTATTTATTAATTATAGATATCAAAATGTTTGTGAGATGTGTATTTTTCATTATTTAATTATTTTAGGTAAGCGCTTAACGTCGTTACCATTTCATTCTGACGATATTAATTGTTAAGTGTTTTAAACATGGTTTTAAGAATCTATGCGACTTATTTTAAGAATGTTGAGTTTCTGTTTTAAAATAATTTATGTCTCATTCATCTGGTATCAAGTAAGTCGTGTAGAGCAGAATTCTATGCCTAATAGTTGACCGTCCTAGTGTTTCAGTTTAAACCTTAAAGAATTCAAAATGCGAATTATAAAAAAGTAATTAATAAAACCAAACTCATTGGAAGATGGCCTGAAATACAGACCCAATAATCGTGTTGGCAGGATTGAGAACTACTGTGCGGATATCTCAAAAGAGCAAGCGCTCATTGCTAATTGCTAAGATGATAGCTGTATGAGCAATACGGTGCCTTTATCTCTTCTTTCCAGTTATGTGCAACTGATGCTAGGCATGATTTAGTGAGGTTCGTTTTTCAACAGGTACGATTGATATAGGCTGTTCACGGTGAAATGAGTACTTTTGAAAGCCCTCATAAAGATCTACTTGTATGCACGAAGGATGTATTCTTTCGCCTTATGTAAAATTAGTATTGTCATGGGCGTCATCACTTTAGTCATTCGTCAATCAGGTGAAACTGTCAAATTACTAAAAAAAAAAAATATATTACAAATGTGATCATGTTTACACTTCGATGCATTAAAAAAAACATAACGCGAAATAAATAATTTTAAATTATTACCAATCGTTACCTGACACTTTTTATTCGACTTAAATATATGGAACTACTTTCCATCCGTTATTACCAACTTTACAGGGCACATGTCACTCAGTGCACCCGTTAAAACAATTATATGCAGGCAGGAGCAGTGACATTTTTCTGACGTTGATTTCAAAAGTGCTCACTTTGTCGTGAATAGCCTTTATCGTACTGTACCGCATTAGTTAAGGTTTCACTGGGTCAGATAAGGATTTAGTTTTATGCTGAATTTGGCGTGGGTAAGGTATGAGTGGCGTGAAGTTGCGTAGAGTTAGATTAAGCGAGGTTTGGTTAAGGCTGTTGCCTGGTTTGAAGGCAGTCAAAATTTGGCATAGAAAAATACTTGTTAGTAAATTTAGATATTTTGACGCCAATTTTGAATATATAAACCTGAAACAAAACCTAAGTGTGAAGAATGATACCCTCTCGAGCACTGTATCGAGGTAAATATATCAATCAGTTTTTCTTTAATTCCTAAGTTATTAAATTATTAAGAGTTAGTATTAGGATTATACTGATTTTGGCACAAGAGCACCGCTTATCGAAGCCGGAGCTGGTCGGCCGCCACGTTGTTACGTCACCCGTCCGCCATCTTCGACCCATATGACCTTGACCTTCGATCTTGACCCTGACCTGACCCAAAAAAATAGCGATAAACACTTAAAAAATTATAAAAATATTTGTTACGTAAAATTGTATTAAAATCGTTTAAATATATATTAAATACATATTATTAAAATTATTTTTAAATTATTAAAAATTACTAAGTAATATTTTAAAAATTTAAAAATTAAATCCGTCTCGGCAGCCATTCTCCCGGTTGACGTAACAACATGGCGCCTCCCGCTCCGATACCCGATGCCCTTGAGCCTTAGTCAGTGTAATCCTTCTAATAGTTTCTTATCTTTCCAGAAAACGGGCTATGTATATTAATGTTACAAAAGGCTTTCATAGCAAAGACAAGCGTATTCTTATGCTCAAAAAAACTTCTACTATACCAAATTCTAACTGCTTTCTAGCCAGGAAACCGCCTTGAGATGGAACGTGCCACTGATGCTACATTCTGCACAACGTTGGGCCATCGTAAGGGGCGGACTTAGTTGCGACCCACCCCCCCCCCCCCAAATGACTGCGCGATACCAACGCCACAAAGCTGCTGGCCACCCTCTGAGGTTTCTTTATTGGTTACACCTTGCACTTCTTCTCCTACTAATCTCGGCCGCTGGTGCCGTGATAATGCAGCCCATTCCTGCCATCCTCTCTTCAATACTACCACTTCGTTGTCGACACTGGCCGTCGTTTATCTGGCACTGCTACTAATTCATTTCCCCCCAACTGTCGATTTTCCTGTACACACATTCTATTCTCATTTTCACTAGGTAACTCGTTAATGCCTTCTATTTTCTTCTCTACATTTTCATTTTGTGTGTCTACGTTCTTGTCTATTAAATCTTTTACGTTTTGTTACCTTGCTGTTACATTCTCGTTAACACTATCAATTTTGCTGTTTCTACCAGTTTTGTTAGCCGAACTAGTGACAGTTGCTCTCACTTAGCTGCCTAGTCCCTTCCCTTAGCTCGCAGCGTTTCTAATTCTGCAGACATTTTTTCTCGTTAACATTCACTGCGACGCTTACGCAGAACAGTCTTTAATTTCGTGACCTACGGCTATTATTATTTCTTTATGTAATCTCAGTAATTAATTGCACATTGTATAATTTAATTTATAACTTGGTTAATTAAGTGCCTCCATCTCCTTTATGTCATCAATGTTACAAGTCGGCCCAGGGGCGTATACGAGTACGTCAAAGATACAGGTCTTAATAAACATAAAATAGCTCTATTGTACTTCTTAATTTATTTACAATGTAATAAAAATTCATACTGATATATTTTTTACAGTATGGAATTATCTGTCTCTACAATTAACACTTGTACCTATCATCGAGCGCTATACTTAATACCTATCTGTATTATCCTTATCAGTATCTTTATACCTGATAGTCTTTTGGTCCTCACTTATTATTTACACATAAGATCAACGTGTATATTGCTATATATTGACATCTTTCCAAATATCTGTCACCCACACACCCTCTACCACTGTACAGTCAGCCAATCTCTCTTTACTCCCGGTGCTCATAGACTACACTCTCTGGTTACTGTAGTGTGCGTCGCTTCTATGGCATCGCACACCTTACGCTAACTGCCGTACGAGACGCTGTATTCTCGACCATAGAGCCGCGCCTCCCGCGGCTTATATAGCTCAGCTGGCCTGGCCCAGAAGGTTCTTCGTGTCCAGAGTAATGCAGAGGAGATAGGGGGGGGGGATGACCAGAATATTCGCCGAGTGACCATTCGAAAACATTCACTCTTTCCAGGATGGGAGCGATATTGGTCTCGATAGCCTTATCGCGGCATGAGGCACACGTTATGTGGCGGTCTGTTAGTAAATCTGCGTGCACCTCTCCTAATAAAGGCTGTTAGCGATGAAGTGAGCACTTTTGAAATCAACCTTAGAAAAAATCCACTGCTCACACCTGCATATATTTTAAAGGGCGCACTGAGTGGCATGCGCCCAGTAAAGTTGGGAACGATGGAGGGAAAGTAGATACATATCTTAACGTCGAAATAAAAGCCTTAAGTTACAATTTATGATAGCTTAAATTATTTCTTTCGCTTCCGTTTTTTTATGCATCAAAGTGTAAACACGGACAGTTTTGTAAAATATTTACTTTCCTATTAATTTCACAGTTTCACTTTACCGACGCGTGAATAAAGTGACGAGGCCCACAGCAATGTTAATTTCGCATAAGGCGGAAGAAAATACAACGTACATACAATTAGATACTAAGCAGACTTTTCAAAAGTGCTCAGTTTACCGTGAACAGTCTGGAGATGTCCTTGGACCACCTTGCTTCGCGCGCCCGAGGAGGAGGGCAAATAAAAGTATGAGGAGGAGCGCTGCATGTATCAGTAAGATAAAACAAAATAGTGTTCTTGGAATACTCTTTATAGGTTTCGTCTCCCAAGAGCAGTGGTTGGTGATGCCACAGAGCAAGTAAGGAAACAAGAGTTGACACTTCCATCTTGTAACGATCTTCTTATTTTAAAGTCTCTTTTTCAGGAATGGTGGATGGGTGGTACATAGACTAAATATGAGGTAGACCGCTTATTCGTCTTCTGCGCATGTACCCAGCATTGACCTTCCTCAAAGGATCACATCTGTCAAAGTCACATGGTCAACAGTAATGGACGTGTTTGTTTATATCGTAAGTTTTAAATAACAATCGCTATTATATTATTAAAATATTTTACCACTTTGAATTTAATCAAAAATCATTACAAATTGGATAGAGTAAGTATAAAATCATCTCAAAAGCACTTGTTTACTAAACAGTGTTCTAACCTCAAACCCAATCTATAGTCCATTCCCCACAGGAAGTAACTTTCTAGAAGGCCTGGTAAATATCTACTTGCAGGCCCGTTTCGTATCCTTCTGCCCTATGTAAACAAAAATTCCCATATGACTGCCATGCAGCATTTGTCAAAATCAATGTTTACATTCCATTGTGTGTATATATGTTCGTATTCTTTCGCTACACCTAAAAATATACATTGAAATCTGACTTCTACTTTTATACATGCCAAATGTGTTGTTTACTGTTTACAGCTTTTGAAAGAATTCTGTCATATTCCAAAAACCATTCCGTATGAATATTCACAGTTTAAGCCTCTAACATTATTTAGGTCAGCTTTATGACATTTTAAAAATCCCTTAATTGAAGACAGTTCTTACGGTTATTTTACATTAACATATTTGTTTTCCACGACGTAGCTCAATACATGTAATGCACGTTAGTATTTTGCCTCCACTGTGTGTAACACCGTTACAACTGCGAGGTAAAGGGATGTACTAATTGTAATTATCCTTTTGTTATTGATATGTGTTGGGTCATCTCTCTAAAAGCACGGCCTCAGTTGGAATAAATATTAAAACGAAGGAACAACCAGTGAAAAAGGCACATTAAATTCAAGCCCGCAACTCGTGTTGCTCATTTTTTTCATATAAACTTTAAAAGATAGCGGTGAACATGCACACAAATAAGCCTTCGATAACTTTTATTCCGCTCATATTTTTATGTATTACTACTTACTGTTTATTAGGTTTATTGGAATTTATCGGGCTGGGCTTATTATTTTTCTTCTGGGATTGCGGCAAATTACGATACACAACTGTGTTTCAAACCCCTTAGGGCAAAGGTACAACGTTGTGATAAAAAAGCAGACGTATATGTAAATAAATATCTTCGTCATAAAAACAGTTCACAGTTAAAACGTATAAATAGTGCTAATCAAATCTTTGAAATCACGCACACACACAGGGCCAGCGTATCGACCATGATACACAAAGGCACGCCATTTCATAGACGCAATAATTAACGAAACACAAAGTCACAGTATATTTATTACAGCCGTGGAAAAACAGATTTATCACAACATCGTAACTTGCCTAGGTAGGTTTTAAAACACGTCTACAAACGTGATGCATTAATTTGAAGTATTTTTCGGAGTAAGAATAATTTACGTTTCTTTTGACAAAAAGCAACATGCCATGTCATGGCTCGCCACGTCTGCGAACTTCACTAGGTAACTGCCCCGCCATCATATCTAAATATATTAATATACGTATTCAAACATTAAAATCTCTTTCTAGTTGTAAATTACAAATTCAAAAATCATTATTTTGCTGTAATAAGTATGAAATATGCAAAAATCGAAAACCTGTATAATTCTCTTGCTTACTAGGGAAGTGAAATTTCCAGAGTTTGAAAGAGACGAAGAAAGAGATAGAAAGAGACAAGCCTCACCCAGTAGACAGTTTTTCAATTGCGTTCTCGCTAGATGAAACGATACCGTATCATTACGGCCTACTCACGATATTTTCCGCTGTTACTTTAAACTGTAAAAATGATATATGTTGCCATCGGGACTACCCAAATATTTAAATATTTCGATAGGCACCACTTTACAAGTAGTATTTTAAAAAACGAGGTTAAAATAATATTTTAACTGTGAACTATTCCTAACCGCCGTTGCCAACACGTCCTGCTCTCGCTGTTGTTAATTCATATTTAAAAAGAAATAAATATTACAAGTTATAGAAGATATTAAGGCAAAGTTTCGTTTATTCGATAATACATAAAGTTAACCAGTGCCATATACTTGTGGAATACAGGTTATTGAAAAAACAGGTTGACATGTTATGCTTAGGGTGTTTTTTCAAAGGTTGATTTTCATAAGTCGCTTCCAATCCGGAATGGACTATACGCCTTTTTTGCAAGCTGTATTTACAGAAAAGCAGTTCAGTGTTAGGACATGGAGATTGTTTGTGAGCAGCCAGCGAGATCGGTCTACCTCATCTTTAGTTTATGGAGTGGTAAATGCCTGGGTTAATACCAACAGCAGACACGTGTTACGAAAATAAAGCCTTCATGTAATAAAACAAAAATAATAGTTTTTAATGATTATGTTGTGATAAATACGCTAAATTGAAGTAGTTAATAATCACATTGCGTTCAATATTTAATAAAATTGCATATTTATAAAAGAAAGAAAAATTTATAGTTTTTTTTCTTTTTGAGGCTATTGCTGGGTAGCATTTATGGCATGTTTATGACTTGTATTATTCTTGAGATGTTCTAGAACGAAGATTTAAAATTACTTAAATATAATCTGATTGACTAACACCATTTAGTTGCAGAATGCTGTTTTGGGCTATAATTGAATATACTTGTGTTATTTGTGTTAGAGCTGTCTCCTAAAATATGTACGTTACCTCCAAATGTGACCAACAGAGTTCAATAAATCTTGCACAAGCAGTGCAAAAACGGATTAGATATTTCTAATCGTTTTAGTAAGTTATTAAAACATCACGTAAAAGATACGTAGGTCAAATCAGTAAGTTCGAGATACAAAACACTCGTAGTTCTGACTCAAAACAGATCTGTTGTAGTGGTAAAATGTCAATGTTGGTATTTCCCGAGGCACTTACTCCAAATAACACGTTCGTAAGCCCTAACTACTGTCGCCTCCCTGGATGTTGCCACGCGCTGTTACACAGGGAACATCGCTCGATCGTCTGCGCATTTGGGAGGTACAATACTAAGTTGGGTTGCAAGCCGCTAACACATCACTCTCGAACAATCAGCTGTCGCAATGAAGGATGGAGCGTGTGCCGACCTTCGGACGTAAAACCTGTCAGAATCACGTCCCCTTCGCTTTCGCTTATTGCAAATCGTTTATGATTCAAGTTATAGGCTTCTGAAAGCCCTGCATAAGATCTACTTGTTTTCCAAGTTCTATATTCTTCCGCCTTACGTAAAATTTACTTTGCCATGGACCTCCTCACTTTATTCATGCGTCGGTCAAGTGAAACTGTGAAATTATTATAAAATTAAACATTTTATAAATCTGCTAATTTTTACACCTCTGGTACATAAACAAAAAAAACAGAAACCAAAATAAATAATTTAAATTATCACAAACGGTGACCTTACATTTTTTATTCGACGTTAATATATGGAACTACTTTCCATCCATCGTTACCAACTTTACTACGCATACCACTCAGTGCGTTCGTTGAAGTATATGCAGGCAGGGGCAGTGACTTTTTTCTAAGGTTAATTTTAAAAATGCTCACTTTATTGTGAACAACCTTTACGTGTTCGTAATGAAAGGAACTATTTTCACTTGCTATTAAGGAAATTAATCACCGCTCTTTTCTGTCTGTTTTAAATACTCTTCTCTACTTCTCGACACGTGACTACCACAAAATAGCCCAATCTGCTGCGTCTGCCATTTTGCTGAATGCTACTCACTTGAAGCGTTCTTTACCTCGAAACAAAACAACAAAATAAAAAAATCAATTCCTAGTCGCAAGCTAATATACGTTCTCGTGCGTACAAAGAACTTTAAAATAGAACCCGAAAGGACGAAAATAATAAAGTAAAATGTTACGTTCGATCTTAAAATGTAATAAAAACATGTCATGCCTGGTTCACAAGTACGCCGATCACGCCAAACAGACAGAGCGGAAAACTAGAACAGCCAATCAGAAGCCGTTCTCGGTTTCCGCGCGGCGTACATGTGAACCAGGTCCTATACCGTCGGAACTTCTTTCTGTCGCAATCACACAGACAGTCGATCAGCCAGCTAACGGCTTCGTCTTCGGCATTGACAACGATTTGTCTCTTCTGCCATCTATATCTGTTCACGGTTAGATAAGCAAGTTTGAAATCAACCTTCAAAAAACATCACTGCCTTTACTGCGTATATTTTAACACGCACACTGGGTGGCATGCGCCGGCTAAAGTTGGTAAAGACGAAACGAAAGTAGTTAAAATTCTATGGAATATTATATTTTGGCTAGGAAGTATTAATTTCGTTTCCTGGTTGTTTTAATGAATAAAAGCATAAGAACGAGCAAATTTCTAAAGTATTTATTTTTCCAAATAATTTCACGGTTTCCCTCTTGACCAACGCATGAATAGTTTGATCAGGCCCGTGGCAATGATAATTGTACACGTGGCGGAAGAATACACAATATGCACGGGTCTGATATAGGACTCTCTACACTGTTTAAAGTTTACCGTGAACGGCCTATGGGGCCGGCAACAGTAGAATGTACTGGGAACCTACACTGTAAAAAATGATTCTGAAAACTTCCTAAACTGTAACGAAAGATTTTAACTTGATAGAGTGTATGAAAATAGTACTACTTATTAGGTGAAAATATGGGAATGTTTAGCATCGCAACTACATGTACAAAGCTGGGAGCTTTCCTACGCACTCGACTCTTTCCTGAGCAACTGTAGGAACGTTACCATGCATGTATGGGGAAATATTTTACCATTCGCAATTTTTCACTATACATGGTAAATATGGTAAATTTAAAAAAAAGTTTCTTACATAGCCTGTTCGTGGTTTTTTCACATTTAAAAAAAATCGAACCTTTGCCATATACCACAAGCGTTTTATACCTCTGTTAACATAAAGGAATATTATTTTTCGTTAAATTGAAGTTTTTCCAATTATTTTATTTACAAATTATAATATTTCATTTATAATATATATGAATAAAAACAGTGAGAAAAAAATGTGTGTTAATAGCATCCTGTAATAAATAGTTCTCATGAAAAATCTTATTACAACTGATTGCGCATACCAATTAACGCCGTGTCCCAACTCAAAAGTGTGCTCATTCTCACTCGCCACTCTCACTCTTGCATACTCTCGCTCACTTTAGCGAATTGAGACTTGTGCCCTCTGTAAGCATTCGGCATTATTTCTCTGACAGTAAAGGTAATAAATAGTGAAAAATAAAATATAGCTGGCCTTTCACTTTCCTCGAATAAATGTGCAGTACTTTATGAAATAGTAATTTATTTGAATTTGTAACATTTTTGCATGGTTAAAACACATTTATGTGCAAATCACAGTATTTAATAATATGCACACAATTAACCTAAGTGAAATGTGAACGTTATAACATCATAATTTGTTATGTTCCATATAAAACGGAATATTGTTGTTATTTCACATTTCACAATAGCAATCATTAAGTTAGACCCATAAAATATTTCTAACACTGCTTTAGAAATAATAAAATATATGTCTGGATATTTGGGGTTAGGCTTGAAAACAACACGGCTGCCAGAGAGGGTGCGAGAGTGGGCACCGAGTGTACATCGTCGTTCACTCTCCCTCTCGCGCTCTCTTCACGGAGTTGGGACAGCAGAGAGGACTCTCTGTGAAGTCAAGAGCGAGCGAGAGAGTACTCTCTTGGCGAATTGGCACACGGCCTAAGTGCTTTGTCCTTTGGTGTGATTTCATAGACTCGGTTAAGCTTCAGTTGCACGAGGCGGAGGAATACGCTGGAAGTACAAACTTTATCAGGCATTAGAAAAGTGTGAAGTAATCGTGAGTATATTGTAGTGTAGCAGGCATTTGCAAGCAAAGCCGCCCTGTGCAGAGAGAGTAACCGTCGCCTATCCTGTTGCAAGAAGATGGCGAAATGTGGTAAAGAGCGATTGCGTGGTTCACGAAGGGGCTCTCCTCCTGACGACACCTGCAGAAAGGTCAGCACTTCTTCGCCGCGGGATTGTTGTTGCAGCAGCCACAGGCTCTGCACTCGCAGGCGCAGCTTTTCTGAACCCCCCCCCCCCCCCTTTTCCAGTTAAGCAAGAATCACACAGCCCCGACAAACACCGCATAACATTTATATTTTTAATGTGACTGCTCGAATTTGCAACCCGACAGTTTACTGACCCGACACGAAGGGTAGAATTTTTCGGAGGCATTTAGAAGGCGCTGATTATGTAATCTGATTTCAAAGGCGGTCGGAAGACGGGGGAAATTTGGAATACATGATAGTGACAGAGTGTTATCGCTAATGCACACGAAGGCAAACGTATTATTAAGAATTACATATAGCAATCTGAACTTTCCCCCCCCCCCCCTTTTAAGCTGCGTATTTGTCATTGTAGGGAAAACCTGTAATACAATTTTATTTTGCAAGGTTGTACTCTCTTTGTGTCGTACCGCACGACACGACGAAAATAGAAATCATTTCTAATCCAAAATCGCTGGTCGGACGACAGAATTTGTCGGGTTTACATCAGACCTGTTTAGTTTTACGTGTCGTGTCGTGCTTGTCGGGGCTATGTGACTCCGGCATCATAGTTACAGAACTGAAAAATTCATGTAGTTGCTGACCTCCCGTGGCGCAGTCGGTTGGTGAGCCGCCGATCTACGGTGCGGGAGGTTCTGGGTTCGAATCATATGTAAGGCATGGGTGTTAGTTTAAGTTAGACAGTCAGTTAGTTCATAAGCCTCCCCCTGATAAGCTTTCAGGCATAACACCGGGCGACGTTGATACGTCGTCATGCTGGAGATTTAGCGTAAATATCTTTAAACGATATTCACAGCTAGTTAAGCACTTTTGAAATCAACCTTTGAAAAAAGTACATCTCCCTACCTGCAGCGTCATTTAACTCGTGCACTGACTGGCATGCGCCTAATAAGTTCGTAACGACACGAAGGGAAAATAGTCTTCTTCTTCTTGTAGACTTCATGGATTAGGCCACTGCCCGTTCCGGCTTCATACTTCGTTCCATCTTCTTCTTGGTCGACCAACATCCCTCTTGCCTCTAGGATTATAGTGTGTTATCTCCTTTGTAAGATTTCTCTCATCCATTCGTGTTATACGTTCCTTCCATTCTTGTCTATACTGATCAATTTTATCATTAAGTCTATATATATATATATATATATATATATATATATATATATATATATATATATTATATATTCAATCGATCCTACCTTGTAGAACCTTTAACCCCCCTCAAAAATTTCATTTCAGTGGCTTGTATTTTAGATCTCTCCTTGAGAGTGGAGACCCATGCCTAAATATTGCATTAGTGCTGGTAAACATTTCATGATACGGAAATTATGTCTCTTGCTTTCAGGTTTATTAATGCATATAACAGTAAGACTTGTTACGTTTGTGGGGCCGTGGTGGTGTAGTGATTAGACTACTCGTCTTCCACCAAGCTCAACCGGGTGCGAATCCCGGCGAGGTCGCTCCCCCGGATTTTCGCATATGGGAAACGTGCCGGACGATGCCGCTGGTCGGTGGGTTTTCTCGGGGATATTTAGTTTTCCCCCAGCCCTTGCATTCCGGTGCTGCTCCATACTCACCTCGTCTCACCCTCATCGGCTCTCAAGACAATGTTAACGCCAAAATCTCTTCACTTATCATTTTGAAAATATTGATGTTCCTAATAATTTCACAAATTCAATTGACTGACGAATGAACGATGTGATCTGGCCCGTGACAATGTTATTTTTACATAAGGTGGAAGAATACACAGCGTAGAGATAAGTAGATCGTAAGCAGGGCTTTCAAAAGTAAGACTCTCAAGAAAATAATTCTCAATAATTATTGCAATAATTTAATTAGTGTTCATATTTCGAAGTTGCGGAAAAAGCTATTTAACATACGTGGACGAAATGCGTATAACTGGAAGGAAAAATAATGAAAGCTGTAAAGATATAACTGAACGTTACCAAGAGGAACATGTTATGATGAGTTCCCGTTTTTTTTTTTTTTTTTTTTTTTTTTCCACAAAAATGAAATAAAGAATGAAAACACGTGACAACACATTAAGTCTTATTGTTAAAATTTCTCAAAAGTCAGTGGACTTAACCAGGTTCGTTAAGAAACTGTGGACTTAATTTAGTTAAAAAAGAGTTAATAATAATTTCCTAATTGATTTACAACCACTACCAAGAAAGTAAACATACTCTCGACTTAATATCTCACAATAAATGGCTGTCATTTTCTACCAGTCCGGAAAGATTTAGAGTTCTCCGGGCTCACCCATTCACAGTAGCCCTCTAGTCGCTGGGTATAACACCCTTCGTCCGTCCACACCCTACAAATATTCCTCTGCCGTTGTTTCGTTCACTCCACCGTAGTCCGTACTCTCCGCTCTTTGTCCATCCCTGCACCAGACTTCACCCGATATCTGTAATTCAGCCAGGTGGCTACCACAATGACTGACAGTTCTCCGCCGCGGGAGGTATTTATAGTGTCGTTTACTCTGGCCCAGAATTTTCTCTTAATGTCGTGTTGCGTAGAGCTAAAGGATCACAAGAAAATTATTGTTTTTTCTGCCAAGTCATTGACTGCTCCGGCAAAAAAAAAGGGGGGGGGAAGCTGTGACGCCCGCCAGGTCGGCTGTCAATCATCCCCCCTGGCCACTGGCTAATGTAGCAGTGACTGGGTCTGCCTGGGAGGTGAGGAGGATCGAGGTGGATCACCCCCGCAGCGCCGGACCGCAAATAACCAAATAGCACATAGACCGCGGCCAGTGAGGGAGTTATAACGTAACAGTGTGTTACACGTGGAGAAAATTAAATTCCTCTCGCAAACTGGACTTTCAAAGTGGTCAAATAAGTGTAACGTCTCATTATGTAAAACATCTAATTAGTATTGTTAAGCCTTACAGTGGTATGGAAATCTAGGATGCTAGTACACACAGGTTTATTTTATAGAAATGCTATTGTAGTGACGTGTTATACATGTAAGTTTATTATTCAGTAATTTTATTTTAAATTTTTACTTTATTTTACATATTTATTATTGTACACGCATCAGTTGAGAGGTTATTATTGATATATTCAATATTACGTATTTATTTTCGTATTGTTAAGTTTTGAGCTACATGTTGATTTGTGTAAGTTGGTAATGGTTGATAACAACGCATTGACTATAATCATAAGGAATGCACCATGATGTAAGCCCTATGTCACACAGGTAAATTCAAATGAGGTAACCGACGGCAAATTGAGTTGTTGAAAGAGTGTTCTGGTCTCCATCTTGTTTGAAATGGGTCGCTAACGCAACAGGTCAGGTAGGCCTGAGCTTCGTCCGAACAGTGAAAAATTATAATTTAAAAATGAGTTTGACCCCGGCAATTATGCTCCGTTTTACGTATATAGCCGACAAAGTGTTTTCAAATTGTCTGAAGAGGGCTTAGAAGGTTTGCAACTTCAAATATAACGCAGAAATATAAGGTATCTTATCATCGCCATACTAAGTGGTCGTTGGTCCAGCGGTGGAGTGTCAAAGACGTTTTCCTGTTAACTACACATTTAATACAACACTTTATTGCTGATCACAAAGTGCCTGAAAATAAGAACTCGTATTTTACTCTACCTAATTTTGACATTGCTAGCCAGGAGCATTTTATTCAGTGTAGACACATAGGCAGATTTCTTGTAAAATGTAACGCGTGAGTGTGATTACTATTTGAACATTAACCAAACTTTCTGCACACTAAAACATTTTAATTTTGGTACAAACTTTTAAAACACCGCAGAGACTTAAATTATGGTTGACAAGCACACACACATAATTACTATTTTTGACAGACATACACAGTTTTAAATTTAATATTCTAGTCCAGCTGTTGCGTGGTATTTGTAAATATTCTGTGGTTACAATATTAAGTTGGGAGAACTATTTGAATTGAGAAGCTATTTTGTTTGCAATTAAACTCTACTTCACCTTATGACTTTTTGATTGATATGCTAGTATAGTTAGTTTCCTTATTATTTCCCAGCAAATATTTAAAGTGTGACATATTATAGTTGCCTGGATACAAGGAAACATGCTGGTAAGATGTAAGTCTGTTGATGTTTTTGTGGTGAATTTTAGTAATTTCCAGTGGGTGTTCTGTCACCTACACATTCAGTTGTTTACTTGCAAACCCTGCCTACATGTTGCATAATAATTACACAGATCTCTATTTGTCTTCACATACATTAAAGAACACCAATTCATTTGAGCGGCTAATGCCCATACGTGGGGCTTAAATATTATTTCTCACACTATCTATCTTGCAGTCTTCCGCACAGCACAATTGATTTCAGTGACGCCTATGCGTGATGCTGTAATGAGCCCTAATTTGCATATACAAGTCAACCCTATGTCCCCACCTAGTTCATTTCATAAGTAAAACAACACAAATGTTCATATAATTACTATAGGCTATTCACGGTAAAATTAGCACTTTTGTAGACCTGCTTAAGATCTACTTGTACGCACACTGTGTATTCTTACACCATATGTAAAATTAACATTGTCATTGGTCTCATCACTTTGTTACTATGTCGGTCACTTGAGACGGTGAAATTATTATAAAAGTAAATATTTAACTAATTTGCTCATTTTTTACACTACGATGTATAAAAAAAACAGAAAGCGAAAGAAATAATTTAAGTTATCAGAAAATGTTATTTAACACTTTTTATTCAACGTTAAGATATGGAACTACTTCCCAACAATCGTTACCAACTTTACTGGCCGCACGTCACTCAGCATGTTTATTAAAATATATGAAGGTAAGTCAGTGATTTTTTCTAATGTTGATTTAAAATATGCTCACTTTATTGTGAACAGCCTTTTGCTAGATATTTTTTTTTTCGTTTGACTATTACTGAGAAAGAAGTCGGTGGGTTGGCGTCCTAAAGAGGAAGCGCGTGAGAAGAAAGTAAAATGCGTGTGTCCAGTAAAACGCGTGAGAGTTGACGATACGTCGTTGCCCAAGAGAGCGGATCTTGACTTTCGTTTCACGACAAGGGAGTGAGGGAGGGAGAGAGGGAGGGAGGGAGGAAGGAAGGGAGGGAGGGAGATAATTTTCCCATTGTGTAGGTTCAGGTGCACATCTAGAGTTTAGACTAGTGGCATATGTTGTTGTGGTGAGGGGGGGGGGGGCACTGTCATAATTTTAGGAAACAATATTGAATTAATCAAAGGAAATTAGTATTTTATAAATTCAAATATTATCTCATTTCAGTATTAATACCTTAACGTTCCCATAACTTTTCTAATCTCAGGCGCTGCAAAAGAGAATATTATAGTTCGGAAAGCACTTGCAAATTTCTTGCAACTGACACGTTGGTGCCTACTCCTTAGATTGTCTCATCAGGGCAGCCAGTATCTGAATTCATAGCTTTTCATCGTACTGATGTGCTTTGAAGAATGTTATGTTGGTATTATAACTGTGACCTGTTTCAATTTTGTAGATCAAAACAAGAGATCGACGTAATACAGCCTATTTACGGTAAATTGAACACTTTTGAAAGCCTTCTCATTTAAAATAAGAGTCAATAAATACATTTTATTTTAGCATTAGACGATAACTTCCGAGTGCGGTGGAATACAAACTCTGTGTTTATTACTTACATAGGAATATTCATCTAAGTAAAATGGGGTGTGGCTGTGTTTGGGACATGGCCATTTGTTTTGTGTGAATAATCTTACGTCTACGTTGACACTCTCGCACGCCTTGATGTTTATTTTATGTTCCTGGCACCGCTTCACTCGATAATATGGGGAATTTATTGGTATCACTGGATTGCTTTTGAGATGCTCTTTCCAACCGTATACAATTTCTGTATTTCGACTTGGCTTTTTGACGAGTCTAGGCCGAAATTGTGTTATGCTTTCTCAATTTTTTATATTAAACGCATACAATTTCACCATAACCACGCCACACAGTTTTTTAATACACAAATTTGATTGATCTTGACGAGAGCTGTCGATTGAAACTTAAACGAGCGTCGTAGCTTCTCCTAGTCAAAAGTTATATTACGTGGAAGTTATGAGACGCGGCGAAGCGAACTAAAAAATGCGCCGCACCCCGGGGGGGGGGGGGGTGCCAATCAACGCGCGATGCTTCGCAGTCCTCACTCAACGTAAAATACTCTTTGAACCTTTGTCAATCGAGTGGTGTAAATAAATTTTGAATGTAGACGACGATAGATTCGGAGCTGCAATGCCAAATTGTATCCCCCGACTTTGTTATCATCAGATTTTCTGGATTGCCTCCCACTATGGTTGCAAATATAAGGGCGCCGCCCACTTGGATGTTTTTAGCCCGTTTGAGGAAGGGACGCGCGGGACCGATAAGGACTACATTGACTCGCGCGGCTAATACCCCTTCACTCCTACGCGCTAACCGCAGAACTGGCGTGCAGTGTTTCCGCTGTACTGCGTGCACCTATGGGACTTTAAGCGTCGACCCTATCATTTTATTGGCGGAAAGTCTATACCAAGGTTTATTGCAGGTCCCTATAATAGTTTCACACGTCCCCAATCAGTATATTATGAGCTACGACAAGGGGAAAAATAAGTTTGTAGCTATGTTGGAGGGCTCGGGAATAGCATTTATAATGTGAATGATGTATTGAGATTATAATACGTACCTCGCCCGAAATGTGTTTTCTTTTCGTAGATTGATGAACCAAACTGGTTCCGTCTAGACGAACGACGTCAGCTCCACAGTCTCGCACTAGCGTACAAAATACTATCCTCGTATATTACAACGCCAGAATACTTACGCACTCGGCTGAAAACCTTGAGGGATGACTGCATCATTAACACGCGTGCTAAAAATACACCTCTGTTAAATATTCCAGCTCACAGAACCCAGGTATGTGCAAATTTTTTTCACCGTCTCTGTCGCGCGAGCATGGAATAATTTACCCGAAGAAATGAGGAATTCTGCAACACCAACAACTTTTAAGAACAATAATGCCAAGTACAATATGAATATGCGCCAATGATTCCACACACACGCATCATTATTCCATAGTATTATTAATATTTTTTCCTTCTTCATAACTATTTGTATACTTTACATATACCTTTTGATTTATACATTCACTTTGATGAATGTGTAAATTGTTGCTGTCCATTCGTCAGTTTATTTTAATTTGTTGCTGCATTCGATCTTCATTATATGTAAGTTATTATAATATATATTAATTTATTTTAATGAGGTAAGATTCTATATGTTGTTTTCCTCTCACGTACTATAGGTTATGCACATTTATATTTATGAAGTAATGAGGATTACGAAACAAATTTTGTGTTATTGTAGATCAGTATTATTGTGCTATTTTAATTTTAGTTTCTTTAAACATTGCCTTGTATCTAGTCCTGCTCAAGATGTGTAGTACATAGCATGAAACCACTGGTCTTTTTCACATTTAGTACTTTTTGAGCTCTCATATTTCTGTTTCGCCTCTTGTTAATGTAAGTATTTTTCTTGTCTTTTTGTTTACGCATGTGTACACTGAGTTATGCCTGGGTAAGTGTAAGAGAAGGCACTGAAGCCTTAACTTCGCCAGTATAAAAAAAGTTGAAATAAATAAATAAATTGGTATCATGGGGACACGTTCAATGGTTTCGTAAAAAATAAAAAATAAAAATATAAAAAAAACGCGGATTCGAAACACTCTGCAAAGCGTTTCCACCGCCAGGTAGGCGGCGTCCTTAAAGACGTATGCACTGGAAAATGGCAGAAAGTAAAACGTAACTAGGGCCTCAAAAGAGCTCACTTCACCGTGAACGTGGCAATGTCGGCTCTCTGCTCCGTGGGTGCAGGGATAGAGCGTGGCTCAGGCAGTGAAAACCACGCAGAGAGGAGTGGCGTGGCGGACAAAGCCGTGGAACGTTTCCAAGTCCGGAGGACGGTTGCCACGCCGCTCCGAGCCGCTAGCAGCAGCAGTTAGATTTACGGCCTTCAGGAACGGTACTCCAGTCCACGACCTTCACTTCTCCCGCCCCTCCCTCCGCGTCGTACTCCACCTCTTCTCCAACTCCCAGTATTTTCTAACGTCTTGAAACGAACCGTTCAAATATCGCCCCGCCAAACGGCGTGTTTCGGTTGTTTCTCAACCCATTCGAACATCTGTGTACATTACGCATGTGTATAGGCTGTTCACGGGAAAATGAGCACTTTTGGAAGCCCTGCTTAAGATCTACTTGTATGCATGTTGTGTATTCTTCCGCCTTATGCGAAATTGACATTGCCATGAGCATCATCACTTCGTTCATGCTTCAGTCAAGCGCAACTGTGAAATTATTACAATATAAATTTTTTCGCAAATCTGATCATTTTTAGACTTCGATGCATTAAAAAAACATAGAAAGTGGAAGTAATAATTTAAGTATCACAAATGGTTACCTGACACTTTTTATTCGGCGTTAAGATATGGAACTACTTTCCATTCATCGTTACCAACTTTACTGGCTCGTGTCACTAAGTTCGTCCGTTAAAATATGTGCAGGTAGGAATAGTGACTTTTTTCTAACGTTAATTTCGAAAGTGCTCACTTTATCGTGAACAGTCTTTATCAAGAAATACTGACCGTAGACAATGCACTAGGCCATACTATGTGCTCTGTCGTTAAAAAAAAAAAAAAACCTGGTACAAAACTGCAATCCCAGAGTATGGCAAAAATTTCATAAATCCAAGATGACGGGTGGGAATTTGCCTTTAACCTGATCGCATACCAAGCCATTCTTGTCGCCTCTGCGGGAGATGTACATACTTGCACAAGGACCCACTACCTTTCTAGTAGTCTTTTATCCCTCCTAACAAATAACATGATTTCCCAACATCTGTTTCCCGTAGCATTTCTTTAGACTAAGTAATGCACGAACGATTTTGAATTCTATTCTCCTGAAAGGAGTTTTTACAATCTTTTAACAGTTTATCCCCTTTCTCTTCTTAGCTATATGTAATATAGATACACTTAGGGAGGTAGTCGTAGCCTCAATTGTTGGCCATGGCTGCCCAATCCCTCTCTGCCGCGATGCATGCCTTCTTGCACGACTCCCTTCCCCGCTTAGACGTACGGGGTTGGCCCTGACAAGCAATGAAATCCCGCCCTACCTTCGGGCTTCCACTCCACCTAACACTTAAGCCGTGTCCGAAACGGCTACGAGACGATTATTTGGGTTACTAAATCGACCACGTGACCAAGTTTAGGCCCTAAATATTTGGGAATTTAGGGTTGAAATTTACTGAGGTGTAGTAGCACACTAAATCCCCAAATAGGTCCGTCAAATCGTCTGCTCTTGTTTATGTACGTTTTATTTCCCGCGTTGTGGTGGAAACGTCGGTATTTACTGTTCTTGAAACGCTGCACAATATATGCACGTGAAAAATGGAGAATCAGGTATCTACATTAAGTCATTTTAAAATAAAAGTTTTTATGTTGTATTAAAACTGTTAAAAAATAAGCGATCAGTTATTTGAAGTGGAATGTTAATTGAACGGAGCGAGGAAATAATGAGAGGATTGATATTGGCTAGAAAGAAATATGATCAGTTATTTACAAGACGTGAAAAAATGTTTGGTATTAAGTTATTTATTGATAGTGTGACAAACAAAATAACGGTTGAAATTCCACAAGCCTGTAGTTTCCAACTTTGTCGCATGTAGCGCTGTTACAAGCCGTTCGAAACCATCCACCCTAAATTCCTAAACCCTGATTCCCCATATTCCCCAACTCAGACACGGCTTTAAATATGTTAGAGTAGAAGAAAAGAAATTCCTTGCACGGAGGTTGCGGCTGGGGAAAGCTGGAACGAGCCAAGCTACAACCGCGGGATCGCGGTATACAGGTTTGCATTCCAGCCTGCGCTCAAGGTCGCCTCCAGCGATAGTGACCTCCTCCCACCCCCCTTCCCAATATCAAGCCCGTACACCGCTACCACGCCACGCCCGGGTTAGGGTATTATACGCTCTTCACTTTTGAAAGCCCTGCTTAAGATCTACTTGTATGTACGTTTATATACTCTCCGCCTTATGTAAAATTAACATTGCTACGGGCCTCGTCACCTTATCCATGCGTCGGTCAAGTGAAACTGTGGAATTATCAGAAAAGTAAGTATGTTACAAATCTTGTATTTTTACACTTCAATGCATAAAAAATAACAGAAAGTGAAAGGAGTAACTTAAGTTATCACAAATGGTTACCCAACATTTCTTATTCGATGGTAAGATATGGAACTACTTTCCATCCATCATTACCAACTTCACTGGGCGTATGTCACTCAGTGCACGCGTTAAAATATATGCAGGCAAGGGCAGTGATGTTTTTTCTAAGGTTGGTTTCAAAAGTGCTCACCTTATCCTGCACAGCCTTTATCAGTGGCGGATCTACACACACACACACACTTTAAGGCTCGGCATCACTCCTTTTTGCATTTGCATTTAAATTTTAAGAGTTGTTTAATATTTTTATGCGTGATTTTAATTGTGTGTTAACTGCTTGTTGTAAAAAAAAATGAATTTCTAACTTTTTGTAAGCAGGGAAAAAAACACACGCGGTGAAAATTGAACATAAAAGTTCATATATAATTGTGTCTAGTGACTTGAAGAGTCACTGCACTGCACTTTAGAACGAGATAAACCGTCTGCAGGAGGATTGTGCATTTGCTGAGCTGCAGTTTCGTAACTGCAGAACATATCGATTTACGACCGTCATGTACTGAAAACTGCATTGTACGGCAGAAAACCTTTAAACCCTTACCTTTGGTACGAAGATATATTTCTTTACTCTGAACAGAAACAATTCAAATAATGTTTATCTCTTTGCTATAAAGGAGGATATTATTACCATAAAACAAAAACGTATAAATAAAACATTCATCAACAACAAACCTATATTTCTGTAACTTCGTAAAAGTATTAGAGAAATAGTACATTGCAAATGTTCTATAATCAAACAGTTCCAATAACAAGTACCTCCAGAACTGAAATTATGACAGGAAAACGAAGAATTTCTGCATAAGAGTGATCGTCACGGAAAGAAATATTAATTATTTTATATTTCTGCGAAATACACAATGATCAACTTGTAGGCGTTACCTCTTTGTACAATTCCCTCGAGAAAAAATAAACACATATTTCTTGCTTGATGGCGATTTTGCCATTTTTTCGACCCACAAATGATAAAAACTAACCACCGAAATGAGATAATTCGCATTGAAATGAGATACCACGAAATGTTAAAATTAATAAAGAAATAAAAAATAAAGAATTGAAATCACACTACGAAATGTTTTTGGGGGTTTTAAAAATGGCTCAAAATAAGTATAATTTTTTGCTTATTTTCTGATTTGTAGCAGTTTAAGAGATTTTGTAAATTAGAATTTGCTATGCATGTTAAGCTCTCAAATGAGTTAACGGCATGAGCTTTCAGTAATGATCCTTGTTAAATTTCCCGTGAATATTTTCGTTTATTTTAATTTTATATTTCAAAAACAATAAATGTTGGGATTTTTACTTGTCATCATGCAAACATATATGCAGTCTAATTTTTTTCTTCTTCTGGGAGATACTACTTGAAAATAATGTATATTAGTTGAGCAGCATTACGTAAAAGTTTAAAGTAATGCATTTTTCCATGGCCATCGCCGTTCCGTCGCATCGGCTCTCAATACCTCGATGTTAAGAGCCTCCAAAATATCTTCACTCACTCACTTTCCATCGTAAGTGGGGTCTTTGTGTCTTGAATCAGTCGATAACACTCTGTGTTGAAAAGGGAAATTTTTAGGGAAAAAGGGGAAAACATGGCGTTCGGGTGACGTAATAAAATAGCGGCGGGCGGCTCCTGCACTCCTATCCCCGATCCCCTTGTGCCAAACTTCTCTATTTCCTACTACTCATATATGTATACATTTGTGTGTTTGTGTGTGTATACCGAGCGTGTCGCCCGCGTCTATTTTTCCGTATCCAAGCAACCCGAACATAGTACTACCCAGCTAACAAAACATCTCCTCCGCTGTAAAACAATTGTGTCTTGTGTAGCCGAGTTCCGTGCTGTGTAAGGTACTCGTTACGGCGCCCCGTCTGTTAGCTGAACATTCGACACCGTTGTCTGACTGCACCAATCAACGGCGCGAGAATAGAGAGTCGTTAGTGACTGTATTTTTATATCGCTCGAAGACATACGGTGGCTCGAAGCGAGGCAGATGTGTGTTGACTAAGGACGCAATCGTCGTGTGCCAACATGTTCGGTAAACATCGCAATAATCTGTTACACACTGTCACACCATCCCTTCACCTCGTACTGTACTAATGTCAACGAATCCACGCGCACGTGGTGTTCTGCTACTATTGATGTTTTGTTGGATGGGTGATAATACTGTGTGCGTGTTGTGTAGATACGGAAAAGTAGGCGCGGGTGACTCACCCGATATATGTATATCACATACATACAAAACATACATACAGTATAGCCCATTATCTTGACCACCCACAATAACTTCGTACCGGCGCTCCAAATGAAAAAAAGTGTTTCATACAAAAATAAAAAATTGTATAACTGGAAGGTGGAAATAATACTAATGGGGGAAGAAGCCTTTTAGCATTATTTGTTAGTGAAATACTAGTACTAACATAAGTTTTTTAAATTTCACCATTTATCTATTTGTTAAAAGTTCAACGAAGCTCGTCAAGACCTATTCAAAAACGTATAACAATTTACCACTGTAATAAACAGATAGTCAAAAATCGCCACAGACATTGGGACTCATAAGGGTTCATGAATACTTGTTATGTGATGCCCTGTGGCACTATTGCGCTGCATGGCACAGTACAGTATGACGCTGACGCTCTGCATTTGATGTAGAGGTGATGTAAACTGTGCAGGTACTCAGAGTTGCACACCCTATTCCACAGAGTTTGCGAGTAGAGGAAACACAGAAACACGCATGACATTACGACTACTCAGTCAGTCATCCGTGTGCAGTTGAATACAGTACGTTGTAATGTGAGAGATGTCGTGAGAAGTACTTCAACAACGAGAAGGTAGAAATGCTGATCATCTATGGAGCATGCAAGTTAGCAGATGAATATGTTTGCTTTATTTTACAATACAGAGAAGTATGTTCAAGTGAGTTGTACTGAAACACGCACGCACACGTACGCACACGCAGTTCTTTTACTACCGTTATCAAAAGCTTGGTTTGCTAACACGTCGTTCATTCTGTTGAAGGTCGGCGTAATGCTAGTCAGGCGGAGTAACTCTACAGAGAGCTTTACCCTGACGAGACTCCGCAGTCCAGACGGATGTTTTCCCATCTCGTTGCGAAGTTTTGTAAAACGGGCAATTTGAACCTGCAGCAACGCAATCGTCGTAGAACTCGCGCAGACGAAGCTGCTGAGGTTTTCTGTTCTCGCTGTTGTTGCAGTTAATCCACACGTCAGCCCATGCTAACTTGAAGCCGAAATGGGCATTCCGAAAACGAGCGGACATCGCATTCTTAAGCACCATACGTTCCATCTCTATATTATGTACTCTAACACCAAGAATTGCACAGGAATGATTTACAAAATGGTGTAGAGTTCTGTCAATAGGTACAGCAGCAAATTATCGCCAACCCGAACTTCCTTTCGGATGTCATTTTTACCGATGAATCGTCGTTCATCAACGCAGACCAAGTGAATACAAGGAACATGCATCATTGGGCCGTCAATAACCAACGATGGCTTCGACAGGTGGACCATCAGCGTCAAGGGAGAGTTAACGTCTGGTGTGGGGTGATTGGCAATAGGATTGTAGATCCTTATTTCGTGAATGGTAACCGAAACAGCAGGGAGTATGCCACCTTCATACAAAAAATTCTTCCTTGTCTTTTTGGAGGAGATACCTCTAAGGAACAGAATGATAACGTCGCACCAGCGCGAAGGATGCCCAGCACCTAATGTGTGTATGCACGTCGTGTTCTTGACCGAAAATATCCCAGTAGTGGAGAACCAGTTCAGTGGCCTGAGTTGTCTCGTGACCTTAACGCACAGGACATTTTTTGAGGGGGGGGGGGGGGGTTACCTCAAAGGCGCTGTCTACCGAGATATTCTAACAACTCCAGACAACATGCAGGAATGTATTGGGCGTACTTGCAATGCTCTTCTGCAGGCAACACTGGAGAAGTCAGTGGTGACATTCATCCAGCGAATGAACTTGTCTATCGCTGCCAATGGTCACCACTTTGAACCCACTTTAAAAATCTACTGTGATTCTACCCTTCGCAGTACCAATACGGATTATACTACAAACGGATAGTAGTTATGAAACTGTACATTGTGCTACATGTTTAAAAAGGACTTGGCGAGCTTCATTGAACTTTTGACCAATAGATACATGGTGTCATTTAAAAAACAGATGTTAGTTCTCATATCTCACTAATAAATAACGCTATAAGGCTGATTTCCCAGCAGTATTATTTCCCCCTTCCAGTTATGCAATTTCTGTATGAAACAATTTTCCATTTGGAGCTGGGTACGGAGTTATTGTGGGTGGACAGATAAATGGGACAGCCTATATATATACACACATATACATACATTTCTGTGCGTGTTTTAAAATTGGGGCAAACAGACGGAAATCTTGATGCCATAAAGCTTGTCAAGTGTTGCTGCATTAAGTAGAAATTACAAATCTAGCGACATTAATTTTAGTGCGAACCATAACTATCCATCCTGTGGTTGCTGCTGTAGCAAATGGCTCTGGCTCGTTTTACCTCACATAGCACGAGATTCTTCCTTCCTTTTTTGCAAGTTTGTCCCCCGCTGTGTGGCTGGTTTACTGTGATAACAATTAGCAAAAAATAATGTTTACAATTTTGAATATTAGGTAGACGACACATTAACTCGCAGAATTGTTCTGTTCCTAACCATAGTATCTCTGACAATTTGAATCATAAGAGTTTCTTTGTAGAATAGAAACACCTCTTAGTAAGGCCGAAAAAAATCTAATTTCGTTGACCATACGTGTTAACCTTATAACCTAGCTGACCTCTGCTCATGAGGGCCATTACGATACTTTCCCATTGACTCCCAGTCCTTGAGTTCAAGTCTAACATGAGTTGGCGCTGCGCATTACAATTTTCTAGTACATCAGGTTGAACCAGTAGGCAGTCCTTGTGGCGAAAGCATTCCACTCATCAAATGACCGCATTCCTGAGGATGTCTAACGTGCTGGAGTCTGCGAAGCGAGGGAACGTCGAGGACAACATACGTGTGCGCCAGGTTTGCCCAAATGCCCCTTTGCGCAAGGCCTGAACCTGTTCGCGAGTGTGCCTCGGGCAGCCGCGAGACTTCAAACGGTCGCTCCCTCATTTGTTGGCATGAAATTGAAGGTGAACCGCTGTCGTGACTCTGGCGTTGTAGCCACGCCCAGTCGGCTACTTATTTTACAGTTTCTTCGACGATTACCGTCACTAGATTTAACATCCCTTCATAGTTTTTGTGTGGGTACTATCGTAAGCACCCGTGGCTATTCTAATTTAAAAAAAATACTATGGAATACTTCAATGTAAATCTTTTTTATAGGAAGTAGTAGGGGCGGGTGGGTTCTATATCAAAGGGGATGCCGCCATTATTGATATCAAAGCGTTAAAATAATCGAAAGTGTTAATTAAATTGATTGAAAGGGTTAATCGAAAGCGTTGTCGAAAAGGTTAAAATTCACCATAAAGGCTCGATTCATTGAAAGGGTTAATTTTTAATCCGATTAAATTTCTTTCTTTATTTATTTTGGGTGCGGGAGAGGGGTAGCAGGAGCTCTGTACGATGTTAACGGTGTGGTGTTCTAAAGGCGACTGACCAGAGTGGTGAGTTGAAATGTCTAATATAGGTGTAGAGTAGAGTGCAAGAGTGGGGTAAGGCTATTTTTTTTATAATTTTTCTAATTTTGAGGTGTTTGTAGGGATTTTGCTAGTAGATAGGCGATTTTTATTGATCTATTTCACACACGAGAGAATTGCAGAGTGTTTAAACGATTTCTAAGAGTGGCCTAGTTGTAAATGTTATGTTTTTTGGGTGGAGATTGCTCATAGATAGGCGACTTTGAAAGATGCGATTTACATATTAAACAATTTGTTTTCGGAATGCAATGAAATGTTAGAGAATTTCAGAGTGTTCTACATATAAACACATTGCATGCATCGAGTCGGAAATTTCAAACTACTACATGAATAATAAGTGGAATTACATCAGTATTAAACATAATGTGAGTTTCGAGCTTAGAAATACAATTTACACAAGAGAGAATTTTAACTATGTGAATAATATTTGATGTCGACAAGTGCAAACTCACTAAACAAAATCTCGCTATGAAATTACACAAGGCAGTCTTTAAATGATTTCTACATATCAATGAATAACGTGAGAGACAAGTGCAAACTCAGTAATGAAACCCAGCAAGTCAGTATGAATAAATAACATATTAACAAGTTTTCACGATTCAGCTTGGAGAATGACATCTTGTGATTTAAACCAGATACAATCACATACCTGAAATATTAAAATAAGTTCGTTTGAAGAATGAATGAGTAGCACTTACGTCGAGCTGTGAGTAGATACATGTAGTGCATCCGATAGGCAACTGTGTTTAAATTATGGTAAATGTTTATGAAATTCACTGCACTTGTTAACACAAAGAGTATTTCTGTAGACCAAACACAGAAATCAATTACTTAATCACAAATGCAGTATATTGATCCAAAAAAAATTAGTTAATATGCGAAAAATTATATTCTCCCAATAAAATACTACATAAATCGTGGTTATCACTAGAGATGAAAGTAGGTGCGATACTCACCGGTGTGGTAACCTTCGATCGTAAGCTCGTCGGCTGCCAAGTGTGTAGAGGTGCGGTGTTTATGAAGGAGATGACAAGTAGCACATCTGTCTCCTCCAAGCATACATGAGCGCCGACTGTCCAGAGAGATTCACACTGGGAGAATGGTCTGCTTGTAACCACCCCCTCCCACCTCCTTGCCAGAGTGTGACCCTGGGGTGCCCACAATTGTAATATATTTTTGGCACTAAGGCAAGATGGCGACAACTAATTAGTTGTGTGCACATCGGGAGGACTCTGCCTGACACCCTTCCCCCCTGCACCCCTCAGAACTGGCCTGACTCCACGATGCCAGCCACCCCTTACCAGCCCTTCTCTGTTAGGTCATGGGGTCAGTCACCCAACTGTCCTCGATTCTCAATTGTTGCAACTGATTTAAGACGGCGACAACTGCCTACTTGTGCTCCAATTGGGTCCTGCTTGCTCATAGGCACCCTTTACCCTGCACCCTTGACTTCAGAGCTGCTCCGACTACATAATGACAATCACCCCCTCCCACCTACACCCCTCAGTACTGGCCCTTCTTCAGAGGAACATGTCCCCTACCACCAACACTCTCGAAGGCGACTTTTTCTGAAGACCTCTGCTATTGATCGAGCCTGTGGTTCGGAAAAACCAGTTTACACACTCCAGACTCAACCCTGGGAAATCTTTTTCTTATTTTTTCGTGAGTTGGTGTCCCTGCAGTACTTGTTTCAAGACAAAGCACCCTCCCCTGCTACAGTATTCACAATGCATTTTTTTAAATGTTGGTTCTCCTACTTCGAGCTGCAGCCCTCTGAATGCATGCCCCGAGATATATCGCTCGACTCGCTCTCCCTTCAACTTTTCGCAACCAGTTGAGTATATGAACAGTGAAAAAAATAGTTACAAGTCCCTGAAACCAAGTTCTCAATATAATCCCTAGATTTAACATTCCAACAACCACAAATGTATTTTCGAAACAAGCAAACTATGATTTGTAAAATCACACATAAACACAAGACTTATTTTATTTACTTGTTAAAACAGAACAATTTTTACAAGTATTCAAACAAGATATATTTTATTCACTCTTTAAGAAATTTTTCTACAAGTACTCACTCGTTGAGAAATGTTTTCACTATCAATTCAACGTATAGGAAAGAAAAATAAAATATTGGGAGATATTTAGACGGCTTTTAATATCGATGTCTGAGAGCTAATGAGGGTGAAACGAGGGGAGAATCGCCTAGATGAGCATGTGCTTGAGACAAGGGAAAAGAGAGATATTTCTGATAAAACATTTGTATCAACATCAATTTCTAACACAACATCCACACATTGAAAAATAATTTGTTTTTATGCAGTGACCCTCCCGAGAAGGCGAGCATGGTAACCATTGCATTGCCTCTCTTTTTACGTCTAACCAAAATCTTTCCAAAAGAAAAATGTATTCCATGTATCATAAAATGTATATATTTGAATTTATTTAATATTTTAACAGTTTTCGATGTGAGTCTAACTAAACACTGTGAATACAGGCGGAAATCACAGTTTTCGGAGATGGAAAATAGCAATTTCAACAATATTCGTACATTTTTACTAAAAGGTCCAAATTCTTGCATATTTATGGGGAAATGGCGGCTATTTCGAATCCTTGCAGTATATAAGGAGGGATAACATAATTTTTTCTCATGCTTAACTCACCATTTGCCAAGGTTTCTTTAATGTGCATGCAGGTGTATTGCATTAGCATAGATAATGATATCAGGCATTTAATATAGGCATCCGGGAAGCTTCGCCATCAAGTGCAAGCATTGATAATGTGAACGACACGAGGCGTCCACTGCAATAACATACACTCACTACAACATCTACTACAGCTCCAGACACCTACTACAGCTCCAGACACCTACTACAGCTCCAGACACCTACTACAGCTCCAGACCCCCATTACTACAGCTCCAGGCATCCACTACAACACCAGATGTCTACTACTTCATCTAGAACATCATCAACACAGAATCTACAAGGCATTTAATCAAGTACAATGCATCAAGGTCGCTGCTGTGACAATGGCGATTCTGAATACATTGAAATGTACAATGCTGTTTTAGCTTACAGGAAGGCAAAAACCTTATAATGGCTACAGTGTTCCCAACTGCAAGTACTGTCAAAAGAATTCATAATTTGTTTTGCGCCTCACAAAAAAAATTAGGGTATCTGTTCTTGGCTGAATATTTAAAAGTTGATCAGGATATCATATCCTATTTATCCTGTGAAGATTGTCCTTATGGATTGCTTGCCTTTGCTAATGATGACAACTTAAAGCATATGTGGAGGTATTCCATAGTCGATGAAGAAGATTCCGAGGCAAGGACTGTCATCTTATAAAATGTTATATGAGAGAGAGATAGAGAGAGAGGGAGACTTCTTTTAAATAGCATATAAAAAGAAATAACGTAAAAATATGTGCTATGCTCAGGGTTTCGAAAATTATAAAGACAATTCCTTTGTAATTAAGGAGTTTGCTATTTCTTATGCAACTGATACTTTAAATCTCCCAGACCTTTGCATAGTTTAAACCTGAACTTAAAATTATGTTTCGGGAACAGACTTACGAGATACATGACCTGAAATGGGACTCTTGTGACATAGCTTACGAAAATAATTTCCAATATGTAAGTGATGTGTTACATGAAGACTATCCCATTTACGTACTTGGAACAAGACAAAAGGAAAGTTTAAAAACTGTATCCAATGCAGAAGTAATAAATATTAGAAGATACCATGACTGTTCGAGTATTAATTCATTTGTAAAATGCTACAGTACAAACCACTGTGAGGAAAAAACATTCTGCTCCTAATGTAAAAGCAAAGCTTTGAGAGAATATCTGTACCAACATCCTACCCATGTGTAGAGATATTCATTTTACGAAAATGGTTTGTTCCAGGTAGCGTAATATTTCGAAAAAATTGAGAAATATGACCCAGAGAAGACGTACTCCACCATTTTTCGAGGACACAAAGTATGGTTCCAGTCTCTAGGCAACATATACTTTCAAAACACATGTGTAGCAGACATGAACATTAGAATTTCGCAAAAAATTTTGGAGAAAGCCTGCATACAGAAGTAGTGCTGTGTGATGAAGAAGACTGTCCTGTTTTTAATATGAGGCCCAACAACGAACTAACTTGTATTTCTTGGGGCCTACATTTTAAAAATCGCATTACAGAAATAACCAAAGAACCAGGTTTTCATCAAATAAAATATAAATTGATTAGAGAATTTTACGACACCATCATCACCTTTTAGACTGAAAAATGTAATAATAAGGAACACATCACCCAAATACAGGGCAGTAACTGTCTTTTAAGAGCACCATGTGAAATGTGGGATGACGAGGTTTGGAAGAGAATTGTTTGTGTCTGTAAATTTGATCTAACAAAGTTGTCGTTGAAGAACTAATTTTAACTGGAAGAACATCTGTCCATAAAGAGAGAGAGATAGAGAGAGAGAGAGAGAGAGAGAGAGAGAGAGAGAGAGAGAGAGAGAGAGAATCGTACACCAGAGATTCAGTTATGATGGAGAGGTTTGACTCATCACTTCAGTACGCCAGTGTTACTTCAGGATATAGGTGAGTGTGGTTCCGAATTGAAGATGAAGATAGTCCACTACAGGTACATATGTGCAATGGAGATAAACATTGGTGTTTCTTGTTAACCAGTCCAACAGAAACTTTTAAAGTATTCGATGCATGTTATAGCCGAAATAATTGTCCTTTATATAATTTACGTCCTGACAGCAAGTTACCTTGTAACAAAGGTAAACTGGAATTTGAAGCTCACTGTGTATACATCACCAAACACAAGTCCTACAAGAAAATTAAATACATTATGCAGAAGGAGTGCAGTTGCTGTTCTATTACTACAGTTTGGACAGAACAACAAGCACATTATACATACATCAGTGACCAAGAATTAACTTCTCCCTGTGGCATGTAAGAATGCAGGGTTTTCAGAGCAAGAACATCTGGCAGACTATATAAAGCAGTGTGCCTAATATAAAATCATCAGTCATGGCTAGGATCTTCAAGCCTACAGACATATACGAGGTCCTACAAATTTGCTACAGAAGCGTGTTCTTTAAACCATATGGCAGTCTTCTACAAGTTAATGTCTGCAACGATATAGAACATTGGTGCTACATTTTCGACAACAGTCTCGGCATTTGCTTTGGTGAATGAATATCATGCAACAATTATTCTGTGAGATATCTTCGTCCTGACAGTGACTTGCCATCAACATTAGAAGATTTGATGATTGCCAGTCTTAGCGAGGAAATAGAAGAGGAATGGGGATATGGAGTAATCCATTACCAGCTCACCAGAGCTCACCAGGGAATCACCATTTTTTGGAAGGAGGCCTGCGGTGGGGACATCCACAACTTTATTTTCGAACAAGGAGGATTCGTTTTTTCCATCGATGTGAAATTTATATGTCTGTGAAGTAGCTAATTCAGAATAATGATCCCAATGTTCCCACTGTGTGCGATGAAATACGAGTACATGTTTTTTTACTAATGGTTTTCATTCTGCAACTTACAGCTTATTATCTTCACATTTTGTTTTAAAGGAAATGTGTGTCAGACATTCATTTAAAATGTACGTATTTCTCTCAAGCTTTGTCACCACATAGTAAACCAAATACTTATGATGATACTATCACTAACTGTAATAGTTTTGAATGTCTTGTAAACCAATACAGACATGATGTAGTAGATTGTAAGCATAAACTTAAGGGCGAATGCATTGTAACTTCATATTGTGAGTAAGAAAAATATTTGAAACATATTGTTTATAATACGACACTGTTTGTCCTTATCAGTATTTCAAAGAATGTGGTAATAATCGTCATACTTTATATCATTATAGCAAAGACAAGTTTGGTTACACATCTCATACTGGATGTGATGCATCAAAATGTTACTTACATCGAGCAATAAAATGAGCAAAAATAAAATTTTACCCTAAAAAATGTTTCAACTTGCAAATTTAGAGAATTAATATACATACATTGTTCCTTGCTAAATCTTCTGTTGGAAGTCACAGTAGCAAAATGACATATTTTCATCCTACTAATAATTATGTCAGTGTTAAACAAGGAAAGTCCGATGTAACTTACACCCTTTGATGCCCACGAATTTTGCTAGAATTTACGGAAACCTGTGACAATATTTTTCATTTAAAGTAATTTACTTTCCTCTAGAAGACAAAAAGAGTCAAGAACTCATACAGTGCAGCGACAACAAGAAAAGTCCAGTGTTTCATATGACTGCAAACACACCTCTTCCATCTAATATTGAAGATGTCTACGCTCATTATGTTGAATCCTATCCTGATTAGGTTGAACATGTTCTTTTATAGCCCCTACTGGTTAAGATTAGTGTACAAACAGACAGATTAAAACCAGGGTATAAGAAATGCTCACTCTTTGAAAGCTGAGGTCAAGAAGGTGATCTGGATCCAATTTTAAGAAAATGTATGAAAAGTTTGTTCACTGAAGTTGCTAACAGTTAATAAAAAAATGTTTTGTGCTATCCTGTAACTGTTTCGGAGCAAGGTGTAACTGTTGTACTTTAAGTTTTGGATCTACCTGTATTTTTGAAATAATTTGTGTAACATGCTAATGTTTGGAGCAAATTCTACTTGGTAGTGTTTTGGGACGTCTTGTACTTGATTGTGTTGAAACAAGTATGTGTAATTTGTGTGTATTTGGAGCAAAATTTATCTAAATGCTTAAATATGTTCTTGAACATAGTATGAGCCTTCAGTGATAAAATGTTGTGCATAAATTTTGGAACATACTGTGTTTGTGTGAATAAATATGATGTAAAATGAATCCATTTCTTAAAATTTATTTACCCTATTCCTAATTAAAAGTGAAGTGAATTTGTTTTAGTAAGAAAAATATTTTCTCCTCAGAGAGGGATAAGTACTTAATTTGTCTTTAACACAGATATATATATATATATATATATATATTATATATATATATATATATATATAAATACTTATGTTTGAACTATTGTAGGATGAGCAGATTTGGTTGTATCGCAAGCTGGTTGGTACGACTGGTGACATGCATATTCATAGTCATGCTGAATTGTATTTTAATCCATAATAAATCTTTTTTGCCGTATAAATCGGTTTATGTTTTCTTATTGCCTCTTTTCCTTTTTTTAAAATTAGCCCATAGATAACATTTATTCGTAGTAGGATGTTGGTGGTATTATAAAGTATATATCGTTTGCATCATAAAGGAAGCCTGACTAACTTACCTGCCAATACCCTTGCACCAAACGTACCAGAAAAATGAATTCTCACCTGCATCAATAAATACACAGATACGTGACTGACAGTTGACAGGGAACTTATTAGGAGGAATACACCCTTGCGGTGTATTAAGGTTGTAGTTTGATAGTTCATTTCTGATCCAATATAAAGGATATCAATTCTGTATTTGGTTGTTGGTTGTGAATACTGTAACATTATTAAGCATGCTTCATATTTGCATTAATTTGTGATAATTGTACTGCTGAAGTAATGGTGATGACATTGCTCTCGGTTTGACTCAATTTGGTTCAGTGGTTCGGATTTTATGGGTGAATTTGTGAATACAGCTTCTTTCGTTGAGTATTTTCGCCAGGAGTGCTATTTGTGCGCGCGAGCAACCACCTAGTATTACTTTGAGTTGCCGCGTTAAAAAATTTAACCTGGGAAATTTAACATGGGAGGTAAGAGCGCGCCGTGTTTGCGCGACCATGATCAGATGATCTAGATTGTTTATATATATATATTCTTACATTTTCTATTAAAAGTATGTCGCATTAACAAGAAAGAGTCTTGTAAAGAAAATATTCAGATAACAAACAGACTATTTCTTCGCTAAGAAAACAACTAATCAACTAAAGACATATTTGAATTTAAAAAAAAAAAAAGATATCTGTTGGAAAAATATATAAATACATAAAATAAGTTGTTAAATGTCACCTGCCTCAATAGAGATATCAGATTAGGCAAGGAGTCTCTGGGTTCGAATCGCAGGTAAGGCTTGGTAAATTCTAATATAGAGTTTGTGGGTTCGATTCCCGGCTAAGACATGGTTGATATAAGCTGGGTTCGACTCCCGCTTAGATCATGTACGAATATAATCTAGTTTCTCACTTTCAGTGTGGGGGTAGATATATAGATTCTGGGTTCGAATCCAAGCTAGGTCTTGTATGATAATAGCTAATTTGTAATTAGTTAACCATATTAACTAAAAGGATTAATAAATTAAAATTACAAATAAATGATAGTAAAAACAGGAATTCGTTCGTTAAGTAAGAACACAATTCAAGCCTATTGGCTTAAAAATGGGCAAATACACGTTAAATTCAGATGTAAAGGTTAAAATACAGCATAGCCATGGAAAATTATAAAAAATCACACCAAATCCTTTTAAATGTGTTAAAATTTCATAAAACATATTTAAATGTCTTAACACGTATTAATAGTCTACTTGATATCCATTTCAGGCGAATAGCATTTAATTTAAATTATTTGAGAAGGGAGACTGGTGAGGGTATAAATAGCACCTCCCACCCTCTGGAGCTCATTTGCTCATGTGACTCCATGGACGTAACTCCTCCTCTCCATTGCGCGGGTGTATCGTCTCAACTACGAACCGGTTCGCAGTGCCTAGGTCAAGAGCATTGACCGCCTGCTCGCCTCTTACTTGACTCTGTGGAGTTTTGTGAGCAAGGGACCCGCTCACCCGCCCGCCCATCGGTTCTGCCAGGAGCAAACCCTTAGGACTTTCGCCTGCATGTCTGGGTAGGCTCGCATGGAGCTCCAGGAGGGGATTGCGAGCACCCGGCTGCCCCGGCACTTACATGACAGAGTGGGGTAGCGCTCATACAGCTTCACCTGGGTTTGGGTCTCTTTCATCAACCAACATATTGGCCACAAGAGTTTAAGTAAGTGAATATATATAAATTAAGTGTTTTCGTTATTTCGTTTAAAATTTTCTGTTTTTTTCTTTAAACTTTGAGTAAATTGTATGATTTTCGTTAAACTTTTAACAAAATCATTAAGGCCTGAAAGAAATTTTTATCAAATTGAATTATTTTTCTTTAAAATCATTACAAATGAATGAATTTTCTTTAAAATCATTACATATCAATGAAATTTCTTTATAAATTGTTAGACCTGATGATTTTTCACTAATGCCTGGAAGAAAATTTTTACAAACTGAACGATAAGTCTTTATAAATCACTACATCCGAATGATTTTTCTTTAAAATCATCACAAATCAATGAATTTTCATTAAAATTGTTACAAATCAATTAAATTTGTTTATAAATCATCACGACTGAATGATTTTTCTTTGAAATCATTACAAATCAATGAAATTTCTTTAATAAATCGTTAAGACTTGAAAGAAATTATTATAAAATTGGATGATTAGTGTTTAAAATTGAGAGAATTTTTAGTAAATTTCATTAAACTTGTAAAAAAATTGTTACAAATCAAAAATTTTTCATTAAAATCGTTACAAGTGAATGATTTTTCTTTATAAATCATTACACCTGAATGATTTTTCTTTATAAATCGTTATACAATTCAGAATATTTGTTGATATAAGTATTTTTTAAAGGATGTTTAGTTATATTTAAGGGTGGATGTTTAAGGATGGGTTTTGCTTATCAATGGGCATGACTGTGAGTGTGGGGGCAAAGTCATATATATTTAATTCCAGATGTAATTTTTTCATGTAGTTTTGATTTTATTTAGCAGAGCTGAGAGGAGAAGTAGACCACCAGTAGACACATCCTTGTTCTATATGGAATAGGGTTCGTGTCAATAACATGCACCTACAGCCTCTCTTCACTGTTTAAATATTTGCCAAACTATGTGAAAATGCATCTAGAATACATTGCCAAGTATTCTGAGAAAAATTTTGGTTAGTTAGTTGAATGACTGTGTGTGAGTGCAGGGGAAATGTCATATAATTTTTAGTTGGTTTTACATAGTTATAAGTAATGTTTAAGGGATGGATGTTGTGTGTATGAGGTATGAACTATGGAACAGATAAAACAAGGGAAAAACTAAGCTGGATACACCTCGTGTATTCAGGAGGTGAATAACCTCAGCTTCCAAACTTGTTCAGTATGAATTGACTGGAGAAGGATATATGATGACAAATACATGAGCCTTGAGTATTTCTAACAAATGAAATGTTTTAAGTTAATTTTAAGACATTTTCTTTTCAAAGTTGATGCATAAATGTAAGTGTGTGTGCGCGTAAGAGAGAGAGAGAGAGAGAGAGAGAGAGGAGAGAGAGAGAGAGACAGAAAGTTTTCAAGTATATATATATTTTAAGTTTCAGTAAATTTTATTTCTAAAATGTATTGTTGTGTAGTTGTAAAAGTAGGTTTGCTTTAAGTATTGCATGTTTAATTTTATAGTGTAAAATGTTTGAAATTTAAGAATTCTTATAATGTCTTAAATTTAAAGCGTAAATGTTTGAATTTTAAGATTTTTTTTGTTTACTTTATCGCATCAAATGTTTCAATTTTAGACACATTTTTAATGCTTTGAGTGTAACACATGAATTCCCCTTACTAAAACGTTCGTGTTATATTTATTTTCGAAAAACTTATAACATCCATAAAATTTTTAAAGGTGTAAAAACTACTTAAAAGTTATGGTGGTGTAAAACTACTTAAAAGTTTTTTTTATGGTTTAAGTGATTTCATAAATGTTTTTGATGGTGTAAGATTCAAAACAAAAAAAATTTTCAGTGAAAATTTTTTCTCTCAAAAAATAATGTTTAAAGTAGGCTTAAACTGAAATGCAATGGTGTGAGCTTAAATTTCACTATTATATTCTAAACAGAAGCCACTTGATTTTTACTAAATGCAAAAGCTTTGTGCTGGCAAAAATAGGTGAGGCGAGACAGGTCGCAAAGCGCAGTCAATTCATAACTGTAGGCAAGCTGTTTGACAAGAAATTCATGCCACAGAGAATTTGATGGAGTGGCATGGCCATAGGGGAAGTGCACTCTCCCATTGTCGTGTATGCGCATCCAGCAGGCTTTCTGCATCAGTGAGGGAAGGGGAAGTTGTCGGGTGGGGTTGGAGGGGAAGTGCCCAGTTTCTTATTTTCCCATCCCTCATCACAACGCAGAGATGACTGCAGGATCTACGTGATGTGGCATTGGAAGGGAAAGAGAGCGGCCGGGGGTTGTCGGGCTGGCGCGTGATGGGTGGAGTGAGCGTAAGGTGATGCGCAGTGGCGCTAGTGGTAAGTTATGGAAACTACTTGTGTTCGCCTCACGCTATGCACATTTCCCAACTGTGTGCTCTAAATCTCCGGTGCAGCCTGCCAGGCTTAATCGACGTTTCCGCCTCACTGTGTACATTGCCCGTCGGCCAGCCAAGGTCTTGGCCCATCTATTGTGTTTTTCCCTGTCTGCAATCTACCTGATTCTCGTTCAAATTTAAAATGGCTTCGCTACCTTTCTAGGCACAGCTCTCATTTCTGTCTCTCCTCAACGAACACAACATTAAGAAAAAAACATTTTTGTCTGGGATGTTAATAATATAATCACTTTTTCACTTATATTGTGTATGTGTCTCTCTCTCTCTCTCTCTCTCTCTCTCTCTCTCTCTCTCTGTGTCTCTCTGTCTCTGTCTCTCTCTCTCTCTGTAAATTATTAAGGGTGTTTATTAAAAGTGTTTTCTTTTTTCAGAACAAGTGGTCACTTCAGTGTATTTATTGTGGTGTTTAATTTTTTATAATGGGGAAACTAAAGAAATTTTTTTGTCAGGAGTCAAAATGGGTCAGTGTAAGCAATCCTGTATTGACATCTTGCTTGAAGATCTTTACAGAAGTGATTCCGATTCGGAATCGCAGGTGGAATGACAAACGAGCTGTCGAGACAATTTCCTTCGCCTAAGCAGACACAAGTTAATCTTTTGGAGGACGATCTCTACTTAAGCGATTCGAGCACGGATTCGCTTGCGGAGAGATTGTCAAAACGAAAAGGTCAAAACATGTCTGTTTTCCCCAAACATGAAAAGGTTGACTTTTTGAATGACGACTTATTTCTATCAGAATCGAAAAATTCTTGTGATTCGGAAAGCGAAACTGTTTCACGATCAACTTTCGAGTCTATTAGAGATATTTCGACAAGGGAGCCAGAAAATAATTCCTTTTCCGATTCCCAAGCCTCAGTGGAAGCTTTACCAGATCTGACGTACCAGCTATTGAATACGGCATTCCCGGGAAGACTAAATGATGTTCAGATACGTAATGATCAATTAGAGTTTCACATCGATTTTTTTTGTTTCTTTGAGAGGTGAAATGTACCTTTATTAAGCTTATTAATGGCATCACCCAGACCAGTTATATTATCCGTTTCTGTAGCGGGTAAGTACTTGAAATCCCTCATGGCAGAAGAAGGCGCTACAGAGATTTTTTTATTTTCAAAGCAAAGAACTCCCTATCCTCCATTCATCTGATGTGAGTTTAATCTATGATGAAGACATCGTCCCTTATCTCACAAACAGACTTGAGGAGATTTGTGTGCGTGGTTCTGGCTGGAGTTTGCAAATGTTGACGTACATGGACGTCTATGTTAGTCAATATCGGCCGTTCACCATTGGTTCTGGACACACTAAACTGCCCAAGTTTATTGCTGATAGGAAAGCTTAGTATCGATGTAGATTTCCCGGAGGGACAGTGTTTCCACTACGCCGTTGTAGCATCTTTGTTTCGTGCCACACAAAATGGTTGCAAAATTGCTTCATATTCGAATACTGACTAGGTTTTGAAAATCGAAGGTCTGTCAACATCTGTAGTCATACAGGATATTCGCAAGTTTGACGAGAACAATTCTATTTCTATTAATGTCTACTGTGTGGGCGACAAAGATAGCAATATAATTGACGGAACTTGCGAAAAGGGTGGGGTTGTAGTACCCATGCGTATTTCTCCTGTACGCCATCACATACATATGAATATTCTGGCGATTCGCGCGAATGGAAATGCCGCACATTTGCATTTCGTGTGCTTTAAAAATTGGTCACAGCTAGTTGGTTGTCAGCTGAATAAGAAGAAAAACAAAAAACAAATTTGCGAGCGTGGTCTCCAGTACTTTGTTAGTGAGGAGAAACTCGCTAGTCACAGTATTCTGTGCCAGCAACAAAAGGCTGTTCGCAATACTTTCCCCAATGGGAATCAATAAGTAGTTGGAACTTAAAGATTATAGCAAACAGCAGATATTGAGTTTCGTCGCCTATTGCGATGTAGAAAGTTGCCTGAAACCCATGTCCACTTGCTTATCTAATGATGAAACAAGTAATACAACTGCCATCAACCAACATGTTCCATATGCTTGTAGCATTTTGTTGGTTTGTTCACACAATCCATGTTTGTCTTAATATTTAGAGTTTGTGGGCACTGATTATATATACAAATTAGTTGATAAATAAGTTGAACTTACAAAGTGGGTTTCAGGAATTTACAGCGCCATTGTTCCGATGAAGCCAAAAACCCCTGCTGATGAAGCTAGGCTGGCGGCTCATAAAAGTTGTCACATTATTAAAGAAAAACTCCGTACAGATTATACTGTGGTCGACCATGACCATCTGACCGGCAAAATCTGAGGCAGCGCATATAATAAGTGCAACTTGAATTTCAGACTGCTCAAAATACAACTTGTCGCTGTTTTCCATAACCTTCAGAATTACGATGATCACTTTCTTATAAAGCCCTTGGCTGAACGCCACGTATTGTTACACGACGGAATCGTGGTAATTTAAAATCCTTGAAACATTCAAGAGATTGGAATAATCCTTGAAAAATACAAATATATCACATAACAGATTCCAAATGGGACAGATTGCGATGTAAAGGTGCGATATTTCAAGCTAAAATTTATTGATTCATTCCAATTCATGAGCGCCACTCTGGAAACTTTGCAGGCTATTTTCTACCTGCGCAATTGAGTATCATTCGCTCGATGTTTCCAGACAACACCCAATTCGAATTGGCAAAAATGAAGGTATTTTTTCCTTGTGACTTTGTTAAGTCGCCAGAAAGTCTGATGTGCAAGTCACTCCCACCAAAGGACGCATTTCATAATGAGATGAGAGGCGGAGGCATTAGCGATGAGGATTACGCTCATGCCCAAGCCACATGGGATGCGTTCAACTGCATAAATTTGCTGCAGTATGCCATTCATTACTTACGGGTGGACACTTGTTTGCTAGCTGATTTTTTAAGAATTTCAAGACCGTATGTTTGGCTCATTACGGTCTTGGCCCCGCCATGTACGTCACAGCTCCGTCTATTTCATGGGATGCTTTATTGTCAATAACACGTGCACAGCTAGAACTGTTGACTGACCCAGACATGTATCTTTTTGTAGAACGCGGGGTTAGGGGCGGCATTACCCAGGTTTTCAAAATACTTACGGAAGCCAACAATGTTTACATGGGTGAGGACTGCAGCCCTAGTGTGGCATCGAAATGTATATATATATATATATATATATATATATATATATATATATATATATATATATATATATATGCTATTTCGACATCAACAGGCTGTACAGTCATACAATACAGTCAAAGCTTCCGATTGATAATTTAGAGTGGATTGAGACTGATGTGTTCTCTTCATGGGATTATGCAAACGCGGTGAATGACGGTGACACTTGTTTTTGTGCGGAATTAGATCTGTCATTTCCGGAGGAGTGTCATGATAAACTATCTGACCTGCTTTTGGCCCCAGAAAATGGCATACCTCCGAACGGCTAACATGAGAAACTTCTTTTAAACCTCGCGCCGCACAAGAAATATGTTATACACGGGGAAACACTCAGGCAGTACTTGATGTATGGGGCCAAACTTGACTCTGTTCATAGCATTTTGCACTTTGAGCAGAAGGCACTCTGAATTTCTCTATCAGTACATGTGTACAAAATTTCTTCTGCCGGCTTTGCACCTCCTGTATTGTGACACTGATTCCTTGATATCATCTACCCCATATTTAAATTGCGGTTTTATACATCCAACTATGCACTCGATAATCCGCAAGGATTCCCTCACAGGAACAAAGACCGTACCAGGGTGATGACAGATGAATGTAATGGGTGCATAATCACAAACTTTGTGGGTTTACGTCCTAAACTTCATGAATAATTTTTGCGAATGAGCAATATATTTGTAAGGCGAAGGGTATACAACCCAATGTGTTGCAATCACTCAAGTACGAGGGTTATTGAGATTGCCTAGAAAATTGCACAAGTGTATTGGGGACCCAATATCAGTTCTGTTCGCCTGTTCATCAAGTCTACACCGAATGCATAACAAATGTAATGTTTTCAGGTATGGATGATAAGTGGCACATGGAAGCAGATGGAATATCAATCTTACCTTGGGGACACTATTGAATACCTGAATAATTATTTTATTTTCCTCAATATAACAGTTTCAATGCCACAATAAATTTATAGACCTTCCAACACTACCCAACGCCAAGGACACCCATCTGCCGACATCACACGCACCTCCTGTTCCACAGTCATCGCAGATGGCTACAATCGTCATCGCAGCTGGCTATAATCATCATCACAGCTAACTAGAATCATCATCGCAGCTAACTAAAATTATTATCGCAGCTGACTACACCAACTACAAATATTTACACCACCTGTTGAATCATCATCACAGCTGACTACTCGAACTATAAATATATAGAACTAATCTCATCACTTCTATTGAACTAAAATCCAACACTGCTGCTCCCTGTTTGCTTAACAAGATTACTAATATCTTCAATAAATTGTTCCCATGTCAAAGAAGAAGATTAAATTCCCAGTGGAAACTGCATGTGTGTGAGTGTTTTGCCTCAGTCACTTGGCATGTGTGGGTGAGAATTACCCAGATGTGATAAATGAACGCCTCTCTGTGCATGTCTACAAACACACCTCCTGAATGTGTCATAAGAAATATTGCAAATAATTAGGAAAAGAACCCACAGATGTATTATATTAGTAAATATTTTGGTAATCATTTTTTGTAAATATTTTTTTATCTTGTAATATATGTGAAACACTTTTGTAACAGTAGTAGTAGTAGTAACAGTAGTGTAGCAATAGTAATAGAAGTTTTAGTAACAGTAGTAGTAGTGTTAAGTTCCATATATAAAAAAAATGCTATTGATGAAGTCTCTTTTAGTTCGTAAGTGGATTGTTGTTACAATGTTATTGACAAAATATCTTGTTTTTTAAAAATTGACACGTCTTTGTAAAAAAAAATGGTTTATAATTTAGAATATTGTTTGTTGTACAAATATTCTCTTAAATTGTGTTTCAGTATGTGTAAATAATAACTTGATTTAATGGAAAAATAATGTCTTGTTTGAAAAAAGAGAAAAACATGTAAACTCAATGCTTGTTGTAATTAGCTGTTACTGTAGCTTTTTGTATATAAATGAGAAAATATGTTTTAGCATGTGTAAAAAGTGATTGTTTGATGACTTTTATTGTAAGTAATATATTGTTTGTTGTTAATTCAATATTTCACGTGATATTGTAAATACGAAGGTTCAAGGAGAATTTTTTAAAAAAGAATATTTTATAATAAACTGTTAAAAAATTAATAGCGTGAGTTATTATTTTTTAACACCATATGTCACTAACTTTTTTAATAATATCTTATAAAAATGAGAAAACAATGCTACGAGAAGATGTATATCAGCATTGGTAAGCTGATGACTTGTATTTAAATTTATTAATTTTTTGCTTACTTTCACGAAGAAGAAAAAATATTTTTCTTAACTTACAAAACTTGCATAGACTTCTAAGGGCTGAGTGGAAAAAAAAAAAAAAAAGGAGAAAATCAATCATAGTAGAATGAATGAAGTTTTGCAAAGGAACGAGAAAGTAGGTTAGTACCTTGAAAAGACTTTTAGTCATAAAGTGGAAATTTATTTTTTTTTAAAGAAATTTTCCAATTATGTTTTCTGATTTTGTATAAAGCATGACTGTGTTTTTCACCAGCAAGCATCTTCATGTAGAATCTTCAGCTGCAACTGTTGTAATCTTCCTGCTGCTGTGATTTATTATATATTATAATAATATATATATATAATTTATTCTAAAGTTGGCTCGACTCTTCCAGTTTTAGGACAGCGGGCAAACATTGGGGTGTGTCGCTAAGAGCTCTTTATACCTGGCCCTGAACATTTTTTTGTGTGTGACTTTCAGTTTTGTTAAATTCCTTAGGGTTCTTGACCAGTGGCCCAGCAAAGTTTTCTCGAGATATCCAAGTCTGTTCCTTCGATTTCAAAATTCATTCATTTAGACATTTTCGTTTCTCTCCAGCATTTTTTGTATGTTCTCATCAGCTCTTCAGAGTGTGTTTTAATTGAAGTGTTATTTTTCTCCCTTTTTAAGAAACTTGTATATTTTTTCTTTGAAAAAGTAGGTAAACAAACAAATAAGCTGTTACCTGGTCTTGAATTCAAACAAACGCTGGCACTCACCAACTCTTTTAATGATTACCAAGATTTTTTTTTGTTTAGTAATGAACACAATGTATTATATAATGATACAGGGAATTTTTCAAACTAATAAATAACAAGTCACATTATTCAATTTTAACATATAAAATTTTATTCAAAATTATTTTCTTTTCAAAAATCACATTTACAAACACTAAAAGACACTTTCAATCACAGTTTTACTATAAATTAACAGATATATACATAAAACATTATTTCACATACTTTAAAACAATAATCCTACAAACTAAAGTACTAAACATTTTTAACAACAGCAACAAGATATTTCCAGAACAACAAGATAACTATTTTTTCAATTTTCTGCAACAAAGCTGTGTACACCAATCGTGTATCGTAACACAACTACAACTACTATTACAACTACTACTGATACTACTAGTATTGTTACAAAATTGTCTGACACATATTACAAGATAAAAAAAAAATATTTACAAAGAATGATTAACAAAATATTTACAAATATAAAATACACTGTTGTGTTTGATGTCATTTTCACCTAAAACTATGTGTATATACATAATATTTACACACTCTTGAAGATGCAATAATGACACACATATAAGGTGTTCATTTATTGTATCATGTCCGCGATATTTCCACACACATGCCGACGACAGGCTGTAACACACACTCTCATGCATGCAGTTTCCAGTAGATGATTAGTCACACTATGACATTCTTCTTCTTCTTATGTATTACAGGTAGTTGTATTTGTGATACAGATAAGCCTTGCAGATATGCAAACAGGGAGCATCAGCATTAAATGGTGATGCAATATATGTTGTAGATATTTGTAAACGTTGTGGCTAGAAATAGTTAACTGTGAAGTTGGTCGTGGAACAGGAGATGCTTGTGGTGGTGTTGGCAGATGGACGTCATCGTCGGCGTGGTGGTGATAATTGTGGTGTCGTGAGTGGGCTGCATTTATTGTGGCGCTGAAACTATTGTAGGGAGGAAAAAAAATTATTTAGGTATTCTGTAGGGTCCCCACGGTAAGGTTGATATTCCATCTGCCTCAATGTACCGCTTATCATCCATACCTGACAACACTACCTTGGTTACACGTTCGGTGTAGACTTGATGAGCATATGAACAGAACTGATATTGGGTACCCAGAACCCTTGTGCAATTTTCGAGGCGATCTCGATAATTTTCATACCTGAGTGACTGTAACGAGCTAGGTTTTACACCCTTCGCTTTATGTATACATTGTTCATTCCCAAGAACGTATGCGTAAAGTTTAGGATGTAAACCCACGAAATGTGTGATGATGCAACAAGAACATTCATCTTTCATTACCCTGGTACGGCCTTTGTTCTCGTGAGTAAATCCTTGTGAGTTACCAAGCACATAGTTAGATGTATTAAACCACGTATTTAAATCTGGGGTAATTACTTCATAGATAGCCCCACAAGCAAAAATATATACCACGGAATTAGTGTCACAATAAAAGAGGTATAAGGCTGATGGAAGAAACTTTGTACAATGTACTGACAATGAAATTCGTTTAGTATTAATTTAGAAAGATCAAGAATGGCAACACCAGTGTACAAAGGTTAGTTTAATGCAACATAACTCTTTGACAATTCGATAAGGATCAAGTTTTCATCGATAATCTGTCTTGCATGGGATGGCGGATGTCCTATCAGCCTCTGCAGCCCCGTATATTGTGTCATACCTCGAAAAGCATCTGATATCCCTTTCCCAGTAGACATTCTGCAAGTTTTTTCTCCATAAACTGAATTATTCATTAACTTGAAAAACGATTTTTCGAATTCGTTTGCAGCCTGAGCACGTTTCTCAATGCTAAACTAGATGTACGGAGCTATCCAAGCGTTCCACTCAAAACGCAAAACGCGATGAACAGAGTCGAGTTTGGCCCCATACATCAAGGACTGCCTCAGTGTTTCCCCGTGTATAACATATTTCTTATGTGGAGCGAGTGTTAAAAGAAGTTTCTCTTGTTAGCCGTTGAGGGGTATGGCATTTTCTGGGGCCAAAGGCAGATCAGATAGTGCATCATGACACTCCTCCGGAAAAGACAGATCAACTTCGCGAAAAAAACAAGTGTCACCATCATTTACAGTGTTTGAAAAATTCCATGTTGAGAACACATCAGCCTCAATCCACTTAAAATTTCCGATCAGAAGCTTGGATCACATAGTATAACTGTACAGGCTGTTGACGTCGAATGAACATACATATTTCGATGCCACACTGGGGTCATTGCCCTCACCCATGTAAAAATTGTTGGCTTCTGCACTTAATTTTAAAACCTGGGCAATGCTGCCCCTTGCCCCGTGTTATACAAAAAGATACATGTCTGGATCAGTCAACAGCTCTAGCCGCGCACGTGTCATTGACAACAAAGCATCCTATGAAAGAGGCGGAGCTATGGCGTACATGGCGGGGTCACGACCGTAATGAGCCAAACATATGGTACTGAAATTCTCAAAAACAGCAGCCAGCAAACAAGTGTCCACATGTAAGTAATGAATGGCATACTGCAGCAAGTTTATGCAGTTGAACGCATCCTATGCAGCTTGGGCATGAGAGTAATCATCATCGCTAATGCCTTCGCCTCTCAACTCATTATGAAATGTGTCCTTTGGTATGAGTGACTTGCGCATCAGACTTCCTGGCGACTTAACAAAGTCATAAGGAAAAATACCCTTCCGTTGTGCCGATTCGAATTGGGTGTTGTCTGGAAACATTGAGCTAGTGATACTCAATTGTGCATGTATTAAATTACCTGTCAAAGTTTCCAGAGAGGCGCTCATGAATTGGAATAAATCAATAAATCTAAACTTGGAATATTGTGCCTTTCCATTGAAATCAATCCCATTGGGAATTTGTTTTGAATTACATTTGTATTTTTCAAGGATAATTCCAATCACTTGAATTTTACCCGGGTTTTCGATTACCATGGTTCCATCAGTTTGTGTTACATGACATTCAGCCAAAGGCTTTATGAGAAAGTGAGCATCATAGTTTTGTAGGTTATGAAAAACAGCGACAAGTAGTCTTTTGGGCAGTCTGAAATTTAAGTTGCACTTATGATGTGCACGACCTCTGATTTCGGCCGTCAGATGGTCATGATCGACCACAATATTATCTGTGCCGAGCGTTTCTTTACAAATGTGACAACTTTTCTGAACCACCAACCTAGCTTCATCAGCAAGGGTTTTTGGCTTCATCAGAACAATGACGCTGTAAATTCCTGCAACCCACTTTGTAAGTTCAACTAATTTATCAACTCATTAGTACATACAATCGACACCCACAAACTCAAAATAGTTAGTTAAACTTGGATTGTATGAGGAGACCAACAAAATTCTACAAGCATATGGAACATGTTCGTTGATGGTAGTTATATTACTCATTTCATCATTGGGTAAGCAAGTGGACATGGGTTTCAGGAAACTTTCAACATCGCAATAGACGACAAAACCCAATCTCTGCTGTTTGCTGTAATCTTTAAATTCAGAGTATTTTTCATTCCCAGTGGGAAAAGAACTGCGAACAGCTTTTTGTTGTTGGCAAAGAATAGTGTGACTTACGAGTTTCTCCTCACTGACAAAGTACTGAAGACAACACTCGAATATAAATTTCCTGTTTTTCTTCTTACTCAGCTGACTACCAACCAGTTTTGACTAATTTCTTATACAGACAAAATGCAAATGAGCAGCATTTCCACTTGCATGAATCACCAAAATATTAACATGTTTGTCATGCCGTACAGGATAAATATGCATGGGTACTACACGCCCACGTTTTTCACATACTATCATCCACCACACAGTAGACATTGATAGAAATAGAATTGTTCTCCTCAAACTTACGAATATCCTGTATGATTACAGGTGTCGACAGACCTTCGATATTCAAAACCTCGTGAGTATATGGATATGAAGAATGACTGACATTTTGTGTGGCTAGAAACAAAGATGCTACTACAGCGTAGTGGAAACACTTTACCTCCGGGCAGTGTACATCGACACAAGCTTTCCTATTTGCAATAAACTTTGGTAGTTTAGTGTACGTAGCACTGATGGTGAACGGCCGATATTGGCTCACATGTACATCCATGTATGTCAATATTTGCAGACTCCAGCCAGATCCACATACACTAAACTTTCTCAAATCTTTTTTTTGAGATAATGAACGATACAATCATCACAGATTAAACCCACATCGGATGAATGGAGGGCAGAGAGTGCTTTGCTTTTAAAATAAAAAGTTTCCTTAGCACTTTCCTCGGCTGTGAGGGATTTCAAATACCCGCTACAGTAACTGAAACTCTAACTGGTCGCGGCGATGCCATTATTAAGCTTAAAAAAGGGACCTTACACCTCCGGAAAAAATAAAAAAGTCTGCATAACTGTCAAGCCTATTGTTAAGTATCCACGCAAGTTTGAGTCTTCCCACGAGCCATGAGTTCATATGTCAGGTATGGCAAAGGCTCCACTGAGTCTGCGGAATCGGAAAAAGAATTATTTTCCGGCACTCTTGGTGAAATATTTCTAATCTACTCGAAAGACGGTTGTGAAATGGTTTAAGCACTCACCGAATCACAATCATCTTCCGAGTCTGATAGAAATGACATAATTTAAAAGATCAACCTTCTCATATTTGGGGGAAGCGGACATGTTTTGACCTTTTGTTGTTGACAATATCTTCGTAAGTGAATCTGTGCTCGTATCGCTTAAGCAGAGATTGTCTTCCAATATATTAACTCGTGAGTGCTTAGGCGAAGGTACACTGCCTCGACAGCTTGCTGTAGACTGTCTTTGTGTCTGCAATTCAGAATCTGAATTGCTTACGTAAAGATCTTGAAGCAAGTGGTAAATACTGGATTTCTTACGCTCGCCTATTTTAACTAACTAAAAGCATCTTTAATTTCACCTCTACAATAGCTATAACACCACAATGGAATACACTGAAGTGTCTAAAAACCATAGAAAAAACAACAACACTTTATTCCCTCAGCATCTCATAGTTGTAATTAATACTAACATTATTTATTATAAGGGAAAAAAAATATTTTTGAGGGAACATTAATTTATTTAGGAAAATCAGTTGACTTTAGAGACGTGTTTTTACAAAAGATACAGGGACGAGTCATTCTAAAACGTCTTATACAAAGCCAGTTAGCATATAGCTGAGAATTGAGTATGTGGGGAGCGAGCAAAACTTAGATGTCAAGAGCCTGTGAGGGTGAATAGTACGGAGCTGTAGCAGCATGAAAGACCGCTCGTGGAGATGCAGGCGATAGAATGGTACAGTAAACTATCGCAGGCCGCTCCATCATCCAGACACAATCCCGCTCGAAAAGTTTCCCTTCCACCCCCGCTATCGTGCAGAGCGGGAGGGAGACAAGGCACTTCCCCTCCTGCCATGCCAGTCAGTCAACTTTTCTGTACAGCACATATTACCGGTCTGCAGCTCGCATGCACTATACAATTCACAGTATTCCGGTACCTGTCTCGCCTCGCCTGTTTTTTCACAAATTTCAAAGAAAGTAGACTGCGTTTACAACACAACATGAAATTTTAAGCCCAGTTTTAAAAACTTTACAATTTAAATTCACTTTTTGAAAAAAGACTGTGACTCACTCGACACCATCAAAATGTGTACACCATCAAAACTAGTGTACATCATCAAAATCATTTATGAATATTACAACATAAAAATGTATGAATATTACATCATGAAACAAATTATGAACATTAAACCATCAAAAAATATGTTCTATGCTACACCATAAAAAAACCATTAAAATACTTTTCACTGTCAATTAATAATTTTCATATAAAGGTTTTAGCATGGTAGCAACACACTGGATATTAATAATAATAGTAATACCAACTAAACAAACTGTCTTAAAACTAAACATTTCTCAAAACTATGTATAAACTAACTAAAAATTAAATACCCAATCCACCCCATGACATACAAATCAAAAACATTTCATTTGTTAGCAATATTCAAGGCTCGTTTATCCATCTTTCAATCGACCTTCACCAGGTAACTCAAACTGAACAAGCTTAGGAGCTGAGATTATGCATCTCCCCCCTCCCCCTCATGCTTGGCATGAGCAGCATAGTTCTCCCTTGTTTTAGCCGTACCTCATACACACAACAACCCTCCCTTAAATATTTCTTAAAACTATGTAAAAATTAACTAAAATTTATTGAAAATAAAAATTTCCCCTGCACTCATACACAAAGTCATGAGCCCATTTTCCTCACAGTAGTTAAAAAAAAAATTTTATTCTAGATGGTATTGAAGTATATTTACGAGTATTTAACATTGTAGAGGACCTCAGTCTGAGATATTGTTTCGCCTTATGTCCATAGTGCAATACTATGCTGGTTACCGAGCATCTTGTTATAATAAACTCTATTAAATGTCCTCTCAAATACATGTCAACAAGCCATCTACAATTTATTTAAAACACAATTTTCCCCTGCACTCATACTCGCAGTCATGCACACACACATGAATTAACATTAATTAAGACTAAACATAAACAACTTACATTTTAACAAATTCTAAACTAAAAAAGTATATATATATATCACTCAGAATAAATTTTATGTAATTCTAATTCAAGTTTTAATGATAGATTAAAATGTTTATAAAATTTATTTCAAGTTTTAAAGACTTGTTTTACAATTTAAAAGAAACATCATTCAGTTTGTTAAAAGTGTAACGATTCTAGAGATTTGTTTTAAGATTTTAAAGACACATCATTCAGTTTGTTAAAAAGTTGTAACGATTTTAAAGAAAGTCTAATGAAATCTTATAAATGGTAAATAATTTGAAGGAAAACATAAAAAATTGAATAAGAAAGTTACTAAAAGATGAAACGCGGTTAAAACGAAACAATTTTTAAAATCTATTTTACGAAAAGTTTTGACAAAATACCGCAAAACAATTAAAAAGCCCGAAATTAAGCACTTACTTTAACTCTGGTAGCGAAGCTGGTAAGTCATGATCGAGACCTGAACTCAAGGTCAAGATGGTTGAGCGTTTACCCTCTCAGGCAGGCGAAAGTCAGTGCTGGCTGCTCCAGCAGACATGCGGTTCGCCAAATTCCCAAGAAAGTGGGCGAATTCCCCAGCGGGCGGTGAAGTGGAAACGAGGTTGAAGCGAAAAGTTCCTTCACCGCACAACCCTGTTGTATCAGGTCCTGCTAGCTGCTGGTGGAACAGACGACCGATGTCCTTGAACAATCATGACTAGGCAGTGTCCGAACGCGAGTGGGTGGGAGATGTTACCTCCATGAAGATCAATCAGCATATGGCAAGCTGGGGGTTGGGCAGTCCTAGTTATACCCTACATCCTTCCCTTGTCAAAAAAATTGGTATTGTGTAATTTACTATCAAAATGTATTAAACTTACATATTACATATTAGAATCTGTTTTAACACATTTTTAAGCAAATTTAGCACATTTAAAAGGTTTTTATGCGAAATTTAGCATGTATATGTTAAAATACAACATGTACTTCTCCAGTTTTAAGCCAATAGATTTGAATTATATTCTTATTTAACGATATCATACACGAACAATTTTTATTCCAATATGAACTTTGCACATAACGAGGTGAAATAAATTTAATACTATGTTTTTACACCCTAACACAGACAAACGATCATCAAGATATTGTATATAAATTTTTTTCTAATTATGTGTTTCGTTTGTTTGTTATTCCTTTTCTATAATATTGGTACTGTCATACTTAACCTAACTGAGACTCGAACCCAGAATCCTTATATTTCAATCATACCTACCTGTCACTGAAAGTCAGAAAATAGATTATATTCATACATGATCTAACCGAGACTCGAACCCAGAAACTTAGTATTATCAAACATGACCTAGCCGGGGCTCGAACCCAGTTTATATCAACCATGCCTTATCTGGGATCCGAACCCAGAGTCTCCTTGTATAAATTGATTACCCTATGGAAGCAAGCGTCATTTAATAATTCATTTTATGTATTTTACGCGATATGTAAAAAAATAATGCTATTCAGGTTTTTCAGCAGACATCTTTGTCAGATTCAAATATATATTTAGTTGAATAGTAATTTTTGGCAAACTAATAGTTTGTTTGCTATCTGATTTTTATTTACACCATTTTGTGTTAATGCAATATATTTTTAATAGAAAATTAAGGACTCTCTCTCTGCCAAGACAATTTAATTACTTTTCTCTCCTTCTCTCTCTGTCGAGTAAATATTTTTAGTAGGAAAACAAGTTTACTTTTAATAAGGAATAGGTTAAATAAAAGTATAAAATATTAATTTGACAATATATATTTATTGACAAAATATATACAAACACAAGCTGTTTCAAAAAAATCATTTTAACACTGAAGCAGCATAGCATGTTCAAAACATACACAAGTAACCACAGGATGTCCCAAAACACAACATCAAACAGGTATAGAATGATCCAGAATTTATGCACAACACTAGCAGATACAGAATGTCTCACAAATTACACAATTATTTCTAAAATACAGGTAGATCCAGAAATTTATGTACAACACCCAAAATAATATAGGATGTCGCACAAATTAAACAATTGTTTAAAAAATACAGGTAGATCCAAAATTCAATGTACAATAAATACACCTTGCTCCAAATCAACTGCAGGGGTAACACAAAACATTGAACAATAACAAGTTTATTTAAAAGCAAATATTTTTATAAACAATTAGCAACTTCCATGAACAAAGTTTTCATGCATTTTCTTAATATAGTATCCAGATCCCCTTCTTGAGCTCTGCTTTCAAGGAGGGAGCATTTCTTATGTACTGGTTTCAACCTATTTGTTTGCACACAAACGTATTTACAAGTAGGGGCATACAAAACAATGCTTTCAATCAGGTCGGCATAGGATTCAACATAATGAGAGTACACATTTTTAATACTAGATGGAAGAGGTGTGTTTGCAGTCATATAAAACACTGGCCATTTCTTGTTGTCACTGCGCTGTATGAGTTCCGTGACTCTTTTCATCTCCTTAAAGAAAATAAATTACTTTAAAATGAAAAATATTGTCACAAGTTTACTGTAAATTCTCGCAAAAGTCCGGTGTACCATAGGATGTAAGTTATATTGGACTTCCCTTATTTGAAACTGATGTAATGAATTGCAGAAAGAAAATACATCATGTTGATGCTATGACATCCACCACTCGACTGAAAAGATTTAGCAAGGAACAATGTATGTATATTGATAAATTCATCCTCTAAATTTACAAGTTGAAGAAGGTTTTAGGGCTAAGTTTGATTTCTGCTAATTTTATTTCTCGATGTACGTAACATTATGATGAATCGCACCCAGTCTGAGACATGTAGCCAAGATTATTTTTGCTATAATGATATGAAATATGAAGATTATTATCACATTTTTCGAAATACTGATAGGGCAAAACCGTGTCTGTACTATAAACAAGTTGTTTCAAACATTTTTCTTCCCACAACATGAAGTTACAATGCGTTCACCTTTAAGCTTATGTTAACTATCCACTCTATGCGATCTATACTGGTTTATAAGACATTCAAAACTGTTGCAATTAGTTAAAGTGCTATCATAACTAGTTGGTTTACTATACGCTGTAAAAGCTTGAGAGAAACACGTACATTTGAAATGAATGTCTTACTCGCATATTTCCTTAACAACAAAATGTGAATATGCTATGCTATAAGTTACAGAATACAAACCTTTAATGATATACACATACTTGCAAATTGATGAGAACATTATTCTGAATTAGCCACTTCACACAAATATAAATTACACATGGATGGGAAAACTAATCCCCCTTGTTCGAAAATAAAGTTGTGGATGTCTCTGTCACAGGTCTCCTTCCAAAAAACGGCGATTCCCTTGTGAGATCCGGTGAGCTGGTAGGCGATTGCCCCATTTCCCCATTTTTCTTCTATTTCCCCACTAAAACTGGCAATCATCAAATCTTCTAATGTTGTTGTCAAGTCACTGTCAGGGAAAGATATCTCACATCAAAACTGTTGCATGCTATCCCTTCACCAAAGCGAATGCCGAGACTTGTCGAAAGTATAGCACCAATCGTCTATATCTTGCAGACATGAACTTGTAAAATACCATCATACAGTTTAAAGAAATCTCTTCTGTATCTAGCCATGACTGACGATTTAATACTGAACCTTTCTCCTTTGCATAGTTGTTGTAATATCGCTTTTTTCTCAATTTTTAACTGTCCTTGCTTTAAAAAATATTACATTGCCACATGCCATGAGAAGAAATTAATTCATGGTCACTGATATACAAAAAATGTTGTTTGTTGTTGCTTGTTTTGTCCATACTGTAGTAAGAGAACAGCAACTAATGCCTTCTGTATGATGTATTTGATTTTCTTGTAGGACTTACATTTGGTGATGTAAGCACTTTGATCTTCAAATTCTAGTTGACCTTCGTTTCAAGGTAGTTTGCTGTCTGGACGTAAATTATATAAAGGGCAATAATTTCGCTCATAACATATGTGGAAAACTTTTTAAGTTTCTGTTGGACTGGTTAACAAGAAATGCCAATGTTCATCTCCATTGAACATCCGTAACTGTAGTGGACTATCTTGATCTTCAATTCTAAACCACACTCGCCTGAATCCTGGAGTAACACCGGCATAAGGAAGTGATGAATCGAACCTCTCCATCGTAACTGAAGCTCTGGTGTACGATTCTCTCTCTTTAAATAGTCACATGTCCTTCCAGTCTGTGGTAAAATTAGTTCTTCAACGATAAATTTGTTAGATCTAATTTACAAACACAAACAATGCTCTTCCAAACTTTATAGTCCCACATTCCACATGGTGCTCATAGAAGTCCGCTACTGCCTTGTATTTGCATGATGTGTTCCTTATTATTACATGTTTCAGTCCATAAGGTGGTGATGGTGTCGTAAAATTCTCTAATCAATTTATATTTGATTTGATGAAAACCTGGTTCTTTGTTTATTTCTACACTGCGATTTTTAAAACATAGGTCCCAAGAAGAACAGGGTAGTTCTCTGTCAGGCCGCACATTGAAAACTGGACTGTCTTCTTCTTCATAACACAACACTCATTCTGTATACATGCTTTTCCCGAAACTTTTTGCAAAATTCCAATGTTCATCTCGAATGCACATCTGTGTTTGGAAGTATACGTTGCCTAGAGACTGGAACCATACTTTCTTGTGTCCTTGAAAACTACTGGAATATGCCTTCTCTGGGTCGAATTTCTCCAATTTTTTTTTTTTTTTTTTTTTTTTTTTTCGAAATCTTACTCTACCTGGAATAAACCATTTATTCGAAAATTAATATCTCTTTTCATAGGTAGGATGTTGGTATAAATATTCTCTTAAAGTTTAACTTTTACATTATGAACAGAATGTTTTTTTCCTCACAGCGATTAGTATTATAGTGTTTGACTATTGAATTAATACTCAAACAGTTGTGGTATATTCTGATATTTATTACTTCTGGATTGGTTAAACTTTTTAAAATTTCCTTCTGCATTTTTCCAAGCATACATATGTGATAGTCTTCGAGTAGCGCATCATTTACATAGTGAAAACTTTTTTTGTAAGCTGTGTCTCCAGAGTCCCAATTCAAGTTATGTATCTCCTAAGTCTGTTCCCAACACATTTATTTAACATCAGGTTTTAAACTATACCAAGGTCTGGGAGATTTAAAGCATAATACTTTAGAGTCATTAGCATTGGTTGCATAAGAAATAGCATGCTCCTTAATTACAAAGGAGTTGTCTTGGTAGTTTTCGAAACCCCTAATGTAGCACATCATTATTGCGTTATTTCTTTATACACATTTACAAAAACTCTTTCTCTCATAAACAGTACCTCAATTAATTTATAAGATGACAGTACTCGCCTCGGAATGTACTTCATGGACTCCAGAATCGTCCGTTAATGATTCTAGCTTCAAGTAGCTGTAACAGCCTGCACGACATACAATCTCTCTGCGCATGTTGCAAGTTCCCATCATTCGCAAAGACAGTCATGCCGTAAGGACAGTCATCACATGGTAAATAGGATGTGATATCCTCATCAGCTTATAAATGTTCATCAAGGTACGGATACACTAGTTTTATTTTGTGGCCCGCAAAAGAAATCATAAATTCTTTCGGCAGCACTGGCAGTTGGGAGCAGTATAAACTCAATAATGTTCTCGCCTTCCCATAAGCTAAAATCGCATTGAACGTTTCAACACATTCAGAGTCACAATTGTCACGGCAGTGATCTTGATGCATTGCACCTGTTGCGAGCTGATGCAGAGATGAAATCCCTTGTAGATCTAGATGATGTGTGTTGAAGTTTTAGTAGATGCCTGTTGTTGTAGTGGACGTATGGAGCTGTAGTAGACGTCTGTCGTTGTAGTGGACGCCTGATGTGTAGTGGACACCTGTAGTTGTAATGGACGTTTGGCATCGTAGTAAACACCTAAGTCTCACTAATGCTAATGCTATGCACACACACGCATGCGGACACGAAGTCGCCTTAGCAGATGCCGAGTTAACACTGAGAACAAATTTGAATATATCCCACCTTATATAGTAAACAGATACATAATGGCTGCCATTTTCCTTAAAATTTAAATTCAGTTTCTCCCTGTTAGGAAAATCAGTTATAATATCGTGAAATTCAACATATTTCAGCTTCGATATCAGTCATTTCAACCTTCATTCGTGTTATCTCAGTAATATCAAGTCGAAAATTTGGTATTTTTTTAAGTAAAATAAGTTAATATATGTATTCTTTTTATGTTAGAAATTCAAAAGTGGGAAAAATTACACTTAAAAATACACACAAATATTTTTAGAAAAAAACAGATTGAAAGTAAAAAAACATTTCGAACAAGTTTGTTTGATGTACGATTTTAAATGTTTGAAAATAAAGTTTAACTTGAATAATTGCTTACATGGCAATAGTTAAAACTTGTGTAAGTGAAAATATGTGTGTAAGTCATTACTTAGAAAAAAACATGTCTTATAGCTGTGTTGGTATGAAAATTAATCATTGATTAGTTAAAAGTATGCTAGAAAATGGAGAAAAAGTTTGCTGGAAAACAGAATAAAGTAATTAAATTAAAATATAAAGTTTTTCTGGTAATGTTAAATCTGGGGATTATCTTGATGGGATCGATGAAACTTCATTTTAACTTCAGGGATATAAAGTTTTATCGGTGGGGCTTGTGAATTTTTTTTATATTTCGCTGGGAATACGCCAGGTACTTGCATCTCGAAAAATAGGAGGAAGATTCAATATTCCAGCGAAATAGGAGTTTGTAGGGCGGTTAGGAGAGGGGAGAGGGGCAGGCAGCTAGCCCAAGCCAGTTCAAATCCGCTGCTGCCTCTCTAGGGAAAGGGTTACTTTGACCTTGAAGCAAACCTCCATTCATAGCTGAGGCAGCGCTCTGGGGGTGAAGGGCTGGGCCTGCGTGGAGCATCCAGTTCCCGAGATATCCAAAAAATGCATTCTTGAGTTTTGTGAGGGGTGGAGGAGCATGTCCCTGAATAGACAGTGAGGGTGCAGCACCCTCTGAGGACAGGGGGCGGCAGGTTTTTGCGAAGCACGGCGGCGTTGGAAGGGGCAGTCCTTGGGTGGTGTAGGCGGAGGGGGTGTTTGCCGCTAAACAGGTTCTTGCAGTTTTGAATCGATACCAGGGTGCATGGCTCGGACCTTTGGAAACGACAAGAACGAACTCTGTGTCGGATCGATAGCAGGCTGTGTGACCTTGTAAAGAGTATCCCTCTGAAAAAAATGTGTTCTTTGCTGGTGTAAGCGGAGGGGGTTGGTTGACCTTGGACAGGAGCGATGCGAAGGCTTCTCTCGGGTTCCCGCCATCTTAGTTCTTCGCCAAACTTCATGCTGCATAGATGCTACACTGGAACTCTCGACTTCACCGGCCTCGGAGTGTGATAGCTGCTATTCTCGTGAAGCGATATTATATGCTCTGGGGTTCAGATCTCGTTCACAGTCTTTGTAAATTATAGTGTGAAATATTTTTTATAAGTCTTTAATTTACCACATGACAGTGCGTTTAACGTGTAAACCCCATTTCTGTGTTCGGTAGACAAAAGTTCGTAGCATTTTCAAATCGCGTTTTTGTTACCAAGTGCTGTGAATTTCACAGACTTGAATGAAAAAAATTTCTAGTATGCCATTATTTTTAAATAATTCACTTTTATACATTCGCGTATTTGTAGGACGAATAGTGTAATCAAGTCGTTAATAGTAGCTTGTTAGGGAAATAGGTTCTGTCAGCCATAAATTTCAACTCAGCCACACTCTACATATATATAACAGCATATACGCAGACTCACATCATACGATCCAGTCTTCATTGACTGACCTCCGAGGTGGACGGATGTGTTTTGGGAGAGATCCTCGTACAATTTCATTATGTGTATTTCTATGCTGTCTGTTAAAATTTAAAATGAGAGTTTGGAAATCTTTATTTGTCCATGTTAACTGGAAGTGCTAAATCATTGTCTGTGTGTTTCGCTAGTTAAATTGCACGCAGTGCTTGGTACTGATACTTTTTCCTAGATGTAACTCAGGATGCATATGAGTAGTTTGTAAATCGTATTCAGAGTTTTTGTCAAAATTTCAACTCGCTCGCAAGCTTCACATATATAAGTTGGCGCACGTCATACTCTGACGCCATCCCTTCACCAGCCTCTGAGCCGGACAGACGTGTTTTGGGGGAGAGGTGCGATTTCATTACATGTTTAGTCATTTTTTTGTACTTGTATCCGTTTAATTTATTTGGAAAAATTCGTTTTTCACCTCAGTCTATAATCAAGCACTGCTTCGCTGAGCGAATGGACGTATATTAAACATTTTATTTTTTATGTGTGTTAATCAATTCATTTCTTTTTACGAGTGGATTACGTCTCTAAAATTCCTCACCAGTCTCACAGGCAAACGGACATGTAAGGTATGTACAAGAGGCATCAAGTAGTGTTACAAATATCTTGTTATTGTGTTCATTCATTATGCTTCTCCTGTGTAAATTATATTGATAGTATACAGGTCGGGGTAGACCAATTCATCTCTTCACGTTTAAGACACCTGGAGAGTCACGTAATTGCACTTGTTCACTTAGTTGTGATCATTTGAAATTTGCTATTCGATGCATGTAATTTATTCATACATAGAACTCGTTTGAAATTCTCTCGTGCAATTCTATTATTCATTTGGAATAATGCTATCTTTCAAAGTCGTCTATCTACCAACACCATTTACAAGCAATATCGCTATCAACCAAAAAATTTACACTTAGGCCACTCTTGCACAAAACTCATATATATATACACACACACACACACCCCATCCCCAACATGTCACATTTCATCGAGTGTCAGAGCTCACATGGTGAGGTTGTACCAGAGCGCCCCAAAAAAGAAAAGAAAGAAAATAATAAAATTGACTCTTAGTACAATCTTGAACCAAACCCAAAATAAAAAAAAATCAACCAACCCTTTCAATTCATTCAACCCTTTCAATCAGATTTAACCCTTTCGATAAATTTAACCCTTTCAATTTAGTTAAACCTGGCACTCAATTTAATTAACCCTTTGATATCAATTTTATATCAAATTAACTAGGTCAATCAAAAAAGGTGGCATTCCTTTGTATCTATGACCCGCTCACTCCTACTACTCTCCTACCCAAGTAAACGTGGTCGGCCACATGAGTCTGCTTAAGGAAAAGTGACGTAGAGGAAATATTAAAGCTCTCGATTAAGCAACTTACTGTTTGCACACGGTTATAAAATGGAGATGAATGGCCCAACCAGGATTCGACGAGCTAAGCCCTACCTAGTAATACTGAATTACCTGCCTCTGCCTGCGCACAGCTAGAATACTCACTGTGAGAAATCCCAGGTTTTCTTCAAAGACTTACTTTTGGCTGTTGTACCCGAGGCTGCACCTGAACTCCAGGTTGATGACAAATTCGTATTGGTCTGAAAAAAAGAGAAACAGAGAGTCCCTCTCCTTTTTACTCAAAGCAGCAAGCTCTTTTCCAATACACATAAACACTTTAAAAGGATTTTTACCCACTGTGGTTCTTGTAGAATCTTAGTAGATTATCAACAGTAATCTAACTTGTTTCTGATTTTGATATTGTTGTTTGTAAGGCTCTCCTCTCCTGTGTAGTCCTGATTCTCGAAACTATGTTTCTAAGTTCTTCTATAGTATTTCTTAGGTTTTAGAGTCGGGATTTCTACATGTGTATAGAGTTGTAGGTTTGTTATGTATTGATGAGAAACAGGGATGTTTCTGTTTCCATCTCCTATGTCGTAGTTTGTGCAATGGCGCAACAAGCAGTTATGTTTTCCCATGTGGATTTACGGGAGTTATTGTTCTTCTAGTTGAACCTATTGTTGTTTATATATTGTGTCTGCATGTTGAGTTGTACAAGATGTAATCATATTTAAATTAATTGTGGCAGTACATTGTTGAGTTTGGATGGACAAAGTTCCCGGTGGAACCAGTACTGGCCTCACCGAACCTGCCCTCAAGGTGCCCGAAACCTATTAAAAGGTCATACCTGAAGCACTTCTTTCTAACCGCACGTTAATTCCCGCAAGAAAAAGCTAAATTGGCTCTTTAGATGTTCATGGTGCCACCAGGGACATTGCAATATTGAAACCCATCATGCTGATCCGAAATATAAAACGAAAACTACAATAAACTACTCAAACACACTAACTGTCGCGTCCGCGCATTCCCTTCTTTCACATTCAATTTGAGCATGACTGTATCCCCTTTATCAACTTTCTCGGCCCAGTGCGTTCGAGTGTGCACGGACTCAGTTTTGGGGAATGCCCGGTAACCAGAAATATTCCCCGCCACCTCGTCCCCGAACGCAAAGGGCGTTGTCGAAACCACACTGCAACCTATCGAAACTGTCTCATTTACACTCACACATATACAGTTCACATCTCACTCTCACTCTTCATTGATCTCAAGAGGTCCCTCCGTCAGTTCCCATCTCTCATTCCGGCGCCATCTGCCTTGGTCGCCATTGGATGCTGGGCAGGTTTCCCCATACAGCAATTGTCTTGTTCGGTATGACATGAGCCAAGAGTGATTGAGAGATATGCGGTGGGAGGGGGCGATTTCCATGTTTTCTTTCCCATTCTTATTCCTACATCCTGAGATCAGCACAGCCGAGAGGGGGGCCTGTAGACTCCTTTTCGATCCCCCCCCCCCCGCATTTATCGTCACTCAATCAGGAATCCCTCGAGGGTAAAACCAGTTCTTGTACATTAAAACATAGCCATGTCGTCAACAGTCATATCCAGGTGTTTGTCAAATCCAGCGTTTGCCCTCCCGGGAGTCTCCATCTACTGTTATTGGCGTATCCCTGATCTTGTTCTAGGATGCTGTCCAAATGAAGGACTATTTCTTGACCACAGCATAACCCCTGAAGGGCTTACTATAGTCGAAGGTACGCCTCCCGAATGTACGGACAGCATCCCTAAAGATGTCGGCTTCATCGAACTGCTCACCTCTGTGCCAATAAGATTCCTTGAGCAGACATAGTAAAGCCTGCTGCTAAGCCGGCAGGCCTGCCTGGGCGACGACAAGCCTGTCAACAGCCTCCATCCTGGGGAAGATGATGCTGCTATTGTTGAATGTCTTGTGTTAAGAAGTGCATAAAAACGTGTGAGTTTGGACACCACCATTAGTAACCGGTGCAGTTTACCCCATGAACTTATTCTGGGATCTAAGAAGAAGGCACATTTTTGTTAGTGCAACTGGCTTATGAACGGCCGTGCCAGTACTCAGGGAGAGCTATGGAGCACCCATAGCTGTAAATTCTGACATCGACAATACAGCTAAGCCTTTAAAGAAGCGAAAACATGATGATGTACAGTCAGATCAGGACGATGGATCAGATGCGGATTTGCCACACAAGAAGAAAGTACGGACGAGAGCCCTGAAATCTAATGCTCTGGCTCGCCAGTACCTACGTTCGTACACATCTCGTAATAATGTTACGGCCTATGGTGTATACAAGCATAATGATAAATGGTTCCTCGGTGCCAATGAAATAGAGTTTCCATCAGGTGGGAGCATACAAGTTGGCAATTACATGGTATGTGGAACCCCCAGACTATACGAACTTCTATTTCGCAAGGAGCCCAGGGACTTTACAGAATCCTACCTGCTGGAACACAAGATTTTGAAAAAACTCATGCACGCATTTGACCAAGATAACGATCCCGAGACAGGTGTTTATAAGGACGAAGATCACGAAAAAATCAACATTCTAGCAGACCTCTCCAGCGACCTAGCACTGAAAAGTGGCGAAGGCCTGAAGAAGATAGACGACGGCAAGAATATTGACTAAGTATTTTGGGACGACCCGAGCGAGCTGGTGGATAGGCTGCAGCTACTTCTTGCTTCGTAAAGTGTTAGAAATTACTCCAACACCAACGAGATAGTTTCAATCATCCAAGAACTTAAGGAGGCGGGCTACATACGATGAGTCTATTGGTCATTGCCAGCTTCAAGGTTCAAGAAGGTGCTAAAACTCCATAACAGAAGGGGCGTACTTCAAGTGATGGTGTTTCTCTGCCCGTTTCATTTCCTAGGTCGTCGGGCAGACATCGAGCGGTGAATGTCGAAGAAGATTAATAAACCTGTATATTTTATTATGTGTACAATAAATTTGATGTAAAAAAGATATGCTGTGTTTTATTCCAGAAAACCTCCCCGCTTTATATACAAAAATATTTTAAATAAAAATACTGGCATTTAAGAATAAAAAATTAATATATCAGTTTAAGTACTTTGCAGGAATGGCCAATGTCACAATTTGGTACAGGCCGATAGCAGGCATCATAATCGATACTACCTATGTGTTGATAATAGAATCCAATATGGATGGTGCTGTCAGCACAATCTATACTTTAAACACATAAACAAATATGGCTGTCACCTGGTCATACATTGGTGATGTAAACATATTAAATCTAATATGGTAGTCGCACAGAGGTGAGATGCAAATTATAAAAAAATGGCAATAAAATATGGAGGACTGCACCTAGAAAGATGGCAGCCTCCAGTAATGTATATAAACAAATGACGAACGAAAAAAAAAAAAAAAACAAATTTGGCAGCCTCCAGTAACATATAAACAATAATGACTGCCTCCAGTAGCATGTACACAAATGACGAACGAAAAATCAAGATGGCGGAATGAGTATAGGTGAAACGAGTGGAGGCGAGGGAGTCAGTCGTCTGCTGGAGTCGAACAGAGGTGAGTAATTGGCAGTGGTGGATTTAAGGGGGGGGGGGGCACAGGGGCACGTGCCCCTCCCAGAAGACCATAAAATACACTACGAAAAGTAACACATTTTTGAAAACATTGTGCCTGTAAGCAGAAAGGAAATTTTGCATAAAAGCATATTCTCCAGTATAGTGGCGGCTATTAATGGACACATTTGACGCACTGCAATTTGTCGGAACTCAACTTGCCGTGGACCTACTTTGTGAATACAATACACTATACAATGTTTGCTTACGCAAGAGTTCGCTAGAAGAAGTGTTGTCTACCAAGAATTTTTCATTTCTCTGTTCCGACCTAAACCCCCCCCCCCCCCCCTCAACAGGCTGTGTGTTTGTGTGAGTGAGGCACAGCGCCGGCGCATCTAGTGTGATATCACCTTTAGTGCAAGGCACTGAACATGCTAAGAGCCGTTACACATGGACACGGATTTCCCGCCCTCCATCACCCGCGCGTGGAAGGCGGACAATCCGTGGCGTTCTTTCACATGTGTGCGGATTGCACTACGGATAGTTGCAGTCAGTCCTGAGACATGGTCAGGTCAGTGTCTCATCAATAATGGCCACGTAATTGTGTGCCTCCAGAAAACGGAGAAGAAAATTACGGCGGTATTGGGTGCATATGCTAGTTGCACAAAAAAATCTCAAAGGTTCGTTTGTGATACTGTATATAGACCTTAGGGACGATGAAAACAAGTTTCGTAACTATTTTCGGATTTCGGTGCAATCGTTTGACGGACTGATAGGAAAACTGGAGCCGAAGTTAAAATTACAACATGTTAGAATATCCGTGTGTCCGACGGAACGTATTGTTTTACTCTAAGGTAAGGTAAAGAACGATCTTCTAAAAGAGTGCATTTGAGGTGTGTGGCGTGGAAAGGGAAAAGGGGCCTCTATTCGGCTCAATAAATGTCACAGGAGAGCGAAAATGCGATGAGTGTCTGAACACAATATATGATTCGCTGCCGATAACATTGGATGTACTGCAATGAAAAGGTATTTTAGTAATGACCCTAAGAAAATGGTAAAATAAACAGCACATAGAAGATGGGTTTTATTTAAAATAGAAATTCTGTTTGCTCATGAATGTATTTATGACTTAATGAAAGTTTAGACATTCATTATCCCTGTTAAACTGCGAAACAAAAGGCGATTCTTAAATATACATTGTTCACGGTTTAATATTAAAAAATAATGAATCAAATAATTATTTTCTGCGTTAGTCGGCAATTTGCTTGATTTCCCTTTTCTCATCAGAAATGGGTTCTTTTCTTAAAGCAACGTCAAACATTACATGTTATCAACATGTACAGATATCTTGCATACTGCAACACTTTCTCGCCGACCTCCACTACTCCCACAGTCTTGGCATATGAACTATTTCAGAAATTGTTCGAGAAGTACGTCAGGGAATTGGGGATGACGTCAAAGACGAATGTATGTCTGCGCCTACATCGAATATATGGCAAGAGATAAGTAATGGATTTCAGATGTCAGCCAACTAACCCAACTGCACTGGGGCTGTCGATGGCAAACACATTCGGATCATCAAACCTATCAAAGCTGGTTCACTTTATATGAATTACAAACTTTTTTTTTTTTTTTTTTTTCAATTATATTGTTGGCAATTCGTGATGCCAACTATTGCTTCTCTTACATTGATGTTTGGGCGTGTGGAAGAAATTGTGATTCGAGTGTGTTCAAACGTAGTGTGTTTTGGGACAGTATGGAAAACAATTCTCTGGGAATACCACCACCAAAACATTTGCCTGGTTCTGATGGACCACCAGTACCACTTGTCATAGTGAGCGATGAGGCTTTTGCTTTAACAAGAAATGTTTTGCGACATTTTGCTAGAAAGAATTTAACATATAAGAAGAAAATCTTCAATTACAGGCTAACCTGCGCTCGCAGATTTATTGAGTGTTCTTTTGGTACTCTCAGCAACAGGTGGCACATTTTTCATAGACCTATTAATGTAAACATAAATACTGCCATTTCTGTCGTAAAAACATGTCGTGCGCTCCATAACTTTGTTGGTTTTCAAGATATTGAAACTGTAGGCACGGTACCTGATATTTCCTGCAAGACAATTCAGACCACATTTTCAGATTATTTTGTAGGTGTGGGAGCGGTACCGTGGCAAGATGCAAAATTACATTGAACTTTTGTACTTCATTGTACGTAGAGCAAAATGGGTTCATAATCTACTAGGCCTATATGTATCACGTCAGTTAGTAATAATATGTTCCTACGTTTAAAGCGCTCATACCGTTTTACACTAATACTGTGATTGTCATTTTTGCGACAGTATATTACCAGACTATTTACCTACATTCATAATTGAAAAAAAAAAAAAAAAAAAAAACATTGTTAGTTTCTATTACGCTGGATGTTTATTTGCCCCACCTGCGTATTCTAGCGACTAATCTAATGACAATGACGTAAACATCATAACAATATGCTACATATTTAGTCGCTGGTGACTTAATTGTCATAATTAATTTCAGTTACCTTGTAAGTATTGTGAGCCACTAGCTGTATGATTAACACTGAAAAACAATCTTATTAATAAAATGTTTCCCAATATATACACAGATGTCATTGTTACACACTACCTCTCATAATCACAACATTGCTTACAACCTAAGAGTCATATTTCGTATTTTGAATATTTTACTATGTTGAATAACATGTATTAGCCTAGAGAAGGTCATCAGTGTACTATTTGTCATGGTGTGGTGGGTACGGGGAAAGAGGTGTGTGTATTCATATTCGTAAACGGCGTGTTATTACATTGTATGCACAAAGTACTTAAAGGAAACTGTATATGTTGGTTCGATACTCACATATTTTCTTTGGATGACCTTTCATTTATACAAGAATGCCAACATACTTCCAAACCCACACCATTGTGCTAAATGTACCAATTTGCTGTTACTTACTTATTCCTTTCCTCGTCGACTCATCCTTTTCCATAAAGCCGTCTACCACAAAACAACATATTTCCTGCCAAGCCTTCAGTCTCTTATCCCTGTTTTTGTACTCCACATTTGATGCACCCATATACAAAGATAAGATTCCACAGCCATTATTAACAATTCCGTATCGATATTCATAGCTGAAATGATATGCACACTACAAGGATATCAGTGACTATACAGCATGTGCAGCAGTACTCTGTGCCAGACCTCTGTGTGTCATCTGCACGCAGTAACTTGAGCCAATGGGAACACACGATGTGGATGCTCTGCCAGTCGTACGGGCTGCGCGGATGGCTCCTACGCGTATGGATAATACGTGTGCATCTGAACATCGCCATTCGACCACAGGTACTCTGCTCCGTGCATGGGTGGCAGAGGGCCGACGATCCGCGTCCATGTGTAACGGCTCTAACCCGCTGCAACACAGTTTACAAGGCAGGTAGGCGGCTCACTCTCCCCTCCTGTCTCCTGTTCCCATTAGTATTTCCCAATACCCGTGTTTACCCAACATTTCACCCTGCTGTAGTCCATGTGGACAGTCAATACGTGTGCATCTGAACATCGCCATTCGACCACAGGTACTCTGCTCCGTGCATGGGCGGCAGAGAGCCGACGATCCGCGTCCATGTGTAACGGCTCTAACCCGCTGCAACGCAGTTTACAAGGCAGGTAGGCGGCTCACTCTCCCCTCCTGTCTCCTGTTCCCATTAGTATTTCCCAATACCTGTGTTTACCCAACATTTCACCCTGCTGTAGTCCATGTGGACAGTCAATACGTGTGCAAGTAGGAGACATTTGTTACGATGACTAGAAAAAGACAACTGGATTTGGATATATTCTTTTTGAAGAAAATAAAGGTGAGTTTAAAAGTTTTTCTAAACCGGAATAAACTTTTCTGTTCTTTTACATCAAACATTATTGAAGGCAAAAAATGGAACTGTGTGACAGGTCCTTAAGGGTTGTATGTACCTGGAGCTTTTTTCCGCGTTTGAGGCAGCAGCAGAATTTAAAATAAAAATATCATTACTAAAATAACAAAATATGACACAAGAAAAAGCTATACGAAAAAAAAATTGGTGAAATTTTATTATTTCAATTTATGAGGTTTGTGATGTCTTAAATTTAAAAAATGACCAGAATTTCTCTGAGTAAGAAGTCAATTACGCATTGCGTTGTTGCATTCTTGATTTTATAGATTAGCTAATTAACCCGACTTTATATCTGACTTCTGTTATTTAAAAAACCTTTCAAGCTTCAGCTTGAGGGTAGATATCTTTTACTAAAAAAAAAAAAATGCACAGCCATTATTTTATACAACAATTCTATAATGACTTGGGATTCTATTTAAACAAAATCTAATCTGCTTTAAGAAATTGCAAATTAAATTACGTGTTTGTATCACATTTTATAATAAACTGTCTACGTATATAGTCAGTACACGACTGAAACAGACTTTTGAACAACACCTTAGTCGTCAGCTACATGCATCGTTACTACAAACGGTGACTGACGCGGGTACAGTTAGTTTGTCAGCACAAAGAGAGAATATAGTTTGAATGTTTTAATGTATTTTTTATTTGTTGCTTAAACATGGGAGTAGGAAAAATTCCGAGGTCTGTTGCAGTCGTGAACGGACTGTAGGCCTATATTCTGATGCTATTTTTTTTCCATAAAAATTAAACAGTTTCTTTTTTTTTTGTTTTGGCTTAACGAACCACACCGACAGCTATAATATTTTAGAGACCAACAGCAGCCCAACTAACAATTAATTACAGTCCGATTACTTACATTCAAGTTACTGACATTGTGTTTTTTAATAATAATTTAATGCATTCCAATTAATAAGACACTAACACTTTTAGCAGGTACAGGACCATGGTGAACACATAGAAAAGATGAATGAGCCCGAAGTGCCATCAGTGCTTTCTTCATCCCAAGGGAACGACAATGAGTTCGATTCTACTGATCCCATTTCCAGCTCCACTTCATCTGTGGTACCAGAACTGAATTGTGTAAAATTAACTACTTCTTGCTTAGACTTTGGACATCTTATTAGTGATCGAAGTGTTGTTGCTTCACTGACTGATCAGGAAAAATACCAGTGGCTTGTGGGTGCCCTCATCGGACTTTAAATCGCCAATGAATGCAGAAGGCAAGAAAAATCGATCCTTTCAAAGGAACTGGTTAGAAATGTACGAATGGCTGGTTTACAGCAAGAAGGTGAGTGGAGGATTGTGTAAATTGTGCATGATTTTCGGGCATTGGGAGGGAGGGACAAATAATGCAAACATTGGTAAATTAGTGGTTACGCCTCTTAATGCCTACAAAAAGCAGTAGAAACACGGAAGCACCATGCCAGCAAAGACTATCACAAAGGAAATATGATTGCAAGTCATAACTTTTTGATGGGTATGGATGGAAAATATAATGAAGTATGCAAGCAGCAGAAAAAAAAAAGTAATTGAAGAAAACAGAAAAAAAACTTATCCCTATAATCAAGATAGTTATCTTCTGTGGAGGACAAAACATACCACTAAGAGGACATAGAGATGACGGGGACTTACAAACAGAATCAGAAAAAAAATATGTAGAAGTTAATTTCAGAGCTGAACTGAAGTTCCGAATAGATGCTGGAGATGAAATTCTAGCCTCACATATAGGCATTTGCGACAAAAATGCCAGCTATATAAGTAAGACCACCCAAAATACAATAATCCAGTGTTGTGGAGATGCCATTACCGAAAAAATCTTTGCAAAGATCAAGAACACGAAATATTTCACCATAATGGCCGATGAGACAACTGGCATTTCTATTAAGGAGCAACTGGCCATTTGCATAAGATATTTCGACACTAATTCATATGAGATCCAGGAAAAATTCTTCAAGTTCATTGACGTTGTAGATGTCTCTGGGGAAAACATTGCTCGCACAATTTTGCAGGAGTTGGACAGACTAAACCTGGATATATCTTACTGCCGTGGTCAAGCTTATGATGGAGGCTCTAACATGACTGGCAAATTCAAAGGATTCCAGGCGTGTATTGCAAAAGTACAGCCACTGGCAATCTACAGCCACTGTGCAAATCATAGACTGAATTTAGCAATTAGTAAAGCATGCTCTGTGGCTAGCATAAGCAGTGCTATTGGAGTAATAAAATCTGTTTCAAACATATTTCGCGAGTCAGCTGGGCGAATACACAAACTAGAAACAGAAGTGCAAGATAAACTGCCCCATCTCAAAAAAGGAAAACATGCCTTCAAGAAGATGTGCGAAACAAGATGGGTTGAAAAGCATGATGCTGTTTTAACATTTCTTGGCACACTCCCTTGCCTCCCTGTCGTCTTGAAAACCATTTCTGAGTCATCTGAAAGCAGAGGAAGCAATACGTTTTCATTCCTTCACGCTACACAGTCGTCTGAGTTCCTTGTCAGTGTGGTGGTTCTGGCTGAGGTTTATGGACTAACTCTGCCCTTGGCTCGGAAGTTACAACCAGAGTACATGGATATACTGGAAGCAATGAAGCTCGTGGAAGTAACATTAAGAAGTCTAAGAGAGCAACGTTACAAAAGCACTGACACATTCAAGAAAATATTCAAAGAGTCCGAAAAGTTGGCAATGGAAATGGGGACACAAATCAATAAGCCAAGAACAACCAACCTGAAAAAAAAAAAAAAACAGATCAAACTTCAATTCGCAAACAGTTGAAGGATATCATCGCACTGCAGTGTACCTTCCTTTCATGAACTTCGTTATCAATTAACTTTTTTTCCATATTTCCAAAATAAGAGCTTCAAAGAGTTGGACAGATTCAAAAGCTGCTGTCACCAGAGTTTAGTGATGGCTTTGAAGACGAAGTTCTGTAATGTGCACAGCCATACAAGGACGATTTACACTGTTTTTCAGCTTTGAAAGGAGAATTGCGAGTTTGGAAGCAGATATGGAAATAAGACACTTCACAAAAGTTTCCAAAGTCTCCTGCGGAAGGCTACAAACAGGCTTCTTCACTACCAAACATTAGAGTTCTGTTTCAACTCTTATGTGTCCTTCTGGTTACAATGAAAACAGTGAAGCGCTCCTTTTCGACATTGCGTCGCCTGAAAACCTATCTAAGGAGCACAAATACCGAATACTACAATTTATGCCAGCTGTATATTAAATGTTTAGGTTCAAAAACTGCTTAAATAGCACCATTTTGCACCTTGAAATCAAAATTTTTCCCGGGGGAAGCCCCCCGGTCCCCTCGTTTCTAGCTTGGGGCACCAGCGAAAAAATTTGATATAGGCCCCCTCTAAAACATAAATCTGGATCCACCCTTGGTAATTGGTGGTAGGGGGAAGACCTCAGGAAATGTAATTTTTGTAAATAATTTTTTATGCAATCTTTTCAAGGGAAATTTTAGAGAGAAAAGGGGAAAATTTGAGGGAAAAAAAGGAAATTGTTAGGGAAAATGGCCGCTGATAAATATGGCAATCGAGCGAAGGTGAGAAGCAATCTTCAGTAATGTACATAGGTTTTTAAAAATAATTTAGTTAATGATTTTTAATGAGATTTTTTAAGAACATTTTGAGGGAAAAAGGGACACTTGAAGGGAAAAAAGGGAAATTGTTAGGGAAAATAGCGGCCAACGGAAAAGACTTTTTAATTAAAAAAATTGGATAAAATTTTGTAAAACTAAATTTTTTAACGATTTTTAACTTTTTAAACAATTTTTTTTATAAATGTTTTTAGTAATAATTTTTTATTAAGTTTTGAAAGATTTATAATTTTTTTAAACTATTTTTAGTACAATTTTTCGTAATACATTTTTTTAGAATTTTTATGCAAATTCTGTTTGTTCTTGGGGTCAGAGGTCACCGGGGTCAAGGTCAATATCACGGATCAAAGGTCAAGGTCAATGAAATCCAAGATGGTGGACGGGTTACGTAACAACATTGTGGCCGGGCGAATCCGAATCCGATCCCCGATCCCCTTATGCCAGAGTCATCTATTTCCTACTACTGACCTACCGTATAGATTTTAATTCATGTTTGTTGAAAAGAAGCAGACTTTGACTTATGACATAAATATTACCTTTGGTTGTAATGCAGTAATAAAGCTGGACTTTCTGATTTTGTATTAGTCAGTAATGACGAAGCATATTGGCCCAAATTTAAATGGCCTATTTTAACTATTTATTTTGCTATGCAAGGTATTTGTGCTCAAATTGCTGTTGTATTTAACATTGTAAACGTCATAAAATTAAACATAACACACTAGGAGGTACATTCTATGACAAAAAATAAAAAGTGACGTGTTGGAGATTCGACCTCAGGACTTCAGCGCCCGATTTCCCCGTTTTAGTGATCTCTGTCACAGAAAATTACTGCCGTTTGCAAAATTATATATTCAAACGGGCCTTATTACATAGATACATTTTTTCATTGTTTATATCCCTACTATTTGCTTTTCACAGTAGCTGATATCTCGCCATATTCCTCCATGTGCCGGCGCGAGCCGTGTCTGTGCAGTGACGTCAGGCCAATGAGAAAGCGTTTTGCGGTAACGTGGTAATCGCCGCATAAATCACCACTTTTAATCGAACATAACTCACTCAACGAAGGCTTTAATTAAATAAACCATGCAAATATACCTTCGTGTATGTGTCAGAATGCAGATTTGACAATTCCATTCATATTTATTGCATACGCATGTTGCATTTTAGTATTCTTCCTGCATAGTCAAAATTAGTTGAAAAAGTTGTTCCTGAACAGTTAATTATTTATTTGGAGGAGGAAATGTTGTTTACGAAAATCAGCTGGGCTGTCGACCTAGGTATACAGTAGTACTCGTCACACGATACTGGATGTAAACTATTTTTTTTTCAGAGCAATGGACGAGTCGGAAATAGCGGTTGTAGTGTTCCTAAATTTTACAAAACGTTTGCTACTTTAGACTTCAGTACATACTGAACTTTAATAACGCCTAGTATAAACAAGTCTTTCCAGAACAGTATGTGAATTGTTCTGTAGCTATCTGATTGGCAGTACCGAGTCCACTTTAACTCCAGTAATGGTCCATTGACCTCGACAAAATAAATCATTTTTACAAGTGTTCTCCAAAGGTTTATTATACGTCGGCACTCTTGTTTACAATATATGCATATAGAGTACACGTCGTTTTGCCTAAAATTAGGCAAAACGACGTTAGGCTAAACGACTAAACGACTAACGACTAAACGTTAGGCAAAGCGACTGTCTGAAAAATTAGGCGAGGGACTATAATTTTAGGAAAAACTATTTTACGCAAAATGACTTTAGACAAAACAAATATTTTGGTAATGTAATCGAGAGGCTAGAATTATAGGCAAAACGACTTTAGGTAAGACGATTTTAGGCAAAACGACTGTTGCTTGTCGTAGGTAAATGAATTTTGTTTTCTGATTAAACCCACAAGCACTATCTTGTTCTCATTTCTGACATAGGTGGCACCACTAGTACAATATCTAGAAACAATAGAAGTGTTTGTCTTGTAAAAGGACATCAAGTTCAATGTAGCAGCAACAGATAGCGCTGCATGTCCTGGTTTTAAAGCAAACGAAAATGTTATTGCAATTTTTTTTCCAAAAGGCTGCATACGAATTCATAAATAAGACTTTGCATGTAAATAAAAAGATGGCTGAAATACAAAGTCATGTTTGTTCCATTTCTCCGGATCGATCCACTTTTCAAATGCGGCTTAAGGAAGACTGATCGTATTAATGAAGATCCTATACGTATTACTCGATATTAGAGTGAAAATGGCCTGTGAAATTAACGCTAAGAAATGCCGTCTAATCTTGGGTCGAAGGTTAGTGATGTTGGAATTGATAAATAACCACTGATTTTCTTGCTGTGCGTAATTGAATAAGGATTAATGTTATTGAGTAATATGGTCTATAGTTTTTTTTAATAGAATTTCGCATTATTGCGTGGAGGTATTGTAACGCTGAGATTGACCACATCAAAAGTGTATCACATAAGTGACGCATTGTTTAAAAATTACAACACTCTCATTGATGTGATATGCCTATATTTTAAATTAGTTTTTTTTTTTCACAGGATTATATCTTTTTATTTTTTTATACAGCACAAAGACATTTATAGGCCGTTCACGATAAAGTGAGCACTTTTGAAAGCCCTGCTAAAATTCTACTTTCTTGCCCATTATGTATCCTTCCACCACATGTAAACAAACATTGCCATGTGATTGCCACATGTTAATAAACTCAATGTTTACATTTTGGGACTGCATATTATATATAAAACATGCAACATATATGATATATAACACACGATATATATAATGTATATATGCATATATAAATATATATATAATGTAAAATATACAATATATAAAAAATACGTAACATATATGATTGTTTCGGTCATCTCACAGCTCCGATAGACAAAAACTTTACACAACAAACAATTGAAAAATGAACGCCCTAGCGATGAAGTTATGGAAACTGTGAAAAAGCAAATATTAAACTTTGGTGGTGAACAAGGACCAACATGACACGTTAAAAAAGGACACACGTTAGTTAAGCCGAAAAATAATTTGGAAGGGCAGCCAAATCCAGATTTTGAAATAGACCAGCACTACTGCGCGCCCAAGGTACAACACCACTTGTCACACAAATTACCAAACATTTAAAAACTGTACCGCAAACTTAATGTTTTCCATGACTCGCCGTTTTCTAAGTGCTCCAACGCTCTGTAGCGTGACAAGTAAAACTTCAGCTCTAAAACATGATAGCTGTATTTGGCCTCAGCTTACTGAAGTTAGGTGCAACTAAGCCATCAGGAAAAAACATACATCCTGCAGGCATAAGGTAGCGGCGTAACCTAGCAGATGTCTGGAGCGTATAAAGTAGACAGAGCGAGGCCGTGCAAGGACTTAATAAAAAAATGACAAATAAAAAAATAATGACACACGAAGGGGAAAGGGAGGCAAGAAAAGACGAGGGGATCTGATCCAAGCAAAGAGTACACCACTATACAGTAGTAGATAGTGCTAATAAACTTAACGTGACGGTGCAAACGTTGCAGCATATAAAAATATATATTATGTAAAAAAGAAAAATATATAAAATATGTGCACGTATATGTACATTTTAAGGATAGTCTTATATGCACCTTTATAAATTGAGATAAATATATTTCAACATAGGCCTATAACATATATATAAAATAAAAATAATTTACACTAAAAATATAAACATATCAACAAATGCAATTGTGTATATGTACATATGTTTTTGTTTGACACAGTTACTCTGTGTTCGGCTTCTGAGACCCTTCAGAAAATAACTGAACATTTATACTGTGAATTGAAGTGGCAAAAGAAGGGTATACCAGGCTTGTAACTGGCACCACATTAATTTGTACTAAATAATTCTAAAAATAATGTATATTATTTATAGCTAAGTGAAATGCCGATCCGGTGATGGCCAAATTTCTGGTGTATCTTTTGGCCCAAATGGGTGAGACATTTCCTTTTTGTCAAACCCACACAGACCTCAAGAAACCAATTTTACAGGTAAAGTGCATGGACTCTCATCATTGTTTTGGTTCCTTCATTGCAATGACTGCAGCAAAACTGAAAACTTAAATGAGAAAAGTATTTAAAGAAAATTACTATACTTACAGAAATGGTTCATACGTGCACACACAAAGTTGAAATAAATGTCTTATTATTAATGTAAAACCAATACATATCCACAAATGACACCAAAATGATAATGTAAAGGACAAATTATAAAAGTAATACTTACAGGCAAGTTACTGTGCATAGCGAAAAACACTTTGTTTAACTTCCCTTGTTACTATAGCTGTGCGTCAATTAACAGCCAATCAGAAGCCCCGACAATTATACTATGTTCACAATTGAAAAACTTATTTACAAATCAAGAAAGTGTGTATTTTGGCTTCATTCCTCAGGAAGATATTTTCTTTTGTTTATTTATGGATAATCGCAACCACGGAAGTTTTGTAACGCTTGTAGGTAATGTTTATAGTAAAAATTGAAATGTAAATAATTTACCATTTAAAAAATTTCTCAGATCAATTGAAAATATTTATTTTTGAAAAAACCCACTACCAACTCTATGTACAGACCTTAATTTCTTCGGTACATATGTAGCAACATAAACAAACTGATATTATTATCGTTATATCAATTGTAGCCAGACCACTGTGCTTTTGTGTTTTGTATGTGCTTATCGCAATAACTGTGAATGTGTTTGGTATGTCAACTGTAGCCCGGCCCATATTGAAAATTAGCTCATACAGCTTCTTTAGAAATACTTAATTTAACACATACACTGCGTAATGTAATCTAACCTTTACAAACATGCACTCGCAAGTAAACAGGAGCTCTGGGAGTCTGGGGTGTTGACTGACGTGTAATATACAGTTACATTAAATTTCAATAACTGCAATATTTTTGCGGGCAAAGTGGCAGATATTAAAAACAATCATGCCTACTCAATAATGCATACTATCTTCATTTATATTTCTCAAAAGGTTGCAAGTTATCTTGTCGAACATCCATTTCGAAATTTAAACATGGAATTTTTCTATAGGCCTAACTGTTGACAATTAATTGTAAATACTTTCTAATTCTTATTACGGCATGCATTACCAAATAAAAAAATTAGGCCTACACTTGCATCCCGAAAGAATGTCGGCAACAAGAACAGCTATAGGTCTATAGTTAAAATAAAACAGCTTCAAGATTTTATAGTTTATATGTTGGAACACCTTTGGTGTAGCATTAAACTGCGACGGTTATAGTATGTTAACAATAGTAAAACTTAACACTGTAACTTGGGATGAATAACTACATGAACACAAGTTTAAGGTTAAGCCTACATAACAAAATAACACAGCGATTTCAAAACGTGTCAAATTAATGTATAATTATTGACAGGCACATTTGCACTTGTTATCAAGACAGATTTAAGAAAGGCTACATGGCTGGGCGTAAATAGATACGTACAAATGTATTTGAGGTTAGGCCTACATTACAAAACTACACAGTGTAATAAAAACGTGTAAAATTAACGTATAATTATTGACTGCCAAAATTGCACTTGTTATAATGACAGATTTGAAAGAAAGGTTAAACAGATGGGCGTAGGTAGATAGGTACAGATAACGTTTAATGTTATTTGTCAAACTTAGGATATAATATGTACTTCGCAAACTCACATGAATATATTAATGTTGCGTTTCTGCTGTCATTCATTTACTTTATAATTGTTATATAACTTTCCGTTTATAATATCACTTTTCTAACTGTCGATTTATATTTGTTCTTTTTCACTTTCTTTACTGTGTATAAGCGGCGAAAACACGTTGTAAAAACACATTGATTTACATTTACCTCCGGACAGTTGCAGTTGAAATTTTCATCATTTCTGCAACTCATTCGATCACCTTGCACGGCTTCATCTCTCCTGGACGAATTAAAGAATAAATACTTTCGGCGAGATTTATAATGTCCTCCTGACGCTGAATATTTGTACGTACTTTGCTGGAACTCATAACTTTACACAAAATCACTATAACACAATTAAACACTATACGACCTATAATAAAACAAAGCTGATTGGAGATAAGCTGAAAAATAAATTTGAAATATTAAAACCCAACAATTTCCAGTTTCCAGATTTGTAGTTTGCCTCACAAGCAAAGGCATGCAACAAGCATGAAGGAACCACAACAACGGACCATTGGTTTTGACCGTTGCGACGATCACGTGACACAGTATAATTATGAGTTACAGTAAATACATTATCCTTACGCCAATACTAAAAACATTTATTTAAAAACTTGTTTAAAAAGGTAATAGCTCAGCGTAAGATAAAAGATTTCAAAATTATACTGTTTCTGGACCAATCTTTAAGACCTTGCATCAATGTACTTCGTTCAGCTCAGGAAAAACATTAAACTCTTCTTTAGGGTTTCTGAAGTTAAAGACTGCTGGAAATCGTGTTCCTGACGCTTTTCAAAATGACGTTGTTCCAGATACAGGTTTCGCCATTACTAAAGTGGAAAACACAAATACTTATTATCTTTAGTAGGTTTCTGCTCTAGTAGGAATCAAATTTACTAGACAGGAACAGGATAGGATGCAGTCTTCTCCCACTGCAGATACAAATCAGTGTGTAGGACGTTTTAATATGTGAACCGCCCGTTCACGGACCAGCGTCGTAACCAATACTATAGTCCATTCCCGTTTGGAAGCGACTTATGGAAATCAACCTTTGAAAAATAAAAACACTCTAAGCATAACATTCAACTTGTTTTTTCAATAACCTGTATTCCTCACTGTGGTTAACTTCAGAGTACTGTGTTATTGAATAAATGAAGCTTTAACTTAATATCTTCTATAACTTGTAATATTTATTTCTTTTTTAAACATGAATTAACAACAGCGAGTGCAGCGACGTGTTGGCAACGCCTGGTAAGAAATAGTTCACAGTTAAAATATTATTTTAACCTCGTTTTTTAGTATACTATTTGTAAATTAAACGGTGCCTATCGACATATTTGAATATTTTAGTCCCGATGGCAACATATCTCATTTTTACAGTTTAAAATAACAGCGGAAAATATCGTGAGTAGGCCGTAATGGCACGGTGTTGTTTTATTGAGCGAGAAAGCAATTGGAAAACTGTCTGCTGGGCGAGGCTTGTCACTTTCTATCTCTTTCTTCGTCTCTTTCAAACTCTGGAAATTTCACTTCCCTAGTAAGCAAGAGAATTATACAGGTTTTCGATTTTTGCATATTTCATACTTATTACAGCAAAATAATGATTTTTGAATTTGTAATTTACAACTAGAAAGAGATTTTAATGTTTGAATACGTATATTAATATATTTAGATATGATGGCGGGGCAGTTACCTAGTGAAGGTCGCAGACGTGCCGAGCCATGACATGGCGTGTTGCTTTTTGTCAAACGAAACGTAAATTATTCTTACTCCTAAAAAAACTTCAAATTAATGCATCACGTTTGTAGACGTGTTTTAAAACCTACCTAGGCAAGTTACGATGTTGTGATAAATCTGTTTTTCCTCGGCTGTAATAAATATACTGTGACGTGTGTTTCGTTAATTATTGCGTCTATGAAATGGCGTGCCTTTGTGCATCGTGGTCGATACGCTGGCCCTGTGTGTACGTAATTTCAAATATTTGATTAGCACTATTTATACGTTTTAAATGTGAACTGTCTTTAAGACGAAGATATTTATTTACATATACGTCTGCTTTTTTATCACAACGTTGTACCTTTGCCCTAAGGGGTTTGAAACACAGTCGTGTAACGTAATTTGCCACAATCCCAGAAGAAAAATACTAAGCCCAACCCGATTAATTTCAATAAACCTAATAAATAGTAAGTAGCAATACATAGAAATATGAGCGGGATAAAAGTTATCGTAGGCTTATTAGTGTGCATGTTCACCGCTATCTTTTAAACTTTATATGACAAAAATGGGCAACACGAGTTGCGGGCTTGAATTTAACGTGCCTTTTTCACTGGTTATTCCTTCGTTTTAATATTTATTCCAACTGAGGCCGTCCTTTTAGAGAGATGACCCAAAACATATCAATAACAAAAGGATAATTACAATTAGTACACCCTTTACCTCGCAGTTGTAACAGTGTTAAACACACTCGGCGGCAAAATACTAACGTGCATTCCATGTATTGAGCTACGTCGTGGAAAACAAATATGTTATCGTAAAATAATTGTAAGAAATGTCGTCAATTCAGGCATTTTTAAAAAGTCATAAAGATGACCTGATTAATGTCAGAGACCTAAACTGTGAATATTCATACGGAATGGTTTTTGGAATATGACAGAATTCTTTGAAAAGCTGTTAACAGTAAAAAAATACATTTGATAGGTATAAAAGTAGAAGTCACATTTCAATGATTATTTTCAGGTGTTGCGAAAGTATACGAACATATGTACACACAATGGAATGTTAACATTGATTTTGACAGAAGCTACATGGCAGTCACATGACAATGTTTGTTTACATTTGGCGGAAGGATACGAAACGGGCCTGCAAGTATATATTTAGCTGGACTCCGAGAAAGTTGCTTCGAATGGGGAATGGATTACAGCTACCTCCTAATTCTACTATGCGAAAGGGTCTTTATGGCAACTCATCTTAATCGCGGATTCCACTTAATCTCAAAAGGAAACAGGGGGAGTATCGGACACATTAACAACTAATTTCACACCTAAGCTTCTCCCACTTCAGGTGAGCGTCCTGCTACAGATCCTACTTCTTCGAATAGTGATGGCGGATAGAGCGATCTCCCTTACTGACTGGAGCTTGCTAACCATATCCTTCATAGTCAGTCAATCCTAGCACAGGGTTTAAACTTGCCAGCCAATCGGAAGGCTTCCAACTTAAAATCTCCTAGAACGATCTACTTCATTGGCCTAACGTACTAAAAACCATAAAATAAGTCTCGAAACGGCGATACAAATACAAATAATCCCTGAAACATTAACAATAGAGACCAAAAATATAAAATAAAATTTATATCACCTTTATAAAAATACAAAAAATTAAATTTAGCTAACCAACACATTCAAACATTTTGTATCGCCATGGGTATATCTAAAATTAAAAATCCTGCAATTAAAAAATAAATAAAATAAAAATATGAAAATTATTGAGATTTTCATACATAAAAATATCACGTGTGACAAGTGTTAAAAGTACATTAATTAATTAGATCTTCACAAAGACGTGTAAAATGTGGGTGCTACATACCTTGTAAGATGGACATACAAATGTAATCTAAAATGTCCTATGATCTTACTTTCCGAGACTCCTTCCTTGCAACATCTTGTATCTCACTACACATCTCAGTAACATTAATAGCCTTTGTTGTCTTCATGATTCAGCAGTTCTTCAGTTTTACACGCTTTTCAAATACGTAACGGGTAATCTTTCCCTGCGTTATTAAACGCCACCAATGATATATTGCAATGAATATATTACTAGACAATATAAATAATTATTTGCTTTAAATTGCCTTTATAATGATCCAATCAGTTATATGAATTTTATAAAGTTTTATAACTGAACTGTAAAAAAAAATGTTAGATATTCCGTTGACCGTCCTGCCGCCCTCAGCTTCTAGGCGCCCTAGTTCGCCTATATGAACGCGCCGGCCTTGTTTCCTGCTTGTTAATCACATTTCAATCCAAAACAGAAAAATTTCTTTTTATATTTTAAAATGCATATAGTGCTGTACGTCTTCTCTTTTAAAAATGTGCTTTATATTTAGTGAGAATTTGACTTCAAAGTGAAAAAAGATCATCGGCCTGTAATATCTTAAGAACCATTTTTAATTATTTAATTTATAAATTTTCAAGTAAATTCTAGAGTGTTTCAGTAATGGCTCCCATAATACAGATCACTGTATTCTAATTTGACACGTGCAAGCATAGAAACAAGTATACCAGTGACATACTTGGATGCAAAACGAGTTGATGTGTATATTTTTGTATGAAATATAACAGATATACGTGATTGTGAAAATATTACTTAGAATCTCATTTAAAAAACCACGATACTGAACCCAAATTTCGTTGTTTGATGTGTTTATTATTGATTTAATATTATTTATACACAATAAAAATTGTTTTCATGTGAAAAAATTTAATTGAATTTTGATTGGGTTTCATTTTATGCTAATAATTACACACTAAAGTCGTACAGCATCAATATCATCTTGTAACTTTCCAGTCATTTGCATTCGCAAAATGTTGGAATGTTTAATTACATTTATTAAACAATCTATCAATTTATTACATAATAACGGAGACAAGGTAAGTTCATGTGCGATACCTGATCACAGCTAGTAGGTAGTCGAGAATGTGTTTGTAACTCTAACCATTTAATAACGTTCGCTTAAAGAACTAGCAAATCAATTAACGAAGCTCATTGAAATACTAAAATCAATATTCATACAGGTAGAAGAACAATGTTGACAAATATAAGAAACCTTACTGGAGTAAAATTGGCATCACTCTGTTAGCTTATTGTAGCATCTACGTAACATCGGTCCATTAAAGTAAGTGGTTTGTTGATGTAGTCTTTTTCTCGTATTTTATGAAAATCACTTAATAAAGATTTAAACATTGGCGGTAATTTGAGATTTTCTGTGATAAAACATTTAAAATCTGACACGCAGATTTCCCATTGTTGAGATATCACAAAATAGATTTTTTTTCGGACAGTTCAGTAACGGATCAGGCATTCTTATATGAGGGGTTGATAAAAGGGGGGGGGGGGAGCGGAAAAGTATTCATTCGGAATGGTTACCATTCTAGAAATTTCGAATCCATACTTGCGCAGAAAAATCCGGAATTGTAACCATTCACATTTTATTAGCAAAGCACTGCGTTACTGAAACCTGATAAGTATCAATTGTAGGAATAGTTACCATTTACGATTTTTGTACCGACATTCACATTTCAAACATCGTGAAAAGTGCCCACAGTCGGAATGTTTACAATTCCGCTATGTGTGTTTTTTAGTTGTCATCCACAAAAGCCTCACACTTAAAAATACTGTACAAGCATAGCCAAACATGATGCACAGAGCCAGAGTCCCAGCGCCAGCAGGGCAGTAAATACCCAGATCAGTGGTTCAAGGCGCGCCGGCAATTTTTTGTAGGTGGTGACGCGTAGTGTCACGCATCAGCGAAGCTTGGAGTTTCCCCATAAATTATTGTCATGTATAGCCTATTTGCACTAAGAAATAATGTGTGTGTGTTTTGCAATTTAACATATTTTTGTACTATTTGTAATATTACTGTAATATTGTCAACATACTTCCACACTTGAGTCCTGAATGGCCACCATTCAAACAGTGGACAGTTTTCAGGCTTTTGTGGATGACAACTAAAAAACACACATAGCGGAATCGTAAACATTCCGACTGTGGGCACTTTTCAAGATGTTTGAAATGTGAATGCCGGTACAAAAATCCGGAATGGTAACTATTCCTACAATTGATACTTTTCAGGTTTCAGTAACGCAGTATTTGGCTAATAAAATCGGAACGGTTACCATTCCGGATTTTTCTGCGCAAGTATGGATGCAAAATTTCCGGAATGTTAACCATTCTGAATGGATACTTTTCTGTCGCCCCGTCTATATCATAAAATATTTCTAGGGGCCCAGCCCGAGACTTTTTTTTTTTTTTTTTTTTTTTTTTAAGTATTGTCACGTGCCTAGAATAGTTATCATTTTACAAATTTTGGTTATCATGCAAAGACTGAAAACACGCGCGCGCACACACACACACACTCATATATATATAATATATGTCTGTGTGTAAGTAATAATGAAATTATGTGAAACTAACTCAACACTGAAGCGACTGCTGCCCCATTTGATATTTCTCTATCCACTTTATCAACTTGGCCACTGTGGCCCCACTTGATATAGTTCTATTCACTGAGCCAGTGCGACCCCACTTGGAATCGCTCTATCCACTGAGCCACAAAGGCCCCATTTGATATATATATTCACTTGGCCACTGTGGCCCCACTTGATATAGTTATATCCACTGAGACATTGCAGCCCCACTTGGAATCGCTCTATCCACTGAGCCACAAAGGCCCCATTTGATATATATATATTCACTTGGCCACTGTGGCCCCACTTGATATAGTTATATCCACTGAGCCATTGCAGCCCCACTTGGGATCGCTCTATCCACTGGGTCACTGTGGCCCCATTTAGAATCGCTCTATCCACTAAGCCATTGTGGCCCCACTTAGAAATTAACTCTACTTTGAAACGAGACTTTTAAAGTAAACAAAAATTATATTCCATTACCTTCATATCTATGCATAATCTCTGTGTATTAATACAAAACTACCATATAGGAAAAAAGTAATTTAAAAATGAGGTTTTAGGGTAAATGGTAATGACTGCGTAGTCTGATCTTGCTGAAATTCGAACTTGAGCTGTATTTGACCCTGAGGAACTTCTGTTGAGTTTCAAGGGACTTAGGAGTATTATAGACGGACAGACAGACAGAGAGCGTCTCATTATATAGGATAATCTACAATAAATCCACATTTAGGCTACTGGATATCGCTTCTTAGAACAACAGGTCACACAATATTAAAAACAAAGCCTGTCTCAATGTGATACAGAATTGAGTCACATAATGCATGTAGTATTAGGATAATATATCGGAAGATTTTCTTACTTAAAAGTGTTCAAGTGTCTGTGTGTCTAATTATCATAACTGACATGTGTATATCCTCGTGCCAGATCAACGAGCATCGTTGTCGAGATCACTCAGCCCATACTTGCAGCCAATTTTGCAGCTTCGATCTCGAAATTGTTATATATAAGTGTGCAGTTTCATAAAAAAGCTCCTCGCGTACTTCCTCTGCGTTGATCAACAACAATAAAAAGTTAATTTAATTTATTTCGTAGGGAATCCATCATAGATATACGTGCTATAATTAAATGGATTTTTTACCAAAATATTCCACGTTTTCGTGATAGCACTCATCGACATGTGTTGAATCACACTGGTCCCCATGTATTGTAAAAATAAACTATGTTCACAGAAGAATTATACAAAAAGAATACTGAGCTGTTTCTAACAGAATGGCAACTGCAGATAAGCCCATTTTGCTTGCCCAGTGCATTTTCAGTTCCTGGAACCTCTTCCATCATCCTCTCGCCAGACGCCACTGTGTCTGACGTGGCCAGTACGGCCGGGTGGTAGGCAGTCGCCGCGTAGCATACGGCGGTGCAGGCAGTACGGCCGGCGGTAGGCAGTACGGCCGGGTGGCAGGCAGTACGGCCGGGCGGTAGGCAGTACGGCCGGGTGCAGCAGTCGCGGTGCAGCATACGGCCGGGCGTAGGCAGTACGGCGGTGGCAGGCAGTACGGCCGGTGCAGCATACGGCCGGCGTGGCATACGCGGTGCAGGCATACGCCGCGTAGGCATACGGCCGTGCAGGCAGTACGGCCGGCGTAGGCAGTACGGTCATGACGCCACACAACAGTGCGATAGGGTCGGTGACGCGAGCGTTCTTTTGGCGTGTAGGCATTTATTTTTCTATTCCGAATGCCCTTTAAGCTATAGGCTATTCAAGGTAAAGTGAGCACTTTTGAAAGCCCTTACATTTGGAATAATAGTCGATAAATATATTTTATTTTAGCCTTGGACGTTAACTTTCGAGTACGGTGGAATATGCACTTTGTGTTTATAACATACGTTTCAATATTTATTTAAGAAGGGTGGTTAAAGGATAAAAAATGGCCGAAAGGAAAAGTAACTAGGGTTTCAAAAGTGCTCACTTTACCGTGAACGGCCTAGGGAAGACCCTTCAGCTTTCATTCCCATTCGTCAGAGAATGTGAGAAACCGTTTTCTCCCAGCGATTTCAAAACACTCTCTGGATTTTTCAAGAGAAAAGCACGCGGAGAAAGCAACTGGCCCGTTGTTGGCTATTGCCTTTACCTGGGCGGGGTTTAAAAACTTACGGTCACTTGTCGTCACGAGGAGATGGCGTACCACCGTCTTTCACTCACGCATCCAGTCCAATAGTCCAGCCTGCAAGCCGTACCCTTCACTGCTTGATGCTCGCAGTCGCAGATTTCCCTCCCACTGGTCACTTCTCTCATTTAACTCGTCGTCTATGGCTGAAAGTCCAGTCACTCGTCCATTCAAAAACTCTCTGCTCGGAGGCCCGTCGCATTTTTATACTTGCTGGCAGTGACCTTGAAAGTCAGACTCACCTCGAGTCACATTGATAGAAACCAAGACAGTAAACCACTAGAAAATGTTTCAGATAAACGCAGAAACTCGTTACAATCAAGGTCAGCAGCGCGCACATAGCGTCGGCTCGCCTTTTGTAACAGATACGCGGTTCCTAGTTTATCGCTCACCGCCGCTATCGTATAACTTCTCTGTCCTTTACGTCTACTCGCTCGCGCGGGACAAACCAGCGAGTGCGTAAAAATATTTTCTTTATTTAAAGTAATAGACTGCTGAAGTGCCCTATAAGTTTGATAGCCTTACTTTCCTTGCGGAAATGTTTAAACTGGGAACATCATCTTTATACACTGTTCACGGTAAAAAGAGCAATTTCGAAAGCCCTGCTTGAGATCTAATTGTATACACGTTGTGAATTCTTCCGCCTTACGCAAAATTAGCATTGCCATAGGCCCGGTCACTTCACTCATGCGTGAGACTGTGAAATGATTAGGAAAGTAAATACCTTATAGTCCAGGAATATTAGTCAAATGAGGGCAAGAATCTCGGAATGAGAGATAGTCAGCTATAAACTTGTATAAACCTTTATTTTGACACCCTAAAACTTGTCTCAAAACCTACCTATCGTAGGGTGTCCGCGACCACAGATATTTCAAGGTCAAAGGTCAAAAAATCGATTTTTTTTTTTTTTTTTTTTTTTTTTTTTTTCCACATTTATTGCAAATATCTCGTTTCCTATGGGTTTTACGCTATTTGTATTTATTATAAATATTGTAGAGGATTAAATTCTCTACAACTTTTGTTTAAACATTTTTTTTAAATATCTTGAACCATTTTCGAGATAGAGGGCAGAGCGCGCGCAGTGTTTAACTATTTAGAGTATCATTCGAGGTCAACCTGTAGTCCCGATTAAAAACACGCCGTATAAAGTTTATAAATTATTGATAAATATATAATTCTAAATAATTTGTATTTTTATTAACTATTACGTTATAATTAATAATTTTTTTCAATAATTCAGTATCTATTCATTTAATAATACTTACCTACTCGTGTACTTATAAAGTTATTAAGGGAAATACTTTAATTACATTTTAAGTAGAAAATAATTAAGTACATCTATATTGAAATCCGTAAACTTATAGATTCTTTTAAAACGTTAAAAATTATACCTGGGACAACGGACCTCTATTGTATAGTACGAACCTTTCTATTTATAGCCAGAAAGGACAGATGTTCAATTGCTTACTCACGACCGGTTTCTTTTTCAAGGAACCACTGTTATTCGTTAGTTTTGAATCGCATCTTGGTAACTAGGGACGTACAATTTTAAGAGTGATCGATAATTTGTGTTTTATATGTAAAAAGTCAGATTCGGAAGGTGAATCATTAGTGAATCTAGTGCGTCGTATAAAAACTCTGAGAACTGCAAGTATCGAACGAAATGACGGTCTTATTGATTATTTAAAAACCGTAACCTCTGTACAAGTGCATGAAAAGTGCCGAACTGTTTACATTAGCAAAAATTGTATATTAGCAGCAAAACGGCGACTATAACAAGATGAAACTACAGCTTCTCCAACTGTACCGCATAAAAGAGTAAGTGAAGTGTTCGATTTCAAGAAGCAGTGTTTATTTTGTGGTGAAATAGCTGACGAGGCCGCAGAGACAAAGAAAAAAGAAAAGTATAGACGCAAGATAAGTGCAGTGAGTACTCTTGAGTTTAAAGACAATGTTATGAAAAAAGCAGAAGAACGTGGTGATACTTTCGGAGAATTGGTGAAAAATCGTATATTTTTTCAATATGATTTAGTTGCTGCTGAAGCTAAATACCATGCTGTTTGTTATACGAATTTCTTCACAATTAAAGTACCATCGTCTCATCCGAAACTTCGTCAAGATAATCAAGTTTCAGAAGCTATGATAGAGATTTTCAATTACATAGAAAATAATAACGATTCACAATTTACACTAAAAGAGCTTAAAGATGTCTTGACAGGGTATGTACCAGATGATAAAACTATTATTTCAAGGCTACAACAAAAGTACTTAACCAATATAATAATTACGAAAAAAGTAGGAGCTTTTACGATCATTTCTTTTCGTGATTCGCACGCTAATATTTTATCAAAAGCTTGGTACGATAATAAAAACTTAAATCCTCAAGCAGAAAGACTAAGAACTGTAGAAGAGAACACGGAGGAATTTGAAATTTTACAGCGACTGGAAGACGATGATGAAGAAGAAGAAAATTGAAATTAGAACTTGTAGTTCTTATTATTATTCAATTTTTTTAATTTCAACGTTCATAAATGTATGAAATGGTATTTTTCAATAAAAACATTAATTAAAAATTTAATTATTTTCTTTTTATTTAGTTAGGAAATAATTAGTATAAATAAGATTAGAATTAAAAAATAATTAAAGTATTTCCCTTAGTAACTTTATAAGTACACGAGTAGGTAAGTATTATTAAATGAATAGATACTGAATTATTGAAAAAAATTATTAATTATACCGTAATAGTTAATAAAAATACAAATTATTTAGAATTATATATTTATCAATAATTTATAAACTTTATACGGCGTGTTTTTAATCGGGACTACAGGTTGACCTCGAATGATACTCTGAATAGTTAAACACTGCGCGCGCTCTGCCCTCTATCTCGAAATTGGTTCAAGATATAAAAAAAATGTTTAAACAAAAGTTGTAGAGAATTTAATCCTCTACAATATTTATAATAAATACAAATAGCGTAAAACCCATAGGAAACGAGATATTTGCAATAAATGTGAAAAAAAAAAAAAAAAAAAAAATCGATTTTTTGACCTTTGACCTTGAAATATCTGTGGTCGCGGACACCCTACGATAGGTAGGTTTTGAGACAAGTTTTAGGGTGTCAAAATAAAGGTTTATACACGTTTATAGCTGACTATCTCTCATTTCGAGGTGAAACCCCTAATATTCCTGGACTATTACAAATATGCTAATTTTTAAGCTTCGATACTATAAAAAAAACAGAAAGCTAAATAAATAATTTTAAGTTATCACAAATGGTTGCCTAACACTTTATATTCGACATTCAGATATGGAACTGCTTTCCATCAATCGTTACCAGCTTTACTGGACCGTGGTACCACTTTACTGGGCGAACGTCACTCAGTGCGCCCATTAAAATATATGCATGCCGAAGCAGTGACTTCTTGTAAGGTTTATTTCTATAGTGCTCACTTTATCATCAACAGCCTTTAGACATGTTACCGCCAAAATAAATCGCACTTGCAGGGCGAAACTGAGAATCTAAACTTCACGAATGGTATTTCTAAGCAAGCTCTATACATTCCTGCTGAATTGTTTTCGAGAAAAAAAAAAAAAAAAAAAAACGTCGTTATCTTCTAAATGGCATTTGACGACCTGGGCAGCCGATGCGAAAATTATAAAATAAAAAAGAGATAAGCAGTTTCTGCAGCGCGGAGAGGCACCCACGTCGTGTTGCGCCTCACGGCTGCATTATCAGCGGCTCGAAACATCCTGTCAACACCAACAAGATAAGATTGGTGTTTTCGCTCGCCGGATGTAGCGTTTTGGTGGGAGGTGCGTGCGTGCGTGCTGTGTTTATAGCGCGCTCTCCGAAACACATCTGGTTCGGCTCGGTCAGTGTGCTAGGATTTATTCAACTAATGTTGGGAACAAAACGAGATCCCCTATTGGAGAGTTTGTGGCGTAGGGATGATTACGACCGCCAGGCGCGCTGGTGTTCCACGAAGGTTACTATTAACATGGCGGTAAACGTAGAAATTCTATGTTCTTGAACGTAAACGTCTGTTTTTTTTTTTTTGGGCTCAAACTGTGATATTTGCTTCCACGTAACTTCATTTTGTTACTACTGTTCACGCTCTCCAATGCAGTTTACAAGAGCAAACTAAAAATTCGAGCCTGTTTGGCATTGACCTTTTCAGAATTTTAGTAAAAAAAAAAAAAGTGAACGAATATAAGAGCGAAATATAGCTATCATCAAAAGGAATTTTTAAACTCTATCATTACATTTAATTAAAGAAATAATCGTGCAGTGCGACGTTTTGAAAAATACATTTTTTTCTCGACCGAATATTAAACAAGTCGACATATTTAGTTGATTTCCCGCTCTAGCGCGAAGAATAAAGATTATTGTTTGCGTGGGTTCTACCGCAATACGAATCTGAAGATTTTAAGATATTATAGAATATGTATTCTATGGAAATTACAATTATCGCATTTGTTTACACGTGAAAAGAAAAAAATCCGGTAGACACGCAACATCAGTAGCGCAGCCTGGTGACGAACATTTTTCGTTGCGATTGAGATTCTCATCCTGAGTAGAATGGACCTTAAGAGGAGGATGTATTGGATTATTTACTGTGAAATAGTTGTTTGCGCGAATACGCGTATCTCGATAAATAAATGCTCTGCAAATACGACTTTTTGTCAGAAAACATAACAAACAATTATCTATGCACTTAGTTTTTTTTACTTTTCTCATATTAACTGTAAGTATCTTTGGAGAAAAAAATCTCGTGAAAATGGTCAAGTATCGCATTTTTAAAGCTATGCAGTTTCCTTAAGCGGCAAGAGAAAAGTACAAACATACAAGCATAGTTTAATCTGTGGTCCATCGCAAGGAAAAAAGTCCCACTGTTACAGATCTAATTTGTACAGTGCAGCGTTAGTCGGAAACATTGCACGCTTTGCGCGTAGGAGCGATGAGGCACTAGGTGTGCGTGTTAGTCACCCCTATCGCTCCCTCGCTTCTTGACCTTGGACGCGGGGTCTCATCCCACTCTTAATTGTGAGCCAGTGATGAGCGGGAAGTAGTAGTGTGAGTGGGCGCTGAACAGAGTTGCACAAAGGCCTCACTAGATCGCAGCAACCAGTAAACAAACGATAGTGTCTCGAGAGTATAGAGGACTTTGAAAAAACTAACCTGTTGCCATAACAATCCGCGAAATATTCGGGGCTGTATTCATTACCGGGTGTTGGAATGGTCAGATTCCAAGCGGGGCTGCTCCCGGATGTTCGCATGTGGGGATCCGGCACGGACGATGCCGCTGGCCGGCGGGTTTTCTCGGGGGTCTTGCAAACTGTCGCTGCTCCATACTCACCGCCCTTAGCCGTCCAAATTGGTGAGCAAGTTGCACAGAAGGGGATTTATTATCACACACTGTGGAAGTCCACGCGAATTTTTTTTTTTTTTTTAGATTAAAATCCCGACGAGCGTATATTTTCAAGAGATTGTAAAACATAAATTTGAAAAATTCCTTACAAACAAACTGTACACGTAATAGAAACATCTCCGCTGTGGGGAACTAAAAAAAATTCACGAAGAATACATTTTGTTTGAAACGTCAATCTTTAAAATTAACGCACTGAGGCGAAATTTCTTTAACATGGGATTTCCTATATAAATCCCGCAGCTGCCTCCCGATAAGCAGGGTCGTGCACAGCGACAGCCTTGTAAGTTGTGTAACTCAAAGTTAATATGGAGTAGAGTGATGATGCTAGCTGCGGAGAACCACTCTCAGTGCCTCAACATCGGACTGCTTCCACCAATACGATTATCATAAACGACGTGTATATGATTTGATGCTGAAGCACTGTCTATGTAAACAAGTGTTTTTAGAGGCTCGTATACGTCCTATAATCGATTTTCAATGTAGTTTTATTAAGTTAAAAACGCTGAAAATATTTTGACGCGAATACGTCTTTAAATTAGCAACCATAGCGGGTGGCAATCCAGAAAACCCGATGTTAACGAAATCGGAGGATACAGTTTGGCATTGCAGCTCCGATCCCAGCTATCGTCTACATTCAAAATTCAATTATACCGCTCGATTGCCAAAGGATCAAAGAATATGTTACGTTGAGTGAGGACTGCGAAGCATCACGTGCGATGAGAAAAATGCAGAAGGGGGGGGGGGGGGGCGCAATTTCGAGTTTATTTCGCCACGTCTCATAACTTCCGCGTAGTATAACTTTTTTGACTAGGAGAAGCTACGACGCTCGTTTGAGTTTCAATCGACAGCTCTCTCGTCAATATCAATCGGTTGCGTGTATAAAAACATTTGTGTGACGTAATTATAGTGAAATTGTATGAGTTTAATGTGAAAAAAAAAATTTAAGAAAACTTAACACAATTTGGGCCTGTGCTCGTCAAAAAGCCAAATCGAAATACAGAAATCGTATACGGTTGGAAAGAGCATCTCAAAAGCAATCCACGATACCCATAAAACCCCATATGATCGAGTGAAGCGATGCCGGGAACGTATAATATACATCAAGGCGTCCGAGCGCGTCAACGTAGACGCATTCACGCAAAACAAACGGCCGTGTTCCAAACACAGCCAAACCCAAATGTTTATTGATGTATACAAACACATTCATCAGCGTTGACCATGTGACTGACAGTTGTGTTGTTTTGGGGTAGGTCAATGCTGGGTTCATGCGCAGAAGACGGAAAAAATCCTATTTACCTCACGTTGAGCGTGCGCGACAGAAGGCGGGGCGGGGGGGCTCCGCAATCACGTTCGCCGACACGCGGCGAGGGATTGGGCGCACTTTAATCCGATATGCCTCGCGTCGATATCGCCGCTATCAGCTCCCAGTCGATGCGATAAGCGTGATTGAGAGGCGGGAACAAAGGAGTCTGAAATCTGCGCCGCGTCACTTACCTGGCAGCGATATTACAGGCTGTTCGCGGTAAAATGAGCACTTTTGAAAGCCCTGCATAAAATCCACTTGCATGCACGTTGTGCATTCTTACGCCTTATGTAAAATTAACATTGCCATGGGTAGGGTCACCCGAATTCCGCGAAAAGTATTTCACGGCCAGTTGTATTTCGTAACACTTCAGCCCAGATCCACGTTCGTGATTGGATGATCTACTAGTCACGTGTCTTACGCGTCTGTCCGCGAATCACAGACCTGCAGTATCAGAGTAACCTAATTCTGATTAGTCAGTCAAGTAAGAAAATGTCTTCGCACAAAATTACGGTACCAATAAGCAAAATAAAACTGCTGGTATGCTCGTAGTGTATTGAAATCTAGCAAGTGCGGAAATCTTTTCGCGAAATTCGGGTGTCCCTAGTCATGGGACTCATTACTTTATTCATTCGCCGGTCAAGTGAAACTGTGAAATTATTAGGAAAGTAAATATTTTACAACTATCCTCATTTGTACACTGCAATGCATTAGAAAAACAGAAAGCGGAAGTAATAATTTAAGTTATCAAAAATGGTTACCTAACAATTGTTGAGCTAAAGATTGTTGAGCTACTCTCTCTCCCTCTATCGTTACTGACTTCACTGGGTTCATGTCACTCAGCGAGTTCGTCAAAATATATGCAGGCAGAACCAGGAACGTTTTTCTAAGGTTAATTTCAAAAGTGCTCATTTTATCGTGAACAGCCTTTAGCACGTTGCTCGCTGATTATCGGTTTTTGTAAGTCTTCGCGGGACGCGAGTCTGCCAGTTAGAAGTGGCTATCGCGGATGATGCAGACAAGTTTTTCTCTTGCAAAATAATATTTAATTTTTAATGAAGTTTTGTGTTGTTCTCAGTGGCGTGACTGATACTACATGTGTCCACCATACCAATTCGATATTTTTTTCGTTAAGCTTTGAAGGCTGTTGGCCAAGAACGTTTCGTTATTATATATTTGTACCACATCGACTCGTATGTAGACTGTGATTACGTTTTTCTCAGGAACATTTTTTTTTATATAGCATGTTTTTGCAGACTGGTATTTGTAGAAATTTTTAGTTTTTGTAATGTACAATTAAAATAAACACTATTTGCAAAAAAAAATTTCTAGGCAACTATAAGGTCTCGTTAAGGTTTCTTTAGCTAAGTTTATTTTTCAATAATCAAAGGTCAGTAACAAGACAAAAATATGCAACGAATTCATTATACTTCCATTTTTTTTTAAATCGCAAAAAAAAAAAATCATTGTACAATTTGATAAGACTTTAAGTAACTTTTATCATATTCTTTCAGTGTGAATTATATAAGTTCTGTATGTAAGAAAATTTTTATTATTTGTACGTTTCTAAAACAGTAAATTAAAGTGCGAATTTTTCATGTATTTATGCAAAACCTAAGTGTTCGATTTTTTTGCGAAGGAAACAGTAATTACTGATAATGTCTAAAAGTTGAGAAGTGGCCAATGACCAGGATTACCGAGGTGTAGGAAGCTCACAGTCCTGCCTTGCTTTTAAGACGACACACAAATTTATCATTTACCCGGAAATCGAACCCGGAACTCATGCTCTGGACTTGCCACGGTCTGGTGTTCGAGAACGAGTGTTGGTTGAACAAACAAACAATATTGTCCGAATGCAAGCGAGTGCAAATGCTGGCGACGACCCGTGGGAGTATTCGTTTCTGCTGTTCTTATTCGTGGGTCTCTCGGGGTTACCGATTTCCATACCATTACCTTAATTTCATTTTTGTTCGCAACTTTTTAAAGTTTCCGATATTTCCCCAAATAACACTCATTTCGCAGAAATCTGGAACAGCAGTTAATCGTAGAACTGAATGACTGAATGACTGTACTCGTTTTGGTTATTGGTACAGACCTGCAACGTTCGTGTTGCTATTTGAAAAAAGGGATATTTCAAACATTTGTGTTTTTTATTGTTCTTGCCGTTGAACTGCAATTTATTTGACAGTTTCGCACTCGCTTTCCGGCTTTGAACCACACAGGAACTAGAAACAGAAAGACTAGTTAATGACGTCTTATCGAGTATAAAGGCGACGTGGGTCATTACTGGTTGCGGGAGCCAATAAACAAATGACGTCGATTCGACTGTACACTGTAAATAATGTTCTGGTCAATTTCTTAAACTGTAATGGAAGTTTTTAACCTATGCATTGTATAGTAATAGTACTACATATCAGGCTGAAAATATGGGAAAGTTTAGTATCGCTACTATACAAAATTTGGGAATTCCCTATGAATTCGAACTCTTTCCCGAACAACTGCAGTAATGTTACCATGCATGTATGGGAAAATATTTTACTATTAATATTCAAGCTTTGTCACTGTACGTACACTCTGACGGGACAAATTTACAAATAAATTCTTAGAGTGTATACAGGAAGGTGGAATCTAACATTCCGCCAGATGAAAACTTTAAATTTGCATGTCGCTAATGATGGCCAACACCTGTGAATGTACATGTGAAATAGGAGGGGGGACGCTAACCCACGGAACTTCCATAATTATAGTGGGTTCGGAACCATTTGATCAGTTCAGAGCTCTCTGAAAAAGTCGTCATGTTGGCGGCTGAGTGTAATCATCTTTCTTAGTATAGGCTGCTCACAGTAAAGTGAGCACTTTTGAGACAGTAATAACTTTTTTTATTTCAGCCATTTTTTCTTTCTTCAGCCATATTTTAAAATAAATATCGCCATGTAAGTAATAAACACAGTGTGTATAGTCCTCCGCACTCGGAAGTTAACATCGAAGGCTAAAATAAAATATATTTATTGACTATTATTATAAGTGAGAGGACTTTCAAGAGTGCTCACTTGACCGTGAATAGCCTATACCATGGACGTGAACAATCACAAGTGCAGCCTCCATGACTCATGAGAGTAACGCACTATTGCGTGCACAACCACAGAGGATGACAATGAGGAACGGGGACATTGTCGTGGCTTGAGTCAGAATCCAGCAAGAGGGAGTGTTCTCAGTCACGATTCGTTGCTGCTCAGGCAGTCCATTGCACCGAACAAAAAATGTAAAAGACTAATTATCAACATCTGTGCATTTTACCCAACATTTGCCGACAGTTACTGGTAACTCCTTCTTTATAATCTAGTTTCCCAACAGATCTGCACTTTAATATAGAAATTATTTTACTTACTGACGGGATCCGACAAGCTGGTGCTTAACCGGCGCTGGAGAGTGTTTTAAATACACATCTTGTCCCCCCCCCCCCTCTCTCACCCTGCTATTAAACGTGCGTCCAATGATCTCATCTACGGAAAGAACACGCACTTCAAGCTAGGCCTGATGACCTCTCTCTCTCTCTCTCTCTCTCTCTCTCTCCTCACACACACACACTCTCTCTCTCTCTCTCTCTCTCTCTCTCTCTCTCTCTCTCTCTCTCTCTCACACACACACACACACACACAATAACACAGAGTATATAATCAATTCCGGTTATTTCACACTTTTCTGAAGCCGTGCTAAACTCCTACTTCAAGGATATTCCCCCGCCTCGTACAAGCTAAGCTTAACTAGGTCTGGAAAACTACACCAAAGGACAACCCACAGAATTCGTGCGCACTCAGTTGTAACAGTAATTTGTATAAGAACTATTTCTCACTAGGCGCTACCAACACACGAGTTTTCTCACTGTTTTTATTCAAACTATTTGTATATGAAGCATTAAAATGTATAGATAAAATATGAATAACATATCAATTTAATAGGAAAAAAGTAAGTTTTATGAACACAAATATAAAACGCTTCTGATATATGGCATATTCTGGAAATAACTAAACTGGTCATACATGGGGAGATTTTTCAAAGGTTTGATTCGAAAATGGCGAAGAAACCGCGAATAGACCATAAACAACATTTCAGATAACTCCAACATGGCAAAAAAAAAAAAAAAAAAAAAAACTGCTTTTTTAAGCAGTGTGCCGTATTTCAAAATATATTCGCCTCAGAAAATACAAAAATACTCGAGTTCCGCACACACACGTGTTACAGACTTTTCTCCAATAAAAACAAAAGGTCGCCGATTGAAGTTCCATACGTACACGCAGCACGGCGAGAACGCAGCACGACAGTTCAGAGCCTTGCGCTTAAAGGCGATGACGCACTTGATGCGAGTGGCAATGTAACCCTTATCGTTCCCCCGCTTCTGAGCCTGGGACGCGGAAACAGTTCCAGGCAGGCGAATCCCCTTAAATATTTATTCGTTACAGCTCACAAGAAAAATCGGCCAGAAGTTTCAGAGCAAGCGTGTGTGTAAACAGTCGCATTACCGTTAGTTTTGTGCAAATACGTCTACGTTGACTCGCTCGGACGCCTTGATGTTTTTTTTTTTTTTACGTTGCCGGCATAGCTTCACTCGATCATATGGGGTTTTATAGGTATCACTGGATTACTTCTGAGATACTCTTTCCAACCGTATACGATTTCTGTATTTCGACTCGGCTTTTTGACGAGTGGGCATATAGGCCGAAATTGTGTTAAGTTTTCTTAATATTTTACACTAAACTCATATAATTTCACCAGAACCCCTCCACACAAATGTTTTTATACACGCAATCGATTGATCTTGACGAGAGCTGTCGATTGAAACTCAAACGAGCGTCGTATCGCCTCCTAGTCAAAAGTTATACTACGCGGAAGTTATGAGACGCGGCGAAACGAACTCAAAATTGCGCACCCCCCCCCCCCCTCCCCCTCCACCACCCACATGATGATTCGCAGTCCTCACTCAACGTAACATATTCTTCAACCCTTTGGCAATCGAGTGGTGCGATTTAATTTTGAATGTAGTCGAGATAGATTCGGAGCTGCAATGCCAAACTTTATCCCCCGATTTTGTTGTCATTGGATTTTCTGGATTGCCTCCACTATGGTTTCTAATTTAAAGACGTATTCACATCAAAAAGCCCGGACCGTATTTCAAAGGGCCATCGGCAAAACAACAGTTAAGTTTTGGGAGGAAATCCGTAACTGCGCAGTTGACATGCGTTCCGGTGTACCAGTGCGGTTCAGCTGAAACCTCTCTCTCGTGGTGCGTCCCGCTGGCCAAGTAGTGTCTGTTCACTGTTAACTGGCCACTTTCGAAAACCCTGCTCAGGATCTAGTTCTCTGATTGCATAGTATACTTCCACCATTATGTAAATGTAACACTGCCAAGGGCCTGGATACGCTATTCATCCGCCGCACATTAGAAACCGGAAAATTTTTAGAAATGTAAAAGTGTTGCTAATATGAAAATTCTTACTGTAGTGTGAATAACACAAGAAACACTAACCTCGCACATTTTAACATCATGCTCGCGATACAACCCCGAATCTTAGGGCTGCTTTTATTTTTCCGCTGTTACACACTAAATCCGAATCAGTGGAAAATCACTGAATCGCAGTGAAATTCAACTACTCGTATCTGTGAAAATGGCTCCACTTAGAATCAGTGGAAAACCACTCATTGTTTCAGTGGAAAAGTTTCACTGATTGAGTTAGTGACGTGAAACATTTCACTGACTGAATAAGTGACGGCCAACTGCAACGTCGTATTAAATATTTCTTAAATTGAATTTAACCAAATAATTACGAGAAATAAGCCTATTCACCATAGTTTACTATTTATTTTGCGCAATTTATCGTAATTTAAAAAAAGTAAATAATCTTCCGCATGTGGCCGAGTTTGAACTCACGCACCTTACCATCTGGGCTTTTTTTTTTTGCGTGGTTGTTGTCATCGTTGTTGTGTTGCAGTGACGTTGGCGAGCTCAATCCAGACCGACCTGCTGACAAATTCCCAGTGCAGCAAGCGAACTGAACATCTGCCGCGGAGGGGCCGGGGCGCAAACCCGCGACCCTCCGACAGCAAGTTGGTCATCCTACCCCTGATCAATGGGGGCTGGAGCTACAGCCAGGTTAATAACGACATAAGCAGATATATGTGTTAAAAATTACTCATCGAAAGCGTGTAATTTTAAATTGCATGCCCTTACTTTTCGTTTTTGATGGTTAGGTTGGTACCGTTAGGATTGTTTAAACGAATAGTACTTATGACTGCACTCTCTTCGCCACATTATATGCAGTTTAAGGACGTGAAAAAGAAATCAGAGACGTAAAAACGGAAAGAAAGACTGAAAGTTCATTTTGCCGCGTAAAATGGTGTTTTGGAAAACGAAACACATTTTAGAAAATATTTTGTATTGTTTGTATTAATTAATTTGTTTTTATTTCGCTTGATTCGCGTTTTTAACACCCATTTTAAACCTTGCTTGGTGGCCATTTTTACACGCTGTTTAACTGATCCATCACTCAAAAACAAACCACCCAAAAACAGTGGGAGAAATTACTGATGAATCAGTGAATATCACTGATTCAATAAGTGAAGGAAAACTGGTATTTTTTTACTCGTTCATCAGTTAAATTCATAGAAGTGACTGTTGAATCTGTCAGATACTGTTAACTGATTGAAACGGTGAAATTCTCACTGATTCAGATTTAGAGTGCGACTGAACTGGGAGCCCGCCAGGCAATGCGCAATATAACTAACATATCTGCAGTTACAGGCAGAGATTTTTTTTAGCAAATGTTCCAAAAAGTGCTCACTTTGCCGTGTACAGTCTATATCAGCCCCTGCAAAGACGCTTATGTTTCTGCAGCCTCAGTCAGCTGAAGTTACACAGCCTGTCAGTCTGTTCCCTCGCTATCGGACGACACAGAACTTCAACGCTATTTTGCGGAGTATACTTTATTTTCAAAGTATTTGTACCTTTTTTTTTACTTTGGCGATAACTAGCATTGGAGGTGGTTTTTGATGCGACGCGTGCATAAATCAGTTTTAAGTTAAGCGTTTATCAAGTAGGCCTACGGCATGATTGAAAGAAAATGTATCCAATACACAGAAATTGTAGAACGTCCAATTGTCATGTGAGCAATAAACATGGCGTATATATTTTACAGCGCTCAAAATTTAACGTCTGAGGCCACAATAAAATATAATTTTTTTTATTACTCTGCTCTTTCTAGGAGAGTCTTGAAAAGTGATCGCTTTACCTTGAGTAACACATATAAAATATAACCATGAAACTATGCTGTAGAGTAAACTAGGATTCACTCATAAGCAAAGAGATAAGGAATTTTTAAAACAGCAATTGGCCATGCTCCATCATACATGAACCACATTTCTAGCTTTTGAAGGTATGGTACATCTTCCAGCAAGACGGGCCATTTAATCTGTCTGGTATTAAGTAAGGTCCAATTAGTCATCGCCAATAATTCCCGCCCATACATTAATTGAAAATCGGTGCTGATGCCTTGTTTCTTCAACTGTGCGAGGATTCTCTTCAGCCCACGCATGTTCATTACGGAAATTATCCCAGCTCACGTTACGGAGATATGCAGTTTCACAGTAGCGATGGTAAACAAATGTTAAGGTATGGGTTTCAGGACCCATGTTTAGAAGACATTTTTTCCTTGTTTTGGTGCATACTGCCTCCTCTCAAAATATGGAATACTTTTTTTTTTTTTTTTAGCGCGGTATACTTGGTTATTTTTTGTTTTCATGAGGTGGAGGAATATCCTGGAAGTATAACTTCAGCAGGGCTTCAGAGAAGTTGGAAGAAACCGTGAAAAGCCTTTAGCTATCCTGCGTGACCTCTCACGCGATCTTTGAAGCAATGGTACACTTTCAAGTAAGGAGTTAATGATAGAAAATAGTGGTAGTGTGCATCGGATGTATAACATACATACGGATTTGAGTGGAGATATTTCGGGGACTCAAGAGCCAATAAGGTCGAAGCGAGGTAAGTACGGAGCAGTGCCGAAACGTAAAGGCGGGCGAAACAGGAGAGCCCAAGGAAAAACCCGCTGACCAGCAGCATATTCCGGCATGAATCCCACGTCGGAGATCCGGGAGGAGCCCACCGGGACTCGAATCCGGTCCGCCTTGGTGTGAGGCGAGCGCTCTAACAGCTGCGTCTCCGCGGCCGCTCGCTCGAGGGACGCTAGGGGTTCTGGAGGACCACTGCAGAAACTTTTGATCAGAGGCGTGGTGTCGTCATCTCAAGAAAAAGTCGCCGCAATCAGTTCAATCAAGCAGTTGACCGACTTGTAGGATTTCCTCCGCTGGTGTGATGCCTCAAGACTGCAGGCGCCCGGCAGAGTCAGACGTAGGCTATTTCCTGTGCGCACTCAAGAGTGGGCCGAGGGAAGTGAAGCCATACAGCTAGTGAAAATCTAACTGAGTTCTTCATCAACATTTGTAAAACATCCTTGTTCGGAAATATTTACGTTTTAATATAACCCCGACCGTGGGGTAATCGCAATAACGTTGGCAGCGGATCAGTAAAATTAGTACTATGCCGTAACGCAGCGTTATAATATTGTAAAATTATAATTAGAAGAAAAGTTTCAATTAGTTTTACTTCTAGATACCATTAAATTTGGCGCATTCGTCCGGAAATAGCTAAAATTCAAACACATGTACATTTGACTTTAGTTTTCACTTGAAACAAGGTTTGTAAGCCGCGTGCGTCCTGAACGAGTTTCAGCCAAATAACTAACTTACTGGGGACAGAAAACCAAATCCGGTGCCACCTGTTCTAGGGTAACAGTGAAAGTACCGTATCGACCAATAAACAACTACGTGATACTCGGGTACACAAATGAGTGCGGAGTCTACCTCGTCACCAAATAATTTCGCGTGAATTTCCGGGTCTCTATTTATGCACATTACAGTAATAATCGGAGCAATTTTAAAACACTCATGATACTCGCGATACTTGACTTACGTACGGACGTTGATCATTATAGCAAATGTTAATTTTATGCCAATGATTCTATCTGATTGAAGGGGTACACAATGGGCTAAAAGAAGAAACCAATCAGCGCATTCCAAAAATGTTCAATTAACCTGGATAGAAATGTCGTTGATAACAACTCATTTTCGCGTTGTATTTCGAAACACATTAGTCCATAACCACATTCTTGATTAGATTAATCAATATGAGCAGATAGGTTATGTCGGTTCGGGGGCAACGGCATTCGGCAGAGGAGCGAGGTGCCAACCTCCATCTTAGAATTTTGCCATTTTTCTCTCGAAATCGCTTTTTTTTTTACCCCAAAAAATCTCTTTAGAAATCATTTATTTAACCCAGAATTTATCTTTTTTCCCCTAACAATTTCCTCGTTTTTCCTAAACATTTGTGGAAAAAAAGACATGCCATAGAATAGCAAAAAAACGAGCTGCAGAAAGACAATTTTCGAGCAATTTTAAAGATTTGAGAGGCTAATTTCATGCTTATAGGCTATCATTCCATCTTTTATTTTCATTATCTATAATTCTGTTTTGATTTTTTCATGCTCTGCCATTCCGGTCATGCAACAGCCATATTGGATTCAGCCATCTTGGTAGCCAGTATGATGTCCTGGTAGCCAGCATGCCGGTATATTGATAGCCATTACGCCGCTACTTCATTTTTTCACTTAATCCTCTGTCATTCCATATTTCTATTCATACTCTATCATTCCAGCTCGTTTGTTCATGCTCTCGCATTCTGGTCGGCGACGGCAATTTTTCTCTCAAAATCACTTATTTTACTCCAAATATCGCTTCATAAATATATTATTTTACCCAAAATTGGCCACTTTTCCTTAACAATTTCCCTGTTTTTCTCTAAAAGAAATCCCAAACAAAATATAATATGTATAAAAAATATTATTAAAATTTGTAAAAACTTAAATAAATCCGTTTGCATAGAAACCCCCACTCGTACGACCCCTGCTAGAGTGTGTATATTTATTTACGGACTTACAGATGTAATTTTCCATATACGAGAAGGTACATAAAAATGTAAAGTACATTCCAGGCAGAACTGTGTAAAATAAAATTGAATCTTTAATACTTTTTTTTTAAAATCAATTCAATCGATATAGTGGGTCCTGTTCGGGTGCAACTGCAAACAAATTTGATATTAATTGAACATATTTTAAAATGTGGTCATATGGTAAAAACAACCTGAAATTCGAAGTCAGTGAGTGTCGTATGCTACAATACCAGTAGTCAGCTTCCAGAGACAGGGATTGTGACCTTGCTTTAGATTGTCGTGTTTCGAGCCATGACTGCGAGTACGAGGGCTCAGAAAGTTGTGTGGCTGACTCCAGAGCGTCGTTGACTTCTCATAGCGTTCTATAGACCTCCTGTCTAGGCCTTCAACTTAATGAAGACTTGAACTTCTATTGTATTGTGTCTTCTTTTCCTCAACCATGTTATGTAACAAATTATTCGAACAGTTATTCTACTTTTTTTTTTTAGTTCTAAGCTCTTACCTTGTTTTTCATAGAAACCAAATACCAAATTAATTTCGACAAGCTCAAATGCAAAAAAAAATATATATATTTTATAGAAAATGAAATAAATTTTTTATTTAAACTTAAACACTCAAAACAACTAAAATAAATTCAAAGAACTTGATTTGGCATAAATTGTTTATTTCGTACATTAGGTATTGGCAGCTACTAAATGTTTTTTTTTTTAGTGGCTATATTTTGAAGGCGTAGTAAACGTTTATGTTATTATGTATGGATATTATTGTTCAGTTATCAGGTAAATTTAATTATCACACTTGGCAACGGCGCATCCAAAGCATTAAGGTTATGTTTCTGCTATGTAGAATTTCTGAGAGCATAGAGATTTCGGTTAGAAAATCAATTACCAAGTCCATTAAAAACTGAGAGGACGAATGCCACCTAGTTAATTAATTGTGTATCGCTCGCTCAATCGGACTTCTACTGTTGTCATTATTTGACGCGGGAAAATGGTTATAGAAGGAACGTGAGCCATGCAAGATCCTTGGTGCCAGACCACCAACACAGTTCTAAATGAACTGGCGGCTCATCGTGTGCTTATTATTTTCCAATTTTGTTTACTTGGTATAACTTCGCAGCATACTTAGCCAGTTTACGCTGGTACATGGGTGATTTATTGTAGAGGGTATATAACTTATCCATGAATATGTTGAAACCATTCAAACCATCTAACGCGTATTCTGCGACGCTCAACGTCAACTCCAACCTTGGATTCACGCAATGCCACAAAACAATGTTTGGACATTTCGTTACTAGTTAATTTGCAACGCATGGGAAGGCAGTGATGTAAAAATAAGGAGCGAAGGGCAAATCGCTGTGTCGTAAAACACTGTGCGTCGCCTATTGCGAACACAATCCAACCACCTAGACCACAGTCTGACTATCGGCATGATCCGAGAATCTGCACCACGGCACACACAACCATTGCCCGCAACATGGATGCAATTACCTGGAAAACGTGAAGGGTTACAGAGGTGCACCACGGCACATTTTTTGTTCATTTCTATCATGCGTTCCCTATTCAGCTTTAAAGCACTCATATAGGTTGTTCACGGTAAAGTGAGCACTGTTTAAGGCTCTCCCAAAAGGCATTAACACCTAGTAAGTATATTTTATTGCAGTCTGAGACGTTAACTTTTGAGAGTGATGGAATGTATACACTGTGCTTATTAGTCATATTGCAATCTCTACATTAAAAAGTGGCAGAAAGGTAGAAATTAATTGAAAGTAAAAATTAGCACAGCCTTAAAAAGTGCTCACTTTGCCGTGAATAGCCCATAATGAATTGTATGGGACATTTATTTACACAAACAAGGGTGAAGACCCCTATTTCGTAATGGTAAATCTGCGTAGCATATGCATTACCTTCGTTTTATCGAAGATCTTGGTTTGAGTTCTGGCTTGAAGATTTTCGTTGTTCTAAGATAATTTTCATAATATACGAAATAATACACTTTTCGCAATTCACTTTACAGGGGTTTTACAACCCTAGATATTCGAGACCGACCATGGGCGTCCTGTATTAAACATTACAATACAATTACATTATTACAATAAAGATCGGCGTAAAACGGTTCTGAGATGGCGGTACATACACGAGACGGTAAACTCGCATCCAAAGTCGTATGATAATCGGACATTGTCGTTAAATTGTTCTTTTCTTTGTCATAATATTGCAGTTAAAAACGCAATATTTTCAATATTCCTCCACCTCCATATGTCAGAATTTTCGAGAATGTTGAATGATTTTGATCGAGGTTATGTAAAATATTTTGTTACTTCGGGTGTGAACTTTGGAGGGAAAAGCTTATTAGCTCTAATGAATTTTATAAAATAATCAAACTACTTACAACTTGCGCGACTTAACATTTTGTATTCTTCCTGCAGTCTAGGAATCTAAAACTATAAATGTCAGAGGCTTCAGTGTCTAGGGCAGAATGCGAATCCACGATTGACTGACCACAAATATCATTGTGAATTTTATCAATCTACAAAATTGATTTCAGAAGGAACCGTTTCCGCTGTAGGTCTAGCTGTTTATTCGTTAGAATAGGATAGAAGCTACGCTAAGATATTGTAGGAGTAAATATTCAATCGGATGCTCTGCGCATGCGCTGAAGCTAATTGTTAACTCGTTGACTGCATCCAGTTAAAAGTGGGATGGACCCTCACATTTTTTGTGCAATAGTTGTTTGCGCGAATACGTGTATCTCGGCAAATAAATGTTATGCAAATATGACTTTTGTTAGAAAAGATAAAAACAATTCTTTACGCTGCTTTTTTTTTTTTTTTTTTTACCTTTGTCACAGAACGTGTATTCGTGAAGAAAATAAATTGGGTTTCGCTGTGTTGGGGACACAGCCGTTTGTGTTGCATGATACGTCAACGTTGACGCGCTCGGACGCCTCGATGTTTATTTTACGTTCCCGGTACCGCTTCACTCGATCATATGGACTTTTATAGGTATCACTGGATTGCTTTTGAGATGCTCTTTCCAACCGTATACGATTTATGAATTTCCACTGAGCTTTTTGACGAGTATAGGCCGAAATTATGTTAAGTTTTCTTAATATTCTACATTAAACTCATACAATTTCACCGTAACTACGCCACATAGATGTTTTTATACACGTAATAGATTGATCTTAACGAGAGCTGTCGATTGAAACTCAAACGAGCGTCGTAGCTACTCTTAGTCAAAAGTTATACTACGCAGAAGTTATGAGACGCGGCGAGACAAACTCAAAATCGTGCCCCCCCCCCCCCCCCTTCGCCAAGCCTCGTGCGATGCTTCGCAGCCCTCACTCAACGTAACGTATTTTTTGACACTTTGGCAATCAAGTGCTGTAATTTAATTTTGAATGTAGACAGTAGCTAGGTTCGGAGCTGCAATGCCAAACTCTATCCCCCAATTTTGTTATCATCGGATTTTTTGGATTGCCTCCCTCTATGGTCGCAAATTTAAAGACGTATTCACGTCAAAAAAAATTCATGAAAATGGTCAAATATATTATTTTTAAAGCTTGCCTATGCAGTTTCCTTAACCGGCAAGATAAAAGTACAAAGATACGGACTAGTTTGATCTGCGGGCCTTCATCGCCGGTAATTAAACCCCGCTGTTGCAGGTATAATTTGCACGGTGCAGCATTACGACGGAAACGCTGCACGCCTTGACCTCGGCCGCGGGAGTCCATCCCACTCTTTACGCCGTGATGCTCCTGCAGGCGAACACACGTGACAACGTGCAGAATCTGCTCCGCTTGTTAGATCCGTAAGTAAATACAGCGTAGAGTGCGTATGCAATGTGCAGTAACAAATATCTGTGCCCCAATAATGACTGATTTCCTTTCTACAAACCTGTCAGAATCGCGTGGTTACGACTAAAGTCAGCACGCCCTTCACTTAAATACGTAATCAAGTTTGTTGTAAAAAAAAATTTAAGCAAACGGAATATCGTTATTCGTACTCGTTATATTAACCGATATAATGGCGGTTATTGAGATAATGTGGGTGGCATACATATAAAACGAAAAGCAGCCTACCACATCCACGGTTACGTCAGATAGCAACGATAAAATAATTGACAAATCCGAAATACAACGAAGAACCCCAAATAATACGCTTAACATGTCACCTTTGAAACGCATAGATCTCTTTGTTTTATAATTTCGGTAACATCAGCTATGTTTTCAATATTTTTACGAGCACTGATGAGTTGTTTTTTTACGAGCACTGATGAGTTGTTTTTTTACGAGCACTGATGAGTTGTTTTTTTACGAGCACTGATGAGTTGTTGGATAACTTTCAGCACAAGTTAGAACGACGTCTGAGAACATCTACTGTACTGGAATTCCGGACAGTGCCTGAAGTCAGACTTTAGCCGTTGATTAAAGTAATGTCTTGTGCAAACATATTTGTAAACATCCAGATTGAAGTAGTGTTAGTTATAAAATAGTCGTGGAAAGTCCGCGATAAAATAATAAATTAACGAACTTGAAATTTAATTTATGATTAACTATATTGAATGTTTATTTTCGTAAAGGCTGTTCATGATAAAGTGAGCACTTTTGAAATAAACCTTAGAAAAATGACACTGCTCCTACCTGCATATATTTTAACGGGCGCGCTGAGTGACATATGCCCAGATGGAAAGTAGTTCCATATCTTACCGTCTAATGAAAAGTGTTAGGTGCCCATTTGTCATAATTTAAATTATTTCTCTCGCTTCCTCTTTTTGTTAATTCATGGAAGAGTAAAAATTAGCAGATTTGTAAAATATGTAATTTTCTAATAATTTCACAGTTTCACTTGACCGACGTATGAATAAAGTGATGAGACCCATGACAGAGTTAATCTAACTTAAGGCGTAAGAAAAAATAAAGTGCATACAAATGACTCTTAAGCAGGGCTTTCAAAAGTACTCATTTTACCGTGAATAGCATATACAAACAGTTTTTAAATATATAACGCAACTGAATTTGAGAGCGAAAGTTTTGTTAACTTGAATCCCCTGTTATATAAACGAATATCAGTGCTGACTATACCGGGCACACTGAAAAGTGGAAGTATTCGCTGGTTACTTTTATATGTTCCTTTAATGCTGTCGAGCGCTAACGTAACATGAGTTATCTCAGTGCTTGTCAGCAGTAACAGAACGTGGCTACTATCGGGCTCAATAATAATACCAAAGTATCGTTTGTAATCATCCTTTTACGGTCATCGCTGGCCTACGTGATTTCTTCAGAAGAAAAATCGTTCGGTTCGTCAGGTAATCACTCATCTTTTGGTTCTCCTTTCAGCTGCAGAAGGGGACACCATTATCCGATCAAATTCTTATTACTTATTACATCACAAATGGGCATCATCGCTTCGAGTATGAAATATGCCTTTTTTCAGATCGCCATTTTTTGAATTGGTGCTGTATTGGAGAGATCTTACCTGACTTCCTGTCGAACCTGGCTGCGTGCTGTCACTCACTACAATAAGACCTATAGGATCACTCGCACAAGGTTCGAGTACTTAAGGCAGACTCCCACCGGCCATATCGTATTTATGAAATTTTTGCCATACATCATGTTTTTTTGGAACGACAGAGCACAGAGCATTGCCTAGTGCATTGTCTCAGGTCAGTATTTCTTGATAGATGTTGATATGTTCGCCTCTGTAATAGTTCGCAAGAAATAATCTCGCGTTTCGCCTCGACAGTCCCCAGCTAAAAACTAATAAATGTAGCGAAGCTGTGGTAGTTCGATAAAGTTTGGGAATCTGTTATTTAGGATATGTCGTGCGGGAAATTTCAGTACACCTTCTGAAATGGAAGCTTTGGCGAAATATCGATAAATTCAAGATTGCGGGTGGGAATCCGCCTTAATGTTTCCTTGTTATCTGCAGACTGCTCATGCGAAGTGGTTTTGTATCTTTTTTTTTTTTTTTCGTCGCGCGTCTATGCATGGACAAGCTGAAGTTGATTGGTTAAGCAAATGCGTCTTTTAAATATCTAAAAATAGAAATTCACAGCTGTGAAAGAACTTATGGATTGAGAATATATACTCATTTATGTATTTTGGCTCCTTGGAAACATTTACGAAAGCCCTTCTTTTGTGTGAAGTCGAGGGGGGTGGGGCTTGGGGGGGGGGGGAGGTCTTTAAATTCCCTTTCACTCTCGAAAGAACATTAATTTAATTTCAGTTACGATATAATTAATGCAATTTTATTTTTATTTTTAGTTTTAATATAACAACGGAGATTATTTAAAACAGTAACCATTTCTGTACTAAAAAATTATACGACGTACAGAGTTTGCAATTCGAATAGCGCTTGACAGAAATATAAGAAATAGTTTTCTAGGTAGCACCCTGGAACATTTCCTGTGCCCATGATAAAAAAACGGCAGAGAGTTTGGGTATCCCGAGGTAGTGACCTTGAGGAACAAGACTTCTTAAGGTCGGCGTCTACTTAATTCGGCTTCCACGGAGACCTCGTTCATTAATTCACGTACCCGCTTGCGAGTCGGCGTATTTTTGAAGACAGATGGCCGCTGACTACAGCTTTCCACTCAGCATGTCGTGGAGTGAGTGATGTAAAGCGAAACTACAGAAAAGTAATGAAGTGAAGTGAAGTAGAGAGATCTGGGCGGCTCTTAACAGCGAGGTCTTGAGAGACGATGAGGGTGATTGAGGTGAGTATGGAGCAACGCCGGAATGAGAGGGCGGGGGAAAGGGAAATCCCCGATAAAACCCGCCGACCAGTGACAGAGACTTCTCGTTAACCTGGATGTATGTTCCCGATCAACTCATCGTATGTAGCCTCCCTTCTCAGTAATCCCACGATCGAATTAATCTAGTTAGTGTGCGAGCTGGGTAGTCACAGAATACTAAGTCGATATCCATTATTTCGCCTATTTTCTTCAGACATTCGCTGCTCCTCAGTGCCAGTTCACTGAAGATTTTGATATGTCCAGTATGCAATGTGTGTGCTTACACAAGAAAATTATTTTGCTGTTGACTTAGATTCAAATACTGTGTGATATGTATAACACTCTGCGTAAACACTCTGTAGTGTAACTTGGGTTAGGCAGGGAAATTTATCTTTAGTTCATTCTCCAGGATTAGGAATAGTAAAAGGATTTGGGTAAACAGGTGCAAGCCAGTGTTCAGTGTAGTGGCATATTCCTATTGTAGGTGATCACATATATACCCTTGAAAATCGCATGAAATCTCATTCAGAAATATTCCAGTCAGAAATAAAGCAGGATAAAAATAGGAAACCTTACAATTACCAAATAACTACTGGGAATAAAGAGGCTGTGTGTGTGGTTTGTCTGATTTAATTAATGAAAACGGTGATTAAAAAGAAAATAACTGCAAAGTGTTGAAACCAAATTTAAATTGCTGACTCTTGATTAAAAATTAAAATAAGATCTCAGATAATTACTTTAATATTAAATTGTATTCTCATTGCTTCAACTTCTAGTTTACTTACGAGACTGAAAGATCTAAAAATCTGAAAAATTATTAAATGAAAGCAAAACTTTAATGCTGCTTTAAAAATTGTGTTCTGAAAATTCAAAATTAGTGTGTTTTGCTATTCCCAATAGTTTTCACTCTTCTATGTCTCAACCACATCACTACCAATTCCATGCAAGTAATTTAGAGAGTTACTACTGCTTGCAAACACTATTACAAATCACTGGGAATGAGAGAAAAATCAAAGTTTATTGTTCTCAGTTAAAAGTTCTCAGGGTAATTACTATAATTAAGGTGCTCTGGCACTAGCTCAGTGGGCGAGGTTTAGGACCTCTGGTTTATACCAATACTTTCAGAAAAAATAATAGCTATCACTTGACAAAAGTACTAGACTAGTACTAATACTAGAGACCTTCCGGCTCGGTAAATGCGAAGGTGTTACCTCGTATATAGACGGCTTCATTGTCGACAATATGGCACCTGGCGCTAAGCGGCGCCTCTGGTATAGACGGCGCCTTCAAACGCTCATCAAATTAAAATTCCTCGGTATGCGCCCTCTTCTTTAACGTGGCGAGACACTCCTAATTGACGACTTACTTCTGGGACTAATACTCAAAACCTAGATTAGGCTGACGCCGTGGATTACCAAGATTAATCCTGGTAGTAATTAAGGCCGCGTCCGCCTTAATCGTATGTCCCACCAGAAGGACGGCACATCCGGCTTTTGCCTACAAAACGCCTACTTAAAACCTAAGACACTTCCGGATAAAAAAAAAAAAAAAAAAAAAACCAGAAAAAACCTAAAACGAAAAACAGAAAAATCTCACCTGCATTTAAAATAAAAATTAAACAAATGCACCTGAAAAATTAATTCGAATTAATTACAAAACAAACATGTCTTTGAAAATATTAAAAATTAAATTTCAGGTTAAAATAATTAATAAAAATCTAACCATAATAAGTGTATGTGGTGGATGATAATTCAAATAAAATACTACGTTAAGTTGAGCAAAAAAAAAATAAGAAAACCCTATGAGGTGCGATCAAAACAAATAATTTTTAAATGTATAAACATTAAAAGAAAATTAAAACAAAAAAACTCAATATCTACTGTAAACAAAGATATTAATAAAACAGGTTGTAAACTACTTATTATAGATCGCCTTTCTCTATCGATGATCAAAATTTAGGACTCCAGCGAAAACCAACATTTTAGAGTTGTTAACGTAAGGGAAATTTAGATGATATAAGTACAAATGTCAAAATAGTTCAAACGCATGGTGTCCATGACATGTAAACAAACACCGAAAAATTATCATTTCATATTCCAAACATTCACAAAGAAAAAATCTTCTTCCCTGCAAAAGTAAAAAATAAAAAAGAAAAAAAAAGAAAGAAATGCACGAAGCACTTGTTATATACTACGAAGATCTGAAAGAATGAAAATAACAATTCAATTCACACAAAAATACACTGGGAACAATGAACATATAAAAAAAAAAGTTATGCATATAGTTTCAGTTCAAATCCATATGGTACTGTGGTAGTTGTGTTGCTCCTGTAGTGTCTCGCTGGCGAGCCAGTGCTCGCCTTCAACAGCACGTTAGTTCGCGCGGGAAAACTGCAGTGATAATGGCAAGCTGGACAATGTTCTCTCCCTGAAGACTTCTGCAAATAACAATACTAAGGAGTCTAACGTCGCACTACTACGGTTCATCCACTACCCACTTGTAAGAAGCAAGGTAATACGCATTGTAATGTCTCCCCTTTCCAGCTCTACTCTGACCACTGAACCAAGTTATTTAATTAAAGTATTTCCAATACAAGGGAAGTGGAGAACGTACATATGAGAATGAGGCGTAGCTTATGAAACCATTAACCAAACGGGGTTCTTAAACACAACACTTTATTAACATGAATATATAAATGTAAATATGAATGGTACAATACGTTACACTGATTACTAAATACACAATACTCAATTAACACTTACGCACAAGCGGCTCGGTGCCGTTAAGTAGCAATGCAGGAATAATCTCAAGTCCCTAGCCTTGCCAATTATTAATTATTATTCTTAAGGGGGGGTTGACGGGGTCTTGAAGGCTGACTTGCGCCCTAACCGCTAGCACGAAGTATTTTCACCAATATCACAGAAGATGACCAGGAAGCTCCTCGAAGCACCAATGTCTTGACGTTCACATTGCCAGTTCCGGCGACTAACATAGTATTACTTCTGGTGTCGGCGTGACTCTGGCGGTAGGGGGCAGCGTTCCTGGTCTTATATACGCTGCGCCCTCAGTAGGTCAGCATGATCTACTAAGCAATCAAAATCCATAGTGCGTCGTACCTTAACATGTACTTTCGTGTGCGGCTCTCCTCTGGCCGCTACATTTTGAATGAACTTAGAAACTTGTTGCAAGATAAATTCATTACTCTACGTAAGTATTGTGCGTGTGAGAGGCTAACCATTCTGCAAAACGTCCATAGCCTCGTAAAGCTTGATGGCGTAGCTTTCCAGCATATGCAATGAAATTGCATGTTCATAGCACTTTAATTATAATCACTTTCAGTTTATCAAAATATGGTCTGAATGCTAATGTGAAAAATCAATACGTTGTTTATTCGCCATACAAACACTTGGCTGGTGAATAGAAATTCAATGTTCTAGCCACGTTAGTAGCTGTTTACCATATTCATTCAATCATCATGTTTATACTTTTCACCCGTGCATCAGGAAAATCATTAAATGTGTCTTAATGCACAAACTTACAATACATTTAGCAGCAATTCCTAAACTTACTAAGCAATTTAAGAATTAATAAATAATTAAAATAAGTACTATTAATAGTTAAAAATAAAAGATAAATTAAATGGAAAAATGGATGGTGGTATTATAGTACCGCATTTCACCATTATTGGAGTGTGCACAATTAAATTCATTGCACTTTCTGTGCAATTCAACAATCAAGTATTGTATTTTGTTGGAAAACAACCATCGGTTCTGTCGTCACGACGTCGTATGCTGAAACAAATTCTCCAGGTTTCGTCGAAAGTCAAACACCGCTAAAGGAGCCTAGTGAGTGCTTTTGGATAGCCTCATATCTCTGATTTAAGAAGGAAGACAGCCGAGGACCCCAACGACAACCTACATTTCCAGAAGAAACTCGTGTGACACAACAACATAACATCTCATACTCCAACAACTACACTCAAATTAAAAGAAAATCCCACATCACTCGAGACACATTACACAGTGAAACAAACTCAAGGAGAAAATTCAAAGTGAAAAATAAATATACTGCAAAATCATAAAATCAAGTGCGCAACCATAAAATCAAGTGCAAAATCATAAAATCATTAGTGCAAAATCATAAGAGAAAATCTTTCTTGTGCGTCGTACAACTTGAGAGAATAAAACCATCACTAATAAAATTAAGGCCTATCATGCTGAAATTAATTAAATATGCCCTGACCTATATAATTATGGAATATCCATTCAAGGTGAGTGAAACCAAGATAAGCGAAAAACCTTGCATGCCTAGTGCTTTGTGTACTGTGTGTCCCCTTCAAACACAATCTCACATATTAAATTCAATTACGACATAACACTGATGCAAAACCTCGTTACTAATACATCATAGATCTTATTGCCAAACAAACCATGCGCTGTTTTGTTGCGAAATTTAATACTTCTCGACGTGTGTGGGCATCAATATACATAGCCTTCAGCTCAAAATATCTGGTAGTTGACCTTGAGTACTTGCCCTGGCGATGTTCGCTGATAGCAGTAAATCAATAGTAAACAAACAGTCTGCCGGAGATAAAACAGCACAAACAAATACAGCCTAGCAGTCTACATAATAGTGCATTAACAGTGACGTATCGACGAATCGTGGGGGTAATATACAGCTCTTCCCACAATATCAACTCTGACACATTCGGTGCTCCAGAGAACAAATACACATATAATAGACACACTATCCCATAAACATAATTACCACAATGCATTAGAGGCTGTAGAAAATTACTGGCTCTCGTAGCTATAAACCTGCCTCAATCTCCGTAAAACAATGACTCTCACTCGCGACCCATAAACTTAAATCACACATCACAAACCCAATATACCAGATATGAATAAAATTAAGCCACTACTTCAGGTCTCTTGCAGGGCTTGAGTTGCGTGATATTATACCGGCAAACTTTTTGATCTTCCAACATCGATAACCCATAACAATTTTTTTTACCAACTTTAGTTATCTTGAAGGGTCCATCAAACAACAAAAATAACTTGTAGGTAACTTGCTCCCATAATGAACTGATGACTTGGTACGCCGCAAACACTAGATCACCAATTTTTAATTTATTGTACTTTTGATGCCTTCTGGTATATTTTCCTAGATTCGGTAGAACTATACAGGTGTTTCCTTTCTAGGGTTGGAAGATCCTCCTTAGTGATGGATGGCTTCTTCTCATGTTGTTGGATGCTGGTCAGTGTGAGCAAAAGTTTCGATGCCTTCTGGTATATTTTCCTAGATTCAGTAGAACTATACAGGTGTTTCCTTTCTAGGGTTGGAAGATCCTCCTTAGTGATGGATGGCTTCTTCTCATGTTGTTGGATGCTGGTCAGTGTGGGCAAAAGTTTCGATGCAACTGTCTCCGACCACTCGCTGATTAGTACCTCGTAAGAGGCGAAGCCAGTAATCAAATGTACAGTATAGTTCATGACGAACTCTGTCAGTGGAATTTTGTCTTCTCAGGATTGTTGTGAATTGTAGCAGTAAGTGCATAGCACAGTACCTAAAACTTTCATCCTCCTTTCTACTGAATGTGTTGAGGATGGCATACAGACGAAGTAGTCGGCAGAATAGCCTACTGCTTTAGCCCCTCCTGCCAACCGTGGTCTGTGAACTGACTGCCAGTGTCTGGAAGAATGCAGTGAGGTTTTCCAACTTTTTCAATGAACACTTTTACATTACTTAGCAAAATAGTAGCTCTGCGTGCACGATAGGATACAGCTTAGTGAATTTTGAAAACAAGTTTGACTTGACAAAAACATATTGCACTCCTGCTTTGGATTTAGCCAATGGGCCGAAAATGTCTTTTGACACCATGTCAAGTGCAGCCTTGGGATAATAGCTTGGAAGATCCCTTGCAAGTTCTCTTGGGCATGCTTACTCTTTTGACACAAGTCGCAGGATGAAACAACGCTCTTTACTTCTATTTTTTGCATGCCTGGCCAATACATCTGTCTCCTCATGGACTCATACAGCTTACTATCTCCAATGTGGTCAAAAGATGAGTGCATTTCCTGTACGACATCCAAAGAAATGGCTTGTGGAATAACTGGTATCCAATAGTCAAATTATTTCCCATTAGAACTATGATAAAACAAAACATTTCAGGTGAAACACCAACAGTATTATGAAGCTTGTCTACTTGAGGTAGCTGCAATAGCTTAGTTAGTGCACTGTTGCAAAAATAATGTTATTGTTGCTGTTGCATCAAATTGTTCAAATGTTACTGTAGCTTGCTGCTAGGGCTCTCACAATAGCATGGCTTGCTACGATGAATTCCTTAGGGCCCTTCTTAGCTGGTGAAAGCTTATTCAGATGTTCAGGGATACGACTAAGGTAGTCTGCTGTAATGTTTTCTGACCCTTTTATGTGATGTATCTCCATGTCGTACTCTTTTAGTAAGAGATACCACCGCGTTAGTCTGTAGTCAAAAGTTTTACCTGACTTGAGACATGCCAGTGCTTGGTGATCAGTCAAAAGTTTAATTTTCTCACATAGTAGAAGATCTCAGAAATTGGTCTTTTTTCTTCTTCTTCTTCTCTTCATAGAAAACTTACAGCCTGTTCCATCCAAAAATTACGAGTCCTTCCATCTCTTTTTCGGTCTTCCAGGCGATCTCTTCCACCCACTGGTAAATTATCTCTTGCCACACGCACAATTTTGTCCGATGCCATGCAGGATACGTGTTGATTACATTCCATTCTTTGTCTTTCTACCTAATCCCCTATTGCTTGGATATTCAACTGTCTTCTAATCTCTTCACTTCTGATCTTGTCTCTCCTGGATTTATGAACAATTTTCCTCAAAATATTCATTTCATTTGTCTCTAAGATTCGTTTAGTTTTTGAGGTATCCACCCTTGTCTCAGCAGCATAAATCGATATTGGGTGTATTAATTCTTTATATATTCTTGTCTTAGTGTCCTTATTTAAGTACTTATTATTCCATATGATGTCGTTCATGCAGCCCGCTATTCTCGTTACTTTATTGGCCTGATGTGCAACTTCATTCTGCAGTGACCCCCAACTTGTTATCTCAACACCTAAGTATTTTATTGCCATCACCTGTTCAATCATTTTTCTCTCTAGTTCTAATTTGCATCTTAAGGGGAATTTACTTATAATCATTTATTTGGTGTTTGTTAAAGATATTTTCAACCAAGACAGAATCTATATAATAATCTTTGCAAATCATCTTTGGAATCCGCCATCAAAACAGCTTCATCAGTGTAACATACAATATTAAGCTCTTTATCTTCCATTCTTTATCCATATTTAGTTCTAATGTATTTTATGATTTCATCAAGTATTAAATTAAATAACAGCGAACTTAAGGAACCACATAGATGTATTCCTCTTCTGACTGGTATTTTCTCAAATAATTATCCATTCACTTTTATTCTGTTAAAATTACCATTAAAATGTCACTAATAAGTAAAATCAATCCATTTAGTACATTATTCTCTTCTAAAATATGCAAAACATCTTTAAGTTCCAGCCTATCAAAAGCCTTTTCGAGGTCGATAAAACATAAAAATGCAGGTTTATTTAATAGCTTTTTCTATTGCCTGTCTAATTATAAAAATTGCATCTGTACAAGTTCTGACAAGCCGAAATCCTTGTTGTTCATCTTGGAGACAAATTATTTCAGATAACGTTTGTTAGATTAATCTTGTTGTAATTTTCAATAGAGTATTAAATACATTTTTTGGTCTATAATTTTCTGTTTTTTTTTTCTCCCTTATTAAACACTGGAATCACGGTACTAGTTTTCCAGTCATTTTGGACTTCAGATTTTTTAAGTAATTTTTAAATTAATTTAGCTATTTCTAATACAGTTTCTCTCCACCATATTTTATCATTTTGTTGGTTATACCATCCTCACTTGGGATTTCCTATTCTCAAGTTTCTTAATAGTAATTCAAATTTCTTCTTCAGCGACCTCTAATATTATTTTAGGCCATTACTGTCAATCTTATAAACATAATTACTTTCTGTGTTATAGAGATCTGTGAGGTGTTGGACCCATTTACGTCCTTCAATTTTATTTGATGTTATAAAATCCTTCACTTTCATTCATTGATTCCTTACTGCTCTCCATATTTGCCATTGCATACCATAAAAGTCTCTCTCTAAATTACACGTATAGGCTTCCCAATATTGTTCTTTAATGTTTCTAATCTTTGCATTAACATTGTTTCTAATAACTTTGAAATTTTCATAGTCATCTGCGTTTTTGGTTCTCATGTACTTTAAAAATGTCAATGTTGTGACCTCATCACAAAACCATGGTTTATTTCTGAATTTCTTTTGTGATTTATTTATTTGTCTAATACCCAGTGCTTCAGAAGCAACTTGTAGTATAAGCATTCTGAACCGTTTTCCAATTATCATTAATTTCTTTATCTTCCTTCGTGCAATTTTTGGCAGCTTTTCCTCTAATCTTCTTTGATATAGGTACTGTATACTTTAATCATCCTGTAATTGCTTGTTAACTTGTGTTTCAATTACTGGTTTTCCTTGTTTGGTTTTTGTGGCTGAATTCGCAATTCTGCCAAGACTAATCTATGATCAGTTCCTAAATTAGCTGAATTTAATGTTCTAACAGTCAGAACTTGAGCTGGATGAATATCTTTATTTGATAGTATATAATCTATTGTTGAGCGCTGTCCTCTAGTATTTTCCATGTGCCCATTCAAGTATAATATGTAAACATCTGTGAACATGAATATATTCATGAGACATAATATGTGGAGGAAAATATGGTAAGAACCACAAGTTCTGATGGCTTGCCTCCCTAGATTGCTCCACTAGCATGACCCAGCTGGTGGCAGATGATATTGATGTCAGCCCAGCTGTGTGTAAAAACTGTTAGTAAAATATTGGGCGCGCATCGGTAGGTGTGTAAATGATGATATGTCCCCAAATGTTCTTAGAGTTGCATTAGACTATGGTAGGCTGCATGCGCAGGTACCAGTACCACTCCTTTCGCTGGCTGCATCCCATTATCCCGTTGATGTGAACCATGCATCCATGTGGGCCTCCGTGATAATTTACACTACTGCAGTCACTTACACCATCTAGTCGACACCGGGCCGAACCGAACACCCGACTGCGCGTACATTAGTGCAGGTCGACAAGCACGACATCTTACACTGCCTCACTGACAGGTCCTCCGTGACTCAAGTTACAATCTTGCTAAATTTGTCTCAAGATGCAACTCCTGGGATAAATTAACAAGCAGTCGGAAACTGTGTCCGCATGAAAGCCACAGCAGTCAGGTGCACTGCAATTGGTGGGAAAGTCGGATCAGTTTGCTTGGCGATGCCCGATGTCCCAGTGTGTTTGTTCAGTTGGGAATAATATTCCCGAGGTGTCCTTAATATTTATTTCATGCCAATACATCAAAACAGTCGATTTATATTTTAAAAAGTGCAATCAAGTGAGTATATTAACACCTCTTTTTAGGAATGGGCTCACCCAAGCCTTCGGGTTGGGGATGTATGTACACACCCGTATGATTGTGATGCAAAGATGTCATGGGAAGTGAAATATGATGACATGCACCGTATTCACCTCATTGTCGCATTGTTAGTTTAATGTAATATTTTGAAGAGTGTAACCATTCATTTCTGACCAGACTGTCTATCAAGGCCTCATCAATCATAACATACTTCTACAAGGACCTATGGTCACATTCCCCATGGCGTCACATTCTTAAGCAAAATAAATGTTTGATTACACACAGGGATGTCACCAATTTATATTTAATCATCAATTACTAATATTTAGAATCACCATTAGCATTAAATTGCCATTAGAGTGTAAAATGCTATTTTTAAGTGATTTCTGATGGCAGCTTTGGCAGCCATCAGTGGAAACCGCCGCTATCTATTTAGTTTGACTTCGGCACTCGACTCAGTGAGCAGCACGGTAGTATCACTCCCCAACTGATACCTTTGGCACCATCAACTTTGGCTGTAACCATTTTAGTAGGCAATAGTCTTTATTTTACCATAGCATTTTAGCATCTTAGGATCGAGGGACGGATCGTCTGTCTTCCTGAACTGCAACCAGGTCTTAACCCGTTTCGTGCCTTTTTACTACATAGGTCACCGGCAGACCGTGAATGCATTATCCACTTTAATTAGATGCAACAGCATAACTGTTATGTACAACCAATTAGATAAGTAAACATCTCAACCAAAGAACCAGTTTTTATTTGTCTTATCCCCAGGGAAACTTCGGGTACTGCACCATATTGCAGAGTCAATTCAGTGTTATTTATTGCATCCTCAGCGATATTATGGTTACTGCAACATATAACAGAATCAATTCAGTGTTATGTCTTTATACTCAGTGGTATTAAGAGTATTGTGCTCTAACAGAGTCAATTAATTGTTATTAATCAAGGTGTGCGAGGTGGCCTACAACCTCATCCATTTCATAAATATATGTTACAGTATGAATAGTTTATTGGTGAGTTCAATATAAACCCTCATACAACTTGATAGAGGACTCCAGGGCCATACAGGGCCATAGGTTGCATGACCCCAACACTAACTCATGCACCACTGAGCTATAGTGTCGGACAATCACCACAGTTTTCTCCACAACCTGGTAAATCAGGTGGGGCGAGGACCCAATTCAACAGTCCTGGAACCACTCAACACATCACAGTAATGCCACCTGCCAGCAGTTGTGGCACCAACTGTAAACTCAAACACAGTTCGTTTTGTTTTGAATTAGAATATCAAAGTTTTTTGGAGGTGCTACTGTGATATCAGCTAGTTAGTTAATGTTTTCCTTGCCCTAATAAAATAATTTGCTTGAGTCAAGATTAAACAAAACTTGTCATGAAAAGCCACGTAAACTTGAATCAAGCTTGCTTCGCAAGCCAAAAAATTTTACTCAAGCATGAATTGAGCTTACTAGTCTTCACAAGTCAAGCTTGTAACGAACTCAATTAGTTACGCTTGCCTCAAGGTCGCCTTGGAAACCTACAAGCATAGTTCAAGACATCTGCATGCTTGCCATCAACAAGAATGTGCCAGTCATGAGAAATTTGGCTTGAAAAAAAACTTGATTCACATGTCGTATGTCAAACTTTCTCAGCAAGCCAAATTCAAGTCCAATGGCAAGTTTTCTACAAGCTTACATAGCTTCTGGATAGGTTCAACCTTCATTGTTTCTAAGCAAACAACTTCTAAATAGCTTGTAAGAATTAGTGAGTAAATGCAGTATTGGTACGTACCTGTGACTGATCATTCTCCACATCGACAAGTGTGGCTGGACTTTCCAAGTCTTGGAGAAAAGATAGTTCATATAATCCTTATGTTATTGATTGTGTAGTTTCCCTGCTTCCCGTTCTCATAGAAGCATTGACTTTATTTAATTCTCAGAAAAAATTATATGTGAGGGTTTTTACTTTTTTCACCGACACCTGAAGAAGCATTAGGATTAACTTTCCGCTGTTGAACTCTGAAGTCGATGTGGTCTCATTGCAGGAGCCAATCTCTTAAGAGGTCATGCTTGAATTAACATATATGAAGTTAAGGCCAAATGTAATGGATGTTGCTCTTTTGAAACAATGGAATTTAGCTTTCTCTGGCGGAATAGAAGTAACACTCACATTATGTCGGCCTAAGAGGACGAGTCTTCTTTACACCTGTCATGCATAAGGGGTGGACCTATGAATACCTGGACCACTCCATGGTCATGCCTATGGTGAGTTAAGTGATCCTGGAACCTATTCCTGTCTTGTAGGTTGTCTAGCAATACTTGTTACAAAGGGGCCTGAAAACAATCAATTAGAGTGCGAATAAACACATATGTGCCCTTGTTAGTAAAGGAGTAGAGGTCGGCAGGCTCGAAAGTAGTATAGAGAGATTCAATTTATTACTGGGTATAATTAACTATATTATATTCAACAAAGTGTTTTGGTACTTTAAGGGGCATCAGAAGCATCCTACACAAAGTGCCACATAATTCAAACTGCAGGAATGACATAGGATACAAGCTGAGACCTCTTGATGTAATACCCACCAAAATTTTTCTATCTGCTTAACAAACATTAACATATTTGTAAATAACCTTTGATAATTTAGACACATACAAAACAATTATATGATAATATTGATGGGGGTCTCTTTTTGGTCCAGGAGGGATGGTGACGTTATGTGGATCGGTTTGGTGTTTGGGATGAAAATATTACTGGTTGGACACCAGTCCACTCAGCAGCGAACATGTTGACTCTTAATCCCAGGGCTTACGGCCGATCACCCAAAGTGGCTGCATCTACTGTACCTCTGTCTGCTGCGTCCATGCAGCTGATGTTGAGAATTGTGAAGTTTTTGTTATAAAAATCCCGAGATCTGGGCTAGCAAGGGCTGTCAGCCTCCCCCGACGCATAGCTCTCTCCTGGTGGGTGTTTTGGCCCTCTCATGCCCTAGCAATGTGTCACGTATACTTTCCATGTGCAGATCCAATTTATAAGGCCGAGATGCGACCAGAAATAAATAAACACAGGAAAAACGTTTCCACACTATTTCTTTAAATAATCCCCAATAGGACATTTACATAGAATTGTTCGCCACTCGGCTTGGCGAGCTCCTAAGCTGTAAAAACTAGCACAAGGCTACACAAAAGTTACGGTATCTTATGTCCCCGGTGTGTAGAAAACACCGGGGTTGTGAGACGGTGCTCTCTCCGGGCATAAAAATAAATATAAAAGGTTCCAGTAATTTAAAACTTAGCTATTGTACATTACATGGCCGGTCAAAATGATGTAGGCCCGGAGAGGCCTAGTACGACAACCATCTCACTGAGTATCAAAAACGCTACTGGGAAAATGGCCGAGTGGGAATTGGCACCTGACCACCCGTTTCCCATGTCACACAAATGCCGTAATTTCAATATATTTAATTATGTGAATTGAGGATGAGCATGAAACTGGTACAGAGATGACAAAATAAACTGTTAAGCACTTACAAATATATAAAAACATCCTCTGGTAAAATAAAATAAGTTGTGAACAGACCTGGTCTGTTTACAATTGATGGTTCCGACTGTCTCTGCCCTAACCTGATTTTGGGAGTTTTGCACACATGATGTGTGTCTCTTACAGACAGTATTTTATGCCACATTTATTCTCTTGTTCACTTATGGTAGTACTAGGCTTTGTAATGCCGTATGTAGAAATGTTTGGAAACACTGTACAAGAAATGAAAGCTATTGGGACACAATTTGTTGTTGTCTGCAGACACTGTCCTTAGTCCTGCTGTCCATGCTTGGCCTCCGCCACTTGACCCTGTTGGTTAGCCTCTAGGTTATGTCAGCCTTTCTTACCACAACAAGAACAGCAACATGTTGTCACATGAAAATCATACAGATAAATAAACACTCTACAACTAACAACATAGCACTGCAAATTACCCTCTTATTACTAATATTAGTGTACACGACTTGTGTACACTATGTATGCAAATCTTTGTTACTGTTGCAATTAAAATATTCTGTGAGCTATCTTGTAAAATGTAAACAAACCTTGTACGGACTTCTAGGCCGTAAATAATTCCTTCCAGACTAAGAGATAAATACTATGCTCACACGTAAGCTCTTGAAACATAGTAACAACAAACATAGTGTACTAACATTAATGTCATATGACCCGTAATGCCGGTCGCATGATACACAACACACAACACTTTCAAAAAGGCAAACAAATAAAAAAAACGTGCCCTCTTCAATCACAATAACACATTGACTGCACTTTTCTCTGTAGCGGACAAAACAAACCTGGTGATGGAACAACAACTTAACCTAACAAGGTATATACACACACTATGGCATGACACAAATGCACTACACAACACACACACATGTGGAACATTGGCTTGAGCACTAACACTTCTCACATGGTGGTGCAGGGTTGTGGACGCTGGTGCGAAGGATATGCGTAATTGCCTAAAGTGGGAGCACGTGGTACATGTTTAATATTTAAAAATCTAAAAAGGTATGAAAAATTTAGTAATATGTCTTAAAAAATATATAAACAATTTGTGCTCACTGTCACCATGGCTGCTGCCCCACCTAGTGCCTCGTACGGCCGTGCAGCAGTCCTCGTTTCACATCCAGGAGCAGCGACGAGACCAAGTCGACATTGGCTCCACACCCCTCTGGCTCTCTAAGCATTTCCATTGGCCAACATATGCATTTTACACAGCAGCCGTGTCACCTCTCCAGCTATACTCCACACCTGGGGCCCATATCACCTGCTGCCTTGGCAAGGGCCATGTCCACCGATCTGTTGCCACTAGTGGCACAATAGGGTCAATGAGCCGCAGCAGTCGAATAGCCTCCTAATGGGTGGGGGTGGGTGCATATGACAAATGCCCTGTCCCTCCTCCCTTAGGCCGTTCGTCTCAATTCACTTATGCAGTTGCGACATGCCCTCTACTGGAGAAGTTGTTCGGAATGTGGCTGTTAAACCGCCACGTTTCTTGCCTCTGTGTGGTCTACTAGGAGTGCACCCTACCTGCACGACATCCGAAGCACTGCCAGAGTCAGGTGACCATCCCATGTTAATGTCCTCAAGAGGAAACTGAGGGCATATTTATTCGGGCCGACCACACTCATCACACAACTCCCCCCATTATAGTTGACACCGGGGAAATTAATGCAGTGAGGGGGCCACAATGAATACAGAGCTTCAGCAACCCCCTTTGTGCTCCCCCTCTTCACATGTGATGTCCCGATGCTTGCATGTACAAGTTGTGTAAGTGTGGCCTGACACCCTGGCAATTTTTCTGAAAGTAAGACAATTATCAAATTAAACCAGAATATCTCTTATAAAGAATTTTTCTTGTTTTATAGTCATTCAGACATAGCTACCCACACCCCTCCTTCCGTGAAAGTGGAATCGCCCAGCTCGAGCAACCCAATGTCACTTTATCATAATCAAAATTGAGAGTATAATTATTTTCTAAATCTTTTTATTGTAGTATAATAGTGCTTTTCATTAACAGAACAAAGCCACAGACAGAGAGAGACAGCCATAGAGCCTTTTAACAATAGGTTGTTAAATTGGTTTACTGCTAACAAATTTTTATATTTTCACATCATTTGTTGGTCAAAGTTTGACTGTAAGGTAGTGAAGCAAAATGGTGTAGTTTTAAGGTTGGGAGCGGGAAAAAAGTTTGCTGTCAGCACACTCTCTCAGAATACGCAGTCTAATCCTTTAGAGATATAACCAAATCATGTACAAAAGAATTGTGTAAAATTAAATGATTTACAAAAAATCAGCAGTAGCATATTTTTATTTTTAAAAGGTAAGTTGTAATAAGAATATTTACTATTTCAATCATGCAATAATAACAAACGTAAAATCTACTGTCTTTCTAACTATAGAGAACTTAATCTTTATCAAAACGTATCAATTCTTGATTAAAACTGTTTAATGTAGATAAGAAAAGTCCCTTACATCTTACAATTATCGCCAATAATTTAAAAGCTACGAAAAATTTGGTAAAAATAGTAATTTCTTAAAGAGAGACACGAGCGCACGGACCTATATGTGGGCGGAGGTAGATTGCTCGGGATTTGGTGTTTTTGCAATGTGCGAGAGAGGTGCATGGGGAGGAGGTATATGTGGTGAGTGCGCGGCCGGCAAAAAAAAAAAACCAAACTGTACCCGTGCGAAGCCGGGCCAGATCGCTAGTAAATAAATACATAAATTTTATTAACTGAGTTTTCACATACTGCTAGTGTGAATAATGTGCGTTAATAAAATTATTCAATTAATACTCAGAAATATATCCAGTTGCTTTCGTAGAATTATATTTAGAGAATGAAAAGAGGTTGAATGAGAATGAAAATTACATTGAACATTATATTCAGGGAATTTCTCAAATATCGATTCTCGCAAGAATATCGATTGTACAGCTAGATGGCCGTTATCGCAACTTGGTTTTGCAGCGACGCTGTGCGGCCGCAGCGCGAACCAGAGGACAGGTTCCGTGTTGTTTACTATTGGTTTGTAGCCATGGCCAGTAAGTGGGAGGGGACCTGCAGTGATGTTAAGTGTCAAAGCGGAGTGGGGCGTTAAACAGTGCACCTCAGACCTCGCTACGTGGCAGGAGTGGAACACGGCGCACACAGACGGTCCCTCGCAGAGACATGTTGGACGCGGAGCAGCTGAAGACGGTGCTGGCGCAGCACGGCCAGGAGCACCTGGTGCGCTTCTGGGGCGAGCTGCCCGAAGCGGAGCGCAAGCAGTTGTGCGACGATGTGCTCTCCGTAGACGTGGCGGAGGTGGTGGAGTACTTCCAGCGCACGCAGGAGTCGTCGCACACCGACCAGCAGAAGTTGGACGACCGCATGAAGCCCATCCCGCCGCACATCCACGGCTCGGCGGTGCGCAGCAGCCGCCAGGAGATTGCCGACCACGAGGCGGAGGGGCTGGAGCAGGTGTCGCGCGGCAAGGTGGGCGTGTTGCTGATGGCCGGCGGCCAGGGCACGCGCCTTGGTGTCAACTATCCTAAAGGTATGTACGACGTGGGGCTGCCGTCGCACAAGAGCCTCTATCAGATCCAGGCGGAGCGCATCCTCAAGCTCGAGGAGTTGGCCTACAGCCACACTGGACGTCAGGGCTCCATCGCCTGGTACATAATGACCAGCGAGGCGACCATGGAGCCCACCGTCCGCTTTTTCGAGCAACATGCCTACTTTGGCCTGGACCAGAGGAATGTGGTGGTGTTCGAGCAGGGGCTTCTGCCCTGCTTCACCTTCGATGGGAAGATCATCCTTGACGGGAAGAACAGACTTTCGAAAGCACCTGATGGTAACGGAGGACTTTACCGGGCCCTCCGAGAGGAAAAGGTTCTGGACGATATGGAGCACAGAGGAATTGAATATCTGCATGCCCATGCTGTAGATAACATCTTGGTGAAAGTGGCCGACCCGGCATTCATTGGCTACTGCATCAAGAAAGGGGCGGACTGTGGGGCCAAGGTCGTTGAGAAAACGAACCCCACGGAGGCAGTGGGGGTGGTGTGTGAAGTGGATGGCAGGTTTCAAGTGGTTGAATACAGCGAGATTACACCTGCGACAGCGGAGCGGCGCAACAACGACGGCCACCTGACATTCAGTGCGGGCAGCATCTGTAACCACTTCTTCACGAGGCAGTTTCTGCGGCAAGTCGCAGACAGACACGAGAGGAAGCTACGACTCCACATAGCCAAGAAGAAGATACCCTATGTGGATGCGAGTGGCCAGCGAATCGTCCCAGATAAACCTAATGGCATCAAGATGGAGAAGTTTGTGTTCGATGTTTTTCCTTTCTCCGAGCGTTTTGTGACGTGGGAAGTGGACCGCTGCAAAGAGTTCAGCCCTGTGAAAAATGTGGACTCTGTAGGAAAGGACTGCCCGATGACAGCGCAAAACGATCTCTTTGCCCTCCACCGACGGTACCTGGAGGAAGCTGGTGGCATGGTTATGGAAACAAAAGAAAACTTTGTCTGCGAGATCTCGCCACTAGTGTCGTATGCTGGTGAGAACCTCGAAGGTAGTGTAGCAGATGCAAAGTTGCAGTCGCCGATCATCATTTGGGCAGAAGGGGAAATACCAGCCAGCAATGGCACCACAAATGGTACGACAGATTATATCAATGGAATTCACCCATATGCTTGAACACATTCTTTCATAAAGTTCCTACGTGAAGAGGTTACTCTAAGTAGTAATTCACAAGCAGCTACATAATGGACTAAAGATTCTAGTGCGGTGAGACACTCAAAATTTTAAAATGTGTGATTCAGAGACAAATGTGTTTGATAGTTCTGTTAAATAGACAGCTGTCGTGTAGTATATGCGAGGTGGTGTGGCTGTGTGGTTGTTGGCCTCCACACTGCCTCCCAAGGCTGCACTGACTGGGAAGTGAAAGTGGTTGCCGGCACTGGCATCTCGTAACGGTACAGCACACTGTTGTCTGTTGCACAACCACACTCGCTTGGCCCGCACTTTTACTCCCCATGCCTGGCTGCCTTGGATCAGCGCTGACTTTGTTACCACATCCACGGCAACGTGGCACTCCATGTGGTCTGCGAACCACGCGTATAAAACAGTATTTTTTTTCTATTAGACAAGTTTACTTTCTGACATTCTGGTGGGGGGAAAGGGAGTTGCTTACTTCATCTGCATCTGTCTTTTAATCACCGTGCACTATGCATGTACACATTCAAGTGGTACAAGTATAGGTTGCTCTCTATTATAACATGTTGGGTGATTAATGGTATCATGTTTCAGACAATTAATTAAGTACCTGCTTTTTATATTTGTTATAATTTTTTAAAATTATTTCTTGTGGCAAGTGACTATTTCTTGATGGTCCTTTAGTTAATTAAATTGTAAATAATGTTCAAGAAAAAGAGCTGTGATTTCACTTAAAGAGAAACTACTTTCTAGTGTGGTGAGAGTTGGTAGATGGCTGGAACTAGACTTTCTGTTGTCTCCAGTCTCACAACACTTGGCCCTCGCAAAGTTGTTTTTTTATTTATGATTTTTTTTTTTTAACAGTTGTTAGCGAAAATTTGGTAGGTGGACTGTTTTAGAATGCATTGCAAATCATTAGATGAATCTTAGTGCAATATAAGTAATGCAAATTTGTTTTTTTTTTTTTTTTTTTTTTAATCATTGATGTAGATTTTATTGATGTTGGCGTTGTAGTTAAATTATTACAGATTATATGTAAATGTGTAAATAGAGCCCATTTAGGATCTTCTTGCCTTTATCTACACTGTAGAAAGTACTTCCCATATCTATGATATGTATCCTATATTTCCATGTTTTATGTTATTGTTTAAGGCTTTTTTTATAATAAAGTTCAACTCATTTGTTGGCTTCTTCAATGGGCTACCATTCCTTTGTCTGAAGTAAATGTAAAGAATAATGTCATTTTCATGACTTGGAACATCATTGTGCAGGAATGAAACAAACAACAATGTATTGTGAGTGGGCGCAGAGAGCGGATGAAAAATCATCGTTAAATTTAATAAAATGTTTTGCCATCCTGCATTAAGCCATTTGATTAAAAATATGTATGGATATAGTCCAGTCCCACTACTCTCTCATTTTATGGAAAATGTTTCAAATAAGTGCTGAATTATTTTTTGAATAAAATTTGTCTTGTTTTCAAACCGTCAATAACTTTGTTTGTACAAAAATCGTTACACTCCACTTGGGACTAGATATTCTTGATTTACATACATTAGAGGCCGGACTGCAATTGATTTAGCACAGAAAGTATAATACATGTATCAGCATGACACTCGCTACAATCACGCACAGCATACACACAGAAAAACAGCACTGGGGAATCTCACATATTTTTATTTAAATTTTGTAGTTATCTACGATACAAAACATTGTTAGCTTTTGGAATGGCTGTGACAGGCCTACTTAAAATAGGTAATTTAACTTGTACAATTGTTGTAAATATTTTTAATACAGTTCAAAACCAAGAGTTACTGTCTTCACTGTTGTAACCATACATAGTTGAGGTCGGTATGGTCTCGACTGTTTACTGCCTTGCATGCAGACACTGTTGTAACCATACATAGTTGAGGTCGGTATGGTCTCGACTGTTTACTGCCTTGCATGCAGACACTGTTGTAACCATACATAGTTGAGGTCCGTATGGTCTCGACTGTTTACTGCCTTGCATGCAGACACTGTTGTAACCATACATAGTTGAGGTCGGTATGGTCTCGACTGTTTACTGCCTTGCATGCAGAGACCACAAGACATTTGACACCCATGCCTGCATCATCCTTAGCATTGTGCTGCTTCTGTGTCGCATGCTCATTAGATCTAGGTAGTTGGAGCTCCTTAGTTCACATGGAAATAATATTCAATCTAAGTTGAATAACTGGAATGACTTACATCAAAAACAAGTTGACTGACTGGATGGTCTCGAGTTCACCTTTTGGAGTACAGTCATGCCAGTCACTTGTGTTAACCTAAGTTATTTCAAATGTCAAAGAGTTCTATCACTTTTTGTGTTCTTTTTTAGTTATGGCTTAAATTTGGTGGTGGTTTAAGACTTCACAGTTTTTTTTTTTTTATGTTTGGTGTTGTACGAAACAAAAAAAAACTGGCACAAACACAGAGATATAGGCTGTTTGTGGTGAAGTGAGCACTTTTTAAGGCCCTCCCAACAGGCATAAACCAATAATAAATATATCTTATTGCAGCCTCGGGCATAACATTTTGAGGGTGAGGAAATGCATACACTGTGTGTATTGGTCACATTTCATTTATTTTTTTAATTTATTTATTTACTGTAGGTTCCCATGAGTCCAGTATGACTCATTCTTGGAAACAGCACAAAACATATTGGCGACATTTCAAATACTCATTACAAATACAAACAGAAAACAATAGAAGTTTGAGTTATGGTAGTCTCATATTATAAATATTGCATAATGGTTCATAATCAGAGCACGCATACACTTAAAAGTTGTTTCAATAATTAAATGAAGTCCATGGAAGCCTATTGCTATAGGCAGTCTAGGTACATAAGTCCAGCCCTTTACTATTTCTATTTAAATGAAAACATTTTGGGAAAGCAGATACAAATAAACACAACTTACAATAACAATTACAGATCCTATTGGATGAAAGGAAAAATTAAAAAGGCCTTAAAAAGTGCTCACTTTACCATGAACAGCCTATACCATGGCAAAAACAGATTTGTCACCGAGCTCTCCAGTTGTGACAGAAAAATGTTGCGAGGAATGTGAACTAATTTGTGTTGGTGTATCAATACATATGATCTGTTTTTCTCATTATCTACATCTTGGCCTTCTAACAGCCCAACCTGGTCACTTTCTCCCATTTCTTAACTCTGACTGTGTTTATGGTAGGCCTACTAATACTAAATGCATCGGAATAAGTCTGCAGATCTTGTTATTGACTACAATTGACTTGTGTAATTTTAATATTTTGTGTTAATTTGATTTGCCCAGAGCATCACATAAAATCTGCTTTAAGCCTGGTCATATTGTATTTTACAAAATTGCTTTGTCAAATGCATAACTTATTTTTTGATTCTTGGTCATCATTTCACATTTCCTTTCCACATCGTCGTAACATACACCATTAAATTGAATCCTATCTTGTAGTTTACATACTATCTGTGGTCCTTTTATTGTCGAATGACCAAAGTTTGAATGTCTCATTTGTTCAGTAAGAACTGAGAGACCTTGTGCAGCAACTAACAGTTTTTACCATATTTTTGGTAATACTATTGGAGTGTAATTTACGAAGAGCTGTGGTGATGTTCTTCACCCAATTATTCTTGATGAATTTTTGAAATATTTTGATTGTAACGACATAGATTTGCTCACCACAGTTAGGAAAAACATTACCTACTAAAATACAATGATAGTTTGAGACAATGTTGTATTATCAATTCAGTAAACATCAACCCAGTTTTAATACGCATATGATATATACCTACTTAGTTAAAAAATGTTGTTGCTTTAATTTATTCACAGAAGCCTTTTTGTTTGGACCAGACAGCCACATACTTAACTTAGCTCTGCTTTGTGGTTTGTGATGCTAGCATAGCGTAAAGGTGTAACAAACTTTTATGTGACTTACAATGTTTCGATTTAAAGGTGGCCATCAGAATTATGATGGAGCCAAGTTCTTCAATTTTACCACATACATATGTTTGGTTTCAAAGTGAAACAGCAACAAACCTCATAATTTATTGGAATTAAATTTTGATTCCCCCCTTCCAAACACACTTCCGTAGTCTATTAATTTTATTTACAGATATACTCTATCAGTCTATCTACTCTGTCAGTTCCAGCATAGAACCAGAACCATAATGAAAACTAATGCAAATAGTAAATATTTACTTAATGTTTTGTTTTGGATTTTCATGCAATGTTTACATTTTAACGTAATTTTATTTGCTGTCCCAAATAATAATTATTTTTGTGTGTTAATGTAATTTTAATGGTATTTGTATACCACCCATCCATTTTTAACAGGGATATAATTTTCAGTAATTTTTTAACTTAAACATTGAAATATTATTTTCCAAAGATGCTTTTATGTTACAAACTTATTTTAATTAATTTTTGGAGTGTGAATGATACTTCTCAATTTTGATTTGATTAAATTTAATTTTCTTGAGGTATTCAGTTATCTTTAATTTCAGTTTTGTTTTGCAAGTAGTAGTTTTTTTTTTTTTTTTTTGTACTACTTAGGTGTAAGTTGCCAAAAGCGAGGCTTCTGGTGGGATATTTGAGTAGGATGGCTGCGTTTTACTATCCCAGGAATTAAATCCCTGGTACCATCATAAAGCAGGCTCGTAGTTATAGTCCTAGAAGTAAAGTAATGTACATGATGCCGCACCATACTCAAGAAGATGGTGTGGGTATTTAGAGAAAGAATGATATTTTTGGTGGTTCCTGTCGACACCTTGAAAAAAAGCGCCGCTCGCACCTGGCACCCTTGCAGGGGTGTAACAATAGTAAGTGGCAAGGGCATTGCCTCCCCTCTGAATATCTGGAGGAGGGGCAAGAGAGGGCAAAGAAAATATTGTATCAGAAAAGTGCTAAAAAATATCCCGTTGCATGATGAATCATATCTAGTCCTGTTAAGAGTTCCTTGGAGAGATTGTAGAAAGTTGAGAAGTGGTATCAACAAAATCTCACCCAGATTTGAAAAGCATAAACATATTTCATGCCCTTTGTGTGTTTATTAGTTCTTTTATGACATAGAAAGACCAAATGCTGTATGTACTGAAGTACAAAACACAAACGTACTTGCAATATTTGAATAGGAGAAATTGAGAACATTTTTAAACAACCAGGGTTCGAGAAATACTGTACACTTTAAAAAGCACTCCTTCAACTTCCTATAGAATAGAGTGAAGAAGTATATGCAGTTTTGAGTGAACTTAATTTTGACCTTGTCAAATCAAGTTGCTAGCTGGATATGTTACATGACCTATATCTAAGTCTTGCAGCCATAGCATTCAAGTTTAAGGAATGCAACCTGTCTCATGTTTCAACTGCTACTAAATAATCCTTTTTTTTATGCTTTGGAAGATGAAAAATTACTATATTTGTGAACTAAGTTGCAATGTGTCAAGAGCACCTGAATAATTTGTTCTTATTACATTGCTACCAGCAACATAAATAATTATTGCGTGCAACTGTTTGGCAAAGTTAAGTATAACTAAACAAGTACAAGTCAATACGCTTTTGTTTGTTTTCCAAGCAGCTGTAATGACAAGAAATAGGACTACAATTTTCATTTGAGTATGATCTGATACATTTTAACCCAGTAATTAAATAATGAATGATCTGGGGTTTTATTTAGTACATTTGATTATGTAGTAGTAGTTTATATAGTAGTATTCCATTAATTTTATAAAACACCCTTTTACTAAATTAAACATTTGTAAACAGTTAAAGAAATGTGTTATCTAACTGGTTGACATTTTATCTTCAATGATGAACATCTTGGAACACAAACAGCTATGATAGCTGTGTTAATTATTGGTGAACACAGAAGCATTTCATAATACAAGTAGATGTATTTATACATAATATAATTCTGTTATATTTAACATATGATTTGATAATAAATTTAAACTTTACATGAATATTAATACCTAAAAAAACTGTTACTGAAAGCTGGCAGTGCATAAAAGTCTTGTTATTGAATGGAAAAAAATTCTAAAACGAGAATGAGTTTCATATTAGTGTGTCTGCCCTTAATGAAGAAAAGGATGGCAGTGAAATTACTGTATGTCCCCCCTTGAAAATTTCAGTTGTTGCACCCCTGCACTCTTGTAATTTGATATGATGATGTTCTTTTCACCAGTGACGCCATCCAGGTTTCGCAGCCAGAAGGCCCAATAGGCCTCTTTGATTGTTTTGGACAATTAAAAGTTCAACTGTAATATGTATTTTGAAATTTTTTTAAAACTGAAATTTGAAATATGTGGAATATGATCCAGAAGTGTGTATGCTGTACAGCAGCGGGAGAGGGGTGGTTAAGTCCCACTCTCCGCTGCTGCTGTCTGGACCTCAATGTGGCTGTTGTGTAGGCGGGAGAAGGCTGACCTGCAATCGGGCTTGTGTGGCCTGATACCTTCCCCCTGCCGCTTGGTCAGTCGTCCCCTGGCGTGGTGTCATCCCTGATGAGTGGCCTCAGAGGAGCCGCTGCGCAGCTAGGTGGGAAGCTTACCTGCATTAAGCTAGTTCCTACAAGTATTCTCGCCAACTCACCATCGGTGACCTCTTTGGAGGACAGCGCCATGATGCTGGGCATCAGGATGCCACAGAATGACCCAGTTGGATCCACACTTCCTGCTGTGGTGATTGTTGTGTTGACTGGCGGGGTTTTCTCTCCACTGGGCTCCTCTTCTCCCCCTGCGTCCCTTATGGGCGTCACCGTCAGTTTCAGGAAGTCCCTATCTCACTGCCTAGTGCGGCGGTTGCTGCATCTTGGTTGGATTGGACGTCCTTTTGGTCGGGCATCGCGACGTTAGGTGCTTGCATGTCCAGGCAGGGGTTGTCACAGTGTGTGGCTATCTTCCACTGGCTGCTTACCTTGATTAGGTAGGTCCTATGCCCCAGCGTTTTAATTACTGTGTGGGGCCCGCTCCATTTTGGGGAAAACCCAGTGCAGTAATTTTTGGCAACGCTGCTCAGCTTGTGTTCTCAAACATACCGTACTACATTAGTTGTCCGGGTTTGAGCTTCTTTGGTGGGGGGCGTCATTGCTGGTAGCCACTGCACAATATATTGTTCTTGGTGCCTGCGGTCTTCTTACAGGTCTATCTCACAGCGTTGTCATTGGGCTGCGTGATTTTTCTCGTCTGCACTCTCCCGGTGTCGAACTGCGAATTCCCTAGGCAGGGTGAGCTCCCTTCTCTGGAGTATAGCGGCTGGTGACTGGCCTGTTTCCAGGTCCACCCTTCGCCCAATGGTGAATAAGGGCCCCGGGCAGATGTTCAGTCCATGTAGAATGATTCCTACCTACCCGCAGGTGCAACTGAGTTTTCAGATCTTGGTTCCTGCACTTAGTTGGGTTGGCCCGCTGGTGATATATGGCTGTGGTGTAGTACACCACCCCCACCTTGTACACAGTTCACACCAGTATTTTCCCAGGAACTGGGTGCCATTGTCTATTAACAAGGTGCAGGGGTACACCAGCGTTGGTACTATTCTGTTTCCAGTACACGTGCAATGTAATGTGCACATGCTCTGGAAAATGGATATGCCTCTGTCCAGCTTGAAAACAAGGTTACTCACTACCAGGATAAAATGTTTTCCGTTCAGGGTATGGGCCCATCAGGTCCAATGAGATGGTCTCAAAAGGTTCTTTAGGCACTTATAGCTGCTGTTGCATGACCCTGGCTGCCCTGCGACTCTTCTAGAGATTGCAGGTAACACACTCCCTTATATACTGCCTTACACCTCGTGTGACCCCTGGTCAGTGAGACTGTCCCTGCACTTTTCTGGTTGATTGTGATGCTCCAGGGTGGACTGTGATCTGGTTATGTGCATAGTGTAACACGTGCTCTTGTGCGCTCTTTGGCATGTAGAGGCGCCATGCTGCTTCCAGTTGCTGTGGCCGGGTCTCGGTGTCCCTTCAATGCGCCACCACTCCTGGTGAAGTTGTGCGATGTCTGTGATGCAATGTTGCTTGTCTGCACATTGTTGTTATGCACTCACAATGTGTGCCTGCAACTTATCTAACCTGAGTTCCATTCCTGCGGGCACTTCAATATTATTGCAGCTCACGCAGCCCTCACCAGATGGTCGGCACGGGGCTGCGGATGGGGGAAGTAGGTCATTCCACTCATCGCTATCCACTGCTACCATTTTTTCCGGCACGTGGGACAGCTCATCTGGCAGCTGATTCTCTGCCCCGGGAATGAGATGTGCCTCAAAGTCGTACAATTACAATAGGAGTGCCCAGCATGCTAGTTTGCTTCTCACTTCTTTCAAGAAATGATGCCAGAGTAAACACCTGCTGTCAGTGTGTAGTGTGAACTGCTGGTACTCCAAATAGGCGTGCTACCATTTTACAGTCCACACTACTGCCAGACGCTCATGTTTGTTAACATTGTATTGACCCTCAGTTGCTCCGAGCTTGGCACTACTATATTCTATTATTAGCTGCTCCTGATTTACCCCTAGTTAGAAGAGGGCTGTGCCCAAGCCCTTTTCCCTTGCATCAGTCTGCAAGGTCATGGCAGGCTAATGTGGTGCACTGTGACTTTAAGTTCATTGAAACTTGCTTCGTGTTTGGCTGTCCATTGATACTTTCTGTTGGGTGACAGCATGTCTGTTAAGGGCGCTGTTACTGTTGCAAAATTCTATATATTTTCCCGTAACCAGTTAACTACACTGAAGAATTTTCTTAGCTGTGTGTGCAGCACTTCATTTCATAGTTGTTGATTATGGCCAAATGTTCCAGTGTCGGTTGGCTGCCATGTTCATCGACCAGTTGGCTAAGAAATTGGATGTATAGCTTCCCGATGTGGCATTTCCTGTTCTCGCACGACAACATGTTGATGGCTAGACATTTGAGTACTAGCGACAGGTGTTTTATATTGTTGTTCCATGTTTCCGACCATACTGCCACGTAGGTCCAGGTACGCGAGGAAAAAGTCTCTTATGTACCCGTCGAGTACCTGGACCATCTAGGCTTGAAATGTTACTGGTCCACATTTTATGCCAAAGGACATTGCGCAGAACTGAAACCGTCTCCCATCAGGGGCTGTAAAGGCGGTTTTATATCGGTCTGCTGGTTTTATTGGGACTTTCCGGTATACACTGCGCAGGTCGAATGATGTCATTATCTTGGCTTTTCCTAATATATGGAGTGCGTCCTTGACACTTATATACAGAGGCAGGGTGCTTTAGGTAATCAGGTTGATGGCCCTAAATTCTACGCTAAAACACCATGCCCTGTCTTTGTTCTATGTCAATGTTGTTGCGCTGTTGTAGTGGCTGTGGGTAGGTTTAATCACATCCTCAGCTAACATTTCTGTTATCTGCTCTTTAATGATTGTGCACTGATGCGGTTGGTAACTTCACGGACCAGCAAAAATGGGCAGTTTATTTCCAGAGGTATGCTATGTTCTGCCACTGTGGTGCAATGTATTAGGTCAGCTGCCGCAAATACGTTGTGCCGTTCTGTTCATGTAGTAGACTTCACACAATGTTGTGATACGTGGTCTAAATTCGTCCAGCTGGACATTGGGTGCGTAACTTGTTGGTAGGGGTTCAGTGTCATAAATGGTGCAATGTTCTTTTTGGCCAAAACGTAGCCTATGGGCAGCTGGCTCCACAATGGTATTTTGCTCTGTGGGCCAGGGAATCAAGGATAGCACCCTCCCGTATGTGAGCTGACAAGAGGGCTGTGGTGGTGGTCTCCATATTACGTATTCGAATGGTTATTAGCGTCTTTCACATTGCCTCCCCTGTGTGTTGCCGTATAGCGAGTTGTAGTATGTGTGTGTACTTGGTGTTAGTTTCTTCACATTCATGAACCCGACATGCACAAGGTTGTGTGAAGCTGCGGTATTTTCTAATACATAACAAGGTTGTTTATTAATTGTGACAGCGATCCTGATCATTTTCTGATTTTGTTTAACTAGTTGTTGTAGCATGATCTGCTGAGGAGTTAGTGTAACCTTGTGGCTGTTTGCCTGGGGGCGGTGAGCGTCCGGCTCGCCTACCCCCAATGTGCCATTTCCCGTCGGTGAGGTGTTGTTTCCTTCTTCCGTATTTCGGTTGGGTGTATTTCATTGGCGGGTGTATGCATCTACATGTGTAGCGTGTGACCAGGCCGGCATTTCCCTGGACCTCCCGAGGTCTGCTACAAGCTGCACATAGAGGCACCATTGTGCCATCCGAGGTGCACTTCCATGCCTACCTAATGCATTCCTGGTTTGCCTGGTGGAGATGATCATTGAGATGCCTTGTGTTGTTCGTCTCTTTCCACAGGCATTGCATGTCCCGGAACATGTTAGTTTCTGACACAGGCTGTATGCACATCAAGCATCGTGATTTTTTCCTTTCCATCACTTGTGCACCAGTTAAGGTTGTTCCTCCCATTTTTCCATTCGGCCACGTATTACGGCATGTGGGCTGTCACGTTGACAGCTGTATGCCGCGGTTGTCTTTACCGTGTGTGTGTGTGGGGGGGGTTTACCTTGTGGGTTGTGGTCAGCACATGTGCCTGCACACGGTTGCTATTGTCTCACGTCTGCCCACGCTGCAAGGTGGGAGGGACTAGTTTTCAATGGCCGCGCCTCGGAATATTCCCTTGTCCGGCACACAAAATTACTTTGAAAATGTCCGAAAATTCTAATTTGAAAATTTGCTGGTCTAAAATGCCTTTTACTGAAATTTGCTGATGGCCATAACACATGTCTCTTTACGACATGTACTTGCACATATTAATACTCTTAATTATACACTTTTGCCCTTTAAAACTATGCATGGCTTGTAAAACAAAAACAACAAAAGCATGTAGTTATGGATATAAAGTTACTCTTGACGCTTTGGCTGTTGTGTTACTCATAAAAAACTCTTAAATATCCATGGCAGACAAAAGATACCAGAAACTACTACAAATGACACTTAATTGGCAGCTTATCGGTATGTATATTTTAATGACTATAATGAATGAAAGCAACAGTTAACATTGAACACAGTATTCCACGTCTTTTAACGTGTGTCAAAATTAAGATAAAAACCTTGAACGTCCTTTGACGTGAATGAATGCTACAAGCGCACTAGCAATATGCCGTGGTACGTGAATACTGGAAAGACAGATACACTTGATGTTGTGGATAGGTTTCAATGCACTGGTTCTCTTCGCCGCACTTGTACTCACCTTTTGGTTTGTTAGTGTTTCTTTCAGATGGCCTGTTGAATAGCCACCACTAGTTGGGACAGTAATTTGACATGTCGAGGGATTTCAAGACTGAAGAGCTGGGTTTGCACCCCACCTGATACATCAGGTGAGGACGAGAACTGGTGGATGTGCCCGGTGCCATAGTTCGGACGACGGCCTAGTGGGACCCTGGAGTCCTCAGTCAAGTTGGGGGCAGATTAATTATTAAGTTCACCAATAAACTGTGTTAATTATTAATTAACTTTATGAAATGGCAAGGCTGTTGGCTGCCTCGCACGCCATACTTACACTGAGGTGAGACTGCATTGTAGTTGCAGGACCCATAGTACAATTAATTACACACACTTAACCAAACTGAATTTAATACTGCATTCGGGTGCATTGCCCAATGATATCCAGGAGGATATAGAAGCCTACAAAAGTCAGTCACCTGATTCTAGACATTTTAGTAATCTCCTTTGATGAAACACAGCAGCGAGGCAGTTATGTCACAAATTAATGCGGACCTGGCACTTGTGGCCTGCCAATGGCTAATGCAGAAAATAAAGACTTGCGCTTTGAGTGAAAATTACGTTTGAAGCGCGGTGCACATTACGCTCTGGTTCTTATTCAGGAAGCAGAACGGTCAACCCCTCAACACTGATGATACAAATGTTACAGTTATTACTTCCTATTGATTGAAGTAGTTTTTAACAAAAGTTGAAGGTGCCAAAGGTGTCCGCTGCGGAGCGAAATTTCCGTCCTAGGCCCAAGTGCTCAAGTCAGGCTGCTTTGTTGACGGTGGTTTCCGCTGATGGCTGCCAAAGCCGACAGAAATCACTTAATAAAATTTTACACTTTAAATGCTACATCATACATAGTGGTGATTCTAAACATTGCTAATTGGTGATTACAAAATAATTTGTGACATCCCCGTGCATTATTTTTATTGTGCTTGAGAATGTGACATAACAAGGTATGTCACAGCACTTGAAAGATATTATGAGTGATGAGGCTTTGACAGGCAGTTTGCTGGGAAATGAACACAGTTACTCTCTTCATAACATTATTAAGACTACAATAATGAGTTGAATAATGGTACATGTCATCATATTTCACTTTCTGTAACGTGTTTACATTTCACTTTTTGTGATGCGTTCCTAGGCAACAAACTCAATGGGTGTGTTGTTGCTCCTATGGAAAACGGGACACTCTCCTTAGTGTTCTTTGAACTTTCGCAATGGAAATTAGTTGGCTTTGCCTAATGCCATGTAATTAACGTAAGGAGCCCTCTGAAACTCTAGCTATACTTTGGTGATATTATTTCCCACCGAATGAATGCACAGAGATCCATGTAGCACTTCTAAAATGGCCAGCAGGCCCGTTGACATCTTGCAGAATAGAGGGGTGTCTGGCATCACAGGACGTACTGCTCCAACGTTCCCTCCAATTGCTGGTGCACCTGACCGCTGTGGCCATGGGAGATACTGTATTGCATCGTCTATTAATTTATTAAAACTACCTGGTAGGCCGCACTCAATCATAGAGGTGATAGCTCATGGGGAAGAAATTCCCCTAGGACTTGCCTGCCTCTGGTTAGGGGTACAATTGTAGAATAGCCCTCCCCCAGTCCATTCAGACGAGAACAACATCACCACTGCACGTCAACCAGAACTAGTTGTTGACCAACCTCTCATCCACGGCATGAGCCAACCATCTAGAAGGAGCACCCTTCTTCCCTCCAGGGCTAAGGTACTGTGGCAATCAAGGCGAAGGGTGGTGTTTTTAACCCCATATTTTGTACTGACCAGACGGCCCACGAGAGCTACTTTATATACTGGTAGGACACCCAAGAGGACTTGAGGACCCTGTCTTATTTTCTTACCCTTAATACACCTTGCAGTTCTGGCAACATATAAGAAAAGATATCATGTCAAACTTGGTATAATGTTTAAATCCCCTAGTCATTAATACCAGGTTGACGCAAATAAGCTCAAGGTGTAATATTCACCCAGACGTGGAGAACCCCCACCCTAGCCAGGCGTTTACTATTTAAAATTGAGATTTTTAGTGACGTCTAACATATGGATGTTGGTACCCTCATAACCCTAGGCCTGCGTCAATCTGGTAAGAAATGAGTGAGAGAGACAAGTTTCAAGGTAGAACTACACTTGTGATTAACTCTGTACCTAAAAATCTTGCTATTTGTGAAGTCATTAAACAGTAGGAACCTTTCGAAATTGTGTTTAGCATAGCTATCCTGTGTTGCTGGCAGTCTTAAAAGCTTATGTTATTACACTAAACATTTAAGACTTTCTGCAAAATTATTTTTTTGCCTTGCGGCAGCAATAAACTTCAGTTTCATGACTGAAAGGTAATATTCTTATGTACAAGTTACTTGACTAGAAATTATGTGGCATTGAATATACTGTACATTATTATGTGTAAAATTATAATTACTATAGTATTTATTTGAGTCTAAATTGTGCACTTCCCAAAGTATTTTTTGAAAGCAATGAAGTGCCAATTTTTTTTTGCGTAAAAAAACTTTTTGTTGTTAAAATAATTACGAGAAGCATCACCATTCTAATGAAGATCATACATAACATTTTTCGACCATAACAGAGCCAAAATTCTATACCAAATTCCACGAACAGTGATCAGGTTGAAAATTTATGAAGTTATAGGATAAATGTAAGGAAATGTGAACCACGTGTAACTGATTGAATATGTTGTGCTGATTACAGAGAAGTGGGTGAAGATTTTTATCTCTATGGTAAAGTGGCAGCCTATCTAGGATACAAAACAGTGTGGAAGCTTAAGTAAAAATTTATCTGTTTTACTTTTGTAACTATTTATACTTACAAACAGCGCATCTGTACATCATTATCTTTTTGCATACGGTGAGACTAGTTGCCTCCCACCAAGGTAAACTGAGTTTGATTCCTTGTGGTGTGAAGTGGATGTTTGCATGTGGGTAATAAGGTGGACGTTGTTGTAGACTGGTATGTTTTCTCAAGGCACTGCAATTTTCTTTATCCCATCATTCTGCCAGTGCTGCATCTCCACCTGATTTCATCTTTATTAGCAGTGTCACCCTCTTTGCTGTCGTCCTCATCGTAGTTCTTGTTCCCCTCATCATACTCCTCCTTAGTCCTCATGCTTATCATCATCCTCCCCTCGTTGACCTTATCCTCATCATCATCATCCTCACATCCCCCTCTTTGTTGTCTTTTTGATCATCCTCATTCTCCTCCTCATCCTTGTCTTCATCACCACCATCCTCTTCCTCTCCTCCTCTTTGCGAAGGAGTGGACAAATGCCACCCCAACATGAGACAAGCATTTACAAACAAGACATGAGACACAGAGTAGAAGAATGGTAATGAAATGTTTTGACAGGAGTGAGCAGTAGATGAAAGAGATCAGAATTAACATCTTGGGAATGAAGTGGAATCATTACTTCCACTATTGCAAATAAAAATTCATGTAATCCATTCATGATTAAGTTTTGTATAATGAAAGTAAAAAATACTGAAAAATAAGTGTGAGGTAGCAATTGCAGTGTGTTTCACCTCTCTGCAAAGCTGCATCACTGGATGCAGCTTACAGTTGTTTACAGTTTAGCATAAAGTATATTTTGACATTATGTCGTATAATTTTGAACAACACATGATAGTTCAGGTCAGTTAGTGCTAGAACAACTATCTTGTATATAAGTTGTTATTATGCAATATAACTGTGTGCCTTAAAAATGTTTCTGATACTTAAAACTGTTGTTTAGTCAGGTCTGTAATCACTACAGTATTCTATGCATTAAGTGCACTTCTTTCCTGCGCCAGCCCACGTCAATAGTTTGGTTCACTATATCACTGGCATTCCCAATTTTCTGATCCACTAGCTTAATAATCACCTCTATTTTCATATCTACTTTTTTTCTTTAGTATCAATTTCCCGACGTAAATTCTCATTTACACTATTTTCATATGTATTCCTAACTTGCTATCTATATTCTAATATATGCTATTAATTTGAGTACATATAGTGTCTCTAATTCTAATTGTTTGGCCACTAAGTCCTTCAATTAAAGCACACAGTGATTCCATTTGCCGACATTCTCCTAGTTAGTATTTGCTGCACTTTTTATTACAAAAAACTTGTGTTTTATTTGCAGTCTTAATAGTGAATTATAAGAAATATAATTCGACACTTAACCTAGAAAACTAAATAAATGTCTGAATAAATGTCTCATCCCATTTAAGACATCGAACCAGGTTCAATCCCCGGCCGGATCACGCCCGAATTTTCACACATGGGAATCGTGCTGGACGATGCCGCTGGTTGGCAGGTTTTCTATGGGATCTCCAGTTTCCCCCATCCTAGCATTCTGGCACTGCTCCATTCTCACCTCATTTCACCCTCATTGATTCTTAAGACCTCGTTGTTACGAGCTACCCAAATCTCTCAACTCAAACCATATGACATGTGATGAAGGTCATTGCTTATTCCTACTCTGTGACATAATTTTCAACAATTTTCTTATGTCCATATGAACATTCATGTTGCTTCAGTTTTCATGAGCATTTTTTTCCACTTGATAAAATCTGTGGTCTGCAAGGAAGACCCACCCAGTGTAACTGTTGAAGGATTAAGTTAATACACACAAAAAATCTAATTTTATGACTGAGTACAAGCATCTTTTTTGTTCTCTCTTCATTGTGCAGTACCTTATAACATTTCAGAAGTAAAGTATTCATTTCCTCTAAAACATTTCCTAAGTCGATGTATTGTGTATTTATCATAAACAGACGAACCCCGACGTAACGAACATGTAAGTAACAAAAACAGTGATCTAAAGTAAAGGTTTTCGGAAATCGTCAAAAATTCCTAAACATTTATGAAAACAATAAAGTATCCTAGCTAAGATGGAATAAATTGCAATGAAAACCTAATAAAAATACGGTCACTGGCCCATGACACTACTACTCAGTCTCATATAACTTGGTAAGATAATGACAGTCGGAGAGTGGCAACTTGATGTATATGAAACAAAGTGCCGTTTACAAAATCCTGTATCAGCTGATGCACGAACAAACAAAAGTTAATATTAGGCTACTCTCAGTGCACTGCGAAGCACATCCAACGAGCAGAAAAAAACGTGTTAAGAAAGAGTTCCTAGATTAATTAATACATTATATTTTATGTGGTCACAAAACAGTGGTTGTAAGTTTTGAAAACTAAACATCATGCTAAAGCAGTAGTGTATAGGTGTTCAAAATGAAATTCACAATGAAACGATCCATATCAAAATGAAAAGCAACTTCAAACCTTAGATCTTTTCATGCCATATCTTCACTCTCCATCCATGCTTTACATACGTGCTTGATATTAATTCCAAAAGCCTACAGAAATATTGCATGGTATTGTTGAACTATTTTCTCAAATAATTTGATGAAATATATTTCAAATTCATGTCGTTTTGAGACAGTAATAAGAGAAAAGTCAACTTTTAAAAAGGCAGGATCTAGAGGCACGCAAACCTGCTGCTATCTGTTGACTAAAGTGAGCACTCAGCTCACTACACCACGCTTCGCAGTGCCATGCGCACCATTTGTCCGCTCTCACCTGAACCTAACCAGCCAGAAAGGGAAAAGGTTTTGTGTGTAAAATTACAAATTTACAAACAGATATCAATAGTTTTATTTTTCCGCAAGATCTGCATGATTTTTAAAGTAACATATAATTTGTGTACAGCGATTTTGAGTACTATTAATTTCTACTGGGCCGGAAATCATCCGTCTACGTCCATTACATGCCATATTTTTCTCCCGCAAACCCATTTCCTTGTTTTCATGTTGTTACTATAGCGTATTAACAAAACAAAGGAAGTGGGACATGTGAGTAGTTTTTAAGCAATTCTTACATTTTTTCACGCCACACATTTACAACTCGAACTGTTTAGTACCAGTAAAAGCAGAATTAGTGCTTTGCAATAATCTGTGAGAGTTCTTGGCGAATAAAAGTGCACTGTCACGCAAGTTCCCTGAATTACTTTTAGTTGCAGTTATATTAGATGTGACGTCCAAAGTGTGATAAGAACTACAATTACAGTCTCGCAAATGTTAACCCAAACTCGTTGTCTCGGACAAAGTAAAAAAAAAAAAGTTAGCAAATATTTAATTTTTTGCAAGGTTTTATATTTTTACTTCTATAACCTACATATTTCTTGGACAGATGTCAGTCTAAAATATCTTAAAATTTGTTTAGCATTACAGTACACTGGCAAGTGGATTACCTGACAGCAAAAGGATACATAAACGAAAAGTAAACACTTGGTGCTACTTTCGTCGACTGTCAACATCTTGCCGTGTTACGCGAGACAGAAAGTATGTAGGTATTTCTCAGTAGGTACTCTTACACCATCCACTAAAACACAAAAGAAATTGGTTAAAATCAGTGTAAACCTTGGTTATTGAGTTGGCACACAAACCCCCCTCAAGTTAGACTTTGTGCAGCACATGATGTTACTAAGGGCTCCTTTGTTCTTCACTCCTCCCTCTCTGCCACTGCCTTCCATTTTCCATCCACTGAGCATAGCTGCCCTCCAACCACGCATGCATAGCAACAGTGGTAGACAATAACAGTGTGGGTTACAGATCTTCCCTGTCCCTCCCATGAGCACCTTTATCTCATTAAGTCATGACCACGCCATGTTCCTTAGGCTTTGTGTGCAGTGTTTAGCTTCAGGATATGTTTTTTCAATTGTGCTGTTATAACTTTCGTTTTTTGCTTTTCTACTTGGATTTTGAATAATGGATATTAATTGAACTGACTTCATTGCCTTTTGACAACCAGCTTATGGTAATTTTTATTGGCATACGATTTTATGCATGGTTTTGGATTTGGGTTTTGTGCTTGTTATTGATGACTCGTTTACGTTTTTTGGCTTCGGCTGGCTTTGAGCAGCTATCCAAAATAAAACAGGCTTATAAATGTTCTGTCAACCTTAACACATTCCTACTTAACTTATTACATCAAAGACAAGCTCATCCTAACTAGCAAGCTTCCTTCACTTGGCTCCAAAACCTGTTTAATGGTAGGAATAGATTGCGATAACATTTCTTTCTCAGAAGTAAATTGTAATATTATTGAGTGTTTTAACAGGTTTTAAGTTTATAACTTTACAAAGCCACGAAATGAAATATCCTAATGATAACACTTCTTTGCAAAAATTTCCACTTTTATAATTTACTGCAAAACTATTTGAAAACATACAAATACTGCACATATTCAGAATCAAACAAAAAAGTGATCATCAAATAAGAGGTTAATACAGACTGCCAAAAAATTTCCACATATCCAGAATTTCAGTAGACGAGGATTTGACATGTACATCAAGAAAATACAACTTCTACCCTTAATAAACTTCATGTTCAGTATAATGAGAACTGTACTACTGTGAATAATAAATTTAAAAACATTTAAGTTAAACTTGTTTAAACAAAGAACATTACATCACAAAATCCCTTATATAATTCAGTGTAATCCAACACAGAATGCAAGCAGTCCTCAAACTTTAAAACGTTCTGAAAAAGAAAATTATACAATACTGAATATTGAATGTCTCGCCCGCACCATGCGGAGAGATTGATATTGACTGGCCGGTAGGTTCAAGGCAGGTGAGATGGAAAAGGAGAACCCCAGTGGTGATAAGAGTGAAACAATCTACCCCTCCCATTCCAAACAGGTTGGCTCACCAAGTTAGGAAGCAAGAACATCATGCTGGTTACTAGGCAACTATCTCCCTCACCGCCAGCTGTGTAAGGGGAGGAAACGAGCTCTGAATATTACTAAGGATAGCAGAAGCTTACATAATCCAAACCATGAATACTGATCAATCTAAACTACATTGGCTTGGTGATGCAGTGCTCTTGTCGCATGGCAAATATGCCCTTCCAGGATATCCGTTTATTGAGAAGACGTGTGTCTATTAAATAAATCAATATAAATCTACTGAATTTCTGCTTGGAAAGTCACTTGATGTTAAAACCATTTTTGGTGACAGGAGGGAATATAATTTTATTCGGAAGATGCTCCCTAATGAGTTAAATTAATATTTTGTTTAAAAATCATGTTGATGTTATGCCGGATACAATTAAACACCAACTTTACAGGAGAAAATATGGCCTTTAAACACAAAAGTGCAAAAAATGTATTCCTTGTTAAAATATATTGCCTAACATGTTCAGGCAAAACCATTTGCTTTGAAATATTAGTGTTGATAGGTGCAGTTGCAACTACTTTGAATGGCAGATAAGAAAACACGCACACCTGAGAGAAAGAGAGGAGGAGAGAGAGAGAAAGGAAGAGAGAGGAGACAGATTTTTTTTGCTAGACAACTTCCCCTCTTGATGGCATGTAAGGGGAGGGGGGAAGAAAGGTACATGGCAGAGAGACAGAGAAAGAGAGAGAGAGCCAGCCCAAAAGCCCGACGAAGAGGCAGAAATATCTGTCCAGCATAAAGTACAAATGTACCAGTGAATATTCCCAGACGGGAACGAAGAGAGTTGCGTGCACCATGTAACAACGCCTGCTGTTACCCAAGCTGTGCAATCTCCTGCTGATACCGAAGCCGCTCGCAGTGGATGAGCTAATAGAATGAGCGAGGGAAACCGAACACAACTTCAAAGCACAGGTGATACTGAACCGCACAAAATCAGCTGATTCTGATAAGCCTCCTGAATGAAAGCAAATTCCTTCGCCTCCTGCACCCTCTGCGCCAAGCCTTCCGAAATGTTGGTACTGTCCAAAGTATCACTTCACAGGGGTTTCCAGCAACAGCAGACACCATGACGCCAAAGAAAGGAAGGGGACACAACCCATAGAATAGATACCACCTAGCAGACAGCAGACAAGAAAACATCACCGTAGGTGAGAATCGCCCTGCCCGGAGGGCAAAATGGGCCGACCCCCACCAGGCAAGAAGGACCCATAATCCAGTTTTTAGAAGAGGGGATGGATACACCAGAAGCACCACACATAGAAGTGGGTACTAAAGTACTCTCTTTATTTGACTCTGCCGCCACTGGCAAGTTCATACACAGCGACCTAGAAATCACCAACGCCACCTCAGAAATCTCACAACCACCGGCCAATCTCTACGACCCGGCACTGATCGCCGCCCTGCAAGCCCGGTTTCCTTCCCCTAGACAGCCGGCAACAGCCAAGGGGTCAGTTTCTCCATTCCAACCAGAGTGGAATTTCTGAGGAAACGAACGGCAGAATCTGTGGCAATGCTGCCCTCGACACCCAAGGACTTCAAGTGCAAGATGGCCACCCGACATGGAAAATGGACACCTTGCAAGCTAGATTTCTTAACAGAGCCCCTTCAACATAGAACCACACCTCCAACTGCCTCCTCCAAACCCCATTGCTGAGAAGAGTGAAGCACGAGGAAGCACCATCAAAACCACGGGATGACTGCCATCTCGAATGTCCACGCCCGCAATGCCGGTCCCAGTGGGCCACACCAGCATAGAGGTTGCAGCGCTGGACGACGTCGCAACTGAGATGCCATCTTCCAAAAAGGAGGCCTCTACTAGCATTGCCAGCCATGACAAGGCCATCAGCATCCAGAGTCCGACATTGCCCGACGTAAAGGACATCACCAAGGCAATTCTTCTTGGACGAGGGGAGGGGCCACACTTAGAAGCTATCGAAACTGAGGTCTCCACTGGGCCTCTGACTCAGGCGCCCTCAGTCGGAGGAGTGGGCAAAGAGGTCCATCCACTGCCCCACACGACTGACGTGGCTTTGGTGTCGCCCGATGATGAGGTCAATCCGCAGTGCAACTTCCCGGATGAGGGGAGGTGCCAAACCACCACGTCGAGGTCCCGGTGTCGCTAGACACTAGGGCCAATTTGCCAGCGCAGCTCCACACATGAGAAGAAGTGCCGCTTCACCACATCAAGGCCCTGGTGTCGCTAGACACTAGGGCCGATTCGCCAACGCAGCTTCCCAGATGAGGGGAGGTGCCAATCCACCACGCCGAGGTCCCGGTGTCACTAGACGCTAGGGCCGATCTGCCTGCGCAGCTTCCCAGGCAAGAGAAGGAGCAACCTACTAGTGCCGAAGTGGCGGAAATCCCGAGTCGACCTCTGCCTCCAGCACCACCAGCCGGAGGGGTAGCATAAGACAGTCAGACGACAAGACTACCCCAGACGGTTGCCGAGGTCCCGGTGTCGCTTGAAACCAGGGTCGATCCGCCAGCGCAGCTTCCTGGACGAGGAAAGGAGATCCACAGAGAGTTCGCAGTCAAGCTGGAGGCCATCCCTGGGCTTCCAGCTCTGGCACCTGCAGCCAAGGAGGTGATAGCACCAACTGAACCACCATCTCCATTGGTCACCCAGGCAGCAGCTCATCATGACATAGCAGCTGCCGATCGTCCCACGGTACCTGCTGGTAAGCCGATGACCATTGCCAGAGATGGTCCTTCCACGATGGCCGACCCACCTCAACAAGTGCAGTCGCCATGCGCCTACCAGGCCAGCTCGGTGTCAGGCTGGTACAGAGAGGCTCACTTGAGGCCCACCGTCCACTTCACCTGGTCGGATCCACAGCATGCAGCATTGCGACGGCAGGGACGACCACCGAAGAGGAAGATACCACAAAAACCACAAGTGAAAGTGCTACAATAAACAAACTTAATAATTTGATAGCAGTCAATACACTATCCCAGAGTTTCAAACCCTTAAATCATGTGCACATTAACAGTAAGTTAATCGATAATCACGACAGTGCAGTTACATAATTAAAACTTTTCTGGATGCTCACCTAAGCACAATACTTTAGTGCATTATGTAACTACACAGTGCGGTCAATGGCCAGCCAAGACATTCATTCATAATTCCACGTGAACACTTTTGGACACCCCTTAGTGCCAGTGCCATGTGATTTCTTAATGAAGAGAGCTCCAGTTATAACACTTAATGCGAAGCCATCCTCTTGTGAAAATAAATGGACAGAAACATTGAACTTTCTGAGAACTGTTTTACAAGTCTTCTTCATTAAACCATTTTTGAATTACATAATTCTAAGTTCTCAAAAAACTCTATTAACAATGTTGTATTAATAGAGGCAAGATTTTGTGGTTTTAATTTTAAGAACATTTCAGTGTTACTGGTTTATTTTTTTTCAACACAAATTACGTGCGTTATATAGTTCTGGAATTAAATTACATTGTGTGGTTTTAATCATCTTGATAAGCCTTCTCATAAACACATATATTACAACATAAATCACTTCTTGTCTAGGAGCAAGACACTTATCAAAAAGCAACCATAGTTAACATTTTTTAAAGCAGTAATTATTTAAAAGGTTCCAATTTAAAATACAGTAAAATTTTGGTACATTCATAAAAAATTTTTCTGGAAACTCAAAGAAGTTTTAAAACAATCATCATTTACACTAAAAAAATTTAATACAAAGGAATTATGAGATACATACATAAACTGGAACAAGCAGTATCCACATAATATCAATATCATCTACATTCTTAATAAAAAGTCTTCTCAGGCTGCATTCGAATTCTCCTGAAATGCATACTTGTGCGTGCCTATCCCCGAAGTGAAACCACCATATATACTAACGCTGTCCGAATTCTCAGTTATGGTACACACAGGCTCTATACTTGGCAAGTACACGAAGTTGCTTACTTACTGGACATACTTAAGTACTTATGGCAGTCACCATATTTATTTCAGTTGTAAAAATTAACGTGTCTATTTTGTGGTTATAAAACTCTCGAGTTTTAAAAGTTAATAAGTATTTTTAAAATGTCATTCTGTTGTATATAAACAATTTTAGGTCAACTATTTCCATGAATAGGATGTGTAAATAACGCCAGTTTAATAAATGTGCTTCCAACCATGAATAAAATTCTAAGCGTTTTATCGACTTCTGCAGCATATTTCCCAGGTGTATGATTACGAATAATATTAAAACTTCAATCCACAATTCCAAGCCCCCATTCCAACCCCACTGAATTGTATTTTTCTTTCTCTTGTTATCAATGTGTATATTTCAAACACATAGTAAGGTACGTATCGAGGGATGAGGAAAGAATGCCAGTTTCTGTGTAATGCCCCTTTACATACAATAAATAAATTCAACAAATCCCATAATAACTGCCTTAATTTGTTTACAATTTTCCAATTATGTGATAAAGCAATATAAAAGGTTATTGGTATGGTATGAATACTTGTGAAATCGAGAGAAGCTGAACAGATAAACATAACCTCAGTACACCGAGGTGCACGAAATTCTGTAGTCCTACATTTTTTCTGCTCTACAATTTGTACTCAAAGTGTACAACATCTAAAAACAAACATTTTATTGGCATATTATTGTGTATTAGTTTTTGTTAAAAACAACACACACATGTTGCCTTGCTGCTCTGCCAAGCAACCAGTGTACAACAATATTTCTACGCTGCCTTTCAATTTCCTCCTGTAAAAAATATGCACCCACTAATACTCCTATTAATTCCTCATTCCTGGCTAAAGCAGTGTTTCAGCGCTTAAAACTCGTAAGATTTCAAGGTACAAAACCATGACACAAAAATAAATAACAAATGTTTATATGATTACTTGTTTTCTTTTGCATAGCATAACCATAGAAGTTGTCGTAATGAATTTATAACACCATGCACCAAAATTGCTGTTGTCACATAGTTTAAAATATTTCTGCCAGAATGTGTGACCAGTCTAGCATGAAGAGGTGATGAACTGTCCAAATATGCCACCACCGAGACGTCAGGAATTGTTTTATCTACCCAAGACAAAGGACGGACGCTATACGTCAGATATAATTATTCGCAGGCTGAGCCACCGAAGCCATGCATAGAGATCAACTGAATACAGCAGCGCACCGCTAGATGCCACTACTAGTACGATCGCAGAGGCATGAGCCTGGATTCAGAGCCCGCCTCTGACGTCACTGACAGAGAACCTATTTCACACTCAATGCCAGCCGAGCAAAGGACACGCCACCGAGGAATATAAACAGAGGGCTGCACCAAGGCTCCTGACCAGTCTTCAAGCAATTGACGTCTGTCTTGTTCCATCACGGCACCTCTGGTGCCACGGGAACCATCAGCTCTCCTACCTTGGTCTTCATCATGCACTAGTGGTGCCGAAGACATATCCACTCCTCAGGACTTCACCACACCTTCGGGTGCCCAAGATCCTTCACTTCACGTCTTGCATCACAGCAAACACTGAGACACGTACCGGTCCCTTCTGGACAACAGTCGTAGTGTAATTTAAAGTCGGAGCTGTTTTCATAAGCCACTTTACTACCTACCCTGTTAGCCTAGAAACAGGTCGCCGTCACCTGTATTCACGTAGGGTGTTTAACTTCTGTAAGCTTATGTGGATAGAAGGTAGTACATTCATCATCAGTGTTTATTTCCATTAAAAGAAATAAAAACAGTTTAGCTCACTTATGAATACCACTCCCATAGTAATAGTACCTTTTCTTGTAAACATGAGGCCCATACGAGGGACAGCAGGTAACCGGGATTTTATTCGTTCCGTTACACCAATAACAGTACAATCTTGGAAGGCCACCCATTCATGGCACCAGTGTGGTGAATGGTAGAGCTACAATATTAGGATACCGCTTCCTTAGGGATTGGACTGCCAGTCTGACGTTTGCCCTTCTCGTTGCACACTAGTGGTGCCGAGAAGAGTATTTCCTTGAGTCTGGGGGGACCAGTTCCTCTGGGACACTCACCACACCAAAGTTGGAAGGCCATCCATTCTCTACACCTAGTGTAGTGAACGGTAGAGCCACGACATTAGGTACTCTATCTTCTCGGGATCGGCTTGTCAACTTGGAGGTTGCTATTCTCATCGCGCACTGGTGGTGCAGAGAGGAGTATTTCTCCGGGTCTAGGAAGACCAACCCTATCAGGATCTCACCCTCCATGTTGGGACCATCGCCATTGTTATGCAGCTAGACTAACCCCACAACCCTGGTGCTGGAGTTCAAGAGTGAGATACAGCATTGGCAGGCAGTCACATTATGCACACCAATTACACAACCTACACATCAACTACCCCACTTCTGCAAGGTCCGATTGTAGAATTATCTTTCCTCATGCACTTTAACCGTAGTTGTGGTGTTCATAAGAGGGCGAAATAGGCAAAGGCTGCCTCTAACCATTCGCTGGAGTTTTGTCGCCTTCCTGCCGGGTTCAAGTATCTCAGTCTGTGGGAGCAGGCAGCAGAACTTTGCAAGCTCTCCACACCAGTTTCGCCAACCTACGAGCTTGCTACATTTGAACTGCCTAATAAAATCACAGAGGAACTTCTCCCAGTAGTTCAGGCATACCTCAGTGGCCACAACACCGCACTGGGTTACAACAAACTTTGGTTTTGGGGACGCCACGAGAACCACACACCTCGGTGACAACCAAAATCCGCACAACTGGGCCGACTAGCACAACCACCACAGGAGCAGCCCCTGGCATGCAACCAGTCGAGCCTCAGCTAGCACAGCCGCAACCGTGGGCCATAAGTTGGCCAGGTTTTCCAAAACGAGTGGGCAATTTGCAGTTTTAGAGTACGATCAGCACATGCAATTTGGATCCAACGCCTGCCGGTGACATCACACGCCCGAGGATCAAGTTCCACTTCACAGCTGCCATCCCCTCCACAACCTACCAAGGGACAGCCCATGAAGAGTATAAATACCAGGCCACGTTCCTTAAACGCCAGTATATTCTGTTCCATCACCACACGCTCTTGCAGAATGAACAATCGGCTCCCTGGTCTTCACCGCATCTTGGTGCCGAAGACTCCTGCTTTTGTCAAACGTCATAAAACACATAGACACTTCCGGCCCCTTCAAGGCAAATACGTAGCGTAGCCAAGTTTGTTTAAGTTATTTTAATAGCACTTCGTCTTCCTACCCCATTAGCCTAGGAACAGGTTACCTTCACCTGCCAATGCGTAGCAACTTCCATTAAGCTCCCATTGATGTTAGGAGGTAGTGCGATACCACCTTGTTTATTCCCCATAGCGGAATAAACAAAGCTTTAATCAACTCTAACGTATCTTTCCCGTAGTCTTAGTACCTCACCCTGTGGACATCAGGCAGACCCTTCTGAGGGACAGCAGGTGACCAGGAGACCTACTTGAAAACCACCATACACTATTAAGAGTATCCACAATCATTCTGAACGGCCACTTTTTCTGTGCACCACAGTGTATGGAACGGTAGAGCCCTGACACTAGGTCCTCTGCCACTTAGGGACAGCTTGCCGGCTTGATGCTTGCTCTCTCCACCATGCTGCTTGCGCCAGAAAGAGTATTCCCCTGAGTTGGGAAGACTGGTCCTCAAGGGGAACTCACCTCCGTACTGGGACTGTCTGCCAGTGAGACCTGTCAGAATTCACAGCGCTTCTTGAGCCATGTGTTAGTGACACTGCACTCAGTTAACAGACATGGTACGTGGTTGTACACCTGTACAGGACCACACATCGCCTGCTCCACTTCCACGGGTCTTGTTAGTAGCGATTCTTTCCTTATGCCCTATTCCTGTCGGAGTGGTACCCGAGAGCGGGTTAAATTGGCAAACGCTGCCTCTGAGCACCAGCAGGAACTTAACCCCTTCCTCATCGCACTTGCGCACCTCCCACCGAGGGAGAGGGCTCAAGCGATCCACTGCTTGGAGAGACCTGCCACACCTGAAACACCCCAAGACCTCTTCACAGCATACTTCTGACTCAGCGAGGAAACACACTCCGTGTTCGCAGCGTATCTGAGTGGTCAGAACAAATCCCACAGGATCGCCAATCCACACTTTTGGGGGATCCAGATTGAAAGCCGACCCCAGCGACCGTAAATAATAATGAGCACCTGCCCACCAGTCCACTAAGTTGTAGCACCCGCTTAACAGAAAAACCGCAGGTCAGGCAGCCTCCACAGGTTATGCGTCGCCCAGGTATTCATATCAGAGTGTCCCACCGAAACACAAGGTAGTTCTCGCCATACCAGACTTCGTGCCATGCCAGAAAGCTACCTGGCCAGTGTTATATACCAGGCGTTCTCCGGTACCATGTACGGACTAGAGTCCTAAACCTCACCCCAGGATGCATCTGTCCTAGCAGCCACCAAAAACACTAGACACTGTGACGTACCTCCATCTCGTCACAGGGTTTCCGCATGAGATAAAAGATAACTCTAAGATAGTACCAACCATAAAATGTTTTAATGTGTTTGCAGAAACTGGATTACAAGAACAATGTCTGCTGTGACATCAGACATAGGAGGGATGTCGAGCACCTGTAAGGTAGGCCACTAATTGGTCACTTTCTCAATCTACTGATATGCCCTTTTCTGTTGTGTGTTTGTTACTACTGAATTCAATTCCTGAGGGACTTACTGTAATTTTTTAAGATAACTCACGAGACTAGAAACCTGCCTGATCAAGGGTTTACTGTAAAAATCAACATCATTACATAAAAGGGTTTACAAAATTGCAGATATGCAGCACTACATGCAATAAAGTAAGCACTTCTACACAACACTAAGGCTGTCCTCTTGTTATGTTCAATGCAACCACCCGGGTAGTATGAAGCTGTACACAGATCATGGTGACCACTGTAGCAGATGATTGAGGTTACAGTGTGATGTGCGGTGGAATCAGTTCGTACTTCTCGCTGGAGCCCCCAGCAGCCAACAACCTGTTTGCCTCATCCCAGAATGATATCTTCTTTTTTATCACTATAAAACGATCTTCTTCCCTCTTGCCATAGCTTTTTGTTTTCAACTGCACCTTATGAGCCAACCTGGAAACATAAACACTCGTAAAATTAGAATACAACTGCACTGAGATACAATGAGTTTTATTAAAGTGCCGGTAATAATAAACAAAGAGGAAATATGGTAATTGGATAAGAGGGATACAATCTTGCACGAAGCATGACATCAGTTATAACAGAAAAAGACAAGGAATGAGGTGGTCTTAAGTAAGAGGGTATGATGGAGATTACTCAGTCAACACGAATGAGTTCACATAGACAAGCCAGAAGAATGGGATATAAGAGGGTACAGAAAAAAAAAACCTTCTCTTAAAAATAATTTAAAGAAATTAATGAGAAAAGAAAATAAACAAGAGATAATGCAGAGCAGAGAGGAAGATTGCAAGTAAGTGGTCAGTGGAATGGTGGATAGACAAGAGGAAGTAGGAGCAACGTAACAAGTTTACACAACCACAGGCTGAAAACAGTTACGAATAATGATGTCTTATTTCTAACAACTTCCTATCTAATGCGGAAGGACTGTAGAAGTTAACCATAGCCACCATGAAAAATTAATACAGTGAAAGTGTAATCTTGAATATCAACAGAAAAAATAATGAAATATTAAAACATTTAATTACAAGAATTTAAAAATTCTATTTTCTACTATTTCATGAGAATGTGTGTACAGTACTGTTAGCCTGTGCACTGTATACGTACTGATAACAATCACATGATATAAGGGATGTCACACTTGTAAATTTTTAGCACAGCTGCATTTATTTCATAATATGGATACATTCAGAAGACGCTTTTGAAACTGTAACATGTACTTCCTCTGCAAAAACAATAAGTACTTACATAAGACAAACTATAACTTGACATGGTCAAAAATCATTTTAATTATAAAAGAGCAAATAAATGCTACAGAGTCACTAGCAATTAAATATAGTGATGCTTAAAGCCAAATTATAAAATGTTATAGATTGATGCATGCCACACTGCTGCACAGCGCACCTGCGCACATTACACGCAACTTTGCCCCATCAATAAGCAAGCGCAAGGGCAAGTCACAACAGTGGCAAACTTCCATTTATGCACCTACACAATTGACTCCACACAGTGGACAACCTCGAACACACTTATAATTAACGTGATTAATTATAAATTTGTACTGCCCACCCAGAATACCGACATGCGGTCGCCACCCCCTCAAACCAAGATTGTTTTACCCGATGGGCCACCACTGATCACAGATAGCAGAGAAGGAAGTTACAAGAGACACCACAGGATCGCAGCACACCTGCACCCCATGACGTTACACCGCAGCGCCTCGAGCGGAGGTTATAAACCTGTCGCCAACCTCAACCCAGGGTGATAAGGAATACACTTCACCACTGCAACACTTCGATAAACAGCCTCTGCGGAAAAAGGCTATTATCCTCCCCCCTCAGAAGAGCCATGAAGCACAAACGTTTGGACTATATAAGGAGGCCCAGAAGCTCTTCCAGCAAGAGTTCGCCGGCTCGACAACCGCATAGGTCAGCGAGCTCTCCCTGGTCTGACCAAGACTTTCTCCTCTCCTAGCTTGGATGAAGCTCTACCAGCACCTGCAGCTTGAGAAGGCTCCTCCTGCACCAGCTCAACCTGCAACTCCTGCAAGACGCTCCAGAGGTAACCTCAATGTCTTAACCCTGCATCCTTTTACACCAGTCTCTCCTTGATTCCACAGTAGCAGGTCGTTACGACATCCCCTCTGGACAACCACCCCTCAGAAGCAAACGCTGTCAATTGCATCAATTCTCAGAGTAGATTATTTTATAACAAGATTTGTCCAGGCTCACCTTCGCCTGAATAAAGTAACTATGCTAATCATGAAAATATTATAAACAATTAGTGTGTGCATTGAACCGGGATTCCCCAGTGTTTTCAAGACGTAAGAATAAACTTTACGTCAAACTTAATTTAGTTGATTACGTTATTTCTTTATTACCCTCTCACGTTATTGTTAATTGAAAGTATTTGTGTTGCCTAACACCCCGCTGCGGACTAGGTGTGAGCGGACCGAACCTTACAGGAGACGGGGCCTGAAGAAGACGTTTAGTCTGCAAGGACATACAGAAGTTCCTGGGTGTCCGGTGCTCCCTCACCTACCCACAGTGGTGCTCAACTCTATATTGCAAATCTCTTCATCAGTGTCTTGGGCGTGTCTGGAAAAGACGTTCCCCCAGGACTACACGTCTGCAGAAACGGAAGAGTATTGGTAATGCTATAAGAGTTTGAGATTCAAATGAAGTGAACGGGAGGTGGACGGGAGGCGCAGAGAGTGGCGAGCTCTACAGAGAGAACTGCAAATACTGATTACTGTAAACTCTACTTGCGAGGACGCACCCTCATCTGCAGTTCCGGAGATCATTGCTCGACAATCAATCAGAACTTGATGCCTACCTGGGTATCTGTTGGGCGTGACCTGATGCAGAATATGTGAGTTACTACCAACTGGCAAAACCCTCACCTCCCGTATTCGTGCTAACCCCTAGTAAAGATAAGGATACGAGCCTGCGCAATATGTGTACCGCAACAGGGAAGGTGGTCAAGATCAACTTATCTCCTAAAGTCGCCCGTACATCCCGTGAATAAGCCCTTAAATTTCATCCCCAGTCGTAAAGCGACGAGACCTATCCCTTGGGGCTTACCTGGTAACACGAGCCGGATCAGACAAGCATTTCAATCTCCCCCTTTATTGTAAGCTAGTTATCAACTGCTGTCCCTACCGCGGCAAGCGACCTAGGACAGCTGGCGTCCTGCTTATTGGCAGCCCTCTCTGTGATTAAGATTGCACTCCCTGGGAGCGAGTCATTAACGGTTTAAATCATCTTGGGGTTTGATTCCCCTCCGCTCGGAAATAGACCCTCCACTAAGCGGCACCACGTCACGTGAACCAACCACGACCCACCGGGCTAAGACAAATATTTCGTATAAAGAACATACTGCGGAAAGGTTATAGACAGGGCTCAGGAGGGTAATCAGCACTCTAACCACTACGAGCATCAAGCAGCGCACGCCAAGCTTAAGTCGCCACCATCAAGACACCTGAATACAACAACCAGAGCCAACTTTATCTCAAACAAGATGCACTAATTTTCCCACAACAAAAACTTTCACAATGTCTGAAGTATATTAATTATTTATTTAGTTTTTTCCAAAATTTCTTAGAGGCAATGATTACATAACGTGGTAAGTAACATAATGCGCAGTAAAAAAAAAAAACTTCTGTGTGGTTTTGCAGCCGATTTGGTTACAATAATGATGAGCACAAGCTGTACCAGATGGATAGTATAATTGTAAATGAGGTCACAAAACAGCTGTGCAGAAGCCAAGAGCCCAAGAAAACAAGGATAAGCAGGGTGGGAATAATTATTGTAACTGGGGAAATGGGAAGTATCATTACAATAGGGAAGTAATAAACAGATACATTGAGCAATGGGGAAACCACAGTAACAACAGAGATTCTAGGTCAGACAAAAAAAAAGAAGATACTCTGGATCAAAACTACTTGAATGCCAACCCACAACCACCACCTTCGGCTCAACTTCCAAACAAATTGGAGGGGAGGGCTGCTGCCCAAAGCCTACCCTACAACAGTAGACTGGGCAGAATATAGTGTTCAAACAGTAAGCTTGAGAGAAAACAGGTGCAACACCCAAATTGTTATTTTATCTATTCAAAATTCCATTAAAGCAGGGTAAACATTATTAGGGAAAGAGTAGAAAAAGGAAAATAATAGTGCTTGAAATAATGGATGTCCAGTTACATTAGAGACATTCATAGGGAAAAGGTAGAAGCTGTTACCCATACTAATTGATTCTGGAAGCAAAATCACTGCTATGTCAGAACAATGTGAAAAAACTATTAAGGAAATCATCATCAAATCTGATTTACCAAGTATCGCAGTTTCAAATGTAACTATAGTGGGAGCAACAACAGCGGTCAGAAAGAAAAATGTTCAACAGGTACCAGTAATAATAGAGATAACATTTGGACAGCACTGCTTCTGGATAAACTTTTTGGTTGCAAAAGGATATAGTATTACCGCAGTAAAAAGGTAAGAGTGGTTGAAGAAGCATCGAGCTATCATCAATTATGTAAATGACAACAATACAAATTATTGGGGGGGGGGGGGAGAGAGAGGGGGGGATATATATATATTATATATATATATAAAATATATATATATATATATATATATATATATATATATATATATATATATATATATATATATATATAGAAATATCATTTTATGAAGAACAAGAGGTAAATAACAAAATTGTAGTTAAGGATATTAAAAAGATTATATTGACAGGAAAGTAACCAAATTTCATATGGTTGTCATAATGCTGATAATTAAAGACACAGAAAGTGACGACAATACAGATCAACAATTTCAGTGCATTAAAGCAGGTAGAGAATGAAGCTTTAAACTACCGGGTACAATGACACTAGATCAATGTACCAAGGAAGGGTTATAATGATGCCCAGACTGACGTGGGCGAAGTAATGAATAAAACTTCGGTATCCCTTTCAAAAGGTGTTTGCTGGAGTTGAATATAAAGCACCCTAGCTTCAACAGGAATCGCACACAACCCTCGGCTAGCTCTACGGAGGGGAAGTGGGTATTCCCCACGTGGTGAGGCTAAGTTTATTTATATGTCTTATGAGTGCTCTGATGAGTCGAGAGCTTGGGGATTACAACTCCTAGGGTGAATTTCACTTCCAACGACCTGTGGTGATATCGGCACTACCACTCTCTGACTTTTTACCTGTTGTCTGCTCGGTGCCTGCACTCTCTCTGCTGCTGGTGGCTGCCGGGATGAGGCCGGTGGCTGAACAGCGGCTGACGCTGGAGTAACGGAGCAGTTCTGATGTTGGTGGTGGGAAGCTGGGACGGACGAGGAGGAATGGCAGTGTATGAGTCAGGTAGGAGTTCTGGGTCAATGCCCACGATCTCAAGGTTACAATGGAATATTAATAAGTATTCAAATGAAATTCGTTGCCTTATACGTGCTGGAGTTGTAGATAAAGAGATTCTTTGTATCTGGCTCTGGGAGAGGAGTATTGTTCATTTCTGTTTCAAGTTTCTTTAAGGTCTGCTTCAGTTTATACCTCTAGCCACTTTTATGTGGGTGCTGCATAAGGTCATGAACAAAATTCAACAGATTAAATTAACTTATAATCGCATGGGGGAAAACCAGTAAAATAAAAAAAGGTAATTAATAAGCATGCTACTGTGTACTTCTAAGAGTACATCTGGCCATGTCACCTCCACTGTGTACCACTCGCTTAGCCATTTGCCAGCTGAGAGTGAGTTACAGAGTATGGGAAATTCATGCGGCCGGCAATACTCCTAGGTAAGTTTCCACCGAGGGTCGAGTGAGGATGGTAGATTTCCTTCCGTCAGCCATAGTAGGAAGCTATCAATTCAGCTCAATTCCAAGGATGGAATAGTATTCCTAGTGACTTGGGCGCTGCCGAAATTGATCTATTGACCAACCTCAGATTTGCCTCTTAAGGTGTGTGTGCAATGCCTTTGTGGCGAATACGCGGGGTGGCTTTACCTCACATGACACAAAATGAACTCCACTTGATTCAATGATTCTTAACTTTAGTTGCAAAGGGAACATTCAATGTGAAAGAAGAAGGCATCCAATTGCACTGGAATTATTGGTGTTTATTAACATGTAAAAAGATAATATAACGTGACATAAAACTCACACAATAATAAAAATCGATGTCACGTAATGAAAAGATTTTCTGACATAACAAAGTAACAATTTAAATATAAAATGATTTAATATTTAAACTGCAGAAGCGTGACTCGTTACGGCCAGGTGAAGATGCCCTGGCAAAAAATGAGAATGAGTTGTGTTTAAGTAAGTTATGAAAATACCCAATAAAATAATGGCCAAAGCTTCCTAGCTCAAGTTAAGGGGTTGTCCAGAAGGGACCTAGACTTTTTTTTTCCCAGTGTGGTAAAGATGTGGCCGGGCCAAGGCCTTAAAGAGGATCCAGAAGGGACTACATTGCAGTGACCTTCAATACCTGGGTACTGCTGCGGAAGGAAGGTATTTTGTGGAAGGTTACGGATGACAATGGTGTTGCCCTCTGGTGGTCAATGGTGACTGCCTGAAGTTGCTGACGAAGGTTGCAGGAGTAGTAGCTTCTGGATGGTGGCGACTGTAGGCGGCCAAAGAGGTTGAGGTCTTCTGGAGGTAGGGCTCTACGGAGCATGCTAGCATTGGTGACCACTGGTGCACTGCGCATTTAACAGCGCGGCCATGGGACTCTGCCCTTACTGAATACTCCGGCCTTCACAGCCAGGAGAAGGAGAGGTGATACCATTGGTGTCGTCAGCTTTCACAGCCAGAGGGATCAAGATTCTTCCACAGCCCCGCACAGACTGACTCGCCATGCATGGGGGTGCCTTTTATACTAATTTCTCTCACTTCTAGGTGCTCCGAGGGGTGTAGGGGAATTAACCCCACATCTCGGGGGAGGAGCTTATGATGTCACATGCATGAACAATGGATCCATCTTGCACTGATGCTCTCACGGAAACAGTGACTTTCTGGCGATTGGCCCGCCTCCCTGCAGCGGCGCAAAATTCAAGTGAGCACATTTCTTCCAGCGGGGGCAGTGAAGTAGAACTGGCTTTATGGAGGGGTGATGAAGTGACGGCTTCTTGGAGAGAGCAGATGCAAGGTAAAAGCTAGGAACACGTGGTAATTTGGTGTGTTGAGACACTATCAACGTATTTACGTGTCCTGCCTCCATTATCGTGTTTAGCTAGGATTGACTTGCCCATTTAACTAAAGTAACTTTTGGATGGGGCGAAGTTGCTTCTGTAATGCGCGCCTCCCCTTCCCTCGCTACTGAAGGAAGCATCTGTTTTGTGTTTGCCAGTCTGGCAGGTTGCTCTGCCTCCTTCCTCGCGCTCACTCCTTCTCCTTTCCACTACCCCCTTGAATTCCCCTTGGCTCGGTTCTCTGCAGCAATGGCGTGTTTCGACATCATCTGGGCTGCTCGTTTCTTTCTTGTGGCTGGAGAGGTAGAAAGGTTTAGGGTTAGGGAGAGGAGACCAACGTCATGGCGCGTGAAAAGAAAGAAGCTTTTCAGCTGGTGTAAAACTTTGCGCTCCTATCCTGCAGGGTTTGCATGCCTTCATTCATGTCACCGGGTCAGTTTACAAGCATGAGCAAAGGAGGTGATTTCTGATATATGTTTTAGTTATTTTTACCTGTAAATAAAAGGGAGAATGAAGTTAACACATAAAGAACCAACTTGACACTAATAGGGGCAAAGTGTTCCCTTCATACAAGGAACGGGAAGGAAATATCTAAATGTTTTCCGAGGGAGAGAATTTAAGCAAAAGGCTCCTTGAGCCGGTATAGTATGGCAAACGTGTAGTATGTGTGGCCTTCCGCTGCGTACACATAATAGGCAACATGCAAATTTCGCAAATATAGTTGAAAATTATCGGAACACATTTGTATAGGCGTATGAAAATAAAACTGTGCAGTTTGTTGTATAAAAATCGGTTCTGACAAAGTTATTTTAGTATTAAAACAGTAACTTTCATGGCAGCTGTCACGTGAATGCGGAACACTCTCTCATTGATTTGACGTCACTAGTCATATCCCGGCAGCTGGCCCCGGCACGTTACAAACATGCAGCATAAAAATGGAAAATAACTTTGTGAAAGCGCAGTCGGACAATTTACCAAGAGTAGATACCGATATGATACTTCATTACTTCAATTTGATTTGTTTTGTATAACCTGAAATAAGAGGTGTAAAATTACAAAAGTAAGAACGTATCTCATACTGCACAACTGTGACCTTCAAAGCGAAGGTAGGCCTACATCACATGTTGAAACTTATTTGCTTATATGTTTTATTAAGTACATGTTATTATATGTGTTTCTGTTTACAATTGCTAAGATTCAAAGTTGGAAATTAAAATATGGAATAACAAATTTGTGATTTAGGCGACTACAGTGAGCGTAATGTGTTGTCAGGCACCATGCTTGATGTCTGTGATAAATTAACTGCATTATTTAGAAATAAAACGTAATGTTGAGAAAGAAGGTTACAAGTATTTCCGGATTCTAAACCACGTTTCAGTATTCATAAAACATTTTTTTTGCTCTATAAATGTCAGATAACGAGCAGCGTGATCACAGTATGTCCTGAAGCTAGCATGCTAGTCACTAACCGACAGCGCTCGACTTCTAGAATGCCCGTTGTCGGCCAACAAAGTTGTATTTCCGTGTTCCACCAAATTTCTAAACACTTTAGGCCTATTTTAGACCTTAAATATAGTGTTTAGAAATGAAAAAATTGTTAAAAAATAACTGGCTTATCTACTTGTTTCTTATGTTTTGTGTAACTCACATACCTTTTATTATTCTGACGTCATGATAGATGTGCCAACACTTTCTTTTTAAAATGTAAGAACTGTACACATAAGCTGAAAATATTGATATGGTAGTTTGAGAAACACTTAATAACTAAGATGAGATTAAATACAGCAAAGAAAATATGTAATCATAGCTTATGAATTTGGTTTATTTCTCAAAAACTGTTTAAGGGATAAGATAATAAAAGTAACACAGCTTACTTGCGTAATACACGTAGGCCTATTTATTCAATTTTATGGACATGGTCTCATAATTTTTTTGTAACTTAGAAAGAAGGGGATGGTCAAATATGAAAGTAAGATCTTCCTTGATAAACATTTCTAAAAATATGCATTATAGTGTTTTGAAAGTAAAAATTAACTTGCTATTTAACTTAAATTGTTAGGCTAATGAAAGCTAACCAGAGACAAATCAAAACAACTTAAAAATATTAGAAATTGCTATGTTTGAAAAATACTGTAGACTAATATAAATCAAACTTTTTGCAAGAGGGACTCTGAGCCCCAAACAAATAATTTAATGTTTAATTTACACGGCTTAACATCCTGACATGTTATTATTTAGGCATACAATGTCAATATAGCCTAAATATGATAGCTGTGCTCTTGAAACAAATGTTAGAAGTTATATTAACTTAATAAAATATATCTATACCAAATTCCATCTGTTAGATCTAACTTGGAATGTATAAACTTACAAAATGTAAAATTTATATTGTGTGGCTACATTTTTGTAAACATATTTATATGCCTTTATTATTATGAAATACATGAACATATTATTTATGCTCAACGTCTACATCACATACAAATAGCTAAAAGCATTGTGGTGAGTACTACACAATACCATAGTAGGTACCGTAATGAAGGTTACGTCAGATCTAATTAGTAGCCATTAAGAAGTCCAGTGTTAAAAGTACCAACATAAAGGAAACATAAATGCCTTAAATATAATTACGTACAACAAAAAAACTGATTTGGTTAAACATCTTCAATGTCTCTCCTAACTGTGTTAAACCACGTCTTCCTGTTTGTTTCATTTTTTTGTAAATAAAAAATATTTTATCAGTTGTTTTGAGAGATGTACTAGTGCACTGTGGTACCAAATACCATTTCGATGATTTTTGGTATACTCGACTCTTTATTTTCACTTTACAATATGTTTGGACCTGTAAATATATGAATACTTAATTTTTCGTGTGTTAGTGACTGTCTGTGTGTTACTGGACACATTCAAGTTTTGAGTTTCCCGCTCTGCCACCTCTTGTAGTTTTCGAAGTTGGCAACCCTGGACTGCCGAGAGGAGGCAGTCAGTTGTTCGTAAAGCATCATGGTGGTGAGTAGTGCCAGTCTGGCAGCTTCACTTTCTATCTGTGTTTTAATTTTGCATCCTTTTGAATGTTCAAATGCAGTCCATTTTGCCATCATGGCATAACATTTTTGGTCCTCTGGGCCGGATTATTCTGGTATTTGTGCATCATTTTTACGATTTTCGCACCTTATCTGGTTTTTCGTTTCAAGGTTAGCATTATCAGTGTTTGTGGTCAGCGTTCGTGGCGGTATTTTCCGCACCTCCTGTCGTGGTTTTGCATCCTTGTGGCTGGATTGCGCACTCCAAAACATTATTTTTCCCTGACTGTAAATTTTTCCCTTGTCCTTTGTTTGGCAGAGTCGCAACAGTCTTTGCATTCCCTTCCGTGTCCGATATTCAAGACCTGTGACCCATTTGAGTGATCCGGATCATCCTCGAGACCCTCAAAAAAAGCCAGACACTAAAATGAACGACTTGAAGATCCGGTTCTTTTTGTGATTTTGCTCCCTCTCCTCGCCTTTGTGAGTCGGGACTATGACTTTGTGTTCCGGGAATTTTCTTCAGATATATGCACCTTATTTTATCCAATCCTGGCTGATGTTCTAGCCGCATCCTTGCGACTGAGGTTGACAGAAGGATGAGTTAAGCGTGCGTGTGATCTCGCAAAGGTAGTTACCAGTGACCAGACTAAGGTGAAGCTCTTTCTTGCAAGCATCAGGTTGTTGTCAAGGTGTTAGGGTTGCAGTGGAACCCAGTCTTGGACACTTTTGCATACAGAATTCAAAGCAGCCCAAGTCATGCCACCAAGAGCACCATTCTGTCCACTATAGCATGCATCTTGGATGGCTGAGTCCTCTCATTTTGTTTGTGAAACATCTTATACAGATGCTGTTGTTGAAGACTATTGATTGGGATGCTACTCTCCCATATGATCTTGCAGCACGCTGGAGGCTCTTTAATCAAGAGCTGCCTCACCTGTCATCAATCACAATTCCTAGGTGTGTCAAGGGTTCAGAAGGCTGTATTTATGAAATTCATTGGTTCTCAGAAAGTTCTGAGATAGGTTATGCAGCAGTGGTTTATTTCAGTATTGTGAACCCTCATGGTAAAATCGCCATTCGACTTTTAGTGGGCAAGTCCACGGTGGCACCTGTCACGGTGCAATCATTGCCGCGTTTAGAGCTGTGTGGTGAGCTCTTGTTGGCACGTCTTGTCAACCATGTCAGTGTGACATTTAAAGATGAATTTTGTTTGTCCTCCATCAGTGTGTGGACTGATTCCCAAGTTGTCCTGGCATGGATTAACTTGTCTCCACACCAATTAAAAATGTTTGTGGCCAACAGGTTGAGTGAACACCAAGACCTTGCCCAACCATCCTGGTGAAAGCATGTATGCACCGAAGACAATCCTGCAGATTGTGCTTCACGTGGTCTTTTGCCGGCTCAGCTGCTGAATCATAATTTGTGGTGGACAGGACCATCGTGGCTCAGGGAACACTGGGAGCAATGGCCTCACTATACGTCTCATGTAGTTGCAGCTGATGTGAACCCTGCTTTGCTTGAACACAAAAATGTGACACTGAACACACTAACCCAGCACCAGAATCTGGATAATTTGGTAACACAGTTCAGTCGTCTTACTACGCTCGAGAGTCATCAGTTTCCTACTACGATTGTCACAGTTTGCACATTATACATCGAAGTGGATGCCTGAATTGGATCAGGCCATCAAGTTTTGGCTTTTGCGAGCTCAGCTTAAGGCATTCAGTAATGATATTGTCGCTCTTACGAGTAATCGACGCACTGCACCTCAAATTAGGAAATTGGTGCCATTTCTTGACGAGCATGGTTTGATCAGGGTGAGCAGGAGACTCTCTCATTCTGCAGTTCCTTTTGAGCATAAGCACCCTGTGTTGTTGCCCAAATTGCATTCCCTGACTGACCTACTAGTAATCCATTATCATGAAAGGAACAATCATCTTGGGGTGCAGACTCTTCGGGGCATTCTGCGAGAACAGTTCTGGATCTTATCAGACAAAGATGCTATCACCCGCCGTTTACGTTATTGTCTCCGCTGTTTCAGACAGAGGCCTTCTCCTAGTCAACCTTGTATGGGAGATCTTCCAGCCAAGAGCGTACAACAAGTCAAACCTTTTGCAAAGGCAGGAGTTGATTATGGTGGCCCATTCATGATCAAACTTGCTCGAGTGCGCAGGGTAGCAATCCTCAAAGCGTATCTCTGCATTTTCGTATGCTGTGCCACCAAGGCAGTTCATGTTGTATTGGTTTCTGACCTGTCCACAGAGGTGTTCCTGGGATCTTACAAAGGTTTTCTTGCTCGATGAGGTAGGTCTTCCGACATTTACTCTGACTATGGCACCAATTTTGTTGGGGCTCACAATCGTTTGCAGGAACTCATACAGCTGGTTTCATCTTCCTCTCACCAACAGATGGTAAAGGACACATTGTCCCAGCTTGATGTCAACTGGCACTTCAACCCCCCTGCTGCTCCTCACTTTGGAAGCCTTTGGGAGGCTGCCCATCTCCACAAAGTTATTGGGGAGCAGGTCTTAACATTCGAAGAATTGTACACTGCGCTAGTTCAGGTGTAAACTATGTTCAATTCCTGGCCATTGTGACCTTTGAGTTGTGATCCTAACTATCTCAGTACCCTCATACCTGGCCATTTTCTGAACCTTGAACCCTTGGTCACTCTGCCTGAACCTGGCCTTAGGGCCATCTCTCTCAATCGCCTGCAACGATGGCAGATTGCAGAGCGGCCGTAACAGGATTTTTGGCATCGCTGGCACTGCAACTACCTGCATACTCTCCAAGAGTGGCAGAAGTGGCATTACAAAGGACCTGAGCTTGCTGCCAATCAACTCATGCTCCACCCAGCAAAGGATGGTGTGACGAGAGTGGCAACTGTACACACCTCCACTGGACATCTCAAACATCCTGTGGTGAAACTTTGCCATTTAATTGTTGAAATGGAACATTTCAAGGTGAATACTTAATTTTCCGTGTGTTAGTGACTGTCTGTGTGTGTACTGGACACATTCAAGTTTTGAATTTCCCGCTCCGCCACCTCTCGTGGTTTTCAAAGTTGGCAGATATGCATCCAGTGCTGGACCACAGAGTTGGCAACCCTGGACTGCGAGAGGAGGCAGTCAGTTGTTTGTAAAGCATCGTGGTGAAAATAAGTAGTGTGTCGGGTAGCCTCACTTTCTATCGGTGTTTTAATTTTGCATCCTTTCAAATTTTCGAATACAGTCCATTTTGCCATTGTGGCATAACACATTACTTCAAACAAAGGAAATACGCATCATCACTGAAGTAAATAAACACTGAATTTGAGATGTGCGCGAGTTTTAAGCGCTTTCTTGAATATTGTACATAAACATTTTTTGTAATTTTGAAATGGTAAATCTTTTCGTTGATGAAAGCGTCATTTGTCTAATGCCTAAATTACTAATGTGGTACCTGTGGGAGCAGAATGCTTTAAAATTAGTGGTATATGTTCTGCACATTGTGAAATTGTAAACTGATGGTTACCATAAACGATGTGCGCGAGCTTTAAGCTCTTTTTTAGAAAGGAGGACTGTAACTCTTTCTTCGATTCACTACTAGGTATTTGTTGGCAGTGGACAGACTTAGAATACTTGAGTAATCTACAATTGCAAGTGGGGCTGAAGTCAATCCAAGTCCCCCACCACAATCATGTGTAGCCAGCAAACCAGTCTACCAACACGTGCCGAATACGCATTGCAGCCAGAAAAGTGATTACAGTCCGCATCCCCCCTAAACCGGCTCAATCCCGCAAAATTGTTAGGCTTGTTCCATATTTTGGCCCGGTAAGGAAACAGACTAGGCTGGACCCATATAAACGTCCAGGTAGCATCTGAGAGGCTGAACAGGAACTACCAGGAGGAAGTATTCACCATAATTTTAGTAACTCAGCAGCTTCATTAATATTTTTTCTTTTTTTCATTATATAATTAAGTGAAAGCTGGCATCACAAATATTGGAAAGCCTTTATGGTGGGCAGGACCAAACTTCCGGGAAGGGAAGTCTACATGGAAAGTTTCCCCCTGGGGTTTGATTCCCCTCCCCCGTCTAACAAACCTCCGCCAAGCAAGTGTCCCCCAAGATCTCCTAACATGGACAAATCTGCAATCTGCAACCCTGCCAGATAAAACCCATTCAGAACACAACAACACTGTCGGAGAAAGTACACTATAGAGGAGGAAATCAGTGCTCAGCTTAAGGAACGAAAGAGCAGGAGTGCATCAACATTATTAACAAGCAAATTTGTTGCTTTGTTCTCCTTCATCACCACGGAAAGTTACAAGTAATTATTTTAGAACGAGCGCACTGCACACACTTATAGCATATTGGAGGTGCATAGAAATGCTGTAAGCTGATGAATCGAAGCAACTTCCGCTTGGTATTGTAAACTGAAGTGCTAAACTGATATTATTCTTCCCCTTTTATTCCCATTCATGGCATGGGTGCATGCACACACTCAAAAATGCAGATGTTATATAAAGCAGCTGAGTTAGGCTTGCTGTGACGTACACTCTTTACTGAGCCCCCAAGCATGCAAAATCCCATGGGGGCTAACAACTACTTTGATTTACATAAAACTTTGAATTAATGAGGTTTTAGTGTGTACTATTAAGTAATAACATGCTGGATTAGAAACACACACGAAGCAAGACTATACTGCCACACACGAATAACGAACAAAATTTAAACAAAAACACTGAACACACACACACACATATATTCTATTTTGCCTTCTCTTTCTGTAAGTACAATGTGATAAGAAGGGTTAAGGTAGGGTTGACAAAACAAAAAAAAAAAAAAACCAAACATCACACATAAGACTACTCACTGGTGCAGGAGCTTTCTCTCCTCGGAAGAAAACTCGTTTGTGAATACGAGGTCGTGGTAAGTGTCTCGGCTGGCATAGTCTTGCAGCAAGGCCATCGCCTGCTTCCGGAACTGGGGTATCGTGAGTTCTGCACCTCGGCCCGAGCCAAAGCCAGCTCTTCGCACTGTTTCCTGCTGCACATTGATGGGCTCCGCGATGCCCTGGGCATTACGCCCCAGCCCTCCACCAGACCAACCCATCATACGCAGCAACTTGTTGCCCACATTGTCGTCAGAAAGAGGGGTTTCAGTGTCTGCCATCACCGTGCTCAATTCCTTTCCTGGTCCTGAACATAAGGACTTGTCCACCGTCGTGTCTGACAGGAACTTGTGTTTCACCTGCAACAAGACCCCACCTTCCCCAACCACTCATCTCACTATAAAAATACTAACTAACTGCTTGAAAACTGATCCACTACTTACAACAAGTAAGGCTTATAGTTCATTCAAGATTACTTTCAACTTTTCTGATGCAGTGTACATGCTATTCCTCCACCTCATGCAAACAAAAGTTTAACCAAGCCAAGAAAATTACGCCAAGAGACAACGCACCGTAATTGCATTATAATAATATTTTACATGAGAATTATTTCTTACTAGACATTACCAACACACCTATTTTCTCTCTGTTTTCAATCATTTTAAATATAAATTAAATATTATAATTTATAGATAAAATATAAGTAAAAGTTAGTGTAACCAATAATACACTACTTTTACTTTAAAAGATGTATAAAACACACGTGATACACTACATATTTAGGAAATAACCAAACATGTCATACATTGAGTGATTTTTCTAATGTTTGGTTTAAAAAATTGTGAAAATATTGCTAATGGGTTATATATTATACTGTTATTCCTAAACTGCAACTTTTATAGATAACTGTGTTGCAAAAGTTTATCCATCAAGAACCACGTTAAATCCAATGCTTAGATTATCAGCCAACCAATTTACTAAAATTTAAATGGGACATGAATTGTTTGAAGCTCTGGGAAAAACTACTACAGTGAGATATCAAAAAATTCACTACTGCAACAAACCTACCAATTTTAACCCCTAAAAAATTATATTTAAGTGCATTTTTCACATAAAGTAAATGTTTAATTCTCTTTGGCATAAAACCACAAAATTTTTAAAAACAAATACATATTGACTTAATTAAATTTAATACATGCACATCTGCCAAATAAAATTATACACCAGACATGTGTAACTGGCCTCCGTTTGGTCCAAAGTGTGAAATACTGTGTGGCACATAAGTTTTACAAAGAACAAAATCAATTTTCAATAACTTCTTACAATAAAATCAAAGTATTGGTTACTGAAATATTAATTTTTTTTTTATTTGACACATTTTCTGAATAAAAATAATATGGAAGGGCATATATGACACCTCTTTGTTGTCAAATAATGTATAATCACCAAGCACCTGTAAAACACGGCAAGTGCCAAGTGGAAGGGAAAAATCAGGATACATTTGAATAATTAATTACTGAAGGTATAAAAAAAATACATTTTTAATGACAGTATTTATTTGTATCTGTCTCAAAAATTAAACAATTTTTGAATGAAATATTATAGGGTTCCCACTTTTTTTTCCCCATTTGAAAATTCCCTGATTTCCACACAAAAATTATTTTTGTCCCCAGACTTCTTTTGTTGCACACTTTTACACCAAAATAACTACTCAAATCTTGCAACACAATGCACTTGAACAAAACATCCCACACAGATAAATGATATCCACATTTAGTTACGAATTCCATAACCACTTCTTTCCAATGTAGTTATTCTTATTAATGATGAAAATTAGTCAGATTGTGTTCACCTTGATAAAATTATAACTACAGTGGAACCTTTATAAAATGACCCAATTTATAGTGACCATCTTTCTATAATGACACACTTTTTAGGAACACTAAAAAACTTTGCAGTAAAAAAGTAAAAATTTTGAGAGAAATTGCTTGAAAAATATATATGCTGCTTTTTTGATCAGTACTGTACTAGACATGGTGATTATTAAAAAATATATATCACCCCAGTTGGCAATCAGCGCTACCAATATCTATTTACTCCACCCACATCCTAAACCCACCCCCCCCCCCCCCCCCCCCAATTGCTGCCTATGTTTCAGCATGCAACTAATGTCACATGTTTGTTCTTCCAGTGTGTGCTTTCATTCACTTGCCTTCTCACTTTGCTTGCATTTTTACAACTTGAATTTCTGTTGGTATTGGATTACTGTTTGTTGATGACTTATCACACTTAATTTTTTTGGACTCCAAATTGGTAACATTTTTGGCTTGATTTTGAGAATGATTGTTAATGATCCGTGCCTTCAGACTTATAATTTTGTTAAAATGAGTCTAAATAGAACCAGCTTGTCGTACTATATGAGGACTGTCTACAATAAGTGAGCATTTCAGAAAACCTTTCATAATGTCTTCTTTCTTCCATTTGCATATAATTTCACCTCATGCCAATATAAACACTGTCATGTATTTCACTTCATGCTTACAACCACTAAACAAGCCTACTGTTTTTACTCAGTAACTAAAAAAGGACCATGTAATGACTGTTATATGGGGAACATACAATATAACACGTTGTTTTAATAACATATACAGCATACAGTAAAATAAGGAAAAAATGTCCTATATGTTGAAGTGTTTTGAAGCGACATGTGTATTTGATTTTGGTAGAGTACTGCAAAAAACATATTTGTTCATGGTATAAAGATGGTAACAATATCTAAAGATGTATCAAAATGTCCACTGTAATGGTGTATGCATTTATGTATACTGTTACAAGATGCCAAATGGGCGTATCTTGAGTTCGTGAGGGATGGAGGTCTTAATAGAAATTAAATAACTAAATCTGATTTTTTATTTATTCACAAAGCTATTATTTACACTATTAAACTAATTATCTCTACTATTACTCTTGTTATTCCCAATAAATACTATATTTAATGTTTATGTCAATTCTAATTAAATTCCTTATTAATATCTCTATATTTATTAGTCACTTAATTCACAGCTATTATTTACACATATTCAGTCTGAATATTGCCATAATTCCAAATGTTTTAGACTCGCACATACAGTTCAACAGTCCCACCCGTCAGTCTCTCTCTCCCTGTCCAGATGGTTGCGGTCTGCTGACTTCACTCCTGATGGTCACTCTTGTCCATACTAGATGCTCTACTGACATGTCTTTCCTGTCTCTGCACACTTGTCACTTAGCTTGCACAATCCTTCAACTACTAAACTCTCAAAACTGTTGACTCGGATGCCTCTTGCAGCTTAAATAGTCTAAGTGACCTGATCTGGAAGGTTCCCCGCACCTCAAGTCTCGCTGAACCCCTGCACTCCTCTGAACCAAACCAGAGACGAGAGTTGCTGCTGTGAGCCTGCCAGGATCAAATAGGCCGTGATGCATAGTACATTATTTCTTTTTTTGCTGCAACTCCGTATTATGTATCATCCCGTGCTCGTCGCGTGCCCCCAGAAGAGATACGAACCCTGAATGCCAGCCACCCATGCCAGCATTCCACCTCCATAGATAAGGTGGATGCCTGGAAGCAGTGCACACCTCAAGAAAGAGAGTAATATAAATTACCCACGCCTAACACAATCCCGTGAGAAGGAAGACCAGCCGACAATGCCAGTGAAACTGCCTCTAAGCTTGCGCAGCCAATACCACCTGCACACGAGGAAAACCCTGCTTCCAGCCACACCCAAGAGATGGCAGCCAATGCAGTTATGCCTACGAAGGCAGGAGCCACCCCGCCGAGGCCGTCTGAAGGCTGAAGGAAACCGAAACACCCCCGACCCAGGAGAATAAAGGGCCCTGCACCGCCGCAGAATGGCAGTTGATACTAGCAGCTCGCCTTAGCACCAGTAGTGTTAAGGCTCTTTGCTTTGTATGCTCTCCTACGTCTTGTGAGGAAATGCCCAGCTATCAGCAGCGACTCACGCAGGGGTTCTTCAAGCACGCACTGCAGCCTTGAAAAGTCGTCGTTCCTCTACATTTGACACTTACCGTCGACCTACACACCCCATAATTCCTTGCTTCAGTCCCTTCAGGACAACACAGATTCAGTTAGGGTACAGTTGTTCTGACTGCTACCTAATTTGTTGCTCTTGCTCTTCAAGCACGCCCTTAAGGCAGGCTCTTCCAACTGACAGGCCCCTTCGCATGTCTCTTGATTTTACCTTCCGTAAGTTAATCAGTAAATTGATTTACAGCAGGAGAGTATGGGTCGTGTTCTATGATGAATGGAATAAAACACTTTCCAGTCTAACTGCCATCTGTTCCATCCTGAAAGAACTGTATGCGGTCCTCCCTGGTGTCACCCCGCAAAGAAAAGGCAGGGAACCACAGTTTGAGAACTGGTTTGCTGAATCTAGAGTATGACTGCGTCCTGTCCCCTAAAAAGCACTTGATGTACGTCACCCGTAACACCACCCATACTGTGGACCAGGCACGCAAAGGTACCTGGTGCGCACGTACGGTAGAGCCACAACCACTAGTAAGACACACGACAAAGAGTCTAGATCACCCTTGTCAGTTAATCCACTCCATCCACAGCATATTGACACGCCAGAAGAAGTACCAGGCCTGACAAGGAGGGATATACCTCTTTTGGGTTACATTTAGCTAGGGATATTGTTGCCTGCCACCCCAGTTTGAACTAGAACTGTAGTACCTTTCCCCTTGTTAATATGGTTCACCCACAGAAGAAAAACTAAGTGGTGTGGCCTGAAAGCAGCTGCTATCCTCGCCGAGAAACAAGCACTGATTAACCAACGTTCTGCAAGCCTTCAGCAACTTGACCCCCCTGAAATGAGCTCTCGCCACCCGCCAACTGTTGAGGCCTCACCTTACAGTTTCACACCTTAATTTATTTGGCCCCTTAGTAAAGACCGCTGGATCTGCTCATCCCATCGTTCTGTACCTCTGCCTGAGCCTTCCCTTGGTACTGGGCATTGAACCTGCCGATAGTGGGCCGGACACCATCACCACCAGCCAGCTGGGTTGAGAGACCCCCACCAGGACCCATGCTGACGAGTGCTCGACCCCTGGCAGTAAGACACGGAAGAGGTAAGCCAGCGGCCCTTGCTAACGTCAAACCACCGCAAGCCTATGTTCAAGGGCACAATCAAGACCAAGCGCCAAATACTGCAGACCTCGCCTCACAAATATCTGTCCCCCCTCCCCCCGAGCCAGTGTCTGGCCTGACACAAACTAAAAACCTAGAAGATGCCGACACGCCGTCATGCATAACACTTAAATCACACGCTAAATTACTTTCCACAAATTCACTGCTGTAAGTAAAACAATGTGAAAAGAATTATTTAAAATAAAATAACTGAAGAAATTTTCTTACATAATAAAGTGAGTACAAATTTACGTTAAATGAAGAGTTCTCAAATTTGTACGTAAAAATTAATGTTAATGCCAGCTAGCTTCTATCAATAGAGCAGATCGCAGTACCACTTGGTTACTGTGAAAAGGACAAAATAAAATTATAGGAAAGTTACTTCAAGCACAAGTGTGCTTAATTTAAAAGATTGATGACAAACAGAGCTGGCATAGTGGCCCCTCCGGCCATACACAAAGGGTGGTATCAGTAATTGATACGGCGTTATACCACACCATGTATGCCACTGCCACCTTCATGATGATCAGCGAAATCTCACACAGAAATGAAATAACTTTAGGTCGGCCCTACGACCTAAAAAAGCTGCCAAGACACGCAACTTCCAGATCCGAGGTACTGCGAGTTACAAACAAAACAAAAAACTAAACTCAGAAACTCTAACCCAAACAAAACAAAATACAGAAGATAAATTAAAACTTCGAAAATTATTATAATTAATAATCACAAAAATAATTTAAAAGTCATTATTATATTTATAGATATTTAACTAAACCCTATAAAATTGATGGATGATTAACATAAACTGTAATTACTGTTACCGAAATGGGCAGACAATTAAAATATATGAGAAAATAAAAAAAATTAATGACAGTAATATCGTACAAATATTTCTGAAATTAAAAATAAGAATGAAAATTCTATACCGCATATGGTATAACAGGGTTCAGTGATTATCTGAGCTCTTCTATTCTTACCTAATCTTACATTTCGTAAGTTATCTCATCCAAAATATTTGTCCATCTATCAACCTTAAACATTTAATTGTATGTATGTTATGCATCTATTTTCAGCATTGGTAATTATTAACAAATGTACCTTTTTACTGAGTGGTGATTTTTTTTTTCACACTACTGTGATGCAAGTTTATAAAAACTTTCTTCGCTCAAAAACAGCTATAGAGCTGTAGTAGTAGGAACAAACAAGTTACTGTACATTATAGAATGTTAACCTGTGGACTATCTTTACATGAATTTCTACCATTTATGTTGGTATGATAAACTGTGATCTGATGTATCATATTTATTCACTGAAATGCATGGTTTTAATGCCTTATTGTCTTAAAATAGACATTTTCAACTGATTAAAAATTGGTATAAAATGTCTCAAGTTATACTTGAAAAATTATCATATAATGCAAAAATAAACAATTCTCTCAGCTCTGTAACAAAATTTACTACGGTACTTATATAATTAGAAAAAACCACATTTAAGTACCACAAATTTCAAATATTAACCAGAATATCTTCTTTAACTGTGAGAACACAATAAAAACTACTGGCGTATACATACCAGGATGGTATAACATGACTCCTTGAGTTTCTGTAGACCCAGGGCAGCAGCTCCTTCTTTTGCTGCTTTCGCAGTTGAGTCTACATACTCTGACACAAGTATGTTGTTAACAATTAACGTGGCCTTCCTAGAAATAAGAGCAGGTGTACGTCAGCTACAGTCAGTGATGAGACACAAGACAAGCAACAGCATAGTCACTCTCTAGAAGGGAAAATGCAAATAACTCAGCACTCTTACTTTTCACTACAAATACAATGTCATCACTACTGTGAAGGTCCTATAACAGCAATTAATTAACACTTGCAATGTTGTTGATGCTATCAATATACTATTAGACTACCCAGTGTGACGGTACATCAACTTGTGGTGCCCAACGTGGGGCGTAAGCTGCAAATAGTTCAGCCTTGGCAGCTTCGGACTAAGCCAGCTATGCACACCCATTATCGTAATTAAGAGTGTTTACACCCACGTCAGTCACATCAGCATGGGATGTAATTACAGTTAGTCAGCCTTGGTAGTTACAATTACACTAGCCATGTGTCCTAGCACTCAATCACTTGGTCACCAGTGGAGCATGTGCTTCATTCAAGTGATAAACCTCATTTCACTACCTTTACGGTCGGACTATAACCTTAAAGGCTATAGTGGAATTAGCTGCCGCTAGAACCCCAAAACCTCTCCACACACTAGTATTTAGCTGGATAGCTAAATCACTAGAACATTATCACGCGAGTGTCATGATATGCGAATTGCATATCCTGTATGTAATTCCTTCTAATTAGATATCTTAGAGCTTGGTACTGCCTAACGGAATATTAAAACAGCAGACCTTGCACATTCAGTCCATGCTAAACGGGTCTCAAACCCCTATCCAGACTTCAGGTAGTCCGCAGCTATAAACATCCTGTGGCACCTAACATTCGCTAACTGCATCATGTCAGACTCGGACCAGAGCGGATGTGACGCCCCCATGGCTCAAACGCCCAAACGTAGGGCTCTCAATGTAATAGAGAAATGTGACGTGGAATTGTGCCTTGGTACAGACATCCATTGCTCACAATGCTTCCATTACACCTATATCAGGTGGGAAGACGTCCCATGATACACAGACGGGTTCGAATACCGCTGTGTATCATGCAAACACAGTCAAGCAGCTGTGTGTAGCTGGCTTGAGTATGATGGGCGGGGTACGTTTACAGTCAGGCGCATTACCTATGGATCTGAATTCCGTCTCGCATGTATAGGTTGGCCGGACGAGCAGATTACTCGCCCTGGGCAGGTATACCATTGTGATGTATGATGGCAGCCATTGTAACCTACAACATAGACCAATGAATCCAGGAACACGACCCAGCCTAGTGCTATCCAACACTCTCACTGAGTTTTAACTACCAGAATTCAGAGGGAAACCAAATGAGGAACCGGTCACATTTTTGCAGGAATGTGGGCGAGAACTCCAGGATCACAGCATTCTGTGAAAACAATGGATTTAGAAAACCCACCGCCAACTCCATGGTAAGGCAAAGGAATGGTGGATCAAGTATTGGGAGTTTGTAATGGAGTGGGAACAGCTAAGTAATCATCTTACTTCACAGTTTACCTCACCCCCTCATCCCGAGCGGCCAGCGGTCAACGGTCAGGTGATCCGCCCCTTTCTCGTATCCCCTTAACGCCCTACTGCTAGCACTGTCTAGAGAGACATCTCAACTGATATGGCCCTACCCAGCACGGCCGAGGCAGGGAATGAAATAACGCACGGATGTAGAGTATGCAGCCACGTCCCAACATTAAGGACCTCGCCCAGGCGAGAAACTGCAAATCTAGGGCACGTGCGGGGCAGCCACCTCAGACCAAACCCAGTCCCTAACATCACGAAATTTGACACCACACGTGAGGACACTTTACCTCCGGAGGCACGCCACATACTAGTGGACATCAATGGGTGCCAAACGTTGGCCTTGCTGGATTCTGTGGCAACCGGAAACTCATTAGGAGTGACCTGTTAATGACAGATAGGAAGGTAAATTTACTACCACAGCCTCTAATTGTCAGAATGGCACAGCCTAGCCAAATTTTAAAGGTTGAAGGCAAGCCGGATCTCATGATTGGGCTCCATCACCTGTCCCACATGGCAGAATTCATGGTATCACCAGATATCGATGAAAAAGTCATCCTGGGCCAGCCGTGGCTGACACAACAGCAATGTTTGTTGGACCACAGGCAAAATATTGCCCGTCTCGGAACTGGCATTGGTGTGACATAATCCTGGGGATTGGGGCCTAGTGTCGATCATCGGACAGTTTCCTAAACCGAGAGTGCACCACCTCGACAAGACGTAAACTAGGGATTCCTCGGAAGACCTAGCAGAAAACACTAAAGTGTGCTAACACGGTAAACAGGGGATTAGCAGACTTGGCCTCATTTGGCCACGTGAAAACAGTTGGGAGACTGTTCCACGGGCCGAAGAGCCAAGTCGGCATCTTTTTAGGCTGCACCCGATATCGCCATAGAGGGGAAGTTGTCTCAAGGTCTGCGCCAAGAATCAAACTTTACACCCAGGTGTGAGTCTCCTGTTGCAGTCTAAGAGGAACTTACTCCTCAAACTCCCGCGAGTACACCTGAACCACCAGTCTATGGAGGCAGAAGAACCACCTCGACTCTCCCCTCCACTCCTAGTTCCTACCTGCCTGCGTCGGTAGCAAAGTTTGGCAGGAGGACTAACCTAGCCTCCTCAGAGGTTTCTTGCCAGAGCCCCCTTGACAGAGCTCCTCGCCAAGCAACTCAACCACCCAGTACTATCGTTGAGATTGACATACCCTTCTTGTTCAACATTAGGTTCCTTCACGACAACCCCTGATAGTTCAAGTAGCATTTAATTAATTGGCTAACTTAATTAAATCTCTTGCCAGTATACCCCACACCATACGAACGTCAGTTATTATGTATCCAGGTTAGCTTCACCTGGCTCTTAAGATAGAAGCAACTTCCATTAAATCTTTTATTAATTGCTTAATAATTAACTATAGGAGAGTGTGGAACCACTTGTTTATATTTTTATTTTACTCTAAATTTATTTGTGTTCTCAATCATAGCTTTGAAAACCCTTCTAGACCCTTACAGTATTTATAAGAATTTGCATTGCTCTTGCTTTAAAGTAAAGCCAGCTACTGCGTATCAAAACCACAAAGGTATATACCGTTCACTGTAAGGCACTTTTTAAGGCTCTCCCAAAATGCATTAACCACTAATAAATATGTTTTATTGCAGGCCCAGACGTTAACTTATGAGAGTGGTGAATTGTATACACTGTGTGTATTACTCACATTGCACTGTTTGTATTAAAAAGAGGCAGAAAATAAAAATTTTATTTCTTACATTCTCAAAGTATAGGTGCAGAGCCAGTGCAAGCAAGGATTTTCAATTACTATTTAAGAAGGGGCATACCCTAGAAGAGTGATGCAATATATTTTAATGAAATTAAACCAATCAAGGTTTGTGAGTATACCATAACTCAGTTTGCATTTCAAGTGAACTACAGTCAGAATTTAAGCAGTTTCAAAAGTTACAAACATTACTAACCAGGTATAGTTGGTGAAGCTACAATATATTTTATTTTTATAACAACTGAGGCCTAGGTCTATAAGGATCGAAGGAGCAGGAGTAATTTATTCAGCATCTTGTAACAGCATGTAACTTCAGTGTGGGCTTTCAGGTAAAATAAGTAGTCATGGGCAATATTTTTTAAAGAAGCAAAGTGTCATTCATAAAAGGAGTACAAACTCTCAACAGTATTACTATTTCTACGTGCCAAACTGTATACTCTCATCTATCCCTTATTCCTTGTGTGTTGTGGTTCTGACCATTTATTTACCTATTCCTTAGTTATTAAGAATCAATTACCAGATCACAGTTAATAAAAGTGATACTAGGGTATACAGTCCACAGGACATATAATGTTAATTGTTTTTATTAATATCTTGTACGTCGTTAATGAAAAAATTTTTTTTTAAATTGTAGATTAAAACCAGCTAATAAAAACTAAGACATGTCTTAGATGTAAGTATTATGATATATATTGTTCAAGTGTAATTTCAATTAATAGTAACATGTATAGTAACACACAAATATACAAATATATTTTGCTAAGTGATACCATCCAAGAAGAAAAAGTTGACACACTGAGCCTCCAGAGGTGCTGGGAAGTGTTCGTGTCCCGCCTGGGAGCAGATAGAGAACAGGAATTGGTGATGTGGCAGGCACCACGTTCGGTAGAGCAAACGATAATGAATGGGGTCGTATGGACGATGGCCTACGGCAACTCTGGATACTCTGTCAATATGGAGAGCTAATTTAATTGTCAGTTAAATTATGTTGAATGTAAAATATTTCCTTTGGGGTGAAGCTGTTGGCCACTTCGCAAGCCTGTATTATCACTGAATTTACTCTGCTTGAGAGAGGCAGGCCCTGTAAATACAAAACATACACTGAAAGACACTTTAAAGTTGATGCTGCTATGAGAGCACAGTACCTGATGAACTCTGGAGAGTTAATACAATAAAGCACGTCTAATTATGGTATGACTGATTTATTACAGCAAAGGTTCAATGACATATTGCTGCACATGAAAATGAGTACCCTTGGTTAAGCGGACCTGGCCCTCTGGACCTGCCGGTGGTCACTACTGTGGAAAGTAAGGCGTAGGTCTTAAGTTAGAGTAACGTAAAAACGTGTCTCATGCATTAAGTCCTGGTATGTTACTTCAGGATGGAGGGAGACCTACCCTTGACTAAATAAAAGTACTTAAATGTTCTTCAGTTATGTTAACTATTGCGACGAAAGAAAATGCAGCCAAGATTGAATTGTCGCGGGGGGTACGTGGAGCTTACAGTCTGCCCTGCCGGTTGTCTGGAGTGCTGAAGTCTGACTAACAACATGGCTTCAGCTTCGCCGCACGTCCAGCGAATCCGGCGCCAAAAATGAAATCATGAAAAAATGGAAATGAATAATTAACATGATAAATGAAACTGATATTGTACATTATTAGGATTATTAAACTAAAACACATTGGTGACTACTCGTCGATGCCAGAGCCCCAGATATGGCTAAGAATGTGACAACACGAGAACATCACCGCACTTGAAAGGTGATATTATATGAAATGATGCCTCAGGTGGCTGATTCTCGATAGATGATTACATGTACACAGTTATAATTAACAATTAAAATTGGCGTGTCATAATGGTTATAATTACAGGTATGCGTATGGATGTGACGACACACGGATTTCTTCACTATGATATGTTATCTACTCTCTATGCTGGAGCGGGCAGTTTCCTTAGTTAATTATGGTGCAATCACCGCTAAAAATACATAAAAATGCTCCCATTAATTAATGCCGCTCGCCACTTTGCACTTCCCATGGGAATGTGATTCCCCGTCTTTTGACACTACTTGGAGACATGTCGCACTCCGCATTCGACCACAGGGCCCGTTGACATCGCGCACATCAGAAAGCTGAGGGAATAAGCGGCACGTTTATCCCAGTGCTCTCTCCAATGGCTGTTGTATCTAATGGCCATGACTTCACAGGAAACACTCATTTAGGCCACATATTATGACCTGCAGCCACAAATTACAGGGCTGCAAAAAAAGTGTAAATGCCACACTTGTCAACCTGCACTGATTGAGACCGCGATCTAATGTCGATCGGACGAGTGTTGATGTTTGGTTAATGCATCCGTGATGGAACAAATGAGCATAAGGAATACATGGAAGTCAGGAACACGTCAAACGCCCTCGTCTTTGGTGAACATTTGGTCCTCGTAGACGCCCAAGGGACTGCCACGCCGCTAGGTGCGACAAGATGTCGGCGGTCGCAGCTGGTTGTGAGGCCTCAGATTGTAAGGCCCATGATGATGCTCTGCTGTGCTGCCTGCCGATGCTCCAGGGTAATGACCCTGCTGATGGTGAAGTGCCGCTGCCCGTACTCGCCGAAGGGGGTTGTTCCCATTGCAAGTGGTGTATGCCGGCCAATGCAGATGATGATGCTTGGAGTGGCAGGAAGGGATCGAGACCCGCTCTTCCGTCGACTCGTCGTCGCTGCTGCTGATCCTGTCGCTGCTCTTCGGACCCCTTGATAATCCTTCTTCTGGCGAGGGGAAAGGTATGCTGTCCCTTGCTGGACTTGATGCTCCTTCTGATGAACCTTCCCCTGCGCACCTGATGAAGTCCTCCGATGCAAGGTCAGCCGGTATCGTAGTTTTCGTTGGCATTGTAGCAAAGTCTTGTGGGGAGCTTCCCTGTAGGCTGATCGGGCCTGCAGTTTCCCCCACTGACTCGCTTTGTGCGACATCTTCCGAAAGCAGTGTCTCTACACTGGGTGTTGTGACACTCCGGCCTGGCTCACTTCGGTTTGCAGCACTTGCGATGTTGATGTCATGATATGTTTGAGACGGTGTGATGTCTTCCTCTTGCTCCTCTTCTTCCCCTACCAACCTTATGGGCGTAAGACTACAGGATGTGGCAGTGGGAAAAAGGTGCAGAAGAGCACTCCCATCTGTGCTTGAGCTTGCCTCTGCTTCGCTATTGAGCATTTCTGCTACATGCTCTTGGTTATTGGGACCTTCATCTTGCTCAGGAGTTTCTGCGCTGGGTCTTTGCACGGCTAGGCGAAAGTTGTAGTGGTGTGCGGCCACCTTGTGCCTGCTGCTGACCTTGATGAGGTAAGCTGTATACCCCAGCGCTTTTACAACATGTGGTCCGCTCCACTTAGGGGCAAACCCTGCACAAAAGTTGCGCTTTGCGATGCTCAGCCTGTGCTCGTGGACGTAAACTTGTTGTCTAGGCCTCAGCCTCTTTGGTGGGCATGTTGTCGCTGGTACCCATTGTCCTATGTATCTCTCCTGGTGAATGTGTGCATTTTCCAGGTCTTGCTCTCGGCGCTGTCGCCTGCCTGCTGTGGTTTCTGTTGCGTCGCTGTTTACCTGTCGGATTTTGAATTCCCCAGAGAGGAGCAGCTCCCTTTCCTGCAGAATGGCGGCTGGTGATTGACCTGTGACCAGGTTCACCCTCTGTCTGATTGTGAACGAGGCTGCGGGCAAACGTTCAGCCCAACTTGTATAGTTTGATCCCACCCGCAGGCGTAACTGATTCTTAAGGTCTTGATTCCTCCTCTCAGTTGGGTTGGCCCGCGGGTGGTACACTGCCATTGTATGGTGCTGGACTACCCACCTTGTACACAATTCTCTCCCATACTTCCCCGTAAATTGTGTACCATTGTCTGTTAAGAGGGTGCATGGGTAGCCCCATTGGGGGTAGAATTCGGTCTCCAGTACACTGGCTATGTTGTGGACCCGTGCACTGGAAACTGGGTATGCTTCCGTCCATCTTGAGAACGAGTCACTCACCACAAGAACAAATCTCTGCAGGTTAGGGGTGTGCAGATATCGCTCCATCAGGTACATCGAGATGGACTTGAATGGCTCCTGCGGTTTCCGTGGCAGCTGTTGCGTTACTCCATCTGCTCTCCTACTCTTGCAGAGATTACACTTTACGTACCCCCACATATTGTCAGACGTCTCTGGTGGCGCCAGGCCAGTGGAAATGGTTCTGCACATATCTTGTGGTTTGTGATGTGCCAGGGTGGCCTGCAAATCGTGCATGATGGAGCACCTGTGCTCGTGCACTTTCGGGCACATACAGCTTCCAGGTTGCTTCAGGACGAAGCGGTCATGTCTTGACACACGTACCGTTCATTCGCCCCCATTCCTGTTCAATCTACATGATGGAGATGACACGACATTGGGTGTCTGTACACTGTAATTGTGCAGTTAAAACGCTGTCCTGCAAGTTGTCAACTTGAGTTCGGCATCCTCCTGAGCCTCGATGATGGCACAGCTCACGCAGCCCTCGCCGGTTGTTCCACTCTTCTTGGTCCACCGCTACAGTTTCGCTTGGCGCACATGACAGCTTATCTGCTAGCTGATTCTCAGCTCCTGATACGTACTCCACCTCGAAATTGTATGCTTGGAGGAGGAATGCCCAGCGTGCTAACTTGCTCCTGTCTTCTTTCATGATGTGAAGCCAGAGTAAGCACTGGTTGTCAGTTCGTAGTGTGAACCGTTAGTACTCTAGGTATGCCCTGCACCATTTCACGGCCCCCACTACGGCCAGACATCCTCGCTTGTTCACGTTGTATCTACCCTCAGTTGCACCGAACTCTGCACTGCTGTATTCAATGATGTGCTTCTCTTGGTTGTCTCCAATTTGATTAAGGACTGCTCCCAAGCTCTTCTCACGTGCATCTGTTTGGAGAAATAAATGGTGATTTTGGTTGTGTCGAGCCAATATCTTGCACTCCCTGAACTTGCTCTTTATCTCTTGAAAACTTGCTTCGTGCTCCGCTGTCCACACGTACTTTATGTTGGATGACAACATGTCAGTGAGTGGTGCAGTTATGGTTGCAAAATCCTGTATGTTTTCCCGCAGCCAGTTCACCAACCCGAAGAATTTCCTCAGTTGCTTCCTCGTGCGTGGCGCCTCGTAGTCATTAATGAGGGTTAAATGTTCTTGTGTTGGCCGGCTTCTCTGCTCATCGACCATGTGCCTAAGAAACTGTATGCATGGGTGGCCAATGTGACACTTGCGGTTCGCACATGACAACTTGATGGCTATTCTCTCCAAGACCAGTGACAGGTGTTGGATGCGGTCATCCCAGGTTTCGGACCAGATGATTACATCATCCAGGTATGCGAGGGCAAAATCTCCAATGTACACGTCGAGTACCCAGACCATCATTGTCTGAAAAGGTGCCCATGCGCACTTCAAGCCGAAGGGCACTGTGTAGAAGTGGGACCTTTTACCATCTGAGGCTGTGAACGCCATTTTGTGATGGTCTGCAGGTTTTATTGACACCTGCCAGTACCTGCTGCGCAGGTCCAATTATGACATGACCTTAGCCTTGCCCAAGGTATGCAATACATCCTTGACATTTATGTAGGGAGGCAGGGCGCTCAGTGTGATTTGGTTGATCGCTCTGAAATCCACACAGAAGCGCAACATCCCTTCTTTCTTGGGTGCTAAGGTGATTACGCTATTGTAGTGGCTGCGGGTGAGTTCAATCACATCCTCAGCTAGCATTTCTTCAATTTGATCTTTAATGATGGCGCATTGATGCTGCTGGTAACTTCTGGGTCCAGAGTAGATCAGTCGGTCATGTTCCAGTGGAATACAATGATCAACTACGGTCGTTCGACAGAGTGCATCTCCTGCCGCAAAAACTTCCCGTCGTTTGTCCAGAATGTGTTGCACAATCTCCCTGTATTCTGAAGGGACCGCATGATCGAGTTCGTCTAGTTGTACTCTGGGCTCATTACCAGTGGGTCGGGATTCGTTGTCATACACCATTTGCCTTTCCTTCAGGCCGAAATGGATCCTACGGGTGGCTGGCTCAGCAACAAAGTTTTGTTAGCTGAGCCAGGAGATACCCAAGATGGCATCCTCTGTAGGTCTGCAGACATGAGGGTTGTGGTGATGGTGTCCACATCTCTAATTCGGATGGTAATCAGTGTCTCTCCCATTGATTCTCCCGTTTTCTGCTTCGTTGCGAGGTTGAGTACCGGTGGACTCGATGTAATATCGCTCGTGTCCACGAATCCAGCATGCAATAAATTATGACTGGCTGCTGTGTCTATTAATGCATGACATGGTTGCTGATTTAAATGCACTGCAATTCTAATCATTATGATTTGTGTTTTGTTGATTTGCTGTATGTTTGGTTGCTGACTTTTGATTTCTGCCTGCTCTACTTATTGAGGAGGCGTTGTACCACGGGGGCCCTTTACCCTGGGGTATTGAGCATCTGGCTCGCCTACCCCAATGGTCCATTTGTGGTTGGTTACGTTTTGGGCACTGATTGTGCCAATGCATTTTGCCTTCTCCTTTGCAAATAAAGGCATGCAAATGGTGGCTCATGTGGGCCTCCTACCATGCCCGAGGTTGCTGATGTCCACGCTGCCATCCTGGGTTCGGGGTATGTTCTTGTCCGGAACACACCTGCTCCTACTACCTTGCTCACTGCCGGTTGCTACTCTGTCCGCTCCCTCTGTTCTGCGTATTTTCTCTGGCGCAAATGATACCTGTCACCCTCTTTAGTCACAGTGTTTTGCTCTCGGCTGGCTTGGTCCAGCAATGGGGCAGATCACATGAAGGCCTCCGTGCTACTGTGAATTAACGGTTCTATTGCTAGCCTGTTTTTCACTCTTACAGTTTACGCAACTACTTCGAGGATCTCACAGTCGCTCATGTATGGATCAATGTTTTTGATTTGCCCTATCTTCCTCGTTGCAAACGTGGTCAGGGATTCAACCCCTTTTTACACTTCTAGCACAGCCCTGCTCTATGCTTGCAATGAGGAGTGGGTATTGGCAAATTGACTTTGAAAGCTGTTAAGAAATTCTACCCACTCAATACCATAATGACTGATTTTTTTCCACCAATTACTTACCTCATCGACCAATTGAGTCCCTATACAGTTTGGCCACTCTTGCTGGCACACCCTGTATCTCTCTCTAAACGTGTTGTGCAGTCATTTAGGAATGCTTACGGTTCCTCACTTGGTAAGCCTGAAAACGTTGGTAATCATTGAAATCGGGCCGGGGTTGTACCGGCTTCCGACAGCTCTAGATAATTGCTGTAGATAATTCTGGATTATTATGATTGTTTCGTTGCGGGTACATGACACGCGTGGGTTGTGACGTCTCGTTCTGTGGTTCTGTTCTTATGGGTAAAGGCTTTAATGCGCCAGTGGGCTTTGGTACATACTGACCCATTCTAAATGTTCCAGCGCACAGTGATGTGCGCTAGACAATTCCACTCCTACTACTGACTTGACTTCTGACCGCGGCGATGGGAATGCGCATTGTCCACAGCGGAATCTTCCAGTGGCTTGATTTGCCATGTCTTGCCCGGTCTGACATTGCCAGTGCGTTTTGCATCTCACACCTCACGGTTTCTTGTGACACTTGCCTGCAAATTTTCTGTTGACACTGTTCATGCATTTGTAAATGTTCTGTTTGTGTTGTGTGTTTGTGTTTGTATGTTTCACAGAGAATACTGATCTGCTGAACTGTAGTGGCCTTTTCAGTCCGGCTCAAACATTCCGGATGAAAAATATGTGCACACTGTACACAAATTACGGTTCCGTTTCCCCTTCCTACACACGTAATTTGTTTTGCACACCTGCCATCTTGCCAATGCGTAACTACATTTACTGTGGACCTGAAATTGATTAAGAGTGGCTGTTTACATTGACGAACAAATTTGCTTGGCAAACCTTGTTCATTTTGCGTGGGTTGTACTTTGCCACCGTCGGCACACAAAATTGCTCGTGTACCACCTGAGCTCACTCGGGCTCTGCTTGCTTTGATTATTCTTTCTTTGCGAATTCTCAAATTCTGTTTTTCCCTACACGGACATATTACTTCTTCAAAGGGATTTGTACCTATTGTCGGTTGTACACACGTCAAATATAACGGTTTTGCTTGGGCTGCGCTTGTACACCAATTCAAATGCTTCCGGACAGTATCTCGTACTGCCACATGCTGCGGAGCGCGGGTTTAAAGGTCAAACATTGTGTTGTTATGCGGCTGGCCCTCAATCGCACTACGCCAGGGGGTAGGGGAAGGGATATTTACAGTTTCACATGGTGCCTTGCTTTCCTGCTGTGAACATGTGTTCCAGCTGCGCGGGTGATGCGTGTTTTCCCAGTATACTGCATGCTTTAAAAACAGAAAAATTACTTTGAAAAGTTTTTTTAAAAATTAGTTGTGGGCTCTTGACTTATGATTGCTGAACAACAGCTTTGAAAAGCTTTGCAAAAATGCTCTTGATAAATGGCTGTAAAATTTTTGTTGACTTTTGAAAAGTCCATGAAAAATCATTAAAATTTTTAATTATTTTGAAAAATGTTCAGAAAAGTTTTAAAAATTGATTTAATTGAACTATGCAATTTAAGTTCTTTACTGTCCAAGGGAAAACACTGAAAAAGTTTATTGTTTATTTTGAAAAAGTTGCAAATTTTGTTACTGAAAAATGCTGCAAAATTTTTCGGAAAAGTTCTGGAAAAAATGAAATGAAATTTTGATTACTTTTGTATCTTAAATTGCTAACTGGTATCGCTTGAAAATACAGTCTTACTTTGCTTGTTGTGATACCTGTTGCCAATTACTGCACATGTTGATAAATGCTACGTGCCTGCACATGTTAATAAATGTTACGTGCGTTTGTTTACAAAACACTATCGCACTTATTTAGACACACCTGCTGTGCTGTTGCCTTGCTGCTGTGCAGTGTTGTGTACAGGTACTCTTTTACATACAATTTACACTTGCAGTGTCAAGTGGGTGTGTTCGACTTGCATCTGTTTTGGCTTACAGTTGTGTCTTTTGCATTACGTGTTGTCACGTATAAACAGTGTATGTTTACAAAAGTTAAAACACCTGATGACATTGCAAGTATACAACCCAGCTTAGTGGATTGTTTTGACAGATGCAGGTCCTCACTAGACGTCAGTTGACGTACGTTATTTCCCACTCGATTCACTGTATGTCTGTTGACGTAACACATATGCACTCTACAGTGTAAAGAAATCTGACGCCGGACATGCAGTGAAGCCGACGCCATGTCGTTAGTCAGACTTCAGCACTCCAGACAACTGGCAGGGCAGACAGTAAACTCCATGTACCCCCCTCTACAATTCAATATTGGCTGAATTTTCTTTCATTGCAATAGTTAACGTAACTCAGGAACATTTAAGTACTTTTAGTTAGCAGAGGGGAGGTCTCCCTCCATCCTGAAGTAGCATACCAGGACTTCACACATGAGACACGTTTTTACGTAACTCTAACTTAAGGCCATCAACTTTAAAGTGTCTTTCAGTGTATGTTTTGTATTTACAGGGCCTGCCTCCCTCAAGCAGAGTAAATTCAGTGATAATATAGGCTTGTGAACTGGCAGACAGCTTCGCCCCAAAGGAAATATTTTACATTCAACATAATTTAACTGACAATTAAATTAGCTCTCCTTCATATTGACAGCGCATCCAGAGTTACCGTAGGTCGTCGACCGTACGACCCCATTCAACATCATTCGCTCTACTGAACGTGGCACTGGGCACATCACCAGTTCCTGTTCTCCACCTGCTCCCAGGTGGGACACGAACACATCACAGCACTTCTGAAGGCGCAACGTGTCAAGGTAATAAATGTGGTTACTATTATGGACACCCCATCTGTGATGAGTGCCTAATTACAAAATCCACAAAATGGACAGTGAATTCTCCATAACAAGCACTAAAACAAACTCTCAAACGCAATGCAATGTCAAAGCGGACTAACATTATTGACGGCTTACAAATTCCAAGAAATTTCACAGTGAAAAGCCAATAACGTCATACAATTTTATTCTGTGCAAGTAAAATCTAATATCACAAAATTGTATCATAAATGTATTATTCACTTATGTTCCTTGTAAATTTTTTTTATCATTTTATGTCAAGTGTAAATGAAATGTTATCAATACTAATGTATGTAGGTTAAGAGTTCCCACATCACATATCAGATAAGTGTAAATACATTTCTCGACTATTAATGTCACTACAGAGTACTTAGCTGTAAAATTCTAATGTTATCCATAAGAGTAAGTAAGTAACCACCAAGGATAAAACACAATAATCCGTGGTTGGCTATACTGCACTTTGAATGTGTGCAATAAAAGATTTATTCCGGCGACCTGGGCTTTTTACTCTTGAGAGATAATTGAGAATTTCTGAGAGCTAGGAAAGAGCATAAACGCACTGATATTTTCTGCTACCTACCGAACGCCAAAAGCCACGGAACTGTTTACTACTAATCAGCTGATCAACAACATCGTCAATCTGTAATTTTAAACTTGATTGAGTATGGCATTATAGGGCGATGGACAGTTTCGAGGTGGCAAAAAAAGGGTATATCCAGTTAAAAGAGGATGCCTGGCAACCCTACTAGTATCAAATACTGTAAAATGGGCTATGCAATGACAGTTGTAATTTTGACATAACCCTAACCTTGCGATGCCTGATAAAACAAAAACTAAGTTATTGCCAATGATATTGGTTATTAGGGACAATTCAGGGTCTTTTATTGCTTGGGACATTAAAGTGGCCTGTGATTGGATATGACAAGTATTTAATAATCACAATTTAGTCAAAAAATTTTAAAACAAAAAAAAATTCTGTGAAGATCTATTAAAAAACAGTAGAAATCTGCCAAATCTAAAAATAATATCTATTGTATGGACTGTACCCTTATGCAATGCGTCGCATGGCAGGAAAAAAGGAACACAACAAATTCATGAAAATTTACTGTTGTTAGCATGCAGAGCACAAGCAATATCATTCACCCGTTAACTGTTCTACAGCATCGCCTCCACTGATTAGTTCTCTTTTCTGCACTGAACTTGTCTGCCGAGATATGTATGTGCAGCACAGCACATTCCATACCCCGCCGTACAGCAACAGAACCACCCAATGTCGACACTTATGCATACCATAAACAGCAAAAAAATATAATAAAATAATAACTCTGCCTTTTACCCTGCCTTTTTTATTTCACCTCTTCTACCCATTGTGGTCCCATTGTTATTCCTGAGTTCACTTGTCAAGTACAGTTTTAACTATCTAGAGTTATAAAAATTCAGACTTTGACTTTTCAATCACTGATGACTTGGATTTTGGTTGAATTTGTTTGGATTTATGTTAGAAGATGGCCTCTCTCCCCTCACTATAACATACTATTCTAAATTGCGATGACATAAAACTTGTTACATTTACTGAGAACAGTGTCGTGTAATATTACGTAAATTGCACATTCTATTACAATTTATTTTATTGAGTAGTAATACTGTGTTTATATTTTATGGATGTAACTTTCTGCTAACATACTTTGTTCTATGGCAATGAACTATTACACATGCTGAAACTTAATTATTTATGATCAATTTGAATGTGCGTTGATAATAATTCATGCAGTTGTCTGTAATACTAAGTAATTGCACATATTTAATCTAACCAAGTACGATAGTATTAGGTATATAATTCAAATTGTAATAACGGACACCTACATGGCTTGCATTTATAGTCATTTTTGTTATTCTTAAATGATGCTGTGATATGACTAAATGTTGCATCACAGGACAAGATTCTGTTGAGTTGTGTGAAGCGAGGAAATAGTGATATGTTGTCAGGAATCGAGGAATAATGTAACTTATGTCCTGTGTATCAGAATAGAATATTAATTGGTTTATGGTTTATTGAAGGAATATAACAGGTCTGAAATCCACAGTATGGAATCATAGTTGTTGCAAGTATGATTTAGTGGGTCCCCAACATAGTGACATTAGAAGAAGCAAATATGAGAGATGTTGTATTTTATGTGTATAAAAGATGAAGCATGAGTAAAACTGATAAATAATAAATAGTGTTGTCTGAATTTAATGAATTCTTACCTTATTTGATACTTAGAAGTGTACCACATGTTTGTAGTTTAGAAGTGCATGGAAGTAGTGTGTACTAAGTTATGGATCACTCTCTAAGTATAAATATGATGGTGAGGTGCCTTTGGTGTATCACATTAATGACTCGGATATCTACAGTACAGACAACCCATCATGTTTCTTGCAGGTGGTTCAGATGCTGTGCATGAAGGCACACAATATTTCTTAGAACCTCGGAAATGAGGGGATATAAACTATTATGTACAATTAATTTAGTTAGAACATCATACATGTTAACACTATAAATTAATTCATGTTCAGTTCTAATCGAGTTGGAACACCCTTAGATGCGATTTGTTGGAAAACTAAGTTGTTATTAGAAAAACATTAGGTCCTGGAATATATAGTACTAAGAGGGAGTTAGTAGTGTAACATGACAATTTTCTGGTTATGCCATAACGCTAATGTAATTATCCGCTGGGCTAGGGTTTTGAAGTCGAGATTAGTTTGGTGCAAAACAAGTGTCTGTCTTTCACGTGGGTTTAAACACCAACTGGTGCCCTGGTCCACCTTTTAAGAGACTGAAGTATGATTCAAGCCAAGATTGATATGTGTTAACCTGCCTTTTGAGAAAGCTGTAATGAAACAGTATCTTAGTCACATCTAACTATTAAGTGAATGTAATGAATATAGGTAATTATAGTAACCTTGTCACTCGCGACAGACACATCCCAAGCAGTATCCTCTCGCAATTACCTCCCCTCCGAAGAATCTGCCTGCAGGGCTTACCTCTCAGAGCACAACCACATCTGATCCTTACACATTTGCAAATTGGGTTTCGGTAATACCTCCCAAATTACTGTGGTGGCCGCTACCTCATTAACATTATTTCACAAAGAAATTTCACAGCTGTCACAACATGAGTGCATATTAGCATGATCACCCTGTTAACCATTTGGCATTGTGACATTTGTATTTATTGACAATTTCATTACGCAATTTCACTTGGATTTCAAATTTGGCACATTTTTTTGTATTCATTTTGCTATAGCTGTTGTCGTGCACTCCATTGTTGGACAAGGTTTTTTGATTGTGATCCTAAAATATCATCTCCCTCCGTTCCATATGGCAACAAAAGGAAAATGCTTAATTTAATAATGCTGCTGTCATGTTTAAAAAAGATGGCAGAGAAACTGTTCACAGTTCACATGTGTTTCCAAGCAGCATAGTCCCTCATTTTATGCATCATTACAGACAAAATATGTAATGCAGATGCCATGTGTTAACAAAATGCCAAAGAAAACATTGCAAACTCAGTATTGTTCAAAGTTATTTGGAGTTTACCAAACATCTTATTTTGTTATGGGGAAATGTAAACACAGGCAATCATGCAGCTGCTGTTGTTAGGCATACGTGCTCGTTTGCAGTATGCTCCTCCATCTTAATTTTAACTTGCTCAGAAGTATTTTCTGCATAACTAGCATGTTATTTTACTCAGAATGCATTGCCCTAATGTATAAATTTACTTTCACAAATAAAAACACATAATTTTTTCATGGATGTTTGGACAAAATTTTTATGTTTAGGGGGAACCTCAAAGTTCGAAACTCAGCCGTATCGGTTCATACAGACAACTTGGTGATAGAGACAAATTCTGGGGAACCGTGTTGGTAAAACCAAGATTCAAATAAACTGAATGATTGCTGCAACTATCTGTGGTATCATTACTACTACACCAACCAAGAACTATTTTTAATCTTTTAAAAAGGAACTGCATTACTGAAGTTTGCATGTGATGACTAGATTCACATGTATGTGGGCCTATTAATAAAATGTGAGATGGAGGAGCAACTGACTGTAGTGGTGAAGGAAATAGGAGTACCCTAAGAAAACCCACTAACTACTGACAATGTCTACCAACTCAAAATGTTAAAAGTCCACTAGTCTGCAGATATGGTGTCTCAATTCTAAGTCATATCATGGATGCTATCAAAATACTACCAGTATGGCTGCCTCATCACATCAACATGACAAAGTGATCATGTCTAATGACCCAGTCATTGTGTGTTAATGCTAAGGGGTAAATTATTAGCAGGCAATCAGTAACTGGTAGTGCATCACATTAATTCACATGGACTTACACACTGTTTAGTGAGATCACCTCAGTCTTAAAGGAGTGGCTAATATTGCAGGTAGCCACCGACCGATTGATGATGTTGATAGGAGCCATGGTTTTCATATCTATGACCAACAGTTTCCCATACTGATTCTCTGTCAGCTCCATCTTTTGCTTCACAGGCTCCTTAGTGTTGTGGTACGTGCGCACCCCTCCGTAGCGAGATGAAGATGGCGGAGCCTTCTGAGAGACCAAGCTGTGGATTGTGGGGCCATACATCACATGTGGCTTCACTGGTGAGTTGTCTGTTAAGTCCACAACAACTGGCGAACGCTGCTCTTCCGATAGCCTCGACTGCTTCTCGGGAACAGGAGATGGTGTTGCATCTGTTTGAGGCCGCTTTAAGCCTGTGATATAACAAAAAGATAGTAGGTCATGTAGAAGAAAGATCATCTCATACAAATACCTATGCACTGGTATCCAATGTTAGCAAATCATCTTGCTGCCGTATGCAGTAAAGACAAGAACTTTTAAACACATATAGCTTTCACAAAATACTATATTTGAAACTTGAGGCTTTCCACCAAATAAAAAGAGACATGAAAAACATTTATTCTGTACAGTACATTTTTTGTAGGCAATATGAATGATGTGAACATGTTATACTCTTTGAGACCGGTAACACTATTATTATCATCTTCATATTGGTTTTTCTGTGACATATTTCTAAAGGAATGTTGAGTAATTTGGTTAAACTTTTATTAGCGTATTTTATAATTACATATTCATATTTTGTGGAATATTGTTCCCAGTTGTCAAAGCTTTTATCGTGAGTCTGAATATGTTGGTTGTTAAAGCAGCTGCTAAGGTGTGTGGTTGGGGAGCGCATGACGTCACCCTGGCGAGTGCCGGCCGGGCTGGCATAAGCAGTATGCGGGCAGTCTGTGAGAGTCGCTGGGCCTGAGCACATCGCGCACTGTCACTCAGGAGTTCGGTGCCGCAGGGTCTGCATGTCAATTGCAAATTGTAACTTATGTGAAGAGTTTATGATAAAATGTTACATGAAGTCGGCTGTTGCAACTCGTAATGCGCGGGTGTGGACAAACCAAGAAGAGAAACTGATGCGAGAAACTGTACTTAGGTGCTTGAATATTAACACACCAGCTGTAGGGAATTTTACAAAATTAAAATTGCTCTGGCGATGCATCACGTTATGTGATCGGTAATGACGCACGGACTCACGGGCAAAGTAAGGTAGCATATGGTAACCTGATGGCTGGAGTGAGCAGTGGTAATATGGGACCTGCGAGTTCGTAGGAATGATAACTGCCCTTTACTATGTTGGTTTAAAAACTTCTGGCATGCTTCTCATGCATTTTGACTTATTGGAAACTTGCCTTGTAAACTGGGTGTCGGTAACGTGTGTGACTTTGATTAACTTTAAATGTGCATCGCCTGAAAGTAGAAAAATCACGTGGCTCGTTGGACAGGTTGTAGCATTGAACAGTTGTGGAATCCAGTAACGTCAAGCTCATAATTTTGAACATTTTCTTGGTGACATGTGCGGTCATGCCTCAGGAATTGTGAGTACGAAATATCATGAGAGCCACGATGATAATAACTAGAGCAGCTTTAGTGTTTACACTCGCAGTTAGAGTGCTGCATCAAGTTTGGCGGCGGGACGTGGGCGTGTGCAAAGTGGATCATTTTCTTCTGGATCAATTCTTTGGAGTCGACAAAGCTTACGCCTTTGCATCTCCCTGCAAACCTGCAAGCACGCATGAAGAAAACAGCTGACTTCTCCCATGGTCACGTTTGGAGGGCCGCTGGTTCACTATAGAGCTAGTTCTCGACTTTCAACTGTTGGTTTCACCGTACCACACGTAAGATCAGTGCCACTGCTTAGGTATGTCCTGCAAGTACGATTAAGGACAAAACCCCCCCCCCCCCCCCTTCACTTCCCTGGTTTTCTGAGTATAAACATCTCGAATATTAAACGTGAGAATTCGCAACAGTGAATTTAACTCTCAAATACACACATGCTAGCGACAGTCAAGGATTAATTAAATAATTTTACTGTAATTTTTATTATACATACGTTAATTTTTATTAGCTTAAATGTGTAATGTAAATTGTCAGGCCTACCAAGACAAGAGAGAGACTGAACATACAAATCCTGACCAATTATTTTGGGATAAACACGATAATGTTTAATATATTTTTATGAAGTAATTTTAAAATTATTTGTGAATATTTTCTGAGTGCTATGTTGAAGAACACTTATAAAGGCCTTGTTGACTGAGCGGGTGCGTAAAATAACGTATTAAAACTGAAAGTGATTGGCCAAATAATTTGAAATGGAGCTGCAACTTCAAAGTCACTTGGGTAGTGTCTGGTCTTGTATATCAAGTAATGTTTGGGTTAAATTTTTTGCCTGAAACTCTGGTTGTTATCGATTTTCAACGTGGGGTATTGCAATTTGGTTTCGACCCCAGAGGACCTAAGATCAGCTTATGAAGAAAAAGAAAAAAGAAGTTGCGTGCCATATTATTCATAGTGATGGCTATTGTTTTAATCGAGAACAGCGGGGTAAGTTGGAACGGTTGATAGGAGAATTTAGCGATGTTATCAGCACACGAGAAGGGTTCTGCGCAAATGTGCCGTACCATATACAAGAAGATGATGAAACACACATACGCTTGAAACCCTACAAATGTTAACCCCCAAAGTGAGAGGCCTTTCGAAACATTATTACCAATTTACAGGAACCAGGCATTCTTTGCCCTTTCTTGTCACCTTACACGTTTCCCGCTTTCCTGGTAAAAAAGAAGAAACCGGGTGAGTACCGACTCGTGGTTGATTATAGACAGTTGAATAAGAGGATAATGCACAATGCACAATGTTGAAAACGTTCTACAATTTTTCGGGGAAGCGCAATATTTTTCGGTGATTGATCTAAATACTGCTTTCCATCAATGTGTTTTAAGCAATGAGAGTAGGAAGTACACTGCATTCGTTACACAGTGGGGGCACTTAGAATGGAATCGGGTGCCCTTCTGTGTAAATTTTGGTAGCCAATGTTTGGGTCGTATACTCCACAAAGCCCTTGAAGAGTACCACTTTAAATTCCTCATTTTGTTTCTGGATGATATCTGTATATTTTTGCAGATCCCTGAAGAACACCTGAAACATGTGCGTTTCGTATTAGAAAAACTTAAGTACTGAGTTTCACCGTTAACCCTGAGAAAGTGACGTGGGCCAAACCCAAAATTAAATTTTTGGGGGTTCAATCTCTTTAGTTGAAACCTAGGTATGGATCCAGAGAAAAAATTGCCAATTATAAAATTTCCTCGTCCTAAAAATTTTAAAGGGGTTATGAGGAAATGTGCGCCCCTTTAAATAGGCTAAAAAAGAAGGACGTCCCATTTGGTTGGAGTGAAAAGGAAGATAGGGCCTTTTGCAGTTTAAAATACGCTATTTCTCATTCCCCGGTATTAGCCCTCCGAAATTTCACCAAGAGGTTTACTTTAAAGGTTGAGGCCTCCTCATTAGCGATAGGGGGAGTGTTGCTACAAGACCAGGGGCAGGGTCTGCAACCTATAGTGTTAGCTAGTAAAACTCTGAAGAAGTGCAAACAAAATCTCAGCGACTACGAAAAGGAGGCCCTAGCCTGCGTATGGGGGGTATAAAAGTTTTCTACATACATTGAACACGCAGAATTCAACCTAAAAACGAATAACCAAGTCTTAACATGATTATACAGTCACCCGAAACAGGTAGGAAAAATTGGTCGTTGGATCGCCAAACTGAACAACTATCGTTTCAAAATTTGTCATATTAAAGGCAAGATAATGTGATCGCTGACTTCCTATCTCGAATTTATGAAGAGGGGAGTTATGAGGTACAGGTTGAGCAAAGGGAAGAAGAAATCGCGATTAGGGGCGAGCTGTGCAACGTTATGATTAGGACCATGCCAGAATTATTTTTAGATTTTAAAGAATGGCAGGAGGATGAAGAGTGTGTGGAGATAAAAGCGTCCATATCTTTGGGATTATCCAATTATTTTGGGATGAACACGATAATGTTTAATATATTTTTATGAAGTATTTTTAAAATTATTTGTGAACATTTTCTGAGTGCTATGTTGAAGAACACTTATAAAGGCCTTGTTGACTGAGCGGGTGCGTAAAATAACGTATTAAAACTGAAAGTGAGAAGTATTTTTGGTGAAACAACCACTTTCCCCCCCCCCCCCCCACCCCCAAATATCAGAAAATTGCCTTTTTAAAGTCTGCTATCCTAAGATATTTATTCGTAGGAGTAAGATGGTAGTTTTAAGGATATCCGTGTTGCACGCAGTCAATGGGTTTTAAGTCAGAGACAGCTTTTTGTCCTGCCAGGGTGTCTGGGAGTTTTGTTGAAAGTATAAAAGTGAGGCAGTATCTGATATCTACCCAATACCCTGTGGGGTTGAAGGCGTCTCAGAGGGAAGGTTGGGGAGGGAGGTAGGTATGTAGGTAAGGCATAACATCTTATTGAATGAGGTTATTAGGAACTGAGCAAGTTGCTTAGAGAAGCAGGAATGGGGAAAAATCAGGCATGGTTTGGTGAGGTGTGTGTGTGAACGTATTGCAGGACGCAATTTAAATTTTAATAATTTTTAGTTCTTTCACCGTACATTTATTAAGTTTGACTAATGTAGGGCTGTGCAAAGCAGTAGGTATCTGGGTCTCAGATAAGGTTAATGTTTTCTGCTTTGCATGAGAAATGATACAAAGACTGATCATAGCAATAACATAAATAAACACAATGAATGCACAGAAGATGAAACAGTAAATTAATGCTTCAACACAAAGTGACCAAAAAACCTCTACAGTAAATGAGTAATCTACTACAATTAATTACACTTAGAAAACTACATTACACACAGTGAAGAGATATTTAATGTTGGAAGTTTGTATTATGTGGAAAGGAAATGCTTATGTCAAACATATCAAGTTTGTTGGCACCAATAACATTTTTAATCTGTGTAACTTGAGACAGTTCTGCACGCTGTATGTGACTGTCAAAATAGCGCTGTGTGTAGTGGTAACTGGCCGTTACGCGATGTAATCGCGGACAGTTCATTTCTTTATTTTTGTGTGCTCAAACATTTTGGTCCTCCGGGGTTGGATTGTAATGGAAAATGAATATTAATATCACTGATGCAGTATCCTCAAAATAATTCTACTTACAGCAACATGCTTTTCGAACTGTAAAAAATACATGACTTAGTATCACCATGTGTATTGGCTGGAACAGCTCGGGACGGTAAACAGATTTCTAGTGGATCACAAATTGTATTGCTGTGTATGATATCGAGTGATTGTTTTTGTGACGCAAGAAGTGCATAAAATTTCACATAAAGGAGCGGCAACTGTTCACAACTGGCAAGAGAAAATGGCGGTGGCACAAACGCCGGAGTTCCAACACACAATTTTCAACTTTCTAGTGAGCAAAGCAGACAAAGCACGTGAAATGTATGAAGAGCCTCTTCAAGATGAGTCTAAGTTAGAGAATTTTGAAATAATCTTCCAGGAAGTTATTGACAAATAAAATGAGGTATTAGAACATTTTTGTGCATTGTATGCTTGCCCACCAGCAGATGACAACATTAACATTAATGAGGCTAATGAACAGTTTGCGGCCTACGAGATTGTTATTCGCAAACTAACTAAAGTGTACAATAAACTGCTTTCTACAAAAAGTGAGGTTAGGTTTTCCAGGGGCTCTACTGATGAGGTGAAAGCAGCTTTTTTTGCCAGCGTTGCTACTGCCTGTTTACAGTGGTAACCGTGCAGAATAGAAGGGATTCTCAGAGTTATTCAATTCCATGGTTGGCAATGTTCCCCACTTAACAAAGGTGCAAAAACTTATTATTTGTTAGGGTGTCTGAGAGGTCAGGCATGGGACATAGTTAGCAATGTACCGGTCACAGAAAATAATTATGACATATGGGGTCAACAGGAGAAAAGGTTTTTGAGTGTGCACATTACAGCAACTCTTCATGTGCAAAAAATTCTCCACTTAGCCTCGTCGGACAGCCGTAGTGAGGGTGCTATCAGCAAATTTGAAGCATGCATGGAAGAGAACCTGAAACGCTCTGGAGGCACAGGAATTTCCAGTTGAAAAGTGGGATTCCTCATTCTTAAATATCTTGGTAGAGAAGCTGGACATACCATTGAAGCAAGCATTTGAAATGTCACATTAAGGGGACCTCCGCTCCTACCACCAGCTTACGAAGTTTCTGAACTGGAAGGCAAAAGCAGCAGAGGCAGTGCAGTTGGCAACAGTTACAGCACAGAGACCTAGCCATTCCCAGAAGATTACAAGCAGCAGGTTTCCTGGTTTGAACAAGTGGCGGCCATTGACTGAGAATGGTCAGCCTGCAACAAGCCTCATAAAGACTATGCTTGTATCCACTCACGACAAGTCAGACCAGCTGAAGTGTTGTGTGTGTGAGGGGGTTCATGCACTACATAAATGCCTGGTATTCCTTGCAAAATCTGTTAAGGAGAGATGGATGCGTGTGCAAATACAGAGGCTGTGTTTTAATTGTCTAAGAGAACACCATGTGGCAGCACAGTGTAATTCGAAGTATCACTGTCAGCTCTGCCAAGGCAGCCACCACACACTCCTCCACGTAACAGATAGACACAAACAGAAGACTCCACCCGCAAGTTCAGACGAGGATGAACCCGAAGCTAGAGACGACAGTGCAGTTGTGATGCGTGCAGCAGAAGGGAGTAAAGTTGACACTCAAGTTTACGCTGTTTTGCTAAAGACTGAATTAATATTTGTGAAGGATGGGGCAAGACACTTCCAGGGGGATGGGGCTTTGCTCGACGGGGCCTCTCAGTCCTCCTCTATCACAGAGGCTTGTGTACAAAGACTGAGCCTCGGGCAACATTGGACTGAAGTGAGCATCGCTGGTGTCTGCAATGTTGCAGTTCCAGAAACAAGAGGGGCAGTTTTATGTGAGATTGGTTCTCTTCACAGCCTGTTTCTGAAGCCTTTCCCCGCAGAACCCACGCCAATTTGCAAGAGTCAGCAGCAAGCATGTGGTCATATTTATAAATACAAACCAGTTTGTAACATGGCAGGTGGCCCAGGTGGTCTTCTGAGGTCCTGTCATCACCTCTGCAACTATCTCTGCATTATTGCACTGGGTGTGGCAAACTGTGGATCAGCCAGTGGCAGCCCATCGAGATGCTCAAGACCTCCAACTGCAATCGGGACATCTTCTTTAGAATCTTCTTTAGAATAAGAGCTCTGCTGGTAATGTGAGCCAGGTTTGACATTGGAAGAGTTAAGAATTGCCTTGGTTGAGTGGGTGAAAACTGTTCAGTTCTTCTACTTCAAGGATAATTTCACTGTTATCAAATGAGTTGAAACATGCAGCAAGAACATCCAGGCACTGGCACCGTTTACTGATTTGCGAGGAATTGTCAGGGTGGGCGGCAGATTGCAGAATGCAGTGATACCTGAAACAACTAAGTATCCCATCCTGTCCTGCATCAGAGTAAACTTTCAGAGCAATTGTGCTTCACTATCATGTTTGCCACTTACATGCTGGACCACAAACAACGTTGTAGCTCACTCATCGATATCATTGGATCATCTCAGCAGAATCACTCCTCCGCAAGTTTGTAAACAACTGTGTTAGAGCTAAACTTCGGTCAATCAATCCTGTAATATCTGTGCTGTCAAAGGTTAGGTGGGTCAGGTGAAAGCCTTTCATTCAGTTGGGAAAGACTTTGGTGGCCCGTTCCATGTTATGCCAGCCGTGAGTTGCAAGAGGACTACTCTAAAGGTGAGGGTATGCTTGTCCACCAAGGCAGTGCACACTGAAATGAGATCTGTCAGCGGCAGCATTTCTAGCAGCTCCGAAGCGTTTTGTTTCCATCAGAGGCTTGCCATTAGACATCTACTTGGACAATAGCACCAACATGGTGGGGACAAGCTATTGTTTGAAAGAGATTCACCAAGAACTGTTTCAGAGTGATAACAAGCAGCAGATAGCAGACACTGAGACTGAACAAGGAATCAAATGGCATTTCAACCCCCCTGCCAGCCCTCACTTTGGTGGCATCTGGGAGACAGCTATAAAAACTCAACTCACGACCTCTGTGCCTATTGTCAGCAAGTCCAGACAAGTTTGATGTGCTCACCCCAGGACATTTCCTTGTTGGGGAACCCCTTGTTGCTGTACCAGACTACGATTTAATGGATTTGACTCTTAACAGACTAAATAGGTGGCACATGGTCACTCAGCTTCATCAGAGAATTTGGAGAAGATGGAATGGAGTTTGGTATATCTGCACACACTCCAGCAGAGAGCAAAGTGGACCAAACCCACTCCACATGTCAGTGTGGGTCAGCTGATTCTTTTGAAGGATACAACACGGCCCCCGCTGAAGTGAAAAACGACACGAGTGTCAGTAGTTCATCCAGGCCCTGATGGTGTGGTTCGAGTAGTTTCACTTCGGACACCTCAAGGGGAGCTTACTCTGCCTGTCACAAATATTTGTTCCTTGCAACAGTGGGATAGAAGATTAGCTGAAGAACCTCAGTTATAAAGAACATTTTTGTTTTGAGTTGTATATGTATACTTTTTCAGTGGTAGTCTTCTTACAACTAGAAAATACTTATTTTCGGTGGGCAGAATGTTGGCGCCAGTAACATTTCTAAACTTGTGTTATTTGAGACAGTTTTCACGTTGTATGTTACTGTCACAATAGTGCTGCGTGTCGTGGTAACATGCAGTTATGTGAAGTAATAGCGGACGGTTGAGTCATTATTTTTGTGTGCTCAAAATTCCTGCTGTCCTAGTGAAATAGTGTTAAAATTCTAATTTGATTTTGGAAGTACCAACTTCTTTACACCATTTGCTTAGGAGATATGTTGGGTGATAAAAAAAAATTAATAAAATTAAATACTGTATAGTGAAGTATGCTATGCTTGTAAAGTATTGCCATGGCATACTTAAGTATTGCAAAGAGAAAATAAAATTAGTGAGTGTGTACTCAAAACTTCCTCCAGAGGTAGGGTGCTCTTATCTGGCCTCTTGAGTCAGAAAAATAAGACACCAGGCCTGAGTAGGTGTCAAAACATGCACGCGTTCTCAGCATCGTTTAGATGTTACCCATCATGATAATTCTGGGAATGGTGCCTACCTTCTCAGAAGTTTGCACTCCAAAAATAAATTCAATTAAACCAGGGCCTCTTATAAATATTGTCCATGCTTCCTAATAAATTACTCAGCATCTTGGTTTACAAAAATCTTTCCTAATCATTAAGATGGCATAGCAGAAATTAAATTATGATGGCTGCGTAATTCAGAAAATCCACTGTATGTATTCCACTCAGAAGTTGGAGTTTGTAATAAAAACGTTGAAGAGGTCACAAACATTCTCCAAGGAAAAAAACACTAATGTTAACCAAAGGAAAAGATATACATATGGATCAGAGTACAAAAAAAATCTTATATTTACAATATTAAATCTTGTTGCCATAAAGAAATGTATTTATTAATGCAGTAATCGTTAAAAGATACTGTTTAATTACTATTAAAAGAAATGGCTGGGTGGTCAAAAATTTACTATAAACCCTACATTATGTTAAAGGCAATATAACATTTTAAGAGATTATAAATATAAAAAAGTAGAATGAAGTTAACTACACCAAATATAATAGAAATAACTTGATCTTAGACCATAACCGGTTAAGATTTGCACCTCTTGGTGACTCAATTGATAAAATTTTCTGAAATAATTTGCAAGAGGGTCAGCAGCAAGCATGTGGTCATATTTATAAATACAACCCAGTTTGTAACATGGCAGTTGTCAAAAAATTACAACTGGACATCACAGCCAGGGTTCACTTCCACGGTAGAGCTAGAGACAAAGGCACTATGTTGTAGGAATAAAAAAATGAATTCCCATCTTGGAATAGTTACTCAGTTTTATTCAAAATTGCCCAAACACAGTTTCACAATATTTATTTAATGTAGAACTACGAACAGTCATTTTTACCAAGACAAAATTACTAGAACAGCGCCACAGCAGCCAATGAATTAGTTCACTCCAAAAACTTGCATATCGAGATAATCGAGAGGTACGACACCTGCAATCGTGCCTTCTTCAAGGTGTTGTTGGATTCTGTTAGCGGGTAGTGGGCACTTGATGCTCATATCTGCACGTGTCTACCCCCACTCCTACTCATCGAGCTGCATTATAAAAACAGAACCTAGCTGGGGCTCAAACCCCTTCCACGTGGAGTGATCAACTGTGTCGCTTCAAAACTATTAAACTCTTAGAACAAAAACTGCTTATGATTGGAAAACGGCTTACGAAGTCAAAAAAACTTTTATCTCCAAATCTGACACAACCTGAACTCTGTAACTGCAGAAACAGCAAATGCATTATCAATAAACCCTCGAACATGGCTGCACTTCAAACATTTATAAGCTATTCTTGCTCCACATGGCACTAAAGAAAATAAAATATCACTTCCACTTGCAAAAGATATTAGGAATTTAACCAAAAATCTGATTTAAATTTATAATATAACTATTAACAAATACATAATCTGCAACATTACATTACCCCCCTTGATTTGGGAGAGATTTTGAAGAAACCTTTCCCAAATCAAAACCTACCTTGTATGTGTCTACTCTGCAAACTACTGCGACCTTGTTCTTTACAAACAACTTTAGTATACAATTCAATAAACAAAAACACAAAATAGATATTAATTACATATATTAAAGAAAACTCATGACATATACTGGGATGCTATACTACATGACATTAACACTTATCACTTATGCACATTATAATTACATCCAAATATTAATTCACAGTTAAGATTTTGGACAATTTTTTTTTCAAAAGTTTTAAAAACTGTTTAAAGTTTCTGCCAAATCAAAGAATTAAAAAACAATAGAGATTTGTAAACACATTCAATTAAAAGTTCTACACCCAAAAAAAAATTACACCACAAAAAAAAAACCCACACACAATCCACAAGATTACCTACCTCCACTTCTACCACTCCATCAATTTTAAAATTTGATTTGCAATATTCATACATCTTATTTGAAAATTATTTCTATAAAATCTTATTAAGTTTAGTTTAAACAAAACAGTTGTAATTATTTTAAAGTTTATAGTTTCCAGCTAAGATTGAGGTTGTACACACTATACATGCCATATTAATTCTAGGTCTGCTCATTATTACTTTAGTTCCTTGCTTGGATCAACACAAAACACTTACCAAGGGGATTCAGGTCTGCCCATAAATTTTAAAAATCCATTGCCTTATTTACTTTAAACCTTTTAATATCTACTAGGTAAGTGCTAAAAAAAAGGAGATTCAGACCTGTCCCACCCAAAAACTTACTCTCATTGCTAGGATCCAAGGACATCATAAAAACTGGAGCAACCTCTTCACACTTCATTTCCATATTATTCAAATCCAACACACTACAACACCTCAACATTTATTAGTTGTCAACACTGAAAAGAAAAAAAAAAACAGAAAACTATTTATGTTAATTATAACTTTCGATTTAATATAGTGTTAAATTTAAATAATTTTCACTGACTTCAAAACTATCATTTCTTTCTCAAAAAATAATTACATTCTGATACTTGTACATTTACCTTCTTTATCTTTTCAAAACTTCCAACTTTTCAAAATTAATAATTTTTTTTAATGAACTTCTCCTAAACTTTTTAACATCTGAAACAGATAAAAACTTTTTAAATATTCATTGCTACTGTTCTGTATTCTGCTCACAGTACAAGTACTAATTCCATAGTTACACACAACAATAAAAAAAACATTACCTTTTATGACAAATCAACAGCACAAATGTTTACTTAATAAAATTCTTCCATTTATCTTTCATTAAACACGAACTTCACAATCCTAAAAATTTCTTATGATCATATTATATTTTAAATAATGAGAAAAAAGATATGTATAATACAACTAGTTAAGTGTTCTTTATAACACCGAAAAGTACAAATACATAACTTGACACTGTTACTTAAAAATGTTTTTGAAGACATCAAATTTAAAAAAGTTAATTTATATACATATTTTTTTTTATCAGACATGACAATTCGTACTTGCTCATTTCTTTACTCACACTCTTCCTTACACTGTAATATTCTTTCATCTCCTCCTTACACTCCCATACACCACATAAACAACTGTGCATTAGAGAAAACAATATTGGTTCATACAAAAACACAATAACCCTTCACCTACTTGTACCTTGTTATTTTTTCCTCTACCTCTGCCTCTCTTTTAACCACTATTATCCTACATTAAAACTCTGACACATTTATATATTAAAATAAATAAATAAATAAATAAATAAAAATAAACTTTTTATTTCATATTACTATTTTTTTTTTTACAAAATAGCTATCTTCGCCAACAAATCTGAAACATTTTACTCACCTTAATAATGTTGCCTATCCCAAGGCTTAAGAATGGGAATTTTACAATTTACTACATTGATCCTGTATACATTAAAACTTTACATTTATTAAAACTTTACTTTTGCTCCACCTCGATAGTTATTTTAAAAAAATGTATTATTCTTACTCAAAATAAACACCTTAACTTATCATTCTTATATTATCACTGTTGAATAACATTATTACAAACTTGTACAAAAAAATGTTACAAACTTAATCTACGTACCCGAAATTGCAGTCTGTCTGCCTTCATTTATTTATTTTTTCCTTTTCTTTCTCCACAACATTCTCACACTGTCTCTCCTTCTCCTTGCTTTCTTTCTTATAACCTACCTCATACTATAAGTAGTTGTGTATATGAGGTAAAGGTTGACACGACTGTGTGAAATCAGTATGTGGGAGAATGGTGCTACAGGATTGTATGTAAACATACTTATGAGATGGCTTTGAATGTAATAAATAGATAATATATGGTGCAGTTGTCCCGATGCGAACGCAAGAGCTAAAGAAGTATTTACATTATGCATGGGAAAAAAGTGAGTGTTAGTGCAGTTGAATAACCAAAGGTTTACAGTTTTCAAGTTGAAGTTACGATATGGTGAATGCATTTAATGTACCGGCAAAACTATCACTGCAGAACAATCTTAGTGAGAACTGGAAAAAATTTAGCCAAGCGTTTTACATTTATGTCAAAACGTCTGGTCTGAAATCTGAGAGTGAATAACGAAAGATTACAATTTTGCTTAATGTTATTGGGGAGGATGCATTAGACATCTACAATACCTTCACTTTCACAGAAACAAAAACAAGACCGTAGCCATTGTTCTCAACCAATTCCAAACATATTGCAATCCAAATAAAAATACCTTGCATGCTCACTTTTTGTTTTATAACCGAAAGCAAAAGGAAGGTGAAAAATGTTGTGCATTTTTAACAGAACTGAAAATATGGCTACGAGACTGCGAGTTCGAAAATGTGGATGAAGTACTTCGTGACAGAATAGTTTTTGGAGCAAGCGATCGTACAACTCAAGAAAAAGTACTGAAAATTGGAAATGTAGATCTAGAAGTGACTATTCAATGCTTCCGCACAGTAGAGAGAGATTGCTTCAACTCAAGCAGATCACGTGCTGCAAACCACTCAAGATAACCCCAATCACGTCAGTGTTGTTGACACAAAATGCAACGGGGAACAGCAACCGTTGTTTCAGCAAGACATTGAATGTACAGAGACCCGGTGCAGATATTGAATGCAAGTGGGGTGGGTATCAACATGCGCATTGTCCAACAAGAGGAAAACTTTGTTCACTGTGTGGTCGCCGAAACCATTTTTCCAAATTGTGCACTACTCGTGTACATGACAAAATGCAGCGGGTGACAGCAGTAAAAAGATGCAGAAAGCTCCAAGCTTGACAGTTTTGAATATGAGGACTACTACTGCAGTCTAGTGTCTAAACCTAAAGCAAACACCAGACCTTCTGCAATGAGCTGGACAGAAACCTTCCTAATTGAAAATGCTATTAATGTCATCTTCAAGCTAGACTCTGGTGCTTGTGTAAACATTTACCACTCAATTTATTTTCACGTCTGCAAAGTCTAGAATTGACAAGATGTCAAGTTACTGCATGAAAACATATCACTTGCTGCTTACAACTCCGAAATCAAAGTTGCTGGCTGTAGTGATCTAACACTAACCCTCAAAAACAAGAGTTAACGGGAAACACATTTGTTATAGTCAACGAAGATTCTGTGCCTATCTTGGGATTGCAGACTTCTGAGAAACTAGGCATTCTGGAAAATAATTTGGCAAGTGAGTTACACCAGCAGGTAAAAGAAGACATTATCACCATGTACAGACATGTTTTTTCTGGTATCGGTAAGTTTGAGAAAGACTATACTATTAAGTTAAAACAAAACTGCATGCCATCTTCTAATCCCCCGCACAGACTTCCAATTGAAATAAATAAAAAGCTGAAAAATGAACTAGATAGGTTATGCCAGCTAAGCATAATAAGCAAATGTAACACACCCACGGAGTGGGTCAATAGGTTAGTAATTGTGGAGAAACGTAATGGTTTATTACACCTCTGCCTCGACCCTCAGGACTTAAATTAGGCTATTGTTAAAGAATATGTCGAAATACCCGCTGTTAGAGAGATTGTTGCAAAACTGGGGAAGGCACAATATTTTAGTATTATGGAACTTAAAGATTCATTCTGGCATGTGAATCTTGATGCTCAAAGGTCTCTGCTCTGCACATTTTCCACAGTTTTTGGATCCTATCAGTTCAAATGATTACCTTTAGGTCTCAACATCTCCACTGAGGTTTTCCAAACATACAACACATTTTTGGAGATATTGATGGTGTCATCATTTATGTGGATGAGTTACTCAATCTACGCAGAGGACGAACAAACAAATGATAAAATACTCTTAGAAGCACTGCACACGGCTCAAAAGTCTAATGTCAAGTTCAATTCACAAAAATTCCAGTACAAGGTAAATGAAGCCCAATATGTAGGTTGCACTTTCAAAAAAGGCCTACTTTTCCTACTGAGGATAAAATCACAGCCATTGTCGACAATGATGTTACAAAATGCAAACAAGACCTCCAGCGTTTTCTTGGTATGGCCAATTATCTACGAGACTTCATTCTCAACTTCACTGAAGTTACAAATCCACTCAGAAGTCTCTTGAAAAAAGATTCTGAGTATGTGTGGAACCCTAACATACAGGGAGCTAGAATTGACAAGTTAAAAACTATCCTCACCTCGGAGCAATTTTTGCAAACATTTGATGACTCTAAGACATAGTGATTCAAACTGACAGTAGTAAGGAAGGCATAGGCTGAGTTCTTTTGCAAGATGGCAAACCACTGTGTTATGCCTCCAAGTGTCTTTCCTCCACAGAGGTCAATTATGGTCAAATAGACCAGGAAATTTTAGCAGTCCTCTTTGCATGCAAAAAGTTTCATCAGTACATTTATGGTCGTGACATACTCATTTAGACAGATCACCAACCTCGGATATCAATAATGAAGAAAGAGATTCATAAGATACCCTACAAGATATTACAAAGTATCAGGCTTACGCTAAGATGTATTAGATTAAGCTTGACGCGTGCCTAATTACTGACTGTATGGCATGATTGTCAAGGTTTATTGCACTAGAGCAAGTGCACAGTTATCAGTAGCTGACAGGAGGAGTTAGGTAACCTGACTTACTCTGAAGGTCTTCTGTAGTTTGGTAACGTGGATTTGGCGGCTGAGTAAAGCTGGTGCTACCATCCTTGGGTTAGATTCAGTTGAACTGAGTTGTCCCACACCGTACTCCAAGTTCCAGGCCGCTGACTCTTGACTCCAGAATCTAGGATTGGCTAGTCCGTACCTAGCTTCAGTCCTGTATACTAGACCCCTCAGCACAGGATGGTAGCTGGGACTGGTACAGATGTGCGGTGGGAAATATATATACCGTACCACGGGACAGACGAGATGCCCGTAACCTCAGTAAGCCAGCGCAGTCCCGTTCCGCCTGTCTTTCCTGCGTAGGAGGGCCTAAGGTATTCTGCTGCTTGGCAGCTAGATGAGCGATCTTTTGTTCCCTACGCCATCTGCCGTGCCTTATCTTATATGGCATAGAGTTTGGTTCGCCGCTGAACAAAACACGTTGTGCACTACGGACAAGAAACTATTCCCTATAATAGTGTTGTCCAGTAGCCAATTGGTAACAGAGCTTGGTGCCTCCGGTGATCACCCACTCTAGCGGGCAGATCAGAGACGTTGAGCAGTGTGGACCACCAATACTTCTACTGGATGTGATATCCAGCCAAGGCCAGGCTGCAATACTCAGGCTAATACCGCCCCTAGCACCTACGTGCTCTGGTAGGTGTTATAACCTAGGCTTGCTGTCTCTCCTTGGTGGAAAGTATTCCTAGTGGTTGTGGCTCCTATGTTCCTTCCCTTCAGCACCTGGGTGCTCGGGGTAATAGAAAGCAACAGGCGGCCCTCTAATGGGTGTGTTACAAGACTGGAGATCCCTGCAAGGGGTGCCTCAGTCAAGCTAGTTCGGATTTAAAACATTCCCGGTTTCTGTCGGGAGTGCACAGTGCTAATTATTCCTAGCGGGCGAAGTAGAGGTTACTCTAGAAATAAAAGCGTTAGGATAGAGAACAAAGCTGTATTTATTGAGGACTCAATAAACACAGTGACCCGTTACCTTCTATCAAGCAGATGGAGTACTGAAGGTAAACTACATTAGCCAGGTGTAGGAGACCTGGTCCTAGCCTAGAGAGGAAGTGATCTATAAAACTGAAAATATAACTACTGAACTAAAACTGTCTAATTGAGGGTGTCTGGAAGAGACAAATGAAGTTAAAGTTAAAGTAGCAAGGTATATTCGTGTTTGATGGTTATCGCGAAGACTGTTGTCATCACAGGGAGTAGCCACGATGGCTACTCAAGATTTGATTTGAGATTTGTTGGAGGTCCCAGCACTAAAGAATGCTCTGGGTTTTTGCTCTAGAGAAGAAAATTCGAATGACTGCTGAAGCCCCGCTGTGCACGGACTTATACAGTGAGAAGTCTAGGCTGCCGCGGCAAGGTGCGGGGAAGTCGTGTGACATCCTTCTGCCAGGAGGCTGGCGTGGGAGGTGAAAACCCTCTCGTCAGCATTCTTGCTTCGTGGATCTTCGGCCACGCCCAAAGTGGCTGACAACTTGTAGGCACTCAGCGAGGGGGGGGGGGGGGATGGGGGTTGCTCGCTGGTTGTGTAACCTTGTAGCCACGTGTTCGGCCGTCCAGTAGATTTAAGCGGCGTGCAACCACCGTGTATTGGTTTGTGGTAACAACTCTTACGTAGGTTGAAGTAAGGATATACTTCACCAGAAGAGTGATGAGTCGTAATCATAGTTAATAGTAGTATAAGCAGCACGCATCAATCTCGTGTATGTACCAGGCTCAAAGATGTGTTTAGCTGATGCCCTGAGTAGGGCATGCTCGAAAGCAGAGGTGGCTGATGTCGACGTGTCTTTAAATGAAGTAGTTCATACTGTGAACATGTCACTTGAGAACAAAGTTCTTTGTGAACAGATAAGAAGGGATGAGTTGTTAAATGAATTGAGCAAAGTTTTTACCAATGGCTGGCCCAATTCCAAAACAAAAGTAGCAGATGTGGCAAAATTCTATTTTAAATTCCAGAATGATATGGAGATGGAATGGTATTCTTTGGTGATATAACCATGGTCCCTGCATTCTTAAAAGGATTTGTACTTGAAAATCTACACCAGTTGCACTTTGGCATCACCAAAACCAAGGCAAGAGCTAAAATTTTGTTCTATTGGGCTGCATGGATATAGACATTGAAGATTTCATAGCAAAATGTACCCTTTGTGAAAAATTTAGTTCTAAAACTCCCAAAGAACCAATAGTTACACAAGAACCACAGACATTACCATTTCACAAAGTAGCATGTGATATTCTGGAATATGGCTCCAATCCTTATCTAGTTCTCTGTGAATATTACTCTGACGGCATGCGGTGGTATGGAAATGGGTTAAATGAGATTTCAGAGGCAGTGAGGTGTGAGGTCTGTGGAAATGATGGAATTACCTGACTAGGCACCAGGCGTCGTCAAGGCGACGCCATGATGGTGGATGTGCTGTAGCACAATGAATCTCAATGACCGCAGGATTGCGGGCCATATGCCTGAACGAAATCTTCCGTGGAATTGTTAAAGTTTGCCTCTTCACAGTAAAGGGAGTGGATGCTATTGTTGGGTGTTTCCTAAACAGTAACCCATTGGCTTATTACACGCCATTCTGTTGCAGTGATGTTCTGGCGACAAATCACTAACTCCCGTACGTCACGTAACGTGGATTATCGGGGCTATCCACACGCCCATAATGATACACTACAATTACTAGATACATGCTTACGTGGAATTTAAGTCCTGATGAAATACACTTGCTCTGAATTCGGGTATTGTTAGGACCCATCTCCTTAAACATCTTGTGGCGACCGAAATAACTTACGCATTGATGAGTTCTCAGGGTATTTATTCGGTGAACTTAACACATGCGTTGATGGCTTAGACTGGCCATCGCAGTTGCTTTCGTCATACAGAAAACTAACGGAAGATTTACGCTTCCCCGGGCAATGCTAAACCATGTGGAAGTGAGGGTGGTGTACCGGGAGGAGAGAAAACAAACGGTTACCGAACAATTAAACTATTGCAGTGAAGCGATCAGTTTCAAAAGATGTACGCCACCCGGTGCGCAGGAAACATGGAACACGCAATAACACACAACCACCCTCAGACGCTTACTAACTCCCTTCCTTGGCATGTGAGCAGGCGCGGGCTGGCTGGCCCGCCAAGATCGGAACTACTTCCACCTGCATGACACGTGAACTCCTGCTCTACTTGCTGAAACTTATCACTGCATAGTACATTAAATGACATATTGATCCTGAATGAAATACACATGCATAACACTGATGGAATGAATAAGGACATAGCGTAACAATGGGGGTGAAAATATACACTTGCAGAGAAACACAACACTGGCAGGACAAAAGAAACAATGGAATAAACTCTTTATTAACAGAAAAAATAATAAGAATGATGGCATTAGCCGTAAGCCCTTTATTCAGTGCATTGCGAGGTTCTCCTTTCATATCCCTCCACCTCGTAGAGTCTTCCTTACTCTCTCTTGGGCAAGCGCCATCTACGCTGCCCCGGCATGCCCAAGATTATAATTGCCCGTCCGGCATTACAAACACTCGGTGCACTCTGCACATCTGCAGAGTGCGCATCCCTGCTGCAGTGGTGGTTTAGCACTCAGCCGGACAAACTGTCTCAGGGAGAGGGGAACGTGACACACATGAAACCCCCCTCCCCTTGTCAGATTGTTTGTAGGCTGTCAGATGCTATTGACAGCAGCTGCAAACTCGTGGTGGCCTGTGTCATCACAGGTGGTACCTCCTCCCCTGCTGTATCATTGCTTGCTGCGTCGTTTGATGATCTGTAGTATGCCCCCTCCTGTCAGGAACTGCTTTGGCCTACACTGGAAACACTGCCGTGGCTGGTGTGATTGGCGCAAGTGAGGCGAGAATTCTGACCCGCTGCCCTCCCTGTCACCATCTTCACTCCTGCTTTCCTGTGATATTTGCTGTTTCTAGGTACGACCCGGCTGAACAGCCCCTGCTGTCATCCACCTGCTTGCTGCTACCACCTCCTCTTCCTGCGCTCCTTCCTGCCCTGCTATTTCCGGTGCAACGGCATCAGCAACTGAATCTGCCATTACTGCCTCCTCCCAGCTTGGTACTTGCATGGACGCTTGCGCTGGTATAAAGGCAGGAATGCTTGTAGACGCCTCACCATACGTACTGTTGGTTCCAGCTTCCAAATGCTCCCTGCTGGGCGTAACTATGCCGGGTGACACACGCACACCCTCTTCCGCTGCACTTGCACCTTCCTTCTTGAGGTCCTAATGCACTTTGCTGTTCCCTATCTTCCCTAGGAAGCACGTCAGCAGCGTCGCCGTCAAGGGCCACTCCAGTAAGTCGCCTTCCTCCTCCTGTCCATGCTGATCCTCTGCAGACCCCTCCTCCTTAAATGTTGTGACACCTCTCGTCTCGCTGGTTGCCGCCTACTGCTCGGCACGGCCATTGCAGTCATGGGGCTGAGTGGCATCGGGAACGACCTCGTCGTCTGCTGTACCCGGAGTGATCCGGATGTCGTCCCGATGTTCTTTCACCCTCCTCTTGCCCATGTGGACTGTATATGTCATGGGCCCATGCTTCTGAACACTCCATCTTGCGGCAAGGCCGGCTCAAATATCTTTCCATGCCACTGATTGTGGGTGCATCCTAACGTACACCTCCTGTCCTGCATACATTTCCAGCGGCGGTCTTGTACTGACCAGCAGCCATCTTGCAGTGTACCTTCCATGCTGCTCCCTTACTTCACGTATGCATGCCCTGCATCGCTGACGCTGTATATCGCTGCTGGGCAGCTCACTGCTTTCCTCGATGTGCTGGCATTTTGCTTCTCCCAGTAAATGCAAGTTGCGACCTGCGGGTGATTTCCCTGTCGCAGCATTCACTCGCCTGCAGAGTGTGTACAGGATGACTGGCAGGTGTTCGGCCCATGCTGTGTGTTGCTCCCCCACACAGAGCCATAGTTGTGCCTTAATCTCTTGGTTACGGCATTCCGTGGAGTTCACTCTCGGGTGCTAAATTGCAGTGGTTACGTGATACACACCCCACCTTGTACACAGCTCACTCCATTTTCTCCCAGTAAATTGATACTGTTTTCCCATTGTGGGAAAAATTGCTCCTCCAATGCCTTTGCAATGTTGCCTGTTCTAGCACCAGGAGGCCCTAACTCCATTAAGGGGAATGGAGCACTGTGAAAAACAGTCACACATTGGAAAAAATCTGCAAAGTGGCTTAAACGTCAGATAAACACTTCCTTATCTGTACTGTAAGGGCAGTTCACATGAATATAATGCAGGATGTGCAATTCCACAGGTCAGTGGTGAGACTGCTCTCGGAGGGGGAGACTGTTGTTGCTCTGAGGTCTGACCTCTAGTGAGAAAATTTGGTAGTGTGTCATGTATCCGTCTCTAACACACAGCCATGAGCAAAGCGAACGACGAAGGAGGGAGAGAAAGTAGGCACAGTAATAGCTGTCACCATCTTCCCCCTCCCTCTATTAAGGCTTTGTTCACACAATTTCTTCTTCCAAGTGCTATTTTTTACATTTGGGTCACAAACCGTGGCTCACAGCGCTCACTGCCCTGGTAGAGTGGTTCCAATATGCAACCCACGGGCAACACGTGGTCTGCGATAGTAGTCGTCCAAGGGCATGGTAAATAATTAAACTGAAGAAAAAATATACGAGACTCATGAAAACAGCAGATGAACCTGATGTGTATGCCATATATTGATGCTCAAATGGAACTAGTTACCAAATAGAGGTAATGCTACGATTCACACACATTTTCAACATTTTAATAGTTGGATAGCACACACGTTCAGGTTCTAAAATATGAGTTTTCATTGCATTTGGGCCAGAAAAAAATAATAATAATTACTATAATTGTGACCTTAGGTCTGAAATTATTTCTGGAGATCATAATAGTTTTTAAATCAATGAGCTCCTGCTCTACTAAACATTGAGTTTTGAATATTTGGTGTTGAATTAATACTGTTTAACTAAATTTCAGTGTGTAACTATAATACAGGTAATATTGTCTAAAACTGAGAAAATGAGATAAGGTGGAAAAAAAAAGATGAGTAATTGAATTCAAGATGTCTTGAGGCAATGTAGATGATTAGCAGTTGCTGGGAGAAGTTGACTTCTTTTTTTACCCGATATTTTAGGACAGCGACTGTCAAGGAGAGGTTTTTTTGGGGTCCAGAGGCGACACCCTAAGAGGTTAACCATGGAAGAGTGGTGCTGGTTAAGTTTTATTTTGAAAGCTTCTGATGGCAGCTAAAGTTAATTGAGAGTGAGTACTTTTAGTGCCTTTGAATTGAAAGGCCTGGTTGGGATCCTTTGATTCAACCCTTCGTTAGGCTACTTTTTTTCACAAGAAATCAGAATAAATGTTGTTCTGAAAAAGGAGACGGTTGATGGTGACAAGCCTGTGACATTGACATAAGCAGTAGGATATAGGCATTAATGAAATTTGGTTTTTTGGCATTCCTGTTAAAGATAGATATTTACACCACTGACTTTTTGAGCAGAAAAATATGTACTTCTTTGCTAAGCCTTTTTAACATTAATATATAACCTGTTTCCTGGAAAGATAAAAAATTTAATAATTAAATTGAAAATTACTGAAAAACAAATTGTTATATTTGCCTCGATACAGTGATTGAGATTATCATTTCTCACACTTAGGTTTTTGTTTCAAGTTTGTGTCTTTAAAAAATTGGCTTTAAAAAATGAATTTCATTAACGTTTGTATGTTTTACAGAACTTGTAATATATTCATAAACGGATATATACGACGTGAGAAAGGAACCTTGGGTATCCGCCATCTTGTCTGTTCTAGCGTGTGGGTATAGCAGACATGGAGTTATGAGTGAGAGAGAGGATAGATGTCAATGTGGCAATGCTGCTGACATTCCCCACGCATACGCCACGAAAATGGACTAGTGTGATGTGGTGTTCATCCCTCTAACTACAGCTGGAGTGGTCAGAAAATTTAATCTGAGAAAGTCCAATCTAGGTATATATTTACTCAATGGCAGGGGTGAGCTTTATAGTCCCTTCTCCCTGCTACATCATCCAGTCAGTTGAGACGGTCTCAAGAGTGCAGCATCCTGGACGTGGAGCTGCACTGTTGAAGAGTGTGACGAACTATGTGGTTGGAGATCTGGTGAACTATCATTTTAGAATGCAAAGTATTATGCATTATCAAGTGGAAATCTCATCATCCATCATCCTTCAATTACCTTGTAACAGAGTTACGTACCTGCGCCATATTGGCCTGAGCACATATTAGCGCCATTTACATATTGAAAATGAGAAAGTTGCAGACCAATATATAGGTCCTCCTCGGCCCATCCTCCCATGGCCATAAGTGTTGGTGATTATTGCATAGACAGGGTTTGAAAAGTGAGCTGGGGCCCCATTATACTGATACCACACAGTCTCTCGGATATGCATAGGTACCTCTTCCAATAACGTTGGCAAGTGAACTTTGAAGAACAGTTAGTACATTGGCCACGTGAGTTGAGAAGGCAACATGTAAGGTCCTATTAAATTAAGTTGTCGCCCTCAATACTGGCCCAAAAGTTCACTGCAAAGCATCTCTGATAGCTCCGCATAACTGTACAATGTAGATTTTCATCCACCCATATGCGGGAGTTATGTACATTGTACATACAGTCCCAAGGAAAGTAAGCCTCATCTGTAAACAGCACACATTCCGTAAACTGTGGGACTTCATTAGCCTGTCACAGAAACCAGCGTTCAAACTCCTAATGAGGTGGGTAGTCAGCTGATCCCTTGACCTTTATACGCATGGAATGGAAAGGATGAAACAGCTGTTCATGCAACATCGTCCATACTAAACTATGGCGAGCATTGAGCTGCATGGAAACTGCTCCTGTATTTGTTGTAGGATTATTCTCAATGCATAACAACACTTCTTTCTCAATGAGAAGTACGTACACCATCTGTGGTCGTCCTACATTTTGGCTGCTTACAATCAATGTGCCAGTGTCTCCCAGTCTATCATAGATTGCAGTAACAGTTTTGTAATGAGGGCATCTTCGTCAAGGGAATCATTCATGGTACATTCTATGCACTGACTATTGCCTTCAGCTGTACCATACACAAAGTGCATGTCTCGTAAGTCTCTCCATGTGTAGCACTGTATGGGTATAGTACCAAGGTCGCTCAAGTACTAGTGCTACACACTGTTTACAGACACAAGATGTACATGTCTAACAGTACGTACAGGGCATGTGCAGGTACACTCCAAAAGTACGACATCACAACTACGTCATTCAAATCACGTACTGTAACTGATTTTAAAACAGAATGTTGTCAACAGCCATAACGTCGCCATACCAGTTGTCGTCCAATCACCACAATTACACAATATTAATGTGGTCAATGCATGCATGGGTGATCAGCTGGACAGAACACAATGCTGTTGGCTTTCCTCCATTATTCACTGTACTCACATTTGTTGTCACATTGCTTTTGCTAATAATAAATTAATCCCCAACATGTAACATTGTTTTATTTTGAATCACACTCACTAACATCCCCGGTCCTGTCATACTTTACCTGTGCATGCTAAGAACACATGCTGTATGAGTTTCTGCCATATGGTTGAATAACAATACCCATTTGTTGTAGGCTTCTCCATCATCCCTAGAAGTTTGGTGATAGAATTTTCGAACAACCGGTATATGTTTCCAATCTCAACTACATTTGTTTTTTCAAGTATCTTAAATGGGTTACTTTCATAATTTTAAATGTTGAATCTGGAATCATAGTTACTGTTAATTGTGCATAGTATAACAACTATAACTACACTGCAACATTTGTTTATATGTCTTCTCTCTTACAATTCCACAAAGGCAAACCAGGTTCAATTCCCAATAGGGTTACCCAGATTATCGTAAGTGGGAAAAGTGGCAGATGTTCTGTTTGGCTGGCGGGTTTTCTCGGGGCACATCTGTTTCACTGTCCTTGCACTTCGCTGCTGCTCCATCTTCACTTCATTTAACCCTCCAACTGCACACTGTGCTCTATACCTCATTGACAAGAGCTGACCAAAACTTAACTGTCTACAAGCATTTACCCACTGCCTCTGCCAATACTCATTTTTTTTAGGAATGTGTAAAACTTGATATTCGCAGTGTTTCTATAGGATTGCTACACAATTTCAACATTTAATTTCCCTAACTTTTCCAGAAACAAAGTAAAACATTTCCAATCTATTTACGCATTCATTTTTTTTTTAATTAACAAAAAAGGGACTGGTTTATAAAATGTGATTAAAATTTAAAATCCAGAACTTACTGTTCCTGAAACTAGTCTACAACACGAGGAGTACAATTCTTTACTTGCAAGGCAATTTCTTTAACAGCATAACTATTTTTTGGTACCCAATAGTTTGTCAACAAATTTATTTGGCTGTTAATGAGAATGTTTTTGATGTAGATAAAATTTGTTATTTACCTTAAAGAGCATTCCAGGTATTAAATTTCCACGAGCAGTCACCGGTTTCCCTGACTTTTCCAGGTTTTTAACATTTTCCAGATGTGTAGCAACCATGCTTTATTGTTACAGCCACATACAGCACAGTATAACATGTTTCTTTCAACAAGAAATAGCTTCCTCCGCAGCGTGTATGACACTAGTGTCATGGGGAGCCAAGCGCAGTGACTCAATGGTGATGTCATCAACCTCCACCTATCCCCATCTACCATCCACAACCACCTACCTCCTTTACTCGTACTGCCATGAGTGATCATGTATAACCATGCTCTAAAAGTTGTAGTCAATGTACCATTGGCCAATATCTATAATCTTTTTGAATGTTATGCTTTTGCTTTCTTGCTTCTTTTCCCAAAATTTAATAAGTATCTTTTGCTGTTGGTTAAAGATGTTCTCTTGGTTAGTCCAGATACAAAACTTTTTGCTGCTCTTCATCATCAGTCCCTCAGTAATTGCACAGTTCATGGTGTTACATTATGTCCCACAGTCTTCCCCTTGATTGATGTCCATGTGGGTAAAAGTAAAGTAAACGAGTTTCTACGTAAATTTTATTAGAGTTTTTGCTTAAAATCTCCACCAACTTTTCTATTGAAGTAACTTTTCTTTGCTGCATCACAAAGTAGTACATCATTTTCCCTCTCTCTTTTTAGTGGTGGTTATATTGTCAATGCATCACAGTTCTGATATGAGTGTTTTTCGAAACTCTGGGTTATGTGAATGCTGTGATTCATGTCTTATACTTATGTTCCTAAATCCATGCAAAATAATAGTTCTCTCCATCATCTTCTTGACCTTCTCGATCTTACCTTAAACAATTCTTATCAAACATCTTGATAGCTATTTAATGTCACAATCTAATGGCATAGGTAGAGCTGCCCCAGTCTGCTGCAGAGGCATAGTATGGGGAAACAAGTTAGCATTTGGTAGTAGTAATTCTAGTGACTTGTGTTTAACTTTTGAAGTATAGTGTTTTCGAGTTAGTCACTTTGGGCAGAAAGGGTATGATTTGAAGGGAGGAGTTTTTGCCAGTTCTTTGCTTGTACTACTCAGTCTTTTCATGGTTTTGTGTAAAATTTTGTTTTATTTCTATTTATTGTAAAAATTAAACTTTTGCTTCATACTTTCACATGTTTTAAATGTAACTTATGCTGTGCATGTAATTGGTAAATGTTAATATCATGGAGGAAGTTGAAAAAGAGAGGTTTACAGTAAGGAAGGGACCAGATAACGGAACATGTTGGGTGTTGTAACATAATTGTGAAAAACATGTACTGAACTGGAAATAAGATAGTAAAGCACTTACAAAGAATAAAGATATGAGTATAACACAATCAAACATGGGACAGTCTGTTAGAACAAAAGTTTGCTTCACTCTTGAACAATGGAGGACACAAACAAGCACAACCTTTTTGAATACGACAGGTAATCTCAGTGAAAAATGGAGAAGATTCATATAAAACTTCGACAACTACGTAATAGAATCAAAGCAGCAATTCTACTTAACCTTATGGGAGAAGAGGCAGTGAACTTGGCAGATTAGCTGAAACAAGCACACAACAACTAGAGTGCCTTCAAGGTGAGCTCAAAAAGACAGTCTTGGAATCAACCAATCTAGCATCAGTAAATGCTGTGTTCTTTCCCAAGAAAAATGATAGGGTCAGAATTGGTAAAATTAAAAAAAACTCTGCTAAGTGTAAACAGTGCAATTACACGGAACAAAAAATGCCTGTCATACAGCAAAGGGCCATAAAAGTGGAAAATTTAATCACTTTGCATCAATGTGCCGAAGTTCTAAAGGAATTGAAAATGTAAGAACTCGAGAGAAAGAAGACTTAAACAGTGATGATGATTACTACATGGTGAGTGGTATAAGGGTATTTCCCAGATACATAAAGCACGTTAACAGCTTAGCAACACAGCAAAATACAACACAATGGCACAAAGTCATTACAATTGAGGGCAGGAGAATAACGTTAAAGTTGGACATTGGGTCAGAGGTCAATATTATTCCAGAAAAACTATTTAGGGAAATTGACAGTCAGCTGAAAGTAAGAGAAACAAATTAAGTCCTAGAGAGTTAAGTAGGATTTAAATTGAAACCAATTGAAATTGTCAACCTGAGGTGTGAGTTAAATAATGTAGCAAAATACATGGATTTTAGGATTGCAGATGCTAAAAGCTGGGTCTGCAAGCTTGTGTTCACCTGAATTTGATTCAGAGAGTGCACCTAGTTGATACTGAAGAGGCCGTGGTAAAAGAGCTTCAAATTCATTCAAGATGACAGAGATGTATTTACTGACTTGGAAAGATTTCTATATAAATGCAAAATAAGTATAGACAAAAATTTTCAGATTCAAGTCAAGCTGCCAACGAGGCAGCCACAAACAATTTCCAACAGATTGATGGCTACACTTGCATCTTTAGTGAAAAAAAGGAATCACACAGAAAGTAGAGGAGCCAAATACCTAGGTTCACAACCAGGGCCCTATTTCATAAAACGTGAGAAGTAGACATATACGATAATTATGTCAAATATGACAAATTTGTTATGACAATGTTGCGTTTCATAAATAATACAAGCTTCCCTTATTTGACAGGCAAAAAAGTGTAAATTGTCAGCCTTAAAACACAACAATTATATGTCAAACTGTAAGTTTCATTTATTACACGCTACATAGCTCTGAAGTGCACTTACGATAATCGATCGCAGCCTTATATGCGATTCATGAACAGTCGATTCCTATCACAAATAATTAAGGGGTAAATAATAATTCCACCCACATAACATTGTTCACTCTAGCAACAGAATGTAATGTGGATAATATTACTATATTAAACCTGATTCAAGAGGAAAAGGATGTGCTATTTGGCAAGCAATGTTAATTCACACAATATTGAAACACAATTGCACTGCCATGTTATATAAACATTATAAATTACTGGTTACATAGGAAAGCTTGCCTGTCACTTCTGCAGTGACAATTCTACAAATTTGTAGATATGTCACTGAGTGATTATACTTATCTGTTTCATAAAACAGTATATTGTGTAATATTTGACACATTTGTCGGATTTTTACACCTCAGCTCAAAACTTTGTGAAACAACTATTTGTCAAATTGTCATAAAATTCTACAAATTTGTCATGACAAACTTGTAAACTTGTCAGTTTTTATGAAACACACATTTGTCAGATTGTAAACCTGTCCAACAATTTCCTGTCACCTGTCGAAGTGTAACTTTTATGAAATAGGCCGCTGGTGTTGTGGAGAAACCGAATGGTATCTTAAATATTTGTCTGGACCCACACAATTTGAACCATGCACTCAAAAGAGGGTTCTATGAAATATCAACAATTGAGCAGTTGACAGATAAACTATCTGGAAAGTAGCTTTTTTCAGTGTTTGATCTCAAAGACGGATTTTGGCAACTAAAACTCAATAAGATGTCACGTGACTTGGGTACATTTTCCACTCCATGGGGCTGCTCTAAGTTCTTGGGTATTTCATTTGGTACATCTTGTGCCCCAGAGAAATTTCAGGAACCAAATGAATGTGTGTTTGGTAACACTGACGGCGTTAATGTGTAATTTGATGATATTCTTGTAGCTGCATTACAACAAGATGTTGCAAAATTGCTACAAAGAGCAAGAGAATAAAACATCAAATTTAATCCAGACAAGCTTCAATATAATGTATCAGTAATCAATTTTATGGGGAATTTATTTTCAAGCAGCGGAATCAGACCTGACACTGAAAGAATAGCAGCAATTCAGAGCTTGCCTGACCACAGAACTAGAATGAACTACAGAGAATACTTGAAATGGTCTACTACATCCGACTGTTCGTACCACATATAGCAACCCTGACAGCACCTCTGAGAACACCATTGTGGACTGATGTCACCATTAAATCAGTGCTAAGCAGTGCCCCTGCTTTAGGAACATTTGATGGTGAAAAGCTATTAATATTCAGTGTGATGCATACTGACATGTGCCCACATGACCCCTTCCCCCTTAGCCCGTTTGACCGCCGCACCAGGTTCCGTAATGCAGTGTGTGTGTGTGCGCACTCTATGAGCACACGTACAGTGCGGCAAGGAACGACACAGATGAAGAGCAGAGGGAGTGCGACTACGTGTGCGTGGTGCAGCAATCCGAAAATAGACCCTGTGAAATTTCTGTTATTTAATTTGTGCAATAAAAGGGCAAGGTAAGTTCACGCAAGAAGACGCAACTAATAAAGATGCCTTCCTTCGCAGCCCTAAAGCCCTCAGTGTTTTCGAAGTGTCTTTTTGTAATTTTCTGTAATGTTCATTCACGTGTCTTTTATCTCCACATCATCCACGCAGTGCAATGTTTTGGTATAATGAATAGTATTTACAGGGTTAATTTTAGGAGCAACATGTCAACTGGCACGCAGGGTACGTGTCTGATTTGCAAATGTTGTGTGCAAGGAAGTAGTGCGCGGGGTGCCAGCCCACTGAGCTGGCCGGCACGCCGCATCACATCGGGGCTCATGTTTTGCGCACTCTGGCAGCCATCACCATGTTGGACTACTAATTTCACAGCAATAGTTACTTTAGCATACCGGAACCATTTTCGTATTTCAGCTGCCTGAGATTCCACCGCCCCTCGCACCTACCCAGTGCTTTCATCACCTGGGTAGGCTTAAATTGTACTTAGATTATTTCATGTGACCACGTGTCTTCTGCACAATATTACCCAAGCTGACGGGTTCGTAAGCAGCACCCAATGTAAGCTTTTCCCGACGGGAATGTAATCATGTGCTGAATAAATCGCAGCAGTGACGAGATACAACGTGTGGTTTATTTCCAGTCGCAGCAAGGCATTTAAGGCCTTCTCCTACCAATTTTCACAAAGTGTAACTTACTGTGCAAGTATGTTTGAAATGGTCATGAGTCTGCGTAATAAATAACAGTGCTTCGTATGGGCATGTGAGGAGCCTAGATATCCCACAATGCAAGTAAGGGAGTTATTCAGTCAGTATTAATTTTTATTCTATGAGGAGACAACAACTGCACTTGGAGTATTTGCCATGGTCGTCAGCCGAATGACCCCGAGGAACGAGTCCACAGCTGCTCTCCGACTGCTATCAACCCGACAATATCTGGCGCCCTGGGTAATCATCTCCACCGAGATTCCAAAACTATAGTCATCGCTCCTCACTTAACCAATATTGACCAACACCTTGGCATTAGTTGTGAGCCTCCTGCGCATTAGACAAACGTCAATACCAAGAGGGTCTGCCATGCTGCTTACATCCTGCAGCCTAACTGAGATAGAGAAGAAATGGGCAGAGATAGAAAAACAACTACAGTAAACTCCCGATTTTCTGGGATACTGACTGGATAAGGGTTCACGGATAACTGATATTCACAGTTAAAGCAAATGGGGAAAAAAATGTTTACATGCTGTACACGTAGGTTACGCAACCAAATAATACAGTTATATAAGAATTCAATTTTTTGACAGCCAGTATATAGCAACATGCAATAAATGAAATTAACATCATCCCATACACAAAATCCTGTATCAGCTGATGCATGAACAATTGCACGAGAACTTCATGTCAGCTATTCTGACAGCCTACTTTTGCACAACAGATATCTGACATATATGGGCAAGAAGAGTCCGTAGACAAAATGGTTATGCATTTCATTTTATATATTACAAAACAGATGTTACTAGAGTAACTTAACAAATTAAACTTCCTTCTAGAATAATGTATATAGTTATTTTTAATAAATGGAACGTTTAAACCATATGTAGTAGTTTAGATTTGTCTCTTCTTCATAGACTGTAGCTAGTGCTTGCTAACTGACATTGCCCTGTGCATGCTTCATACTAATTGAAGAGGCAGCACATCAGTCGCAGAGTATTTTTAAAATATTTCTACATTAATTTGATGCAATATATTTTAAATTAGAGTATTTTTGAGCTCGTACGAGAAGTTACCGATAACTAATTACTAATTAGCCTAATTTTCTTTACATGGGTGAAACTTTAGTGAAGTTCTTAAAAACTTAGATGGCAGGTAGTAGTTGAAGTCTCATCGGACGCAATATCATTCGAGATGAAACCAGAAATATGTGAAACAGTACCAAGATAATTAAAACACACAAGTGACTTACCTGGGATTCAAATTTAGAAACTTATAAAATGAAGCTAGCATACAATTAACTGCATCACGGAGGAAGAATTCGGAGCATCAATTTCGGATGCAATCAGTAGGGACCTGAAAAATTAGGGAGTTCAATGACCTACGGTCTAGACTCTTATAGTCTTATGTATAAATATGCAGATATCAGCTATGCATTGGTTACCTGCTGTCACATTGGAAGGCGATTATTGGGCCAGCATTTTTCAGGTGGTGTTAAACACAGTGTGGCCCAATGGCTAAAGTTATATAATCACACATGTTTTCAATTCTAGCTTGTCCCAAAATGAATCTGTGAATTCTTCAGGTCTCAGGTAATCAGTCTAATGTTTTGAATGATAGGGTTCACTAACCTGAAATATTTACACTACCATCATTTTGAAAATAAGTGTCTAAACAACTAAAAAAATAAGTTTACATGGCCTACCATAATGCTACTTACGTAAAAAAATTTGGTGGAAATTGGTTGATTTGTCTCGATAGATATGGCATAAAAATTTTACTTCTTTCTTAAACAGGGCTTTCTTATAAAAACTACCTAAAAAAAAAATTTCCTTTCCGTATACTATATGCGTAAAAAGTTTTATCGAATTTGGTTAGACTGTTAAATAGATGTGTCGGACATTTCTAAATATTTATATGGATGCCATTTCAAAAATCAATGTCTGGCACTATTTAAATCATGTAACTTTACATGGCTTTCTGTAGTTGTGTAGAATTTGGTGGAAATTAACTGAATTGTCCAGGAAACATGACAAAATGTTCAATTTACTCACCTGATACTATTTTGCAAAAAAAATCCAGCAAAATAGGATCTCTGTATGCATAAATGATGCTTCTAATTAATACTGTTTACATACACAATTTTGTTTAAATGTTTTATAGGTATTGTAGTAGTACAGATCTTTGTTATTTGTTTATTTTGAGGTTAAAGTATTTTCTGTTTAGGTTATGATACTTGGAGTGCAGAAACATAATGTTTACTTATTTAAAATTCATTTCTTTTACACTCTCCAGATACTAAAATATTAACAAATTGTTGTTTACATTTTCAATTCACAAGCAATAGACTAACTCAGATATAGAGGACAGTATGGGCAAACCCTGCTAAAGACCTTTGATTTTTCATTGTAGTCGTATATTACAGGTAATTTTAATTCAATGCCCTGTTTAATATATTTTCTCTGTAGTAAGAGTAACAGTTTCAACATAAAGTTTTCCCTTAAATATCTTTGTCTGAGGAGTTTTCGAAGCAACAATCAGAATGTGACAAAACTAATATTGCTACAATGTAAGACAAAAAGTTCTTAAGTTTACATGTTCTTCTTCATCATGTCATGGCAGCAAATGGACGTATGTAAAAGAAGCTATGTTTCAACGCCGAGTTTGGCTGGTGCCGAACACGACTGCAACTGAGAAATGACGGACTGGTGACATCCAGCTTCCGAGGAGACGTGGGCGTATTATTTCCCCCTCATAATCTGGATGGTGGTATCCTGAAGGTCGAGAATGTTGAAACTATGTCATCGCATCACTCTTTCATGTAAGCTCTGTCCATGGTAGCTTTGTAATAGTATTGCTGTTCGCCAAACTATTGCAATTTTAATTCTCATCAACTACAAGAACTTTCTAGTGTAAATTTTGATTGAAAGCATAAAACCTTAAAGAATTCAATTTAAAGAAGCCTAAATAATGCCATATCGAGAAGTTAAGATTACATGTGTCGAACGATTTTCCAAAGGTTCCCTAACAAGTGTACAATCAGGAGTCTCGAGCCTGTTTATTGTTAGCCTGAGATACATTTTAAATGAAGTAAATCGACATCAGTCATTAAATAATCAGTTGTCTGTTTGGAAATTGTGCCTATCTATAATCATAAAAGTATGAGGGTAAAATGAATTCAGTAATGATTTCTTACATATCACACACAAATATTGAACAGGTTGGCTGACAGCAATTATTTTCTAGTTGCGTATTATGTGTTGTAATTAGTTGTCTGAATTTTAGTGTATGTGTAATATTTTTTGCAGTGTTTGAAATTGTCTGAATAATGTTGAGAGTTGTGAACTATTCACATTGAATTTCTTGTTCCTACTATGCAAATATTTGGTTGTCACATGCCACTCCACTGTGATAATCTAAAGACATATATACTATTCTTTCTTTCAAATTGTCAATGCACATCTCATCAAGGGTAAGCAACTGCATTATACTACATGCAAATTTCATTAATATATTTGCATGCATGGCTATCAAATAAAAGAATTTTAGTTCATCCTTGGAATGTCTTGCCGAGTATAATTCTTGTGGTATGCTCCCACAGCAGTATATGTATAATGCAATTTGTATGAAAGGCCTAATCTTCTAGTGGAATTGTAAAACTTTATATTTTGTAGCTGTGGATTGAATGATCAAAGGATATTGAATATTACGCAGTTAAGGCTGAGTTTCACATTTCTATTTTCCTCTATTCACTACACACTACAATTGTTTTCTATTATTATTATTATTGTATAACCAATTAATCTTAATTATCTATATAAACCATATTAAAACATGCCTGCCGCACAAAACACATGTTAATTTACATACCCTACTGTAGTGATACTTACTTAAACTTTTGTATGAATAAAGATTGATTGGTCCTCGAGATATGGCATAAAACCTATATTGTTCAAGTGACAATCTTCATAAATGAATGACAAAGAGTTTATGTACTAGCACATTTGATGATTGTCATCGATACACTATACAAAGTGAAATTTAAATAGGTTACATAGTTTTGTAGCTATAGTACACCAAGCTAAAATGTTTGTATAAGCCCCGTTCCAAAAATATGACACTTAAAACTGATGCCGGCTGACAGCCAGCGGCGCTAGAGCCCACGACAGCGCGCTCACGTGTCATGTGTACCGCACATACGCAAGGAGGCCAATAATTTTGAACTTTCCTATAAATGTTAATTTCAGGGTAAAATGTGTTATATTGTCTTTACAGTGTTTAATATGTCTTAAAATGTTTTAAAGTGCATGTATTAATTTTAATTGTTTGGTCATGAATATTCAAAGTGCCTGCGGCACCGAGATTAAGAACACTTAATATTCTGGAATGAACGCCATCACAAAGAGACATTAAAATAATATTGAAATTCGTAACAAAATTATAGAAATGTAAAACAATATCTAATTTAATTTGTGCCATTTTATTTTCAATATAAAATATTTCACTCGGCATGCATAGCACTTCCGCTTATATGAATCCCGTAGGCGGCCATGATAGGTCCGTGTGACGCTTGTATCTGGACAGTCTGTTGACGAGAGCTGGCGAGGTAAGACACTGTCTCGTGCGCACTACAACTTTTCTTCACTGATTTAGGTTTTCATAGTCAATTTAGTTTACCGGTTAATCTTTGCTTGCGTACGTTTTTGCCAGACATTGTCCCCAGCATTATGCATCCGCTTAACTAATTATTATGCCCTTGTGGCATATTTAACTTAATCGAGAAGGAGAAAGATGTTGGAGAGGTCACGTGACAACCACATTTTGAATCAGATGCCATCTGCCTATGTTTATGGCATTTCAGTGTAACTTCTGCATAATTGCTACACGGAATTTTAAGAGCTTTGCATTTATGTATGTATTTGAGGGTAATTTTCGTGTTGAAATATTTTAAGGCAACATCACATATAACCACGTGGCCGACTGAAGCCAAGTCGTTGTATACGCCATCGTTGCGTTTTAAGAGCTTATTTGTATAACATTGTCTGTGCAATCATTTATTTCAGGGTTTAATGTATTTTTCACGTAAATTGATGCTTTTTGTACTTGACCACGCGGTCACAGTTAATGTTTGATTTCACGACCATCAGGCATGTTACAAGCCTGTAACAACGTTAATCGTAAAGAGAACTACTTGCTCAACATGAATAATATTTTATCTGAATTTAGTTTGCAGTTTTCACGCAGAAATATTGCAATTCCACCTGCACCACGTGGTCCGCTACAAACTTCTTCCAGCGGCATCCACACCACCTAAGCTTGTTTTCACACACGTGTGTGTTTATTGTGAATATTCATCTTTGCGTCCCATCTTATTTCATGTATCATTCAAGGGTCTATGCAATTGTGTAATTAGTGTATGGTGCTATTATTCCCGTCCTAGCCGGCTCTGTGTAGAGGCAGTCACCATACTAACCATGTGCTGGAGGGCGAGCTCCGACGAGTTCGCGTTAGTGATGCCGAGTAATCACTCATGTTAATGTGTATTAAGGGTATTCATTTGTAATCCGTGTCCTGTCTTCAGGGAAAAACCGTCAGTCCACCCTTGCGGCTGTCGGCCCTCTTCCCTTGTGAAGGCTGTGCTTTCACGCACCTCGGTGAGATCATCCATCTAAGCGTGAGGTAGAGTAATTGCGGGCTGGGGACTAGCCGAATTGGCTAGTCATGACCGAGATAATCATTTCATTGGCACGTCGATGTGTATGAATAATAACAATAAAAACAAGTCTACAGTGAACTTAATTCTTTTACTCAGTAGTGACAGTGTCCTAGCCACATATGTTTTATCAATTGTTCATTTCAGTGATTTTATTAAAAGTTTAGTATTACCTACGTATTTGTAAGTATGCACGGGTCAGACGGACACACAGAACCCACAACATCCCTGAGAACCCTGAGTCTCAATAGTGCGGTGATTGGGAAGCACCGCTAGTGCACAAATTACCAGCAAGTATTTGTGTCATCGTTCGTCTCGTGTCTCACCCAACGGCGTCAAAACATACAAATTAACATGGCCTAACAAAGTACAACTAATTCACAAATTTGAAAGAAATTGGTTCATTGTTTCTTGAGATCAACATAAAGATTGTATTATTTCATGTGTGGCTATCTTACAAAATGGTGGAAAAAAATGAGGGTTTGCATTGACAGTTTTAATGGCTATCACTGATACTGTCTACATACAAAGTTTTTATAAAATGGGAGACAAAAGAGTATTTGTGTGGACACATTTGATGGCTGTAATATAAAGCCAGGATACATAGTATCATTAGAATTAATTAAATAGTTTTGTTGATATAACATACAAAACTAAAATAGCTATATGACTGCCATTTTAAAAATAAGTGTCTGACATACCTAAAACATATCAGTTAATATAACCTACTGCAGTACTACTTGCTTTGCTATATTTGGTAGGGATCGGTTCATTGTTTCCCTGAGATATTACACAAAAACTTTATCAATTCATGTAGCACTGTCTTACAAAATGGCAGACAAAAGTGGTCGTTTTTTGGCTTATGTGATGCTTGTATTAGATACCGTCAGCGTACAAAATTTTCTTGAAATTGGCAAAACGGTATTGCAGTTATAATAAATAAACCTAAAATATTTGTATGGCTGCCATTATGTAAATCAATGGATAGTTAAGTTCAATTACTGACAGTTATTTAGCCTATCATAGTATTACATATGTGTCAAATTTGGTGAAAATTTGTTGAGTAGTTTTCAAAATATAACATAAAAGCTTTATTTTCCAATGTGGTGCTATCTTCCAAAATGGCGGACTTACAACAATGTTCACCTCTGAATTTAATACTTACAACCTGCTCTGTCAGCATACAAAATTTGGTTAAAATTGGTTAAATGTTTTCCCGAGATGATACATCACACTAAATTTAAAAAAAATGCCACCATTTTGAAAGTAAGTGCCAGGCATGGTTGAACACTATAAAAGTCAAGTGTCCTTAGCACTATATGTGTATAGAGTTTGGTGAAATTTGGTTCACGTGTTCGAAAATTGAAACGGGACACACACACACACACCCATACATACACAGACAAGAAAGTGATCTCGTAAGCCTTTCTTTCCTTCAGAAAGTAGGCTAAAAAGACGTGATAGATATAGTTTTGTGACAGCAGCAAAATAAGCAACTGTGCTGCTATCTGTTGGCCAGTGCCCGCTGCTTGCTTTGGAAGCCACGCCCCCATGAAATTATTAATTTTTCATGTAGAAAATACAAATATACAAAAGAATTCCTGGAGTTCTTCATTTTCCATGAGCTCTGTAAATAGTTTAATGTAACATGTTTCCATGTGAAGTGATTCTACTTGCTAATAATTTGGATTCTGTCTGCAATCACTAAGCCTTTCTGAGGCCGGCTCACCATTTGTTTTTTCTTGTGTCCCCTTCCCCACTTCAGTAACAAAGCGAAAATAACTGTTATTTATTTAATTATTTATTATAACCATGCGTGGTTTTGCAATGAAATCAGTTCAAAAGAAAATAATATTTATGTTAATGCAATATATTATCATCCAGTCGCACTCAGTACCACAGTTAATTATAACCTCTTTGCATGTACAAACTACTGTAAACTACCAGATTGTGCCTTTTGACAAGCAGATGCCACTTTTAATAGTGAACTTTACTATGAATGAAAATGTGCTGTCTGATAATTTCTTCGAATTCCTAATATTACCCAATTTCATATATATTCATTGTAAAAAAGTATGTTAATATAGTACCCAAACACTTTTAATAAAATAAAAAATCAGTACAGCAACACTCAACTGCTGCCTGAAAACTGAAGTTAGCTTTGAATGAGTGTTAACAGGACGCACACGGATTATTAATAGCAGCGGCGTGCAGCTGGTGGCAGCTGTTCAATATTTGATTATGAACTGGTGGCTTCACGGTTTAGTTGCTACCAGATTACACCACCCCTAGTAAAACGGGAGTTGAGTGTATTAGAAGTTGTCTATGCCACCAACAAATTTCATTACTACCTAAATAATGGGGCTGTGCAGATTTTAACTGATCATAAACCACTAGTGGCTATAATACGCAAACTACCAAAAATTATGTCATCCTGACTTTAGCATCTGAAACTCTAGTAATTGAAATATAATGTAGAAGTGCAAGCTTTTTTCTGGCATACAGCAAAGAAATGGAAAATGATAATGAAATGTGTGAAATTGTACATAGTGTGGCAGAGCATCTTCCAATGAGAGATGTGTGGATGGAAGCACTCAGAAGAGAACTGGCATCAGATTCTATGCTCATTGAAGTGGTGAAACTTGTAGGAACAGGATGGTTTCATAAAAATTCCAGCATATCAGTGCATTGTCTCCCATACTAGTCTGTGGAGAGTGATCTTTTTGTTCAGTGGATTGTTATTTCTGAAAATGGTTCATGAAGGTCATTTTGGGGTTGGCAAAATAAAATCAAGGGTGAGGATTGTTATTATGCCCAGGAATGGCAAGTGACACCAAAATATATGTAGCACAATTTAGAGTTTGTGAAAAGTACAGGATCACAAATAGAAAAGAACAACTGATTTCACATTCAATACCTAAACTACCATTTGAGAAGATACGAGAAGATTTTTTTAGTTTGGACGAAAGAGTCAGTTGATTGTGTATTATTACGTACTTGTCTAAATGGCTAGATATTGTACAGTTACATAGCAAGCATGTAGGTAATGTAATGAGTGCCCTTAAAATAAAATTTTGCACACATGGTATACCTAAGGTTATAATTGCTGATGATATGCCTTTTAATTCATTTGAATGCCAACCTTTTTCAAGTGAACTGGACTTTGAGTTTCACACATCAAGCCCACACTACCCACACGCCAATGGTATTGCAGGAAAAAAAAAAAAGGGGGGATAGCTACAAACATATTGCAAAAAAGTGGGACAGAGCAATACTGGCTGGCATTAATCGAGTATATTAACACTCCTCTCAGGCCTGGATGTCGCACCAGCACAAATACTGATAAGCAGACTACAGTGGTCTCCCTATCTAAACGTTTTTCAGGGGACTATCAGAAATTTCCATACATGCTAGATTTCAGTAAATGAGAGTTCTGACATACACATTAAGAAAATACCACTTCCAACCTTATTAGACATCATGTTGAGTACAATGAGAGTTCTATATTGTAACATCGCAGTCGTCCAAATTTGATACTGGATATCACAGTTCAGGTTCACTCACTTGATAGACACATAAGACTTAAAGGCGCCATATTGAAAAAACAAATTAATTCCATTCTCAGATTAATTACTCCATTTTTATTTAAATTTCCCAATCACAGGTTCACAATCTTCTATAATTCAGAGTCACAAACAGAATCAACGAGACATGAAACCGAACAGCGCCGCAATAGTTAATTAATTACTGATGTAACTCGCACTCGCATCGCGAGACAAGGATGAGCTCATCACCCACTATCGTGCCTCCTTCGTGGTTAGTTGTAATTCATCTGCGCATAACAGGCACTTGGAGCCGAGGTCACCACATGCCACTCCCTCTCCTCACACCTGTGTCCCAAAAATGTGACCTAATATGGGCATGGCAGGTCCGTAATCCCTTTGGAAGCCTGTGTGACCCCTGTAGCAACTACCGCCCACGCTCCACCGAACTGCGTCGCAGCAAAACCTTATTGAACTTCTAGAACATTCTGGAAGGAAAAAATGTTTATGAAAGTGGGAAAAACTTTTATCTCTAAACGTTGATGCAACCTGAACTACAACTTTAGAAAAAGCCAGCACATTATAGATAAACATTTGAACACGGCCAAACTTCAAACACTGATAAAACATTACACTCCCCCCTCCCCAAAAGAAACTCAAAATGTATCGTTTTAAATGATTACAATAAATAAACAAATTTCATTGTTACAATATAATCTGTGAATTAGTTATAAACACAATAAAATTGGGAATAAAAATACATTACTGGATTAGTATTACTGTAAATAATACATTAAAAAATATTTCACCTGAACTCGTTTAGGTAACGAATATAACATCTCAAAATACTGTACATGACACAGAATGCAAGCAAAATTTTAAATGTCCCGCACGCACTCAATCAGCTGAGGGCATGCAGAGAGATTATCGACCGGCAGTAGTGTGTACATGGCGGGCGAGACAGAGAAGGGGAGGTGGTGGGAGAAGTGAAACAATGTACCCCTCTACACAGCTGCATGTTGGCAAAACCTTGCATGTGGCAAATGTCTAGTAATGAATTATATTTCACTGCAAAAAAAGTTGTAATTATTATTTTTAAACAAAAATAAATAAATAAAACGATAAAAAATTATTTCTTCAGTGTCTTTAATAATTACTCATTCCATACCACATCCTCATTTTCCCATACACTTAAACCTGTCACTAGTTACCCTGCACTCGGGCCTGGTGCCCAGCCATTATTAGACGGGAAAAGGTGTCTAATAGGCCCTTACAGGATATCAATTTATCTAAAAGGTGTGTGTCTATTGAAATAAATTAAAACTAGGGATGTCAAAATATTAATTCTGATTCTCGATTTCAATTGTAAAAAAACTTTTAATCAATTCCAATACCATAAATTAGGATATAAGGATTGTCAGCATATGCCTACAGTCAATGTAGCCTTTTGAAATATTGTTTTATAGGTCAATGTACAGACAGAAATATGAAGACAATCACAAGAAAGACATTCTGGTCTGCTAAGCGAAGTTAATTTCCTATATTTATGTAAAAATCTGACTTATGACTTATAACTATTAGGAGTCTCAATTTACTATTTAGATAATGACACTGGAATTCATATTTTTTATTCTACCGCAAATAGTAAGTATATTTTCTTACGTACATAAGCATAGAGTTGTGGTTTGCCATGACTTGTAATGTGCTATGGTTAAACCTAACCCCATTTGATGATAACTTATAAGAATAGATATTGAGGTAGTCAGACACTAGATTCTTAGGATTCTCATAATGCAAAATAATCAGGTGTATCGAGGAATCATCAAATTTGACATCCCCAATTAAAATAAATCCTCTGATTTCCCCGCAGGAAGTTACTGAAATGAACCTTATGCTTGGTAATACACGTCACTTGATGTCCAAACAATTTTTGGTGACAAGCAAAGGTCAAGTACATGCTTCAGGGCATATTTATTCGCATAGTTGCTGTCCATTACGTTAAAATTAATATTTTGTAGTTAAATACCAACTTTATGGAGAGAAACAACCTTTAATCAAAAAAGAAAACTTTTTTGCAAATAATAATTCCTCATTAAAATGTATTGTGTAACATTTTCAGGTGAAACCAATTGCTTTGAAATATGTACTAGTGATGTTAGGTGCAATTATTTTCAATGATGTGAACACCATATTGTGGTCTTCTTGTTAAAACCTTACACAATAACACACCATACAACTGTTTCTAAAAAATTCTGGGACAAAACACTTGCCTCCTTGAAACTTGATGTCAACTGCTTATTTTGACCTAATGTTTACACTTTCACTGCTACAACTTTTGGTAAAAGAAACCAACAGATATGGTCTGCAAATTTTATCAAAGCTTCAAAAAATTACCTACGCTACAAACCTTCATATCGAAAAATCATACATGATTATAATAAATACATGAGCAGAATCAACAGTTATGACATGATACTGTATACTTACTTGGATGAAAGGACAGTAAAATATTGAGAAAAAAATATGCTCAAATATATTTGGCCACATGGTACTAAACAGTTATACTTCATACAAACTGAACACAGACAGAAAAATTATGATAATATACGAGTTCACTTCTGCTGTGATGGAAAGTCTTGGGAAGGAGTAGACTGAACCGCAACAGTGACAAAGTTGATGACACTAATGCTAGCGAGAGCTCCTTGGGAATCGTGAAACTGCCGCTGAAAAAAAAAGAGAATTTTATGTCTGTAGTGTGCTTCGTAAAACCCAGGGTGGTAACAGAAAGTGTTCAAGAGAAATCTCTCGAAATGTGACAAAAGGCCTCCATGGAGTTTGATTAAGCAAACACAGTTGCTAGAACAAGATCTCTGTTGAGTAGAATGTATCAGGAAATATATAACAATAATTCTGCCATGTAACAAGGTGATGTGGATAGACCTCTAGCTGATTTTGCTTACCCCTCTATGGGGACAAATAACATTTGGTGAAATGTATAAATATTTAGTTTTTCATCTAAATGCTGTTAAATATTTTTGTTTATGAGAAATTTCAATTCATGCAAAGTAAATACAAAATAGGAAAAGTTCTGAGCTTAATTACAAATATTTTTTTTAATGAAGGGCAATAATTATGAATTCTGAATTTATATGCAAACTTGGAATTACTAGACCTTCCATGTTCTTGGATAGTTTTCACATAGCTTCCAAAAAAATTGTAAAATAAAACATTGGTAGTTTTATTACTAAAATTGAAATTTATATTTTCAATGCTGTCAACTCTTAATTCTACGACCTTTCTGATTCCCAAGAAAAGGGTTGTTATTTCAAGATGGTTGCTATTCCCAGGGTCTTAGAAACAAGAGTTGACTGTATGCAGATTACATTATTATGTAATAGATAGATTTTAACAATAATGAATAAGTCTATTCAAAAAGGGAGTATTTAAAATATGATCTGAAACATAAATTGTGTAAGAGTACATAACAATTTCCAATAACATTATAAATAAAAAAAAATTATGTACATAACTTATGTGAATGCTGTATCACATTGCTTTGTAGAAAGAGCAAACAACTACCAAAAAAATGCAAATATCTGAAATTGCTTTACCTAAATTGACATCACTTGATAATCCAATATTGTACATAAAATATTAATAATAAATAAAAATATCAAAAAAAGGTCAAGACCATGTTTTGAAAAAATGCCTAATACAAAAACTTACAAAACAGCAGGAAATAATTTGTGTATGTACAATCACAATCAATTTACTAATTTTAATAATATAATTTATAAAAATTATGTAACTACATATTCAGGGCACAAACCCTCAGTTTCATGTTAGCTCAATCAGTAGCTTTTCCTGTCTAAGAGGGAATGAGGGTGTAGTACTGGTTCCTCACGAGGTTGTGTCTGGTCCCTCTGTCATTGGATTGAGCTAACCTCTCCCGAGCCCCCTTACACACTAAATCAATATTTGGTTCCCTTGACAGGTGCACTGATGCCACGGCCTGCTCATGTCACATGCATTCCCACTTTTCACTGGGAATAAATTTTTTATTGTGAATATGTATGTGAAAAAATATACAATCGTGTATAATATTGGTTGTTTCAAATGTAGTTAATGTTTTTAAGTTGGGAAAATAATAATGGTATACTGAAACTAATTGCTTGTTGCAAGTTTATTTCTTGGTTAAATAGTGTGCCTGAAGTTGTTAATGCCAACCTCCATTGTTAATAGTTGCAACTATTCACTAGAATTTCAAAGCAAACTGTTTCACCTGAAAAAATCATGCAATGCAATTTAACTAGGAATTATTTTCGCATAGATGTTTTCTTCTGTGGTTAAAGGTCTTTTTTTTCCCACAAAGTTGGTATTTATTAATCATATCTGGCATAAAATCAAAATGATTTTAAAACAAAATATCAATGTAACTTTTGGACAGCATCTTTGCAAATAAAATATGTCCAGAAGTGTATACTTGACCTCCCCTTGTTGCCAAAAATCGTTTGATCGCAGAGCGACTTGTGTTCAAGTGTAAAGTTCATTTTCAGTATCTTCTTGCAGGTAGATTGAAGGATATATATCAATTTCAATAGATACACATCTTTTGTATAATCTGATATCCAGTAAGGCCTATTCTAAACCCTTTGCTGTCTAATAATGTGTAAGCACCAAGCCCAAGCGCAGTGTAACTCACAACAGGTATAAGTGTACTGCAAGATCAGAGGACGTGGTTTTGAATGATTAATTGTGGAAGACAGAGAAGAAAAATTTTAACTGCCTTATATATACATGTGTGTCTCAAAGTCATTCAGTTTTCTTTATGAAATGTTATTAATTACAACTACACATTTGCCACAAAAACACAGCATCAGCAACGTTGCTGTAGATATATGCGGCCTGGATTGCGCAAGCTTCGGCTGTACTCGGTGATAATTGGCTGAGCTACCTAGCAACCAGCATGGCATGCTTGCATCCTCCCTCTGGGCACTGGCTGGTTTGGAAATGGAGGGGTACATTGTTTCACTCCTCCTGCTACTTGGCTTCCCATTCCCCCTCTCCTCCTCGTCCACCGTGAACACACTGCCGGGGGATAACCTCTCCATGCACTCTCAGCTGATCAAGTGCGCGTGGGACATTCAAAATTTGGCTCGCATTCAGTGTCACATCATTTTTATTTTCGGAGGGTTTGAAAGTTTTAGGTCGGCTTGCATTCAGTGTCGAATTACAACCTATTATATACAGTATTTTATGATCTTATACTCTTTATCTAGACAAACTGAAGTGAAATGTTTTTACTGTATTATTCACAGTACACATCAATATAGTAATACTTTTCTTATTCTGTCTCTTTCTTTTATTAGTTAAATCTTTATTCACAGATAATGTACAACTTTCATTATTCTCAACATGAAGTCTAATAAGGTTAGAAGTTTTATTTTAGGGCCAGTCTCATCAACGAAGATTAGAGTTTAGGAAAATCTAGATAATTGTATCGAAATGAGAAGTTTAATCCCGGATAGCTGAGCCAACAGAAAATGTTAGATATTTTACGCTCATAAAATTAATAGTTTTTAGTAGTCGAGATTGCATTTTCCAAAAAAGGAACAAAACAAAAATGTAAGGCAAAGAAAAAACTGTTGAAGTTAGTAGTGGAAAGTGCCAACATAATATAAAATAAGTGGAATCGTATAACTGAACACTTATTTAAAGAAAAATATGTATTCAGGCAAACATGCTGGAATAAACGCCATACGGTGATAATAATCCTCTGAAAACACAGGCTTAAATTTTGTGTTATATATGATTCATAAGTTACAGTTATTTTTGCTGCCAAGTTATAGTTTGTTGTGTAGCTCATAATTTTCATAATTTTTTGAATTTTTTAACATTTATGTGTTTTATATCCACGCCTGAATTCATAACCTCCAATAAAGTGCATTATTATATATTAAATCAAATGCAGCGAATAAACTTAAATTGCAAAAATTTGGCAATATTCAATATGCAGTTATGTTCAAACCCTCATCTATTGAAATCTTGGCTTTATGGAAAATGTTTTATACAGTCCCCTGAAAAATGGTAGATAAGGGGTTCACTGTATATCATACTGAGTATGTATTCTGTAGAGTTGAACTGATTTTCTCAGTGACATAGTCAACTAAACATCTGTATCTAATGATACTTAATATGTGTGGAAATGTTTGTCACCAATTTGATTTCACACAGTCCTTAGAACTGTTTTCTGTTCTATTCCCTCGGTAATTAATTTTTTGGCTGAACAAAATTATAGTAAATATTTGCAACTAACCTTTCACTTTGGCACCTGCAGCATCAGATGCTGCAACAAAAGTCCTCTGCAGTCTGCCCTTCTGCTTCTCTCTGTACTCATCCACTATCCCTCGGGCCAAGAAGGCCACTTTCTCCATCGTCTTCTGCGGATACCTGCAAACACAGTGCAAAGAGCTCTGTGTAATGCTACCAATACAGGAAATATTTTTTGAGCTTACCATAGTACATTCATTACAGTGAAAACCACACACATTGTTCTGCATATTTACAATCAGCAGATATTCTAATTTCACTACATTCAGGGAATTTAAAAAAATGTATTAAGCCTTTCACTACTATATATATAGTAGTGAAGTATTATATATATGCTATATATATTGTGTATATTCACTCATACTTTACGTGCATGCATCATGCTATTCAAATGGACAATGGACAAATATATATGTCCATGCCACTTATGTATTTGCTGCTATGGACATCTTTGTTTTTAATTAAATGGTATTTAAAGGCTATTTCTACACTACATGCATCATTGCACACAAAAACAGCTTATGGGCATTTATATGAATAGATATGACAGCAATGACTACACATATTTTTATAAAATGCAAGAAAATATTTGACAATTGAAAAAAAAATAAAAAATAAAAAAAAAAATGGAAAAACAAAACTATAGCATTTTAACTTTGATAGTACAGGTCCATAGTTCCCATCAAAAAGAAGGATGGGATATTTTATGTTTTTTTTTTTATTTATCACACATTTTTTTAAAAAGTGATATTGTGATGAACTGAAATTTGGCATAAATTTTATATATGTGTGTGTGTTGGGAGTGGATACTTTTTTATTTCTCTTCATTATTTCAAGGGAAGTTGGGAAGTTAGGATTTTTCAGATGGTTGGTTTCAAGATTTTTCCATTTTTTTTTTTTTTCACTGAGGCTCGCAATAGAAAGTTCCAGAGAGGCTAAGTTAGGTATTGGCACTTTTTTCCTTGTCCTTCTCAAACTGTTGAGCTGAGGTTGTCTTTAGGTTTTCATGTTTTCTGCCAGTCACCAGTTTTTTCCTGTCATCACTGCATTTTTCGGGTGCTTCCAGAACATTTTTTGATGGATTTTGTACAGAAATGTTTACTTCGTATGTCCCTGCGCTGTTGTTTGTGCCACAGCAGCGGCGAGTTGGGAGGTACTGCCAGGGGTGAGGGGAAGGCATTGTGCTGAAAACAGCAGAGTTCGGGCAGGCCTTTGAGGGGAAAAGGGAGTGTCGTGGCAAGGACTTTTTGGCAGACAGCTGTTGCTAGGGAAGAATCACAGGCTGTGATTGGCGAACGTAGGTGGCATGATGAACGATGTAAAACAAGGTCATGAGCGGCCAGGAAGAGGCCGCCGAGAAATTTCTACAGATGAGCTAAGTATTGGTTTGTTTTGATTGACTGAGACATTCTTTCCTGAATTCAGGAACAATGGCGCTGATCAATCTTATAAACAGCCTTTTTTTTTGGGGTAGTGTTAGGTCAGTCAGATGGTATTGAGAGTAGCCTGCGGTGAGAGGATGAGAAGACAATAACATCTATGCAGTAGAATCCAAGGTGAGTACGAAAATTTACGCCCTCCTTCAAAACAGTAATTAAGTTTATCCTGGCTTTCAAAACTCTAAATTCACACGTAAGTTGCAACCAAAAATCATCTTTAAGAAAAGATAAAACGTTCTGTACTATCAGTACCAATCTTACATGAGCTGTCACTGTTGATGGGGTCATTTTTCAAAATTACACCAAAAATCTATTTAAGACGATAGAGTTGCTTCTCAAACACTTTCAATCCCACACACTGGATTGACCCTGCCATACTTTCCTAATCCTAACTTAGGATGGCGGACGCATATATTACAGCAAAACGCTAGAGCCGTAGCTTACGATTGTCCACACTCTTCCATGATGGTGGCAGAGCTAAGCTTCTAGACAGGGTTCACATCCCCAAGCTATTGTCTCTCGGAAAAGACGAACACGTCATTTCTGATGACATCATACTCGGAGATCTACATTTATGATACACCTATGCCAATTTCTTATAAAGTCAAAACAACAATATTGCAAAGAGAACACTAATTCACCTTTCTCAAACCACAGTTTTGCAAAACATTGAGCTCAGATCAAGTACAAATAATAGTAATAATAATAACAACAACAATAATGTGGCATAACCACAAGATTCATTACACATGTTCAGCTGAAATATATACAATATCAAGACACTGGTGTATAAAGATTCCATGCTGATTTTTCTTGGACACTAATGATTAAAAATAACAAATTAAAACTACCCACGCACCCACTTTTGGGACTACCAAAGCTGTGAGCAGAATAAAAGGAATTTAAAATATTGATATAATATAAATATAGGCCTAATTGAAACCAAAAGCTAACAGTTAAAAACACTTTGAGGCTAGTACTTTTAAAATTCTTGTAACTTAAAATGCTTCATAAGGAACAAAGTTTACAAACGTATTTTGCTTCAATTAAAGTACTGTACTTTAACATACAACACATTAAAACTCAAGTATATGCCGGAGCACTCTTTGGCCTATCAAAGTCTGACATTCATAAAAACCTTTCGCTACAAACACGTCTAAAAACTTGGTAAAACTCAATATTGATCTTCGTAAAGGGCAAGAGACTGAATAATAAATTTAAATAACTAGAGTTAAATAAGGTGGGTTACCACACTGCGATGCATGAACACGAGTCTATGTGGGCCCTTTTGACTGGCCATCACTTTTCCAGACAACTCGGCTCCTAACAAAATCTGTTATTAAGCAGTTACCTAAAACTCTGCAAATCCAGCAGACTAGAATCCTGCTATAGTACTCCACAGCTAGCAAGTTACACCAAAAGGGAATTTTAAAACACACACTACTAAAGCCAATGAACAAAATTTCGAACACTAAACTATGAAAAACTCCAAACGAATTCTAACCAACACTCAAACAAATTACGCTAACATTCGCTCTAAAGGCGAACCCACCTTAAAATATATTCGCTCTGCTGTACCACCTATATAACTATCAGCTCACATGCCGATCCGAAATTTTTACAGAGTCCTGACATGGATCTTAAGCAGGAATAATATTATCAATGTGGCCAATAGAGTAGAATTAACCAAACCTTGCGCTGATGCAAAAGCCATTCACCAAATTACATCATAACCAATCACAGAGGAGAAAGCAGCGCATGTACACATGGATGGGGACACCAAAGAGTAGGGAAAGAAAAAGGAGTGAAACCAAACCACTCGAGAGACGAGGTAGCAGTTAACACACTTTGCAGCGCACTTTATACCTAATGCCAACGCAGTTCATCCAAACTGCGCAATAACATTAGAATAGCATATCTTCGAAACTTACACATGTAAACAAAAATAATTGGTAATTTTGAGAGGTAGGCAAACATATTAAAATTTACTTCATACTTGACTTGGGGCTAAAATTATCAATAAAACCAACCAAAAGTAAATAAACAACCAGTATTGCACGTAAGGCACTTACGAAAAGTCACGTGGTTAACTCAATCAGGTTAAAAGTTTTACTCAGTGCCTTCGAAAAGTGATTGAGTTAAAGTTAACTTGCATTTGGAAAGTCATCCGGGTTAACTCGATCTTCGAATCGATCAACTCTGGGCTAAACCTTTTCGACAGTAGGGTAAATTTGGGCCTAGCTGACAACACACGTGAAATTGCACATAAATATGTAAACATTGCTGCAACAAAAACAAACAAGTAAACAAAGATATGTTTTGAAATCTGGAAACGCTCAAAATATGTAAAATTATCAATGTTTAGCTGCTTTGGCCAATCACTGTAGCCCGGGAATTAATTTTTATACTTAACTGAGACTGAATACAAAGTATTGTATTATCGCAGTACTGCTTAATGCAATGTTTTTTTATTTATGTTGATGTGCATGACATTATTTAACAAAAACTCTTCACAGTTGTCATCATCGTCACCTAGCACAGTATTTGATAACTGCACTAAATATTCTTTGAATTCGAGCAGTATCAAAACCACAGTTAGTCTAAAATGTCCAAAGCAATCTGGTTAACCACATGTGATCATGTAAACCTGGTCACATGACTGAGTTAACCCTAACTTTACCAGGTTACTTTTCGTAAGCACCTATAAACTACAGACAGAAACAATAACACAAGCTAGGGTAAATAAACTTATTAATCTATACCCTTATAACATCTAACAAGACCTGATTGAGAAGACTGGCGAGTACTTGGACACCAGTAGCAAGTCCAAACGGTACAACCTCGTATTGGAACAAGTTCCTCGGTACACAAAATTCAGTGACATGTTTTGATTCCTTGATAAAGAGGAATTTGTTTGGTGGTAGGCCTAATTTAACTCAAAAACAATAAAATACTTTGCCTTAATAAACGAGTGGAAGGCTTAGGTCAAATTTGGTAATGGCACCCTTTCAATACCTTTCAAAAGGTAATAATCCACCATGGTACAGTAATTCTTAAGAATAGGGGCTTTTTCAAAAATCGGAAAAATAATACCTGGATACGTTAGATGTGATTATTAGTAATCATAATTACACCTACTAGAAATTTTGGAGGCGCTTCAAGCAGTTTTCTGTAAAAATAAATAAAATGTGATACGGAGGAGGGTGATCAAGATTGCTGTATTCATGCTATAAAATACGTATAATTTACATAGAATATATTTATATAGGATCGCTGAATTGTTTTACACGTAAGAATATTGTTTGCAAAGAATATTTCATGCGGAAAACGTCATTTACTTGGTATATTTATAATGCTGCACTGAGGTTATACAGGTAAACAATACAAGTATGGAGCAGTGTTGGGACATTATGTAATTCTGGTGAATTACTCAAGGTTCACTTGGTCTATATTGATGAGAGGATAAAATGTATTACTAGTAGAATAAATATAGATATCGTAGATGACACAGAGCCCCGTTCAGACTGTGTTTACCTTTGGAGACAATGTATACCACCATGTTATTTTCAATATACTGCACGTGCGCATATACTGCCATTATGTCCAATACACTGCGAATGCACGTCCATGTTGGTCCTTTCAGAAGCTTCGGATTTACAAGTGATTAAACGTGTTTTATTGCAAGTCATGTTGTTTGAAGAGTTAAATCTAATTATTGTGTGAAATTACGAGTGATTATATGCTATTACAGCAAGGGAAAAGGTAAAATATTACATATGTGCAATGATTTGTGTGTCTGTGTAGTGTGGTCAAATGGACTGAAACTGTGGCGTGCATATTCATATATGCAGTATGAATGGCGAGTGATTCGGTATTGACTGAATTAAATTTTGGAGAAAAAATATCTCTGAAAGTGGTATAATTCCACTCCACTAATTACAAAGAACACAAATTTACTAGGCATATCAACATTTGACCAATAGACACCCCAAAAACGATAGTGGGGAGGGTTATGAAGATCATAGAAATTGTGGGGTAAAATGACGAGTGAAACATATGTACATAATTCAATACTTAATAACGAAAATATGTTAAATTGCAAAAATACTGTACAAGCGTAGTCAAATATTATGCAAAGAGTAAGAGTGGCAGCAGGGAAGTAAACTCCCAAAACAGTGATTTAAGGTGCATGAGCAATTTGTTTTAGGTGATGATGCCAAGCGTCACGCATCAGCGAAGCTTGGAGTTTCCCCGTAAATTATTGTCATGTGTAGCCTATTTGCACTAGGAAATAATGTGTGTGTTTTGTAATTTAACTTTTGTTTTCTATTTGTAATATTACTGTAATATTGTCTCATGAAAACATGTTTCATTTCAAAAAAATTGAACTGAACATGACCTAAATTGACAATGTTACCAATACACTTTAGATATACTATAGTGGGGAGGGCTATGAACTGGAGAGAAATTAAGGGGTAAAAATTTATAATGAAAATGTACTTATTTTGTGTTTTTTTTACCCCACAATTTCCCTGATCTTCATAGCAATCCCCACTATCGTATTTGTGCTTTGTATTGGTAAAGGCCAGCCTACAATTGATTTAGCACAAAAACAGCACCTGTGATAGCACAGAACACACGCACAGCTCGAATCTGAAAGCCTAAATCAAACAAGCACACGCACAGAATCTACGGATGTTTGAACGAAACAGATGTGAAAATTAAAGAAACGATACTCGGTAAGTTTCGCGTGCATGTGTTGGTCACACTGGAATGTAAAAAAAAAATGTTGGCAGCTGTTTACTATGCTACTCATGTTTTAATTTGTAGACATATAATACGTTATACCGTTAATATTAACATGCATTGCTTATACAATAACAATTTCAATCAAAATAAACCAAGGTTTATGTGGTGCCAAACTTTCCAAGTATTAATCAAATTTATTACTTTTGCAGCCATTTTAATTGTCACATGAACTTGGTGGTATCGACGTTCTGATTGACAACGCACGACGCACATGCACAGGAATTATAGGATATTGGTCAACTTTCTGTGCGTGGGTTCTGTGCTTGTGTTGTGCGTTATTGTAGGCAGTGCCATTCCAAGACTTGTATTCTACTTTCTGTGTGTGTGTGCTATATTCTGTGCTAAATCAATTGTAGGCTGGCCTTGATACTGTCTATTTAGTTAACTTTTTTTTTTGCTTGCAATTAAATGTATTTTCGTGAATAAATATTACATTATTTACACTCTCTTCACACATTTTACCCCACAATTTCCCTAGTCTTCATAGCCCCCCCCCCCCCCCCCTAACGCTTAACCATACTGGTGCAATTTTTATCTTGTAAAGGAAATTTACCAATGCAACAATAGCATTATCATTATGTATAAATAGACCAATCAATAAAGACTAGGTATTTTGTATTTTAACATTTCCTTCATATGAGCCTCTAGTAATAATAATTACCCCCTCAAAAAAAAAAAATATCAAGCCTTTGTTTATTTTAATCCGGACTTACGAGTTTTTTTTCTTTAGTTAAATTTTCCTGACACTTACCTGCATCCTAAAAATTCTATGTTTGTGAAGGTCTGTGCCAAACACACCAGCTCGTCTTCTGCGAACTTCTCATGGTGAGCGTTCAGAAATTTCCTTCGCAGTTCCCAGTGTTCGTCACATTCAAACTCGGTCCTGTATTTATCAACATTCCACTGAGATCTATTCATTTTCAATAAAGTTCAGTCAGAATCCACAACACAGACCTTATAAAGCTAAACAAAACACTGCAAATTATAACTTTTTCTAAATAAATTCTTGCTAACTTTCGTTACATACAAGCTCACGGTATTTAATTCCCCCCTTATGGAGTTTTTATTTAACAGTATATATTTTCATAAGACTAGAAAGTAGAAATACTACAATGCACACGATAAGGGGTCAATAATTTAAACTTTTTCCAACACAGCCAACGAACATACACAACAAGAAAGAGAAACAAACAAACCACAAGGGACACGCTTGCAGTATAGAACAACATGTTGTAGAAAGAATATCAACACACCAATACGTTTTTCTTCTTCTTTTTTCATTGACGTCTTCTACAGCCAACGAACCAATTACAATGCCTCGTCCTTTGTTGTTATGTCTTCTTTCTCCAGCAATCCTTTAACTTCTCACTACGTATCCTTTTCCTGTCCTTGTTCCGTGGAGCCAACTTTGTAGCCAAGCTACAGGGCTATGGAACAAGTCCTGATAACTAATATATGCAATAATAAATACGAACAGTATAAATCACATATAATAAAAAGGAGACACAATAACATTTCATAACACATGCACACAGTATTTTGTGCTGTTACATAATATAAAAATGAAACACAATATTATTTAGTTAAAATAATCACAAATAAATAACACATTTTTAAAGATAACAAAACATCGTAGTGAAAACAAACAATTACATTAACAAAAAATAGATATTTCTTATGATGCATATTCGCTATGGTTTTGTAGAAATTCATCAGTTTCTTGGGTATTATAAAAATATTGGGATTCAATAAGATTTCTTACAATATTAGTACATTTTTAAAATATCTTTTTCATTTTGATATTTTTAGGTGGTTTATTGTTATAACACAATACAGCATAATGTGTACTATTTTGAAACATACTGCTTCTATGTTGGATAATATGAGTTTGTGAACATTTCTAGTATGATGACTATGGATCCTAACATTTGTTTGATATTGTCCAATATTCAATTTTACATGTTTCATTAAGTTTAATATGCGTTGTATTTACTGACGAGTACTTGGCACGTACTCTCTATCAAGGTGTACTTTAATTTTTTTTTTTTGTTTATTTGCATCCGTAAGACCTTTTTTTCAATACTTAGATGAACAAAGATATTGGACACGTCAAATTACAGTATACTAAATTTATACACTGGACATAGTAAACACACATATTTATGTCAGACAACATGTACATGCATCATATCTTTTCCTCATAATTTCACCAACCCTCCTCTAAAATACTGTGGGGCATCGTCGATTTGCTGAAACAGAAGAAAAAGGAAACGACAAAACCTGGAACAAGAAATGCATACAAAGACATGTTATGCGATAATTTCTTAATTTTTTTAGTTTAGATACTCATCTACACTATAAAATGTTAGAATAGAAAAAAGACTCTTTCAGCTGTTTTATAGAGAGTTTTTTGTTACAAAATCAAATGTCTTGAAGGTGTTGTGATAACTTATTGAAAATTTGGCTACCCAGGCAGGATGGCCCTTTCTGGACAAGATTTAAGTTAATGGAAACAACGTGCAAATGTTTTATTTTATTACAGTGTTATGCTTATGAAAGGACTCATTTTTATGAAATTAATGACTGTTTTTGGACAAGAATATAAGTACTGAAAACATGTACTCACATACAGATGTTAAAATCTCTGAGCTCTTAAAAAGAGGTCTACAAGAGTTTGACTTTCTTTTGCAATTGATTATTCTTTGCATGTGAAGCATTTTATTGCTGTCAGTGGAATTACCCCAAAAAGTCATACGATAACACATGATGGAATGAAAATATGCAAAATATACCAATTTTGCTATATTTATTTCAAGACCTCTACAACACTCTGCAGGGCGAAACATGCTGGACTTAGTTTATGTAAAAAATATGCGATGTGAGATTTCCAATTAAGTAAATTGTCTACTTTTAAGCCAAGAAACTTAATCACTGTAGTTTCATTAAATCGTTTCTGTTATTGCTAACATTTGAATTAATGTTTTTCTGTACTTTGTGAGGAAATTCATACGATATGTCTCATCTAGGTTGGGATTTAATTTGTGTGCAGTAAACTATGCATGTAGCTCTGTAAATGTTGTTTCCATTTTTTGTGTAAGATCGTAGTATCATCTCTAAATGCTAGTATCATAAGTAAATAAATTTGGAGTAGTTTCTGGGGTTAAGACACGTGTAAGGTCATTAATATATACTAGGAAGAGTAGGGAGCCTAATTTTGATCCTTGTGAGACACCATGATTGATTTTTCGTGGTTCAGAGTAGAATGAAGTAGTTTCTCCTTTAAACCGCAATTGTTGTTGTCTGTTTGAAAGCTATGAGCATATTAGTTTATTTGGTGTACCTGAGACTCCATAAAACTTTAATATTTCTATAAGTAAGTTGTGATTTATAGTCAAATTCTTTAGTGAGGTCGCAAAATATTCCATCAGATGGCATATTTTTTATCAAGAGAATTAAGAATGCTATTTGTTAATTTGAAAATTGTATCATTTCTTGAAGTGTTTTTCCTAAAACCAAACTGGAAATTTGATAAGATTTTGTGATTCTCAAAATGTTGCAGCAACCTCCTGTAAAACAGTTTATCAATTACTTTTGGGTCTATAATTGTTTACTTCGGTCTTGTCTCCTTTCTTGAACAATGGTGTTACCATAGCCAATTTGAGTCTGTCTGGAAACAATCCTGTATTGAAGATAACTTAATGGAACACTGAATTCAAAAGCGCATTGCTTTAATAACCTACAGGTAATGCCATCATAGCCGCTAGATAATTTTGGTTTGCAAAAAATGAATTCTTTTCTCCACATCATTTGGAGTTGTGTTTGTAAAAGATATAGCAGAGTATTCTGTGCCCTGTAGTGTAGGAATATGGTTTATATCTTGTTTAATGTTTTTTCTAATCATGTTTTCTATGATGTTTAAGTAGTATGAATTAAATGTATCTGCGACTAATTTAGGGTCTGAGGATATGTAGTCATTTACTTTTAGGTTTACAACTGGGACATAGCTCTGTTCTTCACCTTGTTGTGTTTTTTTAAATATTCCATGTATTTTTTATTTTGTTTTGAGAATTCTTAATGAGGTTACAGAAAAAAATTTTTTTTGCAGATTTTGCAACCCTTCTTAAAATCTTGCAGTATTACCTGTAGTATTAATGGTGTCAGGGATGCATCCATTTAATTTTTTTTTTTAGTACAAGTTTGTACAAAGACATCGGACAAGTCACATCGGACACATTATTTTGAGAATAATATAAAACATGAAAGTATTATAATTTTATTGAATTCTAAAACGAATATAAAATGAAATACAAATAGTCTTGAACTTTCAATATTTAATCTTCTTTCTTCAATTTCTTCTGCACATCTGTGCTGCATCCCAGGCCACTCAAATCTATAAGGAAATAAAAACCAAAACAGAGGCACACATTCCATTGCCCTTGCCAATGGGCTTTACACAATACCTCAAACTTAATATCCATGGGGGTTTCTAGACTTGATTAAAATAACGTAGTGGTTAGTATGTTTTGTGTTTATGATAAATATTCGTTTACAGAATAAAAAGTTTTGCTGACTAAAAATTTTTTTGACTCTTTTTTGAAGAGTTTCGCATTAGTAAAGCATAATTTCTGCAAGTAATGGGGTAGGTTGTTGAACAGCTGACTTGAAGAGTAAGAGGGCTCCTTTTGAGACATTCTTAAGTTAACAACAGGTAAATTAATTAGTTCTTTATTTCTCGTGTTATGTTTATAGAGAGTATAATTTTTCTGGAATAAACTATGGTTTTTGGAAACTAACACAACTGAAGCATAAATATTTTCTCATGCTAGTGGTAGGATTCTAGCACTTTTGAACAAAGGCCTACAGGAATCAAATGGTTTTTCCCCAAATAATATCCTTAAAGCCCTTTTTTTACATTAGAAAAACTTTATTGTTGTCAGTTGAGTTTCCCCATAAAATTATGCCATATGTCATAATTGAGTGAAAGTATTCCAAGTAAACCCATACAGCAGTCTCTATGCTTAAAATGTCTACAATATTATGCAGGACAAAACAGGCAGAGCTCAGTTTTGGTAAAATTTGTTCGATATGAAGTTTCCAATTTATGTTATTGTCTACATGCATCCCTAGGAATTTGGTATGCTCAGTTCCACTGACTTCTTCTGCATCATAGTGGACGTTTAGTTCTATTTATTTGCTATTTTTAGTACCGAACTGGATAAAATGTGTTTTTTCAAGGTTAAGGCTTAATTTGTTAGCTTTAAACCAAGCATCTAATTGACTAAAACTGGTACTGGCTAACCGTCCCACTGCTTCCTTGCACAGGCTGAGAATACAATACTGGTATCGTCTGCAAGAAGATTTGGAGTGGTGATGGATTAAGGGGACAAGGTAAGTCATTTATATACACAAGGAAAAGCAAAGGTCCAAGGATTGAGTCCTGCGAAACACCATGTTTTATTCTTCTTGGTCTGGAAAATACAGACCACACATTGTCTCTAATACAAACTTGTTGTTATCTATCTGATAAATATGAACACATTAGGTTGATCATTTCATCTCTTATTCTGTAAAGTTTATGTTTGTCAATGAGTACGTCATTATTTACACAGTCAAAAGCTTTTGTCATATGACAAACAATTCCAATTGTTGGCAGTTTTTTGTCCAGAGCATTAAGGATATTATCCGTCAGGTTATATATTGCTTCACTGGTTGATGATTATTTCCTGAAGCCAAATTGTGAGTCTGAAAGGATTCTGCACTCTTCAAAATATTGCATGAGTCTGTTGTAAATTAATTTTTCAATAAACAACACTTCCAATCAAACACTTTTTTTTTTACTGTTTGTATCATTTCCGATGACATAAAAATTATGTATGGTTTATGACTGCAGTTTATAATGATAAATGTGCATCTATATAATTACTTAGTTTCACAGAAACAATTTTATATTAACCTCTGTCACAATGTCAATTTTTTCCATCAGACTGTTTCCAATAAGTTTGGTGAAATAAAATTGGTCAGTTAGGGTGTCACCACCATATTTGTCTGAAAAGTTGGATGGCTTCAGTTTCCAACAAACATTAATTGCCTGTCTTTAAGGTGAAGCGCTTGTTTTCTAGGCAGGGCCGGTACTTCTTAAATGCCGACACTACTGCCAAAAGCTCCCGTTCATTCACATCATATCTCTGTTCTACCTGGCCAAATTTCGTGCTGGCGAAACCAGTCACTTGCTTTGTGCCATACTCCATGCATTTATACAGAAATGCAGCCAGCCCCTCATGCTTTCGTCCATTTGTAAATAAAGATGCTTACCTGGTTCACATCGTGCTTGCTTGGGACAGGAATAGAAATGTTTTATTATTTCCTGAAATGATATTTTCAGTTTTTCCCCACACGAACCCCTTCTGGGGCGAAAGTATATCTATGAGAGGGCAGTCACTATTTCAAAATCTTTGATGAATTTCCGGAACCAACTAACCAAACAAAAAAACTCGCAGAGTTGTTTACGAGTGTATGGAACTGGAAAGTCATCTATTAAGCGTAACTGTTCAGGGTTGGGGGTGTTTCCATCCTCGTGTACTACATGTCCCAGCAACTTCAAATTGCTCTCCCCAACCGGTGTGCATGAGCACCAGTAGAGTGCGGAGTAGCGGCTGTGGCTGACGGCGATGGTGGGCAAATCGGCTAGGGGGAAGCGGATGGCATCAGCTCTCTGGCAATTGTGGAGAATAACTTTATTAAATGGCCTTTCTGCCTGATGAAAGTGGACAACTGCTCAGCAGGATGCTGTTCCTGCCAAAATAACTTGCTCTGCACCTGAAGTGATGGTAAAAATGCTCCCGTACCGACACTGGAAAGCATGGACATACTCTTCCAATTGCATGCTGTAATGATTCACAGCACCCCACAACGTCCCTGCTTCTCCTTATAGTAGTATGCCGATGCAGCTGGTCCACTCATCCTCACAGACACTGTAATATTTCATATGGGCTGCACATTCTTTCAGAAAGATGCCTGGGTCCTCGTTGGCCATTTCAGTTAACTCAGGCAGGTGTTGAAAATGTGTAGGTTTGCATTTCAGGCCACTGTCAATATCTGTGCTGTTTCCATCATACTTTTGTTCATGCTGTGGTTCCCATTCTACTAGCCAGCTAGACGCAGGGTATGCTCCATACCTGTTCGCAGGGAGTGATGTCATGGGTGTTGGTGCCAAGAAAGATGTGGAAAACATCGTTGGTACAAGTTACAGAAGAAATTTTTATTGGATGGTAAGCGGAAAATTGCAACAAGTATGGTATCATGGGCAGGAGTTGTATAGCTATTAGCGGTAGGGTTGGCAATGGCTGCGAACACTGGCCACTCGGCACTGCATGGCTGACAGGTGTCACTGGGACCTGCCTGCATGTGATATGTGAATGTCAGCACTCTCAACCTTAACAGTGAACTTCCGTATTTTGTACTCCATTTTTACTTGTTCCCTCACTCGCAGGGCGACACGATATGTTTACCACAATGGCACAATTCACGTCTGCTTGAAACACTTGTGTATGTTCTCCCAAACTGTCTTTCTGTTGGCATTCCTGATTATGGGGATGTGATCCCATGAGCAAGTCTACAGAAATATGGTTGGTCACGAGTGGTCTTAACTGTTCATCATGCAATCGTCGCAAATAAAGTATAATCTGGTTACTGTGGTTACATCTGTGCTGGTCATGCACTCCTTGTGAATTTGAACATGACACTGTGCGAACTTGTTAGGCACTGTCTCAGATCCTGTGCACAATTATTTCCGCACAAATGCACTTGGCAAAAATTTCGAATGTTCTATGTTCTGTTCCAGGTTCCTCCTCACAGTTGATAGCGGCATAGTTGACTGTTGGGCTGGGCATACGGTCGCATTTGCAAAAGCAGATTCCCATTTCATACTTGTCTACCATGTCCAGGCGTTTTGGACATAAACACTGCAAACACAATGGTGCCAGGGCACCCTTGTGTATCTGGCCAGCCATGGTGTTATGTCAACAGAACTTTGTGCTCATGGATGCAGAAGTGTGGATGGAGAAGCACAAATGTTGAAGCATGGCATGGCATGGGAACATGGCTGTCCTGCACACCATGGTGCACTGGGTAAACATACGACGGGCGCACAGATTACAGCCAGCATTTGTGAGCAGGTAGGGCAGGAGGGAGGAGGTGCTTTCATTTCCCCTTCACCTTATCCTATCCTAATCCTTTGTAATATCACCCAGGGTGTGTGTCTTTAAGAGATTCCATGCAAGTGTTATGTTTGTACGTAGTTTTTAAGCAGAGTTCTTTCCATGTGTGTGTGCAAGTAGATCCCTCCACGGAGCATGGACCCGCTACCGCCCGCCATCATGCCACGATGGGAAGTCAGTGAGCAAGGAGCACCCAGAGAGGCAGGTTGTGCATGGACGCGTCGAATTTTCCCGTGCTCAGGTGGTTCTCATTTTTTTTTGCACCAGTCATGTAACGCCAATAGCAAGTAACTTTTCCAGGACCGTTTTTGTTTTAGGCGCCTGAGATACTGCCCCTCGCCACCCCAAGGTTTACAACGCCCAGGGAGTGTTTCAGATCTTTATTGCACACTTAAAACACATATTAGCGCTATTATAATTTTCGTAGTGTAACTTCGGCCCTGAAGTAAATGGGGACAAGCTTGTAAGTTGTTTCCTGGAGGAACATGTAAATATATATCGCATTAAAAGAGTTTATGGATCTGATATAGGTCTTTTATTCAACTGCCGTAAGACACTTCAGGGCATGGGCCTTTAAATCCTGCCAATTTTACCTCCAGTGTTATGAAATGTTTCAAGTGAAAATTTGATGTGCAACGTGTAAAGTATAGATTGTAAGGGCAAGTGGTTGGTCCCGAAATTCCACAGAATAGGGAGTTTCGTAAAATGCAACATCTTCACAGGTCATCTTGGCACTCAAGTGTCTTAGAACAGGTAGGTTCAGCACAGCGGTAATGGTGTGCCCGGATGATCTGCCCATAGCACCCTGAGAAGACATAATCTCGTACTCTACCAGATCTTCGATTGAGGCCGCCATGGTGACATCTGGCACCTACAGGGTAACGTCGTTCCAAAATGTCCACATAACTGCCTTTCCAGACCACATTACCACTTTTCTGATAAACCAACTGCCTTGAAAATGGCATCCTCCCGTGTGGCCAATAATCCCGGCTGAAACTCAATGCCATCAAATTTTCACAATTTTTCCAAATTTAAAAAATGCCAAAATCCGAGCATTTATGTATTTCTGTCCATCATTCCTCGTGTATCCACAATGTGACAACACATGAGAGACCAACTACAGCATCGGGATGCCTCCTGGATGCCTGTGGATCCCATGAAAAATCAGCATGTGGTATGGAAGGAAGCATGTAGATAGTCGCCATTCTACAGTGCAAGGGAGAAGAACAAGAGAAATGCATCTATTTTATGGCAGGCATGACATCACTGGAGACACCGTGTCGCCAAGCAGTGTGGACAAAGGACCAGGGGAGCATACCCGTGCTAACCCTCGCACCCTTCAATGCCGCCACCGCTGCACACAGAGGGTCGTGAGAGAACGAACGAGGAGAATTGAAACAAAACAGTTTCCTCCCTCCCGCACTATCCGTTCACCTCATGCCGGCATTCGGCTATGTGCCGATTTACCCCTGCATCGCTCGAGAAGGGACAGCCATGATGCGTGACTACCACGCCGCACCATGCATAGCAGAACCTAAGCTTCCAAACTTCCGTATCCATACGTTTGCATCCGTGTGGGTTTGTTTACACAACAAACCATGACTGGCCGGATAGTTGACAGCGCGTTGGTGCTCATCTGTCGGCACTGTCTGAGAGTACTTCCACAAAATCTCATATCAAAATATGTGTACAGCACAGAGTACTGCCGCTGCAACCGCTCGCCTTGCCAAACACCCAACCACGTCGCGATCAAACTGGGACCGTGCGCGATAACTGGTGATGACGTTCTTATCAACTACACCACTCCCTTCCACAACTACAGTCAAATCCGAAAATACGACCACCCCGAACTACAACCTTCTTGTAATTGCGATAACTTGTGCGATGGAAAGGGAGTAATTTCACTTCGTTGCAAATATTGCCAAGTCAGTTATCACAGAGAGTGCATGAACGAGAGGTAGATGGCAAGCATTTGTGGACTGGCTTTCGAGTGTCTCGTGTGTCACACCCGCGACCACAACAAAACTTCAGCAACAACACAGGACTTGGAGAACATGCTGACAAAATGCTTAATGCTACAGGAGGGCGGGGGAAATAGGCCAAATGTGATGCAATATTACAATGTTCAAGCCAACTACACAACCACAAGCAAGCAAGGGAAAGCAGTTAAGAAAGCAGGGGAGGAAGGTGCAGCATACCGAGCAATGCAGCAAGGGGAAGAGATGAAACAACCTCACATCAACCAGATGCTCGCGGGTAGCGAGCAGACACAGCAACCACTAAGTATGACGACCCTTCAGCAACCCGCATTAAATATCACATTTGTGCCTTTCTTGCCCGTCAATCCATATTTTCCACCATTACCCTCTCTATACCAAATACCCATGTATCCATCCGTTGTACCACCATTACAAACACACTATCCTACACTGCCTTCAATCACGCCACTCCCAGCCAATCACAGTAAGGGTGTTCATCAAATGCAACCAGCATCCATGGTAGCAGCATGCCGGGAAGAACTCTCAGGGCACAACAACAACAACCCACCAGAACACATGTATGTGAGGATGCCGACCAAATTTCAGATGTTGCCTACATTCTCAGGAACATCGTCGGAAGACCCAGCCGCCTTCCTGGAAGGCTGTACTACCAGACTTGCCAGGTAGGGGGTGAGCCGTGAGGAATGGGCAATCTGTGCGGGTATGCAGCTCCATAGAGACGCACAGTCCTGGTGGAGATCACATAACCACTACGAGCTTCAATGGGCGGAATTTTGCAGGGCTTTCCATAGCAGGTTTAGAGGAGTATTTGATTCACTGTAGACACAGAGCAGACTTACGCTAGAGGAGAAACAGCTGAACGAATATCTATCCACTATCATATCCCGGAAAACACATCTCATCTGACGACTTCATACGAACTTTCTTCAAAAAGAAGTGTTGGAAGTAATCGCTGAAACGGCAAGTCCGGAATATTGAGCAGCATTGATACCACTGCTAAATGGGATGGTAGAAGATGTGATGAACGCCGCAATTTTGCTGGAGCAGAACCGTGAGAAAACGCATTGGGATGCCAGTGCCATGCGATGGCACCATTAGCAACGCAACAAGAAACACCAGGTCACACACCACAATAAGCCTACATTCAACAGATTAGTAACAGCGACCAACAGTTTATCAGAATACTTGTCAATGTTAACTGGCAATAATGTCACACATTAGTAGATACTTGCACATCACATAACTTTGTAAAACCGAAATGTATAATTCATGGGAAGACACACCATATAATTATGTAATTAAAATGGCGACACAGGATCAGAGTAGCACCGCTTTGGGACGAACAAAAATCACTGTTAATGTAAGAGATATTAAAACTGCCACCACTGCAATTGTTACGCCTGAAATATGTGAAGATGCAGTTGTTGAAATGTGTTATGCATCAGTTGCTGCATTGCGTTTTTTTGTTTAAAGTTGGCTACTCCCAAGTCTTGTTTTGTTCCTTGTTATACTGTAGTTGTGATTATGTAATGGTGGGCACTTTGTTATTGTTCCTGTGATGCTGAGTTATTTGGGATTTATTAAATGATAGGCTGGTACTCAAGCTTTTATTTGTAACAGATTATGGGCCCAGAAATCGCTGATAACGCCATTTATGTTTTGGTTTGAAATTAAAACACGTAAGAAATAAGTGTGTATGATGTAACTGGTGCTATGTCACAGATAGAAGAATTTAAGTTACCACAGTAAAATATGGACAATTATTTTCAGTGGTCAGTGTAAGTGTCGGCAGCACTCAAACAGAAAGACTGTTGGGAAGCTGTCGAACCAGGTTACAATGAGGCCATCAAGAATTAGCTGTTAAGAAAAGAAGGAAAAATTACAAAGCATTAAGTTTATTAATCTTGGTGGTGAGTGATACCTATCTCGATGACATAGGAAGGTGTGAACTAGCGAGCGAAGCATGGGAAATTCTTGAAGGCATTTACACAAACTACGGGTTACTTCACATGCTTATGATTCTTAAAGAAATTGTGAACACTACAAAAACCGATGATGTCACATTGCAGGAATATATATCTAAAATACAGAACCTAGACCGAAAAGTAATCAAAGGGGGGCTGCCTTTCATGGATAAGTCATTGTCAATGTTCTTCTTGATGGGACTCCCATCAGAAAAATATGATGGATATGTGAGAGCGATGGAAAAGGATAAGATAACTTCTCTCCAGCAGTTGTGAAGGCCAAACTTCTCGGGGAGAAGAGGATAAAGAGAGATGAAGATCAAAAGGCAAATATGGAAGGGGGAAAAGCCAGGGCAGTAAAACAACTCCTTAACAGGTACCCCAATGTTGACACCAATATGCGAGATATGAGATGTGTGCCTGGAAGGAAAAATGAAACTCCAAAAATTCCAGAACAGCAGTAGTAAGGCTTTGGAACCATTAAACCTTGTCCATTCAATGGCACGGGAAAAACTTCCCCAGCTTCACTTGGAGGTGCTGAATGTTTTGTGACCGTTTGTTGATGTTGACACTAGGTATACTCCTGGTGCTGTACTTCAAAAGAAAAGTGACACATTCAATGAGTTTTGCAATCTTCAAAATTGTGCCAAGAAAGTGCACGAATGAAAACTGAAGGCATTGCAGACAGACAATGGAGGAGAGTTCATAATCACTGAATTTAAGAAACATTTGGAAGACGGTATGGTTCTACACAGGCTAACGACACCATATACTCAACAACAAAATGGCAGAGCAGAAAGAGTAAACTAAAGACTCATGAGTATGGTTAGGTACATGCTACTTCAGGCTTGCCTTCCATCGAGATTTTGGGCAAAGGCTTTGTCAACAGCATGTTATTAAAAAAAACAGATGTCCATCACAGGCCATTGAGTAAAGACTTAGGTGGGGGAGGGGAGGGGGGGAAATTTCTTATGAACTACGGTTTGCAGAAAAGTAAACAGAAAATGTGGTGAAAAATTAGGGGTGTTTGGCTTTCAAGCTTGGGCAGCAACTCCAGCAAAGGACAAGCTACAACCTAGAGCAGAAGAATACATTCTCCTTGGTTTCCAGGAAGGTCTTTGGAGCCTGAAATGGGAGAAGATAATCAATTCAAGAGATGTGGTTTTTAAAGAGGATATGTTTATGTTTAAAGACAGCACATCATATGCAAATGAAATGCATGAATAACATAAAATTCTGCATATTGAGCTAAAGATGGAATATTTAACCTAGGGAAAGAAATCCCCGAAAGATTGGGTGAGGAGAATTCAGATGACCTAACAAAGCAAGCTAGAAATGGAGTAAGGGAACTCTGTGTGGAAACTGGAGAAGAAGATAATATTTCACAAAGTGACACAAGTGACTCTGAGCATGCAGACAAAGAAATATAAGTTAGTGGATTAAATAGGAAAAGTACTTCAAAAACTTGTGAGTTTTGCAGTGTTGCAAAAGGCGCTGAGACGATAACTACAGAATGTATGGAGTGTTCTGTCAAGCCCAAATGCAGACAAATGGCTTTAAGCTATGAAATAGGAAATGGAGAGTTTGAAAGAAAGCAACAGTTGGAAATTGGCCAAAAGGCTAAAGGAGAGGAATGTGATAGGTTCCAAATGTGTTTCCAAGGTTAAGAGGAATGAGGATGGAAATGCAGAGAGAAATAAAGTGACGCTAGTGGCACAGGGATTTGGATAGGTAACAGGAAGGGATTTCGAGGAAACATATAGTCCTGTTGTCAAAAAAGAGACCATATGGGTGTTGATGGCTGTGTGCATTGAAAGGAACGTAATCAGTTGGCCGTAATCAGTCTGAAACTGACCCACTTGACTATTTTGACAAAATTGGTGGTCTGGTGCTTAGTGTTGATGACATACCTGTGTGGGGAGAGAGAAAAAGATTGAAAAGCTAAAAGTGAATTTGGGAGAGAAAATGAACATTAGATCTTTTGGAAAAACTACTTCCCTTTTATCAATGAAGGTGAACAGACCTAGAAATGATGTTCTGGAAATAGACCAGAAAAATTATGTCGGGCAAATTCTGCAAGAGTTTGGCATGAGAATGTTAGAGAGCTATCTATCCCTTTGGAAATGAAGCAGACCAGTGAGACGCAAGTGAGCCAACCTTTTTCTGAACATGTATACAGGAAAGCTACAGGAAGCCTCCTATATTTGGTAAATGGTACACACCCAGATATTGCATACTCAGTTAGTAGGCAGTGCCAATTTAACAGTATTGCGACACTTCAACACTAGCAAGAGGTGAAGCACATCTTCCACTATCTAAAGGGTACAGAAGACTTTCGTATGGTATATGGGAAAGAGGGGAAGACCATAGAAGTGTACGCAGCTGCTGACTGGGCAAATAGCCCAGAAGACAGGAAGTCCTGCAGTGGTTTTGTGATAATTCTGACAGGTGGAGCAGTGGCGTGGCAAGCAAGAAAACAACATATTGCAGCAATACCGACTGTGAAGGCAGAATATGTCTCAGTAACAGAAGCTGTGTAGGATGTGTTATGGGTCAAGGGTTTTCTGGAGGATATAGGGCAGAGTGATTTTGTAAGTGAACCGTGTGAAATACAGGTGGACACTCTGGGAGCTATTTCACTTGCAAACAACAGAATCACTTCCAAGCGCTCAAAGCACATTGATGTAAGGCATAATTTCATTAGGGGAAAAATAGAGAAGGGGGTAATCAGTTTAAAGTATGTGGAAACTAACAAGAATGTAGCAGATGTACTGACTAAATCATTGTCCAGAAGAAACCTGAGGACTGTTCAAACAAAAAGGGATTTAAGAAAAAAGTCAATGTTTGAATGCTTTGTCTCTCTTTGTTAGTCATGTGTTTGTTCTTTGTTTCTTTCAATGTAGATGCAACATATGTGGCCATGTTCGGGGATAGTTATGTTTTGTGTTCACATTTGTTTTGCAGTACACAGAGCACTGATACACAACAAGGGAAAGTATTGAAATGTTTTGGGCAACAGTTGCTGCATTGTGCTGGACTCACAATAGTGCGACAGACGCGACGCGATGGTCGCGACACGAATAAAAGCCAATCAGCATTGAGACATCTGTGGCATCAATGCGACAAAAATGGTGGACGCGACAAGATTTAAGAATAGAAAACATTCCTAATTTCGATATGTCGCGGCCGCAACAAACTGGAAAACCATGTAAAAATTTGGTGCTCGAATGTTGGTGGTGCTGGTGAATTGGTAACATCACAATTGTGTTTATTTATTTCCTTAAAAGATTTTATTTTCGAGAATAAGTATTTTTAATGCGTAGTTCACGTTAATACGACCACATTTTAATATTTTATGCAAAATCAGTAAGCATTAAAATTAAGTGTAGAGTTAAACAACACTTTTTTAACAAATATAAACAATAATGGTTGTCGTATAAGAGACCAGCAACTAGTGGCAAGAAACGATTTACGTATAATACTTTTGCATTTTTTGAACGAGGCGACAAAACTAGTATTCACAATAACGCAAATTTTTCTTATCACATCCCGCCCGCCGTGTCGCATCAATCGCGCTATTATGATTCCAGTGTTTTTTTTTTGTTTGAAGTGTATTTTATGAGTTGTATGTCTGCCCACGTGGCAATACAGAGTCCATGACAAGAAGGTGTGGAGTTGGTGGTGGGGAGATCAGTTGCAATACTAGAGTCAATGTGTTGTAAGATAAAGAGTTGTGGGCAATAAAGCTACCTGAGTGAACTGTAACAGAGCATATCATTTACGAGATAAAACATGGTGTCAGAAGTGGGATGTGTTGGGTGGCGTGAAAGAGATGCTACAATGAAACAATTGGTCACTTTCTAGGACAAAGCAATGGAAAGGGTCTGTCACCCACCAGACCTGTTGGCTTTATCTTCTAATGTGGCGGACAACTGAAAGCGGTTCAAACAATGGTTTGCAATTTTTCTTAAGGCAGCAGGTAAGGAACAGCAAGATGAGGAAACAAAAGTGGCATGGTTGTTGAACTTTGTTGGCGATGATGCATTAGAGTTGTACAACAATTTCAATCTAAAAGAAGACAAAACAATTTATAAAATATGGAGGCATAGCATCACTTCTAGGTGATTCAGGAGGAGGAGTTGAGCAACAAGAGGACGCTGTGAGAGTATCCCCTTGTGTCCGAAGGCCTCGTGGGAGACGAATTCTGTGGCGAAGGGAGTGGCATGGAAAGTGTTACCGGACCTCCGGAGGAGAGTAGAGAAGCAAGTACCGAAGACCTTTTGTTGCCTTGCACCACCATGCCTGACAGGAATCAGCAGAGTGCTTCACCAGTGTGGCACCTACGAGCACCCCCGCCGAACCAATGGAAACCATTGTTGCTACAGCACCTCAAACAGACACCATCCCAGCAGGATGTGCCAGAGATGGCGGTGACAGCAAGCAGCATGGAGGAAATAGCAAGCAACAAATAGGAGAGGGACGCATGCAAGCAAGAAGAGGCATGTCGCCCCCAGAAATTGAGCAGGAGCAGGGAAAACAGCATGAGTACAAGCAGTGATGGCAGCGAGTCCATTGCCTCACTATAACTATGGCGGACACAGTGGCGCATACGCCCACCACAACAGTGCCAGAAGTGTGTGTGTGTCCCTGCCACCCACAGCACTGTCAACAGCAACATCCACCACCAACACCTAGCACTGAAGGAAAGTGGGGCTGAGCAGAGACTGGCCTACTTTTTGCGCGATCAGAGGAACCCTTGGACACCCCAGTGCTGCAAGTAATGGCGTCAACTTACTGTCTCCAAAATGGCAAGGGGGGCATTTGATGTCCACTTGTTCCCCTACCATTTAGCCAGTTTGAAAAGCCGACTATGTCTACAGCACAACAAACAGGCACACTCTGCTACTGATCACCACAATGAGATGCAACGAGAGTGCGACGGTGCAGTGTAAGAGAGCAGGCAGTGCAGCATCACATACATAGGCCAGGCCCGGTTGTATACAAACACTTCGGCAGAGTGATACTGAAGACAAAAAACACTCCAAATCAGTTTTCCCAGGAAAATATGAACACACAATCACAGAGTTCCGTGTTTACATTCCAATGCAAATGCTACCTTTCACATCAAAGTTTTAGCAGTTATTACACAGTTTTGTTATTTTTGATGTTAACCCCCTCACCAGTGTCCACTTCATCTCATGCAATATTTTGATCACCCATGGCCAGTGTGTTGTTAAGAGAATATCCCCTGTAAGAGTTATGTGATGTGTGCTCCCTCTCAGGGACGATGTGTGTCACCCAAGGCAGGGGCGAGAAGATGTGTTGCTCGGCGCCAGCTCGATTGAGCAAATTTTGGGGTCATGGTCGAGGGCCACAGGGATTTCTAAAGGTTGCAGTCGTGCTGGTTGCGGTGGTTGTCGTGCACTTACTGGCATTGATGTTAAATAGTGGTTTCTACAACTATACAAGTGTAAAGGTAAAGGACCCCTTACACAGCCGTTGACAAACACTGACTCTCTCTGCCTATGGAGGGCAGGACCCATAATACTAAAAAAAAAAAAGCACTGAGGTTATACTTCGTCCATAAGGATGCCGTGCACTAAATTACCCAAGGTAAAGGCAATAAAAGTCAGGAATTAATCACACACATTTTTATTACATCTCACTGAATACAACTGACCTCGTATTCTACAAAATTATATTATGGGGCTCGGCTCTGTGGTCTGCCGGAAGTCGAAGCTGCTTTCGAAACATGCATACTGCGCACTTAAGTTCTTACTGTAAAATTAGCAGTCGGTCGGCTCCTCGGTAACAGGATAAAAGCAAAGAGGTTCCAGAAGTTACACTATTGATAAATGAATGATTAACACCCAAAATTTGCTATACTGAAGGGATGCACTGAAGAGCACAGTTCCCAAGCAGCATGCTGGCTGATGGCGGAGATCGGACTCCGAACAAAGCTCAGTTTCACGTGGGCAAAACCTTTTCGTGCTAGCTCATTATGAGTTTTGCCCTTACTCTTTCACAAAGATTATATATCACTTCTATATGCCCTCTTAATTTCAATTACATTACACATATTGGAGACATTCCCGTGGCTCTAAATGCTAGATTAATAGGTTTTGTGATGTCACAGGAATGTCGCCACCCATACGAATCTTTAATATAAATATGAATTTGTGGGATGAATACTGTGGGAAAGCTGCACCATGATGATTTAAAAAAATGAACTATTTTTACCTTAAATACTCCTCCCTAATCTGGTACTGGCGAGAGAACTGCGCATTGTCTTTCATAAGACATCGGTGGCATAAAGTACGTCCTGTGAACATGCTTTTTCCTAGACATCACATCTACGGTATTCATCTACGAGATGCAGCTGAATGCCAACCCCAGCTAAGTGCAGATTCAGTCTGCACACCTAAAAAAGGAATTCATACTAACACTTGTGAGCACATGAGTGGCATCTTAACACAGTGAATAGTGCATATAAACTAGCCTTTTGAAACACTTCAAATCATCGCTACACTTATACTTCCGCCTACAGGTCCCCAGACACACGTATTATGCTGTTGTGCAGGCAGCCCCCTTCCCCTGATCCCTTCAATGGTACTATCGTATGATGGCCGTGGCTTTACAACAACACAATGCCAGACAGCTAACTTATTGCCTGCAATAGGTCCCTCTTGTGAGAAATAGGTTAAATGACCGATTTGGGTCACCAGGAAAGTGACTAACTGTTCCCGGCAGCCTACCCTAACATCCTTTGGGCTGTTCGACTCGCCCCTGGCATGCACTAATGCAATAGCTGACTGTGGCAGCACAAATGGTCAAAAGAGCACAAGTGAGTGCTCGGCTCACATCAAATGCCCCCCCTCTATTTCCGGTGACAATTTGGACCCCACAGGCTCCCAGTCCTCCACCACGCCGTATGCTGGGGTATGTGGGGTTTACTCCCTCAGCAATTCATTGGGAATGCAACACATCACAGTGGAATACCTAAGTCGACGACCCAGTGCCATGTGCGTGTTGTGTCAATTACAAGGGTGTGTGCAGTGTATGTTTATTTGTATGTGTGTCCGTTATCATCCTACAATGTCACAAGTGTTAGGTATAAATGTCAAATGTTGTTTTGCCACAAGTGTAAGTGTGCACAAATATGTAAAGTTAGGTTACCATGCAACCAGGTACGTACTTACACTAGTATCAGTGTCCACACATCAGGTCGAGTACCCCCTGCTTTTGTTTACATTTTGAGGGTCAATGTTTATATAGTTCCATGTTATCTCAGTGTGTTATTTTCCCATATTACCCATATCACATAAGTACGAGACAATTTCTCTCTTCGTATTATATTATGTTTGAGTGCAATCCTGTAAGTCCATAATTAATAATTTCTGTTGACAACTGGAGCGCTAGAGGCACCATTTTGTGCATTTAAATTGAACGGACACAGACGAGGCTCTTGTGGCATGTTGATGGCTCCATTGTATTTTTAAAAACAATTATCAACATTAGTTTTGTGCATTGCAAACAATTTTTACATACTTTTAAAGTGTGTTTGACAGTAATGGCAGTACTGAAATACTGGACTCCTGCCATATTCCGAAATGCATCAAAGTAGACTGGTGCACACAACCACAGGGTAAATAGCCACAAAAAAATTACAAGTGCGTTTTTTATTAGTATGAACTCGCCTGGTTTGCCGCGAACACAAACCACATGGATGCAATATACTTGACTGGGGATAGGTCCTCTAAATATATTGTTTATTTGTGTGTCAATTTTGAGGTTAGGTTGCCAAGGTCATGTGTATTTATTTTTATACATTCAATATGTGCCTATACATTTTGTTGTAAAGACTTTATTCATATGTACATCGGGTCGGCATTGTAGAACCCATTGTGTTTCATTCATTTTATTTCAGCTTATGTAAAATTATGTCAAATGATGTTTGGACAGTAGCATCGGCCAATAGGTGGCGTCCACGCCAAATGAGTAGTAGCGTCCTAGATATCATGAGTGTACCATCGTGCCGTGGTGCTCTGGACACTTCATCTTGGCTCACTAACGATAATGTAATTGTTTAATTCACTTTAGTATACCAGAACCTTTTATTTCTCGCATGGAGTATTCAGTCTTTCACCCCTCCCCACACAGTTCGTAATTCACACGACCGAGGCGTAATGTACCACTTTAGTTCATAAGCCCTACTGCCATGTTATCTGTATAAGAGTCCGCCTGGCTGGAACGGCGATATGTAAACTTCAGTGCCCCGATGGGAAAGAACTTACAATAAATATGTACTGGTGAGATGCCGTTTCATTATGATGAACCGCCTATTCACTACTTAACCTATTTCGTAATTTTGTAGTGACCACATGTTAATAATGGCGTTGGGTAGTCAAAATAACCCTTCAGGAGTGAGCTGGCATATCAGGGGGGCCGACATCCCTGACTAGACGAGGCAATGGAAGTGCAGTTTACAGCTGGCGGAAAGATATTCCAAATGGTAACATCTATCAAGACATGGACATGGGGGGCAAGCCAATGATCGCCAGCAATCACGACCTGAGAGGAGGAGTCTTTAACAAGTGTAACTTCGTGCTCGCACCATGGGCTGGCGCCATTAACCCTGGAAAACAGCATTTCTTTCTTATCCACCACACCTCATTCCCCCCATGGCCCAGAACACCGAACGTCAAGTGGCTAATCCCAACTAGGGGCTAGTCAAGGCAAACCACTCTCCTTACGTCACCACACATGCCGTGCTGGCCAAGTGCCGAAGCTGGTTGGATCGTCGTGGAGTAGTTGATACCCTCCTTGCAGACGATTCATCTCCACTGCTGCTGATGCTCCTCCTGCTGTCACTGCTACTGCTGCTACTCCTGCTGATGCTCTTTCCAATGCTCCTACTGATGCTCTTCTCGATGTTCTTTCCAATGCTCCTACTGCTGCTCATCTCGATGCTTTTTCAAATGTTCCCACTGCTGCTCCGTCTCATGCTTCGGCTGCTGTTGCCGCACTCCAGACACTACTGCTGCTGTTTGCATTGCTGAGTTTGTTGTGGCTGGGGTATCCAGCCGCCCTGGCCACTGTGTCAACAGTTGTGAGTCCACCTCAGACCGCCCTGTGCCCACTACGTCCATCTCGGGCATCATGGGTAGGAACAGCCATCTCATCGTGCCTCCCTCATTTTCTGTGCTAAGGGTGCTCTCGTTTCTTCTTCTAATGATGCTTGTTGTGGCTTGCTGTTTCTTTTCTGTCCTTGCCGTTGTTCTGTTGGTTCTGCTTGGTGTTGAGATGCTGGACGCTTCGAATCTCAGTCGGAGGTATTCGTGGTGCTGAATGCTCGCACTCCTACTCGTCTGCATGAGGTAGGGTGTCTGAACCCACGGCGCTCCAGCTGGCTGAGGCCCACTTCCCTGTCAGCTGTTGCACGTTGCAGAGTTGTGTTTGTGCAGTTCCTCAGCGAAAGCCCCTTGGATTCTCATGCGCATTATTACCCGAGGTTGCCACGTTGACAACAGACATACCTATTTCGCATCTACATGCCTTGGTCTGCTTTTGTGCTGTGCAGTCTAAGTTTGTGGTTTTGCGTCACTGTGCCCCTATGATGCCTGCCAAGGCTCTTGCTTCTTAGGTGCTGCTTGCCTCTGCCAATATGCATTTGCCTGGCTGGTGGTATAGATCAGTACGATGGTCAATACAGCGCAACTGCCCTGCGGGATCGTTGGCAACTGCGCACATGCCATCATGTAGCCCACCTAACATGCTGAGGTGGGCGACAAAAACGTGAAGCGGCAGCTGTTGTATCACTTGTGATGCTCTTTAAATGTCAGTTGCCACTTGTGTTACACTCTCTTTGGCTGGTATTTCCAAAACTGCGAAAACAGGTGTAGGTGATGATATTGGCGGTGAGGGTGGCATTGGGACATCCGTCCTTGTTAATCTCGTAGCTATTTGTAACTTTCTGCCACTTGGTATGCCTGATGATCAATTTCGTGGCTATCCCGGTTACTTTCTGCCTCTTGTTGTGCCTACTGATATATATATATATATATATACATACATACATACAAACATACTTGCGTTTGTGATCGCCATACATGTCTGCTTCACCCTGTCAAGGTCGTGTGGTAATGTATGTTAATACGAGTGTTTGTGGAGCTTCTGTGTGTGGTGTCTGTGGCTGTACACTGTTGTTACACCTACTGCATAATATCCACCCCTCACAGATTCCAGTCAACATAGTCACTCGGTCCTTATGCACTCCTGATGGTACTGATATGAACATGCCTCGCACAGAATGCTGTCCGTTCTGGTCCCTGAGCATGAGTGCATCGGTTGTGCACTACTAGTTGCATTGCGGGTAGTTTCCTGGAAGTTCACTTGCGCATTGCAATTTACTGCACTGCGGGCAGATGACAGTTTGCATATCGAACTTAAAAACCCAATTTGTTTGGTCGCACAGCATTTCCACTTTAATTTATGCACATCCGAAACTGTTAATCCAGTTTGCTGCCAGCTTGACATGTTTTCTGTGGCATGATATCTTTGGACTGCATGTAAAAAAAAAAAACACTTGTGCACTGTAACTGATTGCAAAACTTCTTATGAAATGGTGTGCGTCTCGGTAATATTGCATGCATATTGTGGTTTGTTTGCATCGTATCTGCCATGGAGACAGTTCGGTCGTGGTAATTTACCCACTTTTTCCCCGTACCAAAATGGCGCTTGCTTGCCGAAAATTTTTCAAACTGCATCAAAACTGTTCAATGTAATTGAGTTAGGTTAGTTTGGCAAAATAAATAAATATTTAGTAACACTTTCAGCTTTTGCTGTTCCGCATAATGCTGTTGTGTGTTGCGAAGCTACGAAAAATACTATTTTGTTACTCAATTAAGTTATGCAGGATTTTCTTACTTGCTTCTTACTGACTTGTTGACACATGGTATCCTGTGCATTAGGCAGTTACATAACAAATAGCATGACACAACACTGTTCTCGTGTGCTTCCGTGGTTTCCTGCGTGTTAGGAAGTACACAAATCAAGCCATAACATGTTATACATTACACAGCACTTAAACGTATAAATACACACTTATAGTACTGGAACAGGGGGGCAATGTTTTCCACCCCTCACCCGTGTGTCATTTGTCATGGCATACAGGATGTGCATAACAAAACACTCAAGTACACATACACATACACTGCCTTAAAATGCATACATACATGAATGAAAAATACGTGTATAAATTACGTGTGCATTTATCAACAACTTTAAGTGCACGCAACTTCCTAGTAATTTTTACGTGATGAAAAATAGTAACTATGGATGTAAACAAATTAGAAATTACATGCTTGTTATAGCACTTGCAAATGTGTGAGACACTTTGCATACCCAACTGTGTTTACAGGTCAAAACAGGACATTATTGAAATTAAATTTATACTAAAATTTTGACTTACCAGTTTGTTTACCAGTGCTCAAACATTTCGTGTTGCTATGCATAACCTACAACCCATCCAATTAGTGAAACCATTTCCCCATTGCTACTGAAAAAATAAGCCATTTTATTCATTAAATTTTTGGGATATCACTTCAAAATCATCTTGAAATCATCCTGTCTCATAAATATAATTAATGATTTAATTGGTCTTCCTGCTGTTGCTTGGCCCTACTACCAACCCAAGAACATTATCGGGCAATAACTCACCATTTTTTCTATTCTTGGAAGTTTCCTCAGAAATTAAAACACCAACACCCCAGTCAACTTTTTTTCATTTAGATATAATCATTTTTGTAAGAAATGTATAATAATAAAGTTTTCACGTTAACAAACAATAGTTCTATTCCAAAGAAGGCACTTCACTATGATATAATTCATAAAGATAAATCGATAGTATTAATTAGTTTTTATGCAAAATTTATAATTCCAAATGTGGAGAGTAATACTATAACTGCAACTGAAAAAATGAGTCTTGTCGATAAAAAATGCTGTTATAAATATTCCCAGGGTCATTACGATGCTGAATCTTTGAAAGAAGCCATAAATTCAACTGAGTCATCTTCAACAAACAACATTGAAATAAAAACAGACAATGTGAAAAATAGAATAACAATTAAAACCAAGTGTAATATTAAACTTGATGATTATTTGTCTGATATTCTCGGTTTTGAAATAAAATTAACTATTGAAAAAGACAAAGTTGTTGTGGGCACTAAATTGTATAATTTTAATCCATATAAAACAATCAATGTTCATTGTAATTTGGCATATGGCATGTTTGAAAAATATGAGGAATCTTTTCCACCAAAAACTATGTTTGGTTTTAGAGATTATGTTATTTATGAGCCCTCATATTCAATATTTTATCAGATTAATAATGAGCAATTTAAAAACATTGTTCTAGAAATTAGAGATGAAAATGGAAATTTAATTGATTTTGATGGTTCTGGCATCGACATTGTTTTGGAGATTAAAGATGTTTAAAATATAAAACTTTTCTTTCAGCAATAGGTGTGTTGGTGATTCACTAACACCGAATTCATCATATGATTTTAAATATTTTTCTTACTCATCGCACCTCTCATTAATAAAATAATGAAGATTTGACTAGCAGTGTTTCACCACTAGCAGAGAATAAAGAAATTAATTATAAATTTTGATATCCATATGCCAGTGTATCAATTTTATATTATGGTATACTTCTCTTGTTATCACAAGAACTCTGATCTATTTTATTAACCTCTACTATATATACTTTGTGTTTTCACTTCTTATCAAATTCATTGTCCTATATTGAATTTTCTCATTAAAAACACATTTCTTTTAGTCATCAAAATTAATTCTACTGTTGACAACACATTTATTCACACCTCTTGCTCTTTTGTTTTGTTTATCCTCAACTCTGTATGCATACATCTTTGCTCGTAATCCAACAAATTCTTTAATTACATTGCCATTACACTCAAATTCATTTCGCCCAGAATTTTTTTATTTATTTGTGGCATGTTATAACTATTGTCTTTTGGATAATCACTTGTGTCAAATTTATCTAATATAGACTTCATGTCTTCATAAAACTCTTCTGTTCTAATGATATAAAAATAAGAGTCGGTATCTCGAAAACACAGTTCAATTTTATAACCACATTTAGGCTTCATAATTTTATAGTAGAAAACAGACATTAATTCTTTTGAAATATCCAAAATGGCCATGCCCCCATAAATAGGCTTATTAAATTTTACGTTAGTTTTATTCACGTGTATAGCAACAAGATTCTAATTAAATATAGCACTTTTCCTAAAATTTGGCTTGGCCACTAATTTTTCGCAAATCTACTCTGTCTTATAAACTTCATTGTTTTACCAAACACAGAATTATTCATCAGTTTATTTGTCTTTTTCAAAATCATTTTTTGCATTAGTTCTCATTAATGTTCAAATTTACAATTTGACATGCCTGATTTTGTAATTGTGGGTCAAATAAAAAATCATTTTTTTAAAATCAGTAGAAGACTATTGCAAATATAGGCGCAGCACAATAATTTAACTAAAAATCATGCTAATTTCTCACTTTCAAACAACAATTTTTCAATATCTTCTGAAAACATGATTCATCTCTTCAATTTCACCCCTAAAATCAAGATAGTTTGACCCAAATCTGCATTCTCAATTAAGTGCACTTTTTTTAAAAAACATACTTTGTTCACTGTTAGATCAGTGGTCCATTTTCAGTGTAAATGATACTAAATTTAGGTCAAAAAGGGTAAATATTTACTTAAAAATTTGAATATCACGAGAAAAGTATGGAAATTCTTGGAATTTCATCAGAAATATGATGATTTAGCTAGAAAATTAGTCTTTAAAGAATAAAACACAAAGAGTGAACACAGGTTGAAAATTGATTTTGAGTTGCGCTTTGAAAAATTTGACGGGGAATCAGATATTTGTTTGAATTTAGCTTGAAATTGGTTGAATTTTAGTTAAATTATTGAGTTGCGCCAAGATCTGCAATAGTCTTCTACTAACAATGACTAAAGAGGAACTGGTTTCAAAGCTGATGTAACATTAAAAGTGTGTGATAAAGTGAACAGCCATAAAGTATGTACTGTTATGTTGGCGTGAACGCACTTTCAATTACATTGTCGCCTGAGCCCACCCTAGCAATTACGTACAAACCAAGAAGGAAGATGCTGCAAACAGGATGTGTCTTGCCAAACGCAGGTAAGCGAGAACCCCCACTACCAACCAGAAAGCAGGGCGGATTGCAACATGCGACGTACATATTGGGCGTTAGTTACTGAGTGGCAAGCGGGGTCTTTCTCCGTAGTGAAGCCGACCATAATGGATGACTCCAAGAGCTCGCTGTGCCATTCCTTCGCCGTAAACTCCGCATCATGTACAACAGCCTCGTTACTCAACGCAAGGTGGGACAAGCCCAATTACTTTCAGGCTCTCATTAGGTTATCATAAATATACACTAAGTGCTCCGCCGATAATATATAGCTTCTTGTAATTGTAATATTCTGTAAACACAATAATAACCCGGCTTTATTCCAGATAGTCTTCTGTCAATCTACCCATTAGCTCTACCTCTGGCTATAGTCCCATCATGCATCTCAACCACAGACTCCCCTAGCCCTTAATTACAAGTATGGTCAGAAGGCGTACTTTGTAACAATAGATGGGTATGGAAGTATCTCATGCTATGATGGAAACTGTCTAATACATCCACCGTCAATGTCTGAAACATGCTCTTGTTAAGTCAACATTTAACTTTTCTTTGTGCAGCAGTTTCATCCGAAATAAAAGTGACAAAACAAAACTCTCAAGATTTTGGAGAAAATGAAAAATGTAGGCTTATTAACAAGGTAAACATCTGACGTGTGTGCGCTCCTCCGTACTTTCTGTGGGGGAAAGAGGTTACTACGCTGACCACCCTCTTGTGTTCGTCAAACAAGAGGGGAGTCAAACTCCAGAGTGAAACAGATTGAGATTGACTCCCGCCCAGGGAATATAGTTGGCTGGGGAATGGTTTCCACGTGGTTTGGGAACGACCTTCGGTGGGAGTCGAACCCGTATGGTTTTCCCCGATGCCAACTTTATTGTACAGAAGTTCAGCAGATCCACGTTAGGCGGGTTTCGAACCCGTATGAACTTGCGGACGCTAACTTTATTATTCACGAGCTGGGTGGGTCCACATTAGTTAGGGTGACCTTGGGGTTAATCGTGCTTACCACTGGTGGGGGAGTTCCTGGCTGAATAGGACGTGTTCCCTCCGGATTGTACTCTGGCCAACAAGCACTTAATATGTGGTTCAGCGGGGATTCGAGTGTGGGCTGTAAGATTTGACTCTTAAGACAGTGGTACACACACTGGTTCATCAAATGGCGGCTCTACTTTACTAGGGGTCTCTACGGTTACCTCTGCAGTAGCCTGCGGTATAGAGAACATCTCTCTCTGCGCCTTATGCGGCTCTTAACGCCGCCGTGCTTACTGTGCATTGGAATAGCTGCCTTCTACCTGGAGGCAAGACTTTGGCAGTCTTACCCAAGGCCCTGTCGTATGAGGTGCAGACCAGTATATAGGACTACGTTGAGTAACAGCAGAGGGAACACTGGAAAGGCAGGAGCAGCGGCGTGCCCACCTCGGGCTCAAAACATTTGCAAGGTCCGTCTCCTATGTGTTACAATGTGCCTCACAACTGATTATCAACATGGTTTAGTATTGCACAAATTAATTATACACAATTAATAAACAAAATGAAAAAGGACTAAGCTAGAATTATGGTAGGAGAGACCAGATTTAAATTCACTTAACATTTATTACGTCGGACTGGAAACTGGGAAGTCCCAACTGACTGATACACAATGGAACTAACTAGAATAATTATAAAAATATATTTCCTAATTAGAGCAGGCGAAGGTGAGCCTGGAGAAATAATTAATAAAAAAAGATACAAAAAATAAAAATACTAATATATGCAATCCAAGTTACTTAATTCACTAAGTTACGTAATTCATGCAGTTCACAGCGTATGCTAAGTAATGGGGTTTTCCAGGGGAGGCGTTAGTATCGCGACAACCTGCTACCGCGGGAGTAGAAGGAAGTTGACTGTGGTAAAGGGTAGGGGGTACAGGATGTTGGGTTACCTCTAGAGAGAGCTGATGCCTGCAGTCAGTTGGTAGTGGACGAGCCTTCGCAAGCTGGTGGGTTGGAGTAGTGATGCCTTCACAAGCTGCGGGGCTGGAGAGGGTGTTGCATTTCCAAGCAGCATGCAGGAGTTTGAAGCCGTGTTGCAGGCTGAGGAGAGAGGTCTTCTTGCAGACCATGGAGAGCACACTGACCTACTGGATCATCAAAAATATTTAATTTATTCATGGGGGTGGTGCTTGCATGCTGGGTTTCGGGTGGGCTGTAGATTTCGTAATTAAGCGTGTCAATTACTTTTACGTAGTCAGCTGTCCAGTGTGTGGAGTCTCTTTGCTCGATACGTGAAATTACATTTGCCACTCTTAATGACTTGCCCCGAGTTCAGGTCACTCGTAGATGGGGAGAAGTCACCCGTAGAGTGCGTATCTGCGCTACGCAGTATGGCATGCATCAATCGCCCACCTCCTGAAGCGACGAAGACCCATTTTGAAGAATCCACTATTACTTCAGGCGTGGGAGGTGGTTGCCTCAATCAATGTAGTTCTGTTGCAGTTCTAGGCTAGCGCCTCTTCTGTGCGCATGCTGACTTGGCTGAGTTCAGTGCGCCCGTATCTGGGTCGTGCGACACCTGGTTTCTATCAGTGGCTAACAGTCGTTCTCTTCCCTCCTCTTTGCCTCTCTTCCTCTCTCTTGGTTGCGTAGCGGCCGGTGTGTCGGCGCACGTTGCCATTTGCCTCTCAGTGCAGTTGTAGTCTTCCCTGTTGCGTTTCTTCGCACATGTTTCTTACCAAGGGAGGAGAGAGTGGAAAAGGAGTTAGCGGGAACAAGTTGTTTGGTATTGAACCTAGTTCGAGGACAGATCACATACCACGTGAAAAATAAAAATTCTCTTTAACAGCGGGGTTGTACAATTTTGCGTGCACTAATTATTTCACGGTTACAAAATTCTAATTTTTTCCCTTTTTGAGGTTATATGTGGGAGTATAAAATAATTACTTATTTCCTAATCCTTAGCCTAACAGGTACATGGCATGAGTTTACTCTCTCTACTAATTTATTATGGGGTATGCATGATTATCATAGGTGATATTATGCATGTTAACAGCTTTACGGGCTGGGGGACGAGAATAATTTTCTTCATGACTGTAGCGTACGGGGTATCCGACTCATGAAGAGTAGATATTTACGATGGCCGTACTGATGGCGGTACACATTACACATGTTGAGAAAGATCTCTCGGGGGTACATACATCTCACAACACAAAATCTAACCTATACACGGTTTTCGCTAGAGTTAACACTCTCAACTCTGCTAACATTTAGAGATTATAGGGGGTTTTTCTTCTCAAGGGAAATTACTAGACCTACATGACTACTTTCATGATTATATATTTTCAGTGGCCAAAACACCTAACCTACAGAACATCTCACAGGGTTGTGTTTCTCTTAAGTGGAGGTCTCACCTTAGTGAAAAATAAATTATTTAACATTACATTAGTTTACGTAACAAGAAAACACAAAAGGGGGTTTTACGAGGTACACGACCTCTGCACAAAATACACTCATAAGTTAACAGGGTTAGTGATCTTTGGCGCTACTGACATTTCAAACACTTCGAAAATTTCAAATTTTACGAAGGGTGGGAATTTCCTGGGTGGCGGTTACGGCATGCTCACAGCGAGCTCTCACCTCATGCTCTTACTCAAGCTACAGGAGGTTCGTTAATCAATGTCACCCAGTCACATTGCGAGGAATGGAGAAGATTACGTAGTGGTTATGTTCATGGGCCTACTGATAGGCTTTGATTACGCGATCACACTTCCTAACAGTGCTCACAGAATTCAGTGGTGTTACGTTAAATGTGTCATACTGATTTCCAAAGTAACAACAAAATACTTTCCACTTTAAATGCTTACGTTACATGAGCACTTAGGGGATTTTCGGGGAATTGCAAATATCAACTTTTCAGTATGCCTAAGGGTTTGATGCTACGTTAATTTTCCTCCAGCAAACAAAACTTTCTTGTTGGCAAACTAGGGATCAATTTCAAAATATAAATTTTGTTAATTTCACTTTTACTGGTGTCCATTGATAGGAGGTCGTTACGTTAATTTGGGACACTCTTTTGTGTGGGACCTTGGATCCTATCAAAGCGATTTATGATTTAAATTCTCAACCTTGAAAGCAATTACAACATTACAAACTTACAGGGTACACAAACAAAATTTCTCTTGGGTGGTGACTCAGGTAATTCTTGTCGCACTGCCTAATCCTAACTGGCTAGGATTTTGTATGTGTTGTGCATTGACACCTAGCCTTTCCTACTAAGTTATCTACGAGTTCTTGCACTCTCATGTAGATCGGGTTCAGGCATTCTTATCATCTATCACTCCCTACAAGGTTATGTATGGGCTGGGGGGGGGGGGGATGGTTACTGCGATGGAGGCATGATAGTCTAAATTGCCATCAACCAAGTAATCACTCTGACGATGCTGGTGGAGGGCGCTGGCGTTTGGTTGCTCGGCGCTTCAGTAGGCGCCCTCGTTTGCGTGGCGCTGCGGCAGGGGCAGCTGGCCAGCGGAATGCAGCAGGCGGCCTTCATGGCTTCTCTCTGTAGCGCCCGGTGATGTGACATGTGCACCAGGCACGCAGTAGGGTCACTTGTGAAATGGGCCTGGTGGTTGCAGAATGCATGGGGCCAGCATCCTGGGTGCTGGTGACATCTGCTTCAATGGTAGCGGCAGAGCTGCTGAGCACATCTGCTTCTGTTTGAGCCCTCGTGGCAGTGGGCTTTCGTAGTTTTGCGGCAGCAATGTGGGTGATTGGTGCGCGGTACTGACTTTCACTGTCCGTTCCCGATGGTGGAGGGATATAGCGGATGGCTGCAGTGCACACGGGCGACTGGTAACTCGCGTTTACTGGTTTAGTGGCCTGCGTGTCTCGACTCTCCTCCTCTCCAGCCTTTTCCGAAGAGCTGCTGGTGCTGGTCGCCAAGTTGATCAACTGTTCCCCTGATGATAACGAAGGCAGCAGCAGACTTTCTTCCTTGGCTCGTCCACTTTCTCCTTTCTTGCCTGGGAAGGGGTAGGAAGGGTACGGTAGCAGTGCATGCATCCTAATGTCCCTATCCTGGAGGGGCTCCACTGTTTCTAGCGGGGAAAAATTTCCCGCGGAAATTTTTCCGGGGGAGTAGGGCTGTCTAATTTCCCAGAGTCCTGCAAAGGCGATTTCTGTTGCGAGGTGAAGGGAGATGCTTCGACCGCCTCGGGGGTGTTTGGGGTTCGGTTCTTGCAGGGAGCTCTGTCCCTGAATGGCGCTCGTTCTGGCCGTAATAAGGCTGCCTTGGGTTCGTGGAGACATGCGGGCTAGGGCGTAGGCAGACCTGGCGGAGGTTTAAAGACCTGCCAACGGTCGTGTTGCGGTTTCTCTCTCCGCTGTATGGTTCCCACAAAAGGGACCACGTGTCTTGGGGTTGTGTGGCTGCACGTTTGGAGGGTTGGAAGCCAAGCTGCATGCCTCCTAGGGCCGCCTTGAGCAGTCACGGTTAAAATGCTGCTCCGGTCAACACCAACATCAGGGTAAGGGCGGCGGCGGAGTGTGGCAAGGTCGTGTCGCGCCCTGCAGGCGGTCTGGGGAAGAGAATTGGGCCAACAACCCTGGCATGTGCCATCTGTTCCTTTCCATGGAGGGGGCACTCATTCATCTCTAGCTCTCTTGCTCTGTTCGCGAGTTCCTCGACCGTCTGGGGCCGGGGCGTGAGTAATAGGTTTCGTAGCGAGGGCAGGAGGGTGCGGGTGATGCACCTGACGCGCTGCCCTTCGGTCTCGTCATGGTTTACACTTTTATGAAGGTGCTCTTTCTGCCTTATAAATAGATCTACCTCCTCGTGTCTTTGCACGCGGGAATGTAAGTCAATTATAAGATTGCTAAGGATCTCGTAGCCGAAAAATTCAACACAAGCTGGGCTTTAAATTGTTGCCAATCGTCCACAAACTCGGCATATTTCTCCCATCATTTTCTGGTGGGACCTTTGAGTTGATGGTGAACTATGCTCACCCATTGTTTACGTGGGATGAGGTGCTCTCTCCGTTCTCGATTGCACTGAGCCAAGAATTTTTCCGGGCCATCATTAGGTTTGCCGTCACATTCTGGTAATGCTAATTCACAGGGCAGGCATGGAATGACCGGGCTGTGCCTGTGGGTTGGGTTGCGTGGCTTATATGTCTGCTACCTATGGCAGACTTTGTATTGGTATACCTGGCCGGGGTTTCGGACTCGCTTGTCCGTCCAGCCTATGCAGGGGATGGAATACCGGTTGCATTGTATGCAGTGAACAATATACCTCCCTTGGCCCTCACACTCGGGCCTTTGGCATACCTGCGGGTTCTTCTTGCCTACATTCCTGGCAACGGTACTCCAACCCATCTGTGTAACGGTGTGCATCTTCCCATCCTATACACGTGTAATGGTAATCCAGGTGACAGTAGATATAACTGATTAAATTAAGGCCGGTGCCTGTGCGAATTGGGACGAGGCAAGGGGCATTGCTGACCCCGGCGGCATTTACCTCTGCTAGAGTGCCGCACATTTCTGAGTCCGACGTGACTGATATCTAGGTGCCAGGTGGTGTTTTAAACCGACTCCCTGAAGTCCCAACTCCTCTGCAAGGAGTCATCAAGGGTTGGAGAGAGGATGGGGAGGAGGGGGCGACTGGCGCTGTCCCAACTCCCAAGGCTGAGCTACTTCGAGGTGTACGCACGTTAGGTGCAAACTGATGCATATGCGCTCCTCCTTACATTCTGTGGGAGAAAGAGGTTACTATGCTGACCACCCTCTTGGGTTCGTCGAACAAGAGGGGAGTCAAACCCCAGAGTGAAACAGATTGAGATGGACTCCGCCCAGGGTGTATGAATGGTAACAGGTGGTGATTAAACGAGGGTGATGATTCTCAACATAGTTTATTATTGCACAAATTAATTAAACACAATTAATAAATATGAAAAGGGATCTAAAGCTAGAATTACCACTGGTGAGACAAGATTTAAATTCACTTAATATTTATTACGTCAAAATGGAAACTGGGAAGTCCTGACTGACTGATACACAATTATGCTAACTAGAATAATTATAAAATTATGATACGTAATTAGAGCAGGCGAAGGTGAGCCTAGACAAATAATTAATAAAAAAATACAAAAAATGAAAATACTAATATGCGCAATCAACTAAGTTACTTAATTCACTAAGTTACTTAATTCACTAAGTTACATAATTCACTCAGTTCACAGCATGTGCAAAGTAACGGGATTATCTAGAGGGGGCGTTAGTAACACGGCAACCTGCTACCAAGGGAGTCAAAGGAAACTGACTGTTGAAAAAGGTAGTGGGTACAGGATGTCTGTTTACCTCTGGAGAGAGAGCTGATGCCTTGCGGTAAGCTGGTAGTGGACGAGCCTTCGCAAACTGGTGGGTTGTAGTGGTGATGCCTTCAGAAGCTGCAGGACTGGAGAGGGTGCTGCCTTCACAAGCTGCAGGACTGGAGAGGGTGCTGCCTTCACAAGCAGCACGCAGGAGTTTGAAGCCGTGTTGCAGGCTGAGGAGAGGAGAGAAGTCTTCATGCAGACCAGGGAGCGCTCACTGACCTACTCGGCTGGTGAGCCCGGCATCTCTGCTGGAGCATGGTTCTGGATCTCCTTATATACAGAAAAATCCCTTCATCAGTGATCCTTCGGGGTGTGAGAGGTAGCGTAGCCTTCCAACAATGGGGTAGGTTTTCAGGGGTTGCAGGAGTGCGCTCATTTTTTATCTCCTCGCTTGGAAGCGACAACAAATTGAAACCTGTCTTTCTAAGACTGACAGTATGTGACGTCAAAGGTCACAGGGGTTCTGCCATGTCTTGGGTTTGCTGGAACTCCTGCGGCTAACTGTAGGGTAGTGGATCATCATAAATATTTAATATATTCATGGGGGTGGCACTTGCATGCAGGGTTTCGGCCAGGCTGTATATTACGTAATTAAGTGTGTCAATTACTTTTATGTAGTCAGCTGTCCAGCACGTGGAGTCTCCTTGCTCGATACGTGAAATTACTGCCACTCTTAATGACTTGCCCTGAGTTCAGGTCACTTGTAGATGGGGCAAAGTCGCCCGTAGAGCGTGTATCTGAGCTGCGCAGCATGTTGGCATGCATCACATGTTAAGAGTGTCAAATTACACTGTTGGTTATAGACCAGGTGTAAAATTAGCAGACATTAAGTAGGAACACTTTTTAGCAAAGAACTTGTTAAATTTAGTTCAGTAATACTATTTTGAAGAAAAATAGCTTCATCACACCCACATCCAGATGTTTGTGATTAACTTTTGATAATCTTCTCAAGGGATTTTATTGGGTATACTCATCCCTTCCTTTTGCCTAGCTAGCATGGTTACTTGGGCCGAGATATCTTCCAGAATGATTATTTATTCTATGAGAAGTGAATGATAAAAGTGTGTTCTAAGATAATAACAACCATAAAATGTTGTAAAGTGTATTGCAGAAACTGGATTACAAGAACAATGTCTGCTGTGACATCAGACATAGGAGGGATGTCGAGCACCTGTAAGGTAGGCCACTAATTGGTCACTTTCTCAATCTACTGATATACCCTTTTCTGTTGTGTGTTTGTTACTACTGAGTTCAATTCCTGAGGGACTTACTGCATTTTTTTTCAGATAACTCACGACACTGGAACCCTGCCTGATCAAGGGTTTACTGTAAAAATCAACATCGTTACATAAAGGGGGTTAACAAAATTGCAGATATGCAGCACTACATGCAATAAAGTAAGCACTTCTACACAACACTAAGGCTGTCCTCTTGTTATGTTCAATGCAACCACCCGGGTAGTATGAAGCTGTACACAGATCATGGTGACCACTGTAGCAGATGGTCGAGGTTACAGTGTAACGTGTGGTGGGGTCAGCTCGTACTTTTCACTGGTGCCCCCAGCAGCCAACAACCTTTTTGCCTCATCCCAGATTGGTATCTTCTTTGATACCACTACAAAACGATCTTCTTCGCATTTGCCAAAGGTTTTTGCTTTCAACTGCATTTTATGGCCTAACCTGGAAACATAAACATTCGTAAAGTCAGCATACAACTGCAATGAGATACACTGAATTTTATTAAAGTGCCAGTAATAATAAACAGAGAGGAAATATGGTCATGGGATAAGAGGGATACAATTTTGCACAAAGTATGACATCAGTTATAACAGAAAAGACAAGGAATGAGGTGGTCTTGTACTGAAAACAAAACAATAAAAAAAAAACTCCCTCTTTAAAGTAACTTAAAGAAGTAAATGTTAAAAGACAATAAACAAGAGATAATGCAGAGCAGAGAGGAAGATTGGACGTAAGTGTGCACAGCTTGAGTGCACTTGGATGGCGTGTATAGAGAGTGCTGTCAAGATTAAAGTGTTGGAACTGCCGCTTCACCCTCAGATTGCCTTGGATGCCTTTCCCCTTCCTTATTCCTGCTTTCTTGTTGGTTTGCCCATCTTCCTACGCATGCACGAGCAAGTGCTCTGTGATTGGTTGATGTAATATTTCAAGTGGAGTGCCTTAGCATCAGCGCGAGAGTCACCCACTTCTACTCTGGTCAGTCTACAGTAAATACCTGTTTGGTATTTTCCCCTCATAGTCTGTCATGGTGGGACTCTGTTTAATTGCTGGTTAGCCTTTGCTTCACAGCTTGCAAGCTGCCATGAACAGGCTTTCTGCATGAGACACAAAGATCAGGTGGGTTTGCTGATAGTATTGAAGTGAAATGTCGTTTGATGAAGCTTGCATAGGGATGTTAGGTGCGCATGTAGTGATATTTGAAATTATGTTAAGATTTGGCATGTAATAAATTTAGTTGGGTATTAACTTATCAGCTTTGTGGTGCCCATCAATGTTTTCTCTGCTTGTTAGTTGGAATGGTTTAAGTAATGTAGATTTTTGCAGCAAGTCGCCTGAAACGTTGATGGCAAGGTAAAAGGGACAGCATCGACTTGCACAGTGAGATAGAACATTTTTGGCAACCCACTTGTATCTATACTTTTTCTGAGAATCGTTTTGGTTCTACAAACTGCCTTAAAGAATACATTTTAAATCATTGTTTTTAATTGTTTGTGAGTGTTGCTTTTAAATTTGTTGAGCTTTGTTAGGCTTTTGCACCCCAACGAATGTACAAGTTTTATAAAATATCAATTGTGATTTCATGCTAGTCAAAGGCTATAGGTTCTACTATTTATTCTTTTTAAATGTTAAATGGTAAACGTGCTGAAGTCCCAGAAACAGGTTTTAGAAACGTATATGGCTTCAAGTAGAAAGAATATAATAATATTAAATGTTTTTAATGTTTTAGTGTGCTCTCGGCTATCATCGGCACTTTGGAGTGTCCGGGTAGCACTTTTAATGTGTGTTATTTTAAACTATTTTGCTCAAGGTACATGTCATTAAGTTATAAATCTTGTAAACAGAGTTTTGTTTGGAAAAATTTCTTTGAACCAGAAAGTATTAATGTGTTACCACGTCACAAGTGATTAGTGGAATGTGTGACAATCTGAAAATCGCCACCGGAAGTGGTTAGGTTTTAATTACCATTGGTAATTCTGAGTAATCATAATGGTCAATCATTTAGTAACCAGTTTTTATCTGTATGGCTTTGAGTTACCGTTGGTACCTTTTGGTAACCGTAGTTGTTACATATTAGTGTCTATATTTTACTATGTTTATTTTATTAGGAAAGACTGGCCTTATTCCTACAATATTTGTATTTATGATTGTATGTTTGTGGATCACGTATATATTTTTAATATGAAAGTATGATATAATAATTATGGTGGGATAACCTTTTGGTTTATTCTTTGTAAATAAAATGTACGATTAGTGTGAAGGATTGCCGTTAGGCTTTGCTCCTAGTGGCCACGTGACGTCACCTGGCCGGCTGCACGGGTGTAACACCAGCCAGTGTGCTATAGGGCAGTCAGCTGTGAGTTGAACAGCAGGAGAGTTGCGGGCTGAACGCTGAGTGGGATACTTGTGTAGTACGAGTTGGGCAGTGGTTATGCTGCGAGGCCATGCGGTGCGTGAAAAGTAAAATGCATACAGTGACAACTGACGTGAAATTGCTTTTTGAGAAATATAATGAGAACTAATCACGACTACTTAAATTACGCAAATATGTTCTTGGGTTGTGTGAAAAACATTTCTATTTAGAAGATGTGCACGGGGCTTACCCAACGCCTAAGGATGTTAAATTACGAATCCGTAATTATGTACGAGCGTGATTCGAATGTCAGCACGGAAGAGCTGTTGCTGGGCAAAGCGACCATGCACAGCAGTATTCCTGGCGAGTTGTGGGCCACCTTCGATGGCAACTGAAATTTACTGAGTCTGTTCCCGAGGCGTCGCATCTGGTCCTCCATATGTAAGGCTACCGCTGGCTTACTCACTGTCTTGTTCCTGTGTACAAGTGTTGACATGCTTCTGCATAAGATATGTCCATGACGTCCTTTTAGTGATGGGGTTTTGCTGGAACAAGATCTTATATTGCCATCGGAAGTCGTCGTACTGTGTAAAGAATGATGATCCCGCTACAAGCGAAGACCCAACAATTCCTATTGAAATAAACTGTAGTCAAGTGATAGGCCAAAATGTGTTAAATACAGTAGTATTCATGCTATCACAAATGCAAATTAATTCATGCTTAGTGATTTTGATGGTGTTATGTGCGCGACCAAATGGAGCACATTTTTAATGGCATGTGTTTTCATGAATTTAATCATAAGAGATATAAAATATCATTTTTAGATGGCCCAGAAATTTTAATATGCTTTTTATAATAACTGTGAAAAGAAATGTAATGTTGATGAAGACAGTGTACTGGCCAACTTATTATTAAATGTATGAAAATCACTGAAAACGGGCCTAAGAGAATATTCTTTCTGAACCACCTTAAAGAACTGTTAACTGAATGATTCGGAATAATAATTGTGCAACTGTACTAAATAGAGTGTAGTAGTAATATGTATATATGGGGCACGGTATATGGGAAACTTTAAGACTAGATTACTTTCCACCCCATCAGGGATATTTCTGTGCAGTTTTTGTAATTAAGAATGTGAGTGAGGCATGGTTGAAAGTCCTGACGACACCGAGGGGTTGAAGGCGTCTCAAATGGTGGATAGACAAGAGGAAGTGGGGGCAACTTACAAAGTTTACCCCACCACAGACTGGAAACAGTTACGAATAATGATGCTGTCTTATTTCTAAGAACTCTCTATCTAATGCTGAAGGACTGTAAAAGTTAACCATAGCCACCATAAAAGATGAATCCAGTGAAATTGTATTCTTGAATAACAACAGAAAAAATAATGAAATATTAAAACATTTTATTACAAGAATTTTAAAATTCTGTTTTCTACTATTTCATGAGAATGTGTGTACAGTACTATTATTGACCTGTGGGCTGTATATGTACTGATTACTCACATCAAATAAGGGATGTCATGCTTGTTTGTTAATTTTAAGCATAGCCGCATTTATTTCATAATATGGATACTTTCAGGAGACCTTTTTAGAACTGTGATACTTACTTCCTATGCAAAAACAAAACAATACTTACAAAAGACGAACTATAACTAGATATGGTCAAAAATAATTTTAATGATAGAGGTTCAAATAAATGCTACAAAGTTATTAGCAATTAAATGTAGTGATGCTTAAAACCAAATTATAAAAAGTGTTACAGCTTAAGTCGACACCACCTTGACACCTGAATAAAACAACCAGAGCCAACTTTGTCTCAAACAAGATACACCAATTTTCCCACAACAAAATCTTTCACAATGTCTCAAGTATATTCATCATTTATTCAGTTTTTTTACAGAAACTCTTAGAGACAATGATTTCATAACATGGCAAGTTACATAATGCACAGTAAGAAAAACTCCTGTGTGGTTTTGCAGCTGATTTGGTTACAAAAATGAGCACAAGCTGTATCAGATGGACAATAATTGTAAATAGGGTCGAGAAAACAGCTGTGTACAAGCCAAGAGCCCAAGAAAACAAGGATAAAAAAGGGTGGGGACAATGATTAGAGTTGTTCCAATACCATGTTTTCCGATACTGATACCCCGATACCATTGCGATACCAATGCCCTTTGCATTGAACTTTTGAAAAAGAATTGCTGTTAATAATGCATTAAAAAACATTTTTCCTACACTCATTTAAATGAAGAAAATAACGTTTTAAGAAATGCACATTTTCCCTTTCCAAAGTAAACACACCTACGGGCCCGGGAATAACTACTCTCTCAAAGTTACAACCCTGTTTTGGGGAACCATACAATTTTTGGTTGGTTTAAAACTGCAGCTGTGGTAGCCAGAATCCTCTTGCTCCCTCTACTATGAATAAACTTCCTCCTTCCATCCTCCAGCCACGCCCATCCCGCTACACTCCTTTACTGTCTCCATCATCAAGCCACACCCACACCACACCAAGCTTCCTCCCTCCCTCCAACTGTCACAACAGGCAGCCTGGAATTTTCATTGTCCTACTCTCCCAAACTTCACGCAGTATATGGCACTGTCACATTTTTCACCTCTTCAGTGGGAGGTAGAGACGACAATCAGCCAACAGACATGAAAACTCTGGCAAGATCATATAAAATCCTATTCTTTCATTTAGGGCGAATACACAATTTTGAATTATATATGATTTTGAATTAATCTACTTAGAATTAACGAGGTTTTACTGCATATACACTGAAATACTGTAATTTTTCTCTCTAAAGAAAATAATAACCTGACTTAACTGTCTACAACCAATATTAATGTATCGGCCCGATACCATACCCGATACATCGGGAAAAGGCAAAGTATCGGCCGACACCGATACTTAGTATCAGTATCAGAAAAACTCTAATTATTATTGTAACTGGGGAAATGGGAAGTGTCATTACAATAGGGAAGTAATAAACAGATACATTGGGCAATGGGGAAAACCACAGTAACAACAGAGATTCTAGGTCAGACCAAAAGGAACCCACCACCATTAGTAGTCGGACCTAGGCCATTTGATGATATAAAAAGTGCAAAAGTGGCACAAGTGAATTTTTTTAAATAAAATTTATTAGGGTGTGTTCCCCCATCCCGTTCCCAACCTCCCCTGAGTGGTGTGCTGTGATAGGCTGTTGGCTGAGGCTGGGTACCCAAATAGCAACACTGGCACAAGGGACATCTGGAGACTTTTTATCACCAGTGCTCTGTGGAGGCTGTTTGCCGAGCTGTTGTGGGATGAAGTGGCTGGCTCGTTTCCCCTCCTCTGTTATCCCTTCGATTCCCCCCCTTCTTCACCTTCTTTCTCTCAAGGGATCAAGTTAATATAAACCAGTGCGCACTTATTTTGCTTGACTTTACTATGTCTTCGTCACCAAGGACGTTTTCTCGGCAAGCCAACACCATCATGGAAGCCAGCTGACATCAAGAATTCGAGCCTAGCAAAATGTCACGAAGAATTATTTGGCTTGGGTGCTATGTGCGGTCACCTTTTCAGTATTATAATGTAGAGATGCTCATGGAAGAAAGCAACGGTGAGTCGTGGCGACCATTAATTCTCATAGAGCTTTGTAGCCATCTCTAAAGATTGAGTTCAGCGAATGTTCTTTGAGGCTTTACGAGTCCGTAGCATTTGATAACTTTTCTTGTGAACATAGTTTGAACTTCATAGTAGAGTTTGAAAATTTTGCTGCCTGTGGAGGCACACGTAACTTGGTGTTTGGTAACAGCTGGTTGCATTAGCTCACTAGTCAAATGATGTTAGCTTGGTGGCCACGACTCACGTTCAGGGCTTGGAGGATTTTATTTTAAATTATCCTATCTTTTGCTATTGTAAGGTCAGCAGAGATTTGGAGGGCAAATTGCTGCCTCTGCAGACCATGCATGAGTTTTAATGGTATTTGAAAATATTTTAATGTGCATCTTTGGTGAAGCAAGGCTTTGTATTGGGCAGGACTGTCGCCCTCCTTCACCATTGTGTATTTTTATTGAAAAAATCATGAAAACATTAAAAGTAAATAGCCATTTTTCTTATGTCATGTTGGTGTTCTAATAAAGAAATAACAAGTTCAGAATTGTACGACTTGGTGGTAACCAGATTAATCAAGAAGTCTAGAAGTGAAAACATTTAATGTAATGGCTAGTTTTCTTGCACTGCTTTACTATGTTTTATTAAAGGTTGTTTGAGAAATGCATGCATTTGGTTGTTACCAGTGATGGGTGACAGACCTGGCTGATTGGCTGCCCGCATCCTTGGGTGACTTTTTCGACACTAGACAAGTCACGTCTTTGGGTGGCTAGTCGTTTCTTGGTGCTGGTGCCGACCGGAATACAATACTGGCCTAGTAGGCTGCCGGCTTGGTACGAAGTCTGGCTCTGGCAATACAACTTTGCATGTTGCAGGCTTAAGGTTGGACAGAGTTCAAGCGAGCAGTGCGGTGCATCTGGCCCATGGGTGGTTTCGCTAGTGTTGGTCTCTTGGTCCTGGTTGCACTTGACTGGAGCGTGGGGTGTATGTTTATGAGGTACTGGGGTTTTCCACTAGCGTGAAGCCAGGTACTGATAGATGGTAGGTGGACCCCTCGCCCAACAGGACCTCCTGCACTACTGGATGGTATCCTTCCGCTATACGGGTGGGTGGCTCGAACAGTAGGAGTGACGGATGGTACTGGTATGGTGAGTTGTTGCAGCAAACCAGCTTGTTCACGTAAACCCAGTAGAACGAACGTGCTGGGAAGGATGCTAAGCCCTTGTGGATCTTTTAGAGATAACCCTTGCCTTCTTAGCTTTCTTCTGAATATCGCCCCTATGGGTGTAAGGCATCTGGCTCTAAACAGGGATTGGGCCTGCAGGAGTTAGGCAGTCGACATGTTGGAGTGTAACTGTACGCGCAAATTACTACCGCCAACACCGCACCTCACACTTGACCTCCCCACTGGAGGTGTGGAAGTTTCGAGCTGCAAAGTGTTGGTTAAAGAAACTGCACGGTGTTGTCTCAATGGGGTTGGTCTCCCCTGCATCCAGAGTGTAACTCCACTCGGCACCGCGAATTGTGCGATGAGAGTAGTTCACCCCAGCCGGCAAGCTGATCCCACCAGGAGTGTACCTAGTGTCGTGGCTTTACCGTTCCTCCGACCTGGGTGCAAGGAACGAGTGGCCTTCCAATAGTGGTGAGGTGAGTGTCCTGAGATCACTGGTCTCCCCAGGCCCGAATCACTTTCCCTCCTCGGCACCGATGAGTGTGCGGTGAGGCAGGGATGACTTCAAGCTGGCAAGCCACCTTCCAGGGGATGGTACCCCAGTGTTGTGGCTTTACCGTTCATTGCGTTGGGCAGAGAATGGGTGGCCTGCCAAAGATGTTTTGGTCTGTTGTCCGTGTGGATTCCGAAAGAGCAAACCCAGTCTCCTGCTGTCCCCATCAGATCCGATGATGGTGAGGGGTAGGAGGTCGGAGTGATACTCGAGAAGCAAGATCAATGTTTATTTTGCCATAAAGGAAAATAAACAATGATGGTGGAAGTACTATCTCCTATCCACTCGAGCTTGATGGAAGGAAAACAACCTAGCGTAAAGCAGGAGAAGGCGCCCTGTACAAAACTAAGGGAGTAGGCAGTTAGTGGTGAGTGTGAACTTTAGTTTACTCCTCTGGGCTAGCTCTACACTTGGTTGCCCATAAGGGACCGAAGCTGAACTGATGATGCAGCTGGTTCTTCCTTAGTAGATGGCTGGAGAGGATCTTCGGCCCCATGAGATAGCAGTGAAGTATTCTGGATAGGTGCGGGCCTCTGCACCGATTGCTTGCGCACTGAAAGCTCAAGAAAGGAGTTGGAAGACTGATCAAGAACTGAAGCAGAACTGACTAACCGGAGGCCACGATGCATGTTATATACTCCTCGGCCATCCCCTCCTTCACTAGCATAGGGCGTCTGGAGTGGGGGTTTGCAGGTGCAGGCCCAGAGTCTAGATTCTCAATGTGAGCGGCATAGTAGAGAGATGTGGGATCTAGTTATCATACTTGTGGCGACATCCCGTGGCACACTGCTGTACTCGCTCTGGACCTCTCGTATGGTCTTGGTGGCTCATCGGGCGAAAATAATTTTGATTATTGAGACATCTGTCTCGGCCCAGTAGATACAACAATCTTGTAGGTGATGGTGGTGACTCAACTCTGTTGACAGCTGCTAGTGGTATAGTTGCACCGATGAGTAGTAGTCGTTTATTAATAAGGATAAGTGTCATGCTTCACCAGATTATATTTATGAAATGTAGTATTAAGAACATTTAATGTAACGGCTAGCTTTCTTGTGTACTTTAACATGTTTTACTAAAGGTGGTTTGAGAAACACATGCACCCTTTGGTAACCAGAATATATAAATCATGGTAATGGAAACCTTTAATGTTATGCAAACTTTTCTTATATTAACCAAGAGTGTTTTTAATAAAAAATGGTTAAGTGGTGCATGTATCCTTTGGTGATCAGAATAAGTATGAGCGGTAATTTTGATAATATTTGTCAATTGTGACTAGCACCTGAGTGACTAGCTTTCCAGAACCGGAATTCTTGTTCAAGTTCCTTAAAAGCTTATTTCATTATCCTGGCCAATCTATTGGACCAAGGAATAAATTCTATAAGCGCACATAAGTAAAGTAACATTACCTTTACCATTCTGTGATTTTAATTTGAGCCCTAGGTGGCAGATGGTTGAGCGCTATTGCTATAGATAATGTAAGATAGTGTATTTACAAATATTTTGATGCCCTGATCCAAAATAATTTTGGTTAAGGCAACTTTATTATTGTAAAGCAATTTTAATTGTTACTGTGTAACATTGTGAAAAGGAGACATTCTCCAAATCCTTTTCAAGCTGTCTAAATACCCTTTTTGTTTGTTTTAATTACTCACGTATGGATGAGTTAAAATCGGGAATAATTAGTGAGAAGGGCTTCCTATTACCCCTACAGCAAATTCTTTCATTTCCTCTTAACTGGAACACTGGTTAGGCCAGTGGGATTAATACTTTTTTCTAATTGTTTACCTAATTGAGTAATAAGATACCTAATACCTCTGTTTTCTCATAATAATTATAACTTACGTTTAATTTGAAGTAACCTAAATTTGTATCTTGTAATTTTTTTTTGTTTTGCCCCTGGAAAACCCCATCTACTTCAATACTTAAATGTTTACTGAAACATAGCTTTAAAAGTTAAATATCTTTGTCTTATGCTATTTTTATTATTGTTACTTATTTCATCTATTTGTTGATTTAAAACAAAACCCTTTTATTTTTTAAAAATATTATTGGTTTCTTGCTAGTTGTTAACGACCCCTCCTTTTCTTCTTATTTATTCTATTGTAGTCCTTGACATCTCTCAGTAATTAGCTTAGTTTTTATGTACTGGGTTATAGGTTTAAGGTAATCTAATTAATTATTCACATTTTCTTTGCTGCATTGTTTCTGTGTCAGAGTCAGACCCATGAAGCGATCGCGGTTTCCTTTCTCTTGCTGTGCGAGAAAACCCCCCCCCCCCCCCCCCCTTTTTCCATAACACCCCCTCCCCCAACTTTTTCTCTATTTTTGACTTTTGGTTTAAGCGAGTCTTTTCTAATTTTTAAAATAAATATTTAGGGTACAGGGTATCGTGCTGGCCCTGCCGAGTAAAAGTTACAGCACATGGTAGAGGCTTTGCAGGTTAGATTTTGTGTTGGCTCATTTTTACAATTGGTGTAGTCTAAGGTTAGTTTAACTTTTGTTTGGAAGTATCAATAATATTAAATAAACTAATGAATAAGGACAATTAAGTATCCCTACTTCTCTCCAAATACCTGCAATATTGTATCCAGCAGTAACAGTGCGAAACACTTTCCTTCTCGCATGAGGAATCAATAGATCACATTTAGATCCCCGCCACACATACTTATATAAATGTTAACATGTTTAATTGTACTATATCAATATATAAAAAATGCTTTTTCTAAGCTGCTAAACTATAAAATTAAAACCTTTACTCCAAATGAAATAAACATTTACTGATATGTTTGAATTACGAAAACCAACATACTTTTCTCCAGATATCGCAAAAAGGGTTTTTATTTCAGAAAACAACCTCCTGTAACCAACCAATTTTCATTAAGCTCGTTTGTAGGCCTATTATAATTTGCAATGCAACAACACAAATATTCCACATCTCGTGAAAATATTCTGCGACATACACTATTTAATTATTAATGCGTCTTTGTTTAAATTGGTTTCTATTCCAAAAATTCAGAACTCGCCCTGTGCTAACATCAACTCAAATCATTCACAAAACATTATTCCCTCACAAGAACTTATAGTGGAAAAATGTACAGGATAAGACTGTGCTCTCACATCCACAGGGTAAGACTGTGCTCTCACATCCATTTGACAAAACCTGTGTGTAAAGAATAAAAACTAGCTCCCGAATCATATTTATTACTTCCTTAAAAAAAATATATACACACAAAAGAATACATATTACTCACAAATCTGGTACCTGCTGAGTTGTAATTGTAAAAGCTGGAGGTTCTCTTCAGGGTTTCCGCTCAATACTAAAGGGGTGGTCATTCTCTCCTACTCCTCTTCTTTGACTACCTTGTCAAGGTCAGGTTGGCATGACAGGGCATTTGGTAAGTCGTTAGACTTGCCCGAGCAGTGTTGCACCTCAAGATCAAACTCCGTGACGAACATCTCCTACTGCCCGAGCTTGGTCTTGGCATTCCTGGACTTGCACAGACATTGGAGGGCTTTGCTGTCCATCTGTAGAATAGTGTTTGCCCTCTAAGTAGTACCAGTACTTCCTCACTGCGACAGACTGGTGGGTTATTGCTCCCTAGGGAGAAACTGTGTCACGCGATAAATGTCCTGCTGTCGGGTAAGTAGACGTGTTCCTTCATTTCTTATGCGTTCCTCACTTACAAGCTCAGCTAACAGCTGTGGTTATTTATATATATGAATTATTTATAGATTATTTCTGTAAGAGCACAATTACATGCAGGCATAAAATATTGACACTTTCAGTATTTACATCTCCACTCGTGAGAGGTGTGCCACTTCTGCTAGCTGTTACCTGCCGTGGCGGTGGGGGCGTGTAAAAGGGGCCTCGCCTTGTAGCCTTTCCTAACTGTCGCACGACAGGTAATTTTATGTGTGACAATTTGCTAAGTGAGGACTAGCGCTAGACCTTCTGTCACCTAGGCTGGCCTGTATCTACCTAATTATGTACAACATACGTGAGTACCCTTAAATGATTACAACTAATAATGCTAATAAATGTTGTACCGACAACCTACAGACTAATAAAAACAAAATAAAACCCTGCAAATATTCACAAAAATTGCACTTTGAATTTTCTTAAAAATAATATTTACAACAATACTAATTTTTAAATATTCTTTCTTTCATAAGAAAGTCTGGTTTTGTATCAGGCTTAGGCCTGCACTGTTCTTATTCCCTCACGAGTAGTCCTAGTTTCACTGGTAAGTTCATCTGGTTTCACTGAGTGACATGGTCTATACTTGAGATGTCCCAACACATCGTGGATAAAGAGGGGCACTGTCATTCACCTCAGCATTGTTTGAATAGTGCCACGAAATTCTATGAACATCATGGTTTCACTAGGTAGCACTATGTCACTGGCTACTATGGGTATATTTATGCTGTAATTACGCAGTTTATCTTTACTTCACTGGTTTTACTGGTGGCAGTGGTTTATGGCTCTTCTTATTAGTGTGATACTGTTTTGGTGAATATACACAACTCGCGCACTGGTTTCACAGGCTGTTCTGGGTGTGAACCTTTGTTTTCCTTGGTCAACCTTGCTTCCTGAGTCATGTCCTTGTGGTAGGTCCACATGAAGTGGAAAGACTGTCGCCAAGGTGACTCGCGATAGCGGCCAAGTTGAGAGGGCCCGCAGCAGGTGCTGCTTGATGATTGATTCTCATTCCCGGGCCATGGCCAGCTTGGAGCCACCAGGCACTGGGGGACGATGTGGAGCCCTCTCCTCTTGGAGGGACTGGGTTTGAGGTGGCAGTCAGAGGTAGAGGCTCTTGGGGCTCCTCTATCTCCTTAGCTCAGCTGGGCAAATCCTTCCGTACAGGAGGCGATGTCTGGGTGTCGGCCTCGGCATCCTCCAACGTCGGGCTGTGGTATCGACCGTGTGGTCCTTTGCTGGAGAGGTCTGATTGGTCAATTGGGGCAGAGGCTCTTGGGAGTCCTCTGCCTCGTCGGCTTGGTGTGTCTCACCTCTCTCGGAGATTGGGCTGGGCAATGGAGGTCTCCGGTGAGGTCTCCTGTTTAAGGGACTCTGCCAGAACAACTCTGAGCTTGTGTGGTTTTGTGGTCCTGGTTACGGCGGCCAGGCCAACGTCTTCTGGTTGCGGCATCTCCGTAGGCAGTCACTCCCATTGACAGTCACCCAGGCAAACGGAGGGTTCATCCTAGGATGAACTGGCTGGGGCTTGGTGATGATGCCTCGTTCATTCTTCGCTTGAGGGCAAAGAAGATTGAGGGAATTTGTTTATTCCAATGCTGGTGGTAGTCTCCCACATTGAGATGGGGCTCTTCGTCAACTCCTGGTTCCTCCTCTCAGTGGGGTTGGCTTGTGCGTGATAAAAGGGGGGGGGGGAGGTACCCAGGCCTCCACTTCCCAGTTCTGGCAAGCCTTCCTCTAGTGTTGATTGTTAACAGGGTGCCATTGTCTGTGGGAATGGCCTGTGGGTAAACCCAACGAGGGAATATCTCAGTTTCAAAATTACGAAGTATATTCTGTGTTTCTTGGCAGGTACAGGGAACACTTCTACTGGGAAGATTGGTCTGTTGCCATCAACAAATACCGGTTGTCCTTTGTGCTACGAGGGTAAGGTCCCATCACATCAGCCACTAGGTGGATCCACGTTGTACATGTCCGTCAAAGCTTCTCTGTAGGTGGGGGTATGGGATACACCTTCCTGTGGCAGTATACCTCGCAGTTGCAGACGTATTGGTGGACATCGCGGCTCATCCCATCCCAGATGTACCTTTCCCCTACATCTCGTAGCATTTCTTTCATGCCTGGTTGTCCGGCATGTTAGTGGTCACGGTGGTGGCGGCAGAGATCTGCCCTCACGTTCTTGGGTATCCAGATCTTCTAAGGTGCCCCTGGTTGACTGGTGCGGGACCAGATGACATTGTCCTTGACTTCAAACTTTTGGGGTCGGTCCTGGTGTAGATGCTGGATTTCCAGGTCCTGTTGTTGGTGGTAGGTTATTTGTTCTTTACTGAGCTGCAACTGTAATAGCCGTAGGTGTTCTTCACGGCTTCGGGTAGGAACTGGAGGAGGGATCATTTTCTCCCATTCTTCCTTTTCCTTTGGTTCCCCATCGAGGTCTGGCTGGCGGGACAGTGCGTCAGGTAGATCGTTGCTCTTGCCCGGGCAGTATTGTATCTCAAAATTGAATTGCGTTAAAAACATTTCCCACTGCCCGAGCTTAGCCTTGGTGTTGCAGGATTCATGCAGCCATTCGAGGGATTTTCTATCTGTATGGAGCAGGAAGTGCTCACCCCACAGCTGATAGTGTTACTTCCATACACCACAGATCACGACAAGACACTCCGCTCGTTTATTGTGGTAACGTTGCTGTCATTTTCAATCGCGTGCTTACATAAGCTATGACTTGCAGCTGACCAGTGGTGTTTTCTTGATACAGTACGACACCCAGCCCATCCTGGCAGGCGTCCATCTGTAATATTAGTGGACTCCCCCCCTGTGGCCAGTGGAGTTGTGAAATGGTGCTACAGCTTCCCTATAAAGGTGTTGCGATGTTCGTCCGTCCATCGCCAACGTGTCTCCATCTCTAGGAGAGCGATATTGGGCACAAAGTCACTTAACCAAATCCATAAGCCAAGGAAGTGACATAATTGCTTCTTATTGGAGGGCTCCTCTGCCTCTTGGATGACCCTTATGGAAGTGATTTGGGGGTAATTCCCCTCGGCCGTGACTACTCTTTGACAATTTGCAGGTAAGGCCGTGTGACTCGAACCTCTCCAAGACTCGTTGGAGATGACCGCAGTGCTCTTCCCAGGTTTTGGAGTATATGATATCATCCAAAAACGCAAAACAGAACTGCCCTACACATCCAGTCAGGGCCTCGGCTGACATGAGTCTCTGGAATGTGGTTGGGGCATTCTTCAGCCCAAATGGTATCACACAGAACTAAAGTGTTTCACCTTCCCGAGTAGTGAATGCAGTAAACTTCCGGCTGTCTGGGTGGACCATGATCTGCCAGTACCCTGACTGCATGTTGACAATACTGAAGAGCGCGCTTCCCTTATATCTCGGAGTGTGTGTGTTAGGTTGATTGCTGGAGGGACGATCGGGTGTGTTAAGTCATTGAGAACTTTGTAATTTACACAAAAGGATAACTCTCCCTCCTCCTTTGGATCTATAATGACTTTTGAGTTGTATGGTGAGTCTGATGGTTCCACAATCCCTTGCCCCTTCATCTCCTGAATTTCCTCATTATCAAGTGTTGCCTCCTGGTGAACACTCTGTAGGGTCCGTTGAAACGGATACGTCTGAGGTACGCCATAATTCATGTTGGATGCTACGTGTCTGGCGTAGCAATCCTCCTTGGCTAAAAGCACATGCATGGTCGTCTAGTATTTGCCTTAGCTCGACAAATTTTGGTACATCCAGGTGGTGGTATATATCTTTGGGATTTACGGGAGGTGGGATTGCTGTACCGGGGCTGTGCCCCAAATTGATGGCAGTCTGTGTTTATCCCCGATATACACGTGTCGCTGCCCATGGTCCCTCACACATTGCAGTCGTCATAGCCATGGCTGTCCCACAATCACAAATTCTGTGATGTCTGGGGACACTATGAATTCTGCTAGGTGTATATGACTGTAAATCCACATGGTTAGAGTTGTACAACCGTCGACCTTCAGGGTCAGATCGTGTTGTGCTAGTTTTGAGGTGAGTCTGTGGGCGGAGTGATACCCTTTGTTCCGAGGTTAACACATCACTTTTGACGAAGTTGTCTGGCAAGGCGAGAACACAGCTACCCCACTACGTAGCAAATTCCCCATACCTTGTCCACCATTCCAGAGCCTTGCCTTTGATTTGTCTATGGGTCTTGCTGACCCATTGTTTGAGTGGTATGTTGTTCTCACGGAGTTACCTTTCACATTTCTGCATGAATATAATTGGTCCCAGTGCGGTTTCCTTCAAACTCAGCAGTTGGAGTTCATTGATACCCCGGGCCATGATAGGGCTCTGACAAGGGCCAGAATTCAGTTGTCAGTATTCTTCTATGCATTTGCAGTCTTAAAATTGGTGTACTAGGCCTGGTCTCATGATGCGATCATCGGTCCATCCTATATGCACACGTGACGGAAGGTCTGCACACATACAACACAACACACTATGTTGATCCCTTGCTTGATGCAAGTTAGCCAGTTGCAGTAGGCAGTCTGGCGAGCGTGACATTCGTCACACCGATATTCGAATCCATCGGTGTGATGTGGTTCATCTGCCCATCCCAGGCATTGGTAATGGAAGCATTTGTGGCAATGTGCACATATAATCACATGAGCCCCTGTACCAGGGCACGTGGCAATATGCCCTTGTCAAGTATGGCATCAGCCATAGTGGCATCTGGGTTGTCTGTGAAACTAATCTCAATGTCCGACACTGCAGCTAGTTTGTTTGGGCGCCACGGGGTGTTTTCTGATTCCCTGAAGACTGGTTGGCTTTAGATTAGACTACTGGCTAGATTCTGGATCTCAGGATCGTACTGGCCTAGTTCTGCTTCCTAGTTGATACTATGGAAGTTGTGGCCCAACATTGGGTGCCACAAAAACTCTTGAAGCATGAGAGCCTTTGACTGGGGGGGTCATCACGGTTGTGCAAGGTTTTGCAGTGTAGCTCAGAGACAATGTGCAAGCTGACTTTGACCTTACTGTCAACTGGTAGGGCCACGCCCATTACATAAAGTTGGCTGCTTGGCTTGGCGACAAGGTATGAAGTCAGTACAGGTTTTGACTGTCTTGCGGATGGGTCAACAAATTGCAGCTGAATTACCTGTGCTTGTTGGCGCCTAGGGTAGCTCCTTGGTCTATTGTTGTTGTTGTGGTGGCTGGCGGCTGGAGCTGAGTTGGGCCCATGGAGGGCTGCTGGCCCTGTGACACTGGAACCAGGGGTTGGCTAGTCCCCGTGGTACGACACATCCCTGGCAGATATTGGTTACCACTTGGTGAGGTCGGCCGGTGGTCTTGATGGGAGGCTGAAATAAAGTGCGGGAGGGAACTGGGAGGTGAGATTCCTCCAACTGGCGGGCGGCTTGAGTTCATTCCCGTGGGGTTACACTGCCAAGTGCAGTTGGAACTGGGTTGCAGCTCCTGTTAGCGTTGGTTGAAGTAGCTGCCTTTCAGTCTTGCCAGCTGGTACCACTTCGTTGGGTGTATGGCATAAGGCAGGTACAATGGACAGCCTCAGGAGAGCAGGTGACAAAGTTCCCTGGCTAAGTGTAATACCAAAGCCACACCTGAAAAGATCAGATTTGTACCAAGTGCTCCTCTAATCTGCGACATGAGGAGCGGTGGTTACAGAGAAGTGGATTTCCTCTGGGTGCCAGACGACAGTGAGTGGAGCCCAAGTGTTGATAGATCACCACACTCAGTATGTCACTCTCTCCGGCAACAGTTCAATGCGGTGGATGGAGTTACTAATGGTTGGAGCTCTACCTTAATGCATACTAGGTGTACAGTACGGGTGGCCGTCTAGTGTGTGGGTTGTCGACGTATGTTAACCTTGTAAAGAGAGGCCGCAGTCCTACACTAGTTTTGAAAAATGAAGATACAAGTGCGCTTTCTCCTGCTTTGCTCTGGCGGGTCATCATCTACTGTGGAAGGAACAAACACCCTAAAAAATAGTATGTACAGGTTTAAGCAAAACTCATATTTATTTCATCAGGAATAAACATGGTGGTATGTACCACCTCCTAACTAACTGGTGCTCAAAGGAAGTTATACTATGCTAATTCAGGTGAGGGAGACCTGGTCCTAAACTAAACACAGCAATCCGGCTAGTTAGCTACGAAAATAACTGACCCAAACTAATTCTAACCGTTGTCCAGAAGGGACAGTTGAGGGCCACTACCAGAGGTGGTAGTGGTGGTGCCATTCCCATTACTGGCAAGTAAGGCAAGAGTGGTGTGTTCAGAAGGGACCTTCAAGGGCCACTACCAGAGGTGGTAGTGGTGGTCTGATTGCCATTACAAGCAGGTAAGGCAGGACTGTTGAAGTCGTCTTTGAAGGCTGCTGGAGCAGTGTTGAAGAGCTTCTGGAAGGTCTTCCGGAAGGTGGCTTGTGAAGTCGCTGAAGAGCTTCTGGTAGGCCGCTAGGACTTCAAGGTTGGCAGAGAACTCCAGCAAGCGAGCTGTCGGAGCTGAAGAACAACTTCAACTGGTGCACTGTCACCACGTTTTGGCTTTTAGCACACAAGTTATTCAATTAAATTTTCCAAAAAGATATCACTACACCCAAAGTAAGGAAAAAAATTTTCTTACATGCTTACTTAACAGGAACACCACAAATTGTTGATTCAGTTTTATTGAGGAAAAATAGTCTTTGCCCCCAAAAGCAGTTGTGTAACATCATGGTACATGTGTACAAGCACAATGAGTACATACAGTAATTTCTAATTTTTGTGAAGTAGTCTTTGCATTGTACTTTTGCTTACTTCCACTCATTATTTAAAATGTAAAAAACAAGAATAAAAATCAAAGCCCCACACAAAAATCTATTTTTTATACAAACTTCTATACGTCTCATTTTTTTGTTTCTCCCACAAACGTCAAGTTTGGGTTTATAAAAAAAAAAGAGTAATAAATACGACAGAATAAGACAGATGCCGGAGATTTTGCCAGTGACAAGAGGAGAGGCAACAACTGTTGCTTGTCCCATGCAGCCAGCTGCCTGGCTACCCAGGTTGCCGGCCATTGTTTGAGAGTGTGCCTAAGGCAGCCACTTGCAATGCTAATTTTGTTGCACAGCAAGAATGTAAATACTACAACATTTACAATTTATCTGAATTTTGCATACACTGTGATAAAATTTTACTTTGAATTACTCATTATATGGAATTTCGTATTAAGAGTGTACATCACATGCCAGTCATTTCAGTGATGCAGTCTGTCAGGACTCTTGAGGATTATATAGACATTATTGCACGTGGATCATTTCTGATTGAACAGTAGAGAGGGTAAAGTGTTAATGAAGGGTCCTAGTGTTCAACATTGTTTGAAAATTAATCAATCTTAATCTTAATAATATTATAAATTCAAAAGTTTGTATGTTTGTTTGTTGTTACTCAATCACATAACGGCTCAATTGATTTGGATGAAATTCGGTACAGGGGTAGATTATGTTCTGGATTAACACATAGGGTACTTATGATCCCGGAAAAACCACCAGTTTCCTAGGGAATGTATAAAATATGCAACCAACCATTTGAGTAGGCGCTGGTTGGTCAGTTTATTCCTTCCTTATGGAAATGTTGGTTTTTTTTGGGATAAAAAGTACCATATGTGTTAATCCAGAAAATAATCTACCCCTGTACCAAATATGATCCAAATCTGTCGAGCGCGCAGGTGAAGCCGCGGGTAACAGCTAGTAATTCTATAAAAACTGCATTAAAAATGCTGTTTTCTGACCATTTTGAAATGGCTTTAAAGATAAGCATTGTGCACAAATCTCCATTCCATCTTGATATGACCAACCTTATGTTATTAACAAGAAACTATGTTGCTTGTCCTCTATCGTCACTACGAAAAATTTTGTGTAACCATTTGAGAACAAGCACACTACACACACTTCTAGCATATTGAAGGTGTACAGAAATGCTGTAAGCTGATGACTAGAAGCAACTTCTGCTTGGTATTGTAAACTGAAGTGCTAAACTGATACTATTCTTCCTTTTTTACTCCCATTTATGACATGAGCGCGCAAACACACACAAACACTGATGTTACATGGCCGCTGAGTTAGGCCTACTGTGATGCACACTCTTTACTGAACCCCAAAGCATGCAAAATCCCATGGAGACTAACAACTTTAATTTACATAACATTTTGAACTAACCAAGATTGAATTAATGAGATTTTTATGTGTACCATTAAGTAATAACATGCTAGATTATAAACACACACAAAGCAAGGCTATACTGCAACACAGAAATAAAGAACAAAATTTAAACATAAACACTGAACACACATTCGCATATTCTATTTTGCTTTATCTCTCGATATGTACAATGTGATAAGGTTTAGGGTAGTGCTGACATAATAAAAAAACAAACATCACACATAAGACTACTCACAAGTGTAGGAGCTTCCTCTCCTCGGGAGAAAACTCGTTGGTGAATACCAGGTCGTGGTCAGTGTCTTGGTTGGCATAGTCTTGCAGCAAGGCAATGGCCTTCTGGCGGAACTGGGGCATTGTGAGGTTGCCTGCACCCCAGCCCGAGCCAAAGCCAGCTCTTCGCACAGTCTCCTGCTGCACATCGATGGGCTCCGCAATGCCCTGAGCATTACGCCCCAGCCCTCTACCAGACCACCCCATCATACGCAGCAACTTGTTGCCCACATTGTCATCACCAGGAGGGGTTTCAGTGTCTGCCATTACAGTGCTCCACTTATTTCCTGGTCCTGGAGAAACGGACTTGTCCACCGCCGTGTCTGACACAAACGTCTTTTTCACCTGCAACAAGACCAGACCACCCCATCATACGCAGCAACTTGTTGCCCACATTGTCATCAGCAGGAGGGGTTTCAGTGTCTGCCATTACCGAGCACCATCTCTTTCCTGGTCCTGGACCAAAGAACTTGTCCACTGTCCTGTCCGACACGAACTTTTGTTTCACCTGCAACAAGATCCCAGCTTCCTCAAACACATGCTAACAGCACACCTTCACCAACCACTCATCAAATGCACGTGTAAATCACGGCACGTGCCAAGTGGAAGGGAAAATCTGAGCATACATTTGAATAATTAATTACTAAAGGTATTTAAAAAATTAAACTTTAATGACAGTATTTATTTGCATGTCTCAAAAATTACACAATTATTGAATGAAAAATTGCAGTGTTCCCACTTCTTTTTTCCATTTGATAATTCCCTGATTTTCACACAAAAATTATCTTCGTTCCCCAACTTCTTTTGTAGCACATTTTCACACCAAAATAACTACTCAAATCTTGCAACACAATGTACTTGAACAAAACATCCCACACAGATAAATTAAATCCACATTTAGTTACAAATTCCATAACCACTTCTTTCCAATGTAGTTATTCTTATTAATGATGAAAATTAGTCAGATTGTGTTCACCTTGATAAAATTATAACTACAGTGGAACCTTTATAAAATGACCCAATTTATAGTGACCATCTTTCTATAACGACTCATTTTTGAGGAACACTAAAAAACTTGGGAGTAAAAAAAGTAAAAATTTCGGGAGAAATTGCTTGAAAAATATATATGCTGCTTTTTTTTGTCAGTCTGTACTAGACAGGGTGCATATTAAAAAGTATATACAGTAAACTCCAATTAACCGTGTTAATTGGGACCAGAAAAAAAACTAAAAAGCAAATATGTATTGATAAAACACAGTACCTATTATACATTTCAAAGCCAACAAAAATCACACACTATATGAGCAGGATTTAAAGTACACAATACTTTAACTGATATTTACGTTGCACCGAGTGTAGTGTAATTCAAGATGTATCAAGTATACACAGCTTACAGCCTGCACCGGCGCAGTGACAGGTGGGCGGCACGGAGCGATAAGCAGTGCATAGTATGTATGTTCCTTCCTCAACATGCGTCACACAGACTGACAGACCCGTCCTTGAGATGACAGAGTGAGTCTGAAGTTTAGTTTAGTAAAGTTTCCATGTGTCTAAGTCCCCTGCCCCCCGCCTACCCCCAATTCCAAGCCATATGTTGCAGATTGATACATTTCTCCAAACCTTTGTTTCCGTGTAAGACGGACACACTTTTTTTAATTTTTTAATTTTATTTTAGAAAGGTGGTGTCACATTCCAGCACGGTAAATAAAACCACATGTAACTGCGTAAAAGAAGATAAAATCGATCTAAAAAACTTTTAAACCGAACCTTTTATTTAAAAATGCACTAAAAGGAGAAAAACAATTATAATATTTACCCAATTTGTAGAACTTGTAAGATGTGGTTGAACAGCTGTATTACAACTTTACTACAAATTAATATGTTTGTATAAATTTATATTTAGTAAATAAATGCTTGGCGCAATGTAGAATGTATACTTCATTTGCGTAAACGTAGTATGCACACATCTTGCATAAGGCTCTTAACTACTCACAATGTAGAACATAATCACATTTGCGTAAGCATAGGAAGAACATATTGTGCTTAAGACTCTTGACTATTCGCGCCAAGCTTTTATTTATTAAATATAAATTTATACAAACATATTAATTTGTATTAAAGTTTATTACGGCTGTTCAACTACATCTTACAAGTACTACAAATTGTGTAAATATCATAATAATTTTTCTGTTTTTATTGCATTTATAAATAAAAGGTTGGTTATAAAAGTTTTTTTACATTAATTTTATTTTTCACTTTTTAGTCTCTAACCATGCATTTGTATCACGAATACGGCTTTTCCTTGCTAAGAAAGATCCCCATGATCTATCGTGATCGAGCAGTAGTTTACTTTCATTCCAATATGGGACATACTGTGGGAGCAAATTATAATAATAGTTTTCAGAACTATTTGCTGCTACAAAAAAAAAAGGAACACGCACAACAGCAGTGACAATTCTAATCTCCATTTTACTGTTACTCGATTCTGTAAAACAAACTCGATATGACATTTACAGCATGTAGTTGTAGAGTTCCTATGGCCACCTTCCAGCTCCATCATCAGATCAGCTCAGTGTGATACCTTCACACTTTATTGTCATGGGAACTACACATGTATGCGAAATTTCAGTTCACTTGGATAATGGGAAGTGGTTTAACATACATACACTTGAAGTTACATTATAGGCTTGTCACTTAAGTCTCCATTATCAGATCAGCTCAATGATACCTTCATATTGCATTGTCATGGGAACTACACATATATGTGAAATTTCAGTTCAATTGGATAACGGGAAGTGGTTTAACATACATACACATGAAGTTACATTAAAAGCTTGTAACGTCCGGCTGCATCATCAGATCAGCTCAGTGGTACCTTCACATTGTATTCTCATTGTAACTACACATGTATGCAAAATATCAGCTCAATTGGAAAACGGAAAGTGGTTTAACATACATACACGTGAAGTTACATTATAAGCTTGTAAATAGATGTAAAAGGAGGGGTGCTGGAGCAACTCAATAATTTAATTAAAAACCATGATTTTAGAGCAAAAACCCTTAATTTCACAATCTTTCAAAAATGGCGTGTAGGATTTGTGTCAATTTAAAAATTTAATTTTTATGCTGAAATCAAGCCAATTTCTCGCTTTTCAAGCAACTTTTTTCATGTTTTCTAGAAATAGCAATTTAGCAAGTGAGCAATCAAATTTAAGCTGAAATCGAGAAAAATAAGATAAAAATCAAATGAAAAGATACAAATTAATAGAACTTATTCAACAAAAGTAAAACATCATAGCGATAAACTAAATGAAATAATCTATCCTCTTTCAGATATCTGTTTGGCTTTATCAATGATAACAATGAAATTTATTGGAAAGGCGGCTATAAAAATACTTTTTTTTCGTAATTCATCACATAATAATTGTCAATTTGTTTTTGTATAAATAAAAAAGCAGATGGTACACTTGATAGAGATTATGCTGATCCAGGCAAAATTGTTATTCAAAAATTAAAAACTTTGTGGCCAATAGTTGAATATGAGTCTAACACAGCAATTGCAATTAAAGAAAAAATTTACAAAAACTCAAAAATTTCTATTAATATTGATTATTGGCAATTTTTTGACAAGAAAGTTCCCAAGAATACAACTGTTTTTAACTTTGATATAAAAGATCAGTTTAATAATTTACAATTTGATATGCCCTATTTTGTAATTGTGGGCTTTCAAAAAATAGAAAAAATTGTGCTGACCAAACTGTTCCCGCTTCTATGTTTGATCACTCTTATGTGAAAAATATTTCTGTTTAAAATGGAAGAATTGAAATTTTCCCAAAAGAAAATTGGAATCTAGATATCGCTAATAATTTTTGTGATAAAGCGTATCTTGCTTATAAGGATTTTAGAAATTCTAAAACAAAACTAGATACTGTATGTAGAAATAATGAACTTTATTATAAACCGGTTCTAAACTTTGATGGTAAAACCAATTATTATTCATTATGGCATCGAAGATCATTGTATATCATTGATTGTTAAAAAAAAAAAAAGTGGATTTTGATAGAAATGTTGAAGATGGTACATTTTGTAATGTTGTTTTAATTAGCTTATAAAAATTTATCTTATGATTACTTAAAAGAAAGAATTGCTGAATATTTATAAATTTTTAATTTTATTAAATGGAGGATGTAAACGATTTTTCAGAAACAAGAAAATGTTTCAATAATTTAATACAATTTTTTTATATGTATTGTTAAGATGTTTGATCGAAAAAATTATTTTCACAATTCTAAATAAGTTTTTTCTTTCTCTTAATAAATTTCTTTTCTTTATAAATAAAACAAAAATGGACAAAATTACAGAACTTTTAGAACCTTTGACATACAAGTATCAACCATGTTGCTAACCATAGCATTGGTCAAGGTCATAGATGGTGTAGGGAAATTTCAAACAATGAGAGCCCTGCTATATGGAGCATCACACTCACCCTTCATTACAGACCCATGTGTGAAGCACTTAGGACTGAAGCATTGTCGTTCAAAAGTAAGCGTATCTGGGATTGGGCAGATGTCTACAGCTGAAGCACAGGGAGAGGTGGTGTGCGAAATTGCTTAATTGCAGTTCAGAGAAGTTTCACCTTATTACTAAAATCTTGATCCTTAACAGAATAACAAGGGACATGCCAGCGGTGCAGGTACACACATCATTCCTCACTCACCTAAAGTTGAGACCCACAGTTTTCGACACCTGGGGCAATCAACATGCTTGTCTCTGCAGAGGTCATTGCAGAGGTAATGACGGGTGCCAAAATTGCTGGACAGCCACATGCCTTCCAAACAGAATTTGGTTGGGTGCTGGCTAGAAAAGCCTTGTGTGAATAAAATAGTCCAGAGTCAACTTCATTACTTATGCGCACAAACAGCAGTCTTGACAGCATCCTGCAGAGGTTCTGGTACATCAAGGAGGTTCCTGGGAGCAACTTCATTTCCAAGGATGACCAGAAGTGTGAAGAGCACTTTGTAAGTATGCATACGAGATGATACATGAAGGTATGCATTGTGTCTTCCATTTAAGAATGACTGTGATACTTTATTGGGAAATTCATGTGGGGTGGCACTCAGACGACTCCATGGTCAGGAATGGAAGTTAGAAAGGTCATCAGGTTTGCACTCTGAATATAAACATTTCATAGAGGAATATGAGCAATTTGGGCATATGACCTGTCTAACTACCCTGAAATGTGATGAAGATGGTGATTTGGAGCTGACATTTTTTTAAAAACCTGCTTACATCATTCCCCATCAACTAGTTGTGAAGGAGGACAGTGTGTCCTCAAAAGTTAGAGTTGTGTTTGATGCCTCGGTACAAACTGTTAATGGATTATCCCTCAACGAAGTGCTCGTGTGGTCCAAAACTCCAGAAGGATATCTGTGATATTGTCCTGAACTTTAGAGCATCAAAATTAGCACTTACAACTGATGTGCATAAGATGTACAGGCAGATAGGTATTGACCCACGAGCCTGGAAGTATCAATGTGTATTGTGGCGACCAACACCAGACTCGCCAGTCAAACTCTATGAATTAAATACAGTGACTTGTGGGTTAGTAACCTCACCCTACCAAACACTGCGTACAATTCAGCAGTTGGTAACTGATGGAGCCGAGTACCCCTTAGCAGTAGATGTTTTATTGCAGGATGTCTTTGTCGACGACATAGTCACAGGAACATCTACCATTACTGAAGAAAGAACAGCTTATTAGATTATTAGATGCTGGAGGGTTTCAACTACATAAATGGTGTTTGAATAGCCAGGAGTTGATGGATGATATAAGGGTATCATCTAAGTATAGAACCCTGGACTGCAGTGAATCTGTCAAGATGTTGGGGCTGCACTGGGATCCAGGCCATGACTGCTTCGTCTACAGGGTGCAGGTATATGATGAACCAAACACCAAGCGAGGCATTCTCTCAACCGTTGCCCACTTGTGTGACCCTTGCGGTGGTTGGCTCCAGTGATCACAACTAGCAAGATTTTGCTTCAGTTGTTATGGACCCAAGGACATGATGTACTTCCAGTGGGAGGAGTTTAAGTAGTCACTTTCTAGCCTTTGTGAGTTTAAAATTCCTTGGTTTATTCCACTTCAAGAGACAAAAGGTGAAGTTTAATGGATTTTGCGATGCCAGTGAGGAAGCCTATGCTGCAGTCATCAATGTCCATTGCGTGATGAGGGATGGGAATGTTCAAGTCAATCTTCTCTGTTCAAAGTTGAAGGTGGCCCCATTGAAGACACTCACTGTGCCCAAACTTGAGTTGTATGCAGTACTGTTAATGAGTAGGCTGTGGCAACACATCAACAGGCTGTATTTTGACAAGATCAAACAGTTTAAGGTTCATACATGGACAAAGTTACTCATGGAACTGATGCTGGCCTCTCCATTGTCCCCTCTAGGTGGCTGATACCTATTAAAAGGTCATACCTAGAGCGCTACTTTCTAACCTTTATTTTAACCTCTGCAAAGCAAAAGCTAAATTGGCTCTTTTATCTACAGGGTCCACCGGGAACTTCGCAATTTTGAAACCATCATGCTGTCCCAAAAATTTAAAGAAACACTACACTAAACTACTCACTCACACAACTAACTACCACGTCCGCACTTATCCTTCTTTCACGTTAAAGTTAAGCATGACAGTACGCCATTGTCTGCATTCGCGACCCAGTGCGCTCGAGTGTGCGTGGGTTTAGTTTTGGGGAATGACCAGCAATCCGAATCATTCCCCGCCACCTCGCCCCCGGGCACAAAGGGCATAGTCAAACCACACTGCAGTCATTCGTTACGGTTCTCATTTACACACACATCCATTCAATACAATCTACTGGTGACCTCATTGAGGTCCGGTCCTTCATTCCATAGGTTGTCCTTCCGGTCTCATGTTCCATTGCCACCTGTCTGGTCGTCATCAATTGTTCTCTGCACAAGACAAAGTCCCATCCAGAGAAAGGGACACATCCAGGTATGGCCATGATCAGATTTTGAGGGAGAGGGATGTGGATCTTGTTTTGGTGGTAATTCTCTCCTTTCTTGTTCTTCCAATCCTTAGTCAGGTGCAGCCAGGAGGGGGGCCCGTGGACCCCTTTTCGATCCCCCTCCCCCTGCAGAATCCAACCCCTCAGACTGGTTTCCCAGAGAGGAAAATGGTTGTTCTTGTCGGGACTGGCTCTTGTTAGTTTAGAATGCCGACCGGGAAGAAGGACTAATACCGGACCATAGTGTACCGTGTGAAGGGCTTACTGTAGTAAAGGTGCGCCTCCCGTATGTACGGATGGCATCCTTGAAGATCTCTGACTCTGAGAATCTGTCACCTCTTCGCCAGTAGCACTCTCTGAGCAAGCTCAGGAGTGCGTCTCTTTCGGTTGGTAGGGCCGCCTGGGCGATGACAAGCCTGTCTACTGCCTCCATTTGGGGGAAGAAAATCTTGTCTCCCCCCTCCATCTGCCTGATTACTGTGGCCAGAGTTGCCATCAGAGTGATGGGTTCTTCCAACCTCGACAGGTACAGGCCTTGTATGATTTCATTGTACAACCACAGTGGCTCGTCCGGGTGTGCCCCTACAGGCCAAACCTGCACGGCCGCATCCACCATGTTCTGTTCATCCGGCCAGTTGATAGGCACTGTTCTCTCAGTAGCAGGGGCTGCTTCGTTCCTTCTCACAAGCTGCCTATGGAGGAATACTTCCCTTCTGTACACCTTGATTTCCCTTGGCTGTACAGTTCTGACCTCCTCCATTAGTACTCCCGTTTCCCATACCTCTCAGGCACGGTTCATGGGGCAGACTGGCAGACTGTTCTTCGTCTGTTGTCCCTCATGAGCTTATTCATATTTTGGGAAAAGTGGGCAAAGCCCTCCCAAACGAATACCACTGGGTTCCAGGCACATGGCCACCCATCTACTACCTTTTCTACTTTTCCCTGGCCATGATCTCCTTGTTGTTCCAAGTCAATAACTCGTATTATAGACCTGGACTTGGGCAACTCATTCCCGGGAGGGGAGCCTGTAGACCCCTTTCTGATCCCCCTCCCACCGCTGGGATCCTGAACTGGAAGTGTTCTGTCGGTGGAAAGAAACTGCTTCTTGTCTTGAGCAAGAGGTGGGAGGATTCTCCTCACACTCGTTGTTTACCAGCACTTTGGGGAAGACGTGTTCAGCCATCATGGTCGTTCACGTCATCCCCGTCCTCCGAACTGTCACCAGATGTCAAACTCCTCTCTACTTCAGCAACTCAGATGCCAAGTTCCTGTCCCTGAGCATGTCCTGGAGATGGAAAGGTCCATATTTCCCCTCAAATTCCAAGCGTAGGTCTTCTATCTTAGGGTACTCCACCACGTGGGCGGGGGTGTCTGGCACCACACACACCATACAGTCATGGTGGTCAACCAAGCCAAATAAGGGCAACTTCTCTCTGTAGTTTCCATGTCCGGTCATATTCGAGTTCTCCCATCTAGTTTGCTACGTTCTCATGGTGGCTTCCTTTCTTCCCTTCAGTTCCTTGGGGGAAGAACCTCCCGTTTCCTTCTGGCAATTTCTCCTCTCTCTATTACTAGGAGATCTAGTGGGATTTTCCCAGGAACCACTTGTAGGGCCTCATTTGAAGTCATTCTGTAGGCCTTTACAATCCCCAGCAGTGCTGCTCTCTGTGCAGTGATGAGCCTTCTCTTTTCATCGACTCTCTCCACCTCTGGGAACCACATTCCACACGCGTACGTGAGGATGTGCAGGAAAACTGATCTGTTCATGAGTTTCAGCATCTGGTAGCTCAGACCCCCAGTTCGCAGGTGCCACAGCCTTCAGCTTCTGAAACATCACAACCACCTTATTCAACGCATAGCTCAGATGACCATGGAATGCGAGACGAGCCTCCAGAATGACTCAAGGGTACTTCATTTTCTGTACCCTCTTTACTACCCTGTTCTTAAACCTGACAATAGGATTTCGCTTTAAGTTGCCTTTCAACAGGACACAGTTGATCTTCTCTACCGAGAATTCCAGTTAGAAGTTCTCGAACCATTGGTCTATTCTCTGAAGGGCACTCTCTGCCTTCTCCTCAACCTTGCTCCTAGTCCAGGCCTGAATCAGGAGTAACCCTCAGCTGTCCCTCGAAGATTACATTCCATAGTATCAATCCGAGCACAGACCCTTGCGGGCAACCCCTACTCAGCACTTTCTCCTCCCTGTGGGTTCCCATTTCTAGAACACACATTCTTTCCGCCAGGAAGTTCTTTATAATCAGAGTCAAGTGTTGTATTGGCATGGTTACACCTTTCACCACACCGGTTGGACATTTTTAGGTAACAGTAGCAGAGATTCAGGCCATCATACCCCCCAGTACATGGAAGCATGTCGCATCTGAGGAGAACCCAACAGATGTGGCATCATGTGGTGCTCTTCCTGAGCAGCTTCTCAGGCATTCGTGGTGATTTACAGGCCCACCATGGCTGAAGCTTTCACAGAACACTGGCCAGATCAAGGCCATTATACCCAAGAGTCTGTGCCAGAATTGAAGCCACCTGCTGCTGTTGTCTTGTGGTAAACTAGATTGAGTCTAGCAGCCCTGAAATTCCATTAGGTTTTATTCACAAGTCATCTTCGCTAGCCAAATTGACATGCATCACAGTATGGGTATTGCATGCAAAAACAGCGTTTAAGAAAATGAGCCATGTCAAGAGTAATTTCTTGACAATGGAGGAGTTGAGTAATGCTCCAGTGACATTGCTCAAACATGTACAATTATGTAGCTTCAGGGAAGAATTGTCTGCTCTTCAAAACAGGAGTAGGTGCCCCAAAGTTACGCAGCCACTGATACAATTTATCACCTCAAATGGAGTTGTCAGGGTGGGTGGCCAGCTGCACCATTCATCAATACCAGAGACTGCAAAACACCCCATTTTGCTGCCAAAGCAAAGCCAGTTGTTCAGACTCATTATTACCTATTGTTATACCATCAATTTGTAACCAGGGCCATCCATAACCTTGTATCTAGTCCGCAGGAAGTACTGGATAATTTATGCACACTCTGAGGTGCGAAATGTGATTCACAAGTGCATACGATGCTTTAAAACCAGACCAGTTGCTAACAATCCAGTAATGGTCACATTACCGAAAGCACAGTTCGCTCATGTTCGAGCATTCCAGTCTGTTGGACTGGATTTTGGAAGACTTTTCCAAGCCACACCTCTAAGAACGAGGAAGACGGCTACCTTCAAGATATACGTGTGTTTGTTTGTATGGCCACCAAGGCCGTGCACTTGGAGCTGGTCACAGACTTATCAACCACAGCTTTTCTGGCTGCATTCAAGCAATTTGTGTCAATAAGAGGAATTCCCACTTATGTGTACTCCGATAATGGCACCAACTCTGAAGGAGCACATAAACAACTCAAAGAGGTGTATGCAACAAAGTTTTTAGGGGATATTGAGGAAGAGATTGTAGCTAAGATGAACCTGGGAATGTCAAAGTGGCATTTCAACCCTCCAGTAAGTTCAAACTTTGGAGGTCTATGGGAAGCAGGAATCAAGCGTTCCAAGCAGCATCTGTATACAGTTGTAGGTACTCAGTTGCTGACCAAAGAACTCTCAAAGCTGTTTGTGCAGGTCTCGGCAGTGTTGAATTCGAGATCTATATGTGTCGTCTCAACAGATCCTCAAGAGTATGATGTTCTGACTCCAGGCCAATTACTTATGGTGAGCCATTGGTAGCTTTGCCTGACAACAATCTGTGTGATACTCCTTTAAACCATTTTGACTGCTGGAAAATGATTAAACAGTTTCACCAACAAATATGGAAGAGATGGAGTGTGGTGTACCTACCAGATCTCGAGCAATGGGGAAAATGGACACACCCAGTTTCTGAAAATTGCATTACTCAGTTAGTGCTGCTGAAAGACTCTATGTTGCCACCACTAAAGTGGAAGACTGCCAGAGTGTCAGCAGTACATCGAGGCCAAGATGGTGTAGTTTGTGTGGTAAACTTAAGAACACCACAGGGGGAGTTTATACAAGTTGTCAACCAGATTTGTCCACTTCCTGCGAATTAACATCACAGAGTGATATTAGACCTACTCATTCGAGGTTTATATTGTATAGTTTTCTTTGTTAACTTGAAAATAATTTTTGGTGGGTGGTATGTTTATGATGTATATAGTGCATAGTACTATATATGTATATAGTATATAGATGTATATAGTACTATATATAGTGCATAGTACTATATATGTATATAGATGTATATAGTGCATATGTGTGTGACTTAATTTGGTTGGCCATACTGGTGCCATTGTTTTGGCTGACTCAGTGCGAACTATCATGGCGGAGGGTGACGGTTTGTGTTAGTTCGTGCTCAACACTCACTCTTCACTGTCCAGAGGTCTGAAATCCACAGATTTAATTCCCGCCGGTCATTCTTGCTGACACCCTAGCCTCTGCTGACTCGTCGTCTTCTCTGTCTCCGCACACCTGTTGCTTAGGTTGTACAATCCTCCAAACTCTCAAAACTGTAGGCTTGGAGGCCCATTATAGTTCAAATAGTCTGAATGTCTCGATATGGAAGGTCCCTCGCATGCTAAGAGAGATAAACACCTTGAACCAGAACATTCTTTCACATAAATGCAGAAATTCAATCCACTGGAGATCAAGGAGTGACGAGCTTCGATAGGCTTATCACAGTGGCATGTGGGAGTACACATAGTAGTGGGCCTTCAAAAATTACCATGGACTCTCGGGTTACTTGCATGACCTTTGCACGTTCTTTTGCTCTTGCGAGCAGGACACAGCTAGGGAAACAAGGAAGAGCAGTAACATGTAACAATACAAATAATAAAACATGAACATGCAATCTGGTTGTTAAGGTCATGGCAAGCTGTATTAAGAGCACGCACAGTCAGCTGGCGGAAGAGAGGCAAGTGGTCCTTAGGTGTGCTTTGTAGGTGCCTTGTAAGGCATGCAACAGTAAGTTGGAGAGAGGATCTGCACACCAGCCACCCTCCCCTTCCTCCTCTACCTCCTCCAGCATGCGTGGATCTATGTAACTTCACGACAATAAAACACAGTCGACCCCAACATCAAATTTTGAAGTGAATAATATTTAATTTTAAAACCTTGTAATTATTTCAGACAGAGGCAAATAAAACCAGTCACGGGTGACACTTACTGGCCCAGAAGAAAACAACTTTGCGTGCATCCCAAACCACACAGAATGAGGTCCGAACTGTATAATTACTACCAGAGTAGCTACAGGATATTCCCTGGTTGCGGGGAATATTACAGACGTGACAGGATTCTCCTTTTCATCACCGCAGCCAGTAAGCAATTCGAAGTCACCCCTCTCAAAAAGACGTCAAATTTGAGTGAGCCAGCAGGCGAGTCACCGTTGCCATTCCTGAGCAAGCAGGTAGTTGAAGGGTGCACCAAGAGATAGCGTCAGCCACGCTCCAGCACAGCAATGGCCATCCAGCAGACAGCCCTCAGCTCCACCTACAGACAAGTGCCTGTCGCACCCCCACTCCAAGCCCCGACGAGGGCTCTGCCAGGAGAATATGTACATGTGCACCGGCAGGGAAACGCGAGTTGTCTGTCAGATTTTCTGAGAGCCACATCACCACTGGCAGCTTGTTCCACCAAATTGTGCGCTGGAGCTCTCTGACCACTCTTCGTCGCCTAGACGACTCAGAAGCTCTTCAGCATCTTCGCCACGAATATCCAGACCTTCCAGAGGCTCTCCCCAAGCTGACCTTCTACAAGACGTCAAACCTCCCTAAATCATTAACCTTGGCAACGGCTACCCCACGACCCTTCAGGAAGAGGGCTCCCCTAAGTCCCTTCAGGACACTGAAACAGCGTAGACAGGAAAAGTCACTTAGCTACCCTAGTTGAAACTGCCACCCTTTAGTTTAGAATTAGGTCATCTTCATCTGGATAATTGTGTAGTCTAGTATTTCCGGTTAGCTCAAGGTAGTTAGGAGGCCCGTACGGCCACTGTGTTCTATTCCTAATGGAATCAAAACGTTCCTAACCTACTCTGATTTCTCATTTCCTTATGTGACTTTGAGATTCCTAGTAGACACCCCCCACCCCCTCCAGAGTGGAGCAGGAGACCAGCATTTGAACTCACTATTATACCACCTAGTGTAGGACTGCAGGCTCCCACTCAGGGACTCGCACATCAGAGAACACACACATTCGACGGCCACCTGTTCAGTGCACCCAGCATCAAACGGTAGAGCCACAGCCAGGGAACTGCATGTCATCTGCTCCCCTCTACGTGGCAATGTTTAGTACCCTCATGCCTTACTCCAAAACAGGTGAGAAAGATATGCAGGAAAGGAAGGCAACCACTACCAACAAAGCAACCTGAGGCTATAATCAGTCTGATAAGGCACTCTGTCGAAACAACCCCAGGGAACTAGCTCAAGCCGCCCGTAAGTTGCTGGAGCTTCATCCCCCAGCTCCCTACCCCTCCCTGTTCCCAGCACCCCAGAAGGTACCAGGGATGCCACATCCAGTGGTGGCCACCATACGCCGAAGAGAGACGATGCCAGTGGGCCTAACTTGCATGTGGTTTAACATCCACTGCTACGAAGAGAGAAGGTGCCAGTGGGCCTAACTTGCATGTGGTTTAACATCCACTGCTACCCCATCCCAGATCGGGCAACCACCAGCAGTACCAAACCCAGAAGCAGCACCACCTGGGGGCCTTTCGCTCCAGCAGTAGCTGCCCCTTGACCAGCCATCAAGCCGTTACCAACTAGCCGCCCCAGCGTCGGCGTGATAAGCCAGCGACCTCAGGTCAAACTGCCTGGCAAATAGCCAAGCCAAACATAGACTTTGCTATCAGCATACAGGCGACTCTGCCTATACTATATACCGGTCGAGCTCCTGTGACTTAAGTATGTTGTGAACTAGCTGCCTCAACCCCTGTGTGACTCGCCTGCACAATAAAAACCTGCTTCTACCGTAACTTACTCAACCTGAGCCCGAGTGTCATGCATCAAGGAGTATAGTTTTTCTTGGTGCCCAATGTGGGGCCTAAGCATCTTGGCGAAATAAGTAGCAAAGCAGAACCAGGCCGGCACAACCCTAAAACTGTAGAAGCTAGCCAGACCGCCAGATCCAACCTGCCAACGGACTTTGTGGAGTCCAAAATCACCCAGTGACACCCAAATATCCGGATCACCATGTCTGATACAGAGTTAAGCCAACACAAAACCAAAGAGGCCACCATGGCCAAAGCCCGAGAAAACTGGTGCCATATTGACACTTATACTGGCACCACTGTCAAGAAGTATTTCATTACCAATGCCTAGGCTGGGCCGATGAGGTACGGTACATAGAGGGATTTGAATACCGGGGCCAAGGTTGCCACACACGCCAATCAGCATACTGTAGCTTGTCCCTATTGCTGTCTCTCTCTATCTACTGCTCCTCCAGACGTCAAGGCTTCGGCCTGCTGTGTCTGTCTGTGCTGTTTACAGAAATTACATCAGTTAAGTAATGATTTTAATCTGTATTTGACATCCTGTCCTCATCCACATTAATGCTGCAAAGGAAGTAGCTTTTCCTGCCCAAGTTGTAATGTTCAGTGAACACTTGTAATTAAAATCACAGTGTGTAACAATACTGAGGCCTCACGTTATGGCAACAGTTTGAAGCGAGACGGGCTATCTAATGATGTGCACAGTCAAGAGTGGTTTGGGTAGTGCGAGACCAAGCACACTGGTGATCTATTATCTAAGTGTCTAGTTTGCGTTTTGTGCAAGCCACTCTTGATGGACATATCATTTGGCGGCTAGGGACAAAATTGTCTATTACGGTAACTGGCTTATTCAAAGAGACTTGGACCAGCTTCGGTGTACCTGACTTACTGGAACTGATGAAGCTGGTGGAGGGTTGCTGTGCACTGATACTGTACACACAATAACATTGCACACACAATAACATTGATTCAACGCTGTTGACTCCTGGCTCAGAACCAGGGGTTGGCTGCCCGGGTGAGTGACACTGTCCCACTCGGCTTGCCTACTGGGAGTAGGAGGGGCTAACACACACTCCTGTTTGGCAGTGGTGTAGGCAACCTTTTGCTCCTCCCTCTTGGAGCCTTGCCTTCTACCAAAAGGCATAGAGGTTTGTTAGAAACTTAAGATATTTGCTGTACGTCATAACACGAGACAGTTCCCTATCTATGTGTACTTCCAATAGCAGTTGACGGCACAAGTTTGGTGCTTTAATCAGCCCCCCCCCCCCCCCCATGGCGTGCAGGACATAGAACGTTGAACTGTGTGGGCCGCCTTGGGAGTAGGTCGCAACAAAGGTAGGCAGTCATCCTCGAGCAAATATCCTGGCAGGCAACATAAGCACTCTGGTAGGATACAACTCGAGGAGGTTGTCTAGCCCCTGTCGGATGAGTTTCTAGTGGTAAGGGCTCTACCGTTCTATCCCCGAAGGTCTAGAATGGTGACTGTCGATTGGTGTATGTTGTAGACGTACAGATTTCTGAAGGGCCTCCGCAGTCCTACTCTATTCTTCGTACTGTTATGAAAAATCCAGTCTCGGTTGACAACGTACAGTAATATGTTTCTAGTGGTCAATGAAATACCTCTAGAACAGATACTCGTCGGGAAAGGAACAAACTGTATTTATTAGATGTAATAAATACAAGTGACTCTTGCTACCTCCTAACCACGCAGAAAGAGAGTATAGAAGTAACTTACGCTTGATAGATGTACGTGACCTGTTCCTAAGCTACCCAAGATATTTAGTGCGTTGACGGCTATAAAAACAACTCAGTCGCAGCTACTCTATACAAAGGGTGTCTAGACGAGACAATATAAAAAGGGGTGCCACTACTTTAAGAGCAGTGGGTGTAGTTGCCTCTAGCAGCAAGTAGAGGTGGATGGTGATCCAGTAGGAGCAGCAGCGAAAGGTGTGGAGTAATGAAGACGAAGAGCTTCTGGTAGACGGTGGTAGTTGTCGACAATGGTAGCTTCTGGTAGCTGGTGGTGGTTGTCGACAATGAAACCACTGGTAACTGCAGGCTGCAGAAGAGCTTCTGGTGACGTCAAAGGTAGTAGACTGATGGCTGCCGAAGACTGTTGAGCAGTAGAAGGCTCTAGCACACAAAGTGAAGGAGCGAGCTACTGGAGAAGGAAATAACTCGCTAGCCTGATTGTGCACTGACTTTTATAGTCCGAAGGACATGTGCAGCGCCAGGCCGCAGTGGGAGGTGTGACATTGCCTCTTGAAGTCCCTCTCGTGCGAGGCCAGGGTGGGGGTAGCTACCCTCTGCCCGGCCACTTGGCTTCGTGCCTGAGTCAGTTGACAGCATGTAGACTCTCAACGTGGTGGGGAGGGGAAAGGTGTGTGCTTGCTGGCTTGCGCAACCTTATTTTCCACGTGTTTGGAATCACCACCCAGGGTCATGGCAATCCAAGACACAAGTGAAATAAGTTGCCAGGTTTGACTCTCTCTCAGGTGAAGTCGAAATACTTAGTCAAATGAGTCATAGTCCTTGTATATATTATACAGGGAAGCAAAACACATGAAGTTTGTAATAAATAAGTGAAACAATAATATAAGTTAGTTGGTTTATGGCAGGTTGTAGGTGATGACAGTTTGTAAGTAGCATTACTCGTTGTGTAATTTTTATACATTCAAAAGCAGTTGAGCATCACGAGAATTTATTCTGAACCATGTGGACATTTAGGTGTATAAATGTAGATAGAGCGAGAAATGCTAGTTTTAAGCACATACAAGACAAAACGTAACACTTGAAAAGCATAGCTACTATTAAACCCTTGAAAACAACATATAGAATTCACTCAGAAGTAACAAGAAAACTACAAAACATAACACTATTTATTGAAAATGCAATGGAAAGCTAAACATTCTGACAGTAAATTTTGATGTTGATGAAAGAATAAAATGTTAGATCTGAGATTTTAACTTAAAAATATCACCCTCCTTACCAAATTAAAATTTGTGGTGTAAAAGAAAAAAACTTAACATGTTCTCAGATGGTAATAGAATATTAATCCTATGTTAGCAAAGTTCAAAGTTAAAAGTTTGTCTTCTTACTTGACGCATTAAGCGTAGTACACCATTTCTTTTTCTACTGCAACTCTGTATCATCACGTATGTATCATGTGCTGCAGAAGTGATACGAACATTGAATGGCAGCCACCCAGGACAGCCTTCTGCCTTCATAAATAAGGTGGATGCCTGGAGAGTGGAATGTACCTCAAGAAAGAGACTAATATACATTACATCTGCCTAACACAACCCCGTGAGAACGAAGTCCTGCAGACAACGCTAGTGAGGCTGCCCCATAGCTCACGCAGACGATCCCACCCACACACGAGGAAAACCTTGCTTCCAGCAGCACCACCCCACCAAAGCTGTCTCAAGGCTGAAGGAATCCGAGACACCCCCTGACCCAGGAGAATAAAGGGCCCTGCACCGCCGCAGAATGGCAGTTGATACTAGCAGCTCGCCTTAGCACCAGTGGTGTTAAGGCTCTTTGCTTTGTCTGCTCTCCTACCCTTGTGAGGAAACGCCCAGTGATCACCAGTAACCAAAGCCAGACTTCAAGCATGCGCTGCCGCCCCGAAGAGTTGTTGTTCCCCCCAACAGTTTCCGTCAACCCACACCCCATATTCTCCCCCTAAGTCCCTTCAGGGCAACACAGTTTCAGTTAGGGTACAGTTGTTCTGACTGCTACCTAATTTGTTGCTCTTGCTCTTCAAACACGCCCTTAAGGCAGGCTCTTCCAACTGTCAGGCCCCTTCTCATGTCTCTAGCTTTTACCTTCCATAAGTTAATCTGTACATTGATTTACAGCAGGAGAGTACGGGTCACCGTGTTCTATGATGAATGGAATAAAACACGTTCCAGTCTAACTGCCATCTGTTCCATCCTGAAAGAACTGTACGCAGTCCTCCCTGGTGTCACCCCGCAAAGGAAAGTCAGGGAACCGCAGTTTGAGAACTGGTTACTGAATCTAGAGTAGGACTGTGGCCTGTCCCCTAAAAAGCACTTGATGTACGTCATCCGTAACACCACCCATTAGACGGCCACCCATACTATGGACCAGGCACGCGAAGGTACCTGGTGCGCACGTACAGTAGAGCCACGACCACTAGCAAGACACATGACAAAGAGTCTAGATCACCCTTGTCAGTTAATCCACTCCATCCACCGCATATTGACCTGCAAGAAGAAGTGCCAGGCCTGACAAGGAGGGATATACCCCTTTTGGGTTACACTTCACTAGGGATATTGTTGCCTGCCACCCCAGTCCTCTTGTAAATATTGTTCACCCACAAAAGGGAAAATAAGTGGAGCGACCAGCAGGTAACTGCTATCCTCGCCAAGAAACAAGCACTGCTTAACCAACCTTCTTGTACCTTCAGCTACTTGACCTCCCGGGAACAAGCTCACGCAGCCTGCCAACTGTTGAGGCCTCACCTCGCAGTTCCCCCATAATTTGTTTGGTCCCTTACTAAAGACCCTCGGAACTGCTCATCCCATTATCCAGTTCCTCTGCCTGGACCTTCCCTTTGTACTGGGCATCAAACCTGCAGATGACGCTGGACCGGTCCAGCCAGCCGTCAGCAGGCCGGATGTCTGCCTGCATCTGCTTAGCCAGCCACTCACAGGAGTCAACCAACTGATGCTGTCACTGCCAGCCAGCTGGGTTGGGAGACTTTACTACAACCCATGCCGAAGAGCGCTCGACCCACTGCAGTAAGACACAGCAGAGGTAAGACAGCAGCCCCACCAACGTCAAACAACTGAAAGCTCAGCCTAGTCCAGCTAGATTTCATTCCAAGTAGACAGCTTATCCACCCGATTCTATTCAAGGGCACAATCAAGGCCAAGAGCCAAATACTGCAGACCTCACCTCACTAAGGTCTGGCCCCCGAGCCTGTGTATCTGCCTTAACACAAACTGAAAACCTAGCAGACGCATTCCTACCCCTAGGGTCGTCAGGCGTAACATTTAAATCACAAACTAAATGACTTTCCACAAATTCACTGTTTTTAAAAAAACTATCTGAAAATAATGACTTAAAATAAAATAACTGAAAATATTTTCTCACAGAAAAAGTGAATACAGTATGTATAAATTTATGTTAATGAAGAGTTCTCAAATTTGTATGTAAAGTTGATGTTAAAGCCAGCTAACTTCTTTCGGTAGGGCTGATCACAGTACCACTTAGTTACTGAGAAAAGTGCAAATTAAATTATAGGAAAGGTACTTCACGCACAAGTGTGCTTAATTTCAAAGTTGATGACAAATAAAACTGGCACTTAGTGGCCCCTCCGGCTGTGCAAAAAGGGCGGTGTCGGTAATTGATACGTCATACCACATCTCAGCTGCCATTGCCATCTTCATGATGATCAGCAAAATCTCACAGAAATTAATTATCTTAAGGTTAACCCTACAACCTCTTCTACAATTGTCGTGGTCGCATAACATTATGACTCACTTCTGGTGGACTAAACCAAAGTAAATAATTATGACAGCCCTGCGTCTTTTCTGACTGAAAATCCCAGATATCATGGGAATATCTGCCATTTTTAAAAGTTCCTATCAAAAAACAAGACCCGGAGCAAGGTCAACAATCTATAAAAAGCTGCCAAGACGGGCAACTACCATATCTGAGGTACCATAAGTTACAAACAAAACTAAAAACTGAACTCAGAAACTCTAACCCAAACAAAACAAATTACAAAAGAAAAATTACAACTTTAAAAATCATTACAATTAATAACAATCACAAAAATAATTGAAGAGTCATTATTATACTTATGGAGTAGAACACTTAGATATTCAACTAAACCCTATAATATGGATGGGTGATTAATATAAACTGTAATCACTGTTACGTAAGTCTGTGCAGGAAAAAAAATAATTAAGAGAAAATAAAAAAATTAATGACTTACATTAATTTTGTACAAATATTTGTGAAATTAAAAATAAGAATGAAATTTTTATTGTGACGAGTTGATCATCACCAGTTTTAATTTTTTTGTGGCTGGTGGCCGTTTTCTTAAGTTGGCAGCTGTCCATTTACTGTGTTGCTCACTAGGGTAAATTATTTTTATACTATTTGTTATGCACCGGTGCAGTATATTTATTATTCTTAATTAGCAGATTTATTAATCAATATTTTGTATTTGTGAAAGCATAATATCGCTTGAAATAGATTTTGTATTGTATTATCCGTTTAGTATTTATTAAAAGTTTTTTTTTTACGTCTGTGTTTGTGGGAGCTGCCGTTTGAGGGCGTTGGTGGCGCAGAAGAGGCGGTGAGGTTGGTCTGAGGAGGAGTGAGGTGTGAGCCACGACCGCGGCAGATTGTAGTTTGGGGGAGCTCTGACAAAATTGTTGTCATGAGGTATACAATGGTTTTTGCGCCATGTACAAGGAGTAATGAGTTTCGGCACCGTGGACAGCTGTTTTGAGACATTTTGCCTTTGCAAATAAATTTTTTATAGAGATCGTGTCTGGCTTGCTGTTGGTGAAGCAAGGGCAAGTCTACGAAGTCAGCTGACCGGGAAGGAGAGTTGGCTGTGTGCTGGATGACCGCGCCGCTTGCTGGCTGGAGTATTGGGCCGCTGTCTTCCCGCTGAAAGTCACGTCTTTTTCGTCGGAGGGTCACGACTGCTTCGTTTAAGAAGGTATTTTTCCCGTTCTTTGGTTTATATGTTCGTTTGTCTTGTGGGCAGTTTCCTTGAAGATGACTTACTGATTTATACTAATAAATTTTTTTGACATCGCTTCAGTGCCGAAACAAACCGCGGCTCCCCCTCTTTGCTCTAAACTTTGATTGTGACTGTAACATAATATCCTGCTTATGGGCATATGAAAGAGGAAAATATTTCGCACACAAAGTTTGTTTTAAAAACGTGTGAGGTTAATAGGAACTGTTTTACGCAAGTGGCATTTTATATGAAACTATATAAAGTACTGTATTTTACGTATGCGCTATTCTTACTTAAAACTATTAGTGTGTATGCAAAATGCTTTTTAATATTGTTTTAGGAAGATGGCTGTAATATTGTGTGAGAATAAATGAAAGGCTATTTACTGTGAATTTATCAATGTTGAATATTTCCTTCAGCTACCTGGAATTAAATACTGAGTATTGCTACCACAGTAAAATGCATGAAGAATTTTGTGTTCAACTCAAATTGTATGCTTACCAAATGCAAAAATTTTCCAACAGAGGCCCCTTCAATCCTTGGGCTAGTGCTTTGTATTTTGTTTAGTCAATACGGCTGAGTGAGGTAGAGTTGACTAACCCGAAGCCTTTGAGGTAGAGGGCATCTCACTATACAGCGTATGGTATAACCGGGTTCAGTAATTATCTGAACCCCTTTATTATTAACAAATGCACCTTTTTACTGAATGTATGTCTTTCTTTTCATACTACTGTGATGGTTTATAAAAACTTTCTTTGCTCAAAAACAGCTCTACAACTAGTAGGAATAAACAAGTTACTGTACATTATAGAATGTTAACCTGTGGGCTATCTTTACATGAACTTCTGCCATTTACGTTGGCATGTTAAACTGTGATGTGACGAATTATATTTATTCATTGAAATTCATGGTTTTAATGCCTTATTGTCTTAAAATAGACATTAAAATAATAAAATTGGTTTATATTGTCTCTTGTTAAATTAATGTATACCGAAAGAATAGACAATTCTTTCATCCCTGTAACAAAATCTAATGCTTATATAATTTGAAAAAACAACATTAAGTACCACGAATTTCAAATATTATCCAGAATATCTTCCTTTAACTGTGGGAACACACACAATAAAAACTACTTGAGTATACATACCAGGATGGTATAACATGATTCCTTGAGTTTCAGTATACCCATGCGAGCAGCCCCTTCTCTTGCTGCTTTTTCAGATGAGTCTTCATACTCTGACACGAGTATGTTGTTAACAATTAACTTGACCTTCCTAGAAATAAGAGCAGACGTACTTCAGCTACAGTCAGTGATGAAACACAAGACAAACAACAGCATAGTCACTCTCTAGAAGTGAAAAAGAAAACTCGGCACTCTTACTTTTCACTACAAATACAATGTCATCACTACTGTGAAGTTCCTATAACAGCAATGAATTAACACTTGCAATGTTGTTGATGCTATCAATATTTCAATATACTAATTTTCCCCTGATGGCTGTTTTGCAACAATAGCTTATTGTTTACATGAGCTAGCCTGTCACCTTTACGCTCAACATGAAGCATATTTGTTTATTCAGCATTATTTAAACATCAATAGTACAGAAAGCAAAGCAATTAATAAACCCAAAAAACCCAAATGCTGAACTGCATACACTGCACCAATATCATCTTGGAACACACATGTAACTAACTTTCACCCTTACTGAGTTGTGTTGCATGTGAAATGAGATAGTTGATGCACATAGATAAAATACAACCAAGATGAAACAGGACAAGAATAAAACGAGATAAGGACAATTAGACACAGATGACAATACAGTGTTTTATTAACAATTACAATCAAGCATATACGTAAAGTCTCAATAGCAAAGAGAACATAAAATTAACTCAAAGGAATCAAAATACCTTTTAATAACACATAAGATTTATAATGCAAAGAATAGACTCACTGTAATTGAATAGAGATAGTGGTATGAAATGCTCAAGAATGCCATGGTGGGATAAAAAAAAAAAAAGATTTTATCTAGAGTAAGTAGGCTCCCAATCTATCGTCTTTCAGGGGGACTGCAAAAATATTTCCACACATCCAGAATTTCAGTTAATGTGGTTTGGCAGCTTGCGAGAGGCGACGGATGCCTTGTTTTGAAGAAACTTGGGTACATGGCTAATTATCACATAAAATCAAAAGTTCTGTAAGGGCGCCAGTTCATCAATGGCACGGATAAGCACGAGGACTCTGGTTCTCAGGGCAGTAGTTGGTCGACAGTCACCTGGCGTATCCCTCTTGAAGCTCACGTTTAAGAGTAAAATACATAAAAAGTCACCGAGGCCTTTACATAACATAAATGAACACGTGGACTTAACACTCTGGGGTGGGCCAGGACCTCAGGAAAATTAACGTTCAAATGAAATAAGATGAGTCACTAAAATACGTATATTGACTAAAGCAGGAGAACCATACAAACACTCAATGATACTGAATCCCTAGAATAAAGCGGGCATGGTGCTCAAGGCCCGCCATCGGCAGATACAGTAAAAAAGCACTTACTAGCAGATAAAATATACAGGGGCATGGGAGAGAAAAAGAAATAAATTTAATGTTTAGAATAAAAATACACAGGCTATTGAAGTTACTGACCAAACCAAGATAATGATATTCCCCCGCGATGCGAACGCTTGCACTCTCCTAGGCCCACCGATCTAGACTGAGGAGGATGGCATGGAGATGCCGTTAACAAGCAGAGATATCCTGCCAGCTCCGTGAGGGAAAAAGCCTTTATACATAACTCACAAACAAGTACATGTAAAACAGAACAAGACACAGCAAAATACTTGGAGGAATTAAAGCATGAATTCTGACACGTAATTATGTCTTTTAAATGTTCAGTGTTCATGTTGCCACGAGTATTGGGGAAAATTAATAATACTCGGAAAAGCCTGAACGGGCTTGCAAGACAATAAGGAAACTACATAAAAATTACACAAGATACATTACACTCAGAAAACCCTTCAAAAACATTTAATTAAATTATAACATTATTTTAGTGACAGAGCTAACAATTAAATTTTTGGGCGCTTGGCATGGCATCCGTGAAGACTGCAAGAGACCCCGCCCTAGGGTCTGCGGCGGAGTGCGTGCCAGCTGCGTGAGTGAGCATGCCTGAGCCTTGGCTGGCGTGTTGCTGGTGCCTGAAGCGAGGCGGTCACCTGCTGTTGATAGTTTGAGCAGGTCAGGCGGTGATATGCAGACAAACAGGTTGAGCTGGCGGAAGAACTACTCCCACTGAGCTGCTGTTGTTGCTCTGAGTTGGATGCAGGGGTAGGCACCTCTCCCCACATGGTGTGAAGGTGCTGCGGTGCTGCCCACTGAAAGTTAGCGGTGTCAGCCAGCTGCTCGGCGGCTAGGAAGCCACGAAACTCGTGGGGTGAATTTTCTCTCCCCCCCCCCCCCCCCACACGTCACTTGTTTCCCCTGCCGCCGACCACTGTTCTTGTTGTGGTTGGGGCCACAGAGGTGGTGCGGCAGCTGGAAAACCACGAAAATCGAGAGATGATGTTTCCTCTTCCCACATGTCACTCACTTCTTCTACTGCCGGCCCATTCGTAGTTGTGACAGGCATGGTAACAGGCGGTGAGGTACTTTCAAAACCATGAAAATTGAGAGGTGATCTCCCTCCTGACAGCATCAGACTTACATTCAGATTGCGGCTTTGGCTTGGGTTAGACAGCAAGATGTCACTCACTTCAGCCTCTGCAACACTTTTCAAGTATTGGTCCGTGTGTCCTCCCACTTCTTCCTGGATGGCAGGTGGACATAGTTTTCCACCGAAGCTTTGCACTGAAGGCACAGAGTACAACTGCCCACCGCTAGATATCTCCTAGAGCATGTTTTGTCGCTGTCTTCCATCCTTCTCCAAGCCGGCCGGTGACATCACCCCAGAGAAGCTATGCTTTGCCACCTCCCTCTCAGTGTAACCCCTCGCCCTCAAGACACCAGCCACTGAACACAAAGGCAGCCACCTAGCAGAGTATATAAAGGGAGTCAAAATGAGCTTACAAATCTTGAATCTTTGATCTTGAAGCCGCCCTGTCGACTAAGCTTATGTCAAGTTTAAGTGGGAGAGGATTTTTGTTTGGGTGCTAAGTCAGGCACATCCTTTATGAGGAGAATTTGTTAAACAGTTATGCTTTACGTGGAGCCGGTGCTCTCCCTGTATAGAGTACTGGCCAGGTAGCTATTGGGCAGGGCACAAAGTTTGGTTTGGCCAGAACAATCTTCTGTTCCAGGCTCTGAGCCTTGGGTGATATACCTGGGTGACAGAGACTACTTGCGCTAGGGCATGGTTTTGGCTGACTGACGGTACGTGAGGTTGATCCTGAGGGTGAAACTTGTTGAAAGTAGTGCGTGTTTCAGTTCGGTGGGGACAGAGCAACAGGCGTAAGATAGGCTATGGGTGCTGTAGGCCGCTGTTCCGGTTGTCTGATGTATTCCCAGAGCCACATGTGAACTTTGTTACTCAGGCATGTGGGTGGTTGAAACAAGTCTCTTGGAACTTCTGGTGTGACTGGAATGAGTAGTCACCTGAGTGCTTGAACTTGATCCTTGGGCATAAGCTGACCTAACACCGCAACAAGGGCAGGAGTCATGCTCCTGCAATCGCCAGAGGAAATAAGTACCTGTTTGACTTTATCCTTCAGACCACTTCGTCAGGAAAAAGGCATCTGGAGTCTCATCCACTCTCACGTCCATGAGCTGAAAAGCAGGTTGGTATTGTCCATGCATTCCCAGTCTAGGGAACGCCGCCTCCGACACTAAGGTGCGATGGAAAGGACGAGCACCAGACAGACAAGTGAGTCCAGAAATTGTGTACCTGTGCAGGCTCCACTGTTGTTACCAAAGTGCTTGTGGGTAAGCACATTGTGTACTGGTTCGCTTGAGTTAAAAGTCCCCGGGATCACCTGCGATTCACTGAGGGGTGAGGTCAGCTGGGCAAGGTGCTATACCAATAGGAACATGGAACTCAAGGATAGGTTCAAACCTAAGTTTATTATGTTTTATGGGAAGTAAACATGTGGTGAAATACTCTTATGTGCGATTGGCATGAGCTTGATGGGGAAGCTAAGCTACGAAATCAGGGCTAAGCTACGAAGTCAGGTTTCTAGGCTAGTAGGGGTGTGGGGCAGAATAGCGCTGTGAGAATACATTGAACTAAACTGAATCCCTATTGCATTGTTGCCCAGACGGGACCCAGGTGTCTAGTATGTAGACGAGTGGCACGATGCTCGGAAAACACTAAGCAAGGTGAGATGGGATAAGTCCAACAATGGAGCTATAGGAGAGGTTTTACTTCTGGTACAAAGGTGCGGTGAAGGGAAAGTAGGTTTAACGAGGAAAGAAGCTGGCAAATACTTTGGTGACGAGCGCGGTGAAGACTGTCAGGTCAGGCTGATCAATTTCCGGCAGCGAGTGCGGTGGATGACTGAAGACTGCTCTTGAGTTGAATTTTTGCTCCATATTTATACTCTGCCGGGCAGCTGCCTCGGCGCTCATTGACTGGCATCCTGAGCGCAAGGGGTGGTTCTTGTGCGGGGGGGGGGGGGTAGCGAAAAGCAAGATAGCTCTCTCGTGTGACGTCACCAGACGGCAGTGAGAATAGGACACATGAACGACAAAACATACTGGTGGTGCCATACAGTGTTGGTTAGTAGTACTCGTTGCCTTGAGGAGCAGAGCTTTCCCGGGTCGGTGAATAATAAAATCTCTGCTGGCTGGAACGTCCATTCTTGCAGGGTAAATAATACAATCTTCTGACGTCACATGTGGTCAACGGCAATGCAAACTCCGTAGAAATCGTATGCACTGCGAGTTATACTGATGAGTTGAAGTAATCTTATTATCATTGTTCAAACGTGTCACTTATCAACTTGAAACATCGCACTTGAAATAAGGAAACGGCGGCTGATTGTCACGTGAAGTAATTGTGGTATCCCTGAATAGAAAATTGTCTCTGTTTCATCAGCGAAAAACAAATGCTGTTTAGTGAAATTAATCAATTGTGAAAGAATTTTAGAACAAACTTATTGTAATATGTATTTCGAAATAATCTTTCATGGCATTGTATTAGTAACAGATTTACTCCATTCTATATGGAATTTACCATAAATTTATCTATTTATCTTAATGTACGTGCAGTGAAAACAAAGTCAGCCATGTTGCTTGTCTCAGGTATAATTTTTCGTGTGCGCGTGCTTAATTCAGCTCCCTGTCAGATTTGAAAAAGATTTTTAATTTTGTGCGTATTTTTATTACAATGCCATGACCAGAAAACACTGAATGAAATAATAATCTGTATAACTTTATTTGGAACACATTGAAATACTCAGTCACAGTTGCTTCCGCCTTGCATAGGCACATAGTAGTCACATTTAATGTTTGGTTTATTTTCAAATTTTTATACAGTACTCTACATTCATGAGATTCCACCGGCGATCTGGCAAAATGTGGAACCTGTAAGTGAGAGAGAGAGAATAACACTGCATTTGCATGAACTTTTTAATTAATGCTGTTGTCTAAATAGATGCATTACTACTTTGAATAATTTACAAATAATTCAACAATTACGTACTATTAATATTCTAAAAACAATTTTATTTTAAGTCAATCAAATCTTGCGAATTGAACAGATACCACCGAGACAAGAAGGCGTGACAACCTCTTCTTACCAAGCCAGTGACATCACGGCTAAGGGCAATCGTTGCTGGTGTTTATGTACAATATGACCATAGACCTAGGTACCTCTTTGGTAGTTTACAGCGTAGAGTGAATCTACGGTTTACATCGGCATGTGATATGTTTTGCTCTGATTGTAAACGTTCAGTAAAAGTGGAATTCTCTATGGTGTGCAAGTTTACGTTCCTCAGCACAGAATAAAATTTTTATGTAATGTATATTCTGTGTCCTCAGTGTTATGGAAATTATCTGAACGGACCGTAAGTTTACAGTTTTAAATTTCCTGACAATTAAGAAATAAACAAATAATTTGTAGAAGAAAACAATCTTGAAGAAGGACTTCACATCTAGGAAGTGTTCAAGAGTATGTTGATATTTATCACCTTAACATACAGTAGTAATAGTTCTGTATAAAAGATAACTCTGTGAAAGAAGTTACTTCAGTACCACCAAACACTTGCAATAAAATACTTTATTCTGAAGAACTATAAAATAGAGTTTAAATGTTCAGTTAATCCATTGCCTAACTATTTCAAATATTGTGTACCTTACATATGAGATAAATTCATGTGACTAGGGGCATGTTTCTTTACACAAGATTTCATTAAAATGAGCAGACTTATTTTAATTTTTTCACTTAAACATTAATATTGAAAGGGGGAGATATAAGTAAATTACATAAGTCCTCTTGCTATTTTAAATGACATTAAAATTAAAAATTAAACAATCTGTTACGATACAGCAAAACAAATTCATTGGCATAATCATTTATATATGTGTTTTATGATTTTTTTGGAAAAAAAAAAAAAATAGTTTGCAAGTTTATATCAATATAATCTATTTTGGCTTAGTGCGACTATAAAACTACTCTTTTGTGACAACGTATTTTAGGAAATAGATGTTACCTGATTTTATTTCACATTATAATGGGCCAAAGTTCTTTCAAACATTTTCAACTTTTCTACATTGATCAGGAGCAAAATGGTCCGTGTTCAATGGTAAAGTGTCCATATAACCTCCTACACTAATTACCATCTTCCCTTTGCTTACAACCTTGCCAATGGAGCACAACAAAATAACACCTTTTAAAACTTCCAAGAACACAAGGACTAATTTAAAAATAATATACCCTACGTATAGTGCTTCCATTTAAATGTAATGTGAGAGGGAGTGTTTTTTCAAAAACAATGTGTGTGAGGTACTTGTGTATTGAAATTATTCCTTTTAATGTAATTATACATTTAGTAGGTATTTTCTTAGGACAGTCTGATGACCAATCACTTTTGTTAGAAATGTGTGAATTTTGGAAATGTCAACACACACCAAATTTCGACGAAAAATTGTATACATTAAATGTCAGCCAACGACATGTGTGTATATTATATGTATAGGTATATATAAATGTATAGGTATAAACATGTGTCATTACTGCCAGCACCTGTATTTCTCTTAATCTACAGCTACATACCTATGGACTTAATTTAAATTAAACAAAACATGATTGAAATACGGCAGTTCACGAAAAATTAGCCGCAGCTTAATAGGCAAAATGGGACAAGTTTCTGCCATTATGTGTCATTAAAATCAAACAACTTTTATTACTAGAAAAAAATTCGAACACTGTTTTCTTTTTAAAGTAGGCCTATCATTACTCAAATAAATACATTCCTAAAATTTCCAAACAATTTTTTTAAAAGAATTTAAAAGTGATCGTAGATATTCCTCTTTAGATGGAAATAGTTGTTTTATGTATTATCATAGCTGAGCGCATTTGTTGGCTATATGTGGTTACTTTCATGTGCATACCGAGAACGTACTGCGAGCAGTTTATGAACAAAAGCAAAATGCTTTCAATGGACCATATAGTTAGAACTACAAATATTGTGCTATTTAAATTCTGTATGAAGCAAACTGCTTCCAGTTGCACGTTTCTATTTACCTGCACGGTACGTCATATTCCATTGAAGACTACACTCACGCGCAGTAATTTTGTCTTCAACCTGTGACGTCATGCGGGAGTTGTCAGGCTTTCTTGTCTCTGTGGTCTCGGTTGAACCATAGTAATATAACCTCTGATATAGCTCGGTTTATTATAATATTACTTTTTGGATTTCAGGGCAAAGACAGAAGCAATTCAGAATGAAATATGTCATGGTGACCATGTACTAGACTCCAAGAAAAATGTGTTAACGCCAGCCGAAACAGACAATAACACATCCAAAGAAACTATTTTCTCACATAATACAAGTGTATCTAATAATGAAACCACTTCACAGAGTGAACAACTAACTAGCACAACCCTCTATACTTTTCAGACACAGGGTGCCCAGTTGTCGATATTGCTCACTTTGTTAGCAACCTTCAAGCACTTGACTCTCATAGTCCAATAGGTTGTGGTTTTCGAGATATGAGCATTGTGCATGAGAAGAGATACGGGACTGAGGAGCTGCTTTATTTTTAAATGCAAAATGTGCAATGTAGAACTCCATGTAAATACCTAAAACGACAGTTAAGAAATGGATGTGAACAGGGGCGCAGTGTGCGGGACAATGTCTACTGGCGGAGGACATGCACAACTTGAAAAGATATGATGTCGGCTAGGAACATACTATGTCAGCCAAGATATTTCGCAAATATCATGACGAGGTGTATGATGGGTGGGAAGCTACTGCCATGAAGGAAATAAAGCTTGCTGCAGAAGCACGTTTGGCTGTTGTTGCTGGTGATGTTGATAGAAATGGAGTACCAGTCATAACTATCATCGCAGATGCACGTTGGTCAAAATGTTCATACAGGACAAACTACAGTGCCTTCGCGGGAGTGGTGAGTACAGAATTTTGCTTGGCAATGAAAAAGTACATGAAGGGCAGTCGAGAAAAGCCGTTGGTGTGTTAGGAAACTAACCTGCCTGTTTTTTTTTGTGCATTACGCGTGCGTGCAAGAGTGTATGTGTTTGGGTGGGTGCTTGGTCCCGTTGTTTTGATGCGTGACCTCTGAGGCAAGGGTGTCGGGTTCAATTTCTGACAGGGAATATTTTTTTAATTGGAAAATTTCTTTCCCTGGTTAATAACTGGGTGTTTTATTGTCCTTTTACCATCATACCACAGAAGGCACTGGCAAACGACAGCAGAATCTCTTTGCAGATAATATGTCCATTCCAAGGTGGCAGCTTGTTATTAATCTGCCTTTCGCGCGCTTTGGAGATAGGATTGGTTGTGTATCCAGTCACCACTGCGTCTGCAGTCTTGCTCAACACAGGTAACTGAGTACATTTTAGCCGCAACACAAAAACAATGAATTAAAGTATTATGTGACTACCAGAATTTTGCACGTGCATGCTCATGTAGTACTGCATTACTATATTATAGAGCATTGAAGAATGCAATACTAAAATTACAAAATAACATTAGAACTATTTTCTACCGCCATCGTAATGTGAGTTGGCTAGCCGGCCAGTGGCAATGTTTTTCACCTTGGGATGGATACTTTTTAATTGCCCTTGGACATGCACCAACGTTGCCTTTAATGTTCTTACCTGCCTTCTTGCAGTTAAAACTATCTCTCTCACTCACTCACTCACTCACTCACTCACACTCACTCTCACACTCTCACACACTCACACACACACTCACACACACACTCACACGCACTCACACACACTCACACACACTCACACACACACACACACACTCACTCACACACACACACATTTTTGCATATCCGAGCCGATGCTGTGCGTGGTAAATGTGAAATTTGATAAATAAAGTAAAACCCTGTTATAACATTCCTGAAGATAACAGTATTATTTCATGGTGCCACAATTTTTCTATAAAGGTTGATGTTTTCTTCCTGCATATAAAATTTTATTATTCTTACTTCCTGCATATAGGCATAACATTACAGTTTATCAAAGTGTGACAAAATTTTCTAACATTTCACTATGTTTTGAATACATTTCACTATATTTTGAATGTGAAGTGTGCACTTGAAAAATGATTTTATGTCACATGAGTAACTATTTACACGCGGTAACAAGAAACAAGACAAAGTCAATAACACCTGCTGGTTTGACACTCTCTCATCCTCGATGGAGTGCATGCAAAATAGGCATAACAACAACCATGTACCTTACATCTTCCGGCGAGAAAATCACATATTTTCGGCCAAGTCCTTCTGACTCTTAAGCAGTATATTTTCTTTTTCATGTAAAAACATTCTCACCATATCACATCGTAATTAGTCAGTGGCCCACAGCCCACTTATAAACCACCAGTAACATTTATTAACGCTCACCACAATGCTAGTGTCACATACACGAAGATGTAAATATTTTGCATCAGTGTCATGTTTTTTATGCACACGATCCCAACGGGATTAGAACCCAGACTCTTAAAAGAGCATCCATGAAGATTCCCAGTAATTTTCTAACCCGATCGTACATAATATGTAGCTGATGTCCAAGAAATTTTTGTAGTTTACTTTAAATTGTCAAGTGTTTTGTGTACCTTGTTATACCAACCAAAAGTCTAAGATTCTGGGCCACAGAGCTTCCTTAAGCATTCTCTGAAATTATCAAGGTACAATGGTAAGAATTCAAGGTTTATTGCTTAAGTGTTTACATGTTGTATTTCTGGTGACTTCCATACGCATACATGTTCACGTTAAATTCCTTTATTAAAGTGCACTAGTTTGTTCCGCTAGCTAGCCAGCCCGGGTGACGGGAGGCCCAAGGTTAGCAACCTTCCATTATGTTCACATGTAACTGTTTTGCTAGCTGCAAGACCCACAGGTTGCCAAAGAACTAACACCTCAGCAACATGATAGTTCGTATTCCACCGCACTAGTAAGGCCTTGTTAAGCATGAACACATGGTGAACAAGTGTGCTTGGGCAGGACTGCGGCTGATACAGGCTTTGCTGCGCAAGATCAGTCAGTGCTGAAAGCTCGTCGGGGCTACATCGGGTGCGAGAAGTCAGCTCTTCAGCCCAGGAGATGCTCATGGGAGCATCACAGAATAAGGCTAGATGGAGTGTGGTTGCAGCCAGCCCACTCCTTGGTGCTATTTAACCTACATAGTATTGCTTTAGTCCACAATCTGTAAGTCAACGTGGATAAGTGTTAATCCAAATTATGTAGCATGGAGTGTGTGAACAGTTGGCAGCAGTTTATAGAACCCTTAAAAGTTGAGAGTATTTGTAAATGACATTGACATCATGACTGGCGAAAGATTGGATGTTGGATTAGTTTTCTGGAGGATTTGCATTGTGACATGGCTTTTTTCAATACGTAGGAGGTTATTGTGTTGGAGATTTAGTAATTTTGATGAAATTATGGAAAATCTGTTTGAATGTGAACGGACTTGAGTTTATATACCAGTTATAAGATTATAGATAAATTAAGGAAGGCAGATTGATAAGGATAAATATGATGATATAAATGTGAGTATGAACATGTGTCTAAGGAGGTGATGCAGCACAGAATTTTGAGAATATAGTGAGAGAAATGTAGTAGATTATTTGTTGTGACCTAATACGTAATGAAAGACTTGAGAATGGGAAATTGTGTTTTGTGATTAAGAGGAGGAGCCACTGAAATGTTATGTCAGGAAGTAATTGATTCAATGTATGATGAGGAAGTACACATATGATGTTCAAATTATCAAAGGTTAAAGGATAACAGAATTATATTGGGAGAATAAGGAGGATCTTGTGAATTGAGATATTCTGTTGAGTTGTGGGAAGTGAGGAAATAGTGATACATTGTAAGGAATCAAGGAATAATGTAACTCATGTCCTGTGTATCAGAGTAGAATATTAGTAATTGTTTAAGGGTTAATTGGAAGAAATATAATGAATATGAGATCTACAGTACGGTGTCTTAGTTGTTGAAAGTATGAGATAGTGGGTCCCCAACATAGTGATATTAGAAGAAGCTAACATGAGAGGTGTATTTTATGTGTATGAAAGACGAAGCATTTGTGTAAAATTTATAAATAACAGTGTTGTTTGAATTTAATGAATTCTTACCTTATTTTATAGTTAGAAGTTTACCACATGTTTGTAGTTTACAAGTGCATGGAAGTAGTGTGAACTAAGTTACGGATCCTCCTCTATGTATAAATATATCAAATCTATGACTCGGATATCTATAATACAGGTGACCCATCATGTTTCCTGCAGGTGGTTCAGATGCAGTGCATGTAGGAGCACCATACTTCTTAGAACCTCAGAAATGAGGAGATGTTTAATTATGACGTACAATTTCTTTAGTTATACGATTGTAATTGTTTACACCACAAATTAATTAGTATTCAGTTGTAATAGAGTTGGAACTCCCTGGGATGGGAGTTGTTGAAACTAAGTTGTTATTAGGAAAACATTAAGTACTAAGAGGGAGTTATGCCAATTTTCTGGTACTGCCATAACACTAATTTAACTAGAAACTGGGCCAGGGTTTCGCAATCGAGATTAGTTTGGTACAAAACAAGTGTCTGTCTTTCACATGGGTTTAAACACCAACTAGTGCCTTGGTCCACGTTTTATGAGATTGAAGTATAATTCAAGCCAAGATTGATATGTGTTCACCTGCCTTTAGAGAGAGCCATAATTAAAGAGCACTTAGTCACATCTACCTATTGAGTGAATGTAATAAATATGGGTAATTATGGTAGCCTTGTCACTCGCGACAGACATACCCCTAGCAGTATCCTCTCGCAATTACCTCCCCTCCGAAGAATCTGCCTGCAGGGCTTACCTCTCGGAGCACAATCATATCTGCTCCTTACACCTTTGCAGATTGGGTTTTGGTAATACCTCCCAAATCACTGCTATTTTACGAACTCATTAACATTATTTTACTAAGAGTTTTCTCAGCTGTCATAACATATTTGCATGTTAGCATAATCACCCTGTTAACCATTTTAGCATAGTGACTTTATTTACTGACAATTTCATTACATTATTTCACTTGGATTTAAAATTTGGCACATTGTTTTGTATTCATTTTGCTGTAGTTGTTGATGACCTACACTCCTTTTTGGACACGGTTTTTGGATTGTGATCCTAAACATCCTCTCCCTCCTTTACATATGTCATTAAAAGGAAAATGCTTTATTTAATAATGCTGCTGCCATGTTTAAAACGGTTGGCAGAGAAACTGTCCACAGTTCACATGTGTTTCCAAGTAGTATATTCCCTCATTTTACGCATCATTATAGACAGAAAATATGTAATGCAGATGCTGAGTGTTGAAATGCTAAAGGAAACATTGCACACTCAGTATTGTTCACAGTCAGTCAGAGTTTATCAAACATCTTATTTTGTTGCGGGGAAATGTAAACACAGGCAATCATGCAGCTGCTGTTAGGCATATGTGCTCGTTTGCAGTATGCTCCTCCATCTTAATTTTAACTTGCTCAGAAGTATTTTCTGCGTAACTAACATGTTATTTTACTCAGAATGCATTGCCCTAATGTATAAATTTACTTTCACAAATAAAAACACATAATTTTTTCATGGATGTATGGACAAAATTTTTATGTTTAGGGGGAACCTCAAAGTTCGAAACTCAGCCGTATCGGTTCATACAGACAACTTGGTGATAGAGACAAATTCTGGGGAACCGTGTTGGTAAAACCAAGATTCAAATAAACTGAATGATTGCTGCAACTATCTGTGGTATCATTACTACTACACCAACCAAGAACTATTTTTAATCTTTTAAAAAGGAACTGCATTACTGAAGTTTGCATGTGATGACTAGATTCACATGTATGTGGGCCTATTAATAAAATGTGAGATGGAGGAGCAACCGACTGTAGTGGTGAAGGAAATAGGAGTACCCTAAGAAAACCCACTAACTACTGACAATGTCTACCAACTCAAAATGTTAAAAGTCCACTAGTCTGCAGATATGGTGTCTCAAGTCTAAGCTATGTCATGAATGCTATCAAAACATCACCAGTATGGCTACATCATCACATAAACATGACAAAGTGATCATGTCTAATGACCCAGTCATTATGTGTTAATGCTAAGGGGTAAATTATTAGCAGGCAATCAGTAACTGGTAGTGTATCACATTAATTCACATGGACTTACACCATGTCTCCTGGCATCATCTCAGTCTGAAAGGAGTGGCTAACATTGCAGGTATCCATAGACCGTCTGATGACATTGGTAGGATCCATTTTTTCAGTCTCTATGATCAACAGTTTCCCATACTGATTCTCTGTCAGCTCCAGCTTTTGCTTCACAGGCTCCTTAGTGATGTGATACGTGTGCACCCCTCCATAGCGAGAAGAAGGGGACGGAGTCTTCTGAGAGATCAAGCTGTGGATTGTGATGCCATAGATCAGACGTGGCTTCACTGGTGAGTTGTCTGTTAAGTTCACAACAACTGGCGAACGCTGCTCTTCCGATAGCCTCGACTGCTTCTCGGGAACAGGAGATGGTGTTACATCTGTTTGAGGCCGCTTTAAGCCTGTGATATGAAAAAAAAAATTAGTACTTCATGCAGAAGAAAGATTGTATTATACAAATAGCTATGCACTGGCATCCAATGTCAGCAAATCATCTTGCTGCCCTATGCAGTAAAGAGAAAAACTTATAAACACACACAGCTTTCATAAAATACTAGATTTCTAAATTTGAGGCTTACCACCAAATAAAAAAAGACATGAAACACATTAATCTTGTACATGATATTTTTTTGTGGGCAATATGAATGATGTGAGAGGAGGTGGGGAGATAGGTATGTAGGTAAGGCTCAACATCTTATTAACAGTGAGGTCATTAGGAACTGAGCAAGATGCTTAGAGAAGCAGGAATGGGGAAAAATCAGTAATGGATTGGTGAGGTGCGCGTGTGAACATATTGCAGGACGCAATTTAAATTGTAATAACTTTTAGTTCTTTGACCGTGAATTTATTAAGTTAGACTACTGTAGGGCTGTGCAAAGCAGTGGGTTGCTGGGTCTCATACAAGGTTAATGTTTCTGCGTTGCCTGAGAACTGATACAAAGATCATAGCAATAAAAATAAATAAACACAATGAATACACATCAGACGAAACAGCAAATTAATGCATCAGCACAAAGTGACCAAAAAAACTCTAAACGAGTAATCTACTGCAACTAATTACTCTTAGAAAACAACATTACAAGCAATGAAGAGATATTTGATGTTGGAAGTGAGTGTTATGTTGAAACATAGTAAATCCTTACGTAAAACACATCATGTTCTTCTGTCCTCGCGAGTCTCAGAATTTATATTTGATTTTGGAAATACCACCTTCCTTACAACATTTGCTTAGGAGATGTGTTGGGTGGTTAAACAAAATTAATAAAATAAAATACTATATAGTGAAGTATGCTATGCTTGTAAAATACTGTGTTGGCACACTAAAGTATTGCGAAAAGAAAATTATTGAGTTTGTACTCAAAGAAAACTTTCTCCAACGGTTCGGTACTATTATTTGGCGGCTGAGTCAAAAAATTTAGACACCAGACCTAAGTAGGTGTCAAAACATGTGTGCATTCTCAGCATCACTTAGATGTTACCTACCATAATTAAACTGGGAATGGCACCTATTTTCTCAGCATTTTGCACGGTCTCTTATAAATATTGCTCTGTCTTCCTAATAAATTTGTTAGCATTTCTGTTTACATAATCTATCCTAATATTTAGGAGGGCATAACAGAAAATAAATTATGATGTCTGCATAATTTGTCAAATCCACCCTACTCGAATTCTACTAAGGAGACGCAGTTAGTATTAAAAAACATCAAAGAAGTCACAAAATTTCTCCAAGGAAAGGACCATTACTGTTAACCAAAAACACTATATAAATATGGATCAGAGTGAAAAGAGGACTTTATAATTACACTATTAAATCACATTGACATAAAGAAATGTATTCATTAACACTGTGATATCCTAAAAGATATTGTTTGACTAATAATGGCTAGGCTGTGAAAAATTTATTATAAACTCCCTATTACATGAAGGGAGATAGGCAATTTTAACAGATTATAAATAGGAAAAAGTAGAATGGAGTAAACTACACCAAATAAAATAGAAATAACTTAATCTAAGACCATTACCAGTAAACATTTGCCCCTCTTGGTGACTCGATTGATAAAATTTTCTGAAATAATTTGCAAGAAGTTCAGCAGCAAGCATGTTGTCATATTTACAAATATAACCTGATTAACACAAAATTAAGAGTGAAAAGAAAAAACACACACACTGTAGCCAACAGAATCATCAGTCTTCAAGTCAAACAACAATATACACAAAAAGTTCATAATCACATTTAAACACAAAAAATTAACAAAAGATTTGAATACAAATAACATTTAAAATCATAATGCCTTGCTTAATGTTTGCTGGAAGAGAAGCTCACATTCCATGCTGTCTGAAATTCCAATATTGCATTTGGAAAGGGAACTTGGCGTAACAGTGGCAGGTGGTACATGATGCTTCTGGCGATACACCTGCAGTTGGAACAGTTTTCAGCATGCAACTGTAGTCAAATGCATTTTCATAACAGCTCTGCTTCATATATAGGAATATAATTGTTCAATTAGGTAACCACAGGTACTCGGACACAATACCATTGCCATTAGTTATGTGCCTACGACTTAAACAACAAACGTTCATATTGTGTTGTAACAACTCACATTTCACAAGGTTGGTTTGTCACTCACTAAAGCCGACTCCTTTCATTATCTCAATATCATGTTTGCAAACACCTTCTTAAAATGTTCACATCTATCCAAACCCCGTGCATTCTATGAATGTCTTTAATAAGAATTTTTATCACTTCAGAAGTTTTACCTTAGAGCAACATTATTAAAGTTACATTGGACAATAGAAGGTAGTATTTCTTACTATTACACAGGGTCAATATGATGTGCCATTTTAAAATATGTTACGACTAATTCACTGTTGCGTCACTGCTACTTCATTATTTTTAAATTTTGAAACCTAAATTTCAGTACTTCATTCAGTAAAAATGATTGTCAGTAATATTTTTACTGTCTCATTGCACGCATCGGTCGATCAGCATGTCCAAGTAGTTCGCGTTCGCGGGTGTCACGGTTGCCGACGTGGATGTCTTGATGCCTTCTCGCGGTTTTTACGATGTGGTATCCGCTACTTTCTAGCGGTTGACCCGGATGACGTGACGCGGATGAACACACTGGCCCATGTTGGTAATGCCAATTGAAGCTGCTGGGTAGGATACGAGACGAATGGTGACCGAATAAACTTACTGTAGGTGGGCACCAGCGGTGTTTCCCAGTCACAGCACTGTTGAGACTCAGGGTTCTCACGGATACTGTGGATTCTGTGTGTCCGTCTCACCTGAGCGCACTTACCATACATTTTGCATTAATAAACATAATTACTAAACTCTTAGAAATCAATGGCAAGAGGTAGCTGTCATTACAAGAGAAAACACTTGATGCACTGTACTACTTCCTTTTATTATATCACTCGTACAAAGAAACGTGCCAGACATTTACTTAAGAATTACACTTGGACGTGTCTAGCCAACTTCAATTGGGTGCTCCCCAGCCTGCAATTAATCTAGCACACTTCCTAGATGGACGACTTCTCTGAGGTGTTTGAAAACACAATCTTCACAAGGGAAGGAGGTTGACAGATGCTAGTGAGGACTGACGATTTTCCCTGAAGATAGGGTGCAGATAATAATGAAATGAGACAAAAAGAACAAGTTACATAAACACGTGTGATTATTTGGCATCACTAAAGTGGACTTATCGGGGCTAGTCTTGCCGCACGTGGTTAGTGAGGTGACGGCCTATACACATAGTTGGCTAGGACGGAAATAATGTCACTGTACAAAATTACATACAATCATATAAATACACCTGGGAAATGATGGGGCACGACATGAGTAGTCACAATAAACACGCAAGTGCGTGAAAGCAGTATTAGATGGCGCGGATGCCGCTGGATAAATGTTGCCGTGGAGAACGTGGTGCAGGAGAGAATGTTGTATTTCTCCGCAAAAACTGCAAACTCTGGTCAAACAAGTATTATTCCGGTTCAGAAAATTATTCTGCTACAGGTTGAATAATTTTTGAGCTTGTAACATGCCTGATGAAATCGGACATCGAAAATGACCGCGTGGTCAGACATACGAATCATCAATTACACGAAAAATACATTGAACCCTTAATAAAATTTACATAGAACCCCAAAATAAATTATGGCACACATGATATACAATAAACCCTCAAACTGCATGGATGGCGCAGATATATACTTGGCGGCTAGGGACCACGTGGTCGCAAAAGATGTGGCCGTAAAATAATTAAACACGAAAAATACCCTTGAATACATACATGAAAATAAAGCCCCTAAAATTGCACGCAGCAATAATACAGAAATTACAATGAAGCACCTTTAGCATTGGCGGATGGCGCCCGATTCAAGTTGCGCGGGCCGCAATGGCCTCTCCGACATCTTTCCTCCCTTTCTCTTCATTTAAATTTCAAAAAGCATCAAGGGCAAAAATTATTAGTTAAGCGGAAGCATAATGATGGGGAAATTATCTGGCAAAAACGTATGCAAGCAAAGGTTAACCAGTATACTAAGAGTGAGATATGGTAATCTACATCAGTGCAAAAATTTTGGAGTGCATACGTGACAGCGTCTTTGCCAGACCTCCTACAACGACCGCATTGAGGATAGCGTCGCATGGACATACCATGGCTGCCTACGGGGTTCACATACGCAGAAGTGCTATGCACGTCGAGTAAAACTTTTATATATGAAAATAAAGTGGCACAAAAGTAATTTAAATATTGTTTTAAATTTCAGAATTTTCTTATTAATTTTCTGTATCATCTGAATGCCTATGGCGGCGTTCACTGCGGAATATTACTGTTCTTAATATTCACGCAGCGCAAATTTTGAATTCATAACGAAACATTTTGCAATATCAACAAACATATATTTTCAAACACTAAGACATTTTTGACCCTGAAAAAAAAAAAAAAAGTCACATTTTAAACTGCAAATAATATTCAGTTATAGGAAAGTTCAAATTGGAGCCTCTTTGTGCACGTGCATGTCCACGTGTCATGTGCGTGGTGAGCGCCGTCATGGGCTTAGCGCCGCTGGCTGTTAGGCAGCGTCACATTTCACACACTTAGGTTTTTGTTTCAAATTTATATCTTCAAAAATTGCCTTAAACAAAACCCAAATTTTATTAACATGTATTTCCCTATACCGAATTCTCAACCAGGTAACATCCAAAAGAGAAATATGCTGATGTATAAATTTTTTTTTCTTTATATGCTAAACAATTTTTTATTGTCGTTCATAAATCCTTAGTAAAAAGTTTTATTTCTAGCTTTGATTACTTTGTATTTCTTTAGAAGAGTTAGCAGCAGGTGTCCCTTCTTTTCCTCCCCTGCCTTGGAGAAGTGCATCAAACATTCAAATACAAGATTATGTACTGGAGCGAGATGCTCAAGCAGGACAGTAATGTGGTGGCATCACCTATGGTAGATGATTGTCAGCACCATGGGGCCAGGGGTGTCCCCTGAGTCATCCGATGAGTGTAGACTTCCAATGGGCAGTGAAATACCAGGGTCATTCCCTCTACTTGATGAGGATGGTTGTTTTGGTGCTGTGGACCAGCCGGTGGGTTTGTCAATCCTTATTAGGATACGGTATTCCTAACTGCCACAGAAGTGCAAAGTCCCCACTCCCTGTTCTACCACCTGCAGTCAGTAGATTCCTCCTCATGCAATGGCAACTTATCCCTACCTGGTTGAAGAAGAAGAAGCAAGTGAGACTGAACTCCTGGCAGCAGGGGTGAGCTTTGTAGTCCCTACTATGTCATCCAGCCAGCTGAAACAGTCTCAAGTGTGGAGCATCCTGGACGTGGAGTTAGAGAAGAGCTGCACTGTTGAGTGTGATGAACTGTGTGGTTGGAGATCTGGTAAGCTATCACTTCAGAGTGTGAAGTATTACGCATTATCATGTGGAAAGCTCATCATCCCTCATCCTTTAATTACCTTGTAACAGAGTTACATACCTGTGCCACATCGGCCTGCGCACATATCGGCGCCACTTACGTATTGAAAACGAGAAAGTCACCCCAGTGTACTGTGCCCAGTGGTCTGCGTTTGATGGTCTGGCCATCCAAGACATGGCATAAATGATCCATTTTCTCATGTTGTTCTATCTTCATAAATGGCAGATAAAAAGTTGCATGTTAGCACATGCAAAGTTTGTCACAAACCTTGCATACATATAAAGTTAGATTGAAATTATTTGGGAAATATAACATACTAACATCATATATATATATATATATATATGTGTGTGTGTGTGTGTGTGAGCGCGTGCATGTGTGTGACTACCCAGTAGAAGAAATTAAGAATATATGAACAGAATTTTATTAATCTTCTTTAAATTACACAAGTTATGTGCATTCAAAAATTAATCCCCATGAAGGTGCTATCGCACGGGGGCACGTAATAAGTAAGTACAGGAGCAGGATATGGTAGTCTGTATACAGAAAACTTCAAAATATAGTACCATACCATGCATGTATTACAGGAGACAAACACTTGCAGGATGCACTTATGGTGCTGGACCACCCGTAACATGGAGACATGACGATACAGTCGGACATGGAGGCATACAGATGTCAGTTCTCCTGAGGAAGATCCTGCCACAGCTGACACAACAGACCCTTCAAATCCTCCATAAATGTTGCTGGCCGAAGTTGCCATACAATTGAACCCAAGCATTTTCAATGGACAAGAGGACTGGGGACCATGATGTCCAAGGTAGCATGTTGGCATCACAAAAACAGGACAGAGATAATCATGATGTGAGGCCGGGCATTATTTTGCTGGAAAATGGAATTGTCAAGCTGCACCAGGAAGATCAAACATGGTCACAGAATTTCCTGTATGTGTCGCAGCACCATCAGGGTTCGTTCGATCACCACTGGTGGGGTATCGGAATCTAGGAGATGGTACCCCACACCATGATACCACTTGTTAGGGCATTGTGCTACTCTACAATGAAGTGTGGATTACAGCATTGGCCAGGATATCTCCAGACTCAAATTTGGCATTCATCTGTATCTGGACAGAACTGCGATTCATCGCTGAACACCACTTATCACCAATCTGCAAGCTGCTATGTCACCTGTTACCGGCAGATCACACATGCTCGGCAATGATCAGGTCATAATGGTAGACATCATAGTAGATGTGATAATATATAATGCTCTGCTAGCCACCTGCATATGGTACTGATGGACATAGAAATATCCCCAGCTGCTGTGATATGTCCCTGGATTGTGAGCGGCAATGCCTACAGAGTACTTACAGCCTGTTGCATGATGTAACGATCCTCATATCTGGTGGTCCACCGGGGTCGACCCAAGCGCCATTGACAGGGGTGTGTACCCTCCTGTTCCCACTGCATCAACACCAACTCACAATGTAGGTGGAATGGTTCAAGTGGTGAGAAATGCACCGAAACATCCAACCTCCCTCACTGAGACAAACAATAAATCTAGTGGCCAGTCTCAGACTTGTCCAATTGGGCAAATGCTTGGTAAATGCACCAGAGGCTCACACTGCTACTTGGGCCTACTCTGTATCTTGCAGCTGTGAATGATGGATGGACATGCATAACCCCTAACAGCTCATCCACGCATGAAAACCATTCTAAATTCAAATGGGACACATGTCGAGCTATGACAAATACTGTGTGGCACCTTCATTGTAGTGATCAATTTTCTTTGCAAAGCAATGTACTTGAAATGAAAAAAAACTGACAACATATTTAATATATAAATGTGCAATAAACTTGTTTCAAATACAATAATCGTGCTTGGAAGTTTTAAAATTTATATTTTTATGTCGCAATATTTTTCAATTTCATTTTTAACTTTTTAACTTCTGTTAGTCCTTCTCGCTTTAAATTCTAACACACGTCCCTGATTTAACAAAGCAACTAATTACTTCCGTTGGAAAAGTGATGTTTGTTTCATGATTAATTATAGTCATTAAATATGTATGACTTTATCATCTCCGCCCAAGAAATTTTAATGAAAACTGTTCAAATAGTGTTAAACTGTTACAATGAAATAAAAAATATTTTTAGATGGGCACAAAAGTCCTTTCGAAAAAAAATTTTACTATAGTGTAAAGTGTTGTGAGAATGTGCAGCAATGTTCAGAAAACATTATAGCCATGAAATAACATTATTATGATAAAAATAAAAAAATAAAAATACATTTAACATTTGGAGAGTATTGTTAAAATTAATATGTTTGTGCAAACACTGTAGGACTCCGAGAAAATTTCTCTGCAAAGTAATGAGATGTTCGGGGTTCCAGGGTTGCTGAATTCAGTCTCCACCCCACCTGATTTACCAGGCTGAGGCAAAAAATATTGAATATGGACGGCACCATAACTCAGTTGGTAACGTTAGTAAAGGAGGTAGTGCGGCCAATGGGCCATGGGACCCTGGAATCCTCTGTCAATCTGGATGCTGGTGTTTTTGGCACTAACCAATAAACTGTACGTGGTGTAAACTTATACTTATTACATGGGCGAGGTTATACGCCACCTTGCACGCCTTCATTACACTGAATGGACTCTGGTATAGGGCGCAGTATCTGAAGTATCCCTGGTGTTAAAATAAATAAAAGACTCATTGTTTCCTTTGGGACGTTTACTTATCTGTTGAGTTACATAAACAGTTACACTGTCATGCTTAAATTAAACGGTCCTGACACTCTCATCTGCTGGTGACCGATGCAAAAACAAAAAGCCTAAGCCATGAACAATTACTTTATAGACATGGTGCGCATTAAGTCCTGGTTGAATGTCAGGAATATATACATTACTCTTTCATATACAGCATAGATGTAACATTTCTGACAATTTTTATGGCGACTGTACCACTTTTTTATGAGTTCTTCACGTTGTATAACCAGGTGCAGTACTCCTTAATTACTTACTGTTGCTGTGAAAATGGTAGAAGCTAAAGTTGAGAGTGCAGAGGGGGCCTGCGCGGAGTGAAACAACTGCGGCTACTGGTAGGCCCGAGTAGTCAATTCAGACTACTTTCATGGAATTGGCTTCTGCTAGAGGCTGACGTCAGAAATTACGTGAAAATAACATTTGATGCTTTAAATACTAATACAATGGTAACAAAGGTGCTACAAATCACTATTTCAGTATAACATACATGTTGGTGACATCCCTATGCTTAATGAGATGTTTATTATGCTTGAAAATGTGACGTCACCGCACTGGAAGAATTATATTAGAAATGATTGTGCCTTCATAGGCAGTCTGCTGTAAAATGAACATAACTATACCCTTTGAAACCTTATATTAAATAAACACTAAGAATTTGATGCAAATACCGGTTTTTATCATTGCATTTCATTTCCTATGATGTCTTTGAATTTCACAAAATAGCGGTACGTTCATATACTCTCAACATCAAGGGTTGGGCGAGCTCATTCCTGAAAAGGGGTGTGGGTAGCCTCCCTCGATTGAGGTTATTTGAAAGAAATTCCGTTTGCTTTGCTAATTAACACTGGATTAACACTGTTGTGGTGTTCGGAATATTATTCCCCATTGATTGATAACACTTTGGGCAATGTAGCACTTTTGCTTCGGCCAGCAGGCCCGTCAATGTCATGCAGAAAAGAGGGACATCTGGTGTCACGGACTGAGCTGCTCTGACGTTCCCTCCAATTGCCGGTGCACCTGACAGCCATCGCTTTCAGGGGAACATCATGTTGGACCACTTGTTAATATCTCCCAGGAGTTAGCTCTTGAGGTAAAAAAGCAAGATAGTCACTTGAGTTATGTAGTACATGTCGGCGAGGCGGTGTAAGTGCTGTTCTCGTTGGCCAGGTGGTGTGACTGCGGAGGAGCAAGTGGTCACGAGAACACATCTAAATACATAGTTCACATAAACCCCCCCCCCCCCCCCCTTCATTGACCGCTTGACCCTGCAGTTGCAGTCTCCCAGGTGACCCATCACACCATCAGGAGAACAGGTGGTAGGTGGCTGCAGCTTGTGACACAGCCTTAAGTAATAAGGCCTGCATGAATGTTGTGTGGCTCTGGCTCCTGCTGGCTCAGGGCTGTGACCCCAGCAGTGGTGATGAGCTGTGGTACCCATACGGGGAAGGGTGGTGCCCCCTCCACAAGCTGTGCAGACCGGGCAGTGCTGGTGGCGTGCGACGTTTGGAGCAACAGAGAGGGGTGGAATCCTATGCCACTGCCATCTCATCTCTACTGCTGCTATGGGCGTGTGGACATTAATTTGTTAACGGGCTTGGTGAAGGAGGGAGGAGGGTGCCCAGCAATCAGGATTGTGGGGCTTGATACAGTCCCCCCATCGCTTTGCCAGTCGTCTCCTAACATGGTGTTAGCTATGGTGAGTTGCCTCGGAGGAACCACTGCATAGCCGGGCGAGTAGCTTATCTGCAGGGATTTCTCGCCTACAGGTGTCTACACTGGCTCGCCATTGGTGACGTCCTTGGAGGTCGGCGCCATGACGCAATCCTGTTTCCACTGCATCCCATATGGGTATCGAGATGCCAAGTGTCGCAGGTGGAAAGAGGCACTGAAGAGCGCTTGCGTTGGTTTCGGGTCTCAACGTCCCTACTTTGCCGCCTGGTGCAGCTGGTGTTGCTGCCTGTCTGCTGTTTGCACTCTCTTGATCTGGTATTGTGACGGTGGTGTCTTGCATGGCCAGGCGGAGGTTGTCCCTGTGAATGGCAACCTTCTGACTGCTGTTAACCTTTACCAGGTAGGTGGTATACTCCAGTGTCTTAATTATTGTGTGTGTGTGGCCTGCTCTGTTTTGGGGCTAACCCTGAACAATCATTTTTTGCACTGTTGCTCAGTTTGTGTTCTCGGACATAAACTAGATGTCTGGGTGTGAGGTTACATGATGGACACATGGTTGCAAGCACCTACTGTGCTATATAATGCGCCTGGTTCCTGGTGGCATTCTGCAGGTCGGCCTCTCTGCGCTGCTGCCGGGTTACACTGTTCTCTTCGCCCATGCTCTCCCTGTGTCGACCGGTGAATTCTCTAGGTAGCTGCAGTTCTCGCTCTTGGAGTATGGCGGCTGGTGACTACCCTGTTGCCCTGTTGCCAGGCTCAATCACTGTCCAATGGCGAAGAGGGCAGTGGGAAGAGGGTCAGCCCAAATTGTGTGAGTTTTCCCAACCTACAGGCGCAACTGAGTTTTGAGGTCTTGATTATGATGCACAGTTCGGTGCGCCTGGGGGTTGTAAATGGCTTATGATGTACCACACCCCACTTTGTGCACAATTCATGCCACGGTTTTCCTATGAACTGGGTCCCGTTGTCAGTTAACGTTCTGGGGGTAACCCGATCGGGGGTAAAACTTGGTCTCCAGTACACGTGCAATGTTACATGCACGTGAACTGGAGACTGGATATACTTCTGTTCACCATGAAAATGAGTCGCCGACTAAGATGAATCACTTTCCGGCTGCTGTGTTGGGTAGGGGCCCATTAGGTCTAATGAGACCGCCTCGACTGGCTTATTCGGTACCCTTGGTTGTTGTTGTTGTTGTGGACTCCGTCTGCCCTGCAGCTTTTGAAGCAATTGCAGGTTATGCACATGGCGTAGTACCTGCTGCCGTCCTTCCATTGGTACGCAGTTTCCATGGTGCTTCGGAATATATTGCCTGGATTCTACGAGCATCCCTTCTATTCTCCACCAGTCTCCGTTGCCTTGTGTAATCGCTGTTATGCAGCATTAGGTGTCTGCGCAGTATTCTTGCGTCATTAACACGTGGGCCAAGCCTAGTGTCGGTGTAGTGTACACAAGTGGGTTGTGGTTCGAGGTTGTACCGGGTTTGCCATTCTTTTTGTCCTAAATACATCCTACAGGCGCTGGCTTCACAATAGCATTTTGTTCAGTGAGCCAGAGGATGCCAAGTATGGCATCCTCCAGTACGTTTGCAGACACAAGGGCTGTGGTGATGGTCTGCATATCACATATCTAGACAGTTATTGTCTCTCCCGTATGCTGCTGTATAGCGAGTTTTAATAGGTGTGTACTTAGTGTGAGTTTACTCACATCAATGAACCCAACGAGCATAAAGTTGTGTGATGCTGCTGTATCCACTAAGGCAAGACATGGCTTCTTATTTAAGGTGATTGCTATTATTATCACTCTGTAATTTCCTTTAGTGAGTTGTTGTAACGGGATCTGCTGAGGTATGTGTTAGTTTGTTCTTGTTACCCAGGGGTAGTGAGCGTTTGACTCTCCTATCCCGAAAGGCAGTTTCCCATCGGCGGGATTTTGCTTTCTTGGTGTTCTAATCCTTACTAGTGTGTTTCTGGCATTCGCTATGACAGTAAAATTGCTGCCTCTCATAATACAGACACGCGGAGGATGGGCGCCCCTTTCTGGTTGGGCTCCTTGCAGTGGCCTCACCCGGCATGTTTGGGCACAAGGCTCTGTTCAAGATTTTGCAGGCCGTTTTACTTATAAATCTATTTGTGCTGCCAACAGCTGATAGCTGTGTGGTCCCACGACCATCCTTCGGGTAATGCGCGTGGCATGGGAAAATCTCTTCCCATTCACATCTTGCCATTTCTTGCTCCCAATTGGTCTGGTCCAATAATGCGGCTGTTCGCATAAAGTCCTCGGTGCTGTTATGTATTAGGGGAGCTAGAGTTAGTCTGTATTCTGCCAGCACTGTTGCTGCTACTACCTCCAGTATTTCCATCTCACTCAAGTGCGAGTAAAAATGTTTAATAAGATTGATTTTGTGTGTTACAAATGCAGTTACACAATTTGGCCACTCTTGTTCACAAACTCTCTACCTTGTTAATCGTACCATGCAGTCTCTCAGGAACGGGTGCGGGTCCTCGGTGGTCAGCCCAGAAAATGTGGGTAGGGACTGGAAGCGGGCTCTAGTATTGAGAGTTATTGGTGGTGTGGTTGTGGCTGCACAGTGCGGCTTTGACAACACAAAGCCAGCTGTTGGGTTTGGTATAGGTTGCACAACCTCAGGTGCTGTTGGCAGGCCCATGGAGAGTGCCAACGGGCTGCTGTAATTGCTGGTTGTGTCCGCGTATGCAGCTGGTTGGAGTGGCACGGTCAGCTGTGATGCTGTGTTGCACTGCGTGCATTGAAATCTTCAGCAGTGTAAATAAACCGTGTACCACCCAGTCACGCAGTGCCAATGTGTGATCCTTCCACCCTCCTCACACGCCACTGTTTCTAAGGTAACGTTTATACACAAGTCCTGGTAACAATGGCATGAGACAGGTTGTTTCCGATGATAAAATTAATGGGGATTCTAGTTATGGGTAATAATTTTTGTGTACCTGTTGCAAATAAAATGTTGCTGTTTTGGTCGGTTGTTGCATGTTCACTCACTCTCAGGCACTCAGTGTGGGAAACTTTGGCGGAGTTTACACACAGGATTTTTCTGTCCCTGTAGCCTGCACACATGATACTTATGGCACATAGTCTATTTTGCCAAGCTCTGTCCCGGAAAAAGTTCTGTTATTGGCGGAGGTACACATGTACACGCGTACATTGTGACAGGGTCGACGTTACCTTAGACCGCTTGTGGTCTAGTACAGTCCAGCAGTTGCAACCTCTTGTCGGCAGAGGTGCAGCTCCACGCCCGTCCGACGTGTTATCAGTTGGTCCCATGAATATCATCCTAGAGATTTTTCACATCATTCAGTTCTCGACAAGGGTATCTTGTGTCCCAAAACGGGTTTGGGGCCATGGGGTCAGGCAAGGGCCGCACACACTTTACGCAGTGTTCTAATTGCTTCATTACTTGTGCACCAATTAAGGTTACACCACCCTAGTTTCAACTCCATGACGTGGTTTGGCGCGTGGGCTTTCATGTTGACAGCTGTGACGCAGTGGCTGTTGACCTGCCTTCCTTCACACCCATGCTGGGGGGAGGATACCGCTACAGCATGCGGGGTGGTGGTGACCACGGTTGCACGCGCCATGGTGGTGGTCCGTCATCTCACCTGCACGTGCTGGAATGTAGGAGGGGGTGGTGCCTGCTTACCTGGTTTGACCAGTATGAATTTCTTTTAATTAAATTATTGCTGAAGGCTTTAAACACGTGTCCTTTATGGGAAAGTATATTACACATTGAAATTTACCCTTAAAATGTTACGTGAGGTGCATACAAAATAAAACACAAAAATATATGTATGTTACATTGATGACAAAAGTTACTTCGAAATGTTACAAATACACGTGGTTACAGTTTATTGGTACATTTTAGTGCAAGTGGTTTAACATGAATTGTGATTTAATTGGCATTAAATGGAGAACAAAGTACAGGTATGGCTTGTAAAAAAGTTCACAAAGCACACCAAAACGCTGTGGTACGTGAGGACAGGAAAACAAGTACACTTGGATGTTGTGGAAGTTACATGTTGCACTTTTCTGGTTTGTCACATTTGTACTCATGTTTTTCAGTTGCTGTTGTTGCTGATTGGCCATATGATGTGAAAATGGCTTGTAGAATCGACCCTCAAGTTGGGAAAACCACTTGACATGAGACAATTGCATTTGCGTCCCTGCGGCATGAATGGCCCCATTTGTTGGGCAAAACCACTTGAAGTGAGAGAATGGCTTTTGTGATCCTGCAGTTTGAATGGCCCCACTAGTTGGACAAAACCACATGACGTGTTCAGGGTTCGAGGGTTGCTGAATTGGGTCCCCACACTGGGGATGCCACCGCACTTGAAGAATGATATTAGAAATGACTGGGCATTGATAGACAGTCTGCTGTAAAATGAACATAATAATACCCTTGAAACGTTACATTAAATTAAAACTCAGGATTTGATGTGAATAACAGTTTATATCATTGTATTTAATTTTCTGTGATGTCTCTGAATTTTTTAATTTTACAAACAGGGGTTTGGTCACGTACTCTCAACATGAGGGGTTGGGCAAGCTCATTTCTGAAAAGGGGTGTGGGTAGCCTCGCTGCATTGAGATTATTTGAAAGAAATTAGTTTTGCTTTGATAATTAACACTGGATTTACACTGTTGTGATGTTGGGAATATTATTTCCCCTTGATTGATGTGACTTGGGGCCATCTAGCACTTTTACTTCGGCCAGCAGGCCCGTGAACGTCATTAAGAAAAAGAGACACTGGGCATTACGGCGCAAGCTAGCCAGATGTTTCCGCCAACTGCTGGTGCGTCTGACTGCTGTGGCTATCGGGGGGACACCGTGTTGAACTGCTTGTTAATTTATCCCAAGAGTTACCTCTTGAGATAAACAAAAATCAAGATGACCACTTGAGTTATGTAGTACGTGTCAGCGAGGTGGTGTAAGTACCGTTCATGTCGAACTGCACTAACGTACTCGTGGCAGAGCCGCTTTGGTTCGGTGTTGGCTAGGTTGTGCAAGCAGTCACACGTGGACACTTTATTCATATAAGTAACGTATTTAAAAAAAACATGAGTAAAACATTTAAATATCTTCCGCTAATAATAATAACTTAGGCATTTGACATAATTATATGAAACATACTGATGTACTTATTTTATACAGGGTCCATCAGCAAACTTTTAGGGATAATGGACAAGCCCAAAACAAAAAGGTTTTTTTTTATTGACCATGTGATGAAAACTCATACTGAGTGTGTACTGAGCATGCGCCCTTAAAGTACTAGTGTTGAGGAAGTTAGTGGTGTGATTAAGAATAGAACTATGTTATATGCTAGGGATTACTTTATTGGCACAAGCAATGTTACAATAAATGCTCAATGTGACCACCATTAACATCATTGCAGAGCCGGAAGCATAGTAATAGAAAGTCCCATCCTTGCTGGAAAATGTAGGATGTGTATGAGTGCAGTGGCTGCATGTTTTTGTGCAACAAGTTCCATCTATGAATCAACAGAAGTCAAATACACTAAGGCTTCCATGTCGCCTTTCAGGAATACGTCCAATGGTGTGAAGTCCTGCGATCTTGCAGGCCAATTTACAGGTCCTCCTCGGCCAATCCACCGATGGCCATAAGTGTTGGCGATTACTGCATAGACAGGGTTTGAAAAGTGAGCTAGGGCCCCATTATGCTGATACCACATAGTCTCTCGGATACGCAAAGGCACCTCTTCCAATAACGTTGGCAGGTGAACTTGGAAGAACAATCTGTACACTGGCCACATAAGTCGATGAGGCAACATGTTAAGGGCCAATTATGTTGTCGCCCTCAATACTGGCCCAAATGTTCACTGCAAAGCATCTCTGATGGATCCGCACAATTGTGCATACCGTCCCGAGTAAATTGAGCCTCTAATGTAAACAGCACACATTCCGGAAACTGTGGGTCTTCATTAGCCTGTTACAGAAATAAGCGTACAAACTCCTAATGAGGTGGGTAGTCAGCTGGTCCCTTGACCTGTATACGTATGGGATTGATAGGATGAAGCAGCTGTACGTGCAACATCGTCGATACTTAACTATGGTGAGCAGTGATTTCCGTGGAAATTGCTCATGTACTTGTTGCAGGATTATTCTCAAGGCATTTTGCCTGCTTACAATCAATGTGCTGGTGTCTCCTATCGTGGATTGCGGTAATTGTTTGGTAATAAGGACATCTTCGCCTAGGGAATTGTTCATGATACATTCTCTGCACTTACTACTGCCTTCAGTTTCACCGTACACAAAGTGCATGACACGCAGTTCTCTCCATGTGTAGCACTCTATGGTGATACTACTAAGGTCGCTCAGGTACTAGTGCTACATACTGTTTACAGAGACAAGACGTACATGTCTAACAGTATGTGCTGGGCATGTGCAAGTACACTCCTTAAAGTACGAAATCGCAACTATGTCGTTCAAATCAGCATGTAGTGTATCTGATTTATTTACAGAATGTTAACTTGGCCATACCAGTTGTCCAATCACCACAATTAGCAACATTAACGTGGTCAATACATGGATGGGTGACCAGCTGGGCACAACACATGCTATTGGCTTTCCTCCATTATTGAATGTACTCACATTTGCTGTCACATTGCATTTGCTAATAATAAAAATAATCCCCAACATGTAACATTGTTTTATTCTGAATCACACCCACTTACATCCTCGGCCCTCATACATTACCTGTGCATGCTAAGAACACATGCTGTATGAGCTTCTGCCACATGGTTGATAAACATTATTTTTCGTAGAATTCTCATCATCCCTAGAAGTTTGGTGATGGAATTTTCTATCATCCTGTATATGTTTCCAATATCGACTACATTCATTTTTTCTACTACATTCATTTTTTAAAATTATCTTAAATGGGCTACTTTCATCATTTTAAATGTTGACTCTGGAATGACAGCTACTGTTAATTATGCATAGTATAACCAATATTTATTAACTACACTGCAACTTTTGTTTACATGCCTTCTCTCTTACAATTCCACAAAGGCAAAACAGGTTCAACTCCCAGTGGAGGCACCCAGATTTTTTATGTGGGAAACGTGGCAGATGTTGTCTTTGGCTGGTGGGTTTTCTTAGCGCACATCTGTTTCCCTGCCCTTGCACTCAGACGCTGCTCCATCTTCACCTCATTTAACCCTCCAACTGTACATGGTACTCTAGACATCATTGTTACGAGCCGACCGAAACTTAACTAAACTATCTACAAACATTTACCCACTGCCTGTGCCAATTCTCACTTTTGGGGAATGTGTAAAACTTGACATTGGCAGTGTTTCTATAGGATTGCTACAGAATATTGATGCATGTTGCTTTCTGAAGCCTGAACTGAGACATGGTCCATGTGGTTTTAGTTGCGTTAGGTCAGGCATACTGTATGAAGATTAGGTTGCTGTCTGAACACCTGGGCCTTGGCTTATGCGGAGTAGGTCGAGTTGGCATCCGGCTTGGCACAAAGTCTGGGACTGCGAGCACACCTTACTTACTCAGTCAGGCTTCCTTACCTTGCCAACCTGACTTGTAACCTGTTTCTCCAACTGCAGGAGTGGTTGGGTACCACTGGTGCTGGCCCCAAGCCCTGGTGCCTTACTGCTGGTGTTGACTGCTGGAATGCTGGGGTCTGCACTAGACAGGCTGACTGCTTGTCGACGTGTAGTGCGAGAAGGAAATACATCTCTTGAATAAAAATACATGGGTAGGGAACAATACGTATTTATCACGTAGTAATAAACAAGGTGGTGCGTACTATCACCTACCAAGCAAAACATGGTCGGAAGTAACCTACGGCAAAACAGGTGGAGATGAAGGGGGGGGGGGGGGGTGTATACACGTGGCGACCTCTGCTCCGAGTGCCTGTTGAAAAAAAAAGAACACTACTAGCTGTGATGGGAGCACGACATGCTCGCGATTGTCTAGCGATACAAGTGTTATGTGACATCACTAGTTAATTAACTACTGTGGTGCTGTTCGGTTTTCTATATCTCGTTGATCAGACTGGTTACAACTCTGAATTTTGAGAAAATTGTGAACTTGTTGGGAACTTTAAATAAAAAGGAACTAATGTGCGACTGAAATTAAATTTTTTTTCCCATATGGCACCTTTAAGTCTCACGTCTCTATTGAGTGAGTGAACCCGAGCTGTGATTTCGAGCTGTCATTTTTGGCGGCTGTGATGTTGCAAGGTTAGCAGTAAGGCAGGGTCAAGATGGCAGAGCATGTTGGATATTGTAACCTAGATGTGAATAACATGTATTGACCAAGAAATAAAGTAATCACAAAGAATAAAGACATGGGAATAACCCAAACAAAACAATTTCTGTTTGTTATTATTAAAGTATTGATTATTGAAGAAATTATAAGAACATTTTATTTAGTGACTCTCTACAACTACCAATGCTATATTTACTCAGTAACTTTCCAATGATCATGAACTTTTGGTATTCTGAATTGTAAAACCATGGAGCAAAAACTACCTGCATGTGCTGCAGTAGCAACAGCAGAAGTGGAACCGGGTTGCCAGCAGCACTGCTCCAGGGATGCTTATCTTGTTCAAGGACAACAGATGCCACCTCTGCAGTGGCACCTGAGCTGTGCCACACAGATCCACTCTGGTCTGAATGGTGTGACTAGGGTTGTTACAGTGCGCATCTCTACTGGCTCACTGCATAGATGTTGGGATGCACTCTGCCCGTTGTATAGTGAAAACATTTTTTTATGGGACCAGCAAGAATTGATTAAGTTGAATTTGGTGTCATTGTGCTATTTTTGTATATTTTTATTTGTGATTGAAGGTTGGTAGGCCTGATGTTATTTTAACACTGGCGAGAAAAAAGTAAAATTGGCATGCAGCAAGACAATACACACATTTGGTTTATGTTTGTTGACTATCAGAGAAACAGTGATTTTGAGATTCAGCGACACTGATATAAGCACAGATGATAACAAATTACCATCTACTTCAAACACTGCGCTGTGTACCCCAGGGGGAATCTGAATTGTTTCCCTTTGGAAAGGCAGCCTTTCACGAATAGAAACTGGAAAGGCAACCTTTCTAGTTTCTGAAAATGTATTCGTTTTTTCACAACTAAACACCTGACAGATATCATTTTGGAAAGGCAACGATTCAGGATTTTATTAGGCACTGCATTGCCTTTCCAGAGTCTCTTCAAGAACAATATAGGTCTGAAATCCTGAAAAGATGCCTTTCCAATGGGACAGCTTTCACTCACCCACATGCCAGCAGTTTCAGAGGCTGTCAAAAACTGTAATCCAGTGCATGCAATAGTAAATTGTGTATATTCCACTGAAAATGTGAGTAGTTCATTAGACGAAAATGAATTCACTGATGTGAAGACCATATTGTGGTCTTCTTGTGAAGACTCTACACAATAACACACCATAACACTGTTTCTAGAAAATTCAGGGACAAAACACTTTCCTCCTTGAAACTTAATGCCAACTGCTTATTTTAACCTAATGTTTACACTTTGACTGATACAACTTTTGGTAAAAGAAACCAACAGATATGCTCTGCAAATTTTATCAAAGCATTAAAAAAATCTCCTACCCTACAAGCCCTCATATGGAAAAATTATACATAATTATTATAAATACATGAGCAAACTTAACGGTTATGACATGATGCTGTATACTTACTTGGGTGAAAGGACAGTAAAATATTGAGAAAAAAAGAATGCTTCAATATATATGGCCACATGGTACTAAACAGTTATACTTCATACAAACTGAACACAGACAGAAAAATTATGATAATATACGAGTTCACTTCTGCTGTGATGGAAAGTCTTGGGAAGGAGTAGACTGAACCGCAACAGTGACAAAGTTGATGACACTAATGCTAGCGAGAGCTCCTTGGGAATCGTGAAACTGCCGCTGAAAAAAAAAGAGAATTTTATGTCTGTAGTGTGCTTCGTAAAACCCAGGGTGGTAAAAGAAAGTGTTCAAGAGAAATCTCTCGAAATGTGACAAAAGGCCTCCATGGAGTTTGATTAAGCAAACACAGTTGCTAGAACAAGATCTCTGTTGAGTAGAATGTATCAGAAAAAACTTCACAATAATTCTGCCATGTAACAAGTTGATGTGGATAGACCTCTAGTTGAATGTGCTTAAACCTCTATGGGAACAAAAATATGTTTGGTGAAATGTATAAATGTTTAGTTTTTTGTCAAATTGGTGTAAATATTTTTGTTTACGAGATATTTTAGTTCATACAAATTAAATACACAATAGGAAAAGCTCTGAGCTTATTTACAGATATTTTTTAAACGAAGGGCAATAATTAATTATGAATTCTGAATTTATATGCTAACTTGGAAATAATAGATATTCCGTTTCCTTGGACAGGTTTCACATAACTTCCAATAAATTATAAAATAAAATTTTTTTGTAATTTTATTATTAAAATTGAAATTTATATTTACAATGCTGTCAACTCTTGATTCTACGACCTTTCATGATTCCCAGGAAAAGGATTGTTATTTGTATTCTTTCCATGGCTCCCTATAAAAAAAAAGGGTTGTTATTTCAAGAGGGTTGCTATTCCCGGGGTCTTAGAAACAAGAGTTAACTGTATGTAGATTACATTATTATGTAATAGGTACATTTTAACAGTAATGAATAAGTCTATTCAAAAAGGGAGTATTAAAATATGATCTAAAACATAAATTGTGTACGCCTACATACCGATTTCCAATTCAATTATAAACAAAATCCAGTATAATTTTTTTTTTTGTAAAATTATGTGCCTAAGTTATGTGAATACTGTATTACCAGCCCACCAAAGCTATGCACCTCCAGGCAGCAAGTACTACTAACCACCGCTAGATGGCACCAATAGTATGTTTAGTTGTTTGTCTTCCATTCTCCCAGCTGGCCGGTTACATCACGCCAGAGAGCTATGCTTTTCGCCACACCCTGCTCAGCGGCCACCCCTCTCCCAAGAGACGCCAGTCAATGAATGCTGAAGCAGCCGTCCAGCAGAGTATAAATACTGGGTCAGAATTCAACTCAGGAGCAGTCTTCAGTCGTCCACTGGACTCCCTGCCGGAACTGACCAAACTGACAGTCTTCACTGCGCTAGCTGCCGAACATCTTGCCAGCTTCGTTCCTCACTATACCTTCCTTCCTTCACCGCACCTTTGGACCAGGAGGTTCACCTCTTCCTCAGCCACATTGTTGGGACTTATCCTTTCATGCCATGCTTAGTAATCCAAGCACCATGCCCACTCCTTAACCAAAATGTAATCTATCCACACGACATTGCAGCCCCTTCTGGGCAACAAT